>JAINUW010000529.1:1327676-2655353 GCA_020205615.1 Panax quinquefolius | reverse complement strand
TTTACCTAAGTGTTGGCGAGTTTTGCAAACTGGACGATAACTCGGATTTCATATGTCAGAATTGAGTCCCGTAAGTTCTAACAGATGTTTAATACCTACGCGGTGCTACGTGTGTGTTTGCGTGGCAGTCAGACGTCCGATGCGGGTTTTGGGCTATTTCTTGGCTTTTTGCCTAAGTGTTGGCGAGTTTTACATACTGGACGATAACTCGGATTTCGTATGTCAGAATTGAGTCCCATAAGTTCTAACACGTGTCTAACACCTATGCGGTGCTATATGTGTGTTTGCGTGGCATTCGGAAAGCCGATGCGGATTTTGGGCTGTTTTTTGGCTTTTTGCCTAAGTATTGGCGAGTTTTGCAAACTGGACAATAACTAAGATTATATATGTCGGAATCGAGTCCCGTAAGTTCTAACACGTGTTTAATACCTACGCGGTGCTATGTGTGTGTTTGCGTGGCATTCGGACGTCCGATGCGGGTTTTGGGCTATTTTTTGGCTTTTTGCTTAAGTGTTGGCGAGTTTTGCAAACTGGACGATAACTCGGATTCCATATGTCAGAATCGAGTCTTATAAGTTCTAACACGTGTCTAATACCTACGCTGTGCTATGTGTGTGTTTACGTGGCATTCAGACGTCCGTTGCGGGTTTTGCGCTATTTTTGGCTTTTTGCCTAAGTGTTGGCTAGTTTTGCAAACTGGACGATAACTCGGATTCCATATGTCAGAATTGAGTCCCTTAAGTTCTAACACGTGTATAATACCTTCACGGTTCTATGTGTGTGTTTGCGTGGCATTCAGAATGCCGATGCGGGTTTAGGGCTATTTTTTGGCTTTTTGCCTAAGTGTTGGCGAGTTTTGCAAACTGGACGATAACTTGAATTCCGTATGTAGGAATCGAGTCCCGTAAGTTCTAACACGTGTCAAATACCTACGAGGTGCTATGTGTGTGTTTGTGTGGCATTCGGACTGCCGATACGGGTTTTGGGCTATTTTTTGGCTTTTTGCCTAAGTGTTGGCGAGTATTGCAAACTGTATGATAACTCGGATTTCGTATGTCGGAATCGAGTCCCGTAAGTTCTAACACGTGTCTAATACCTACGTGATACTATGTGTGTGTTTGCGTTGAATTTGGACGGCTGATGCAGGTTTTGGGCTATTTTTTGGCTTTTTGCCTAAGTGTTGGTGAGTTTAGCAAACTAAACGAAAACTCGTATTTCGTATGTCGGAATCGAGTCCCGTAAGTTCTAACATATGTTTAATACCTATCCGGTGCTATGTGTGTGTTTACGTGGAATTCGGACGTCCGATGCGGGTTTAGGGCTGTTTTTCGGCTTTTTGCCTAAGTGTTGGCGAGTTTTGCAAACTGGACGATAACTCGGATTTTGTATGTCAGAATCGAGTCCCGTAAGTTCTAACACGTGTTTAATACCTACGCGGTGCTATGTGTGTATTTGCGTGGCATTCGGACGTCCGATGCGGGTTTAGGACTGTTTTTTGGCTTTTTGCCTAAGTGTTGGCGAGTTTTGCAAACTGGATGATAACTCGGATTTCGTATGTCAGAATCGAGTCCCGTAAGTTCTAACACGTGTTTAATACCTACGCGGTGCTATGTGTGTGTTTGCGTGGCATTCGGACGTCCGATGCGGGTTTTGGGGCTATTTTTGGCTTTTTGCCTAGGTGTTGGCGAGTTTTGCAAAGCCGGATGATAACTCGGATTTCGTATGTCAGAATTGAGTCCGTAAGTTCTAACACGTGTCTAACACCTATGCGGTGCTATGTGTTTGTTTGCGTTGCATTCGGAAGGCCGATGCGGGTTTCAGGCTATTTTTCGACTTTTTGCCTAAGTATTGGCGAGTTTTGCAAACTGGACGATAACTCGGATTCTGTATGTCGAAATCGAGTCCCGTAAGTTCTAACACGTGTTTATTACCTACGCGGTGCTATGTGTGTGTTTGCGTGGCATTCAGACATCCGATGCGGGTTTTGGGCTATTTTTTGGCTTTTTGCCTAAGTGTTCGCGAGTTTTGCAAACTGGACGATAACTCGAATTCCATATGTCAGAATCTAGTCCCGTAAATTCTAACACGTGTTTAATACCTAGGCGGTGCTATGTGTGTGTTTACCTGGCATTGGGACGTCCGATGCGGGTTTTGGGCTATTTTTTAGCTTTTTGCCTAAATGTTGGCTAGTTTTGCAAACTGGACGATAACTCGGATTCCGTATGTCAGAATCGATTCCCATAAGTTCTAACACGTGTCTAATACCTTGGCAGTTACTGTGTGTGTTTGTGTGTGGCATTGGAATGGAGGCCGATGTGGGTTTAGGGCTATTTTTCAGCTTTTTGCCTAAGTGTTGGCGAGTTTTGCAAACTGGACGATAACTCGGATTCTATATGTCAGAATCGAGTCCCGTAACTTCTAACACGTGTTTAATACCTACGCGGTGTTATGTGTGTGTTTGCGTGGCATTCGGATGTCCGATGCGGGTTTTGGGCTATTTTTTGGCTTTTTGCCAATGTGTTGGCGACTTTGGCAAACTGGACGATAACTTAGATTCTGTATGTCGAAATCGAGTCCCGTAAGTTCTAACATGTGTCTAATACCTACACGGTGCTATGTGTGTGTTTACGTTGCATTCGGACGTCCGATGCGGGTTTTGGGCTATTTTTTGGCTTTTTGCCTAAGTGTTGACTAGTTTTGCAAACTAGACGATAACTCGAATTTCGTATGTCAAAATCGAGTCCCATAAGTTTTAACACGTGTCTAATACCTTCGCGGTTCTATCTGTGTGTTTGCGTGGCATTCAGACGACCGATACGGGTTTAAGGCTATTTTTTGGCTCTTTGCCTAAGTGTTGGTGAGTTTTGCAAATTGGACGATAACTAGGATTTCGTATGTCGAAATTGAGTCCCGTAAGTTCTAACACGTGTCTAATACCTACGCGATGTTATGTGTGTGTTTGTGTGGCATTCGGACGACCGATGCGGGTTTTGGGCTATTTTTCGGCTTTTTGCCTAAGTGTTGGTGAGTTTTGCAAACTGGACGATAACTCGGATTCCGTATGTCAGAATTATGTCTCGTAAGTTCTAACACGTGTCTAACACCTATGCGGTGCTATGTGTGTGTTTGCGTGGCATTCGGAAGGCCGATGCGGGTTTTGGGCTATTTTTCGACTTTTTGCCTAAGTATTGGCGAGTTTTGCAAACTGGACGATAACTCGGATTCCGTATGTCGAAATCGAGTCCCGTAAGTTCTAACACGTGTTTATTACCTACGCGGTGCTATGTGTGTGTCTGCGTGGCATTCGGACGTCCGATGCGGGTTTTGGGTTGTTTATCGGCTTTTTGCCTAAGTGTTAGCGAGTTTTGCAAACTGGACGATAACTCGAATTCCATATGTCAGAATCGAGTCCCGTAAATTCTAACACGTGTTTAATACCTAGGGGGTGCTATGTGTGTTTACCTGGCATTCGGACGTCCGATGCGGGTTTTGGGCTATTTTTCTGCTTTTTGCCTAAATGTTGGCTAGTTTTGCAAACTGGACGATAACTCGGATTCCGTATGTCGGAATCGATTCCCATAAGTTCTAACACGTGTCTAATACCTTCGCGGTTCTATGTGTGTGTTTGTGTGGAATTCGGAAAGCCGATGCGGGTTTAGGGCTATTTTTCAGCTTTTTGCCTAAGTGTTGGCGAGTTTTGCAAACTGGACGATAACTCGGATTCTGTATGTCGGAATCGAGTCCCGTAACTTCTAACACGTGTTTAATACCTACGCGGTGTTATGCGTGTGTTTGCGTGGCATTCGGACGTCCGATGAGGGTTTTGGGCTGTTTTTTGGCTTTTTGCCAATGTGTTGGCGACTTTGGCAAACTGGACAATAACTTAGATTCTGTATGTCGAAATCGAGTCCCGTAAGTTCTAACATGTGTCTAATACCTACACGGTGCTATGTGTGTGTTTACGTGGCATTCGGACATCCGATGCGGGTTTTGGGCTATTTTTTGGCTTTTTGCCTAAGTGTTGACTAGTTTTGCAAACTAGACGATAACTCGGATTCCGTATGTCGAAATCGAGTCCCATAAGTTTTAACACGTGTCTAATACCTTCGCGGTTCTATGTGTGTGTTTGCGTGGCATTTGGACGACCGATACAGGTTTAAGGCTATTTTTTGGCTCTTTACCTAAGTGTTGGTGAGTTTTGTAAACTGGACGATAACTCGGATTCCTTATGTCGAAATCGAGTCCCGTAAGTTCTAACACGTGTTTATTACCTACGCGGTGCTATGTGTGTGTTTGCGTGGCATTCGGACGTCCGATGCGAGTTTTGGGCTGTTTTTCGGCTTTTTTACCTAAGTGTTGGCGAGTTTTGCAAACTGGACGATAACTCGGATTTCGTATGTCGGAATCGAGTCCCTTAAGTTCTAACAGATGTTTAATACCTACGCGGTGCTATGTGTGTGTTTACGTGGCATTCGGACGTCCGATGCGGGTTTTGGGCTATTTTTTGGCTTTTTGCCTAAGTGTTGACTAGTTTTGCAAACTAGACGATAACTCGGATTCCGTATGTCGGAATCGAGTCCCATAAGTTTTAACACGTGTCTAATACCTTCGCGGTTCTATGTGTGTGTTTGCGTGGCATTCGGACGACCGATACGGGTTTAAGGCTATTTTTTGGCTCTTTGCCTAAGTGTTGGTTAGTTTTGCAAACTGGACGATAACTAGGATTTCGTATGTCGGAATCGAGTCCCGTAAGTTCTAACACGTGTTTAATACCTACGCGATGTTATGTGTGTGTTTGTGTGGCATTCGGACGACCGATGCAGGTTTTAGGCTATTTTTTGGCTTTTTGCCTAAGTGTTGGTGGGTTTTGCAAACTGGACGATAACTCAGATTTTGTCTGTCAGAATCGAGTCCCGTAAGTTCTAACACGTGTCTAATACCTACGAGGTGCTATGTGTGTGTTTGCGTAGCATTCGGAAGGCCGATATGGGTTTTGGGCTATTTTTTGCCTTTTTACTTAAGTGTTGACGAGTATTGCAAACTGTACGATAACTCGGATTTTGAAAGTCAAAATCGAGTTCCGTAAGTTCTAACACGTGTTTAATACCTACGCGATGCTATGTGTGTGTTTGCGTGGCATTCGGACGGCTGATGCGGGTTTTGGGGTATTTTTCGGCTTTTTGCCTAAGTGTTTGCGAGTTTTAAAAACTCGACGATAACTCGTATTCCGTTTGTCAAAATCGAGTCTCGTTAGTTCTAACACGTGTTTAATACCTACGCAGTGCTATGTGTGTTTGCGTGGGATTCGGACATCTGATGCGGGTTTTGGGCTATTTTTTGGCTTTTTATTTAAGTGTTGGCAAGTTTTGCAAACTGGACGATAACTCAGATTTCGTATGTCAGAATTGAGTCTCGTAAGTTCTAACAAGTGTCTAATACCTACACGGTGCTATGTGTGTGTTTGCGTGGCATTGGACGATGGCCGATCTTGGGTTTAGGGCTTTTTTTGATTTTTGCCTAAGTGTTGGCGAGTTTTGCAAAGCCGGACGATAACTTTCGGATTAGATATGTGGAATCGAGTCCCGTAAGTTCTAACACGTGTTTAATACCTACAGCGGTCTTATGTGTGTGTTTTTTGCGTGGCATTCGAGACGTCCGATGCGGGTTTTGGGCTATTTTTTGACTTTTTGCCTTAAGTATTGGCGAGTTTTGTAAACTGGACGATAACTCGGATTTTGTATGTCGGAATCGAGTCCCGTAAGTTCTAACACGTGTCTAATACCTACGAGGTGCTATGTGTGTGTTTGCGTGGCATTCGGAAGGCTGATATGGGTTTTGGGCTGTTTTTTGCCTTTTTGCTTAAGTGTTGACGAGTATTGCAAACTGTACGATAACTCGGATTTTGAAAGTCAGAATCGAGTTCCGTAAGTTCTAACACGTGTCTAATACCTACGCGATGCTATGTGTGTGTTTGTGTGGCATTCGGACGGCTGATGCGGGTTTTGGGGTATTTTTCGGCTTTTTGCCTAAGTGTTTGCGAGTTTTACAAACTCGACGATAACTCGTATTCCGTTTGTCGAAATCGAGTCTCGTAAGTTCTAACTACGTGTTTAATAACTACTGCGGTTTATATGTGTGTGTTTGCGTGGGATTCGGACATCTGATGCGGGTTTTGGGCTATTTTTTGGCTTTTTATTTAAGTGTTGGCAAGTTTTGCAAACTGGACGATAACTCGGATTTCGTATGTCAGAATTGAGTCTCGTAAGTTCTAACACGTGTCTAATACCTACATGGTGCTTTGTGTGTGTTTGCGTGGCATTCGGACGGCCGATCTGCGGTTTAGAAATATTTTTGATTTTTGCCTCAGTGTTGGCGAGTTTTGCAAACTGGACGATAACTCGAATTCCGTATGTCGGAATCGAGTCCCGTAAGTTCTAACACGTGTTTAATACCTACGCGGTGCTATATGTTTGTTTGCGTGGCATTCAGACGTCCGATGCAGGTTTTGGGCTTTTTTTTGACTTTTTTGCCTTAGTGTTGGCGAGTTTTGCAAACTGGACGATAACTCGAGATTTTGTATGTCGGAATCGAGTCCGTAAGTTCTAACACGTGTCTAATACCTATGAGGTGCTATGTGTGTGTTTGTGTGGCATTGAGATTGGCCGATATGGGTTTTGGGCTATTTTTTGCCTTTTTTTGCTAAGTGTTGGCGAGTTTTGCAAAGCTGTGCGATAACTTCGGATTTCGAAAGTCAGAATCGAGTTTCGTAAGTTCTAACACGTGTCTAATACCTACGCGATGCTATGTGTGTGTTTGCGTGGCATTCGGACGGCCGATGCGGGTTTTGGGGTGTTTTTCGGCTTTTTGCCTAAGTGTTTGCGAGTTTTGCAAACTGGGCGATAACTTCGTATTCCGTTTGTCGAATCGAGTCTCGTTAG
The DNA here is from genome assembly GCA_020205615.1 of Panax quinquefolius. Taxonomy (NCBI): domain Eukaryota; kingdom Viridiplantae; phylum Streptophyta; class Magnoliopsida; order Apiales; family Araliaceae; genus Panax; species Panax quinquefolius. Next base: position 2,648,415 of record JAINUW010000529.1, on the reverse strand, counting down.
TTCTAACACGTGTTTAATACCTACAGCGGTGCTATGTGTGTGTTTTGCGTGGCATTGGACATCCGATCTGCGGTTTTGGGCTATTTTTGGCTTTTTACTTAAGTGTTGGCAAGTTTTGCAAAGCGGGCGATAACTTCGGATTTTGTATGTCGAATTGAGTCTCGTAAGTTCTAACACGTGTCTAATACCTACGGCGTCTTTATATGTGTGTGTTTGCGTGGCATTCGGACGGCCGATGCGGGTTTAGGGCTGTTTTTTAGATTTTTGCCTAAGTGTTGGCGAGTTTTGCAAACTGGACGATAACTCGGATTCCGTATGTCGAATCGAGTCCCGTAAGTTCTAACACGTGTTTAATACCTACGCGGTGTTATGTGTGTGTTTGCGTGGCATTCAGACGTCCGATGCAGGTTTTGGGCTGTTTTTCGACTTTTTGCCTTAGTGTTGGCGAGTTTTGCAAACTGGACGATAACTCGGATTCCGTATGTCGGAATCGAGTCCCGTAAGTTCTAACACATGATTAATACCTCTGCCGGTGCTATGTGTGTGTTTTCGTGGCATTCGGACGTCCGATACGGGTTTTGGGCTATTTTTTTATCTTTTTACCTAAGTGTTGGCGAGTTTTACAAACAGGACGATAACTCTAATTCTGTATGTCAGAATTGAGTCCCGAAAGTTCTAACACGTGTCTAATACCTACGCGGTGCTATGTGTGTGTTTATGTGGCATTCGGAAGGCCGATCTGGGTTTAGGGCTATTTTTGGCTTTTTTTTTTGCTAAGTGTTGGCTAGTTTTGCAAAGCGGAATGAAACTTCGGATTCCATATGTCGAATCGAGTCCGTAAGTTCTAACATGTGTTAATAATACCTACGCGGTACTATGTGTGTGTTTGCATGGCATTCGGACGGCCGATACGGGTTTAGGGCTATTTTTCGGCTTTTTGCCTAAGTGTTGGCGAGTTTTGCAAACTAGAAGATAACTCAGATTTGTATGTCGGAATCGAGTCCCATAAGTTCTAACACGTGTCTAATACCTACGAGTACTATGTGTGTGTTTTGCGTGGCATTCGCATTGGATGGCGATCGTGTTTTGGGTTGTTTTTCGCCTTTTTGCTTAAGTGTTGGAGAGATTTGCAAACTGGAGGATAACTCGGATTCCGTATGTCGGAATCGAGTCCCGTAAGTTCTAACACGTGTTTAATACCTACAGCGATCTTATGTGTGTGTTTCGTGTGGCATTGGACGGTGATCTGCGGTTTTGGGGTATTTTTTGGCTTTTTGCCTAAGTGTTTGCGAGTTTTAAAAACCGGGCGATAACTTCGTATTTCGTTTGTCGAATCGAGTCTCGTTAGTTCTAACACGTGTTTAATACCTACGCGATCTATGTGTGTTTGCGTGGGATTCGGACATCTGATGCGGGTTTTGGGCTATTTTTTGGCTTTTTATTTAAGTGTTGGCACGTTTTGCAAACTGGACGATAACTTTCGGTTTCCATATGTCAGAATTGAGTCTCGTAAGTTCTAACACGTGTCTAATACCTACACGGTGCTATGTGTGTGTGTTTGCGTGGCATTTGGACGGCCGATGGGTTTTAGGCTATTTTTTGATTTTTTGCCTAAGTGTTGGCGAGTTTTGCAAATCGGGCGATAACTTTCGGATTCGTATGTCGAAATCGAGTCCCGTAAGTTCTAACACGTGTTTAATACCTACTGCGGTGCTATGTGTGTTTGTTGCGTGGCATTGGACGTCCGATCACGGGTTTTGGGCTATTTTTGACTTTTTTGCCTTAGTGTTGGCGAGTTTTGCAAACTGGGCGATAACTCAGATTTTGTATGTCGGAATCGAGTCCCGTAAGTTCTAACACGTGTCTAATACCTACGAGGTGCTATGTGTGTGTTTGCGTGGCATTCGGACGGCCGATATGGGTTTTGGGCTATTTTTTGCCTTTTTGCTTAAGTGTTGGCGAGTTTTGCAAACTGGACGATAACTCGGATTTCAAAAGTCAGAATCAAGTTTCGTAAGTTCTAACACGTGTCTAATACCTACGCGATGCTATGTGTGTGTTTGCGTGGCATTCGGACGGTGATCTTGGTTTTGGGGGTTTTTTGGCTTTTTGCCTAAGTGTTTGCGAGTTTTAAAAACTCGGCGATAACTTCGTGTTTCGTTTGTCGAATCGAGTCTCGTTAGTTCTAACACGTGTTTAATACCTACACGCGGTCTTATATGTGTGTTTCGCGTGGGATTCGGACATCGATGCGGGTTTTGGGCTATTTTTGGCTTTTTATTTAAGTGTTGGCAAGTTTTGCAAAGCGGGCGATAACTTCGGATTCATATGTCGAATCGAGTCTCGTAAGTTCTAACACGTGTCTAATACCTACATGGTGCTTTGTGTGTGTTTGCGTGGCATTCGGACTATGACCGATCGCGGGTTTAGGGTCGTTTTTCAGATTTTTGCCTCAGTGTTGGCGAGTTTTGCAAACTGGACGATAACTCGAATTCCGTATGTCGGAATCGAGTCCCGTAAGTTCTAACACGTGTTTAATACCTACGCGGTGCTATATGTTTGTTTGCGTGGCATTCAGACGTCCGATGCAGGTTTTGGGCTTTTTTTTGACTTTTTTGCCTTAGTGTTGGCGAGTTTTGCAAACTGGACGATAACTCAGATTTTGTCTGTCGGAATCGAGTCCCGTAAGTTCTAACACGTGTCTAATACCTACGAGGTGCTATGTGTGTGTTTGCGTGGCATTCGGAAGGCCGATATGGGTTTTGGGCTATTTTTTGCCTTTTTGCTTAAGTGTTGACGAGTATTGCAAACTGTACGATAACTCGGATTTCGAAAGTCAGAATCGAGTTTCGTAAGTTCTAACACGTGTCTAATACCTACGCGATGCTATGTGTGTGTTTGCGTGGCATTCGGACGGCTGATGCGGGTTTTGGGGTATTTATCGGCTTTTTGCCTAAGTGTTTGCGAGTTTTACAAACTCGACGATAACTCGTATTCCGTTTGTCAGAATCGAGTCTCGTTAGTTCTAACACGTGTTTAATACCTACGCGGTGCTATGTGTGTGTTTGCGTGGGATTCGGACATCTGATGCGGGTTTTGGGCTATTTTTTGGCTTTTTACTTAAGTGTTGGCAAGTTTTGCAAACTGGACGATAACTCGGATTTTGTATGTCAGAATTGAGTCTCGTAAGTTCTAACACGTGTCTAATACCTACACGGTGCTATGTGTGTGTTTGCGTGGCATTCGGACGGCCGATGCGGGTTTAGGGCTGTTTTTCAGATTTTTGCCTCAGTGTTGGCGAGTTTTGCAAACTGGACGATAACTCGGATTCCGTATGTCGGAATCGAGTCCCGTAAGTTCTAACACGTGTTTAATACCTACGCGGTGTTATGTGTATTTTTGCGTGGCATTCAGACGTCCGATGCAGGTTTTGGGCTGTTTTTCGACTTTTTTGCCTTAGTGTTGGCGAGTTTTGCAAACTGGACGATAACTCGGATTCCGTATGTCGGAATCGAGTCCCGTAAGTTCTAACACATGATTAATACCTACGCGGTGCTATGTGTGTGTTTTCGTGGCATTCGGACGTCCGATACGGGTTTTGGGCTATTTTTTTATCTTTTTACCTAAGTGTTGGCGAGTTTTACAAACAGGACGATAACTCTAATTCTGTATGTCAGAATTGAGTCCCGAAAGTTCTAACACGTGTCTAATACCTACGCGGTGCTATGTGTGTGTTTATGTGGCATTCGGAAGGCCGATACGGGTTTAGGGCTATTTTTTGGCTTTTTTCCTAAGTGTTGGCTAGTTTTGCAAACTGGACGAAAACTCGGATTCCATATGTCGAAATCGAGTCCCGTAAGTTCTAACATGTGTTTAATACCTACACGGTACTATGTGTGTGTTTGCATGGCATTCGGACGACCGATACGGGTTTAGGGCTATTTTTCGGCTTTTTGCCTAAGTGTTGGCGAGTTTTGCAAACTAGAAGATAACTCAGATTTGGTATGTCGGAATCGAGTCCCATAAGTTCTAACACGTGTCTAATACCTACGAGGTACTATGTGTGTGTTTGCGTGGCATTCGGATGGCCGATACGTGTTTTGGGTTGTTTTTCGCCTTTTTGCTTAAGTGTTGGAGAGATTTGCAAACTGGAGGATAACTCGGATTCCGTATGTCGGAATCGAGTCCCGTAAGTTCTAACACGTGTTTAATACCTACGCGATGCTATGTGTGTGTTTGCGTGGCATTCGGACGGCTGATGCGGGTTTTGGGGTATTTTTCGGCTTTTTGCCTAAGTGTTTGCGAGTTTTAAAAACCCGACGATAACTCGTATTTCGTTTGTCAGAATCGAGTCTCGTTAGTTCTAACACGTGTTTAATACCTACGCAGTGCTATGTGTGTTTGCGTGGGATTCGGACATCTGATGCGGGTTTTGGGCTATTTTTTGGCTTTTTATTTAAGTGTTGGCACGTTTTGCAAACTGGACGATAACTCGGATTTCATATGTCAGAATTGAGTCTCGTAAGTTCTAACACGTGTCTAATACCTACACGGTGCTATGTGTGTGTTTGCGTGGCATTCGGACGGCCGATGCGGGTTTAGGGCTGTTTTTCAGATTTTTGCCTAAGTGTTGGCGAGTTTTGCAAACTGGACGATAACTCGGATTCCGTATGTCGGAATCGAGTCCCGTAAGTTCTAACACGTGTTTAATACCTACGCGGTGCTATGTGTTTGTTTGCGTGGCATTCAGACGTCCGATGCAGGTTTTGGGCTATTTTTTGACTTTTTTGCCTTAGTGTTGGCGAGTTTTGCAAACTGGACGATAACTCAGATTTTGTCTGTCGGAATCGAGTCCCGTAAGTTCTAACACGTGTCTAATACCTACGAGGTGCTATGTGTGTGTTTGCGTGGCATTCGGAAGGCCGATATGGGGGTTTTGGGCTTTTTTTACCTTTTGCTTAAGTGTTGTGAGTATTGCAAAACCTGGGCGATAACTTTCGATTTCAAAAGTCGAAATCAAGTTTCGTAAGTTCTAACACGTGTCTAATACCTACAGCGATCTTATGTGTGTGTTTTGCGTGGCATTGGACGGTGATCGCGGGTTTTGGGGTATTTTTCGGCTTTTTGCCTAAGTGTTTGCGAGTTTTAAAAACTCGGGCGATAACTTCGTATTTCGTATGTCGAATCGAGTCTCGTTAGTTCTAACACGTGTTTAATACCTACGCGATCTTATGTGTGTGTTTTGCGTGGGATTCGGACATCGATCTTGGGTTTGGGCTATTTTTTTGCTTTTTATTTAAGTGTTGGCAAGTTTTGCAAAGCCGGCGATAACTTCGGATTTCGTATGTCGAAATCGAGTCTCGTAAGTTCTAACACGTGTCTAATACCTACACTACTGCGGTCTTATGTGTGTGTTTGCGTGGCATTGGATGGACGATCTCGGGTTTAGGGTCTATTTTTGATTTTTTGCCTAAGTGTTGGCGAGTTTTGCAAAATGGCGATAACTTTCGGATTCCGTATGTCGAATCGAGTCCGTAAGTTCTAACACGTGTTTAATACCTACGGCGGTGCTATGTGTGTGTTTTTGCGTGGCATTCGGGACGTCCGATGCGGGTTTTGGGCTATTTTTGACTTTTTGCCTTAGTGTTGGCGAGTTTTGCAAAAGCTGGGCGATAACTTCGATTTTTATGCATATGTCGGAATCGAGTCCCGTAAGTTCTAACACGTGTCTAATACCTATGAGGTGCTATGTGTGTGTTTGCGTGGCATTCAGACAGCCGATACGGGTTTTGGGCTATTTTTGCCTTTTTGCTTTAGTGTTGGCGAGTTTTGCAAAACTGAATGCGATAACTTCGATTTTTTTAAAGTCGAATCGAGTTCCGTAAGTTCTAACACGTGTCTAATACCTACTGCGATGCTATGTGTGTGTTTGTGTGGCATTGGACGGTGATCACGGGTTTTGGGGTATTTTTGGCTTTTTGCCTAAGTGTTTGCGAGTTTTACAAACTCGGCGATAACTTTCGGATTCCGTATGTCGAGAATCGAGTCTTGTTAGTTCTAACACGTGTTTAATACCTACTGGCGGTCTTATGTGTGTGTTTGCGTGGGATTCGGACATCCGATCTGGGTTTTGGGCTATTTTTGGCTTTTTATTTAAGTGTTGGCAAGTTTTGCAAAGCGGGCGATAACTTCAGTTTTATGTATGTCGAATCGAGTCTCGTAAGTTCTAACACGTGTCTAATACCTACATGGTGCTTTGTGTGTGTTTTGCGTGGCATTGGACGGACGATGGATCTGGTTTTAGGGCTTTTTTTAGATTTTTGCCTCGGTGTTGGCGAGTTTTGCAAATCGGGCGATAACTTTCGGATTCGTATGTCGAAATCGAGTCCGTAAGTTCTAACACGTGTTTAATACCTACAGCGGTGCTATATGTGTGTGTGTTTGCGTGGCATTGAGACGTCCGTCACGGGTTTTGGGTTTTTTGACTTTTTTGCCTAAGTGTTGGCGAGTTTTGCAAACTGGACGATAACTCGGATTTCGTATGTCGGAATCGAGTCCCGTAAGTTCTAACACGTGTCTAATACCTACGAGGTGCTATGTGTGTGTTTGCGTGGCATTCGAATGGCCGATACGGGTTTTGGGCTATTTTTTGCCTTTTTGCTTAAGTGTTGACGAGTATTGCAAACTGTACGATAACTCGGATTTCAAAAGTCAGAATCAAGTTTCGTAAGTTCTAACACGTGTCTAATACCTACGCGATGCTATGTGTGTGTTTGCGTGGCATTCGGACGGCTGATGCGGGTTTTGGGGTATTTTTCGGCTTTTTGCCTAAGTGTTTGCGAGTTTTACAAACTCGACGATAACTCGTATTCCGTTTGTCAGAATCGAGTCTCGTTAGTTCTAACACGTGTTTAATACCTACGCGGTGCTATGTGTGTGTTTGCGTGGCATTCGGACATCTGATGCGGGTTTTGGGCTATTTTTTGGCTTTTTACTTAAGTGTTGGCACGTTTTGCAAACTGGACGATAACTCGGATTTTGTATGTCAGAATTGAGTCTCGTAAGTTCTAACATGTGTCTAATACCCTGCGGTCTTGTGTGTGTGTGTGTTTTAGCGTGGCATTCTGGACGGCCGTCTGCGGGTTTAGGCTATTTTGACTTTTTGCCTAAGTGTTGGCGAGTTTTGCAAACTGGGCGATAACTTCGGATTCCGTATGTCGAATCGAGTCCCGTAAGTTCTAACACGTGTTTAATACCTACGCGGTGTTATGTGTGTGTTTGCGTGGCATTCGACGTCCGTGTGCAGGTTTTGGGCTGTTTTTTGACTTTTTGCCTTAGTGTTGGCGAGTTTTGCAAACTGGGCGATAACTCGGGATTCGTATGTCGAATCGAGTCCGTAAGTTCTAACACATGATTAAATACCTCTGGCGATGCTATGTGTGTGTTTTCGTGGCATTCGGACGTCCGATACGGGTTTTGGGCTATTTTTTTATCTTTTTACCTAAGTGTTGGCGAGTTTTACAAACAGGACGATAACTCTAATTCTGTATGTCAGAATTGAGTCCCGTAAGTTCTAATACGTGTCTAATACCTAAGCGGTGCTATGTGTGTGTTTGTGTGGCATTCGGAAGGCCGATACGGGTTTAGGGCTATTTTTTGGCTTTTTTCCTAAGTGTTGGCTAGTTTTGCAAACTGGACGATAACTCGGATTCCATATGTCGAAATCGAGTCCCGTAAGTTCTAACATGTGTTTAATACCTACACTCGGTGCTATGTGTGTGTTTGCGTGGCATTGGACGACCGTCTGGGTTTTGGGGCTATTTTTCGGCTTTTTGCCTAAGTGTTGGCGAGTTTTGCAAACTAGAAGATAACTCAGATTTCGTATGTCGGAATCGAGTCCTATAAGTTCTAACACGTGTCTAATACCTACGAGGTACTATGTGTGTGTTTGCGTGGCATTGGATGGCCAATCGTGTTTTTTGGGCTTTTTTTTACGCTTTTTTTGCTTAAGTGTTGGAGAGATTTGTAAACTGGAGGATAACTCGGATTCCGTATGTCGGAATCGAGTCCCGTAAGTTCTAACACATGTCTAATACCAACGCGATGTTATGTGTGTGTTTGAGAGGCATTCGGACGACTGATGCAGGTTTTGGGCTATTTTTCGGCTTTTTGCCTAAGTGTTGGCGAGTTTTGCAAACTGGACGATAACTCGGATTCCGTATGTCTGAATCGAGTCCCGTATGTTCTAACACGTGTTTAATACCTACGCGGTGCTGTGTGTGTGTTTGCGTGGCATTCGGACGTCCGATGCGGGTTTTGGGCTATTTTTCGGTTTTTTGCCTAAGTGTTGGCGAGTTTTGCAAACTAGACGATAACTCAGATTCCGTATATCGGAATTGAGTCCCGTAAGTTCTAACACACGTTTAATACCTACGTGGTGCTATGTGTGATTGCGTGGCATTCAGATGTCCGATGCGGGTTTTGGGATATTTTTTGGCTTTTTACCTAAGTGTTGGCGAGTTTTTCAAACTGGACGATAACTTGGATTCTGTATGTCAGAATTTAGTCTCGTAAGTTCTAACACGTGTCTAATACCTACGCGGTGCTATGTGTGTGTTTGCGTGGCATTCGGAAGGCCGATGCGGGTTTTGGGCTATTTTTTGGCTTTTTGCCTAAGTGTTGGCGAGTTTTGCAAACTGGACGATAACTCGGATTCCGTATGTCGGAATCGAGTGCCGTAAGTTCTAACACGTGTTTAATACCTACGCGGTGCAATGTATGTGTTTGCATGGCATTTAGACGGATGATGTAGGTTTTGGGCTGTTTTTTGCCTTTTTGCCTAAGTGTTGGCGAGTATTGCAAACTGGACGATAACTCGGATTCCGTATGTCGGAATCGAGTCCCGTAAGTTCTAACACGTGTTTAATACCTACGCGGTGCTATATGTGTGTTTGCGTGGCATTCAGACGTCTGATGCGGGTTTTGGGTTATTTTTCAGCTTTTTGCCTAAGTATTGGCGAGTTTTTCAAACTGGACGATAACTCGGATTCCGTATATCAGAATCGAGTTCCGTAAGTTCTAACACGTGTCTAATACCTACGCGGTGCTATGTGTGTGTTTGCGTGGCATTCAGACGTTCGATGCGAGTTTTGGGCTATTTTTTGACTTTTTGCCTTAGTGTTGGCTAGTTTTGCAAACTGAACGATAACTCGGATTCCGTATGTCAGAATCGAGTCCCATAAGTTCTAACACGTGTCTAATACCTTCGTGGTTCTATGTGTGTGTTTGCGTGGCATTCGGACGGCCGATTCGATTTTAGGGCTATTTTTCAGCTTTTTGCCTAAGTGTTTGCGAGTTTTGCAAACTAGACGATAACTCGGATTCCGTAAGTCAAAATCGAGTCCCGTAAGTTCTAACACGTGTCTAATACCTACGCGATGTTATGTGTGCATTTGCATGTCATAGAAATACAATTATAAATTACAATTATAAATTACTTAAATTAAATAAAGAAATACATAATTTAATTATTTTTACCTGTCGAATATATGGTGGGAAGATGTTGGCCAAGACAACTGCACAAACGCGGATGGCCTCCTCCCATACTACACCTATGAGGTCGTCAACGGCGGCTATAGGATCTATAGAGCCGTGGACAACCTCCTGAGCCAGCTAGTATATCTGCTTGCGTGATGGTGCACCTGACTGCACATCATCGCTCGCCATGCACCCCTCTATGATCTGCCGGAAGAAGTCATCGGATAATGAAGGGCCGACACCCGATCCACTCGCACCACTACCTCCAGTGGGTGGGTGCCATCGAGATCTCGCAGCAGGGACTAGGGTGTGGTGGCTGGGACATGGGGAATGCCCACAACTCTACCCTTCTTCTTTGGTCCCCACAGCACACATGGCCAGATCCTCTATCTCTCTCGTCGACACGCGTGGGCTAAATCTCTTTGGAGTGTCACCTCTCTGGCTGCTCAAGGGCCCTTCGCAAGATCCTCGAACCATCATTTGAAAAAAAACACATTAGTAGATGATACGCAAAGAATAAAATGAAATAATACAAAAGAATATTCGAATTTTACATACATACTAAATAAGATAATTACATAACTTACAACAATGCGTTCTGCCTCAGGTGAGATATAACCACCATCACCTTTCTTTTGGTGGGCGTGCCACCAAAACTCCAAGCGAGAGGGTGCATGCTTTAAACTCACCTCGAGTCTCTCCCGGTACAGGTCATACGACTAAGACCCAGTGCAATATGGGAGATGACTTTACTATCGAACAATCAACGCGTTGTCTTGAGATATCTTCTTGAAGGCCTCGCCATCCCAAATCTTTGCATCTGGTCCCACTGCTGCAAATAGATATGAAATCTGGCGAGACATCCTTAAGTATACATCCATCGACCATCTCTTCTCCAGGCCTTCTTCCTCCAGTCGTAGACCCACTTGTTCTAATTCATCTCTAGGTATCTGTGCAGAACAGTCATGCCATGGGCTTCCTTCCTGTCCTCAAAACGATAATATCTCTGCACATTACACATTAAGAAGCTTAGTAGACAACATAAATCAAAGAGGTAACAGTATATTCAAATGGAATATAAAACTAGCATATGAATGATTGACATTCTACCCTAAACTCATCAATAATCAGCTACCATGTGCGGTCATCCACATCCATCCACCTCATCCACGGGCTTGAGAATCAGTTGCGGACGATCCCAAGCAACGTGTTCCTTGGCGTGGCGTCAAGGATACTACAATTGAAATTAATATAATGCAAATTACAAAGAATATTAAATATACTTATGTTATAGTAATACTATATAGGATTATGAAATTAATTACCTATGAGTCCCAACACGACATATAAGCGGCGCCTGGGGGGGATTCCCTATCAAGCCACGTGCTAGTCCCCGTGGAGGCCTACGTCGATCACCTATGTAGTGAAATACATCAATATTTATATAAACGAATATAATGTCAATACAATATAAAATAAAAAATAATAAGATGTATCCCATAAAATATGTAATTATACCTAACAATCCGGCTGACATCATCACGTACACGGAATCACTTGCGCCTCCTACACCCGCCCACCACGATCACCATGTGGTGTGCGCCGCCATGTATGTATCTTCATCAAATTATAAAAAAATATTATTACATTTGAATACAACTAAAAGAGGATAACATACATATCTGACTATATTATTAAACATTAAGTAAATACTATATTTGAGCACAATAACAAAGAGGATAACATATGAATCTGACTAAAAGAATGCAACATAAATAGTAACACCTTTAGTAGATTAATATAAGTTGAAGATAATGATTGCACTACTACAAACTATTACATTTGAATACAACTAAAAGGACACAAAGAAAATACGTACTCTAATCATTTATATCGTCAAAGGCATCAATATCGAATCGTCATCTTGACGATAGATCTTCACTATCGTTGTCATCACCATCTTAAATCGTCCTCAATGATTTCTTCAATTATATCTACCTCCTCAACAACATCGTCTTCACTTTCAACAGCGACAACATCATCCTCTTCTTCACTAGACTCACTAATAATTGTTACATCAGCAGGTGTGACACTAGTAGACTCGACTTGTAAAGGTTCATCGTGCGGGCGAGGAGTTGTGCCTTGAAAACCACGGGCACTTTGTGGTTATAACAGCATGCCATGGGCTTGCAGAGGTCTTAACACTCCGTAGCGTAGTACACATTGCTGTTGCTTGACTTGTTAAAATAAAAGGCTCATCCATACCACTCATCAGTCTTAGTTTTGACTTAACATTAACGATCACGAATCACGATTTTTATCTACTTTAACTCCATTCTCAACATCAAACCAATGACAATTGAAGCAAACTAATTCTTTATGACCCCAATATTTGAGCACGACAACTTCTAGCAATCGTCCATACCAGTCATCCCAAATGTTATCGTAGCAGCTACCTTTCACCACACACGAGAATCGTGAGAATCGACTTCCCCAATATCACAACACTTAAATCATGGCAGATTGACAATGCAGCATTATAAGTATCTACAGATCTTTCAAGGCCATCGGCTATAAGCTTTAGCTGATTGTCAGCTAACTCATCTGTGAGGACCTAATGTACATTAACATAACATATTCTAAAGTTAATTACGCCATAAGAATAAATCTATGATGGTAGATTCATTGAACTTAAAAAGGTTAGACTTACATGATCTTTAAACCATTGCACAAATTCTTCATTTCTCAAATTTTACAAATCCACGTCTGATATACTCGGATTCGCTTCACATACTTCAGCATCATATTGACTGCATCACAATTATATACTCAATGTGTTTGTAAAGGAACTTGACACAATTATACCAGATATATATAGTTATGACTACTTACATAATGTATGGCGCTACTTCATTCATGTTAACAAGTGCATATAATATGGCAGCTGCATACTCACTATCGGTCAAAAAACGCCTTTTTTTACCATCGAATGGGCTTACATGATGACTAAAGGCCGTTAATTCTCCAGTTTCCTCGTGCGCAACAGCCTGATTCTAACGTAAGCGATTGTGCTTCATCTGAACATTCGGCTCAAAGTACAACGAGCAAAAATTAACAAGTTCCTCCATAACATAACTTTCAGCAATTGACCCCTCGACACGGTCTCTATTCTTCACCTTTTACTTTAGACGTTGCATATACCTATGTGATATATAGATTAGCAAAAAAGAATGAACATTTTACCGTATTAAAAACATTAATGTCATTACCTCTCAAATGGATACATCCATCTATATTTTACGGGACCGCTAAACTTAGCTTCGTATGGCAAGTGAATAGGCAAATGCTCCATTGAATCAAAAAATGATGGGGGAAGATCATTTCTAACTTGCACATTATTTCCACTATCTGCATCTCCATTTTATCTATGTCTTTGAAATGAAGCTCAAAATCAAGCATAGATCTCTAAAGAAATTAGAAAGCTCATCGATTACTTGACCCACACGTTTGATAACAAGTCGATAAATGCCATATGGATCAACTTCTGCATGAATACGTGATAATCATAACTTTTGAGACCCTGAAACTTCAACTCTTCGACTTTACAACACCTTGCTATATTTGAAGAATATCCATCACAGGAGCTTGGTCCAGCGATCCAATTACATATCAATATCAACTGTTCCCTGGTCAAAGTATATTCAGCTTTAGGCGTTACCGTCTTACTACCCTCCTGATACAGCCACAGATCTTCCCTAATGTTCATTTCTACCAAATAAAGCCTCGACTTGTTGTTCTCCTTTGTTCTACCACTGGCATCTAGGACTGTATAAAAAATGTTATCAAATACGTTCTTCTCAGTATGCATCAGATCTGTACAATGACGGATGTAGAGTGTAACCCAATAAGGCAGGTCAAAGAACATGGATCTTTGTGTCTAGTTGTGAACCTTGCCATAACCATAAGCTTGCTCTAATCTGTGATTCTTCCCTAGAGGTGGAAACTTCAAATGACTAATCCAACCCAACACTGCTGACCCAGAAAGACGGCCAGGTACTTGACGTTTCTCTATTTTTCGATTGAATTATCTACTTATCCGTCGATAACGATGTTCAATCGGCAAAAACTGTCTGGATGTTGCAAAGAAACTCATTTTCCCCGCAAGTTTGAGCCCACAGCTTTAGCTGACCCCATGCACACGGGACATGACAAGCCCCCGTGAGTCGACCATCGACTGATCATTCCTAATGCCGGGAAGTCATTTATTATCCACAGTAAAGCTGCCCTCATGTCAAAGTTCTGCTTAAGAGATACATCATAAGTTTGAACCCCTTTTTCCCACAACATCTTCAACTCATCAACTAACCGCCTGAGGTATACATTGATGTCTTTACTCGGACTCTTATCACCCAGAATTAGTAAAGGCATGAACATGTAGGGATCTTTCATGCACATCAAAGGAGGGAGGTTATACACCACAATAATCACCGACCAAGTTGAGTAGGGCTTTGTGTAAGGCCCGTTAAATGGATTAAACCCAGCCGTAGCAAGTCCAAGCCTAACATTGTGAACCTCTTCAGCAAACGAGGGGTGCTTGTTATCAAAATTTTTCCACTCAAGCCCATCTGCTGGGTGCGTCAGTTGACCTTCGACTATGTCTCGTGTAGAGTGCCACCTCATATCCTCGGTGGTATGTGTTGACATGAACAACCGTTGAAGCCTCGGGGCAATGGGAAAGTAACGTAAGATCTTTCTCGGCACTTCTTTCCCTTTTTCTTGCGCTGTTAACGGTATCTACTTGCACCACAAATATCACATGACCTCTTATCTTTATTGACATCACCGTAATACAACATACAATCATTCTCACAAGCATCAATCTTCTCATACCCTAGATTGAGCCTTTTGACCATTTTCTTCACATCATAGTACGACTTCGGTAACTTATTGCTTGCAGGTAAGCACTCCTTCACAATGCTTAATAGTTCATTAAAACTTCTCTCGCTACAGTCATGCTAGTTCTTGAAGTGTAAAAACTTAGTCACGGCAGATAAGACGGTGTGCTTTTCGTGCCCGTAATACAGTGGCATCGCTGCTTCATGCAATAACTCATAAAAACCATTAGCCCCATCATTCGACTCTTGCTCGACGCTACTATCATCCCTGTCTGTATTCCACTTGAAGTATGAACCAGCTGACTTGACTATCATGTTAATACAATCGAAAGGTTTAAATCACCTCTAGATTCGGTTACGATTCATGTTCATCCATCCGGTTTCCTCATGATAGATCCATGTCGTATAACCCTGCTTGAATCCATACGCAAATAAGTCGCACATGACATTACTCCTTTCCTTCCACACTTTATTCACACACCTCTTACAAGGACATCTAATCTCATCGCCGCTGACTTGTTCAAACGCGAAATTGAAAAATATTCACCCCACTACGGTACTTTCGAGCTAAGCCCACTCTTATAAATGGCTACCCTATGTTCCATCCAACTTCGATCAATAGACATCTTGGACAACTGTCTGGTATATATCTGGAAAGTTAGACAAACACAATCAAGTCTCCAAGTTAATGTATATGCAAGCTTATGAGTTTCCTAACTTCATCTCCCACTCTAATGGGTCAGGCTTCTATCCCATTCTCGGATGTGTCGCCTCACTGATGCCAACAACTTGAACACATCTTTAAATTTTTCAGAAATTTCGGCAGCACCTCCCCATGGTCTTCAAGTACACGAAATAGACTAACACATCGTAGTCTAAATATGCACCCGAAGAACGTCAAGAGATATATACTGACCGAAAATTCTAAAAATATAAAAACGTGCTCAAGTCGTTAACACTGACCTAAGTGAGATCGAAACATACAAGAACAGTCCCAAAATGGGGACTATTTGAGATTCACTCCTACTAAGTGAATCTCAAATAGGTTTCTAAGCTACCTAAACTATATGAAAATATGAACGTGTCAAGGTAAGGATTATTTTTGTATAACAACAAGAATACTAGCTTTTTATCAGGTCACAAACTATTATTAAACTTTTTTAAAACTCACCCATACCCCACCCCACCCCACCCCACAACAACAATTTATACTGTTGCATGATATAATTTCTAAGATAGTAATCTTTTTTAAAATGTATATTTATTTATTTTTAAAATTAATAAATTGTCAATTTAGGAGTGGTGGAATGCTAATGATAATGGCATGACAAACTTGAGAACAATATGTCACTTTGTAGTACTATTAATACAATAAAAATTATGAAAAAGAGGCGTATGAAACTCTTTTTGTTGGTAAAATTAGGATATTGACCAATTTATTAAAAATAATAATAACCACGATTCAGATCACTAACTTCGCATGATTCTCACAAGTCACATTAACAAAAGCAAGAACAAAATAGCCACACAAACCTAAAATGGAAAGAAAAATATTACAAAGATTGCACATCTAAGATTAGTAATATTAAACAAATAGCATATCGTAAAAATTCGAAATAGCATCATGCGTTTAGCATCATGATGATGCGTTTAATGAAAATAACATCATGCGTTTAACAAAATGACATAATATCCTTTAATATAATAATATAATTTCAATACCATGTCACCACCACTAACCTAAACACTAACTATATTTAAGAATAAATATTGAAAAAAATACTTTTAATAAATCTTAAATAAGTAATGATAAAGTAGGGTGTGGGTTAGTTACTTAAATAATACTATATCTTATTCTCTATGTGGTCTCAAGTTTGCATATAAAAATTCCACTTCCCCCATTATGCTGTTTATCCTAACATAACATAAGAAATCATGAAAGCAACTGTAATGGAATTAAGAAAATTAAACAATGGACTCAAAGTGAAAATCAAACAAATAGCATATCATAAGACTGAAAGAAAAACTAAAGAGATGCAATGGAGTTTGAGCAATTTATACACTGCAATATATATACATACACTGCAATATAATTTTCATGTAAATTAAACTTGCAAACATTTGAAATTGCAATAAGGTCTTGTACACTGCAAATACACTACAATATTCCGACTTAAAATTTTCATGTAAACTAGCAATACACTACAATGCAATTGATAATTGGGGAAAATAGAGTGAAATTGTAGAGGAAGGGATTATTAGGTTATATTTGGGGGAAAATTGAAATTTGGAAGACATTACCTTGCTCAGTCGAGAGATGACGACGGGAAGAGAGGCACCGATGGCAAGAGAGCACCAGTGGGCGACGGGAAAGAGCAGTCGGTGACGGCGCGAGGAAGGAAAAGGAGAAAATGAACAGCATAAATGAAAAAAAATCTAAGTTACCGAAAGTAAATAAAAACCCATTCTCGACGACACTCAATACCGACGGCACATGCCGTCGCCTATGTCCTTTTACCATTGCGCCAAAAAATTCCCACCAAATCTAGGCCCGAGAAGGGTCATTCTCGACGGGACTCATTAGCAATGGCTATGCCGTCGAGAATAAGGTTATTGGCGATGGGGATACTGCTGTCGCTAATGATGCCATCGCCAATGACCTATTTTTTTGTAGTGATAATTACAGGTAATTTTGAATCTTTATTTAAAAATGCGTATCTTAGATGTTCAGGAAGTGGTTTCAATTCAAGTTCTGGACGTGTCTCAAGAGATGGCTTTAATTTTATCGATGACTCTTCAGCTTTTATCAATGCTCGACCAGTATTCCAAATCTCTTGAATTTTGGGATGACATCCAGGTATTGCACAAGTTCGTCGACTACATCGTCCTCCAATTCTGAATTTTCAATAATGATGCTTCTCAAAGGTTCGTAGGCCACAAGACTCTGTACCTCATCCTTTACAACCCGATCCACCAATTCAACCAGAAAATATTCCTCTTCATCTGTTGGGAACTTCATTGCTTTGAGGACGTTGAAGGTGACCTCCTGATCCTGAACACACATAGTGAGTTCTCCTTTCTGCACATCCATCAAAGTCTTGCATATGGCTAAAAATGGTCTCCCCATTATTATTGGTATGCTTTTGTCCTCCTCGTAGTCTAAAATGATGAAGTCAGCCGAAAAAATAAACTTGTCCACCTTTACCAACACATCTTCAACAATTTCCCGTGGATAAGTGATGGATCTGTCAGCTAGCTATAATGATATGTTTGTCGGCCTTAGAGCCGAAAATCCCAACTGATTAAACACTAACAAGGGCATCAAGTTTATACTTGCCCCCAGATCACATAAACAATTACTAAAGCTCATCTTCCCGATTATGCACGGAATTATGAAGCTGCCCGGATCCTTCAGCTTTGGAGGTAATTTTTGCTGAAGCACTGCACTGCATTCCTCTGTCAAGGCTACCGTTTCAAACTCATCTAGTCTTCTCTTCCTTGACAATATACCCTTCATAAACTTTGCATAGCTTGGCATTTGTTCTAATGCCTCGGTGAACGATATGTTGATCTGCAGCTTTTTGAATACCTCCAAGAACTTACTGAATTGTTTATCTTCCCTCTGCTTATTTAATCTTTGCGGATACGGTACTTGAGGGTGAACTGGTGGTTCTGCATTCTTAAGTTTCTCCTCTGAACTTGTTTTATCCTTCTCGACCTGCTACGACTCAGATTTTTCTACCTTTTCTTTCTTTTCATTCTCCTACTCTATCTCACGCGACCGCGGGACTTCCTGAGTGTATTCCTGCGCGGGCGCATGACTTGCAGTACCTGCCAAATCTTTCCCAGATCTCAATGTGATCGCTTGGCACTGTTCCTTCCCATCTCTTCGTGGATTTGTTTCTATATTACTTGGCAAGGAACCTTGGGGCCTGTTGTTAACCATGCTCGTTATTTGCCCCATTTGAGTCTCCAAATTCTTGATAGCCACTGCTTGGCTTTTGATCATAACTTCCGTGTTTGCCATGTATTTCAACATCATCTTCTCCATTTCTGATTTCTTTTCTGGCTGTGGTGTAGCAGGGGTGTGATGTTGTTGTTGTTGAGGAAATCCCGGTGGAAACGGTGGTTTTGATGAAAACTGTGGCTGAGATGGCTGGGATTGAAAATACTGATTCAGCTGGAACTGATTCTGCTGATTCCCTTGGTTGTTAGACCAACTAAAGTTTGGATGGTTTCGATTATTGGGGTAGTATGTGTTCTGAAACTGACCTTGGTCTTTCTATAATTGCTCAAATACTGTACCGACTTCGAGCTGATAGCACATTGATCCGTGGAGTGTGACCCCGCACAAATCTCACAAATGAAGGCAACTGTTTTCATCTTGCTTTCTGCCAAAGTATCTATCTTCTTTTCCATAGCTGCCATCTGTGCTGACAACTGCGTAATAGCATCTACCTCCAACACACCTGCAACCTTGGGTTCTGGCATCCGAGATGTAGGATTCTGAAAATCATTAGCTGCCATAGTCTCAATAAGGGTATAAGCCTCGTCATAGCTTTTTGCCCATAATGCCCCTCCAACAGCTGCATCTAAAATAGGTCTCAATTGCCATCCCAATCCATTATAAAAGGTGTTGATTACCATCCAATCTGGCATACTGTGATGCGGACACTTCCTTAGCATCTCTTTGTATCTCTCCCATGCTTCATATAAGGACTCTCCCTGTTGTTGCTCAAACTGACATATAGATGTCCTCATCATTGCAGTCTTAGCCATTGGGAAGAACTTGTCTAGGAATTTCTGTGTTAAGTCCTCCCATGTAGTGATTAACCCTGACAACAAAGAATGAAGCCAACTCCTCACCTTATCCCTCAATGAGAATGGGAACAATCTCAGTCTAATAGCATGATCCGTCACACCATTGTATCGGAATGTATCACAAATCTCGATGAAACTCAACAGGTGTTCATTCAGATCATCTGTGGCAACACCCCCAAACTGAACCGAGTTCTGCACCATCTGAATAGTGCCCGGTTTACTCTCGAAAGTATTTGCTGCTATCGCCGGTCTGACTATGCTAGACTGTAGTCCATTTATATTCGGCATGGAATAATCTCTTAGAGCCCGGTGCTTTTCTCTTTTCTCAATTCTCTGTTCTTCTGCCATACTAACTGTTGTACTCTCTAACTGAGCTTGTAAATTTCTCCGGACACTTGCTTTCCAACCCCTTCCGTTGATGTTATCCCGTACTGGTGTTAATTCTGAGTTGGATGATCGTGTATCCATAAAAATCTACAAGTACCTGAAATCACAAATAAAACAAAAACAGAAATGGGACACTATCAGAATTGTCTAAGTCATACAATATAGCTTGAAACTGATGATAATTATTTAAATTAATGCCTTCCTCCGGCAACGGCGCCAAAAAACTTGTTGCCTCTTTTTCAGTTCTGATAAAAGAGCTCTAACTCATGCAAGCATACATGTGTCAACAAGTAATATAGAGTAAGTAGAGTATCGATCCCACAGAGAAAGTTGTCAAATATAAACCACTATGCACCAATTAAATCACTATATTTATATGCTTAAACTACTGACTATATTAGTGAATTAATCTTAGTGTAAATAATAACTAAAACAAGAATAATAACAATATAAACCAAGTCTGGAAATAATGGGATCCTAACTTCATTTAATATTTCATCTAATTACCACTATCATGCAGGAATTGTTCGCATATCACAGGAAAGTAGCCAAGAGCACTAATAGAGTCATAGCTATTTTTCAATGTACTAAGACCTACTTACACAACATCCACAAATGATAGACTCCATGTAATCATCAATATAACCAAAATCACTATATGTCTATGCGAAATTGCAATCAAATTGAATTTAAGCTTAAGCCCTTATTTTAACTCATATGGTGAATAAGTATATGTCTATCTCATTCACAAAATACACAAGCCATATAAAACAGCCCCATATACGTATGCTATCATGACTACAATCCATACTCGCATGTTCATTGTCAATTCCATGCAAGTACTAAAACGAATGGTGATCAAGCATTTATATATGCAAAACAATCATAATAGAAATCCCATATGATATGTAAAACAGCCCCAACAATCAAGCATGCAACTAAACTACATATTAAAATCCGTTAGAATCCCATAATGGAGTTTAGTTCATGACTGAACCAAAAGCCATTATGGGATCAAAGCTAAACATGATTAACAAGCAAATAATTGAAAGATGAAGGATAGAAATGATCAAACCCAATTGCAAGTTGTAAACCAATATCAACGTTCACTCCTCATAAAAATCCAGCAAAATAATAATAATAAACCACAGTGATAGAGAATCCCAAGAAGAATTAGAAAAGATGGAGATTAGGCTTCATTCTTCGTTGGAACCTCCCTCAATGTGTAAACCCTAGTTATGATATGAAAAATACGTCAAAAGTTATCAAAGATGCGTCTGACACCAGTCAGATATCGTTTTAAAACAAATTACAACCCTTTAATTAAAAATTAAAATAAAACAAATCCGCAGCTTCAGCCATCGTGCGCGACCGCGCGCTCCCCCAGTATATTCCTCGTGCGGGCGCGAGACTTGAAGTACGTAGAGTTGTCTGGCTGGGTTCTCGCAGCGGTAGCGCCGCATCCTCTAACCTATTCGGTCATGCAGACTTCTGCGATCTGTACTCTAGTTACGGTTCGCATATGTCATTGCCATCGCTACTTGTTCATTCTTTTCCTTGCTTCCTTCATTATCAGTCCCTTTGCTTCACTACATTCTCACGTCGTGCATCCGTAAGCCTTGAGCCATGCATCCAATAGCCTTTTGCCATCCAACACCACCAAAGTACGCCATTTCCTGCACTTTTATGCCGAAAGGAGTTCTCAGTATATGCAATGCAAAATAACATGAAATGCAACTAAAACAGACTAAAATGTACTTGAGATGGGCATAATTCGTATAAATTGGTATTTAAAAAGTAGGTGTAAAACCCACTTATCAGAAATAAACATGGTTGATATGACAACAATTCAGATTACAATATATACAGTGTGAAGAATTTAGGAAACTTGCATTCAATATGAGAATCAAATGAGTTAGAGAACTTGCACAAAATCTAAAGTTGTGTAAGTTAGAAAACTTGCCTCAAGCGTAATTTACCAAAGTATAGCTAATCAACACTTTTTGAATCCTATTATAACATAGTTACACGTACAGGATATTCATTAGGTTTGTATATTCAATACTCATACTTGATATATAAGTCTAAACGCATATATAAGAGTTAAACTTAGGCTTATAATCCCATTCCTAATTCATCACGTACCTTACGCATGTATAACACAAAATTAGTTTGTAAGACACTATGAATTTAAATAACATAGTTCGTAATCAGCTTTTGACTTAACGTTTAAACACTTATCCAATCTATGATTCCATCGTTAGCATGCTTATTAACACTTTGAATACTGTATTTAGACATGTATTACAAATTAAGACAACAATACCAACATGCATCACATCCCAGGTCTCAAATAGATTAGTCAGTCTTCACTGCATGATGGCACAGCTGCGCCCTAGGTAGGCTTAGGGACGGCACAGTTGCGCTATCCTCTGGCCTAACCAGAGTTGAGCTTTGCATTTCCTGTTTCTGTCCCATTCTTTAGCATACTAAGACAATTATACTTATCATGCATACATGATAGAGGACTTTACATACACGTATGACCATCCTAAGTTCACCTTTACATGTTAGGGTCTTACTTTAGGATTTCCAAGGAATTTAGGCCAAATAGGGTCATGGAATCACAAGGCCTACTAGGTTAACTATATGAACATGTGCGAAGGTCATATAAACTGTAATATACATGCTCACAATTGTTCACATTATTTATTCATAACTAGCATCGTTTATCACTTTAAAGTATGCTTAAACTCATGTTTGATTAACTTTCATTATGTCAAACACATAAGAATCATGTTTAGAGACACAATGAACATAAAAATGCCATCTTAAATCCTCAGAACTTAACTACTTACACAAATGCAACTTAGTTTGAAGAATATCTGAGTTTGCGTTTAAAATCATTTTAAACTTGAAGAATGCAATCTAACACATACAAAACATATTTAAATCTCTTTTCATGTGTAGTTAAGTCATGTTTGCATACTCACAAAGTTAAAACATACTCCATGTGGTATTCATGGATATTAGTTTCAATATGTCAAGTGTTCTTTGAAAAAATCATTTAGCTCAAAGCCTAAACAAGTTGGTCATGAACAAATGAACCTTAAATCACAACTCATGTTCATTAATGTTCATAAATCAGTCATATATGTATACTATTTTGCTCATAATTTGTAGAATACGAGTTTCATTAAGTTCATTTTTGAAACTTTAAATTCTTGTTATAAAACTCCTACTAAATCATGTTGGACAATTCATATCTCATAAGAAAGCTTTATACCACATGTTATACTTCTTTTCATGCATGTATAGGTCATAATACAAGGTTAGAAACAAAGACAAGACAATAAAAGCCAAAATGCGTTTACGGGAATGGCGCGCAATGCTACTGCACCCTAAGATAAATTGGCGCATTGCGCCTTCCTAGATAGAACCAGGAAGGACCTCTGTTCTGCAGAGTATTAACCCAACATCGATTTCTACCTTCTAAATAGACTTAAACCTATCCTATGAGGTTCCATACATATATACAAACTTTATAAACACTTGATAGCACAATTCCAAATCCAATTCACAAGAATTTAGTAATATTTCTATGATTTACCAAAGTTTGAAATTAAGGATTCAAGCAAGAATTTTACCTTCTATGAAGCGTAGTTAGCTTAGTTCCTCTCTTTCGCAAATCCTAGACTCCTTAATTAACAAGTAACTCACCCTCTCAACTTGGAAGTCATAGATAATTCTCAACAACAAGAAATGAAAAAGAATACTACTATTTATAGAGGATTATGTGACTAGTTAATTGCTTTACACCAAAGGTTGAATCCATGGGGTATAAGAAGGAAACAATGGTTATGAAAGGATTGTTCAACCACCAATTATCAGCCATCTTCATAGCAATGATAACCTCCATTGTAGCTTACTGTTCACATCTTGGTAGTTTACGTAAACAAGATATGGAACACTGTTTGGCAATTGAATTTGGAACAATGGTTTTAAAAACTCAGCAACTTGGTTATATAATGCTTAGTTTAGTTTCTTTTATTTCCAAAATGTGATTTTAATGTGTTAATGCTACTACAGTATGAAAAGTTAGGGATTTAATATATACCCATATCATATAATCCATTTACAAGTGGTTCACATAATTTAATATTTACTTTAGATAAAATAACGCATTTAGGTATTATTGACCGGGTATTCCCCATAGATATTATTAGTGCACATATATTAATATTATATCACTATCTAATATTAAATGTCCATTTTAAACATTCAATCCCTTTCTGAATTTCTGGGATACACTGTTAATTAATTAACTCTGAATTAAAATGTCACATAACAATTTTATTGTGCTACTGGGTACCTCATACCATTTAAATGTACTCTTATCATATGATTTTAATAATGTCACACATTAATATTGTTCTAGTTAACCACCACTACAATAACTAACTTTTCAAGCTCTCCGTAATGGCGCTTGCAATTGCTACTTTGTTTGTCTTCTAGGGAAGGCGCAACTACGCTTGCTCCACGACGATGTCGAAACTAGTTTAGCTTCATGCCATTTCTGACTTTTATCACCATACTAGTTTCACATAACATGGATTAAATTCCAAATTGATAATACTACTAGTTAAAGATCTAATTCATTTCATGCATGGAATTATACAATTACACATAATTAATTCTTTTCCTTATTAAGTGATAGCACACTTATTTTCATTATCTTGCCATACTAGGCAATCATCGTGAATTTTACACTAAGCATTTTATCACTTCCACCATAACATATAATGGTCACATACTTAGCTTAGTTTATTAGAAATTACTATATCCCAAGCCACAACAATATTGGTCTATATTCAAGTAAACACTCGACTTTAATTAATTAATTTATTAATAATATTCAAAATTTCTCGGGTATTACATCCTCCCCCCTTATAAAAATTTCGTCCTCTGAATTGGTACAACGGTACATAGATAAATGGGGATAGTCCCTCCTCATTTTATCCTCTAATTCCCACGTGGCCTCCGCAGCGTCGTTGTTTTGCCAAAGTATTTTTACATAAGATATAATTTTATTTCTTAATGTCTGCTCTTTCCTTTCTGATATTTGGACATGAATTTCTTCATACACCAGATTCTTCTCCACTTGAATGGGCTCATAGGAAATAATTCATTTTTATCATTCTATACAACGGTCATTCATCCCTTTTTGGCATACATTGAAACAGACTGACCCACGTATTATCTAAAATTGGGTAGATGATTCCCGCATCCAACCACTTTAGAATTTCTTTCTTCACTACTTCTTTCATTATTGGATTCAGCTGTCTCTGTTGTTCCACCGTTGGCTTTGTATCCTCTTCCATTAGAATTTTGTGCATGCAGAAGAATGAACTAATTTTCTTGAAATCTGCAATTGTCCATCCTATAGCTGATTTGTATTCTCTAAGCACTATCAGCAACTTATTTTCCTGCAATTCGTTAAGCGCAGAAGAAATAATAACAAGTAAGTATTAGAATTTCCTAGATATTCATATGTGAGGTGTTTAAGAAGTGGTTTAAGCTCAAGTGTAGGTGCCTCCTCCAACGAAGGTTTTATCCTTGCCGTGGCTTTTTCCTTTGTGTGTAATGGCTCAACTGGTGCCTTGAATCTACTAACTTATGGCAAAGAATCCAACATGTGTAAATAATCCATAAATTCTGGGTCATCCAAATCTTCATCCCCAATAATGTAATTTCCAAAGGATCATTAACAAATTTCTTAACCATGTCTTCATTAACTATCTGATCAATGACATCCACCCGATAACACTCTTCTTCATCCATAGGGAACTTCGTGGCTTTGAACACATTGAACTTGACTTCCTGATCTTGAACCCGCATAGTTATTTCACCTTTTTACTCATCGATGAGAGTCCTACCCTTAGCCAAGAATGGTCTCCCTAGGATGATTGGGATATTTTTAACTTCTTCATAATCCAAAATTATGAAATCAGCTGGGAATATAAATTTATCCACCTTAACCCGGGATATCTTCCACAATTCCTCTTGGGTACGTGACCGACCTAACCACCAACTATAGAGATATATTGGTTGGGTTTGGAGCTGGTAAACCCAATTCGGTGTATACTGATAACGGCATGAGGTTCACACTCGCCCCCAAGTCACATAAACACTTTTGGAATGCAATATTCCCAATTGTGCGCAGAATAGTGAAACACCCTAGATCTTTCAACTTTGATGGTAACCTTCTCTGTAGTACTGCACTACACTCCTCCTTCAATACCAAAGTTTCAAAATCTTCCAAATTCTTTTGCCTTGACATAATTCCCTTCATAAATTTAGCATAACTAGGCATCTGCTCTAGGACTTTTTCAAACGGAAAATTTATTTGAAGTTTCTTAAAAACATCCAAAATTTTGGTAAATTGCTTATCTAATTTCTGTTTTTGAATTCTTTGCGGAAATGGTGGTGGAGGATACACAAACGGTTCATTATCAATCTTGCGCTTTTCCACATGCTTTTCTTCACCTTGTTTGTCCTCAACAATTTTATTTTAACTTTCTTTGTCATCATCTTTTGTAGCCAAATTTTCTCTTTTCTGCACCTTAAGATGTTTTCCACTCCTTAACATAATCGCATGACATTGATCATAATTCCCCTTTGGATTTTTCTCTATATCACTGGGTAAAGTTCCTTAAGGCCTATTATTTAATGCAAAAGCTATCTGTCCCATCTGATTTTCTAATTTCTTGATGGCTAATTCTTATGATTTCATTGCCACCTCGTTGCTTGTTATATATTTCGACAACAACTCTTCGAAATCTGTTTTTCTCTCCCGATGTTGAGCTATTTGTTGATGCTAATTCTGAAATCCTGGGGGATAAGATGGTCTTGGAGCTTGCTTATGCTGATTATTACTCCACGAAAAATTAGGGTGATTCTTATTCCCTGAATTATATGTATTCTGATACATGTTTTGTGGAATCTTGTTGTAGCTACCCACAAATTGTACTGACGTTGGGTTAATTGCACATTATTTTGTAGGATGTTTTCCCACGCACAATTCAAGAATAGTTGAAATCTGCTGAGTTTGTACACCCGACAAAGCATCCACCTTCTTTGATAGCGCTAAAATCTGTGTTGCTAATGCCGTCACCCCATTTACCTCTAACACTCTATCTACCTTAGGTTGCGTCATTCTTGTCGTAGGCCACTGGTAGTTGTTAGCCTCCATTGTCTCTATCCACTCGTACGCCTCCTCATAACTCTTAGCCATAAATGCTCCACCCGAAGCTGCATCTATACTTATCCTAAGATTCCCACTAAACCCGCTGTAGAATGTGTTCGTTTGTAGACATTTAAGTAATCCGTGATGTGGGCACTTCCTAAGCAATTCCTTTTATCTCTCATAAGCCTCATGCAATGATTCCCCATGCTGCTATTCAAACATGGTGAACTCATTTCTTTGCAGTTTTGGCTGGTGGAAAGAATTTGGCTAGAAAGTTTTGAGCAAGGTCTTCCCATGTAGTTATTAATCCCAGTGGTAGAGAGTGTAACCAACTCTTCGCCTTGTCCCGCAAAGTGAATGGGAACAAGTGAAGCTTGATTGCGTCATCTGACACCCCATTATATCTGAAAGTGTCACATATCTCCAAAAAGCTTACCAAATGTTCATTCAGATCGTCATTTGTAAGTCTCCCAAACTGAACTGAGTTTTGTATCATTTGAATAGTCCTAGGCTTGATTTCAAATGTATTTGTAGCAATCGTTGGCCTGGTGATACTCAACTGAAGCTTAGTCACCTTAGGTGTAGCAAAGTCCCTCAACACATTCTGGTCTTTGGCAACCATTATTTCTTCTTCTTTCTCAAAATTCTTGAAGTTCTCTCTTATATCTTTAATCCACTTACTTAGCCTTTGAAACAGTTTCTCTATATCGTCCTTAAAAGGAAGCAAGTCTAGGTTTTTGGACCGAGTTTGCATAAGCCAACTTCAAGAACCTGAAATAGAAAGCACAAAACAAAAGAAAAAGTGTTTAAGTAAAATTGGACTAATTAAACTAATATTGAATAATATTAAAATCTATACTAGTCCCCGGCAACGGTGCCAAAAACGTTTTGGGTAAAATCTAATTACGTACAACACGCAAGTATACGTGGTCAACAAGTAAAACAGTGATAAGTCAAGTATCGTTCCCACAGAGATTAGCAAGAAATTAACCCTCACAATTATCAGCTTCCTATTAATCCAAATTTTATTAAACTAACAAATTTAATAATTATATCTAAAAAAACTAAATATCAATCTGATTAAAAAACCAAACAATTAAAAAACCCTAAAAACTTTAATTTCAAACAAATAATGGTGAATTGGGCTTACAACTTCACTCTAAGTATCACTCTGATTATTACACATTTATTCTAGTTTAATTCACTATCCCAGTTTATTAATCAAGAACACTCAAGTAAAACTAGCCATCTCTCGATGCACTAATACAACATTAACTTAAATACACAAATTAGATAGAATTAAGCTAAAAACCTTAATTAACTAATTCACTCTATCTCTATGTGAATTACAATCAAAGAAGGTTTAAGTTCAAGTTCACTATCCAATTACATGTGATGCTAGGCATATCTCTACCCTAATATTCATTAAGATTCCATTCAATTATAGAATTCAAGAACACATGTTATAATGACTAAGTCTAGACTTATATTTCCTCTCTCGAATCCATACAAGTGAACATAGAATTGGTGATAAAGCAATTCATAACTTTAAGCACAAATCAATATAGATAAACTAAAAGATAGATTATTAAACTGAAAATCAAAGATTACAAAATCATCGTTCAACCCCAAGATCCATTTTAAGCCTAAAAAGTAAATTAGTTCATCATCGATGAAATAAAAACTGAATTAATCAAAGTAAACATCATCCCAATTACAAATATTAAACTAAAAAAAAATGAATCCATAACCACCCTTCTCTTTAGCCTCAATCTGCAATTATCATGAAATTTCCTTCAAAGTCTTCCTCCAATGCTCTTACTCAAAATTTTCCTTTCAATGATGTTAATTACTTGTATGATACTTCAATCTAGTTGTTGTTGTTAATTATATGCCAAGACATGTATCCTGACTCTAATTCAACGCACAATTGAGTTCCAAGCCATTCTAATCACTAGCCTTCACGTTATTACAACAGTTCAAACGAAACAGGAGACTAACTTTCCCGTAACCACGCACCGGCAGGGGTTTTGCTTTATAAATGTCCGTCCCGGCGGTCTAGGCTTCTGCTAACTTCTTAGCACTGTAAGAACTCGAATTTTGAGAAAATATTAAAATAAGAATTTAGTAGATAAAATTCTTAATGCATGTGAAGGGTTCAAATAAAAATATATAATGTGTTACGTGATATATGGTAGTGTGTTACATAAGGTAATATCTGCTATGTAATAAATGTTGTTGTGTTTAATAAATATATATATCGTATTATATATTTGTTATAAATTATAGAGATGAATTAATGTGAAGATGGATAAAATTAATCTATTGATGTTAAATAATTTATGTGAAATTATTTATAATAATAAGTTGGTGACATTAAATATATTTGATAACCACCAATTTCTTGAGTATATGTATGAGTATGTATCAAGTCTAAGGCAGTGCAACCGTATCCTTTAATGGTTGATGTATAGGAGCTAGGCTAAACGATTCCTTTAGAGAGCGGAGGTATATACGAATTAGTAACCGATCTAACTCACTGTGAAAACAGTGTACACGAGACAGAAACTAATTTGTTGGTTGTTTGTGGGAAACCACTGAGTGTACTATATTGAATACCATTAAAAACTCGATGTGTGCTAGGTTTGTACTTGTATATATGTACGTTGTCGACGAGAGAAGAAAATCAATTTATCTTTAGATAAATATTGGTTAGAGATGTATTGACTAATATTGGGATTTGGTTAAATGTATAGATTAAAGAAAGAAGAGTTTGAACTTGAAGTTTAATCTCTAAGTTATTCAAGAATGTGGTCATTGGAGATTCATTTTGGTTAGTATAATGAGATAACATGTATGGAGCATGTTAAAAGATTTGCGAGTTAAGTTCTGTTTCTATTAAAGCATAATATTTCTGCGTCCTAACTTGATGTGGCGCGGCCGCACCACTCTCAAGCCTAAGACCAGTGCGACCGCGCCGGCCTGTAGACTGTTTATGATGACTTTGTAATCTGGGCATTAGGATTTGTGTATTAGAAACTGATATGTTATAATAAGGACCATAATTGGTGTTCCAACCGACCATGAATGGATTAAGATAACGAATCATGAATTTAATGAGAAGTTATTTATGGAAATTAATATTGGTTAATTAAGTTATATTATGTAATATTATAATATAATTTGAGTATAAAGCCTTGTGTGGCAGTGGCGTAATAATAAATCAAGTAAAAAGAGTTAATTCCCTTACATAGGATGGTGAATTAATATATGTGCTTTTACATGAAGAAAATGAAATGATTATGTTAAGTAATGTTAGTATTTTTATAGATTACATAATATGGTAATATGTGAAAGGGTTAATATTTTAAAGCTCTGAATGTAAAGATTGAGGATGTTGTCTTGGGACAATACAATAATTATACGTATAGTGTATAATTTAAATAATTAGTAGAGTAAATATTAATTATTTTAAGTGTAAAGGTTATACATATTACAAGTGTAAGGTAAGCTAAATAATTTAGCATTAAGGTAAGGTGTGACACTTAAGCCTTATAGTAAATAAATAATAAAATAATGTGGAATTGGGGGGAAAGCCAAAGTGACCCAAACCCTAATATTTTATTATAGAAATAATGAGCTTGAGATATATAACTCCAGTAAATGAGATAAATGAGCCTTGTGTGGCTTGAGTATTAAAGTTAAACCAGACTGAAGGTTTAACCGAAATTATTAAAAGATAATTAATGATTAATAATTATCATTATTATATTTATGTGTAATATGAAATAAATGGGTTGAAAGTACCCAACTGAGTTATATTTTGCCAAATTAAAATATTATTTGGACTAGCCCAATGTACACGGGATATAAGATTATATTGGTGTATATTTAAAATATAAGTATACTTCCTATATGTGGGTAGGTACATATATATGTGTATATATGTGCCATATATTAACTTAGTGTAGTAATGTTAAATCATTATAATTAATTTAATAAGCCCAAAAGGAATTAACTATAGTAGAATGAGACCCATTTCACAGATAAATAAGAAGTATTACGCATTGACCCATTTTTTGTGTTTCAAAAACTCTTCAGACGCATAAATAGGCCATTGGCATATCCTACTCCTCTATATGCTTAAGCTCGACAAAGGCTAAGTAGTAGAGATGATGATTGAGAAAGGTGGAGTTGGTAACCAACTCTTCTCAATCCACTGGCTTCTTCTTCCTCCCCTTGAATTAATTCATTGTGCAAAGTCAGTAACTGAGTACTAGAATTGGTTATAAATAGAGCTCCTTCTTTTTATTTACGTTGGTTTGAGTTGTCTGAGAAATAGCTATGGAGAGTTGATAGAATTGGAGAGCAATCAGAGGATTGAGGTGCCATAGTTAGCATATTCAAGCATTCAAGAGGTATAATTTTGTTTATGTTCTTAATTTGAAGTTTTGTCAAATTCTAGTGATTGTTAATTCCCCTGTCAAATTAGTGTGAATTAACATGTCTCTGTGTTACATGAGTTTGTATAGATGCTCTGAAGTGTTACGGATAGTCTGGTTTGAGAATTAACAATACATGTGCTAAGGCTCTACAGAAGCAGAACCATTTATTTTTGCATTAAAACAAAGTGGTGCGGCCGCTCCACTTCTATAGCCAAATACCGCGCGGGGTGTATTTCCCAGATACTGCTTTATTAGTTCTGTACTGCTCTGAGCATGCTAAGATAGTTGGGTTATGCATGTGAGTGACCCTAACATGTGATGAGATGTTGTTTTGAACATAGAAAGTTATCTTAGCTTATTTTGGTTAGAATACTAAAAAGAAAACTTAAAGAGTTGGAAACTAGTTTTGATAAACCTTTTTCAAAACATGTTCTAACCTTGGATTGCGAATGTATTACGTATTGATATGTATTGACATGTGACCAATATGTTAGTTACCTTTTGGGTGAGGGTACGTTATAGCCAAGTATGAATTAAAAGAAAAACGCAAGTAAAAGACCATGATAGCTTTGTGTAAATGAACTATGTGTACACTAAGTTTTGAACACGAACACATGCTATTATAGATTGGTTTCATATATCTATGAACGTGAAAGCATGACTTAAACTAGTGGACTTATTTTGCATTCTTAGAGGTTTAACATGAGTTTTCAATAAAAATATTAAAGTTGAAGCCCAACTTTGTTGGGGGAATACCATAGTAGTATTCTGAACCTATGGACCATTATGATAGGACGCTTTATGCATCAAGATATGATTGATATGTGCATCCATCAAATTAAACATGTTATGGACTAGTCAAGTATGGTTTCGAATGTTTTCTAAAATAGACTTGAACATTTTGAAAAATAAACCTTGATGAACTTTGAGTGGATAACATGTTTACAAGGTTTAATTATGCATGATGAAAGATTCAAAGTTGTTCACATGTATCGGATTGCATTGATTTGGTTTAAAACAATTTAAAGGACAAACTCGAATGTTTTGTAAACTAAGTTTTATATACATGGAGTGGTTATATTTTGACCTTGTAAACGGGTGTAGAAACATGTACAAACAACTAGGACATGTGAGTTGAAGTTGTCCTGCATGATTTAGACTATGTGAACTCATCTTGCATGCTTAAAAGAATCTTACTAGTTAGTTTAATGATTTCCAAAGGAAGTTTTTACAAAAACAAAGCATTATGCTCATTACGTCTTTAAGTTATGAGCTTGAGTATATTCACATATGATTATGCAAGTGTTATTCGAATTGTGATCGGATGTGCAAGTCTGGCCTAGCTTCTATGTGCAGTCTTGGTTTGCACCAGGAGTAGCGTGGCCGCGCCACTCCTCAGTACAAACTAAGAAATCTGTTTTCAGTGAAATCTGTTTGTAGTGAAATCTATCATATAGCAGTCTTGCTTGCAGTAAAATCTATTTTCTGTAAGGTTTGAAGGTTTTT
Organism: Panax quinquefolius; assembly: GCA_020205615.1. Classification (NCBI taxonomy): domain Eukaryota; kingdom Viridiplantae; phylum Streptophyta; class Magnoliopsida; order Apiales; family Araliaceae; genus Panax; species Panax quinquefolius. Next base: position 2,615,578 of record JAINUW010000529.1, on the reverse strand, counting down.
GCATGCTTGTGTTGTTACTCTAACATGTATTATATGACCAGAACAAATTTGACGTGTTAAAGAGCATGCTAGGTGATAGGATTGAACGTTTAAAGAGGTGATTATAGACTTTCAAAGGATAAGTCCAAAAGGTATTTATAGGCTGTAAAGTAATGATTAGAGACTATGATTATTTGACTTTATGGTGACTTATAATCTGATTTGTGCAATGAGTATGTAGGATATATGATGAACGTTTACAACTAAGTTAGACTTCTATATGCAACGTTTGAACTTACCTATATGAGTTTTAAATATGTCAAACACTTAGCGAGTTAAGCGCGTGATAGCTATATATGAATGTTGATGTCAAGTACGAGTGGTTAAGGTATACCTATACGTACCTAGCTATTTTGATAATATGATGAGAAAGTGGAATGTAGGTTTTACGAACCTAATTAGAAAACAGTGTAACATTATTTTTACATTGAGAATGCATGAAATATGTTACTGATGGATATGAATCCATGATTATATAATTATGTAGGGATATATGAAGTACAATTAGAGATACACAGTTAAGTTGTAGTTGATAAACTACGAATCAGGCAAGTCTTTCAGTTCCTATTTGTTATATGAATTCGATAACTGTTAGTTGAGCTATATTTATGCTATGTAAATGTTAATGTATATATATGAAATGCATATGAGATATGTATGAAATGTGAAAGTTGATCTTTGATGATATGCTTGTGATGAATATCTCTATGCCTATTATGTGTGAAGTAACATGCGTAGTAAATATTAATTGATTATGAATGCATGAACTATGTATGTTATTATATGCTACGTGTTTTATGAAAACTGTTAGAATTGCTGGGCTGTCGAGCTCACCCTTGCAAATAACCACATTTGTAGGTTGAGGATACATGATAAAGGTTACGTGCTACTTGATTGATAAAGTTCAATAGTATCGAAGGAGATTGATTTTGTAATGCCCCGGAAAATCAAACCTTTGTAAATACTTTTAATAATGAATAAAATAATATTATTTATTATTACTACGTGTTGATAAGATAATATTATTTATAACCTAGAAACATCGAACCATCATAGTATATTAACTATGTGGATGAATTAAAGTGTTTGAATTTCTAAGACAAAAATTAAAGCTTTCCGAGAAATTTTCTGAAAAACACTATTCATCGATTTCTGCTCGGGAATTATTTTTGAACTTCCGAGAAATACGTAACATTATAATATCAAGGTGAGATTGATTATGTAATAATAATCTAAGAATGGAAAATGTAATATTTCGCATGTAGACCTAAATTGGAAACGTTAGGTTTATTAAGCATTAAAGAAAGAAAGTTGTAATTGTATGATGCGTATGCATTATATGAGATAATGAACGTATGTATGATACGACGTATTATACGAATATGTATGAAGAATGGAATAACGTATATTTTAAATTAGTATACGAGCTAGCATACGAGAATTATACGTGGTATATTTATGACAAGGTTCTTAATTAAAGGGAATGGACTTGTAGGATTATTAGCATGATGGTAGAAGTCCAATAGAAAGTGATAGTCAAGCCCAAGTGTTTGATATGTCATGAGTCCAAACTATTGTATTATAAGCCCAATAAGGAATTAGGTAGATTAATTAGCAAGCCTAATGAAATAGCCATGATCCATGGAGAAATCCATGTGTGATATGGGTAGTCTTGATGGGCAAGCATTTTAAGTGGGTAGAAAGTAGACTTGGTGAATAAGAAAGGAATAGTAAGTAGGTGGAAGTGAGGAGCTTATTCAGGAGGTGGATTAAAGGAGGTGGGATGGCCTAATTGACCATAGTGCCCGAACTTAGGATTTCCTATAAATAGAGAAGTCTCACTTCATTTGTTTCTTGATAAAATTTCATCCAACTCATCTCAAGTTTAGTAGCTTATTGGTTAGAGAGAATAAGCCATATAAATCAAGAATAAGTCAAAAGTTCTTTGCTAGTTTCCAAAGAGAAGAGAAGTACAAGTGCTTCTAGGGTAAGAATCTTGTCTAATATATATTCATCTCTATCATTGTAGGGTGATAAGAGAAGTATGATTGTATGCTAAGAACATATAAGAAGTCATTGATGAATGAACTTAAGCCGAATAAGTTGAATAAGCAACTTGAACCTAAATAAGTTGATAAACTTGTGAAGAACTTGTCATATATTTGTCAAATGATGTTAGTATGTTCAATATGGTATGAGAACATTGATTGATGGACTTAAGTTCATAGTAAGTCATAAGCATGAGAATTGTAGTTCATAAGTTAAATAAGTCATTGACTTATGAGAATAAGTCAAAACTTACTTTGATAATAAGTTGGTGTAATAAGTAACTTGAAATGTTTATATGTTGATTAAAATCAATTTAGAATGATTAGTAATGAGGTTTTGCCGGAATTCACATGATTGGACGATAATCGTCGAATTCGTGAAATTCTCGGAATGGAAGTCGTATTTTGTGTTTGAAGTCAAAAACGTTGGTTTTTGATGGAGACAAGTCATATTTGGCATTATAGAGTTGCGAACTCAAAAATGACCGAATTCCGACTTAGAATGAAGAAACGAGCGCTGAACGTTCACGGATGTTTATCGTTTTTGTTAAAAATGAACTAATAGGTGAAATTTTAGTGAACGAATTCAAATAGATAAAATTCTTACATGAACGCATAGAGTATGTAATTTGTAAACCGTAGGCTTTTGAAAGAGCCAGTTCAGACTTATAACGAAGAAGTTATGAGTCCAGGAGTTTCGTAAAATTTTTAAATTTTGCAAATTATCTCGAGGCCTTGAGTTGTCAAGGCCGCAAAATGGGTGGCGCAGGCGGTACGCAAGACGATTCTGAAAGCACACTGCTAACTCCTGCCGTAGCGCGACATGAAGAACAAAAACTCGCGTCGCAAAGAGTCGAAGTCCCGTATAAGTATATTAACTTTCATGGCAAAGAATGCTACTTACAGAGCAATGGGTGGCGCCGCAGCGCCAACCCTATGTATAACATGAACAGTAACCCAGTAGCAATTAACTGAGAATCTTAATAAGATATTGTAAGGTACTTTTAAACCTTATGTATGATGATTAGAGTTAATAACCAATTGAATGTGAACGTAATGTGGACGACGTAATGAAAAGTCGGAAACCATAATAACAGGTCTAAGTCAGAATTTAGGTTGAGATGAAGGGTAAGATATAATAATATACCTACTTGATTATATAAGACCTAATGTGGTACGTTATATGATCGTGTATTATAGAGACTTAGAGACTTAAAGTGTACGTGTGATAATCAGTAAGTAGACGCTGAAGGCAAGTATTCTAACCCTTGTTCCAGTTTAGTCTGGACAAGCTTTGTAATTCATGTATTCTTTCGCATGAAGTCTTGAATGATGAAGTCAAACCCAATTCTTTCTGTTAGACTTATATTATGATTCTGTCAAGCATGATTAATGTTTACCGAGCTATATTGGTGTGGTTTTCAATTGAAGACCGAGTATGCTAAAAATGTTTTTGTCATTTAACGACAGGCACGGGAGGTTGCCACAACTTAAACATATACACGTTTAATGAATGTATTGGTGATCAACATAGAGTACTATAGGCTGATCACCTAGACGTGCTCGTAAGTAATGTCGGACTTACGGACTTAGTGTCGAGGCATCCTTTGCAAAAGAACTTATGAAATGCTCAAGGTCTTGGACCAGAATTGATGTTTTACTGAATATTGTTGTTGTAAAACATTTTGAATGAAAAGAAATGCTATTTTGAATTATCGATAGTACTTCGTAACTATTGTTCAGTTACTGAAGATATATGAGTTATATGTTTCAAGCATATTGTTTATTAGAATTATAGTAATTGTTAAGCTAGTCATGCTCACTCTTGCTTGAACCATATGAACACAGCTAAGATCGAGTGGACTGAAGGCTCCGGCAAGGATAAGGGCATGTCGAAGACAAACCCTTAGATTACTTATGTAATAGTATAGGTGAATATTTGAAATATATTGAATATTTTGACAAGAATGAATGAATGGGTTATAAAGAACCTGAGGAAATGTAATATTATTTTGAATATATAGAAGACATATTCGTTCATTGGAGACTTTTCAATTGAATGTATGTGTGAATGGTAGTACCGTGTAGTACCATCTATCTGGTTGGAAGATACCCGGATTTCGGGGCGTCATAGGTTGGTATCAAAGCATTAGATTATAAAACTTAAGGGGGGATTAAAAACCTTAAGTCATAACCTTAAGAGAACTCAAAGAAGTACAAGAAGAAAATAACCTTATAAAAATGCATTATGATTATGTTATGTGTTTTTATTTTTTTACTGACGTGTACTAATCAACTTAATTATTTTGTGTAGATGTCAGGAATAAATGGAATGCATGTAGATGGTCAGGCCATTAGTGAAGAGTCGGTGAACCAAGTAGAGGTTATACCAAACCCTGTAGAAGCAAATCCGGAGGTAGTGGTTATTGAGTCTGGAGACTAAGATGATGCTGACTACATGTCAGTATTCGATGGGATGATAGAGGAGGAAGTGGAAGCAGTGTCCTTTAATCCAAAGAGCTATAGCAAATTTTAGATAGCTCCTGGGGGGTCGATGATGTCTTTATTCATGTCAGTATTAGATAGAAATATTCATTACTGTCAGGAGGTCAAGGAGCTGAAGGCAGAGCTCCAAACTGTTATAGAGAACAAGACTAATGTCAAGTCCATATGGGAGCGGAAGCACGATGCATCAGTTTTAGCCAAGGACAAAGTCCATGAGCTGAAACATGAGGTCTTTGAGCTCAAGGAAGAGCTAAAGACCAAACTGCAGAAGATAGGGAGAATGTCCTATATCCATAGGAGTTCTCACACAGATTTCTAGCAGTAGGTAGCTGGTTATCTTGTAGAGGTGGGGCAGACACGACATACTATCAGCCGTGATATTATTGCCGGTCTTGCCAAGACAGATTTCAATAATGCCTTGAGGCAGATGTAGACTAGTAGTAGCTAGAGTAGTTAAGTATGTAAATATTTTGTAATTAGTAGTGACGTAAAGCCCTCTTTGTATAATGAAGGGTAGTCTTTTGTAAATCCCAATTTTTCGAAAGCGATAGCTGGAAAGTAATGTAATCAGATCAGGCTGTGTAATGTAACTGATGTAGTATTATTCTGCAAATAATGAATATAAGCCTTTTTATGGAAAATAATGAGTAATGGATGTTGGAGTTATTGTTTAATATTAGATGATAACTAATAAAGAAAGGAATAATAATTAAATGTGTTTATTGTATCAGCAAAATGTCACCGAGAAGAGTACAACGTAATTAAGGCGCTAACATGAATCAATCGGAGGGAGGTCCAGTTAATCCGATGCCAAAGTTTGTTAACCTGTTAACAGCTGCCTTTAATAGAATATGGGCTAATATCCCCTTAAATCCGGGAGTAGAACGAGCTACGACCTTTAAGGATTTCAAGAGTGTGGGTCCGTCGGAGTTCAAAGGAACTACGGACCCTATTGAAGCCCAAATGTGGGTTAAGGAAATAAAGAAGGCATTTGTGATAGGAAATGTCGACGAGGCCCAAAAGGTTGCCTTCGCAACCTATATGATGAAGGGAGAGGCCAACTTTTGGTGGGAAGCCAATCAGGCTAGGGTCAGGATAGCGAATCTGACGTGGGAGAGGTTCAAGGAGATATTCTTCGAGAACTACTTTCCCACGAGCATGCAAGGGAGGATGGAGATGCGATTTCTTGAGTTGAAGCAAGGGGACATGTCGATTCCCAATACGCCGCAAAGTTTAATGAACTGGCAAGGTTCACTCCACACCAAGTGGATACTGAGGTTAGGAAGGCGCGGCGGTTCAAGCAGGGCTTGAAACCCTGGCTCTATAACCGTATTTTGATGTTCCAAAGTACTTCTTTTGGAACCATTTTAGAGAAGGCGATAATCGCCGAGTGTGGTAGTGAGGCTCTGAGTCATTACCACAAGGACAAGAAGATAAAGGGGAAAGTAGATGGGGGAGTAAAGATTGAGGAAGCCAGTGGTAGTGGTGAGGGTCAGAAGAGGAAGGTGTTTAGCTCTGGGAATATTGGAGTGAAGCAAGGAGACCCGAAGAGGAGAATAAAGGCCTGCAAGACCTGTGAGAAGACTCATTTAGGAGTCTGTCTCAAGGGAAAGGCCGTCTGGTACAACTGTGGACAGGAGGGGCACATTCTGCCTAACTGTCCGAGTCTAAAGAAGAAGCATGAATGCTTTATGTGTGGGTCAACTGACCACACGTGTAAGACCCTAACTTTTATGAATAAAGATTAATTTCTCTTGAATTATATTTTTGGATATTATGGTGTGGATATTATTTAATGTTATAGTTGTGGGTAATATTTACAAATTTTGCAAAGTACACAAGATGTTATATAATATTCGTTTGGCCGGGAAATATTCTTTTTGTCGGGAAATATTCGTACGATGGCATAATCATTGATGGACCCCTACAACTAATACTGATTAAATGTAGTTAAAAAAACGCGACAAAAATATTTTATGAAAATAACGTTGGAGGTTTTACCGTTAATACTTGTTGAACTATCCAGTAGTAAAGAAATGCGATGTACGGCGTGGTTGCATAGTAACACACGGTATTGATTATTGATTCTTACGTGAGAAGTCACTCAGTTATACTCAAATATTGCTACAGTGATTGCTGCATCATATCTCTCATATTATTGATTCAGTTATTGTCACAGTATCATCTGCATAATATTTTATATATTATTAAATCAATAATTTAGACGACAAAGTTATTCATATTATTAAATTACAATATTTACAATGTCTAGAAGTTCTGTCAAGGCGAGGTTTGGTCACCTAATTACGTGCCAATAGGGAGAAATCCTTATTGGAAAGCCCCTTTTTTCATGGGAACGACCTGGTTGTTAAATATTGTGAATTATAATATTAATGATGAATAAGTTCGTGTTGATTAAAGATGAATTTGATAGTTCCATTGTGTTGGGATTATTGGTGTTAGTAGAAATCGACATTTATTTTGATAATAATTAATGTCTGGAGATTATATTGTTCAATCGGGTATTCAGGGCACTTTTCGTGTCGGAGTACTATTCACGAGTTACTATTCATGAGTTAATATTCATGAGTTATTATTCATGAGTTACTATTCACAAGTTACTATTGAGTCACATTCACTTACTATTAGGGGAGTTGGTGCAAGATTGATGATACTTGCATGACTAAGTTAAAGATGGAGGTATAGATGGAGGTACTATATTGTAATTAATTTTTCACATGGTTAGAACTATTGAGTCACATGATTTACTATTGAGTCACATGATTTTACTATTTATTCACATGATTTACTATTAGGAGAGTTGGTGCAAGTTTGATAATACTTGGATGACTGAATTAAAAATGAAAGAAAAGTTCGAGGTATTGTACTGTAATATTTCGAGCCCCAAAACGTGCAATTATTGAAACTATATTTTCCTATTAATAGAAGTTCATTCTTCCTTCATTTCTCACCAATTCACTAAAGCTTTAGAGCCATTATTATAGAGAGAAATTATAAAGAGAAAGAAGAAGAGAATTCTGCTACATTTCTATTCAAGTATCCAGCTTCATTCTAAGGTAAGGGGTATTATTCTTTCGTATTCATGAAGAGAATTACTTTCTTTCAATACTCGTAAGAGTTGTTATTCCATTCTTTATTATTATGTTGGAATAACCTGTTTATGCGAAGTACCGCATATGTGGGGAAATTCTTATGTTATTCCATTGTTTATTATTATGTTGGAATAACCTGTTTATGCGAAGTACAACATACATGCTGAAATTCTTCTATTATTCCATTCTTAATTATTACATTGGAATATCTCACTTGTGGTCTAATTTCACGGACACAGTTCCATTATTTATTATTCCACATTTATTATTATTCGTCATAGAATATCCTCGCCTACATGCATTTCACGTTTAACACGGTTCCATTATTTATTTTTCCCCATTTATTATTCTATCGGAATATCCTATCTGTGTGTTTTACACCAGACCTGGTTCCATTATTTATTATTTCGCATTTATTATTTTGTCGAATATCCTCATGCATGCGTTTACTGTGGGACTGGTTCCATTATTTATTATTACATTTGGGAATAACTTTTATGCATGCGGTCTCTATCGCATGCATGGTGAATCCTTCATTATTCCATTCTTTATTATTACATTGGAATAACTTTATACATGTGGATTACCACATGCATGGTGAATAATCCTTTGTATTCATTCCGTATTAAATTGTGGAAATGATCTGTATACGTGGATTACCGCATGGCGGGTGAAAATCCATTTGTAGTTTCATATATTCTTTATTATACTCAGTTGGTTAAAGTTTTGACTTTTATACTCCATGAAATTAGTGGAATATCCTTGATATTTGCGCTTCATCTAGTATCTTTTCATGGAAATATTCTTCTGAGCATTCTTAAATTTTGCTCTACAAAGAAGTATTATGTTGACAATTTGGACGTTATTAGTTCTTGGATAAATTAATTCTTGAACTTGTTTTATTGAATTATTTTGTCATTATAATCATCCTCATGCTTATATTGTAATGAAAGTCATCTTTGGCTTACGTGCATAGATGGACTTAGTATGATTATGACCAGGGATCATTCGGTATAATCATGACCTATAATGTTATAAATGATATGGTAAAAGTCCTCAGTAGCTTGTAATTCATTGATGAACAGTTTTTGGTATGATTATGACCATGGATTATTCGGTATAGTCATGACCGTTGATGATTTAATGAATATCCTTGGCTCGTAGTACAGGGATGATTAGAAGATGTGGTTTATTTATTAAGCTAAGTCTCAACGATAAAAGTTGATGAAAACATTTTGAAATCATAGAAGATAGTAGGTTTTATTCTCTATTTGACTCTTCTAATGGATTGCTTATTTCGTTGTAGTTAAACTTGATGTCTATTGTATTTTATCAGTTTAACATTGTTGAAGACTATTGATAATTTAATCTGTATTATCTTAGTCATAATATTTCTTACTGGGCTAGTTGAGCTCACCCTTTCTTTCACTGTTTTCTTCAGGAAATGAGAATATACCTGGGACAAGTTGGAGAAAGGAGTGACGGTCCAAAAGATAACATTAGTAGTCCTTGAGGACTCCTTTGAGTGTGGATATTGTCTAGATGACAATATTCCTATTAAAACTCTCAGTTTATGTATTGTCGTATATTACACGACGATTGTATAATTAAGTTTGTATTTGTTTTTGGTACCATGTATTTGACGACTCAAGATGGGTGGTGTATACCTATTTTGGGGGCATCACAGTTGGTATCAAAGCTTAGGGATATGATCCCTGGCTGAGATGTGAGATAAGAACTAGGAGGGGAGAGACGGGGAATTCCTTCGCTAGTATGACCTACCTAAGTTTATTTGGTATTTAATTGGTCAAAGTAATATAGGGATAATATGTGATATGTTAATTAACCCTTATTTTATTGCAGTATTTGCAAATGGCATCCGAAAATGTTCAGATAAGCAATGAAGCACGTGAGACCGTTGAGTCACCAATGATCAATGCCCAGGGTAATGTTCAACGGGAAGATAATAATCCTCATGAAAACAATAACACCGATGAAATGGTGAATGATGGGATGGTCAAAGGCTTTGTGCAATTCATGCAACAACAGGCGAAGGTGACTCCTGTCCAAAATATAGGTGGAAACACTGACAACTCTCGGGCGGTCACCGCTAAGCAGTTCAAGGAGCTGGGACCACCGGAGTTTTTTGGAGAGCCAAAACCACTTAAGGCGGAGACGTGGATAAAGCTGATCAACAAGATATTTGATGTCTTGGGATGCTCCAAAAAGCAAAAGGTTCCCTTTGCCACCTTCATGTTGTGTGCATAGCAGATTACTGGTGGGAATCTGTAAAGCGTACTCAACCTGCCGCACTAAAGATGTCTAGGGAGAAGTTCCTAGAGCTGTTCAACGACAAGTACTTTCCTGAAAGTATTCGTCACATGAAAGAGGTAGAGTTCATCAAGCTTGAGCAAAACAATATGACCGTGGCGCAGTATAAAGCTAAGTTTGTCGAGTTATCTCAGTTTACGTCCCATTTGGTTGATAATGAGGAGAGAATGACGCGAATGTTTCTAAGAGGTTTGAAACCCGAGATACGTCAATATCTTATCTCTCATAAACTGTGTTTGTATTCAGATGTTGTTAATAGGGCTCAGTTATTGGAGCGCGATAATGAGTCAACCCAACCAAAAGAGAGTAGCCAACAAAATGATAATAGCAGTGATAACAGTAATCGAAGCGGTGACAATAAGCGTGGAGGGAATAAACATGCCAGAAATGGTAACCACTTCGGTGGTAATCATGGCCAAAGCAATAAGAATGGACATTTCAAGAAGAGGAGATTCAACAATGATGGAAAGACGTCAGCATCAGCACCTGTTGTTAAGGAAGGAGAACGACCACCTATCATATGCTTCAAATGCGGAGGGGAGGGACCCATCAGTCCAAACTGTGCGATGCCATCCAAAGCATGTTACAATTGTGGAAGAGAAGGACACCTGGCCTGATTTTGTCGTGCACCGAAGACAAGTCTAGCTGGGATGGAGGCATAGAAGGTCGTCCCAGATAAGACAAAACCAGTAGTTCAAGGGAGAGCGTTTGTCGTGACCTCCCAAAAAGCAAGGAACCCGAACGAGGTCATCACGGGTAAGCTTATCATAAACTCTAGCGAAGTATATACCTTATTTGATACCGGTTCTACCCATTCTTTTATTTCTCCTACTTGCGCTCAACGTTTAAATTTGACTCCGGAGAAATTAGACTTTGACTTATCTGTTGAAACTCCATTCGGAGAAACCTTCATTACATCTACTGTTTATAAGTCTTGTTTGGTTCAAATTGGTACCCTCACATTACCTGTCGATCTTATTTCATTGAAAATACTTGCATTTGACGTAATTCTAGGAAATGATTGGTTAACTACTCATCATATAAACATTGATTGTTTTCGTAAGGTTGTTAGCTTTCATATTCCTAACCAACCTATTAAGCGAATTCAAGCAACCAAACCATTAAAATCAATCACTGTCATCTCAAGCCATATAGCTATTCGTTTATTGAAAAACAGATGTCACGCTTTCTTAGCTCATGTCACGGATCTAAACAAAAATACATCAGTTTTGAATGATATTTCTATTATTAATGAATTTCCTGACGTATTCCCTGAAGAACTTTTTGGCCTACCCCAGAGCGTGAAATTGAATTTTGTATTAACCTTGAACCTGGTACAAAACCTATTTCCAAAGCCCCATATCGAATGGCTCCTACTGAACTTTAGGAGTTAAAGACCCAACTGCAAGAATTGTTAGACATCGGTTTCATTCGTCCTAGTACTTCTCCTTGAGGTGCTCCTGTTCTATTCGTGAAGAAGAAAGATGGGAGTATGCGATTTTGTATTGATTATCGGGAGTTGAATCATGTCACCATCAAAAATAGGTACCCATTGCCACGTATTGATGACCTGTTTGACCAGTTGCAATGTGCCAAATTCTTTTCAAAGATTGATCTTTGTTCTGGATATCACCAATTGAAGATTAGAACCGATGACATTCCAAAGACGGTTTTCAGAACTCGGTACGGGCATTATGAATTCCTAGTCTTGTCTTTTGGATTGACTAATGCTCCTTCTGCCTTCATGGACATGATGAACCAAATATTCAAGGAATATTTAGATCACTTTGTGGTAGTCTCTATTGATGACATCCTCATATACTCCAAAACCCGTGAAGACCATGAGCAACACTTGAGGCTTATACTTCAAAAGCTTCGTGAAAACAAGCTATATGCCAGGTTGAAGAAGTGCGAGTTCTGTCTTGAGGAAGTTGCATTCCTTGGGCACGTAATATCAAATCATGGAATATCTATTGACCCGACAAAGATTAAAGCAATTCAAAGGTGGGAGCAACCTAAGTCAGTGACCAAAGTACGTAGCTTTCTCGGCTTAGCTGATTATTATCGGAGATTCGTAGAAGGGTTTTCTCGAATTGCTACTCCATTAACGCAGCTAACTCGAAAAGATACAAAATTTGGTTGGAGCGAGGAATGTGAAAAGAGTTTTCAAGAACTCAAGAGTAGACTCATTTCAGCACCTGTTCTGACAATACCATCTGGCACGGAGGGATTTGTCATTTACAGTGATGCTTCAGGCAAAGGGTTAGGATGTGTTCTCATGAAACATGGGAAAGTAATAGCTTATGCCTCACGACAACTCAAAGAATATGAGAGGAATTATCCTACTCATGATCTAGAGTTAGCCGCTGTCGTTTTTGCGCTTAAGATTTGGAGGCATTACCTGTATGGAGAGAAGGTGGAAATCTATACAAATCATAAAAGCCTCAAATATTTCTTCACTCAGAAAGAACTCAACATGTGGCAATGATGTTGGCTTGAGCTGTTAAAAGATTATGATCATACCATCTAATACCATCTTGGAAAAGCGAATGTAGTAGCTGACGCATTGAGTAGAAGATCATATGCGGGTACGAGTGAGATATTGTCAACGCAAAGGCCCATTTTGTATGACTTACAAAGGATGGAGATAGAGTTAAAGACTCCAGGGAACCATATGATGATGGCGAATATATGAGTAGAACCAACTTTAATCGATAAAGTTAAAGCTGTTCAAGCTACAGACCTGGAGCTGATGCGTATGTTGAAGAAAATGGAAGAAGGTGTTATTCTGGAAGCAAGAATCAATGAAGAAGGAATACTTCGAGTCAACTCCAGACTTTGTGTTCCTAACGATTCTGACTTGAAGTATAAAATCATGATGGTGGCGTACAACACACCGTTTGCAATCTATCCTGGGAGTACCAAAATGTATCGTGATCTTGGTCATACATTTTGGTAGATCAATATGAAGAGAGAGATAGCGCTATTTATCTTAAGGTGTCTAACTTGTCAACGAGTCAAGGTGGAGCATCAAGTGCCAAAAGGTCCATTGCAACCACTTGAGATTCCAGAATGGAAGTGGGAGCACATTACCATGGATTTTGTTACTAGTCTTCCCAAGGTTTTTCATGGCATATATACGATTTGGGTCATTGTTGATAGATTGACCAAGTCTTCTCATTTCTTACCGATACGAGAAACTTTTACACTTGAACGTCTTGCTAGTATGTACATAAATGAGATTGTAAGATTGCATGGTATGCTAGTATCCATAGTTTCAGATCGTGACCCAAGATTCACTTCAAGATTTTGGGTTAGTTTGCAAAAAGCTATGGGCACGAATTTATGATTTAGTTCGACATATCATCCTCAAACGAACGGGCAGTCGGAAAGGACTATTCAAACTCTTGAAGATTTATTAAGATTCTGTGTCATTGACTTCAAGGGAAGTTGGGACAAGTTCTTATCATTGGTGGAGTTTTCCTACAATAACAGTTACCAAACAAGTATTGGCATGGCTCCATTTGAGGCGTTATATGGAAGAAAGTGTCATTCTCCAGTATGCTGGGATGAGGTGGGTGAAGCAACGTTGTTGGGACCAGAGTTAGTACGTATGACTACAGAAAAGATTTAAATAATCCGACAACGTATAAAAACCTCACAAGATCGACAAAAAAGTTATATTGATCTTCATCGAAAAGATGTGGAATTCAATATTGGAGATCATGTGTTGTTACGTGTTGCTCCATGGAAAGGAGTTACAAGATTTGGAGAGAGAGGAAAGCTTAATCCTCGATTCATTGGCCCATTTATAATCCTCGGCGGTAGTAGGAATCTGTTCCTATGGACTACGCTTACCTTGAAGTATGTCTCGTGTTCATAACATTTTCAATATATCTATGTTACATAAATATGTGAAAGACCCGAACCACATAGTTGAATTAGAAACAGACGAAATAGAGGAAGATTTAACGTATGAAGAGTTACCTGTTAAAATCTTGGATAAGAAGGATCATATTCTACGCTCCAAGGTTATACCTCAAATCAAAGTTTTGTGGAGAAACCACGATGTGGAAGAAATGACCTGGGAGTTAGAATCTGAGATGAAGTCAAGGTATCCTCACCTCTTCGATATATCAGGTACGTACCCTAATTTCGAGGACGAAATTTCATAAGTAGGGGAGGTTGTAAGACCCCAACTTTTATGAATAAAGATTAATTTCTCTCAAATTATATTTTTGGATATTATGGTGTGGATATTATTTAATGTTATAGTTGTGGGTAATATTTACAAATTTTGCAAAGTACGCAAGTTGTTATATAATATTCGTATGGTCGAGAAATATTCTTTTGTCGGGGAATATTAAATATGCGACGACATAATCATTGGTGGACCCCACAACTAAGTATGCAATCGTAGTTAGAAAACGACAAAAATATTTTATGAAAATAACGGCGGAGGTTTTACCGTTAATCGCTTGAACTACCTGATTAGTTAAAATACGATAATAAAAAGCGTGGTTGCATAGTAGCACACGGTATTGATTATTGATGCTTACGTGAGAAGTCACTCAGTTATACTCAATTATTGCTACAGTGATTGCTACATCATATCTCTCACATTATTGATTCAATTATTGTCACAATATCATCGGCATAATATTTTATATATTATTAAATCAATAATTGAGATGATAAAGTTATTCATATTATTAAATTGCAATATTTACAATGTCTAGAAGTTCTATCAAGGAGAGGTTTGGTCACCTAATTGCACGCCAATAGGGAGAAATCCTTATTGGAAAGCCCCCTCTTTCATGGGAACGACCTAGTTGTTAAATATTGTGAATTATAATAATAATGATGAATAAGTTCGTGTTGATTAAAGATGAATTTGATAGTTCCATTGTGGTTGGATTATTTGTGTTAGTAGAAATCGACATTTCGATAATAATTAATGTCTGGAGATTATATTGTTCAATCGGGTATTCAGGGCACTTTTCGTGTCGGAGTACTATTCACGAGTTACTATTCATGAGTTACTATTTACAAGTTACTATTGAGTCACATTCACTTACTATTAGGGGAGTTGGTGCAAGATTGATGATACTTGCATGACTAAGTTAAATATGGAGGTATAGATGGAGGTACTATATTATAATTTATTTTTCACATGGTTAGAACTATTGAGTCACATGATTTTACTATTTATTCACATGATTTACTATTAGGGGAGTTGGTGCAAGTTTGATAATACTTGGATAACTGAATTAAAAATGAAAGAAAAGTTGGAGGTATTGTACTGTAATATTTCGAGCCCCAAAACGTGCAATTATCAAAACTATATTTTCCTATAAATAGAAGCTCATTCTTCTTTCATTTCTCACCAATTCAATAAAGCTTTAGAGCCATTATTATAGAGAGAAATTATAGAGAGAAAGAAGAAGAGAAGCCTGCTACATTTCTATTCAAGTATCAAGCTTCTTTCTAAGGTAAGGGGTATTATTCTTTCGTATTCATGAAGAGAATTACTTTCTTTCAATACTCGTAAGAGTTGTTATTCCATTATTTATTATTACATTAGAATATCCTCGTCTTGTGAAATTTATTTGGACCAGTTCCATTATTTATTATTCGCGTTTATTATTACATGCGAATATCCTCAGTATGTGCGTTTTACTGGGGGACACAATTCCATTATTTGTTATTAAATCATTTATTATTACGTTTAATATCCTTTTGCGTGCATTTCACGCTGGACACTGGTTCCATTATTTACTATTTCGCATTTATTATTCTATCGAATATCACAATCAATGCATTTACGCTTTGACTTGGTTCCATTATTTATTATTTTGTTGGGAATAACTTGCATGCGGTCTCTCTATCGCATGCATGGTGAATCCTTACATTTATTCCATTCTTTATTATTACATTGGAATAACTTTTATCATGTGGATTACCACATGCATGGTGAATATTCCTTTGTATTCATTCCTTATTAAATTGTGGAAATGATGCATGTCGTGGATTACTGCATGGCGGTGAAAATCCATTTGCGCTTTCATATATTCTTTATTATACTCAGTTGGTTAAAGTTTTAACTTCTATAATCCATGAAATTAGTGGAATATCCTTGATATTTGTGCTTCATCCAGTATCTTTTCATGGAAATATTCTTATAAGCATTCTTAAATTTTACTGTACAAAGAAGTATCATGTTGACAATTTGGACGTTATTAGTTCTTGGATAAATTAATTCTTGAACTTGTTTTATTGAATTATTTTGTCATTATAATCATCCTCATGCTTATATTGTAATGAAAGTCATCTTTGGCTTACGTGCATAGATGGACTTAGTATGATTATGACCAGGGATCATTCGGTATAATCATGACTTGTAATGTTATAAATTATATGGTAATAGTCCTCAGTAGCCTGTAATGCATTGATGGACAGTTTTTGGTATGATTATGACCAGGGATTATTCGGTATAGTCATGACCGTTGATGATTTAATGAATATCCTTGGCTCGTAGTATATGGATGATTAGAAGATGTGTTTTATTTATTAAGCTGAGTCTTAGAGATAAAAGTTGATGAAAACAGTTTTTAAATCATAGAAGATAGTAGGTTTTATTCTCTACTTGACTCTTCTAATGGATTGCTTATTTCGCTGCAGTTAAACTTGATGTCTATTGTATTTTATCAGTTTAACATTGTTGAAGACTATTGATAATTTAATCTGTATTATCTTAGTCATAATATTTCTTACTAGGCTAGTTGAGCTCACCCTTTTTTTTACGGGTTTCTTTAGGGAAATGAGAATATAGCTGGGACGAGTCGGGGAAAGGAGTGACGGTCCAGAAGATAGCATTAGTAGTCCTCATTATTCTGTTAAATAGTGTGACAATAAATGTAATGAGGACTCTTTTGAGTGTGGATATTGTCTAGATGACAATATTCCTATTAAAAATCTCAGTTTATGTATTGTCGTATATTACACGACGGTTGTATAATTATGTTTGTATTTGTATTTTGTACCATGTATTTGGCGACTCAAGATGGGTGATGTATACCTATTTTTGGGGCGTCACAACATGGCAAATAACTGCTCGAAGAAGGGAACGGATGGGAACTGGGGCACTAATAGCGGTAAGTTAGCTATTAGTGGACCAGCACAGCCGGGTAGGCCAATGGGTCGTACCTTTAACATGATAGTCCAAGATGTAGTTGCATCAGGGGACGTCGTCGCAGGTATTATTCTGATCAACGATATAAATGCTTACATGCTATTTGATTTGGGTGATACTTGTTCGTTTATAGCATGTGATTTTGCTAGACGATTAGGATTACTTCCCGAAAAGTTGCCTATACCTTTAAATATTAAGGTAGCAAACGAAGAAATAATTCCTGTTGAAGATGTTCATATGCGTTGTTGCATAGATATACGGGGTTGTAAATTATCGGTAGATTTGTTACCGATAAAGTTAGGAGTATTCGACGTAATTATTGGAATGGATTGGTTAGTTAACCATGGGGAAATTATAATTTGTCAAAAGAAATGCGTGAACATTAAAACGTTAAAACAACCTCAGGTAGTATTTTATGGGAATAGATCGCCGAAACGTTCGTGTTATCTAACCATGACATAAACTAGGAAATTACTGAGGAAGGGATGTGTAGGTTATCTATGTCATGTTGTTGATACCTAGAGCGTGGTAGCAACCATGGAACAAATATCTATAGTGAGAGAATTCGCCGATATATTTCCGAGTGAATTTTTGGGTCTTCCGCCGGATAGGGAGACAAAGTTTGTAATAGACATCGTGCCAGGAGAGGCACTAGTTTCTAGGGCACCGTATCGTATGGCGCCAGTGGAAATGAAGGAGTTGATGGTACAGTTGCAAGAACTGTTGGACAGGAAGTACATTCAACTGAGTGTCTCCCCGTGGGAAGCACCGGTACTGATTGTCAAGAATAAGGACGGATCGTTAAGACTTTGTATCGACTACTAAGAGTTGAACAAGTTAACGATAAAGAATAAATACACATTGCCCAGGATTGATGATCTTTTTGATCAGTTGAAAGGGGAAAAGTAATTTTCTAAAATAGATTTAAGAACGAGGTATCATCAGTTGAAGGTTAGGAAGGAGGATGTTTCAAAGACAGCATTCAGGACTCGTTATGGTCATTACGAGTTTTTGGTGATGTCATTTGGGTTGACTAATGCACCACCTGCATTTATGAATATGATGAACAGAGTGTTCAAACAATATTTGGACAAGTTTGTCGTGGTGTTTATTGATGATATTCTAGTCTATTCTAAGATGCCAGAAGATCTTGCTGAACACCTAAGGTTAGTGTTGGAGACACTGAGAAAGGAGAAGTTGTATGAAAAATTCACTAAGTGTGAATTTTGGTTGGAGAAGGTACAATTTTTAGGTCATGTCATTGACCATGAGGGGATTTCAGTAGACTCAGCGAAGGTGGAAGCCGTGATGAATTGGGAACAACCAAAAATGCAGACCGAGGTGCAGAGTTTCCTAAGGTTAGCGGGTTACTATCAGATATTCATTCAGGATTTTTCGAAGATAGCTACTCCGTTGACTAACTTGACAAAGAAGACGGTGAAATACGCGTGGACTGATAAGTGTGAGGATAGTTTTCAAGAATTGAAGAAGAGATTGAGTGAAGCGCCTATTTTGTCATTTCCCAATGACACATTAAATTTTGTAGTTTATAGTGATGCTTCGCACAGAGGACTTGGTTGTGTGCTCATGCAGCATGGCAAGGTCATTGCATATGCATCTAGATAGTTGAAGGATTATGAAAAAGTTTACCCTACTCATGATCTGGAACTGGCCGCAGTAGTTTTTGCTCTAAAGATATGGAGACATTATCTTTATGGAGAAAAATGTGAGATATACACGGACCACAAGAGTCTAAAATATATCCTCACATAGAAGGAGTTGAATATGAGGCATAGGAGATGGTTGGAGTTGATAAAGGATTACGACTTTGAAATCCTATATCACCCTAGAAAAGCCAATGTAGTTGTCGACGCCTTAAGTAGGAAGGGTCAGGAAAAGTTATCTTTATTAACAACTCAAACTGAGTTAATAATAGAGCTGTCTACGATGGAGTTGAAAGTGAAGCTGCCAAGTGAAGTACGACAAATGTTGTTTACGACGGAGATGCAATCTACCATCGTAGAGAGAGTTAAGGAGGTGCAACTCAAAATTGATGAGTGTGACCGGATGAAGGAGTGGCTGGCCAATGAAAAAGATACTAAGTATAGTCTTGATAATGAGGGATTATTAAGATTTGAAGGAAGAATTTTGGTTCCGAATGAGACGAAATTAAAGGAATAGGTATTACAAGAGGCTCATAGTTCGAGGTTTTCGATTCATCCTAGTAGCACTAAGATGTATCAAGAACTTCGATAGAGTTTTTGGTGGCCGAACATGAAGAGAGAGATAATAGAGTACGTGAGTAGGTGCTTAACTTGTCAGAAAGTTAAGGCTGAACATCAACGACCAAGTGGCTTGTTACAGTCATTGGAAATTCCGGAGTGGAAGTGGGAAAAAATCACGATGGATTTTGTGGTAAGACTTCCGACTACAACAAAAGGGTATGATGCAATTTGGGTAATAGTGGATCGATTGACAAAGTCAGCTCACTTTTTCCCAATTAGGGTTAAGTATAACTTAGATCAGTTAGCTAGACTCTATGTTAAGGAGATAATTTCCAGACATGGAGTGCCAGTATCGATTGTGCCAAATCGTGATCCACGATTTACATCGAACTTTTGGAGGAGTCTGCAAGAGCAGTTGGGAATGCAGTTAAAGATGAGTACGACGTATCATTCACAAAAGGATGGACAGAGCGAGAGAATAATTCAGACGTTAGAAGATATGCTAAGATCTTGCGTCATGGATTTCAAGGGTAGTTGGGATGATCATCTACCATTAGTGGAGTTTACGCATAACAATATTTATCATGCAAGCATAGGTATACCGCCTTATAAAGCATTGTATAGTAGGAAATGCAGAACACCACTATATTGGGATGAGGTAGGAGAACGCCGAATACTAGGACCAGAATTGGTGCAACAAATAGCGGACATTGTCAAGATGATACAAATGTGTCTTCTAGCAGCTCAAGATAAACAGAAGAAGTTTACAGATTCGCATAGAGAGAATAGAGAATTTGAAGTAGGTTTGTACGTATTTCTAAAGGTATCTCCTTGGAAAGGAAAGAAGGGAAAGTTAAGTCCGTAGTTTATAGGACCTTTTGTTGTATTAAAAAGGATGGGTGAGGTAGCATACATGATAGCATTACCTCCAGACCTAGAACGAATACATAATGTATTTCACGTATCCGTGTTACGTCCTTATAAGCCAGATTATAAACATGTGATAGAATATGAGCCTATTCATATCGAGAAGGACTTAACGTACGAAGAAACGCCAATTCAAATTGTCGATAGAAAAGAACAAGTTCTGCGGAATAAAGTCATACCTTCCGTGAAGGTGATATGGAAGAACCAAGATGTAGAAGAAGCAACGTGGGAGTTGGAAGAAATGATGAAAAAAAATTACCCTCAATTATTTGTGTAATTTTTTTTTATAGCGAGATTTTGGGGACAGAATCCTTATAAGGGGGAGAGAGTGTAACGCCCCGGAAAATCGAACCTTTGTAAATACTTTTAATAATGAATTAAATAATATTATTTATAATTACTACGAGTTGATAAGATGAATGTCATTCTATAACCTAGAAACATCGAAACGTCGTAGTATTTTAATTATGTGGATGAATTAAAGTGTTTGAATTTCAAAGACAAAAATTAAAGCTTTCCGAGAAATTTTCTGAAAAACACTTTTAATCGATTTCTGCTCGGGAATTATTTTCGAACTTCTAAGAAATACGTAACGTTATAATATCAAGGTGAGATTGATTATGTAATAATAATCTAAGAATGGAAATGTAATATTTCACATGTGGACCTAAATTGGTAACGTTAGGTTTATTAAGCGTTAAGGAAAGAAAGTTGTAATCGTATGATGCGTATGCATTATACGATGTAATGAACGTAAGTATGATATGACTTATTATACGAGTATGTATGAAGAATGGAATAACATATATTACGAATTAGTATACGAGCTAGCATACGAGAATTATACGTGGTATATTAAAGACAAGGTTCTTAATTAAAGGGAATGGACTTGTAGGATTATTAGCATAATGGTAGAAGTCCAATAGAAAGTGATACTCAAGCCCAAGTGTTTGATATGTCACGAGTCCAAACTATTGTAGTATAAGCCCAACAAGGAATTATCTAGATTAATTAGCAAGCCCAATGAATTAGCCATGATCTATGGAGCAATCCAAGTGTGATATGGGTAGTCTTGATTGGCAAGCATTTTAAGTGGCTAGCAAGTAGACTTGGTGAATAAGAAAGGAATAGTAAGGAGGTGGAAGTGAGGAGGTTATTAAGGAGGTGGGATGGCCTAATTGATCATAATGCCCTAACTTCGGATTTCCTATAAATAGAGAAGCCTCACTTCATTTGTTGCTTGATAAAATTTCATCCAACTCCTCTCAAGTTAAGTAGCTTATTGGTTAGAGAGAATAAGCCATATAAATCAAGAATAAGTCAAAAGTTCTTTGCTAGTTTTCAAAGAGAAGAGAAGTATAAGTGCTTCTAGGGTAAGACTCTTGTCTATATATATTCATCTCTATCATTGTAGGGTGATAAAAGAAGTATGATTGTATGCTAAGAACATATAAGAAGTCATTGATGAACGAACTTAAGCTGAATAAGCAACTTGAACCTAAATAAGTTGATAAACATGTGAAGAACTTGTCATATGTTTGTTATATGATGTTAGTATGTTCAATATAGTATGAGAACATTGATTGATGGGCTTAAGTTCAGAGTAAGTCATAAGCATGAGAATTATAGTTAATAAGTTAAATAAGTCATTGACTTATGAGAATAAGTCAGAAACTACTTTGAAAATAAGTTGGTGTAATAATTAACTTGAAATTTTTATATGTTGATTAAAATCCATTTAGAATGATTAGTAATGAGGTTTCGTCGGAATTCACACGATTGGACGATAATCGTCGAATTCGTGAAGTTCACATAATGGAAGTCATATTTTGTGTTTGAAGTCAGAAACGTTTGTTTTCAATGGACACACGTCATATTTGGCATTATAGAATTGCGGACTCGAAAATGACCGAATTCCGACTTAGAATGAAGAAACGAGAGTTGAACGTTCACGGACGTTTATCGTTTTCGTTAAAAATGAACTAATAGGTGAAATTTTAGTAAACGAAGTTAAATAGATAAAATTTTTTCATGAATGCATAGAGTATGTAATTTGTGAACCATAGGCTTTTGAACGAGCCAATTCAGACTTATAATGAAGTAGTTATGAGTCCGGGAGTTTCGAAAAATTTTCAAATTTTGCAAATTGTCTAAGGCACAGAGTTGGCGCCAGTAAGCCAACCCAAAAACAAATGGGTGGTTGATGAGTCTTGAAGCCGCGATGTCTGAGCACACTACTAACTCACGCCGTAGCACGACATTAAGAATAAAGACTCTGTCATGACTGCGTACCAAGTCCGTCGATCCCGAGATATCTTTGTTAACTTTCGGTATTGATGCGACTTACAGAGCAATGGGTGGCGCCGCATCACCAACCCTAGAATGTGGACAGTAAAGAATGTTTACAAGTATAACATGAACAGTAACCCAGTAGCAATTAACTGAGAATCTTAATAAGATATTTTAAGGTACTTTTAAACCTTATGTATGATGATTAGAGTTAATAACCAATTGAATGTGAACGTAATGTGAATGACGTAATGAAAAGCCGAAAACCATAATAACAGGTCTAAGTCTGAATTTTGGTTGAGATGAAGGGTAAGATATAATAATATACCTACTTGATTATACAAGACCTAATGTGGTACGTTATATGATCATGATTGTAGAGACTTAGAGACTTAAAGTGTATGCGTGTGATAATCGATGGCGAATGACGTGAAGGCAAGTATTCTAACCCTTGTTCCAGTTCAGTCTGGACAAGCTTTATAATTCATGTATTCTTTCTCATGAAGTCTTGAATGATGAAGTCAAAGCCAATTCTTTCGGCTAGACTTATATTATTATTCTATCAAGCATGATTAATGTTTACCGAACTATATTGGTGTTGTTTTCAATCGAAGACCGAGTATGCTAAAAATGTTTTTGTCATTTAACGACAGGCACATGAGGTTGCCACAACTTAAACGTATACACGTTTAATGAATGTAGTGTTGATCAACATAGAGTATTATAGGCTGATCACCTAGACATGCTTTTAAGTAATGTCGGACTTACGAAATTAGTGATGGGACGTCCTTTTCAAAAGAACTTATGAAATGCTCAAGGTTTTGGACCAGAATTGATGTTTTACTAATTATTGTTGTTGTAAAACATTTTGAATGAAAAAGAAGTGCTATTTTGAATTATCGATAGTACTTCGTAACTATTATTCAGTTACTGAAGATATACGAGTTCTATGTTACAAGCATATTGTTTATTAGAATTGTAGTACTTGCTGAGCTAGTCATGCTCACTCTTACTTGAACCATATGAACACAACTAAGATCGAGCGGACTGAAGGCTCCGACAAGGATAAGGGCAATGCGAAGACAAACCCTTAGATTACTTATGTAATAGTATTGGTGAATGTTTGAAATATATTGAATATTATGACAAGAATGAATGAATAGGTTATAAAGAACCTGGGGAAATGTAATATTATTTTGAATATATAGAAGACATATTCGTTCATTGGAGACTTTTCAATTGAATGTACGTGTGAATGGTAGTACCGTGTAGCACCATCTGTCGGGTTGGAAGATACCCGGATTTGGGGGCGTCACAGATTTATTAGTTAACTAGATGCTCTTGAACCATGTTTAAGTTCTAGTAGATGTACATGATAATAGTTTATAATGTCTAATACATGTTAAGTTGTAAAGTTATACTAGGAGGTACATAGTGAAATTCAAATTGAGATGTAAATCTTTATATAGTAATTCGAATAGAAGGAATCGTAACATAATTTGATTCAGGGATTTGTAATTGATTCGAGTTAAGAAATCAATAAAAGATTATTTATCAAAGGAGATTGAAAAAGTTTAAATTATTTCGCATATTTTTTTAACATCGAATGTGATGTAAAACAGGAATGGTAAATGACTAATATTTAAAACTTATAATAGTTTGGGGTTATTATACATAGATCCTAGATATGGAAAGAATTTATATTCTAAATTGTAATAAGCAAGGTTATATTCATTTAAGTTATGAATAAAAGATATAAAAGTTTGTTGATAGTAATATCGTAGCGGACCAGATTCAGGGTTCGTAGGTTATAAACGTAGGTAAGTGTACCTTAGGCTATAGCCTGAGAGAGAGAGAAAGATAAAGATTAAAAATATATAAGTAAAGATTCAAAGAAGAATCTTGAAGTATCTAGAGAATGAGAATTTAGGAGTTTCCTTACTCCGGTAATAAAAATGTTAAGATGGTGTTTATATGACAAAGATAATAAGAATGAACTCGAGTGGAGTTTTATTGATAATAGGGAAAGAACCGTATGGTAAATTGATGATCACGGCGTGATCGGATTGAGCTATGAAGTGATAAATATTCTGTAATGACTAAGTGTGTATAGCTTGATGCTATAAAAGAATGTACTATGGAATGGTACGATGTGAACTCATGAGGAGTTGTATGTGATGAGATACGAAGAATTCGTATCAAGTAAAGTGTAAGATAGAGTTAAGTGGGATTTCAATTGAGGACCCATGTCAGCAGCCAAGTTGTATGATTCCTTGTGTGTGCGGGGAATTGTGCTTGGTGTAAAAATCACTTAGTTTCTAGCACTGATAATCATTGAAATGTCTATGTCGCGCTATTTGCTATATACCTATTGAGAAGGTGATTCTTTTCTCATGTGTATAACAGATAGATAGGTTATAGTTAGAGAATATAAGGTTAAGTTGCGAGTTCATAAAACTCATACTTATGGTACGTTCGTGACTCATAATTATATGAAATGTTTTTGAACCCCTCAGCGAATGGACGCCTGTGGTCTGACTAGGGTAAGTTCTTAAACTCATATGATTATGGCAAGTCCTAAATTTCCAAAGTGTGGTAAGTTTGATGAACTATATCGGGTATATATATATATATATATATATATATATATGTTATAAAGTTGCAAATTTTGGTATAGTAAGCATTGATGGTGTTAGAGATTGATAGAATGAGGCAAGGAGTAAAGTTGATGGAGAAACATGGATTCTCTAAATCTTCTAGCTCTGCTATATTTTCAAAATTTATTAACTTCGTGATAATGTTGGCATTTCTGTTTTCTCAAAAAACTTTGGATCATGTGATTGAACCAATGATGTTATAAAAACAATATCGTTATCCATATGTCTATGCTAATTGTTTCGGCTAAGACAAAATGATTTGAAAATTTTCAAAATGTATTTCTGACCATTTGCATCATTTGATATGGTGTTGAAAATGGTAAAAGATGGAGTCATCAATGCAGTTGAACCTAGTGTTGGTTGTGATCGAAAGATCATCAGCCCATTATGGTATGATGTAATATGACAAAGTCACATAATGCTGGAATCCTCAACGTACTACTAATCTAGTACGGTATCATGACATCATAAAAGAATTTTTGGTTTTCTTTTAAATTTTGAATAAGGTCAATTAAGTTGGCCAAATTATTTCGATTGATGTCCGAGTTATTGATACAAGTCTAAGCTATTTGATTCGGCTAGATGGCTATTGAAAAATATTGGTGAAATTCAAGTGTTCTTAAATATTTATGCCAAACCAGATTGCTCTGGTGAGGATTCAGATGTGTAAAAAAAAATTGAGGTGAACAACCCTATAAAAGGACATGTTTTCGGAGACAATGATTCCTAGCGTAACACATGTAGTCGTTACAAAACACTACGTTGCGGCCCAACGAAGTGGTACAATAGGTTGGCCACCTAGTGTACGTGTGGAGGGTGTTTTCAGTCTTTGTGATAGATAAACACTCTGGTTTGTAGTGTGAAGGATTGTGATGAAGCACTAGTTCACGGTCTTGTGACCCCTCAACATAATCTGGAATCTGAGTTATTCATATTACTTCCCGATTATTGAAAAATCGTGGAAGACTCTTATTCTTCTATGTGATGAATGTAGTTAGTAGAGTGTTCCTTAGAAAGGAGAATGTGGTAGAATGCAAGTGAGCAAGTTATAATAAGACTTCCGAAAAGAGAATGAATAAAATTATTCAAAAGAATATGTAATATTCATAATAGCAGAGTAGAGGA
Source organism: Panax quinquefolius (assembly GCA_020205615.1). Lineage (NCBI taxonomy): Eukaryota > Viridiplantae > Streptophyta > Magnoliopsida > Apiales > Araliaceae > Panax > Panax quinquefolius. The sequence continues at coordinate 2,589,127 of JAINUW010000529.1, read as the reverse complement.
GGTTTTGGTGATTCTGAGGACGGAATCCTTATAAGGGGGAGAGGATGTAAGAACCCTAATTTTGAGAAAATATTAAAATTAGAATTTAGTAGATAAAATTCTTAAGGCATGTGAAGGGTTCAAATAAAAATATATAATGTGTTACGTGATATATGGTAGTGTGTTACATAAGGTAATATATGTTATGTAATAAGTGTGGTTGTGTTTAATAAATATATATATAGTTATAATATATTTCTTATAAATTATAGAGATGAATTAATGTGAAGATGGATAAAATTTATCTATTGATTTTAAATAATTTATGTGAAATTATTTATAATAGTAAGTTGGTGAAATTAAATATATTTGATAACCACCAATTTCTTGAGTATATATATGAGTATGTATCAAGTCTAAGGCAGTGCAATCGTATCCTTTAATGGTTGATGTATAGGAGCTGGGCTAAACGATTCCTTGGAGAAGCGGGTATATCTGAATTAATGTACCGATCTAACTCATTGTGAAAACAGTGTAGATGATACAGAAACTAATTTGTTGGTTGTTTGTGGGAAACCACTCAGTGTACTATATTGAATACCATTAAAAACTCGATCTGTGCTAGGTTTGGACTTGTATATATGTACGTTGTCGATGAGAGAAAAAAATCAGTTTATCTTTAGATAAATATTGGTTAGAGATGTATTAACTAATATTGGGATTTGGTTAATGTATAGATTAAAGAAAGAAGGGTTTGAACTTGAAGTTTAATCTCTAAGTTATTCAAGAATGTAGTCATTGGAGATTCATTTTGGTTAGTATAATGAGATAGCATTATGGAGCATGTTAAAAGATTTGCGAGTTAAGTTCTGTTTCTATTAAAGCATAACATTTATGCATCCTACCTTGAGGTGGGTGGCGGCGGTAGCATGATCTCAACCTAAGACTAAAGCGACCGCATGGCAACTTACCAGTAGTGGTATTTATGATGACTTTGTAATCTGGGCATTAGGATTTGTGTATTAGTAACTAATATGTTATAATAAGGGCCATAATTGGTGTTCCAACCGTCCATGAATGGATTAAGATAACGAATCATGAATTGAATGAGAAGTTATTTATAGAATTTAATATTGGTTAATTAAGTTATATTATTTAATATTATAATATAATTTGAGTATAAAGCCTTGTGTGGCAGTGGCGTAATAGTAAATCAAATAAAAAGAGTTAATTCCCTTACATAGGATGGTGAATTAATATGTGTTTTACATGAAGAAAATGAAATGATTATGTTAAGTAAGATTAGTATTTTTATAGATTACATAATATGGTAATATGTGAAAGGGTTAATATTTTAAAGCTGTGAATGTAAAGATTGAGGATGTTGTCCTGGGACAATCAAATAAGTATATCGTGTATGGCGGACCCATTGAGGTTGAAGGACCTAAATTTGGGGCGTCACAACTTCCACTTGGGGCGAAGGTTTTATATATAAACATGATGCCTTTGACGAAGTCCTTTCTATCTTTGGTCCACATTTAGCTTCTATTCTTGTCAAGTTTCGCCATGATTCCACCTTTTAAGTCCAATTTCCACATCACCACTATAACGCCCGAGAAAATCGAATTTTTATGATAATTAAATTTTTATTTGATTATGTGAATTAAATGAATTTAATTAATTTATTTTGTGAGGAAGCTATGTTAAGGTCGTTCTATGACCTATGTTGTGCTTATATGGTTAGTAATCTGGCTACGTGCTAGAATTAATTGTTTAGAATTTCCAAAACGAAAATAAATGTTTTTCGAGAAATTTTTGTAAAAACACTATTCATCGGTTTCTGCTCGGGGAATTATTTTGAAATTCTGAGAAATGCATAATGATAGAATATCGAGAATAGATGATATATCTAATAATATTTTATTTATGGCAAACAAAGATTTTACCTGCGAAATTAAAACCTAAGGGTTGAGTCGATCGATTTCTGAGAAGGAAATGAAATGCATAGAAGGAATTTCGTTATTGTTAATGTGTGTGTTATACTAGGATGATACTATTTAGTATCTATGTATATCTGATGAGTTAATCTGAATCTGTACAATACGATTATCGTCATGAGTATTATACGGAGAGAATACGTGAATTATCGTATATGTCTACGATTAGTATTATGAAATTAAGTAAAGACTTAATGATAATTCATTTGAGTTGGATTATGTTTAGTCCAATCAATTGTATAGGCAAGCCCAATGAATTAATGTGTTAAGCCCAAGTCAAGGCCCAATATTAGATTGGTTAAGTCCAATGCAAGAAAACTGAACTATGGAACGAACCGGTGGGTCACCAAATGAGTTAAACACATGGGGATGACCCATAGGCATGGTGGGTCGGCCCTTGGTGTGAAAGGCAAGTATAACACTTGGTCACCAAGTATTTTACTCGGTGACAAAGTGTTGAATAGTAATGAGGTGATGGTAAATTGACCAAATTGCCCTCCATTTCATTTTTCTGCAAATAGAAAGCTAAAGTAGGTCATTTGTGAGTTTTTCAAATTGCCAATCTAGATTTTGAGAGAGAGAGAGATAGCTAGACTCAACCAAAAGTTCTACTTTGAAGTTTTTCTTAAGAGTTTTTTTCAAGATTACCTAAGAGTTCTTAAGGTAATACTCCTTAATTATAATTCCATCTCTTTTGGTTTTCTTTTAGTATGGAGAATCATAAATGGGTGGTGTATGTCTAGTATGGTGGAATAAGGATGACTTGTTATAGATTTAATCTCTATAAGTCATGAAAGCATAGAAATCATAAGGTTTGATATAGCTTAAAATCATGAAAATATTGATTGTTGAGATTGATTGTTGATAAACAATTAAACTCCATCAATACATAAATATGTTCATCTTGCTTGGTTAGGATGTAGATATGAAGTCCATGGAGTATTCCATGTGATTTGGCTTAGAGAACGTTTGTAACGAAGTTATGGCGAATTTCACGGAATTAGACGTTAAACGTCGAAAACGTTGAAATTCTGGATTGGTAGTCGAAAGTTGCCGTGAGACTTAAAAACATTGTTTTTCAATGACAACACGTGAGTTATGGAATTTTAAGATTCGCGGACTTAAGAATCATCGGATTCCTCCTTAAAACGAAGAAAACGAGCATTGAACGCTCATTAACATTTACGAATGCTTAGAAAATGAACTAAATAGGGAATTTTGAGTTAACGATTTCAAAAGTGTCGAATTATTAAATGAAAGCATAGAGTATGTCGTTTATAACGTGTAGGCTTTTGAACGGACCAAATTGAACTTATAATGAAGAAGTTATGGCTCCGAGAATCTCACCAAAATTTTTATCTGTGAAAATTATCTGGTACTGAGGTCTGGCGCCGCGGCGCCAAACAGTGCTTTAAAGTTCCACGCCACAACGTCGGCACAGTGTAATTAGCTACAGGAAAGTGGCGTCGTAGCGCCACTCATAGCATGAAGTCTCACGCCGCAACACCAAGATCGGGACATGGGTATCGAAACTTGGCATGCCAGCTTTTCAGTCTTATATAGAGATGTCATGCCATGCAGCGTGGTGCGAGTAATTTTGAATGACTTAGGTTTGAACTGCAATTGTTCTGAGACCTAGAAGAGGTATATTAAGGTATATGGTATTGAAACCTAGGAACTGAATGCATGTTAGTAATTTATGAATGAAGAACACAGAAGAGAAAGAAGTTGGTAGGAACAATGTGAATAATTGTTTGATAGCTAATTACAGAGTGCTGTGTGAATATATCATGTAGATTCTGTAAAGGTTGTGGTTAGTCGATTAAGTTATTTGAAGACGCTGAAAGGCAAGTTTTCTTAACGCTTGTCTAACTTTCAAGTTAGTCATGTTTTATGTGATTCATAGTATTGAATTGCATGACTGGTTTTAAAGAAAGGGTCAATGCCCGTTTTAACTCGGCTAGACTACTCGTAAGATATAGATTGATTTGTATGCATATCTTTCTATATAGAAATGTTAACGCTATCCTATGCCAAGTAATTGGTACGGATATGAAGATAAGGTTTTTCTATTAACAAACAAAAGTATTTTTCATTGATTATTCGATGGGCACACGAGTTTGCCAAATGTTAAACGTAAATACGTTTAACGAATGAGTGTTGATCAACATAGAGTACTATAGGCTGATCACCTAGAAGTGCCCATAAGTAATGCGGATGTACAACCTTAGTGCTGTGATATCCTTTTCAAGTATGAAAATAGAAACCTACTATTCATGGTCTATTGACCGGTTCAGAATTCCTAATCTATTCTATACTTTGGGAATTGATGTTATGAAATGTTAAAGTATTATTGTTCCATAATACTTCATAACTATTTGTTCAGTTATGTATGAATTGTTATATAATTCACGAATGTGGTATTACTGTTATCCTTTGATAAACTTGCTGAGCTTGTTATGCTCACTTCTTGCGTGAATTATATGATTGTAGTTAAGGATAAACATACTGAGAATGCTAACAGAGATAAGGGTAAAGCTAAGATGGATACTTAGCCATCATGTAATAGATTAGTATGTTTGTATGTATTATACATTATGAACAACAAACTATGTAATAGGTTTATGAACCTGGGAAGGATTATACTTTGATTGTAATAAGAAGATAGTAATTACATTCATTATGTTGTATTTCAATGGAATGATTGTATAGTTATAAGTAACGTGTAGCACCAGATGTCGGGTTGGAAGATACCCGAATTTGGGGGCGTCACAGGTTGGTATCAAAGCATTAGGTTATAAAACTTAAGGGGGGAAGAACTTTAGGCTAATAACCTCATAAGGAAGGTAAAGTCCAACGAATGAAATCCAAGTCAATTGAAGTAATAAGGTATTGAGAAAACTCAGTACCGAAATATTTAAAAGATGGAAATTAATCTTAAATAAATTAAATGTGATTTGTGCTTATACTATTGTGTATTATGTACTAATCAACGTGTTTTGTGTTTTGTAGATGTCAAACGATAGCTTGATGTTTAGAGACATTGAAGTGATAAGTGAGGAGTCAGTAAACCAAGTGGAGATATTACCAATGCTAGTGGCGGAGGTACCGTTAGTGGTTCTCGAAGACTCAGATATAGAAGAGTACATCTCTGAGGAGGAATACTCTGAGGAGATAATGGGAATAGCGTCATATCTTAATATGATGATTGACGTGGAGGAGGAGATGGAGGTAACATCAATTAACACGGTGATACCTACTCAGGAGCCAACACCTCCGGATGCAATGAGATCATTGTATCTTGCAGTGTTGGATAGGAATGTGCATCTGCGCACTATAGTGCAAACACAGAATGAGGAAATAATCGCCCTATATGAGGTGAAGGAATCTGCACAGGTCGATTTTGAGTCAGAGCACGACGAAAAAGTGCTTATGACGGATAAGGCATGAGACTATAAGGTAGAGGCTGTTGAGCTTCGAAAGAAACTGGTCGAGAAAGACCAAAAAAATAGCTAGGATGTCGTACATCTACGAGTGCGCTCATGAGGATTTCAAGTTGAAAATTTCTTGTTATTCCATTAAGTTCGGGCAGACTCGACACACCATAAGTCGAGATATTGTGTCGATACTGGAAAATCAGAAATATGAGAATGTCGTTCGACAGTGTTAGTAGATCGTTAGATCTTTTTTGGTATATATGGTAGTGACGTAAAACCCTCTTTTGTATAATTAAAGGGTAGTCTTTTTGTAAATCCCAATTTTTTTAGAAGTCAATCGCGGGATAGTAATGTAATAGCTTTTGGCTAAGGAAACAAGATGTAAATAGTTTTGACTATCAAAGCATATTAATATAATGAAGTTTTTATTTAAATGTGCTTTTTGTGGTATGAGTGGTTATTTGAGAATGATAACCAAGCAGTTAAATAGATAATAACGAAACTTTATTTATTTAATCAGAATTATGTCGCCAAGAAGGAGACAACGTAACTAAGAGGCCGAGTCTAATAATGAGAATCAGGGGGGGTCCCAATAACCCTATAAAAGAGTTCATTAATTTATTAACGGCTGCATTTAATCAAGTTGGGGGAGGGATTCCTGTAGCTCTTGGGGTAGTAAGAACAACTACCTTCAAGGAATTTAAGAGTGTGGGTCCTCCTGAGTTTCGAGGAACGACGGACCCACTAGAGGCCCAGACATGGGTAAAAGAGATTGAAAAGGCATTTGTGATAACAAACGTAGGTGAGGCACAAAATACTTCTTTTGCGACTTACATGATGAAGAGAGAAGCCAACTTCTGGTGGTAGGCTCACCAGGGTGGGGCTAGCACAGAAGCTGTTACGTGGGAAAAGTTTAAGAAGGTGTTCTTCGAGAATTACTTCCCTACTAGTATGCAAGGTAGGATGGAGATTAAGTTCTTAGAACTTAAGCAAGGGGGTATTACAGTTCCCCAGTATGCTGCCAAATTCAATGAATTGGCGAGGTTTGCTCCACATCAGGTGGACATGGAAGAGAGGAAGGCGCGCAGGTTTGAGCAGGGCTTAAAACTCTGGCTCTACAGTAGAATATCGGTTTTTCAGAGTGCTTCCTACGGGACCATTCTGGAAAAGGTGATAATAGCTGAAGGTTGTGGTGAAACATTGTCTCAGTACCACAAAGAGCGGAAGAACAAGAGTAAGTTAGAAGGTGGTAGTAAGGCTGAAGTTGCCAGCGGAAGCGGCAACTTGCCTAAGAGGAAGAGCTTCAACCCTGGGAATACTAGGGTAAAGCTTGGAGATCCTAAGCGGAGGACGGAGGCATGCAAGACATGTGGAAAGACTCATATGGGAGTCTGTTTAAAGGGGAAATTAGTCTACTACAACTGTGGACAGGAGGGGCATTTGTCACCTAACTGTCCTAACCCTAAGAAGAACCATGGGTGTTTTGTCTGTGGGTCGTTAGATCACATGGCAAGAAATTTCCCGAAGAAAGGGTTAGAGGGAAATAAGGGTTCTGGTAGTGGCAAATTAGCCATTACTGGACCAACACCATCCGTGGGTAGACCCTCAGCTCGTACGTTTAATATGACTGTCCAAGATGCGGTTGCATCAACAGATGTGGTAGCAGGTATCATTCCGGTCAATGAGATAAATGCTTATGTGCTATTTGACTCGGGTGCTACTTGTTCTTTTATAGCATGTGAATTTTCTAAGCGATTAGGTTTAATCCCTGAAAGGTTACCATTACATTTAGACATTAAGGTAGCCAATGAAGAGATAATCCCCATTGAACATATTCATAAAGATTGTTGCGTAGATATTAGAGGTAATAAGTTATCGGTAGATTTGGTACCTATAAAGTTGAAAGAATTCGATGTAATTCTTGGTATGGATTGGTTGGTTAACCATAAGGCGATAACAGATTGCCATAGGAAAAGTGTAAACCTTCGGCTTTCTATGAAAACCAAGGTAGTGTTCTTCGGTAATAAATCACCGAGACGTTATTGTTGTCTGTCGATGACACAAGCTTGGAAGATGTTGAGAAAAGGGTGTGTTGGTTATCTGTGCTATATTGTGGATACCCAAAGAGTGGGAACATCCTTGGACCAGATACCTATAGTGTAAGAGTTCGCGGATGTGTTTCCGGAGGAATTACCGGGTATTCCACTAAATAGGGAGGTTGAGTTTGTAATTAATCTATTATCGGGTACGACACGAGTTTCAAGAGCACCATATCGAATGGCGCCAGTTGAGATGAAGGAATTAATGGTTCAATTACAAGAACTATTAGATAAAAAGTGGGGAGCACCGGTATTGTTTGTAAAGAAAAAGGATGGGTCGTTAAGACTTTGTATCGACTATCGAGAGTTGAACAAGTTAACAATTAAGAATAAATACCCGTTGCCCAGGATCGATGATCTATTTGATCAGTTGAAAGGGGAAAAGTATTTTTCTAAGATATATTTGCGCACGGGGTATCATTAGTTAAAAGTAAGGAAGGAGGATGTACCTAAGACGGCGTTCAGAACTTGTTATGGTCATTACGAGTTTCTGGTAATGTCGTTTGGGTTGACTAATGCGCCAGCCGCATTTATGGATATGATGAACAGAGTGTTCAAACAATATTTGGACAAGTTCGTCGTAGTGTTCATTGATGATATTCTAGTCTATTCAAAGACGCTAGAAGATCATGCTGAACATTTAAGAATAATGTTGGAAACACTAAGGAAGGAAAGATTGTATGTGAAATTCAGGAAGTGTGAATTTTGGCTTGAACGAGTTCAATTTCTAGGACATGTTATTGATAATGATGGCATTTCCGTAGATCCAGCAAAAGTAGAAACAGTTAATGAGTGGGAGGAACCGAAAATGCCAACTGAGGTTCAGAGTTTTCTGGGGTTAGCGGGATACTATAGAAGGTTCATTCCGGACTTTTCTAAAATAGCTACTACGTTGACAAATCTGATAAGAAAGTCGGTGAAGTATGTGTGGACTGAAAAATGTGAGAACAGTTTTCAGGAGTTGAAAAAGAGGTTAAGTGAGGCACCTGTATTGTCCTTACCAAACGATACAGGGAACTTTGTAGTATATACCGATGCTTCGCATAAAGGACTGGGTTGTGTGCTAATGCAGCATGGCAAAGTCATTCTGTATGCGTCATGTCAATTAAAGGATTATGAGAAGGCCTATCCTACTCATGATCTAGAATTGGCAGCTGTAGTTTTTGCCTTGAAGATATGGAGGCATTATCTATATGGTGAGAACTGTGAGATATACACGGACCACAAAAGTGCGAAAATATATCTTCACATAGAAGGAGTTGAACATGAGAGCGAGAGAAGGTGGTTAGAGTTAATAAAAGATTATGGTTGTGATATTTTATATCATCCGGGAAAAGCAAATGTAGTAGGCGATGCGCTAAGTAGGAAGGGTGAGAAAAGCTGTCGATGTTAACAACTCGAATGAGTTGATAACGATAACAAGAATGGACTTAGAAGTTAAGTTACTGGGAGGAAGCGGTGGAAATGTTATTTTCCATTGAAACCCAACTGACCATAGTGGAACGGGTTAGGGGAGTACAATTGAGCAACGAGGAATGCAAGCAGATGAAGAAGAGGATAGATGATGAAGAAAAGACTGGGTATAACCTCGATAAGGAGGGATTACTTCGTTTTGAAGGAAGAATTTGTGTTCCAAATGATTCTAAATTAATGGAAGAAATAATGATGGAGGCTCATAGTTCGAGGTACTCGATACATCCCGCTAGTACGAAGAAGTATCAAGACCTTCGTCAGAACTTTTGGTGGCCGAACATGAAAATGGAGATACCAGAATATGTTAGTAGGTGCTTAACTTGTCAAAAAGTTAAGTCTGAACACCAACGACCTAGCGGGTTGTTGCAACCGTTAGAAATTTTAGAGTGGAAATGGGAGCACATCACAATGGACTTTGTGGTGGGACTTCCAACAACAAGAAAAGGATACGATGCTATTTGGGTGATAGTGGATCGATTGACGAAATTGGCTCATTTTTTACCAATAGGAGTTAGGTATAACCTAGATCAGTTAGCTAAGCTGTATGTCAAGGAAATTATTTCCAGACACGGAGTACCTGTTTCAATTGTGTCAGATCATGATCCATGATTCACATCAAACTTTTGGAGGAGTTTGCAAGAGCAAATGGGAACACAGTTAAGATTGAGTACGGCGTATCATCCTCAGACAGATGGTCAAATTGAACGAACAATTCAAATGCTAGAAGATATGTTAAGATCTTGCATTATGGATTTCAAAGCGAGTTGGGACGAATATCTACCGTTGGTGGAATTTTTGTACAACAATAGTTTTCACGCTAGTATAGGCATACCGCCTTACGAAGCGTTGTATGGAAAGAAGTGCCGAACTCCATTGTGTTGGGATGAGGTGGTGGAATGTCGGATGTTGGGACTTGAGATGGTACATCAAACGGCGGACATGGTTAAGATAATACGTGCTCGATTAGTTGCGGCCTAAGATAGGCAGAAGAAGTATGCAGATCCTCACAGAAAGAAGAGAGAATTCGATGTAGGATCTTTTTTTTTTTCTAAAAGTATCGCCTTGGAAGGGGAAGATATGTTTTGGAAAGAAATGGAAGTTAAGTCCAAGGTTTGTAGGACCTTTTGAGATTTTAAGAAGGGTAGGAGAGGTGGCTTATAAAGTAGCCTTACCTCCAGAAATGGAACACATTCATAATGTGTTTCATGTGTCTGTGTTGCATCATTATAAACCGGACTATAAACACGTAATAGAGTATGAATCTATCCAAATAGAGAAAGATTTATCCTATGAGGAACTTCCAATTCAAATTATTGATAGGAAAGAACAAATATTAAGAAATAAGGTCATACCTTTAGTGAAGGTGTTGTGCAGAAACCACAATGCTGAGTAAGTAACGTGGGAACTCGAGAGTAAAATGAAGAAAAATTTTCCTCATTTGTTTATGTAATTATAAGCTAGATTCTGGGGACAGAATCCTTATAAGGGGGAGAGAATGTAACGCCCGAGAAAATCGGATTTTTATGATAATTAAATTTTTATTTGATTATGTGAATTAAATGAATTTAATTAATTTATTTTGTGAGGAAGCTATGTGAAGGTCGTTCCATGACCTAGGATGTGCTTATATGGTTTGTAATCTGGCTACGTGCTAGAATTAATTGTTTAGAATTTCCAAGATGAAAAAAAATGTTTTCCAAAAAATTTCCGTAAAAACACTATTCATCCATTTCTACTTGGGGAATTATTTTGAAATTCCGAGAAATTCGTAATGATTGAATATCGAGATTAGATGAAATATCAAATAATATTTCATTTATAGCAAATGAAGTTTTCGCCTGCGGACTTAAAACCTAAGGGTTGAGTAGATCAATTTTTGAGAAGGAAATGAAATGTGTAGAAGGAATTTCGTTATTGTTAATGTGTGTGTTATACTAGGATGATACTATTTAGTATCTATGTATAATATGATGAGTTAATACAGAGTACAATACGATTATCGTCACAGTAGTATTATCGGAGAGAAATACGTGAATTATACGTATGTAATACGATTAGTATTATGAAATTAAGTTAAGACTTAATGATAATTCATTTGAGTAGGATTAGGTTTAGTCCAATCAATTGTATAGGCAAGCCCAATGAATTAAGGTGTTAAGCCTAAGTCAAGGCCCAATATTAGATTGGTTAAGCCCAATGCAAAAAAATCGAACCGTAGAACGAACCGGTGGGTCACCGAATGGGTAAAACCCATGGGGATGACCCATGGGCATGGTGGGTCGGCCCTTGGTGTGCAAGGCAAGTATAACACTTGGTCACCAAGTATTTTACTTGGTGACAAAGTGTTGAATAATAAGGAGGTGATTGTAAATTAACCAAATTGCCCTCCATTTCATTTGCCTATAAATAGAAAGCTAAAGTTGGTCTTTTGTGAGTTTTTCAAATTGCCAACCTAGATTTTGAGAGAGAGAGAGAGCTAGATTCAACCAAAAGTTCTACTTTGAAGCTTTGCTTAAGAGTTGTTTTTAAGATTACCTAAGAGTTCTTAAGGTAATACTCCTTAATTCTAATTCCATCTCTTTTGGTTTTCTTTTAGTATGTAGAATCATGAATGGGTGGTGTATGTCTATTATGGTGGAATAAGGATGACTTGTTATAGATTTAATCTCTATAAGTTATGAAATCATAGAAATCATAAGGCTTGATATAGCTTAAAATCATGAAAATATTGATTGTTGAGATTGATTGTTGATAAACAATTGAACTCCATCAATACGTAAATATGTGCATCTTGCTTGGTTAGGATGTAGATATGAAGTCCATGGAGTATTCCATGTGATTTGGCTTATAGAACGTTAGTAACGAAGTTATGGCGAATTTCACGGAAATAGACGGTAAACGTCGAAAACGTTGAAATTCCGAATTGGTAGTCGAAAGTTACCATGAGACTTGAAAACATTGTTTTCAATGTCAACACGTGAGTTATAGTATTTAAGAGTCGTGGACTCAAGAATCGTCGAATTCTGACTTAAAACGAAGAAAACGAGCATTGAATGCTCATTAACGTTTACGAACGCTTAGAAAATGAACTCAATAGGGAATTTTGAGTTAACGGATTCGAAAGTGTCAAATTCTTATATGAACGCATAGAGTATGTTGTTTATAACGTGTAGGCTTTTGAACGAACCAAATCGGACTTATAACGAAGAAGTTATGGCTCCGAGAATCTCACAAAAATTATTATCCGTGAAAATTATACGATGCGAGGTGCGGCATTGCGGCACAGAACGGTTGCTTTAAAGTCTTGCGTTGTAGTAGTGGCAACACTGTGTAATTCTCTTGGAAAGTGTCACCACAGCGCCATTGATAGCATGAAGTCTCGCGTCCGCAGTGGCAGGCCGGACACAAATGCTCGAAGCTGCGCGCCGTAGTGCCAGTCTTGTATAGAGATGTCACACCGCGGCGTGGGTGCAGAGTAATTGTTGAATGACTTATGTTTGAACTGCAATTGTTCTGAGACCTAGAAGAGTAAAGTTTATGAACTTCATAAGTGTACTAAAACTATTCCTATGCTACTTATACTAAGGTATATGGTATTGAAACCTAGGAATTGAATGCATGTTAGTAATTTATGAATGAAGAACACTAAGTGCTATCAATGAACCCTAGTCGAGGATCAACGTTGGTATTTTGCCAATGATAATAGAGTCCGGTTAATATTGTCATTTGGTTTATAAGCCGGGATGAAGAGTATTAAGTCTAATTGACTTTAGTAATGATATTAAGTTAACAAAGACATAGAAGAGAAAGAAGTTGGTAGGAACAATGTGAATAATTATTTGATAGCTAATTACAGTGTGCTATGTGAATATATCATGCAAATTCTATAAAGGCTGTGGTCAGTCGATTAAGTTATTTGAAGACGCTGAAAGCCAAGTTTTCTTAATGCTTGTCTAACTTTTAAGTTAGTTAAGTTTATATGATTCATTGTACTGAATTGCATGACTGGTTTTAAAGAAAGGGTCAATGCCCGTTTTAACTCGGCTAGATTACTCGTAAGATATAGATTGATTTGTATGCATATCTTTCTATATAGAAATGTTAACGCTATCCTATGCCAAGTAATTGGTACGTATGTGAAGATAAGGTTTGTCTATGAACAAACAAAAGTATTTTTCATCGTTTATTCGATGGGCACGCAAGTTTGCCAAATGTTAAACGTAAATACGTTTAACGAACCAGTGTTGATCAACATAGAGTACTATAGGATGATCACCTAGAAGTGCTCGTAAGTAATGCGAATGTACAGCCTTAGTGCTGTGATATCCTATTCAAGTATGAAAACAGAAAGCTACTGTTCATAGTCTATTGACCGGTTCAGAATTCCTAATCTATTCTATACTTTGGGAATTGATGTTATGAAATATTAAAGTATTATTATTTCATAATACTTCATAACTATTTGTTCAGTTATGTATGAATTGTTATATAATTCACGAATGTGGTATTACTGTTGTCCTTTGATAAACTTGCTGAGCTTGTTATGCTCACTTCTTGCATGAATTATATGATTGTAGTTAAGGATAAACGTACTAAGAATGCTAAGAGAGATAAAGGCAAAGCTACGATGGATACTTAGCCATCGTGTAATAGATTAGTATGTTTGTATGTATTATACATTATGAACAACGAACTATGTAATCGATTTATGAACCTGGGAAGGATTATACTTTGATTGTAATAAGAAGATAGTAATTACATTCATTAAGTTGTATTTCAATGGAATGATTGTATAGTTATAAGTACCGTGTAGCACCAGATGTTTGATTGGAAGATACCAGAATTTGGGGGCGTCACAACCACATCTAAAAACAAAACAAGTAAAAAAAGAAACATAACAACAAAAAATTAACACAGTTTAAGCTCGAATTAGAGGTTGATTCGTAGGTATAAAACCAACTCATCAACTGTCGCTAACTCTAAGTCGTGAGTAGGGTATCATTTTTTGTAATCCTTAACCTATTGCAATGCATATGCAATGACTTTGCCATGTTGCATTAGCACACAACCAATTCCATTGTGCGATGCATCACTATATACCACGAAACCTCCCGCATCGTCTAGTAATGATAATACAGGTGCTTCACTTAGTCTCTTCTTCAGCTGTTGAAAACTTTCTTTGCACTTGTCCGTCCATACGAACTGTAATAGCCAAGAATTCCAAGTCACTTTGTGAATAGGTATATTAATTAACTATTAATGATATCGAAAATTTTGTGATGTGTGTGGAATGATTAAGAAGTAATATAAATATGTGAATTGTAATTATGTATATGTGTTTATTTATTTTATAAAGTAAATTAAAAGGAAAGGTTTCATAACCTAATTTTACATTAGGTATGGAAATTTAAATAACCCAAGGGTTATGGTGTGGGAGAATAATAATATTTAAAATTATACTAATTTAAGAGATATTTTATTATCTTAATTTATTAATTTTTATAACTTAATTTGAGCAAGTCTAATTGGGTTATAAAATATAATGTTCAAGAGTAATGATTTAAATTCCAAATGTGTGGAATGAAAACCCTAATTAAATAAATAGAGTATGATAAAATGAAAGGTATTGGAATATGTTAATATTTCAATGGCCCAAAGAGTTAGTTTAAAAGCTAAAAACATTAAAACAAAATGGCCCAAACCTAGCCCAAATGAAGGGGGTGGTCATTTTGGACCTTTAGCATACTAAATAAGAAATTAAAAGAAAACAAAACTTGGAAGAAATTGGGACACTTGGCCGGCTTTATGAGGAGGAGAAAAAGGGAATGCTTGTCATAATGCTAAGCCACATTTTTCAAAAGATATTTGCAAACTAAGCTAGGTGTCAAATTTGTTATGAAGCCACCACATTTATCTAGATTAGTAAGTCATATTGTGATGATTAAAGAGAGAAAAAGAGAAAAGAAGATGGGGAAATATTCTTACATATACATCTCATATCTATATATTTTTTATTCCAACAAAAATCTAATTTTTCTCCTTATCATCATTTCCGTAAGTTGCTATCAAGAACAAAATAGAGAGAGAGAGAGAGAGAGAGAGAAATTCGATGGGAAGAGAATTAAGAAAGAGAGGAGTTTCACCATTGATGCACCCAAAGTTTATCTTATACTTTGGAAGAGAAAGAAAGTGTGCTCATAAATCAAGGTGAAAACTTAAACTAGATTATTCCTTTTTATTTTGTTTGATTTTTGTGATTTAAATTTTATGATCTTGAGGTCTAAAACCCATGATCTATATGTTTTATATGGTTTTATGTTTAGATTTAACATATTTGATGTTGGAAAGTGGATCAAAAGGAGAGAAAAAGAAACTAGTTTTTCTTAATGTTAGAAAACTCAAGTTTTCTCTTCCTTTGATCAACTATTTTTTTTTATCTACACCTTCTATTTGTGATTCGTCAAAGTGGGGTACTAGATATGAAAGTTAACTACTAAAACCAAGTGGTAGCGCTCAAAAATGTTGAGTACACAAGCCGTAGTGGTTATTTTAGCAAAAATAGTTTTGTTGTTAGAAAAAGAAACAAACTATTTTTTGGACAGTTACTGCCAGGGGCAGTTTCATCATTTTTCTGGTATTTAAAAATTCTGAAAACATTTGGGATGATAATATGATTAGTTATCTTTCCAACCCAAGTGGAATCACTGAAAAAGTAGTTGTAGATTTTTGTATGAACTGATTTTAGCAAAGTAGGAAAAAAATCAAAAATCCCAAAAACATACTGCCCAGATTTTTGCAAGGGCAGTTTTGGCAAATTAATTTTTGAAATAAATTCCGACCTTTTGTGACATAAAAATATATGATATAAAGTATCTCTTGTACAAAAATGAGTTCATTCCGACTTAAATTGACCAAGTTATGGCAATTTCAATATTTGGGTTTTTTGGACGAAAAGCGTTATAACCAGAGTTTTATAACTCCGATGGACACAAAATTTAAACTGGAGGGTCACGTTAACATGTGGAAGATAATACCAAGAGATGGGAATTTCTGTAGTTGAGCATGATAGGGCTAATTTCTTAAGCTACGAACTAAAAATAAATTTTGAAAAATACTAAAGAAAATTGAAAAATTACGGGAAATTTTTTTTGTGTATGAAATATATGTATATATATTTGGCCGAAGGATAAAAAAATAATAAGTTGATTTGGTATTTTCATTAAAGGTGATAATGAATCCAGCTTGCTGGATTGAAAAATAGTTAAATCTAGGCTTGCTGGATTGAAGGATTATTAATCCAGGCTTGCTGGATTGAAGAATTATGAATCCAGGCTTGCTGGATTGAAGGATTAGTGAATCCAGGCTTGCTATGAGGAAGAGGTGGAGGTGGTGTCATTTAACACCATAGCCCCTGAGGAAGAGACAACTCCGGGCGAGTCGATGAGAGCACTATTTATGACAGTACTTGATAGAAATATCCAGTATTGTAAGGAGGTTAAGGAGCTGAAAGATGAGCTCCATGCTATCTTGGAAGATAAGACAACTATGGAGATGATGTGGGAGGAGGAGCATGATGAACAAGTTTTGGCGAAGGACAAGGTCCACTGTGACACCCCCAAAATAGGTCCAATCCACCCAACCTATTATGAGTCGCAAATACATGGTACAGAAAACAACTACAACTTTATTACAATAATTGTTGTGCAAAATACAACAACACATATGTTGTGAGTTTTGATACAAATATATACCAACTATGACTCTTGATACCAACTTGGATAGCCCGTCACAATGGAACCTAACATAATGGTACAGTCAAAAACTGTTTTAGAAATTAAAATCTTTGGGAAGTGCTCAAGGAAACCTTCGTACATGGGAGGCCATGCATCTATGTTATGATAAATATCATATGCCCATAGAATTATCCTTGGTTGACGCAATAGACCCCAAAGAAAAATGAGAAGATTACTATCATATTCTTTTCAATGGTGAGTCTTCTCTTGACATATAACTATCTCCACTATCTGCAATTGAAAATTATATTTCAACCAAACTCCAAGATCTTATAGGTAGTGCTCGTAGATATACTCAGCAAGTGGATGTGCACAACCCTGTCTTATGATAACACGAGGTTGTATGTCATTAGACATCTTGTATGATAGTGGCAAAACACCCTTCCAAAGTTGGGTTCACCTCACCCTATTCGGTTCACCGAAATTAAAAATCAAAAATGACGTATACAATACGACACACTTATCTAAAGTTCTCAATAAAATTATTTCCATACTATTTAGGGAGAACCTCAATAGCTATAGACCACCGTTCTATTCCCCTGTTATCCCCCCGCTCGACCCAGCTACACTCTTATTACCTGAAAGGAATTGTGAAGCAAAAGGGTGAGCACAACTAGCTCAGTAAAGAATATCATGACTAAAGATAATTAAATCATCAATAGCCTTCATCAGTAATAAATCAGAGATTTAGAACATATGGTAGATGATAAAACTTTTCAACCATAGTTGCACCGGAACGAGCAATCCATTAGAAGAGTCAAACAGACCATAAAGTCTATTATCTTCTCCATGTTAAAAGTCCACAAACAATGTTTTATCCCCGTAACATCAATCAACAATTCATATCCATAATCACGTGTATAACTCATAATCATAATTGTAGTTCTAAATTCCTCTTCTCATCCAGGACGAAGATAATTTTCATCACCTGTCTTTACCTGAAACATCAGAGATCATAGTTATACCAAATAACAATTCATGTTCATAATCATACTAATAAATTCATCTTTTTGACTTCTACCAAAAGATATTAAATAACAATTCATCTTTGCACTACAGAGGCCAAAATATTCAACAACAGTCATCTTTTGCACTCCGGGCCAAAGATATTCATCAATAATTCATCTTTACTTTACTGGGCCAAAAATATTAATATCTCAAAAAATACATAATCATTTCAGAATTTATATAAACCATAATTATAACCATGTTGATTAATTCACCTTTGCACTTAAGCTAGAAATATTCAATTGTAAATTCAATGGTCATGATCATACCAGTCAACGATTAAACTTTTCACTATTGGCCAAAGAGAACCCATAGTCACAATCATACCAATAATTTACCCATCTTTACACTCAAGTCAAAGAGAAATTTCTTCACCAGGATTATAAAAATGTTATATATTACTTAATAATCTCATAATCTAATATTATTAATATTACAACAATATTTTAATCATTTCTTAAACTTATAAAAATTTATTTTAATTGTTTACACTTTACTAATTAATGCATTTAATCATCCTAAAATGCCAAACTCATAAAATTTCATCACCAATAACCAAAACCCTCATCAAAAATCCGCATATACCTTATATAGGATTCCCAAGCCATAAAATCCTATTTTCCAATTTTGTTACTTCACATAACATATTTAATTCATTTACTCATAACTAGTCTATTTTTATGAAAAATACCTAATCAGTACAAATAAATTTTCTTTCCTGGGATTTAGCAGAACATAGTCCCATATTGAACATATATTTTTCTCAGAATTTTTAAAATTCATTTACTATTTTTCATATGGCCAAAACTGCCGAATATTTAGACATTTATAATAAATTGTACTTTTATCCCAAAATTTCAAAATTTACAGAGTATACTTCTGTGATATACATATACTTCCAATGAAAATTTTACCAATTTTGGAGTTAACCATAAGGAGTTATAAGGGTTTACTTTTAAAATAGTCTTTTCCCATAAAATTCATAACTCTTAATCTATACATCCAAAAATGCCATTTTTGGACACAATCTAGAAAACTCATCAAATTATCATTTCAAATTTTTTCATAATTTTTGAAGGTCAGAAAAATTACGAAACTGAAAAACATAATAACCCTTATAATCCCTTACCTCAAAAGAGCAGTACTTCTGACTGAAATGTCAGATATAACATTGAAGGAACTTGCACCGTATAGAAACACTCAAGATATATAAATACTAACAAAAATACGCACGATAATATAGAGAGAGAAAACTTCAGTTTCTGGTGTATTTTCAATTCTAACTTAAGCGCCTATTTATAGGAAAATGCTAGAACGCCAAAGGAGACTAAATTAATAAAATATTAATATAATTTTTCTTTTCTTCTACGCATGCTCACTTTGAAAAGATGGCAGACATCACCTTTGAAAATCCAATTCAGCACATGTTTTTAAAATAAAACAAAAGTGGGTCCCACCCAATTTTAATAAAAATTATTTTATTTTCCGAAACTTCAATAATTTATAGAAATAGCTCATTTATCAGAAAAATACGAATTTTATGTTCAATCCACACAAAATTGAATTCTCTACAACTTTGTAGCTTTATGTTTTTCCAAATTTCAAACAAAAAATATCCGAAATTCACAAACAGATGATTTTTAACACATCTTAAAATTCATAACAAATTATACCTTAATTTTCAATGGTTCAAAATTTGTGGATATATACTCAACTTATATATGTATAACATATCCAAAAATCACAACGATCCAATGGTCAGATTAAAATTATAACTCACGCAATAAAGTTTGAAGAACACCGATTTGATCTTTTAATACCTCCAATCCGACAAAATACTGATAAAACACCTCAACATTAATTCCTTCATTTATAACCACATAAATAAATCAATCATTTATATCCACATAAAATAAATATTTCCTTATCATATAAATCAATAATTAATTATTCACAAATAGTATTACAGAATCACAATAATGACAACTTTGATGTAATGTTGGACTCTGAATTGATGGAGATTGAGCAAGAGGACTATGAGGTGCCTCAAGAGATCAAAGAATGGGTCAAAGAAAAACCCAAGCCAAATCTTGACCAATCCACCACTTTTAACCTCAGAACCTCAGAAAACCCCAAACAAATTCAGATTGGTACGGACCTTATTCCAAGACAAAGGAATGACATGGTTACTCTATTGTCCCAATTATAGGATGTGTTTGCATGGTCTCTGTAAGACCCTAGCTTTTATGAATAAAGATTAATTTCTCTCGAAATATATTTTTGAATATTATGGTGTGGATATGATATAATGTTATAGTTGTGGGTAATATTTATAAATTTTGCAAAGTAAGCAAGTGGTTATATAATATTCGATTGGTCGGGGAATATTCATTTTAACAGGGAATATTAAATGCGACACACAATCATTGGTGGACCCAATAACGGAAGTATTGTAAGTAGTAAGAAAAGCGATAGAATTATCTTGTTATAAAAATAACTTGGCGAGAAGTGTTACCGCTTAAAAAGCGCTTGAACTACCCTTAGTAAAAGTATAGTAATACGCATGGTTGCATAGTAGCACACGGTGTTTGTTATTGATGCTTACGTGAGAAGTCACTCAGTTATACTCAATTATTGCTACAGTAATTGTTGCATCATATCTCTCATATTATTGATTCGATTATTGTCACAGTAACATTTGCATTATATGATATATTATTAAATCAATAATTGAAATGACAAAGTTATTCATATTATTAAATTGCAATATTTACAATGTCTAGAAGTTTTGCCAAGGAGAGGTTTGGTCACCTAATTGCGCGCCAATAGGGAGAAATTCTTATTGGAAAGCCCCCTCTTTCCTGGGAACGACCTGGTTGTTAAATATTGTGAGTTATAATATTAATAATGAATAAGTTCGTGTTGATTAAAGATGAATTTGATAGTTCCATTGTGTTGGGATTATTAGTGTTAGTGGTAATTGACATCTATTCCGATGATAATTGATGTCTGGGGGTTATATTGATAAATTGGGGAATTTATCGGATAAATGAGCAATTAATTGCTACTAATTCACATGCTTATATAACTATTTGTTCACACGTGTGTACTATTGAATCACATTCTTATACTATTAGTTGAGTTGGTGCAAGATTGATAATACTTGCATGATTAAATTAAAGATGGAGGTATAGATGGTGGTACTATACCGTAATTTGTATTTTCACCTGATTATAACTACTGATTCACATGATCGAACTATTGATTCACTGTAATTTGTACTGTAATAGTTGGAGGTATTGTACTGTAATTTTTTGGGCCCCAAAACGTGCATTTATCGAAACTATATTTTTCTATAAATAGAAGATCATTCTTCCTTCATTTCTCACCAATTCACTAAAGCTATAGAGAAATTATTATAGAGAGAAATTATAGAGAGAAGCTATAGAGAGAAAATCTATAGAGCGAAAGAAGAAGAGAAGCCTGCTACGTCACTATTCCAGTATCCAGTTTCTTCTGAGGTAAGGGGTATTATTTCTTTCGTATTCATGAAGAGAGCTTTTGTTATTCCATCCCTTATTATTCTGTTGGAATAACCTATATATGCAAAGTACCGCATACATGGTGAAATTCTTCTGTTATTCCATTCTTCATTATTATGTTGATATAACCTGTTTATGCGAAGTACCGCATACATGGTGAAATTCTTCTATTATTCCATTCTATATTATTACGTCGAGAATATCATATCATGCGTAAGGTTCTGGCCGACACGTTCCATCATTTATTATTCTGTCAGAATATCTTGTTTGTGCGTTTATGCCAGACCTGGTTCCATTATTTATTATTCTGTCGGAATATCCTGTTAGTGCATTTACGCATGACCTGGTTCCATTCTTTATTATTCTGTTGGAATAACTTGTTTGTGCGGTCTATCGCATGCATGGTGATTTCTTCTGTTATTCCATTCTTTATCATTCTGTTGGAATAACCTGTCTATGTGGATTATCACATGTATGGTGAATGATTCTTTGTACTCATTCCTTAATAAATTATGGAAATGATTTGTCTAAGTG
Organism: Panax quinquefolius; assembly: GCA_020205615.1. Classification (NCBI taxonomy): domain Eukaryota; kingdom Viridiplantae; phylum Streptophyta; class Magnoliopsida; order Apiales; family Araliaceae; genus Panax; species Panax quinquefolius. Next base: position 2,567,265 of record JAINUW010000529.1, on the reverse strand, counting down.
GATTACCGCGTGGCGGACGAAAATCCATTTGCAGTTTCATATATTCTCTTATACTCAGTTGGTTAAGCTTTGACTTCTATACTCCATGAAATTAGTGGAATATCCTTGATATTTGCGCTTCATCCAGTATCTTTTAATGGAAATATTCTTCTGAGCATTATTGAATTTTTTTTACTCCACAAAGAAGTATCATGTTGACAATTTGGACATTATTGAGTTCAGGATAAATTAACTTATAAATCTTTAAAATTTATTCTTGAACTTGTTTTATTGAATTATTATGTCATTGTCATCATCCTCATGCTTATATTATGATAAAAGTCATCTTTGGCTTACGTGCATAGATGGACTTTGTATGATTATGACTAGGGATCATTCGGTATAATCATGACCTTTAATGTTATAAATGAGGTGGTAAAAGTCCTTAGTAGGCTGTAGTGCATTGATGGACAGTTTTTGGTATGATTATGACCAGGGATTATTTGGTATAGTCATGACCATTGATGATTTAACGAATATCATTGGCCCGTAGTGCAGGGATGACTCGATGATGTGGTTTATTTGTTAAGCTGAGTCTCAACGATAAAAATTGATAAAAACTTTTTAAATTATAGAAGATAGTAGATTTTATTCTCTACTTGACTCTTCTAATGGATTGTTTGTTCCGCTACAGTTAAACTTGATGTCTATTATATTTTATCAGTTTAACATTGTTGAAGACTAATGATAATTTATTCTGCATTATCTTAGTCATAATATTTCTTACTGGGCTAGTTGAGCTCACCCTTTCTTTCACTGTTCTCTTTAGGAAATGAGAATATAGCTGGGACGAGTTGGGGAACGGAGTGACGATCCAGATGATAGTATTAGTAGTCCTCACTATTCTGTAAAATAGTGTGATAATAAATGTAATGAGGACTCCATTGAGTGTGGATATTGTCTAGATGACAATATTTGTATTAAAACTCATAGCATATGTTTTGTCGTATTTTACACGACAGATGTATAATTAAGTTTTTACTTGTATTTTGTACCATGTATTTGGCGACTCAAGATGGGTGATGTATACCTATTTTAGAGGCGTCACAGTCTCATTAAGACATGGTCGGTTTGTCAACTAACATCGTCATTCATCGCCTTCCCATCAAAGAGGGATTCAAGCCAATAAAATAGAAACTTAATCGATTAAAACCTAAGTGGAGTTTGAAAGTGAAAGAAAAAATTGTTAAATAATTTCAAGCTGGCATCATCATGGTATCAACATTCCCTGAGTGGCTATCCAACATAGTCCCCGTGCCTAAACTCGATGGGAAGGTGCGAGTTTGCGTGGATTACTAGGATCTAAACAAAACTTGTCTCAAAGATAGCTTTCTCGTACTGTTTATCCACATACTCATTGATAATACAATTCAGTATGGCATGTACGCTTTTGCTAACTGCTTTGCTGGGTATCATCAAATAATGATTACTGAAAAGGATCATGAGAAAACTTTATTCATCACTGGTTGGGCAACCTTTTGTTACAGACGGTTGTAATTCGGCCACATCAATTCCAGAGCTACATATTAGCGAGCCATGATGGCTCTTTTCCATGATCTAATGATTAAACAGATAGAAGTCTATAAAGATGACATCATTGTCAAGTCATGAAAGGAGAAAGACCACCCAGATCATCTCAAAAAGCTCTTCAACCGGTTGCGTAAATACAACTTGAAGATGAACCTGTCCAAATGCGCCTTTGGCGTTAAATCATGTAAATTACTAGGATTCCTAGTAAGTCACAAAGGCATTGAGTTGTATCCTACACAAATCCAGGCCATCAGAGATGCCCATACCCCAGACAGAAAGGGAAATACAGGGATTTCTAGGAGGAATCAACTTCCTCAGTCGATTTATCTCCCAACTCACAGCAACCTGTGAACCTATCTTCAAGTTGTTAAGGAAGAACTCCTCCAGAAAATTGAACGAAGAGTGTTAAAAAGCTTTCCTTTTCATCAAAAAGCAGCTAATCAAAGCTCCTATTTCGGTACCTCCCAAGGATGGTGTTCCCCTGTTTATGTACCTGTCAATTAATGACAATGCCATGGGCTACATGCTGGGACAGAAAGATGACAGAGTCCAAGAAAGAGCTATCTATTACCTCAGCAAAAGATTCTGTTGGGAGATTGCATATTTAAAATTTGATGTTGAAAGTTAATAGTCATGATTATATGTAAAGTCCTTCAAAGGAACACATGTACAAGGACTTAGTGATAGATCAAATTTGTTAGGCTGATCTGGACTTTAATGTTTATCATTCTGTAAATGAATGTATAGAAGAAAAGAACAAAGCTGATAGGTTGATCTATATCTTGAGATGTAATAGATAGGCTTCAACTGAATTATAGTCTATCAAGATGATCAAGAGATTGCAAAAGATAAGGCGTAATTGTAGTGCATCGAGGATCGTAGTGTATCAGCTTTTAAGGGCCTCTCTGAAGTCGTAGAGTAGTTGTAACGCTTGCCGAGCCAAATTAAAGGTCGTAGAGTGCTCTTGGAAGCGTAGAGTCTGCAAGTCAAGCCAGTGAAGATCGTAGTGTACCAGTACTTAAGAGAAATCATAGTGCTCTCATCTATCAGAATCGGATCAAGTACCAAGGTGGCAAGACACCACGATCAGAATCGTAGAGCTTCACTGTCTGTGTCAGAAGCATCGAGCCTCGTCCATTCGTTTAAGGATAAATCACAACAAATATGGAATAAGCTATAGACGTTGAAGACCTCGAGAGTCCCAATGACACAACAGTCATCCTTAGAATATAACAAAGAAACATATTGAAGAAGCTAAGGAAAGTACTCTGGCTCAGCAAAAAACACCTTTTCAGATGTTTGGTGAAACAGCAGTCTGCTATGTCAGTGGGCCAATCTGTTAATCAGAAGTTGTGCAAAAAGTCTCCATCAAAGCTCAGAAATGTCAAATGCATTTAATGCTTCAACAGATGTCTTCAACAGATACATTTCAAAGGCATCATATATACACAACATCAGCAGATGAAAGAATCAAGAAAATACTAAACAAAACACTGAAGATCACTCAATGCTCAACTCTACGATCTGAAAAAGAAAGCTTGCTCAGCTACTCAGTTCTTTCGAACTCGAGCTGAACAGCACCTGAGTAGCACCAATCAAGAACTCAACTACCATCAAGTGAAGGAAGAAGTTCCAAGTCAGAAGGACTTGAAGAGTTCTAAGTGAACTGAGAAGCACCAAGTCTATTGGACTTGAAGAGTTCAATAGTGAACTAAGAAGTTCCAAGACTGTTGGTCTTGAAGGAATCTGTGAGATTCCGAAGTTGTAAAGATATCCTTAGTGGATTTCTTACTCAAGGAGTAAAATAGCGAAATATGAGCTTTGAATGTTGTGAACCACTTAAAATCTCTATTTCCCATATATTCTTGTCATAACTGCTACAACTGCTATAACTACTTTACTCCGATTACGTCATTATATCTTGAAGGAAAAACAAACAAATCTTAATTCCGCTGTGTTTAAATCATTATCAAAACTAATAAGCATTTTGGTTAAAAGAAGTTAAAAATATCTATTCAATCCCCCTTTTAGATAACTATTGTGCCTCTGGGAACTAAAAATTAGTATCAGAACAGATTCTATCAAATAGCTTACAAAGCTTAAGTAGATCCAATGGCATATCTGATAAACGAATCTAAGACTTAAGGAGGCAGCAAGCTACCTATTTGTAACAAAGATAAATTCGCCAACTAGAAAGTTCGTATGTAAGCCTACATGGATTCAATAGATGAAGATCTATTTGAAGCTGTTCAAAATGGGCCCTACATTCCTACCAAGTTTGCTCCTACTGTAGACGACCCAAACAAAATTCAGATCAAGGCCAAAGAAGAATGGACTAAGAATGAAAAGAAAGCTATCCAACTCAACAAAAAGGCCAAGAACATTTTGTTCCACTCTTTAGAAGATTACCTGTTTGAGAATGTGGTCAATAGCAAAACAACAAAGGAAGTATGGGAAGCATTGCTCATCATGCATAAAGGAATAGAAGAAGTCAGAGAAAACAAACAATCTCTCCTGACTTAGTAATATCAAATGTTTGTACACGTTCAAGGAGAAAATGTCACTTCCACCTATGAAAGATTTAATGTACTACTCAACTCTCTCCAAGCCTATGGTAAGATCTATCTAAATAAAGATCTAATCATAAAGTTCATGAGAGCTTTACCTAGCAAGTGGGTTGCCAAAACCACTGCCATCAGAGAGTTAAAGAATCTCCATGAAATGACTGTTCAATAGTTATATGGTAACCTTCTCACATATGAAATGGAGTTGACTCAACGAGCAGAAACTTTATCTAAAGGATGAAAGAAGGATAAAGGGGTTGCTCTCAAAGAAATAGATAACATCTTCAAAGGCAATGCTAAAAATGATTCTGACTATGATGAAGATGATGATGAGGACTTTGCTATGCTGGTAAGAAGACTCAGAAGGTTCATGCGTCAAGGCAGAATCAACAAACCTAAGAAAGTCAACAACTACAATAGTCAGGAACAAATAAACAACTTATGCTACAACTGCAAAATGTCTGGCCATTTCATTGTAAACCGTAACAAGCCTCTCAGAGAAGAACTCAATAAAAGATCAAATTCAAAGAAAGAATTCAAAGGCAACAAGAGGCTCCATAAGAAAGATAAAAGTCTTGTGGCCGAAGGATCGTGGAGTGACTCAGACAATGACTCAACTCCTAAATCTGGATAGATGAAGATCCTCAAGTGGCAAATCTTTGTTTGATGGCCAAACATACAAATGATAAGAAGAAATTTGACATATATTGAGTAAGTATAGATGAGGTATTTGACATTAACTCTTCTGATGTAGAGATTGATGACTTAAGAACTTCTCTACATGGCATAACATTTGATCTGCATCAATACATGAAATGGTTCAGAGTTCTATCCAAAGATTATTCACTTCTTCAAAAAGAGAAAGAGAAAGTTCAGGAAAAACTTGAAACAGTTCTTTTAAGTACTAACTCTCTCTCCAAATTTGAAGCTGAGAATATGTTCTTAAAACAGACCAATGAATTTAATACACAAAGAGAGTCAAGTCTGACCTCTAAAATTGAGGAACTAGAAAGGACAATCTCTACATAGAATAAATCCTCTTCTTCCATGGACTCCCTGATCTCTAGTTAGAGAAGTGCATCTGACAGAACAGGTTTAGGTTTTGGGGAACCCACCTCAGAATCATATGTGGAAAAAATAAAGGAAACTAGCTCTAGTAATGTTTCAAGTTTTAGTAGAAGCATTACATTTGTGAAATCCTCATAAAAGGAAGAACTAGTCTAACCCTCATCTTTAGATCAAACCTATGTTCCAAGGAATAAAGGATCTCATGCTGGCCTAGGTTTCAGAAGAGAGAAGAGTAACTTAGTCTCTACTTTCCAACCTCGAAGGGTCGTAGATTCGAGTAAAATTGACTCCACTAACCAACTGGGAAGGAACAGTAGAGTTAAGCCTCACTCTTCACGAATCATAAAACAAAAGGACACATGGAAAAAGGAAAATAAGTATAAAGGAAGGATTGTTGAAAAACCACTTAAGTCCAAATGGAGGAAGAATCCACACACACACACAAGAATGCATTATATTAGATGCTTTGTATGTAAAAAGACTGGTCTTAAGGATGCAATATTCTACCATAATCCTATGCATGTGAAACCCAAAATTAAGCAAATTTGGGCTCCTAATGGTACTAACAAAGTAGGACCCATGCAAGTATGGGTACCAAAATGAGAGTTTTATCTTATCATAGGAACCAAGGTCCACGATCACATCCTGGTATCTGGACAGTGGATGTTTAAGGCACATAATAGGGAACAAAGCCCTTCTGTCTAATTATATAGAGAAGGAAGGTCCGTCACTCATCTTCAGAGACAATAGCTCTGGCTCAGCTGGGAATGGTGCAGTATCTTTCAATAAAGTAGCCTATGTGGAAGGTTTACGACACAATCTTCTGAGCATAAGCCAACTCTAGAACAAGGGTCATCAAGTCACTTTTCTCAACAATCAATGTCAAGTTTGAGACCTGAAGACATCCTCTATAAAGTTGACTGGAACAAGAGAACGCAATGTATATACTGTCAATCTTGATCAACTAAGCTCGAACGAGAGGATATGCTTTCTTGCTAAAACATCTAAAGAAATGAGCTGTTATGGCATAGAAGATTGTCTCATCTCAACTTCAAAAGCATGTCTAAACTGGCCTCCAAGGATCTAGTAACAGGCTTACCCAAGTTTAGGTTCGTCAAAGAAAGGCCACGCAATGCTTGTCAACTTAGAAAATAGACTAGAAGCTCATTTAAGAGCAAAACTGTCAGCTCAATTGACAAACCTCTGCAACTACTTCACATGGATATATTTGGGCCAATTCCAATAACGAACCTTGGAGGGAAGAGATACTCACTAGTCATAGTGGATGACTACACTAGATTCACATGGGTGTTCTTTATAAACTCAAAAGATAAAACTAGCTCATAATTAATCAAAATATTCAAACTAGTGATGAACGAGAAAGGGGAGAAAATTAAGGCTATAAGGCGTGATCATGGCAGAGAATTTGACTTCTTTGAGATGGACAAATTCTGCATAGACAATGGCATCAGTCACAACTTCTGAGCTCCACGAACCCCTCAACAAAATAGAGTAGCCGAGAGAAAGAATAGAACGTTGATAGAGGTTGGAAGAACTCTACTAGCAGCAGCACATCTGCCTGAATACTTCTGGGCAGAAGCTATCAACACTGCATGCTACACATAGAACATATCACTTATACACTCTACGATTAAGAAGACTCCCTACGAACTGTGGAAAGGAAGAAAGCCAAATGTTAGCTACTTCCATGTTTTCGGTTATGCATGCTACATTCTCAACAATGGGAAGCAATAGCTAACAAAGTTCCAAGCTAAGTCAGATAAAGGAATCTTTTTGGATATGCCACAGACAGTAAGGCTTATAGAGTGTTCAAAAAAAAGACATTGAGTGTTGAAGTCTCGATCCACATCATTTTTGAAGAAACAAAATTGGGCAAAATAGTGCCTCAAGACACTATAAATGACAACTCAGATGAAGTCGTCGAGCTCAACACCACGATCGTAGTACCAAAAAATGAAATCGTCGAGCAAGAAGAGAATATCGTAGAGAGAACTACGCAAGAAAACGAGCCTCCACATCAAAAAGCTAAAATTGATCTTGAATGTCTTAAATAAGAAGGCATCAGGACAAATGTTCCAACAGAAAATAGATGGGCAAGAGATAACACTCAAGACTTAATCATTGGAGATCCAAATGCAAGAGTCAAAACAAGAGCCGCCACCCAAAATGAGTGTTTCTATTTGAGCTTTCTGTCACAAATGGAACCCAAGAAGATAGAAGATGTTATGGAAGACTCCAGCTGGATAGAAGCCATGCAGGAAGAACTAAATCAGTTTGAAAGAAGCGAAGTATGGAGAATAGTTCCAAGAACAAAGAGTCATCTTATCATTGGCACAAAGTGGGTCTTCAGAAATAAGATGGATGAAGATGGAGTAATAACAAGGAATAAGGCAAGACAATGGCCAAAGGTTACTCTCAAGAAGAAGGCATTGACTACGACGAGACCTTTGCTACTGTTGCCAGATTAGAAGCCATCAGAATATTTCTTGCCTTTGCTGCTCACATGAAATTCAAAGTCTTTTCAGATGGATGTCAAAAGTGCATTCATGAATGGTGAACTTCAAGAAAAAGTATATGTGGAACAACCTCCAGGTTTCATCAATCCAACTCTCTCTAATTATGTCTATAGATTAGACAAAGCCTTATATGGTCTTAAACAAGCTCCTAGAGCATGGTATGAAACATTAACTAATTTTTTTATTGAAAATAGGTTCACTAGAGGTAGAGTAGATATGTGACGCCCCCAAAATTAGGTATACGTCACCCATCTTGGGTCGCCACTTACATGGTACATAAATTCAAATACAACTTACTAATATAACTGTCGTGTATAATACTGACGTAAACCGTGAGTTTGAATACAAATATTATCTACTAGATATTATACAAACTCAAAAGGAGTCCTCATTACAACTATTATCACACTATTTCACGTAATAGTGAGGACTACTAATGCTATCCTCTGGACCATTACTCCGCTCCCAGACTCAGTCCAAATATGTTCTCATTTCAAAGAGAACAAAGAAAGAAAGGGTGAGCTCAACTAGCCCAAAGAAGAAATATTATGACTAAGATAATGCGAAATAAATTATCATTAGCCTTCAACAATGGTTAAACCGATAAAATACAATAGACAACCGGTTTAATCTGCAGCGTGAATAAGCAATCCATTAAAAGAGTCAAGTAGAGAATAAAGTCTACTATCTTCTAGATTTTAAAAGTTTTTCATCAATTTTTATCATTTGAGACTCGACAATAAATAAACCACCACATCTAATCATCCCCGCACTACTACGCCAAGGATTTTCATCAAATTATCAATGGTCATGACTATATTAGAATCACCCCAGTCATAATCATACCAAAAACTATCCATCAACGCATTACAGACCCACCGAGAACTTTTATCACATCTTTTATATCAAGTCATGATTATACTGATTGATCCTCGTCATAATCATACTAAGTTCATCTATGCACGTAAGCCAAAGATAACATAATATAACATGAGGATGATGACAATGACATAATAATTCAATAAAACAAATTCAAAAATTATTTAATCCATGAATTATTAACGTCCAAATTGTCAACATAATACTTCGCTTCAGAGAGTAAAATTCAAGAATGATCGTAAGAATATTTCCATGAGAAGATCTTTGGATGAAACGCAAATATCAAGGATATTCTACTAATTTCATGGAGTATAGAAGTCAAAGTTTTAACCAACCGAGTATAATAAAGAATGGAATAACAAAAGAAATCACCATGCATGCGGTATTGTGAGGCAAAAGTTATTCAAATGAATAATAATAACGGAACCGGTCGGGTGAAATTCACAATCGGATGTTCCAATGTAATAATAAAGATGGAACCCGGATCCGATCCTGTAAAACACATGATAGGATATTCCAACGAGAATAATAAAGATTTTAACCAGTCCTGTAAAACACATGAGCATGGATGTTCCAACAGAATAATAAAAAAATCTTAACCAGTCCTGTAAAACACACAGACATGGATGTTCCAATGAATAATAGAAGAATGTCACCAAGTATAGGTAAAACCACAGATACAAAAGTTATTCCAACGTAATAAATAAGAATGGAATAACATAAGGATTTCACCAAGTATAGGATATGCCGCATATATGAGGTTATGTATAGGGTATATCACTTTTACAAAAGTTATTCCAATGTAATAATAGTGAATGGAATAATGAAGTTCTCTTCAAGAAGAAAGAATAACACCCCTTACCGTAAAAAGAACCTAATATAGAAGTAGTGAAGTAGCGAATACTCTTCTTCTTTCTATAATTTTCTCTATATAGCTTCTCTCTATAATTTCTCTCTCTAGTTTCAATGAATTAAATAAGAAAATAATGAAGGAATGAGCTTCTATTTATAGGAAAATGGAATGCATAGTAACTAATTCATGAAACTATCCAGATTGATTTACTTTAATTTGACGGTCCATATTTAAAGAAAAATCTTTTAAATAAAATATAATATATTCTATTTATATAAAAATATTTTACTATGCAAACACTATGCAATACTATGCAAAACACTATGCAAAAACACTATGCACACTATGCATAATAAAATATAATATATTCTATTTATAGAATAACTTTAATAAAGTATTCTATTTTATATAAAAGATGTTTCGCTTTTATTACGTTAATAATAATAAAACAAAAATGTGTCATTATCGCTATAATAATTCATATTATTAATCGATAATAATGGAATCAAACCGAGTGACTTCTCACATAGGCATCAATAATCAATACCGGTGTGCTACTATACAACCACACGACATCGTATTTTTTTTACTACTGAAAGTAGTTCAACAATGATCAACGGTAAAACTTCCGCCGTTATTTTAATAAAATATTTTTGTCGCTTTCTCAATCCGACAATAATTACATTAGGGGTCCACTAATGATTGAGTAGTTATGCGAATATTCCCCTCGCTAAACCGAATATTCCCCAACCAATCGAATATAATATAACCACTTGCATACTTTGCAAAATTTATAAATACTACCCACAACTATAATATTATCTCAAATTCACACCATAATATTAAAAATTATTTCGACAAAATTTAAATCTTTATTGATAAAATCTGGGGTCTCACAAGATACCACATTATTTCTTAGAAAACATAAAGACAAAGTCTTATTAGTTCAAATATATGTTGATGACATTATCTTTGGCTCTACTGATGAAAAATTATGTAAGAGATTTGCTAAGCTTATGCAGAGCAAGTTCGAAATGAGCATGATGGGTGAGCTGAACTTCATTCTTGGATTACAAGTAAAGAAGATTGATGAAGGACTCTTCATAAACCAAGCCAAGTACATTAAAGACTTAGTTAAAAAGTATGGCATGGAATCAACCTCTCCCATGAAAACCCCAATTGCTCCAGCAACCAAGCTTGACAAAGATGAAAAAGGTAAAAGTATTGATATAACTCAATACAGAGGTATGATAGGCTCTCTTCTATATCTAACTGCCAATAGAACAAACATAATGTTTGCAACATGCATATGTGCTAGATTTTAAGCTAATACTAAGGAATCACACTTAACTGCTGTAAAAAGGATTTTCAGGTACCTCAAAGGCCCACCTCACTTGGGGCTTTGGTATCCCAAGGAGTCCTTTTTTGAACTGACAAGATATATAGATCTTTGATTTTGCAGTTTGCGCAAAATAGATGTAAAAAAAAGTACTAGTGGCACTCGTCAAATCTTTGGGAAATGCAGACTTGTGTCCTGATTTAGTAAGAAGAAAAACTCAGTATCTACATCAATAACAAAAGCTGAATATATTACTGTTGGAAGCTCTGTTGCTCAAATCTTATGGATGAAAAATCAACTAGCAGATTATGAGTTTGATTTCAAATCTATACCTGTTCATTGTGATAACACAAGTGCCATAAAAATAACACACAATCATGTTATGCATTCTAGGACTAAACATATAGAAATAAGATATCATTTTATTAGGGATCATGTTCAAAAGGTTACCATATCTTTACAATACATCCCTACTGAAAATCAACTTGTTGATGTCTTTACAAAGCCTATAGATGAATCCAGATTTAATAAATTAATAAGTGAGATAGGCATGCTAAATCCACAACCATAAAGTTTATGCTCTAGTTTGTGCTTACCATACAGATATAAAGACTATGTTCAAAATCATAGACATGACCAAAGAAAGTCTACGATCATAGAGTTGCAATGACATGAAAGACCACGATCGTAGAGCTTCCTCAACGTGATAAAGATGAAAGTAGTATGCACACAAGCCAATCATGTTTTATGATAAAGCATATACTTTGTAACAATCTTATTCATTTATTAATAAAAAGTATTAATTTATTAAAGGCTTTTAATTATCTATATGATGTTGTGTTTATAATATGTGATAAACCCATAGTTTTGAGCAATGCTTTTAGAATAATGATGATGATCATTCTAATGAGATCAAAATTATTAGAAAGCTTAAAACTAAAATAGTTCCCAATCGTTGGATTATTAAATTGGGGATTAGTAAATCCGGATAGATTGGTACATACGTTGCTTGCTCATTGGATGAGGATGATTGATCTCATGATCATTTGTGTGGAGACACTATAGCAAGTATGTAGGTGCTTATTAGAGAATAAGTTCACTGAACGTGGCTCGCTAAGGAATACCTAATGGAGTTTTACTTACCTGTCAATAGGAATTCCTATTGTGATAGTAATACAAGTGATCCTTGGACTTGAGATCATCATAGTATCTTGTGTATGGTGAGTTATACTTTGACTTATTCCTTAAGACCCTTAGGGTATATCAAAGGGTATGCTTGGGTATAATAAGTTGTACAGATAGTGTATGATCAATAAAGAATCTACCACTTCTATTAAAAGAAGAGAAATTTCCTATGTGATTCGATAAATGACAACCCAGTAGTCCTTGGCCAAGGCAGAATGAAATTAAAAAGGAGTTTCTAATTTGCATTATTTTGAGTTGTGCATTTAAGAGTCGAAATACATATAATTAAATAAAATAAGACTTGACAGTAATTTCATGTCTTATATTTAATTGGGACATTGTATGGTGGAAGGATTGAATTGTACGGTAACTATTTACTCAAAGGTTCTTTTATGATTAATGTTGAAATCTATATTATCCGGAAAGTCGTTGATCGCTAGGAGGCTTATCCCTATCAGAGAATAAATATTATTTATTTAAATAAATAAATTGTTTAATTTATTTATTTAAATAAGATTAGAATTGTTCTAATTGATTTATTCACAACCGGTTTAATATGGAGAACCTAAAGGGTCACACCATAAAAGGAAGAATAATTATTTAAGAAGTTAATGGCATAATCGTAATAATATGTTATGTATATTTAATTTAATCTATGGTGATAGAATAAATTAAATAGCTTAATATTTATTATTTAATATTTTAGAAATATCAAATATAAATTAATAAGAGGAGTCTTATTAATATTATTACAATTATTATTATTATTTTAATTTCTAAAAGAGTTTAGAAATTAATTTAATATAAGTACTCTCATTTATTCCTAATAGGATTAGGTGGGAAAATTAGTTAAAGGAGTTTAATTAATTATCCCTAATAAGATTAGGGAGCCCATTTAATTAAAAGAGTTTAATTAAATAATACCTTATTTTATTAAATAAGGTTACCTGATCTTTAATTAATTATCCCTAATAAGAAACTATGGATGCTTCTACTATATTCCTGCACATCAAGTAGTTGATGGTGAGGAAAGTAGGACTGATAGATATCAGATATCTAAGGAGCTCTTCCGATCTAGAATAACCGATGACACTACAGTACAGATAAAAGTCCTTAACATTATCAATTTGATTGATCAATTAGGACAACTGGTTTTGTCATGGATGGAGAGTTGAGCCAAGATTTGATCTTGCACTCACTCCCGGACTCCTTTCACAATTGTTGTGAATTTTTCATATGAACAAGCTAGATATTAGCTTTCTTTGATTTGCTTAACATGTTGAAAAATGATGAGAGTCACTTTCAACCAAGAAAGACCATGTCTTCTTCGGTAGGGGCCAAAGGATCTTCCGAAAAGAAGAATGATTCAAAGAAGGTAAATAGAAAGGCATAAACAAAGGATAATAAGAACAAAACCGATACGGATAGCAAAGGAGCTTGCTTCCAATTTGCAATAAGCCCGGACACTCGGAAAGAAATTGCAAGAAGCATCTTGCAGAGCTAACCAAAGAAGCTTAGTGAAGTTTTGCCATAATACGCTTTTGTTCATGATTGAAATAAATTTTTCTTTAAGTCAAGGTTATACTTGGGTATTGGATACCGACTTTGGTTATCATAAATATAGATTTATGAAGGGACCAAACAGAAGTAGAAAGCTAAACAAATATAAGTAATCCTATGTGTGGGAAATGAAGCAAAGGTTGCAACATTAGCCATAGAAACTTATAGTTTAGCACTGCCTACGGGCAAATCTATTAAGTCAATAAGTTGTTATTGTATTCCAGTTCTCGTTGAAAACATTATTTCCATTTTATTATTGGACAATGAAATCTTTGGTATTATAATTAAGAACAATTGTTGTTCTATTTATAATAATAATGTTTTGTATAGAACTGGAATATTACTTAATGGATTTTGTATACTTGATTTACGTGAAAATAATTTTGTAAATTGAACAAACTAGTATAAGAAAAGGAGATGATCATTCAAAGAGTTGAATGTGTGTATTTGTTAAAATACAAGTGTGAATTATTTGAAAGGTTCAAAGAATTCAGAAGTGAAACAAATTGACAAAGTATTAAGATTCTTTGATTAGATCAAGGAATAAATACTTGTGCAATAAGTTTCTTGATCATCTCAAATGGTTTTCTCATAATGGACGCCTCCTGATATGTAATAAATGATTTATGTATCTGAAAGGAAAAATCGTACCTTGTTGGACATGGTGCGGTCCATAATGATTTTACCGACATTCCAGTATCCCTCTAGGATCATGTCCTAGAAATGGCTGCATATCTATGAAAAGGTAACCTCAAAATTAGACCCCAAGACTCCATAAAAGTTATGGACAGGGAGGATTCCTAATCTTAAGTATGTTAAGATAAGGGGTTGTCCAACTTATGTGAAAAGGTTTCAAAGGATAAGCTTGGGACAAAATTTGACAAGTACAGATTTGTGGGACATCCTAAAGTAAGTTTAGGGTATATGTTCTATAATCCTACTTAGAAAAAGGTGTTTGTTGAACACGCCGCCTTCTAAGATAAAGGTGTTTATCATTGAAGGGCTAATGGGAGGATAATAGATCTTGAAGAGTTCAAGAACCACAAAACACTATAAATCAAATAAGAGGAACCTCAGAGATGTAACCTATTGTACCACAACCGAATCATAAATGAATAGTACCGAAGATACCTAGGAGGTATGGATTCATCATGGATGATGATGATGAGGTACGCATCATAGAAGATGATGATCCAGTTACATACGATGAGGTAAGTGTTGTAGACACTCAAAGAAATGGATTGAAGCAAGTTTCTCAAATATGGAACATTCGTTTTGATGAGGCAATCAAAAGAGTTTGATTTTATCAAAAATAAGAATGAACCTAGTGTGTACAAAAGGGTCAGTGGGAGCATCGTGACATTCCTAGTACTATATGTTGATATACTACGGATAAGGAATGACATACCAATGCTACAATCAAGAAAGATAAAGTTGTCTAAACATTCCTCCATGAATGATTTGGAAGAGTATCTTAATTGGGGATATAAATCTATATAGATAGATTTAAGAGGATGCTCGACTTAACCCAAGGAACGATATTCATTTGATGCTAAAGTCGTTTAGCATGGCAAACTCAAGAGATGTCTCATGTCGATGAGCTATGGAGTGTATCTCTTTAATAGTCCCCACGACTCTCGAAAAGAGAGGTCGCATAAGTGACAATCATGCATGCAATGAAATGTATGAGACCGATGTTGATCACCATATTATGGAGAAGTTCACTATAAGTCGCTGAAAAACATCTTAAAGTGCTTAACCTAGCACTAAGGATGTGATCATATTCATGGTGGGTCTTAATTAAAACTAGAGGGCTTAATAGACTCAAGTTTTTCGATGCACCAAGACGATAGAAAAATGCACTTTAAGGTAAAGGGTTACCTTGGACAGTGGTGCAGCGAATTGGAAAGGTTCCAAACAGCAAAGAGTTGTTGGTTTAGTGATAAAGACAAAGTATATAGCTATAAATGAAGCTACAAGTTGATTGTTTGGATTAAAAGTTCATTACAGAACTAGGAATAGTTCCTAAGTCCCATCTTGGATCTAAACATGTGTTGTGGCACTTTCATTTAATTATTAGAATTATTGAAAGATGGGAAATCACTATAGAGATAGTGAACTCTCATGAACAACATTACATATCCATTAACTAAAGCTTATCCAACAAAGAGGATAATCGTCACTTAGAGAAGAAGAGAGTATGAGATACCATGACGATTGGCTTTAGTGCAAGTGGGAGATTGAAAGTAGTATGCACACAAGCCAATCATGTTTGATGATAAAGCATATACTTTGTAGTAACAATCTTATTCATTTATTAATAAAAAGTATTAATTTATTAAAGGCTTTAATTATCTACATGATGTTTGTTTTATAATATGTGATAAACCCATAGTTTTAAGCAATGCTTTTAGAATAATGATGATGATCATTCTAATGAGATCAAAATTCTTAGAAAGCTTAAAACTAAAATTGTTCCCAATCGTTGGATTACTAAATTGGGGATTAGTAAATCCGGATAGATTGGTACATACGTTCTTGCTCATTGGATGAGGATGATTGATCTCATGATCATTTGTGTGGAGACACTAAAGCAAGTATGTTGGTGCTTATTAGAGAATAAGTTCACTGAACGTGGCTCGCTAAGGAATACCTAATGGAGTTTTACTTGCCTGTCAATAGGAATTCTCAGTAGTGATAGTAGTACAAGTGATCCTTGGACTTGAGATCATCATAGTATCTTGTGTATGATGAGTTATACTTTGACTTATTCCTTAAGACCCTTAGGGTATATCAAAGGGTATGTTTGGGTATAATAAGTTTTATACGGAGATAATGTATGATCAATAAAGAATCTACCACTTCTATTAAAAGAAGAGAAATGTCCTATGTGATTCAATAAATGACAACCCAAAGAGTCCTTGGCCAAAGCGTAATGAAATTAGAAAGGAGTTTCTAATTTGCATTATTTGAGTTGTGCATTTAAGAGTCGAAATACATATAATTAAATAAAATAAGACTTGACAAAGAATTCCATGTCTTATATTTAATTGGGACATTGTATGGTGGAAGGATTGAATTGTACGGTAACTATTTACTCAAAGGTTCTTTTATGATTAATGTTGAAATCAATATTATCCGGAAAGTCGTTGATCGCTAGGGAGGCTTATCCCTATTGTAGAATAAATATTATTTATTTAAATAAATTAATTGTTTAATTTATTTATTTAAATAGGATTAGAATTGTTCTAATTGATTTATTCACAACCTGTTTAATATGGAGAACCTAAAGGGTCACACCATAAAAAGAAGAATAATTATTTAAGAAGTTAATGGCATAATCGTAATAATATAAGTATGTATATTTAATTTAATCTATGGTGATAGAATAAATTAAATAGCTTAATATTTATTATTTAATATTTTAGAAATATTAAATATAAATTAATAAGAGGAGTCTTATTAATATTATTACAATTATTATTATTATTTTAATTTCTAAAAGAGTTTAGAAATTAATTTAATATAAGTACTCTCATTTATTCCTAATAGGATTAGGAGGAAAAATTAGTTAAAGGAGTTTAATTAATTATCCCTAATAAGATTAGGGAGCCCATTTAATTAAAAGATTTTAATTAAATAATACCTTATTTTATTAAATAAGGTTACTTGATATCTTTATAAGAGGAGTCTTATATCAGATATCAAAAGATACGTAATTCCAATAGTTGGAGAGTACGCTCTTTTTCTATAGAGATAGAAAAACTAGGGTTTTGCCAACCACCCATCTTCTTGAATCCTTCTTCTTCCTTGGTGGATCACCTCTGAAGCCAAACACTTGGGTGGTCGCGTTGATCAAAGGAAGGAACCAAACCCGTGGATTCAAGTTGAACGCTTGAAAAGAATTGGAGGTGAACTTGTACCTGAGGAAGCTCAGATCTTCAAGGGTATGATTCTTGTTCTTCAATTTTTCGTTTAATTAATAATTGTGCATAAAGGGTGATCCGGGTATATGGTTTGTAAAAATTTTAAACTCTGATTTTTACACGTTTCCGCTTATTTTTGCAATTTGATTGCGTTCTTGAATATTACAAACCTAACAAAAGAAGCATCCTGTGATGATAAAATCTCAAACAAATCTAAGCAATCTCTCTGTCAAGCGCCTCAGGGACAAACCTAATCCTTAGTTCATTCTAAGTGGTTGGCCCTTCTTGAGCTACCTTAACTCGGAAGAAATGCTAAGTCAACTGTTCATCACAAGGAACCGAGCATATAATGTTCATAGAGCAGATTCAGCAGTGGACTTAACGATCACAATGACAACCTCAACGACAGTAGTGCTAGCTCGACAATCATAGTCCTCCCAAAGACTGCACTAGCTTAGGTGGAGCTAAGGGCAAATCAGTATTTTCCTCACAAGTTAAAATCGTGGAGCCAAGCAGAACTTGACACATGTCCCACTACGCAGATCGAGTGGAGGGAAGTTATTAGTATGGTTTAAAAAGGGCTTTTTGAAGACTCACCTCAGAAGTTCAAAAAGCTTATTTCTCTCTCTACAAGCAGAAACCCTAGCCTTCCAAAAAGCTCAATCAACTTCAGTGCAAAAAAATCAATGATGGCTTCAAGTATTATCACTGGTTACCGACTCTATTTTGACGAGTTCAAGATATCTGACTCTTATTTCCACAAAATTTTATCTCTGGTAAAGAAAGCTGGTCTTGAGGAGGCTTTGGACACCAGCACATGGATCTACCTAAAGCTAATAAAGGAATTTTATAGCAATGGAGTTTTTGAGAACAACATCATCACCACAAGAGTCAGGGGAGTACAACTCAAGCTCAAGGCTGAAGACATAAATCTGGCCCTAGGCAAAGTCAAAGGGACTCCTATCGATAGAGGTCATCGATTTCTATGATGAACTGAAGAAGATGCATCACAAAAAGAATCAGACTGTCAAGGGGTACAAGAAGAAGCAGTTTCCCCAAAAATATTAGTTTTTAGTTGACATTATTGGAAAGTGCATATATTGCAAAAGCTCTGGCCACGACTCAGTGAATGAAGTACAACTGAAGCTTATGACAACAATCTGCTATGGAATCCAACTCAACTTTGGAGCCCTACTCATCGATTGGATTGGGAAGTGGATGCTCAATTCAAAGAAATCAAAGAGCTTTGGTAAGATGCTCTACAGGCGGTTTATAAGCATCATCCTGAAATCAACACTGGGTGATAAAATTTGAGATAATGATGGAGAATCCATTAATACCAACAGGAGGATGACCTAGCAGCTATTTGAAAACTAGAAAAGAAATCCAACTGAAAATGTCAGAAAGATATCTATGTCCAGTGGAAGAACAGGTGATGCAAAGGAGACTGGAATACCAGGAAAGATGTCTATTGTAAATGAGACTGAAGAAGAAGAAGAAATCAACAAGGAAGAACCCATTTCTTTAATCAGAAAAAGAAAGGGTAAAAGAAAATTTAAGGCTCATATGGCAGAAGAGCCTCAAGGCTCGACTATTGAGGCACCTCAAGAGAGTTCAGGCACTGAAACCATGAAGAAATTGAAAAGAAAAGAACAACAGTCTGAGGAAGAAGAAGACAGAGCTACCATCTCTCAGCTGCTGAAGAAAGGAAAGCAGAGTTATAAGTCTAAGAAGACCTTTTTTTGTTCGATCGTAGAGTCTCTACTGATCGTAGAATCTAGATTGGACACCACACCAAGAGAATCTTTGAATGCCTTCTCGGCTGATCGATCAATCGCTCAGAGTCAAGTCAAGACAAGCAGTTAAGGATGTGGCTCAGCCTAGGAAGTCAAAAAGAAAACTTGTCAAGAAATACATTCTTGTCAATGAAAAAGCGTTAAAGGAGGAAGATAAAAGGATAGCTGCAGATAAGGGACTACCCAAAGCAAGTAAGGAGAATATAGGTTAAGTTGAAGGGGAGTTTCCTGAAGTTCTTACCCTAGAGAATGCTCCAGTTGAGGGGGAGCTTCTTGAAGTTCAAATGGATGATCGAGTTGAGGGGGAGCCTCACGAAGTCTATATGTCAGAAAAGGCTACAGCTGAGGAGAAATTGCCAAGAGACCATCATGAACCTTCCTCTGTCCCTCAAGAGATTCTAGCTTCAAAAACTGCAGAAATAGAAAGAATAGAAGCTATGGAGTATGAGAGAACATAAGAGAAAAGTAGAGAAGTGGAGATGATTGATGTAGTGGAAACTTCAAATGAAAACAAAGAAAAAGAAGAGGATAATAAAGGTGAGATTATTGATGTGGGCTGTGATGGACATAGGAGAGCTAACTATAATCAATTTTTCTCCTATCTACCTATGATGCCATTTCATAGAGCCCAAATCCTCAACTCATGGGATCATATGTTCTGGACCTTCAAAGCCTATACAATAATTTCAGTGCTAGCTCATGGATTCCCAGGCAAAATCAACTTTGGTCGAAAACTGATCACCAATAGCCCTTCTTCAGAATATGGGCATGAGGTACAAACTATTCCTATCTTTTTTAGGGTAAATTACGGTCCACCATCAATTTTCAATCAATTCTATGAATCACCAAGGTGGTTGAAAGTGATACTTCATCCACTCAATCAATTTCCAGTTACAGAATCCCAACATTCGGTAACTGATGAACCAAATGTGCTAAACTTTGTGTTGATCCAATCTCCTATCATCTCTCCCTCTACGATTATTGATCCACATCCAATCATAGAGTCACTAGCACAAGTCTTCAAGTCACCTATTAAGATCGTAGACTCAATCCCTTTTGAAGCTCAACCTCACACACCTGCCCCTCCATCAGACATACCATCTTCCTCAACCAACGACTATTTCAGTCTTGATCATACTCTCTACCAAATGCAAGGTCAACATTTAAGAGCCTCTCCTCCAAATAATCTGCAACTCCTTGAACTTATAACTGATCTCCCCTCCAAAACGGAGTTGTCAGAAGCAACTAAGAAAGTGACCAAGGACATATAAGAAGATCTTGAAGTTCACTCTGAACTTGTTCATATAAGGCTGACTTATTTGATTGATGTTGCCAATACTCTCCCAAGCAACCTAAGTTCTGAACTAATAAAGAAGCTTAGGGAGATAATAAAAGAGATGATCCAGAGTATCAATAAAAGGGATCAAATTCACTTTCTAGCTTCTAAGAAGCACAGGGATGTTGTTCTTATTTTACAAAAAACTCAAGAATCCCAAAATCAACTTCTAATGGAAAATCTCAAAAGTCTAAAGACCCAGATGAAAGAATTCCAAACATTCTCCATGGGTCAAATGCAACAAACAAAAAATGTCTTGGCCATTCTGCAAAAAAGAGAAGCTCGAATTAACTCTCTAATTCAGGAAAATTGTGCAAACATTGTTCAATCCTAGACTCAACTCAACGAACTAGTCCAAGACATGATTCGCCTATCGAATGATATTCAAACCCTTGATGCTAACATAAAGGGGGAGAATAAAGAGGAAAAGGAGGCGACAAAGGAAAAGGCAAATGAGGCAAAGGCAAAGGTAAAATTGCTCACTTCTCAAGAAGTTCTCCCATAAGTTCTTCTGCAAGACAGTCTCGCCATCAGACTTCACGACTTGAACATCAGTAAATTCTCATGGCAAAACCACTAAGGAATCAAAGGCCTTCTCCAAGCTCACAAGAGGTGACCACCACATGCCTAAGAATGCTAATTAGAGATCTTGCATTCATGAATAGACATGAACATTCGCCAAGACTAAGTTAAAGTGAGATGGAAGATATAGCATGGAGAGATGAAGTCAGCAGGAGAAGAAGAGCTCAAGAGTATGCAAATCCTCCAAGGAATAAAAGGCAGAAGAAATAGAGATAAATTGAAACTCATTTCTTATTGATGTAACTAAGCTTAATTGTAATATCTGTCTTTACAAACATCAATAAATTCATGCTTATTCTCTACAGTTTTCAACTGCTCACTGAAACACTAAGTCATATTTACTTTCTAACAACTACATCAAGAAATTAATAATTATGATACAAATCTCCTTGGTTATGTCAACATCAAATAGGGGGGAGATTGTTGAGAGATTGCATATTTAAAATTTGATGTTAAAAGTTAATAGTCATGATTATATGTAAAGTCCTTCAGAGGACCACATGTACAAGAACTTAGTGATAGATCAAATTTGTTAGGTTGATCTGGAATTTAATGTTTATCATTCTGTAAATGAATGTATAGAAGAAAAGATCAAAGCTGTTAGGTTGTTCTATATCTTGAGATGTAATTGATAGGCTTCAACTGAATCATAGTCTATCAAGATGATCAAGAGATTGCAGAAGATAACGCAGAATGTAGAGCATCGAGGATCGTAGTGTATCTACTTTAAAGAGCCTCTCCAAAGTCGTGGAGTAGTCATAACGCTTGTTGAGCCAAATCAGAGGTCGTAGAGTGCTCTCGGAAGCGTAGAGTCTGCAAGTCAAGCAAGTGAAGATCGTAGTGTACCATTACTTAAGAGAAATCATAGTGCTCTCATCCATCAGCACCAGATCAAGTACCAAGGTGGCAAGACACCATGATCAGAATCGTAGAGCTTCATCTGTTTGTGTCAGAAGCATCGAACCTCATCCATCCATTTAAAGATAAATCACAACAAATATGGAATGAGCTATAGACGTTGAAGACCATGGGAGTCCCAATGACACAACAGTCATCCTTAGTATATAACAAATAAATGTATTAAAGCATCTAAGGAAAGTACTTTGGCTCAGCAGAAAACACCTTTTCAAGTGTTAGGTGAAACAACAGTCTGATGTGTCAATGGGCCAGTCTGCTAATCAGAAGTTGTGCAAAAAGTCTCCATCAAAGCTCAAAAATGTTAAATGCACTTAATGCTTCAATGGATGTCTTCAAGGGATACATTTCAAAGGCATCATATAAACACAACATCACCAGATGAAAGAATCAATTAAGTACTGAACTAAAATGCTGAAGAACACTCAACGCTCAACCATCTGATCTGAAAAAGAAAGATTGTTCAGCTACTCAGTTCTTTCAAACTCAAACTTAACAGTAACAAAGTAGCACCATTCAAGAACTCAACTACCATCAAGTGAAGGAAGAATTTCCAAGTCAGAAGGACTTGAAGAGTTCTATGTGAACTGAGAAGCACCAAGTCTGTTGGACTTGAAGAGTTCAATAGTGAACTAAGAAGTTCCAAGACTGCTGGTCTTGAAGGAATCTATGAGATTCAAAAGTTGTAAAGACATCCTTAGTGGATTTCATACTCAAAGAGTAGAAGAGTGGACTAAGAGCTTTGAATGGTCTGAACAACTTAAAATCTCTGTGTCCCCTATATTCTTGACATAACTTCTATAATTGCCATAAGTGCTTTACTCCTATTAAGTCATTATATCTTGAAGGGAAAACAAACAAATCTTAATTCCGCTGTGTTTAAATCATTATCAAAACTAATAAGCATTTTATTTAAAAGAAGTTTAAAAATATCTATTTAACCCTTCTTCTAGATAACTATTGTGCCTCTAGGAACTAACAGATTCAGTATCATTGAACACAAGTACACTCTGATTGAGAAAATTTGTTGTGCATTAGCATGTGCTTCCATGAGATTACAACATTATCTCCATGGTCACATAACCCTTCACATATCCCGCATGGATCATCTCAAGTATGTGTTCAGCAAACCAGTGTTGAATTGTCGACTGTCCAAATGGCAGTTGATCCTCCAGCAATTTGACATCATCTACGTGACTCAAAAGTCTATCAAAGGTCAAGGAATTGCGGATCAACTTTCCTCCACACCAGCTTGGGATTTTAAACCCTTGGAAATATATTTCCCCGATGAAGTGGTAATGACAATCCAACAACACCATTGGGACAATACACCCCAACCATGGAGGATGTATTTTGATGGAGCTGTAAACAGGGAAGGTTCTGGAGCTGGAGCCATTCTAGTATCCATTTCAGGAGAGCAGTATCCCGTTGCCATCAAATTGTAGTTTGTCAACACCAATAACACAGTTGAGTATGAAGGCTGCATCATGGGGTTAAAACTAGCCCAATCCATGAGCGTCAAACCGTTAACTATCTTTGGAGATTCCAAACTGGTAATCGGACAAACCATTGAGATCTATAACACCAAAGAATTACATTTGCTACCTTACCATCGATAAGTTATCCAGATTGCTTGGGAGTTTGACGAAATATCCTTCCTCCACATTCCTCAGAAAATGAATGACTTTGCGGATGCACTAGTAACTTTCGCCTCCTTGATCAACATACTTGATAAGGAAGACATGCCAAGTATCACATTTGCCCGACAAAAGGCACCAGCCTATGGGAACTACATTGGAGAAATATCAGATGAACTGCCTCCTATCCAACACCCTTGGTATAATGATATCAAGGAGTATCTGTGAGATGGATCTACATCCGCTGAGGCGAGTAGAGCTGAAAGAAAGCGCATCCATAGAATGGCCATGCTATTCTATTTGAACAAGATGCACTATACAAAAGAGATGCAGGACTAGGCCTTCTCAAATGCCTGGACAAAGATCATGCTCAGAGGCTCATGGATGAAATCCATGGTGGAGTAAGCGGCCCACACATGAGCGGTACTCTACTTGTCAAGAAGATCCTACGAACATGGCATTTCTGGCTCTCTCTCACAGCTGACTGTGATACTCACGTCAGGAGATGTTATCAATGCTAAATTCATGGGAATGCTATCCATACCCCTCCAAGGGAGCTCCACAATATTAGTTTACCCAGGCCCTTCTTAATGTGGGGAATGGACGTGATCGGGTCGATCAAGCCCAAAGCCAGTAATAGTAATTGGTTTATCTTCACTATGATCTACTACTTCACCAAGTGGGTAGAAGCATCCTCTTCCCCCAAGGTTACTAAAGAGGTGATCATTGATTTCATCAGAAACAATGTCATTTGTCGATACGGACAACTAGATGTGATTGTATCAGACAATGCAAAAAACCTTAACAACCAAATGATGGAGGAGTTATGCAGTAAATTCCACATCAAACATCTCAACTCCGTCATCTATCGTCCAAAGACAAATGGTGTTGTTGAAGCGGCTAATATGAATATCAAAAAATCATGTAAAAGATGTTTGCTAATCACAATGGATAGCTTGACCTGTTGCCTCTGACTCTATTAGCCTAGAGAACGTCAATGCGCACTTCCACTAGGGCAACCCCCTACTCATTAACCTATGGAATGGAAACAGTGATCCCCATAGAGGTAAAAATGGAATCCTTGAGAGTGTTGATAGACGCTCAACTGGATGAAGACTAATGGTTATAAGATCGGTACCACCAATTGTCTTTGATAGATGAAGGGCGGGCCGCAGCCATCTTCCATGATCAGTTATACCAACAGAGGATAGCTCGATCTTATAACAAGAAAGTCCGGCTACGAAAATTCAAAAAGCATGACTTGGTCTTGAAAAAGGTTCTTGACAACCAAGATCAAACTAAAGGAAAATTCGCCCCAAACTGGGAAGGCCCGTTTGTTGTCAAGCAGGTATTGACAGGATGAGCTCTCAAATTACAAGAGATGGATAGCGAGGAATTTCCCCAACTCGGACACTGTGAAATAGTACTATGTCTGAAGGTACCTGCAACCAGCATCCTAGTTCTGGATCATCAGATCCATCAGTCAATTCAGGTTTTCAAAACCTTTCTCACTACATACAAACCTTTCACAACTTCGGTTTGTCCCACTAGGGATAAAACCTTTCACAACTTCAATTTGTCCCACTAGGGATAAAACCTTTCACCACTTCAGTTTGTCCCACTAGGGATAAAACCTTTCACACTTCAGTTTGTCCTACTAGGGATAAAACCTTTCACAACTTCATTTTTTCCCACTAGGGATAAAATATTTCCTCATAACTTCAGTTTGTCCCATCAGGGGTGAACTGCACATTCCTGATCTCCCCAATACATGGGAGTACATAGGCAACAATTTTTATGGTCCAGTCTAACTATAGAAAAAATAAAAAAATATCTCTCTACACCATCTTTACCACATACAACTTTCAACCTTTTCACGCTAGGTTGGAACTATGCAGACCTTATCTCCCCTCATCAATGGGAGTACGTAGGAAGCCATTGATTGTGCGGTCTTACCCCTACCAAACACACAAAACCTTGTTAATGGTACTGGGATCATCTTTCCACTTTCAAACCAAACCATAAGAGATGGAATTACCTGATTTCCCCAATACAAAGGAGTATCGAGAACCATTTCAGGGGTGGTTAAACCACACCTCATCGGCTTAGACCAAAGGGATGGAACTACCCAGCCTCCCCACATAAATAGGAGAACCGACGACCATCTAAACTGTGGTTGAGTCCTCAAAGAGAAACACCAATCCATAAGAGATGGAACTACCTGGGCTCTCCAATACAAAGCAGTACCGACGACCATCTGTGGGGCAGTCACCCTCAGAGAGGAAAGCCATAATCCTCTCCATAACCACATACAAAAACCAGTCCCAAGACACCAAAAGGTAGAGGAATACAAAGATCAATGATCCATTCTAAAAGATCCTGAGACATCTCAATTTCCATCCATCAAGGAGGAGTTCAGAATACATCAAGATCACAAGCCCTGGAGAAAAGGCAACTATCAAGCAAGTAACAAGGCATAACTATAAGGGAAGTGAATCAAAACATATTTCCTTTCCAGATAATACTATTTGATATATATAATGGGTCATATACATTACAAAAATGGCTCAGCTAGTCTATGAAGGAAAATCAAAGCTAATCTATAAACCAGTGGATATGTGAGCCATCATATCTAACATGGCATCCCTCTCAGAAGATGGGGGTAATTCTATGAGCTCCTGCCCTAGGGTACCCACACGAGGAAGTAGATCTACAACCATCTGCATCGTGACGCTATGCTCATCTACAGATAGACCGTAATGCAGTACTATCTGTAGTGGCGGCATCTTACGAAGATAAAGCACCATCCCGCTCAATAACAAATGCATCCCTAGATGATCGAGCCTCATCCCGCTCAGAAATAACGGTGTCCCTATGAGCTAGAGCATCATCTCTCTCAATTAGGGCATCATCTCTACCAGAGAGAGTTGTCAACATTAAGTCCCTAGCCTGATCCCTCTCAAACATCATCAGATGCAGACTTTGCTCTAAATACTCTGCAGAAGGTGGAGTCACAATAGCAGGAATACTGAGGGAATCAACTAGAGCTGTTGACAACCTAGCAAATAGCTTGTCCTCAGTGGGAGAATCATGATCCTCCATAGGATCCCCACTATTAGAATCAGTACCCATTTCTGAGGATACAACCCTAGTCGAGGCAATCTCTGCCTCCAACCATGCAGAATACTTTGTAGAAAGACCTAGATGGCTAGTAGAAAAGTCAGCCCTCTCATGGTGGGTCCAACATGTATAAATCCTGGACAAATCATATGTTGACAGAAGCTAAGATGACAAACACTGACCCAATGCCCCATCAAATGGATGAACATCCTATAACTGATCAAACTGTGCCATCATAGCCAATGGATGATAAGTGGTCACAACCCTCAAGCCAACTAGGGGAAGATAATCCATGTCAGCTGCATGAGTGATGAAGTTGTAGGGAGAGTTGAGCCCTGAACACGACAGTATATTAAATAGATCCTCGATCCCTGATAAGAAAATCAACCAAGAAGTTGTATCTATACACTCCGCCAGCTGAAAGGAGTATGACATAGCTATCTCGTGGAACAAATAATACCCATGGCATCGGAAATGCCGAATCGGTCTCAAGTGTGTCATAAACCACACGTATAACAAGACCAAACTACTTGTAAATACCCCCACAGAGTAGGTATGACAATACGTGGCCGACTTCAAGGCCTCTGCTATAATCATCGATAAAATTGTATGTCCCTCCTGGAGAGCACGAACTGCCATAATCATGTCAATGTCCAAGTGGTCCATTTACAATGGCATGTACAGATAAGCCACCATACACATCAAGAGTACATCTACTCTGGCAACACACTAATCATCCTTCGAAGTGGTGAAATCCTCGTAGTGCCGAAGATAATTGTCCAAAGACCCAATTCTGTCTATTAGATAATTCATGGACACTACATGCCCCGATGAGATCTCATCCAGGGTAACTCTGTGCCTCAAACCTATGAGGATCATAAACTGTCGGCTCATGTCCATGACAACAATCCGAGTGTAAGGCCTATCCAACGCCAAATCTATCAGACGCTCATACTCCTTCATGGTAGGAGTCAACACCTGGGTCTCATACCGAAACACATTTCTATCTAGTACCCAATGCTCCAACATGCCCTCTATAAAGCCCGATGGAACTTGGAATGTCAGGAGAGGGTCATAGAGTGACACATCAGCTGATCAACTATCACCCGAACTAGGGAGGACAAGCTTTCATACCACAATCTCAATGAAGATACCATTAATACTAGTGGGGTATGATCAATCCGACTAACTATCGATGAAGGCATCTGTAAGGCCATGTTATAAGACTATATAGGGGTCAATGCTAAACTCATCACTAGAAATGCATGTCCATAAACATAATGCATGCATGATAAACAATAGATGAAAATATGATGCATGGAATAGAAAATAGTATACATACATTCCTAAGTACATCATCATTTAAATACATCATCTATGTATACAACTGAAAAATACAGGGAAATGGGGCATAGCCGTCCAACAACCAACAGAGGCTTATCAAAAGATATAATGAGAATGGGGCACAACCGCCCAATATCTAACATAGGCCTATCAAAAGATATAGCGAGAAATACATCAAGATAAGTTAATAGTGTTGATGTCTACATCATCCAACCTATCCATCTGATGTAACTCCTCATGAGTCACTGAATCTCCTCCAATAGGGATATTAAGCTGATACAATGGAGGATCTGCACCAGCAAAACCATCTAAATATGGGCCACCTAAAGGGCCAGTCCTAGAGTTGGAAGGATAAAAAGTATCCGCCTCGAAAGGATCTCTTCCAAATTATCGGATGAAGAAATGTGCTTAGTCCAACTGCTGGGTCAAACTATCAATCTACATCAGATGAGTAAGCTCTCAAACGCAGGCAATCCAATCTGCCATCATGACGGAGCCAGGAACTATCCCCTATGAACTATATGGCACGGAGCTCTGATGGTGCGAGGGAACCACCAGCGGTAGAATGGCTCCTGAATGAACGGTCCCTCTGAAAATGTAAAGAAATCAACTCCCACTAATGGGATATCAATGATCGATGGCTGCGACATAGGCCAATAACGCCTGGCAGGAGGACAGATCGGTATAGATCTCTTCTGTAGTGATCCTAATATCACGCTCTTCTAAATAGAGTTCCCAACCTCCAACTGTGAAAAGAGGAACACGACGGGTGGAAATCACATACTCAACACCAGTCGGGAAGCCACCCTCAAAGCCAAATGTCAAATGGTCCTCAGAATAGGGAACCAATGTAATGACATCGGTTGTCAATAGCTCCAACTGTAAGCGCAAATGGGTGAAACCCTCAGCTATAGGAACCTCTGTAAATGTGGAGTGATGTCATCGTGTCCCCATGGATAAGTGTCTTAACCTAACAAGCTAACAGGGCAAAGACATGTGTGCCTCTCATAAGCCCAAAACTGCCAATACAAGATCAAATATATGCGGTTAGTCAACACTCTCAACCCGAACAAGGGAAATCAAAAGATAAATACTCACTAGCAGGAATGGGTTAAATCCTAGCCAAGCCTCCATCAAGCCATGTGAACGCAGATGCATTCTCCTAAGGAAGTAAGCAAAGGTGTATGAGCCCCAATAAAACTCTCCAATATGGTACACCTCCCGTGTGGCGCTAACTAATGTTAAAGACATTGTGGAAGAGTTATTTGCCAGGAAATAACCCCAGAGGATGATTAGGAACAATTGCCAAAGAATGTGATCCCTAACTCTCTTATCATCGGGTAATGGCTCAGTCAACACCCCACTCCTAGCGTCTACACTCAAAGTACCGATACAGACTATCTTGCCTTTGAGCATCGTAGCATATACTCTTAGCAATGATCTGATGGCAGTAGGGGAAATGTCAGCCACACAAGGCACTAGCGCCCTAGAAAACTCCATACCAGTGATGAACCGCCAATCCATCGGTGTCATCATCACCTCACAATCTAGCAATTGCAGAGACTGAGTTTGGTGAAACCAACGCTCAGACAACGCCCAGAGATAACCCCAGGGACAACAACGAGGGAGGACGGAAAAGAACGCCTCAAAAACCTAAGCATGCATAATCTCTCGGTACTCTTGGTGAAGAGTCTAGTATATAGAATGTATACTAAACTAATTCCCTTGAGGCTGCGTAAAGCCGGGAACCTGCATCACAATGAAAATCAACATCAGATCCCTTGCTCCTCATAAATAGGAAAAAGGAAGAATTCCACAGCTTTTACCTTGTTCGCATGAAAATAGATTGAAGGGTGATGACTCAAATCATTCAGAAGCTCTGGAATCATCACATTTATAGCATGAAGCTCCCTACAGGGAATAGAAGTAGAAGGAGTAGGATCCACAACTGGTACATCCTCCTCCTCATCGTCAATATCTGCTACCTTAACTCAGATAGAACGAATCACTAACTTCGTTAACCGACGAGGCTGTTGAGCTGGGCGAGGCTGAGGCACATCTGAAGCTCTCCTCCTCACACCTGCAGAGGTGCTATGGGAGTTACTCGGCTGGTGTGGATCCATATATCTAGACAAAATCTCCAAATCACCTCAGATAGGGTGTGGTAAATTCTAACCTGGAGCTCATTAGTATAAGAAGTGTAGAAAGATCCAAGTACCTCAAATACGTAGGAGACTCATCCAAAGTAGATAAGGATAGTCTAGAAACTGGGAATATTTAAAAAGTCAATTCCTAATAGAATAAAAAATACAATCTATCAAGGAACAGATGGGTCAACTGGCAGAATTGATGGTAAATCAGCACCAAGTAACTCGATAGCTAATCAGTCAAGGACAAACAAATCTCCTCTCCATCATAACAAGGGATCAACAATGATTCCAAGAGAACAAAACTTGGGAAGAAAAACTTGCAAGGAAAGTTAGATCATAGATTCGACGAGAATATGAGAAAAAAAAAAGAAAATTCACTCCTTTAGGTCAACCGATGGTGGGGATCCTACATATGTTGATAAATGAAGGGATGATCACAGAACTACTACCCCCAATTAATCCCCGTTCTAAAAGACTTGATAGTACCATGGTATGCCAATATCACTCCAAAACTCCTGGCCGTAGTACATAAAGTTGTTGGGCACTTCGTCACCTTATCCAAAATATGATCGATAGCGGTAACCTGCAAATGGTAAATATGAATGTAGTATGCATACAAGCCAATCATGTATGATGATAAAGTATATACCTTGTAAACAATCTTATACATTTATTAATAAATGTATTTATTTACTAAAGGCATTAATTTATCTACATGCATGGTGCTGTTTTAATAATATGTGATAAACCCATAGTTTTAAGCAATACTTTTAGAATTATGATGAGATCATGCTAATGAGATATAAATTCGTAGATAGCTTAAAACTAAAATGTTCCCAATCAATGGATTACTAAAAAGGGAATTAGTGAATCCGGATAGATTAGTACATACGTTGCTTGCTCATTAGATGAAGATGATTGATCTCATAATCATTTGTATGGAGAAACTAAAGCAAGTATGTAGGTTCTTATTGGAGAATATGTTCACTGAATGTGGCTCGCTAAGGAATACCAAATGGAGTTTTAATTTCCTGTCAATAGGAATTCCTGTAGTAATAGTAGTACAAGTGATCATTAGACTTGAGATCATCATAGTATTTTGTATATAATATGTTATATTTTGACATGTCCCTTAAGACCCTTAGGGTATATCAAAGGGTATGGTTGGGTGTAATAAGTTATATATAAAGATAATGAATGATCAATAAAGAATCTACCGCTTCTAGTAAAAGAAAAGATATGTCCTATGTGATTCGATAAATGACAACCCGGGAATCCTTGGCCAAGGTGGAATGAAATTGAAAAGGAGTTTCTAATTTGTATTTATTCGGAGTTGTGCACTTGGGAATTGAAATATATATAATTAAATAAAATAAGACTTGACAGTAATTCCATTTCTTATATTTCTAATTTACATTTATTCGAAGTTATGTATGGTGGAAGGATTTAATTGTATGGTAACTATTTACTTAAAGGTTCTTTTATGATTAATGTTGAAATCTATATTATCTAGAAAGTCATTGATCGCTAAGGAGACTTATCTTTATTGTAAAATAAATATTATTTATTTAAATAAATAAATAGTTTAATTTATTTATTTAAATAAGATTAGAATTGTTTTAATTGATTTATTCACATTAGTTTAATATGGATAACCCAAAGGGTCACACCAAAAAAGGGAAGAATAATTATTTAAGAGTTAATGGCATAATTGTTATAATAATTAAGTGTATTTAATTTAATCTATAATGATAGAATAAATTAAATAGCTTAATATATATTATTTAATATTTTAGAAATATTAAATATAAATTAATAAGAGGAGTCTTATTATTATTATTACAATTATTATTATTTTAATTCCTAGTTTGGGAATTAATTTAATATTTGAACTTTCCAACATTCTTAATTATATTGGGAGGCTAATTAATTAAATGAGTTTAATTAATTATTCCTCATAGAGATTAGGAAGCCTAATTGATTAAAAGTGTTTTTAATTAATTAAATAAAACCCTATTCCTAATAAGGTTAGGAGGGTTGACTAATATCTATATAAGAAGAGTCTTATGTTAGATATCAGATAACGTGTTTTTCCAAATATTGGGAGAGTACAGAGTTTTCTATAGAGATAGAAACTAGGGTTTAGTCATATACCCTTCTTCTTGACTTCTTCTTCTTTCTTGGTGGATCACCTCTAGAGGCTAAACGCTTGGATGAGACAATTAATAACAATCCCCTCAAAGAATTTATATTCAGTCCTAAGCGTTCAAAGATATTTGGAATATCGAATGTCACCTTCTAGCATAATAAAATTAATAAAGTATTTAATATTTAATATGAGTTTGTTGTGTCACCACAAGGCAAGTATTAAATATTTAAGATGTTAATTTATCACATTTGATGCTTATAAAAAAAATTGAACAATATTATTTTGTTGTGTCACCAAAAGGATAATATATTTTTTGAATATATGGAAGTGCTAGGTTTGACTTAACTTAGATAATTTTGATTTGGATGTGTTACCACTTGATCAAAATAATATAAGAGGCAAAAGAAAAGGAGTTACATGATGATATAATTGAAAAGAAGTTGTCTACCTATTTATTTATATATAGTTGGTTGTGTCACCACATGACTGTATATATTTGAAATGGGATCCTTATTCTCACTAACAAAAACTTTAATTAGATTTTGTCGAACTATATATATGAGGGTAATAAAGTTTGAAGAAAATAGTAGGAGATACCAATATAAAATAAGACCTAATTTATTTTGGTAAAATAAATTAAATAAATGAATGTTTGCTAAAAAATGTTGTTTTTTCATATGCAAAAATTTTAAAATGTCACACTCACTAATTTCACTAAGTAGCATATTGTATGATAATAAACTGACCATACCGAATTACACGGAGTGATTAAGGAATCTAATAATAGTTCTCATTGCTAAAAAGATTTCTTATGTCCTTACTTCATCTGTCCCTGCAAAAGTTGCAGAAATAGCCTCTAAGGAAGAGATTGCTATTTCAGAAAGTGGCAAGATGATGCATCTGTGGCTCAATGCATCATGCTCGCATCCATGAGTAATGAGCTTTAGCGTCAGCATGAAACATTGAAGCTCCTACTATACTGTTGCACCTCTAAGAGCTGTATGGTGAGCAAAGTAGGATTACTAGATATGAAATATCTAAGGAGCTCTTCCGATCTCGGATGAATGAGGGCACTACGGTTGAGACTCATGTTCGTAACATGATCAATTTGATTGAACATCTTGGACAACATGGGTTTGTCGACATCGAGATTTTTATTTGTCCCTTTCCGTTTTTGTCATTTGGTGTTCTTATTTTAGGTGAGATTTGTTTGAAAAAATAAGTTTGAAAAGGTCCGACATGTATATGTCTACGATTTGACTGTAAGAGTCGCCAGTTGGTTTTTTTAAATGGTTGCACCAACTCAACCGATAAAAGGTTTGCACAAAGACCTATTGATGTGATATTGTTTAACTGGTTTGGAAAATCGAAATTCGTTAGGGTCCGGGGGATTAATTAAGCGGAGGGAAGGTGTTAGGCACCCCCCGACTTCCGTGATGGTTACCGCCACTTTTCATTAAACTTTTATCTGTGTACGTGTGTGTGTGTGTGTGTCTTAGTTCTATGTGTAATTGTTTGGAAGTAGTGATATGTCTCGTTTGCACCTATATACAAAGGGTTTGAATTTTGTACAAAAGTTCAATTTTTACAAGATATAGCAGTGATGTATTGTAAAACAGGTTTTTCAAACCCTTGCCCTCAATAGTAATTTGAGGCCTTTTGATACTACAATTTTATTACGTGTTCGACTTGATTGCATTTATTTTTTAGATGCGAGTCATCTTTGAGAAAATAAGATACATAGCAGTGTTAAACTCCTTGTGGGCATGATAGTCATCTAAGGAAATTCAGACACATTAGATAATTTACAAGCTGGCTACAGCTGCAAAATGTCCATCACGGGAACTGAATCTAGATTCAGGAGCTGAATCTGTGATCACATGATTCCTAGGCTCACATGAGAAAGCAATATGTACAAAAGCTAGAAAAAGAACTAGATTTGAGTAAATCTAAACCATTCCAGCTTCAACGATTCCAATTTAGTCACCATAAACCGACTAAAGTGAGAAATCGCCAGATTTAGGCAAATTTAGCCCGCAGGCTAAAGGATTAAATAATTACATTATGAAAGCAGTAAAGCATATATTTATAAAAGAGGTAAATATATATATATAAGTAGTAAAAGGCCATGAAGTGATCTCCAGGGCAAACATGAATGTAAATATATATATATATATTTCAGTCAGGCATGGAGTTAACTTCGTGGTAAGGCCATGAAGTGATCTCCAGGGTAAACATGAATGTATATATATATATATAAGCAATAAAAAGCCATAGATTAATGATTCGGGCATACCCACACAACGCGACTCTCAACGTTAGTAGATATAAATATATAGAAGTAATAAAAAGCTTAAAAACCTGAAAAATCTTATAGTGGGCTGCCAAGAAGACTTCAGATAGCTTTTAACGAATGAAAACTCGATTTCCACCGATTAAACTTCAGTATGTTGCAAAACACGAGCTTATAATGTGCATAGAAAGAAGAATCACTCAGTCTAGAGCACTCTAGAACTGTTTATAGGCTGAAATGGACAGAGTTTTCTCTCCTTTCCTTTTTTTTCCAAATGAGCTGCCAAGATCTCAAATTTAATGACCCGATGATCATGGGTTCTACTGCATGAGTCATGAGTCTCACTCATGAGTAGCCCGCAGTCTACTGTGGCTGCTCGGGGTGTCCCGAGCCATGTGGTCCCGTCATCTCTAATTACGTGCACTTTGGCTACGCGTTGTCCACTCGAACCTTCATAACTTTCAATCCGGGCATCCGATAAAATCATGATGTACCTTTTTGAAATCTTGTTGTCGAGAGCTACATAATAACATGGGATTAGAGGTAGTACGAAGCCGGGAAGCTGGGTCGATGACCAGATCTTCAAGTCTTTAAATTCTATCCGGTGTGCTGTTTTGTGTAGTAGTCACTCGAGATTTGAG
This sequence comes from Panax quinquefolius, assembly GCA_020205615.1. Lineage (NCBI taxonomy): Eukaryota > Viridiplantae > Streptophyta > Magnoliopsida > Apiales > Araliaceae > Panax > Panax quinquefolius. The sequence goes on along the minus strand of JAINUW010000529.1, from coordinate 2,531,822 downwards.
GTATGGTTCTTGTGGTACACCTTGTATGCAGTGTTGATTGAAATGATGTTGAGACGATGTGAATGTAGTATGTGATGAGTGGAATTTATACCCGCGAATTGGATACTTTATTGCTTAAATAGTTGCCTAATCTTTGTAGATTTTATATAGTTTTATATGATTATAGTATTATTATGCTTAACCGATTTATTGTAGGGCTTAATAGGTCTTTAACAGCTTTTAGGGGGCAAAGCGAGCAATTTCCATGCACTGGCGCCGCAGCGCTAAAGCCAAGCTTTTAAGTCGGTGTTGCAGCGCAATCTCCATGTCCAACTGATGTTATCCTGGCGTTGTAGCACCACATTTCCTTATTGAACTCGCGCTGCAGTACGACCTCTAGTGTCTTTGGTGAGGACGTGGCGCTGCAGCGCCACCATAAGTTGTACTCCTCACGCTGCAACGTGACCTCTGGTGCCTAGGCAAAGGATAGTTGGTTTTGACCTAGCTTAAAGGATATACTGATATACATATGAAGCTAGCCTTTGCAGACCAGATATATGGAATATTAGATAGAATACAATAGTTCCCTCTCTAGGAAATAGATTTTGTAATTTCTCTCTCTATCTTTTAGATAATGTCTGTAAATATAGATTATGTAGTTTAGGGAGAAGTTTGGGATTCCTTGGAGCAACAAGAGTAGTGAGCAATCCGGATTGGGAAGCTTGGAAGGAGCAGAATGCTTGGAGACTGAAGAGCCTCGACAGAGTTTATTCTTATCCATTTATTTCCTCTGATCTTGTAATCCATAAATGTTATCTTATTTGCTACTTAGGTTTTGTTCAAGAGCTATAAACTAAGTATTGGCTCTAAGGTTATAATGGAACCCTTTGTTGAATTAAATTGAATGTCTTATCTCTTTGGTTGGAACCATATGGTTTGGTTTAATATATTCATGCTTAATAATTCTCGCTAAGACATTAGTGATGATTTCGGTAATCTATATGATATTGATAGAAGGATTGTAGATTTACACCTAAATATATTGTCATGTGATTATGAGTTATCTACTTGTTTTGAATGAATAAGTTGTGTGTTGAATAGACATATATCTATTCACCATGTGTGACCTAACTGAGAACCTATGCTTAAATCCTTGTTATGGTTAATTCGCATAGACATGTATAGGATTATCACCTAGCTTGGATGTTCTTTTATGTTCTATTCCCTTCCCTATCGGGTGGATCTAGAAAGGATATGTTTATGCATACCTCGACAGAGATGTATGAGCACTTGTGTGTTCTTGGTGGACAAATTGTCGTGACCGCTAAGACCAAAGAGGGAATGGTAGGAAGTTCGATGAAGCATAGCGCACCAGGTGTTTGACAGAATGCTTGTGTGGGGTGAAGTTATGACCTTAGCTTGTAGCACCTTTGTTACCATTCGTTATCCATTTACTTTCTTTGATAATTAGTTAGAATTAGATTAATCACAATTCTATTAGTCTTCTATTAGAATAAGACTTAAACGATACAAAGTCGGTATTGTGTAAATATTAGTGATAGTTCCTCATGGGTACGACACTTCCTTTTCACTGTATTACTTGTTAGACCTTGTATACTTGCGCGTGTTTAGTGATTGGTTTTCCGATCACTAATATTGTCCAATATTGATTTCAATCAATTTAGTCTTAATTTGAACGTATATATATATATATATTTTATTTGTTTGATCTTCCTTTTTGTTTTTATGTTTACAGGTTATGGACGATCATTATTATTAATGGCCATATGAGAGGACGGAACAACCAAGCGCGGAAGAAGGACTTGAGCAATTTTAAGTTCAAATTGTAAATCTCTTGAGGTTTTTCTGACAATCTTTACTGTCAGTCCACTAAGACTGCCAATTGTCAGGAATGAGCTGACTTTGAACCAAAATACTATCATCCATACTGTCAGGGTTATCCAAACTCTTGGGACTACAGTCAAGAGCAATATTATGATCCAAAGTATTCTTATCTGAATTAGTTTGAATATTAGTCTCCACCACAGTATAAAGTGACATTTCTAACCAATGAGAGCTTCTCTGTAGACTTAACACAAGAAGAAGAGAAAAGGCTTGAAGATCTCCTCTCCAACTTTATGGAGAAAAATGAGGTTCAAATGGCGAACCACGATGCCTTGTTGAAGAACCTCGAAATTCAAATGGGATAACTCGTCAATGCCATCACAAATCCGCCGCAAAGAAATCTACAAGTCATAATTGATCTTAACGATGAAGAAGTAGAGCATTGCAACGTGGATATGCGAGGAGAAGGCAGTGAATCTCATAAAGTTGTTCAGGGAAATGTCAAGGTGCAAATTGACCAACCTGTGGAGACTGAAGAAGGAAAGGAAAGGATCAAGAGTGGTTGTAGTGTCAAGAATAATAAATAGTTGGAAACCACACTCACGACTGTGCAAACCCTAGAGGGCCCACTACAACATGAAGAACGCTTTCAAATTGATGAAAAAGGCGAATTAGTGGATAATTCAAGTGGTGAAAGATTCTTTGTGCCGATGGGTGAAGGAAAGGAGGATGGCCAATCATCCATGTTTGCCTCAATCTTAAAGGAATTGACAAATAGACAGCATGAAATAGTCATTTTTGCATATGAGCTGGACTAAACGACAGTATAATAGTCAAGCCGACGACTCTAAAACAATCGCTTGGTGGGGAGGCAACCCCATCTCAGTATCAACTCTCTTTGTTTTTCTTACTTATATATAGTTTACACGTGTCTTACCTTATTATTCGTCAACTTAGCTGCCAGTATAATTATTTCAATGTCTTATCTCCTATGCATATGCATATTTTTATGATTATATGATAGAAAAAACATGTTATCTAGTATGTTGTATTGTTTATATATAGTCTTTAGAGTTAAAATAGTTATTATGTTGTTTTAATAATGTAAGTTTGCCTTTGTAGTCTAGTATCTTAACCTTGACTTGGCATTTACAAAAAACCAGACAGAAAAATAGTTATGCAAGGCTCATGGCAACAAGCATCATCAATTGTACTATATAACTCACGCCGGCAGGCACCACTCACTCATATTTGATTTACTCATATCGCAATACCACTTTCAACCGCACACGCCATAAGGCCCAACCCACTACATACTCGTGCTGCAATGCCATAACCTATCCTATGCCTCACGCCGCGATGCCACAAGCGAGCCTAAACTTCTGTTAACTTACTCCGCAGTGCCAATAAAAGAAGGACATGCCACGCCGCAATGCCAGAAGAGAAATTTTGTTTTTAAAAATAGTTTTAGGCCAGCAGTTTTAAGCCACTACGCCACTTTTTTCTCTCAAACTGATCTCGGCAGCCTAAGCACAAATGACAAAAGCAACCCATCAGTTGCCTCACACCCAAAAACCCCTAGCTTTCGATCAACTATACCCACACGATAAATTTATCCTTCCCAAGAGACCCCAAGCCAGTCGCCAAGTAGCAAAAGGGGATCAGAATCAAACTTTGGTTTTTCCCACTCAAGGTATTTTTAGATTTCATTCAGTCAGAAATGTACTTTGATCGAATTTTTGGAATTGCACACTTCTTGTTTGTTTGAGTGATTTCCACTGATAAAAATCTGGTTAGAGCTCTTCAATCAAAGGGCTATCTAGTTTGGTTTTAAGAGCGTACGTAAGGTGTTTAATAAATTTCTTCAGAGAAAAAGTTGACTTTTTAGGCTTTGTTGTCATTGGAATTTCATTGGGGATTATCTGGACTAAGTTTAGAGGAGTGTGGAATTGAATCTTCTATCTTGTTCAAGCCAATTGCTAAAATCTGAAATGGCATTAAAAAGGCAAAGACTTAGCGTCGGCGGGTCCTCATCCGCAGCATCAACGGCTTGGGACAACACCAAATTTATTAACTACGAGGCATTGAAAAGATACAAACACACATTTGCCCAATGAAATTTGATACCTGAACAGGGGTTAAGGCATAATAAAATAAAGGATGACGAGCTAGCGGCCATGATCCTTGAACGGAAGTGGATGCACTTCATAAAACCACCCGAGTCGGCCATCGTATCTGTGGTTCATGAGTTCTATGCAAATGCCAGTGCCGAAGGTATTGGTGTTGTTCAAGTCAGGGGCCGCTCAGTGGCGTTTAGAAGCCAAGACATTAATGCACTTTTTGAGACACCGAACTATGAGGGCAGGGACTATATGGAGGAGGGACTGCGCAGCTACGACTTGGATGATATTGTTAGAAGGCTCTGCCAGCCCGGGACAACATGGAAAACCAATGACGTGACGAGTGAGAGGACCAGTTTCCCGCAGCAGACACTTAGTTGCTATGGGAAGGTGTGGTTCCGTTTTATATTTGCCAACAGGATCACTACTCATCACCTTAGCTATGTGACTAAGGATTGAGCAATTCTCTTATTCGACATTGTCACGGGTCTGAACGTGGATATCAAAGTTCTCGTTCATGAGTCCATCCTAAAGGTGATCAAGAGTACCACTGCTTCAGGACTTCCACATCCATCCTTGATCACCCGATTGTGCAAGCAGACAGGTATCCTGTGGGGACAAGAAGAGATAGATTTTGCCACCCATGGCAGTCATTGACCATCAAGTCATCTCACGCTTCAATGTATGGGATGGGGCAACTTCACCTGTCAGAGGAGAAGGGTATGGGCCACCTACTGAGTCGCTTCCTATATCAGAGGCCGGACAATCACAGCCACCAGACGCAGGCCCAGCTTTACAAGGACTACTGGCAGAGATTATGGCATCCCTGACCCTACTGCATCAGAAACAAGATGCCAATGCTCTAAGGCAGCAAAGGCATATAGCAGCGATTGCCCAGAGGCAGGACATCACGATGCATTATCAGGCTAAGTTAGTTAACACTATGCAAAGCATTTACACTAATTATAATGGCGAAAATGCTGAGTTCATGCCATACTAATTCCTAGAGCCTCCTGTTTTCCCACCATACCCTCCACTATCGCCGCCCCCTGAAGCTGACGAGGATGATGCTGTTGTCGAGTGATCTGACTTCAGGGAAGCCCATATGCTTAGCAATGAGGGCATTGCTCATCTTAAGTTTGGGGGTGTTTATGGTTTATTATCTATTTTATTCTGTCGACTGCAATGATAGGTTGCCATATTTAGTATTTTGCTTATGTTTTTATCAGTATTGTAGTGCAGTTATTTTGAACTACGGTATTATGTTTTTGATTATTACAGATAGATGCCATAAATAGTTTTTATTATTATGGATGGATGTTTTGATTATTATTAGCATGTTTGTTGTTTATAGCCATTTTTTTGGGGCTTTTACAAATTTATATGCTTACACCATGTGAATGGCTTTATTACCCTATTTTGAGCTATTATTATGCAAGGGTTTTATATAAATTAGTAATTTTTATTGTGGCTATTGACAAGCACTAGGTGATTATGTCTATCTCTTAGAGTCGTGTCAAGCATGTATGAGTTAGGGGTTTGTTCAATCGATAAGTTGAAACTGTTACTGATCTGTCCTTCTTAGCAAGCACCAACCAACTGTTTTAACTAGTTATATTTCGATTTTACTTTACGTGTTTATTGCTTTGAGAGTATGTTCACTCTTATAAACTTTCATTTTTACAAGGTAATAAAAGACTTTGACGCTTATACAGTGTCGGATCTTGGATTCTGACTTGTTGACATATAAAAAAACAAAAAAAAAGAAAAAAGAAAAGAAAAGAATAATAATAATAATAATAATAATAATAGAAAGTCTTGCGGTGGGTAGCGATGGAATGTGAAACACACTCGCCGATAAACGTAGGACCGATGTTGAGATATATCATAAAATGCACTCACCTAATAATCTTCGGGTTTTGTATGGTCTAATTTGGCTTATGTTGATTACATGGCCTTTGCTACTCGAGTTATTAGATTCATAGGGGTGTTCTACGCCTAGTGCCCTAAAGTCATCTGGCTTGGGAGTTATTGATCAAAAGATCATTAATGGGTAGTTCTGAATAGCCTATGGTAATTAAGGACTGTCCGAGTCAGATTTTACTGTCTTCATGATAGAACCTTTTGATCCTTTCTTGCACTTGTGTCTTATTCTTAATGCTTGTTGAAAGTTTAAGTTGCGGAGTATGCATATTGGTATTAACAATCGACTGTGCGAACTTAGTTGAGATATGATTTGGTAGGATGGTTGGTTTCCACACACACATAGAATGGATCGAATACAATCTTATGCTTGAAATTGAATGAACCCTTACTCATATCTATGTTTGCCCTGTTCGCTGGGAGTAGCTATAATTGAGGTTAGAAGCCATAATGCTAGTATACAATTTTATTTTTCTTTCGAGTGTTGATTTACTATTGTTATTTTTGTGTTTGATAGTTTGCTCAAGGACAAGCAAAGACTTAAGTTTAGGGGAATTTGATGAGTGGGATTTATACCCACGAATCGGATACTTTATTGCTTAAATAGTTGCCTGATCTTCGTAGATTTTATATAGTTTTTATATGATTATAGTATTATTGTGCTTAATCAATGTATTGCATGGCTTAATAGGTCTTTTCCAGCTTTCAGTGGGCAAAACGAGTAATTTCCATACACTAGCGCCGCAGTGCCAAAGCCAAACTTTAAGTCAACGCTGCAGCGCGACCTCGGTGTCCAGCTGACGTCATCCTGGCGCTGTAGCGCCACATTTCCTTCTTGAACTCGCACTGCAGCGTGACCTCCGGTGTCTTTGGTGAGGACACGGCGCTGCAACGCCACCATAAGTTGTACTCCTCGCGCCGCAATGCGACCTCCGATGTCCAGGCAGAGGAGAGAAAGTTTTGGCCTCCGGTGCCCAGTAAGATCTAGTAGTCTGTTCATTCGTTTACTATTTTAAAAATTTCCTTTTTATTCTTATTCCGAAGTCACCTAACTTACTTCAGTCCACCTTGTTCGTGTCTACTTTTTGTAAGTCTCTTGGGTGAGCAATGTCGGGTATAGAACACAGGTACGAGTCTGTCTAAGGTAAGAGGGTATGAATGGAAGAATAATGAATAAAAATTTATTTTGAAAATCTGTAAAAATGAGTAGATTATTCAGGTCTAACTCCTCAACTAGTAACCAGTCGACTTTGCCTCCTGTTCCGGACATAGTTAACCAAGAAACACACAGTTATGAAAATATCAGTCAAGCTTTACATAATTGGAACATACCTAGAGTATATCCTAAAGAAATTTACTAGTCAACATTTTTTGATAACTTCAAATCTGATTATAATGTTAAAACTATAGAAAAAGTTTACGCAATTAACAAAGAGTATGAAAATTGTAGTCTTTTATCTTCTGATGTCATTAAAAATAGGAAGAAAGGTTACAATTTTATCCACATTGGTCTAGTACAAGTTGCAGTTAAACCATTGAATATTAAGGGAATTAATTCAAGCATCTACCTTTGTCTCAAAGATGCTAGATTCCTGAATTACTATCCTAGTATGATAGGTGCAATGGAATCAAGTCTGCACAATGGACCTATCCATTTAAATTGCTTTCCTGATTTCACACTAAGCCTTAGTGATCAACATCTATTAAAAGCTTTAACATTAAACATTAAAACATCTGGTGAGATCACTCATATGATTGAGGGTTCTCAACCCATAGCTTTGATTTACAGGATTTATTATAAGACCATGAAAACGAATTTAAACGTTCATGCTCTTAATAAAAGTCCTAAGGATCAAACTATATTAATTCAGAGTTCAACTAGTGATGCTAATATTCAAATCCTGAGAACCATCCTCTAGAAGGATATTACATTACCTAGTCAATGGACTTTACCCAATGAAATTCCACAACAACCTGTAGTCAATAATCTGTTAAATATTGAAAATGTTAAGCAATTTTCTGATGGAACGGTCAAGATAAGTTTTGAGCGTACCAGAAGACCAGTTATTATTGAAGATTTTACTAGTTCTTCAAAGACCTTGACCACACACTAGAAGAGATACTGAAGTACTCAGTAATCCTTCAGTTAGGGATATTAAATTAAAGGGAATCCTTAATCAAGGTCAAGCTAGTCACCCTTGCTATGCACATGTTGACCTTGTTGAAGAGGAATCCTCCTCTCCTACTTCTTCTGAATTTCCAACTCAGTTAGATTTTGAAATCCCTATTAATAATCAACTAAGAGTCATTAAAAAAGAATTCATACTAGATTGGGACAATCTTGTAAAGGATTTTAATTCTAAATCTAATAAAGAAAAAAGACACCAATTTCGCTCCAATCACCCTTTTGAAAAGGAACATGATAAAATGGTTAATAGATGGAAACGTTTTATTGACAGTGAAAAAATAAACATTAAATTTTATGATTGGTATGATCAATATCAAGGTAAATGTAATGTTATTACTAAAACTCAATGGATATGAGAAGATAAGTCAAAAATTTCTTCTAGTCATCCCCATTAGAGACTGTTCTAATCCCAGTTAAAAATACATCTGTTGTGACCAACCCTTTTAAGATTTCAGATGGTATTAAAGATGATAAAAAAATAATTGAACAATTAAATTTTAGTAATCAATATTTAGCAACTGTAGGAAGACAGCTAGATAGGATTGAAGAAAAGTTCGAAGAAACCATTATCAAAAAACCCGATTCAAAAATTGAACATCCTTAAATAAGTTTACCAGAAAATAGAAGTAAATTAGGTCTTCCTAAATGATGATAGTGAACTTGTTCGATCAATTGATAAGTTATTTAAAAAATTAAAAACTGAACCGGGTCCAAGTGGCACTATTGCTACTATTGATCAAGTTAAAACTGATATTGAAAGCAGTTGTCAGTCAGATCGTTCTGATACTGATTCAATTCCAAACTTTAATGATCAGTTAAATAAATTAACAGTCAAGAACACTAGTATAACCAGAAACTGGTATTCTAGACCTACTCCTTCGAATCTACAGTTCAAAAAGAGAAATCTAGATAAACAGTTTTCCGTATTATCTAATAAAATCTATCAATGGAATATTGATGGATTTAGTGAACAATAGATATTAAATAAATTGAACCACATGTTTATGGTAGCAAACAACTATATAACTAAATTCAACAACCTGTCTCAGCCAGATATTGTTGAGTTGTTAGCTAGTGGATTCACTGGTATTCTCAGATCTTGGTGGAAAAAACATCTCACTGAAGATACTGGATTATCAATAATTCATGCTATTCAGATAGACGATGACGGCAATCCCATCTTTGATGAAGATGTTGGTATTGGTCCGCCAGATGGTGTTAATACTTTAATTTTTACCATTATTAAACATTTTGTTGGTACTCCCAGTAATATTACTTAGAGAATTCACGACCAGTTAAGTAACCTCACTTGTCCCACCTTAAGTGATTTTAGGTGGTATAAAGATGTGTTTACCTCCCGAGTTATGATGCGAACTGATAGTAACAAACCATTCTGGAAAGAAAAATTCGTCAATGGTTTACCTTCATTATTCGCACATAAAGTTCGTGAAGAGTTAAGCAAAGATTTAGGATATATCGATTATGATAACCTAACATATGGTGACATAATCAGTTATATCCAAGAAATTGGATTAAAAATGTGTATTGACTTTAAATTAGCTAAACAAGCCAGTAAAGACAAAAAGAAAGCTAAATACGAGTTAGGCACGTTCTGTGAACAATATGGTTCACCACCAGTTGCTCCCTCCAGAAGGAAATACCTGCATAAACATATTGATCATCATAAAAGTAACAAACGTCATAAATAAAGCAGCAGTCATAGAAAAGATAAAAATCAAGAAGATTATTATAGTAAACCCAAACCCAAAAATAAATAATATAATAAAAAATCATCTAAAATTTTTGATAAAAGTAAAATTGTTTGCCACAATTGTGGGCAAAAAGGGCATTACAAAAATGAATGCAAAATAAAAAAGAAATTATCTCAATTAAATATCTCTAGTGAAGATACTGAACAATTATTAGAACTAATGAGAATAGAGAACAAAGTCCGTAATGATGAAGGTTCTGATATTCCTTATTTTTCTAATAGCATCTCTAGTAATCATGAAACAGATAGTGACAATGACGAAGTCACTATTTGTACAAACAATTGCAACGAAAAGTATTGCATTAAGCAAATCAATGTAATTAATAAAGATGAAGAAGAAAGCTCTCTGCTAATTGATTTAATCAAAAAAAATTCTGATCCTAAGTTAAAATCTCAGTATACTAAACAGTTAAAAGATTTATTGACTAAAGATAATAGAGTTAAAGATAAAATTATTAAAGCTAAGGATAAACCAATATTTAGCCTTAATAAAACTCTAGAACGATTTAAATTAAAACTCTGGTAAAAGAAGTTACCCTTCCAGAACTAAATCAAGAAGTCAATGTTAGGTTTGTAATATTCATGAACGCAATCAAATTGCAAAAATAAGCGAAAACGTGTAAAAATCAGAGTTTTAATTTAAATTTACAAACCATATACCCGGATCACCCTTTATGCATAATTATTAATTAAACAAAAAAGAAAGAACAAAAATCATACCCTTGAAGATCCGAAATTCCTCAGGTACAAGTTCACCTCTAATCCTTTTCGCGTTCAACTTGAATCCACCGGGTTTGGTTCATTCCTTTAATCAACGTTAGCCACCCAAGTGTTTGGCCTCTAGAGGTGATCCACCAAGGAAGAAGAAGAATTCAAGAAGATGGGTATTTGGCAAAACCCTTGTTTTCTATCTCTATAGAAAAGGAGCGTACTCTCCAACAATTGGAATTACGTATATTGTAAAAGTCAATAATCCCTCACGCCCATAATAAGACCCCTCTTATTTATAGATGTAGACAACCCTCCTTAACAATTAAGAAATTGGGTTTTATTTTAATTAATTAAATTCTTTTAATTAATTGGCCTCCTAATCTTATTAGGATATACGAGAGTACTTTTATTAATTAATTCCCAAACTCCTTTAGGAATTAAATAATATTAATAGTAATAATAATAATAAGACTCCTGTTATTAATTTATATTTAATATTTCCAAAATATTAAATAATAAATATTAAGTTATTTAATTTATTCTATCACCATAGATTAAATTAAATATACTTAATTTATTATTACGATTATGCCATTAACTTCTTAAATAATTACTCTTCCTTTTATGGTGTGACCCTTAGGTTCTTCATATTAAACCGGTTGTGAATAAATCAATTAGAACAATTCTAATCTTATTTAAATAAATAAATTAAACTAATAATTTATTTAAATAAATAATATTTATTCTACAATAGGGATAAGCCTCCCTAGCGATCAACGACTTTCCAAATAATATAGATTTCAACATTAATCATAAAAGAACCTTGGAGTAAATAGTTATCGTACAATTCAATCATTGCACCATACAATGTCCCAATTAATATAAGACATGGAATTACTGTCAAGTCTTATTTTATTTAATTATATGTATTTCTACTCTTAAATGCACAACCCCAAATAATGCAAATTAAAAACTCCTTTCTAATTTCATTCTGCCTTGGCCAAGGACTACTTGGGTTGTCATTTATCGAATCACATAGACATTTCTCTTCTTTTACTAGAAGTGGTAGATTCTTTATTGATCATACATTATCTCCATGTACAACTTATTATACCCAAGCATACCCTTTGATATACCCTAAGGGTCTTAAGGAATAAGTCAAAGTATAACTCGTCATACACAACATACTATGATGATCTCAAGTCCAAGGATCACTTGTACTACTATTAGTATAGGAATTCCTATTGACAGGCAAGTAAAACTCCATTAGGTATTCCTTAGCGAACCACGTTCAGTGAACTTATTCTCTAATAAGCACCTATATACTTGCTTTAGTGTCTCAACACAAATGATCATGAGATCAATCATCCTCATCCAATGAGCAAGCAACGTATGTACCAATCTATCCGGATTCACTAATCCCCAATTTAGTAATCTAATGATTGGGAACTATTTTAGTTTTAAGCTTTCTAAGAATTTAGATCTCATTAGAATGATCATCATCATTATTCTAAAAGCATTGTTTAAAACTATAGGTTTATCACATATTATAAAACAGCATCATGTAGATAATTAAAAGCATTTAATAAATAAATACTTTTTATTAATAAATGAATAAGATTGTTATAAAGTATATGTTATATCATCAAATATGATTGGCTTGTGTGCATACTACTTTCAATCTCCCACTTGCACTAAAGCCAATCGTCGTGGTATCTCATACTCTCTTCTCTAAGTGATGATTATCCTGCTGTTGGATAAGCTTTAGTAAATTGATATGTAATGTTGTTCTTGAGAGTCCACTATCTCTATAGTGATTTCGCATCTTTCAATGATTCCTATAATCAAATGAAAGTGCTACAACACATGTTTAGATCCAAGATGAGACTTAAGAACTATTCCTAGTTTTGTAATGAACTTATCATACAAACAATCAACTTACAGCTTCATTTACAGCTATATACTTTGTCTTTATCACTAAACCAGCAACTCTTTGCTGTTTGGAACCTTTCCAATTCACTGCACCACCGTTCAAGGTAACGATTTACCTTAAAGTGGATTTTCTGTCGTCTTGGTTCGTCTGAAAAACTTGAGTCCGTTAAGCCCTCTAGTTTTAATTCAGACCCACCATGAATATGATCACATCCTTAGTGTCTGTCAAGTACTTTAAGATGTTTTTCACTGTCTCACAGTGAACTTCTCCAGAATATGACTGATCAACATCAGGTCTCGTACATTTCATTGCATACATGATAGTTACTCATGCGATCTCTCTTTTGGAGTATCTAGGGACTATTAAGAGAGATACACTCCATGACTCATCAACATGAGACATCTCTTGGAGTTTGCCATGCTAAACGACTTTAGCATCAAATGAATATACGTTCCTTGGGTTAAACTGAGCATCCTTTTAAATCTATCTATATAGATTTGTATCCCCAATTAAGATACTCTTCCCAAATTATTCATGGAGGAATTTTAGAAAAATTTATCTTTACAGATTGTAGCATTAGTATGTCATTCCTTATCCATAGTATATCAACATATAATATTAGGAATGTCACGGCGCTCCCACTGACCCTTTTGTACACAATAGAACTCTTACCTTATCGTATGTAACTGTATCATCATCTTCTATGATGCGTACCTCATCATCATCATCTATGATGAATCCATACCTCCAGGTATCTTGATTACTATTCGATTTACTGATTAGGTTTGTGGTACAATAGGTCCATCTACAGGTTCCTCTTATTTGACTTATAGTGTTTTGTGGATCTTGAACTCTTCGAGATATATAATCCTCCCACTAGCCCCTTCAATGAGAAACACATTTATCTTAGAAGGAAGCGTGTTTTGCAACAAACACCTTTTGCTAAGTAGGATTATAGAACATATACCCTAAATTTACTTTAGGATGCCCCACAAATCTACACTTGTCAAATCTTGTCCCAAGCTTATCCTTTGAAACCTTTTCACATAAGTTGGACAACCCTTATCTTAACATACTTAAGATTAGGAATCCTCCCTCATCCATAACTTTTATGGAGTCTTGAAATGGATTTTGAGGTTACTTTTAAGTAGATATCAAACCCATTTCTAGGACATGATCTTAGAAGGATACTGGAATGTCGGTAAAATCATTATGGACCGTACCATATCCAACAAGGTACGATTTTTCCTTTCAGATACATCAATCAATTATTACGTATCAGGAGGCGTCCATTATGAGAAAACCATTTGAGATGATCTAGAAACTTATTGCACAAGTATTTATTCCTTGATCTAATCAAAGAATCTTAATACTTTGCCAATTTGTTTCACTTCTGAATTCTTTGAACCTTTCAAATAATTCACACTTGTATTTCAGCAAATACACACATTCAACTCTTTGAATGATCATCTCTTTTTCTTATACTAGTTTGTTTAATTTGTAAAATATATTTTTCACGTAAGTCAGGTATACAAAATCCATTAAGTATAATTCCAGTTCTATACAAAACATTATTATTATAAATAGAACAACAATTGTTCTTAATTATAATACCAAATTTCATTGTCCAACAACAAAATGAAAATAATGTTTCTAACGAGAACTGGAATACAATAACAACTTATTGCCTTAATGAATTTGCCCGTAGGCAATGTTAAACTATAAGTTCATATGGCTAATGTAGCAACCTTTGCTTCATTTCCCACACATAGAATTACTTATCTTTGTTTAGATTTTCTACTTCTGCTTGGTCTCTTCATAAATCTATATTTATGATAACCAAAGTCGGTATCCAATACCCAAGTAGAACCTTGACTTAAAGAAAAATTATTTTAAATCATGAACAAATTTGTATTTGTAATCGAAACTTCACTAAGCTTCTTTGGTTAGCCTCTGCAAGATGCTTCTCGCAGTTTCTTTTCTAGTGTCTTGGCTTATTGTAGTGGAAGCAAACTCCTTATTATCTGTATCAGTTTTGTTCTTATTATCCTTTGTTTTTGCCTTTATATTTACCTTCTTAGAATCGCTCTTCTTTTCAGAAGATCCTTTAGCCCCTACCAGTAAGACATGGTCTTTCTTGGTTGGAAAAGTGACTCTCAACATTTTTCAACATGTTAAGCAAATCAGCGAGGCTGATATCTAGCTTGTTCATATGAAAAATTCACAACAATTGTGAAAGGAGTCCGGAAGTGAGTACAAGATCAAATCTTAGCTCAACTCTCCATCCATGACAAAACCCGTTGTCCTACTTGATCAATCAAATTGATTATCTTAAGGACTTTTGTTTGTACTATAGTGTCGTTGGTAATTCTAGATCGGAAGAGCTCCTTAGATATCTGATATCTTTCAGTCTTACTTTCCTCACCATCAACTACTTGATGTGCAAGAATGTAGTAAGAGCATCCATAGTTTCATGCTGACGTTGAAGCTCGTTACTCATGGATACGAGCATGATGCATTGAGCCAACTGTGCATCATCTTACCACTTTCTAAAAGTAGCAATCTCTTCCTCAGAGGCATTGTCTGCAACCATTGCAGGGATAGGCGTATTAAGGACATAAGATAGCTTTTCAGCCATGAGAACTATTCTCAAATTCCTTAACCAATCCGAGTAATTTGGTCCGGTTAAATAACATCTAATATGTTTTGTAGTGATAGTAATTTAGACATTGTAAAAATCTGTAAATGAATTTGTAATTAACAATATTTTAACATACATTCTTTTATTAATTACCAAAATAAATTAGGTCTTGTTTTAAATTGGTATCTCCCACTATTTTTTTACAAACTATATTACCCTCAATATATATAGTTCGGAAATATCTAATTAAAGATATGCTAGTGAGAATAAGGATCCCATTTCAAATGTATATAGCCTTGTGTGTGCACAACAAACTATATATAAATAAATAGGTAGACAACTCTTGTCAATTACATCAACTATGTAACTCCTTGTATTTTGCCTCTTAAATCATAATGGTCAAGTGTGTGGACATCCAAACTAAAATGATTTAAGTTAATTCAGACCCAACATTTCCATATAAGTGAAGAGAAAACTACACCTTGTGTGCACAACAACAAAAGCGATAATGTTCAATACCTTATAAACATCATATGTAATAAAAACAACATCTTAAATATTTAATACTTTCCTTGTGTGTGCACAACAAACTCATATTAAATATTCAATACTCTATTGTTTCTATCATGCTAGAAGGTGACGTTCGATATTCCAAATATCTTTGAACGTTACAACTTAATATAAAATATTTGAGGGGTTTGTTATTAATTTGTCTCATCTTGTTTAGCGTGCATGCACATATATATATAAAATTCGCGTCATATTAATTAACATGCGAAGCATGTTTGCATAATATATAATATATATATATAGTATAAGCATGCACATATAGAATACTATATTCTACCCGGATTGATTATGGACTTTATTCTAGTTTGGTTCACTAGAGCCACCAAGTGAACCAAAAGGTCAAACCCTAGGGGTGCAAAAATTAATATTTAAATATAACTATTACATTTAAACCCGGGCTCCATTACAAACGGGTCTTCACGCGCTCCTTGCTCCTCGATCTCCAATTCTTCAAAATTAATTCTAACTATTCCTATTACAAAACTATTTAAAATAAATAGAAACCTTGATCAACAGTCAAGGGGAAGTACATAGGAGGGAGATAGAATTTATATTAAGAAAAAATTAGAGAAGACGAGGTACGCAGACCCCACTTAATAAAACCCATACATTCAAGCATCCAACTAAAATAAAATCCAATCGCATTGATCAATAGTCCATAATCAATCCCATTTATTATCATACACATCACCATATGCATCAATAAATAACATTCATCTCATGAATAATAAATATTCAATATATATATATATATTGATATCATTTAATGGGCAAATTTAGTTAGTATAAAATTTAATTTTGAATTAAAATAAACTCCTTTATTTTAATCCAAATTTAAATCAAAATAAAACTCTTTTATTTTAATTTATCCAATTTTAAATAAAATAAACTATTTTATTTTAATCAAAATCTTTAATCAAAATAAACTTCTTTATTTTAATTAATTATGGAATCCAATTCCATGTAAAAAAAAACTCCTTTATTTAAGGAAACACAGATTCTCTTTCCTATTCACAAATAAACTCCTTTATTTTGAATAATATGAAATCTAATTTCATATCTAAATAAACTCCTTTATTTAAGGAAATAAGGATTCTCTTTCCTATTCACAAATAAACTCTTTTATTTTGAATAATATGAAATCTTATTTCATATCTAAATAAACTCCTTTATTTAAGGAAAGATGGATTCACTTTCCCATTCACAAATAAACTCTTTTATTTTGAATAATATGAAATCTTATTTCATATCCAAATAATCTCCTTTATTTAAGGAAATATAGAATCCAATTTCAACTCTAATTAGTTATCATGGAATCCAATTACAACTCTAATTAGTTAGCATGAAATTTAATTTTAAAATTAAAATAAACTTTATATTTTAATATTAAAATAAACTTTTTATTTTAATTATAAAATAATTAAAAATATATTATAATATATATAATATTCAATTCCGCTTCTCCCATAATTGGGATTCACGAAATCTTCCTGGGCAATTGAATCTGCTGTTAACGTGGGAATCAAAAGTATCAGGATACCTTCTTTTTGTTAATCATTAATGGATTTAAATGAATCATAATACCAGGGAAGTTTATATATGCTGAAGAATATAACCATTCAATCATGCCACGTATGAGTAATAGTTAACTTTTTAACTATTTAACTAATATATATATATATATATATATATAATAGAAGCTAATCCTTTAATGAGAATCACAAAAATAACAGTTTTTCATTACCAAAGCCGCCACGGACGGAATGGTTAAAAAAAAATCCATATTACCGAAGCGAGATTCGTGAATTCTGTTAGATCGTATGATTCCTTGGTTTTTTTTTATTAAATAAATTTTATACAATAAAATTATGCCCAATTAAATTATTCTAAACACATATCAATATACATATCAAATTAAAATAATTAATAATTCGCATAAAGGTTTGGCTCTGATACCACTGTTAGGTTTGTAATATTCATGAACACAATCAAATTGCAAAAATAAGCGAAAACGTGTAAAAATTAGAGTTTTAATTTAAATTTACAAACAATATACCTGGAACACCCTTTATGCACAATTATTAATTAAACGAAAAAGAAAGAACAAAAATCATACCCTCGAAGATCCGAGCTTCCTCAGGTACAAGTTTACCTCCAATCCTTTTCGCGTTCAACTTGAATCCATCGGGTTTGGTTCCTTCCTTTGATCAACGTTAGCCACCCAAGTGTTTGGTCTCTAGAGGTGATCCACCAAGGAAGAAGAATAATTCAAGAAGATGGGTATTTGGCAAAACCCTTGTTTTCTATCTCTACAGAAAAGGAGCGTACTCTCCAACAATTAGAATTACGTATATTGTAAAAGTCAATAATCTCTCACACCCATAATAAGACCTCTCTTATTTATAGATGTAGACAACCCTCCTTAACAATTTAGAAATTGGGTTTTATTTTAATTAATTAAATTCTTTTAATTAATTAGGCTCCCAATCATATTAGGAATAATTAATTAAACTCTTTTAATTAATTGGCCTCCTAGTCTTATTAGGATATACGAGAGTACTTTTATTAATTGATTCCCAAACTCCTTTAGGAATTAAATACTAATAATAGTAATAATAATAATAAGACTCCTCTTATTAATTTATATTTAATATTTCCAAAATATTAAATAATAAATATTAAAATATTTAATTTATTCTCTCACCATAGATTAAATTAAATATACTTAATTTATTATTACGATTATGCCATTAACTTCTTAAATAATTACTCTTCCTTTTATGGTGTGACCCTTTAGGTTCTCCATATTAAACCTAGTTGTGAATAAATCAATTAGAACAATTCTAATCTTATTTAAATAAATAAATTAAACTAATAATTTATTTAAATAAATAATATTTATTCTACAATAGGGATAAGCCTCCTTAGCGATCAACGACTTTCAAGATAATATAGATTTCAACATTAATCATAAAAGAACCTTTGAGTAAATAGTTACTATACAATTCAATCCTTCCACCATACAATGTCCCAATTAAATATAAGACATGGAATTACTGTCAAGTCTTATTTTATTTAATTATATGTATTTCGACTCTTAAATGCACAACCCCAAATAATGCAAATTAGAAACTCCTTTCTAATTTCATTCTGCCTTGGCCAAGGACTACTGGGTTGTCATTTATCGAGTCATATTAGACATTTCTCTTCTGTTACTAGAAGTGATAGATTCTTTAGTGATCATACATTATCTCCATGTACAACTTATTATACCCAAGCATACCCTTTGATATACCCTAAGGGTCTTAAGGAATAAGTCAAAGTATAACTCATCATACACAAGATACTATGATGATCTCAAGTCCAAGGATCACTTGTACTACTATCACTACAGAATTCCTATTGACAGCAAGTAAAAAACTCCATTAGGTATTCCTTAGCGAGCCACGTTCAAAGGAACTTATTCTCTAATAAGCACCTACATACTTGCTTTAGTGTCTCCACACAAATGATCATGAGATCAATCATCCTCATCCAATGAGCAAGTAACGTATGTACCAATCTATCCGGATTCACTAATCCCCAATTTAGTAATCCAACGATTGGGAACTATTTTAGTTTTAAGATTTCTAAGAATTTAGATCTCATTAGAATGATCATCATCATTATTCTAAAAGCATTGCTTAAAACTATGGGTTTATCACATATTATAAAACAACATCATGTAGATAATTAAAAGCCTTTAATAAATAAATACTTTTTATTAATAAATGAATAAATTGTTACAAAGTATATGCTTTATCATCAAACATGATTGGCTTGTGTGCATACTACTTTCAGTCAATAAACTGAAAAAAGAAATTTCTAACCTAAAATTAGAAATCTCTAATTTAAGAAAAGATTTTGATGACAAAAAATCCGATCTTCATGTCCAAGATTCCTTCTCTAGTGATGAAGATCACGATGAGCCTGAATCATCTGGTACTAAGGAAGAAACTGATCTTTTTGTTCAAGGTATTTCACTTAAAAGAATTAAGGATATCACCATCCAAAAATGGTATATCTCCATTAATCTAGTTATCAATAAAACCTTTTCAATACAGCTTCCTGCCCTAGTTGATACCGGCGCAGATTTAAACTGTATTCAAGAAGTCTTAATCCCAACTATTTACTATAAGAAAACTAATGAAAAATTGAATCCAGCCAATGGTAGTCAAATGAAAATTAAATATAAGTTACCTAATGTTCATGTCTGTCAAGATAATATGTGTTTTAAAACATCGTTTGTTTTAATCCGCAATCTTACTGATAAGATCATCTTAGGATTACCATTTATATATTTATTTTACCCTTTTACTACCAGTAATGAAGGATTAAGTTGTAATCATTTAGGAAAGAAAATAACATTTAAATTTCTTATTAAACCAAAAGAAAGAGATTTAAAATTTATTCAAGAAGAAACTATTTCCAAATCATTAAATTTATTAAATTGTAAATCCACTCATTTGAATTTCTTCAAAGAAGAAATTAAGTACAAACAAGTAGAAGAACAGCTACAGAATAAAGAAGTTCAGGAAAAAATTGAAGAGTTAAAAATCTATTTAAAAGATAATCTTTGTTCTGATTCTCCTAATGCCTTTTGGCATCGAAAAAAACATGTTGTAAGGCTCCCTTATGCTATGGAATTCAAAGAGCACCTAATTCCTACTAAGGCCGGGCCAATACAAATGAATCATGAACAAGTAGAGTTATGTAAAAGGGAAATTAATGATCTCCTTAGTAAAGGTTTAATTAAACCCAGTAAATCCCTTTGGTCTTCTCCTGCCTTCTATGTTAACAATGAAGTAGAAAAAGAAAGAGGTGTACGTCGTTTAGTCATTAATTACAAACCAATGAATAAGGTTCTAGAATGGATTAAGTATCCCCTTCCCAACAAAGACGACCTTATCAATAGATTAAGTAACGCCACAATATTCAGTAAATTTGACCTTAAGTCCGGTTTCTGGCAGATTGCCATTCATCCTGATGATAGGTACAAAACAACATTCACTACTCCGTTTGGTCACTACGAATGGAATGTCCAGGCATTTGGCCTAAAAAATGCTCCCAGTGAATTCAAAATATTCTAAATGACATATTAAACCCTTTCAGTCATTTTATTGTCGTTTATATCGATGATATTCTCATTTTTTCAAAGGCCATTGAAGAACACATTAAACATTTGAAATCGTTCTTCAAGACAATTAAAGATAATGGTCTAGTTCTTTCACCTTCCAAATGCAACCTGTTTCAGGTCAGAGTAATGTTTCTTGGTCTTAATATCTTTAGATGACAAGTTCAGCCCATTGATAGAGCTATTCAATTTGTTGACAAGTTTCCCGATAAGATAACCAATAAAACTCAACTGCGGAGATTTCTTGGCTCGCTCAATTATATTGGCAAGTTTTACAAGAATCTCAAGAAGATTTGCAAACCTCTTTTCCAGCGTTTGCAAAACAATCCTCCACCTTGGACTGACATTCATACTTCTGTCATCCAACAAGTAAAAATTTACGTCAAGGCATTGCCCTGTCTTGGCATTTCCAATGATTCAGCATATAAAATTGTTGAAACTGACGCCTCAGATATTGGATTCGGAGGCATTCTTAAACAAAAGTTAACTCCAGATTCCCCAGAACAAATTGTTAGTTTTCATTCCGGTGTATGGAATAGTACACAATTAAATTACAGTACTATTAAAAAAGAAATACTTTCTTTAGTATTGTGTATTAATAAATTTCAAAGTGATTTATTAAATCAGAAATTCTTAGTCCGTATTGATTGCAAGTCAGCAAAATATATCTTAGAAAAAGATGTTGAAAATCTAGCCTCTAAGCATTCTTTTGCTAGATGGAAATCCCTATTAAGCATTTTTGATTTTGATATAGAATATATCAAAGGTAGTAATAATTCAATTTCTGACTTTCTCAATCGGGAATTTATAAATACAGGTACTATTCAAACATGAGCATTAGAGGATCATCTTCCTCAAGGGGTCCAGGTCGCCCTACTGGCCCAAGTAATCAAACCCAGAGGAATTTTGATTCCTCACCCAGTCACCCCAGTTTATCAGTTAAATAAATTCACAGTTCTTGGAACACTTCCTAAGCCCTATAGTTAAGCTTTAACTAGTAAACCTGAACCAATTGACCCTTTTAGTAATACAACCAGGGCTTCATCTTCAGCTCCTAGTCATCCTCCTTCTGAGCATATGCTTAAGTGGGAAAATTACCTTTTTCATATTGAACCCTACATGAAACCAAAAGATGACCCCATTACGCTTGCTGCCCAGTTTTTCCCCCTGGATGGCATTTCCAACCCCTAGCTCCTTATAAATCTCTTGTATTTTATAAGGATATTCTTCTAGAAACAGAGTCAGTAAACATTAAACCAATTTACGCCAACAATGATAAGACTAAAGTTTTTTTATCATTCTTTATACATTAAACAGTTTGTTCAAATGTCTGATTGGGGAAAAAACCCCTCCGATCTTATGAATCTCTCTAGTCAAGATATTTCATTCTATTATTATGATTATATTGAAGCTTGGTACAAGGTTCTCCTTCACCAAAATGAATTATATAGTCATTCATGGTTCATTCAATTTGACCATAAATTCAAGAGCCCAATCCCCTATTGGTTTGTTCTTTGGTGGTATAGGTTAGGTTCTACTTATGACCTTCTTCCCGACCTCCTTAAAGTTCAATTAAATCATTTTAGCAATCACAGTAAAATAGATCCAAAGAATGACAGAGTTCCCCTC
Source organism: Panax quinquefolius (assembly GCA_020205615.1). NCBI lineage: Eukaryota > Viridiplantae > Streptophyta > Magnoliopsida > Apiales > Araliaceae > Panax > Panax quinquefolius. The sequence continues at coordinate 2,509,339 of JAINUW010000529.1, read as the reverse complement.
ACTCTTTTATTTGTTAGTAAATATAAGATCTCCTGGATTCTTAAATGGCAGTACAAAATTCCACCTCCCTCTACTCCAGTCAATGGTATTCAGTCAGATCCACTCCCTCGAGTGTCTCGCCTCTTTTATGTTAAGTGGTGGGATAAATTTGACATTAACAGAATAGTTGGTCAAGTTCAAAGAGAATTTCCTATTGCTCGGTTTCCCTTTTCCGATCATGAATACCATTCCTCAAGTGGTAAAGAAAAGGAGTCAAAATCAAGTCAAAAGAGTCTAAAATCATTAATTGGTTCTCGCATGTTCTAGTAAAATTTACGATTTTAAAATTGTTCGATAAAAATTAATAAAATTACCCAAGCACTCAACAAAAGGATTGACGAAGCCATACATGAAGAAGCCTCAATATGTTCTTCATCAGCCAGTCATGGTTCTCCCAGTAACCTCAATGATGATGATGACCCATACGGCACCAACAACCTACAGGACGCTCAGGATCCATTTGCATAAGGTCCTCAGTTATTTGCACCTGCTCCAGTAGCTAGCTCATCAATCAATCAGAAGAATCACCTTCTTTTCCACCAAAAGCAACCCCAGTCACATGCGTCTGCTCCAAAAGTCAAAAGATGCTCTCTTTTCCACCAAAAGCATCAATGAGTCAAAAGTTGTCGGCCATTTGGCCAGCGTCTATATTTAGTCAAAAGTAATTGCTGTTCATCAATAGTAATGTGTCTGTATTTTACTTTTAATTTTCCTTAAGTAAAATGTTTCTTACTTTACCCAGTTAATGTAATAGTTCTCTTTCCTTGATCTATAAAAGGAAACTGAACTCATTTGGCAAGACAAACTTCGAAACTTAGTAAGACTCTGAGTTCCTTCTCAGACGAATCTTAGGTTTCTACCACTGTTTAGCCTACTTAACCCCTCTTTTCTTGTTCTTTAAATGTTTCTATAATAAGTAAGTCAATTTATTTTATGTTCTGTTTGTAAATATTTCAGTTATCAATAAATTTGTTTTTATTTAGTAATCATATTGTGATTAGTTGCATGCACTACTCTATTTGTAATATTTTTTATTTCTATTTTACTTCCGTCCCCAAATGATATATATATATATATATATATATATATATATATGAAGCTAGCCTCTGCTGACAAGATATATGGGATATCAAATAGAATAGAAAAGTTCCCTCTTTGGGAAATAGCTTTTAAAATTTCTCTCTCTATCTCTTAGATAATGTCTATAAATATAGATTAGGTAATTTAGGGAGAAGTTTGGGATTCCTTGGAGCAACAAGAGCATTGAGCAATCCGAATTGGGAAGCTTGAAAGGAGCAGAATGATTGGAGACTAAAGAGCCTCGATATAGTTTATTCTTATCTATTTATTTCATCTAATCTTGTAATCCATAAATGTTATCTTATTTGCTACTTATGTTTTGTTCAAGAGCTATGAACTAAGTATCGGCTCTAAGGTTATAATAGAACCCTTTGTTGAATTAATTTGAATGTCATATCTCTTTAGTTGGCACCATATGGTTTGGTTTAATATATTCATGCTTAATGATTCTCGCTAAGACATTAGTGATGATTTCGATAATCTATATGATATTGACAAAAGGATTATAGATTTACACCTAAATATATTGGCATGTGATTATGAGTTATCGACTTGTTTTGACTGCATAATTTATGTGTATAATAGATATATATGTGCACCACGTGTGACCTAATTGAGAACCTATGCTTAAATCCTTGTTATGGTTAATTAGCATAGACATGTGTAGGATTATCACCTAAATTGGATGTTCTTTTCTGTTCTATTCCCTATCAGGTAGATCTAGAGAGGATATGTTTATGCATACCTTGACAGAGGTGTATGAGCACTTATGTGTTCTCGGTCGATAAATTGTCGTGACCGCTATGACCAAAGAGAGAAGGGTGGGAAGTTTGATGAAGCATAAACACCAGGTGTTTGACAGAATGCCTGTGTGGGGTGAAGTTATGACCTTAGCTTGTAGCACCTTCGTTACAATTCGGTATCCATTTACTTGCTTTGATAATTAGTTAGAACTAGATTAATCATTCTTCTATTAGTCTACCATTCGAATAAGACTTAAACGATACAAATTCGATATTTAGTAAATATTAGTGATAGTTCCTTGTGGGTACGACACTTTCCTTATCACTGTATTACTTGTTAGACCGCGTATACTTGCGCATGTTTAGTGATCGGTTTTCCGACCAACAGTATGGAGGTGGCAAAATGAAGATTTTTCCCCTCATCGGGGTTATCTCCAGCTTTGCGCAGATCTAGCAGTCATTGCTCAGGGTTTTATCTGATATTGGGCTGCTGTGTATGCTTTGAATGTCCTTGGCATTATCTCTGAGGTGTCTTTACCAACCAGGGTTATCTCCGAGGTTTGAACTAAATCTCCCAGGGTTGTCTCTGGGATTGAAACTGAGTTGACTTCCAAGGTTATCTCCAGAAGATGATTTTTCCCTCCTGCAGGGTTAGAAATAGGAATGAAAAATTTTGAGTGTCTACAGATGCCCCTCTTCATCATTTTCATGCAATGTAATGGTATAAATATGATAAAGATCACTAGACACTTGAAAACAGACAAGATAATCATGATGCAAATGTAATGCAGTATGATGCGAATATTCATGCTAAGTATATGGAATGGAGGTTTCTCCATGATTGAGACCACATGATGTTGACATTTAGGGTTATTACCAAAGTCCTTAATCCTCATCGCAGCCTTCCTACCACAGATGTTCTTCTCATGTGCGAGAGACTCCTGGGGAATTGTGCTTTGATTGTCAAGGATCTGTATAATAGATTCCATCATCCGTTTTCCTCGAAGAGAATGGTTTTCCATGATTTTCATTGTCATGTCTTTCTGACGCTTCGTTGGAGATACTGCCAATTGCTTGTATTATCAGGGCTGCCTAACCCTTATTGAAATGTTCTTCAACGGCTGAGATCATCGGACCACCTCTGATGCTTCACTGGAGTTACTGCCAACAGCTGGTGATGTCAGGGTTGCCTAACCCTCATTGAAATGTCCTTCAATGGCTGAGATCATCAGACCACCTCTGATGCTTTGCTGGAGTTACTGCCAACGGCTGGTGATGTCAGGGCTGCCTGACCCTCGTTGAAATGTCCTCCAATGGCTGAGATCATCGGACTACCTCTAATGCTTCATTGGAATTGGTGCCAACAACTAGTGATGTCATGGCTACCTGACCCTCGTTAAAATGTCCTTTAATGATTGAGATGTATGAAATCTTTTCTGGAGATGATTTCTGACAAGACATATGATTGTGACTGAAATTACAATCCCAAGTTGATGGCATTGGACCTTTGTGCGGTATTCCCAAGGGTAGCTTTCAACAGCTTTGATCATTGGCTTTGTAAAACCCTGTGTTTGGGCAAAAACCAATGATTAATATGTAGACCCCCAGTTTGGTATCTGAAAATCAAGATTTCAAGCTTTTTTGCTTAATCGTGTAACATCTTTTTTCCTAATTTGACTTTTCAGCTTATGGGACCTTCTTTGCAACTCAAATTTGATCGAGCTGATGGGGGTGGGGACCACCTTGGGTAGCCGTACGTAGACTCGCGACTGTTGCAAGTACACCTGCGGCCACCCGTGGGGTTATATCTCACTTTTTTTCCATTTGTTAAGTCATTTTCACTTGAAGCCACACAGAGAATCCAAGATTTCTTCTTCAAATCTACTAAATTTGGGCTATTTTCTATAAAATCCATCACCGCACAAGTGTTATGCACTATCCTGGTAATGTTTACATGTTTTCTTTTCCAGTTTTGACAGTTGGAAAATGAGATATCACATGAAATGCTTCAAACACATAGTAGTGAATATGCATGCTCATATGACTTGATAAAAATTATTCAACAGATTAAATGTTAGTATTTTACCTTGCTAAACGTATTGGTGTGAAAAATATTAACTTTTGAAATAGTCAATTTGGCACCTTTTTCTGCTAATTTTTCATCCTATTTGAGGATAAATGAGCAAAGGTTGTGAAACAAAGTAATCCTGGTAATTAGGCTACCCTTATGGATTGTGACTTTGATATTTTTCATGTATATAGGATGTTTATGACTTTGAGTTGGTGTGTTACTGAATGGCCACCTAGTCATGTCTACGCGCATGTGAATAATCCTTTTTACAAAGGAGACTCTAGGAAAAAAATACCATGAGCTTAGGCATTGAATGAACATGCATTTTTAACTCTACTATAGACGTATGTTAAAGTAATGCATGCATGCATATAGACATAAAATGCATTTAATGAGCTCCAGGTTAGAATTTACCACACCCTTTCTGAGGTGATTTGGAGACTATTGTCCAGATATATGGATCCAGACCAGCCGAGTAGCTCCCGCAAGACCTCTGCAGGTGTGAGGAGGAGAGCTTCTGATGTGCCTCGGCCTCGCCCAGCCCGACAACCTCGTCGATTGACAAAGTCTGTAATTCATCCTATCCGGGTTGAGAGACCAGATGTTGAGGATGGGGAAGAGGATGTAACGGTTGCGGATCCTGCTCCTTCTTCTTCTATTCCCCGTAGGGAGCTTCTAGCTATAAATGTGACGATTCCAGAGCTTCTAGATGATTTGAGTCACCACCCCTCGATCTATCTGCATGCGAATGATAAGTAGGTTTTATACCTACTTATCCGGTATCTATTACTTGAATTAGTTGCTTAAACCTATGTTTCTTAGTTACCTTTCGTACATTTTATGTTATTTTTTAGGTTATGAAATAAAATTGGCATGAAGAAGAAAGGAAAAGCAATTCAGACATCTTTTGGACTAAAATATGCAAGCAAATACAAGAAGGGTAGATTGTAGGACTTTTAACACCATGTTGGATGCATGTTATTGGCTTGGAACTTGTATTATACAGTAGAGATTCTTCTTAGCTTTCTGAAACACCTTGAATCATCCAAATCGAAGTTTGGATGCGAGAGTTATGGACTTTTTATCAACGAAGATCAAAGCTAAGAGTTCTCATGCTTGCAATTTACACAACATCTACTTAAAGCTCGACTTCGATCTTGTTTCGGCCAAAATTTCTCAATTCTTGAAGAATGAAAGTTGTAGAGCTCGTTGATAGCTTCTATTTGATAGGTTACAGGCTCCGTAACTCCTCCCAGATCAAAAGTTATGACCATTTTACTAGAGGACACTAGGATAGAAAAAATGACCCCCGTCGGGGCGGACTTTCCCTTCACAAAACCCCTGCCGGGCGGGCATACAACCTACAAAACAATAGGGACCCCCACCGGGGCGTGCCATTTTAGCCTTATACCCCCCGCCGGGGAGGGGGTACGCGCAGAAAAGTTATTTTTTGTTCGAATTTGAGTCCAAGAAGGGTTGGTTCGATCCAATTGACTCAAGGACTTCCAAGAGGACTAGTTTTTATGAAATTTGGAGATTGAAGCGACTTGGAGACCATTAAAGATTCAAAGTAGGAGCAAGGAGAGAGCATAAAATCTACAGATAGTAGATTTTATCTTCTCATCTTCTTTTATTCTTATCTTTTAATTTGTATTCAAGTATGGATTCTTAGTTTTAATTCAATGATCTAATTCTTTGTTTGAGATTACAATGGATCTTATTGTGTAGTTTATTTTAATATGATTCACTATCAATTAATATGTTCTATTGTGAGGATTGTCTATTGTGATTTGGACTTAATTATTTAATCCATTGACCATCAATTACCGTGATAATCTATATGAACTCAAGAGATGAAGTTTAGATTTAGATCTGATCATAATGCCATGTGTTTGTGATTTCTGCATAGATGGAATTCATGATTCATGTATAAGATAGAGTTATGCCTTTACGCCATATGTAATCTTATGGAGAACTTTTGCTTTAAATCCTTTTTAATTATAATTCACATATAGATTTAGTGGATTAGTTACTTAGGGTGTCTTGCTTATTTTTATCATATGTGTATTTAAGTGAGTATGAGTATTATGAATCGAGAGGTGGTTTTATCTACATTAGTGTTCTTGATTAACAATTCAGGATAGAGAATAATTAATGAGAAATGTGTTAATTAAATGAAGCAATAAGTGAAGTTGCGATCTTAAATCTCTGTCATCTTAATTTAACTTGGGGAATTTAATAGTAGTTTAATTATATAATTTGAATTCCTTTGTTTAAATAAGATTGAGTTGATTACGGGTTAGTACTTGGTGGTTTTTATTAAACAATTCGTCGTGGGAACGATACTCTACTTTCACTTTATTACTTGTTGACCACATATATACTTACGTGTTGTGCGTAATTAGATTTTACCCAATAAGTTTTTGGCGTCGTTGCCGGGGAATTAGTTTAATATAGTTTTGCCAATATTAGCTTCAATAAAATCAGTCTTAATTTAAACATTTTTTTTCGTTCTTTATTTTTATTTTATTTTATTATCTTCTTATTTTTCTCTCGTTTCAGGTACCATGGCTGGATTCAATTATCAAAAGCCATATTCGAGTATGACTCAACTAGGGGGAGCGGGATTGATGGAATCAATGTATTTTCTATATTATCAGCACAACTTGAGACACTTTTGAGGAGGTTGGACATTGTTGCAGCCCAATGTAATCGAAGGATAGCAGTTACTTGCAATTATTGTGATGGCAATCACCCGAGTAATCAATGCACCGTCAGTCTTGGGCCGGTACAGTATGGTGGTAACTACCTCAACAACTATTCTTATCCAAGTTCTCATCATGTTTGGGGGTATCACCCCGATTCTTCATGGAGCTATAATTATCAAGATCAATACTCTACTCCAAATCCAACATACATACGAGAATTCTAATATCAACCTCCATTAAAAGAAGAAAAGTCAAAGTTGGAGGAGTTACTATCAAAGGTCATAGCAAACTAAGAGGAGAGGATTATGAGTCAAGAAATATCGAGTCATAATTTTTAGCACCAGATGGAACAACTCATCACCACTTCAACTCATGGTCCTCAATACATGGATTCCAAAACTGAGACAGATAATTCGAGATTGGAGGAATTATTGTCCAAGTTCATAGCATCAATTGAGGAGATAAGGATTAATCAAGAGAAGTCAATTAAGAATCTTCAAAATAAGATAGATCAAATGACCAAAGCCGTAAGCAACCTTCCTCCAAACACTTGGCTTTATGACATGGATGACAAAATTAACGGAGAACCCGAACCAAATCTGTGACTGGATGAGCCACAAGATATCGAATGTTTGGTGACAATTGGGGATAATGAAATAGAGGTCGACGAAGATCTAAATGGGTCTCCACCAAAGATCAAAGAGTCAGCCAGATTTGCAAAATTATGCCCACTTGGTAGTCATGTCATTGGCGAAGCTCTTGATGACATAAGAGCGAGTACAATTTTGAATCCATGGTGGGATGAGAAAGAGAAGATAGACGAAGAGCCCACTGTGTATGATAAGATTCATGCCCTATAGCGATCACATACATAATGGAGAAAACACCTAGCTGTGGGACGTTCTTGATTGAGATCATACCAAATCAGAGCATTCTAGGTGACTTTGATGCATTAGCCATTACAAATGGGAACATACCAAAAGTTATATTATTTTCGATGGATGGAGGGTTCCTCAATCATCGAAGAGGAATTGGATAGCGTTGACCAGACAAAGTCAGACTGAAAGACTATAATTCAAGCGCTAACTGGGAGGAAATCCAGGAATTTTTATATTTATATGCTTTACTAGTTTATTTAGTAGATAGGAATTAATTTGCTTATTAAGTTCTCTTACCTATCCAAGTGCTATTCTAATCCATGTTGTCTCTCTTAATTGCAGGTATTGGAGGATCAATGGATATGCAAAAGATTATGAAAAGGTTATTCAAGTCCAATTCATGTGTGGTGCCCAATTTGTATGTGCCTAATCTATTCTCCAAACTTAGCGGACAATGAAGAGGATTGCTATATTTTCAGGGAAGTCCTCTACTTTACTTTTTTCTATTTCAGCAATTGATGGCAATGACTAGTTTAAGTTTGGGGGCATTTTAGTGTAGTATTGCATATAGTTAATTATTTACATTATAGTTCATATACTTACATTTAGTTTCTACATTCAGTTTTTTAAAATAAAAAAAAATAAAAAAAATTTGAAAAATTGAAAATTTTCAAAAATAGTAGTTAGTTTACTATGTTTATATAGCATTTAGTACATATCGCATGAGTCCAGCTGTTTGATATTTACAGTTTATTTTGGCCAATGATGAGATTGGAATTGGGTAGACAAATATAGTACTGACTATTAGAGTTTTGATGTGATTTCTTGTTAAGAATTGAGTGTTTTTTCTATTTAAAACTTGTATAATAAGGATAGCACAGTAAAAATAACTTGTTGATTGGTTGAGTTTAAATTGATACATAATGGGACTCTAAAGGATAATGCTAGTTTGAATGAAAGAATGACAAGAATAAGTAGTGATGGCTAAAGTTAGACAAGAACCTAAGTTTTGGGGAATATTTGGGGTATATAAGCTATATAAAAAAAAGAAAAGAAAGAAAAGAAAAAGTATGAATAAACACCGTGGTGTGCTTGTTTAGTTTTGTGGCCTTTATTATTTGAGTAAGTAAGCCTGAGGGGATTGTCTTTACACTTAGCGCCCTAAGGTCTTAATGGTCTGGGAGTCGTTGGTCGAAAGCTCGTTAAGGTAGTATTGAAAAGTCTAAAAGAATAAGAAATTGCATAGCTATGTGTATATAAACAAAAAAATGAATAAAACGGGAAATAAGAGCAAAAAGCCCCCGTAGATGAAAAATAAAGCATAAATATCCCATGTTGACCCTCGATATTGGTAATTGTTTGATTTTAGTTGGATCTAGCTTATTTTTGGATTTCTTGAGTTAACACTGTATGATGCCTTCGAAGAGACTTGTTATGTGTTAAATTTGATTTTACATCAGTTAACATTGTTGTGGAGCACACACGCACTATATTAGTGATAACAGTCTAAGATTTGATGATTGATTGGGAAATTACTGATGAGTTTTGATATGATGTATTATCATGTTTACTTGATTTCTCTAAGGTCGATTGTTAAGACTTGTTTCTGTCATTACTGCCAGATTCGTAAGCATGTAGATTAGTTGCATTGCATAGCATTGTTGTTTTGTGTTTTTGCTTGAGGGCAAGCAACGATTTAAGTTTGGGGGTATTTGATAAGTAGGTTTTATACTTAATTATCTGGTATCTATTACTTTAATTAGTTGCTTAAACCTATGTTTATTAGTTACTTTTCATACACTTTATGTTGGTTATGACATAAAATTGGTATGAAGAAGCAAGGAAAAGCAATTCGGACATCTTTTGGACTAAACTATGCAAGAAAATACATGTTCTTGGCTTGGAACTTGTATTATACTGTAGAGATTCTTCTTATCTTTCCCGAACATCTTTAATCATCCCAATCGGAGTTCGGATGCAAGAGTTATGGCCTTTTTATCAACGAAGATCAAAGCTAAGAGTTCTCATGCTTGCAATTTACACATGATATACTTCAAGGTCGATTTCAATCTTGTTTCGGCCAGACTTTCTCAATTCTTAAAGAATGAAAGTTTTAGAGCTCGTCGATAGCTTCGATTTGATAGGCTGCAGGCCCCGTAACTCCTCCCAGATCAAAGGTTATGACCATTTTATTAGAGGACATTGCGGCAGAAAAAGGACCTCCCCCCCCCCCCCGGGATGGGCTTTCCCTTCACAAAACCCCTGCCGGGGTGGGCATATGTTTAAAAATAATAAGGGTCCTCCGGAAATTCGGGGGACCTTATAGTTTATACCCCACGGGACGGGGTACGTCTTGAAAAAAGTCATTTTTTATCCGAATTTTAGTCCAAGAAGGATTGGTTCGATCCGATTGACTCAAGGACTTCCAAGAGGACTTAAAGACATATAAAGGGACATATAAAAGGAGGAGAATCACAAAGATTAGAGGAGGGAGGGAGGATTCCATTAGATTAGATTAGAGTATAATACTAGAAAACACTAGTTTTTATGAGATTTGGAGATTGAAGCGACTTGGAGACCATTGAAGATTCAAAGTAAGAGCAAGGAGAGAGCATCAAATCTATAGACAATAGATTATATCTTCTCATCTTCTTTTATTCTAACCTTTTAATGTGTATTCAAGTGTGGATTCTTAGTTTTAATTCAATAAACTAATTCTTTGTTTGAGATTACAATGGATCATATTGTGTAGTTTATTTTAATATGATTCGCTATCAATTACTATGTTCTATTGTGAGGATTGTCTATTGTGATTTGGACTTAATTATTTAATCCATTGACCATCAATTACCGTGATAATCTATATGAACTCAAGAGATGAAGTTTAGATTTAGATCTGATCATAATGCCATGTGTTTGTGATTTCTGCATAGATGGAATTCATGATTCGTGTATAAGATAGAGTTATGCCTTTACGCCATATGTAATCTTATAGAGAACTTGTGTTTTAAATCCTTTTTAATTGTAATTCACATAGAGATGTAGTGGATTAGTTAATTAGGGTGTCTTGCTTAATTCTATCATCTATGGATTTAAGTGAGTATGGGTATTATGCATCGAGAGGTGATTTTATCTACTTTAGTGTTCTTGATTAAAAATTCAGGATAGAGAATAATTAATGAGAAGTGTGTTAACTTAAATGTAGTAATAAGTGAAGTTGTGATCTTAAATATCTGTAATCTTAATTTAACTTGTGGAATTTAATAGTAGTTTAATTATATAATTTGAAATTCGTTTGTTTAAATAAGATTGAGTTGGTTACGGGTTAGTACCTGGTGATTTTTATTAAACAATTCCTCGTGGGAACGATACTCTACTTTCACTTTATTACCTGTTGACCATGTATACTTGCGTGTTGTACGTAATTAGATTTTACCCAACAGCGAACGAGGTAAAAGCCGTGTTTGTCTTCCTTTTCCCATTTATGGGGGTCTAGGGTTCTGATGTTGATTTGCATTGTGATGCAGGTTCCCAGCTTTACGCAGCCTTGAGGGAATTGGTTTAGCATACATTCTCTGTAAAAAGACTCTCCATCCAGAGTACCGAGAGATTGTGCATGCTTGGGGCTTTGAGGCATTCTTTTCCATCCTCCCCCATCGTTGTCCCTAGGGTTACCTCAGGGCATTATTTGAGCGCTAGTTTCACCAAACACGATCTCTTTATTTGTTGGATTGCGAGGTCATGATGACACCGGTGGATTGGTAGTTCACCACCAATATGGAGTTTTTCGGGGCTCCAGTGCCTTGTATGGCTGACATTTCCCCGACTGTCGTCAGATCCTTGACAGGAGTCCCGGCTATGGCACTCAAGGGCAGGATGGTCCATACTGGTCCTTTGAGTGCAGATGCCATGAGTGGGGCTTTGACTGAGCCATTACCTAATGATAGGAGGGTTAGGGATCGCATCCTTCGGTGATTGTTCCTGATCATTCTCTGGGGTTGTTTCCTGGCGGATAACTCTTCGACGATGTCATTCGCTTTAGTCAGCGCCACATGAGAGGTGGACCGTATTAGAGAGTTTGATTGGGGCTCCTACACCTTTGTCTATTTCCTCAAGGGAATGCGCCTATGCTCATAGGGCTTAACGGAGGCTTGGATAGGATTTTACCCATTCCGGCTGGTGAGTATTTTTTCTTTTGATTTCCCTTATTCGGGTTGAGATTTTAAACTGACCACAGATATTTGATCTTGTATTGGAATTTTTAGGCCTACGAGAGGCTCCCATGTCTTCGCCCCGTTAGCCTGTTAGGTTGAGACACTTATCCACGGGGACGGAGATGGCATCACTCCACTTTGACAGAGGCTCCTATAGCTGAGGGTTTCACCCATTTGCGCTTATAGTTGGAGCTATTGACAACTGATGTCGTTACATGGGTTCCTTACTTTGAGGACTACTTGACAGTTAGCTTCGAGGGTGATTTCCCGACTGGGGTCGAGTATGTGATGTCCACCCGTTGGATTCCTCTCTTCACAGATGGAGGTTGGGAGCTCTATTTAGGAAAACGTGCTATTAGGAGCACCACATGAGAGATTCGCATTTTGTTATGTCCTCTTGCCAGGCGTTTTTGGCCTTTGTTGCAGCCGATCATTGAGGTCCCATTAGTGGGAGTTAATGACTTTACTTTATCAGAGGGACCACTACTACAAAACAGTAAATAGATAACGTGTAAAAAACGTTGTGGTTGCTATCCTAGAAATGTCGTGGTTAATGGTGTCATCTATTTGACACCCTTTATACAACGTTTTTAAAATTGTTGTAGTTTAACACATTATACAACCTTTTTTTCTAAAAGAACATTGTAGATTTGATTTCCGAAAATTATTAGATGCTTAAAAATGTTGTAGATGGCATGTTTCCACAATGTTTTCTGGCTAAAAATGTTGTAGTTTAATATATAAAACAACGTTTAGACACATTTACACAACGTTTAGAATGTGTCATCTATTCAGACAAATTTTGATAACGTTTTTAAAACGTTGTAGTATGACTTAAAAATTTTGTAATACATGCATATAACAAATTATAGCTAAAAATGTTATGGTTCACCTATATTACCAGTGCACCTGCAATCTACTAATGCCATGATATATAGCTAAAAAGGTCTAAATTCTCATTTAAATTTAAAGCCAAAATGTATCATCCATTCAAAATACATCCCAATAATACCATTCGTTTATAGTTTCAAATTACTACATCCACAAAATATATACCAAACTATCCATATATACATCTCAAATTCACTTTTCAATATAAATTACAACTATATTGAATTGTGAATTTGATTACATCCACGAAATAAACCAAACTATATTGAATTTGATTACTTGTGAATAGCTCTTGAAACTACCAAAGGTTGTTCCTTTCCAAACACGACCAGTCACCAACTCGAATGGATGAGTGGAGATCTCTTGACCAGATGCTGCAACACCCACAATAACTGATGCTCCCCAGAGTACTTGATGTTCCTGATGCAAAGGTTGTTCTTGTCCATTGATGCAAAGAACAAACCATCAAAATTATAGCATGGGAAAGTTTGTTCCGTGTGATGTTTCACATGTTCCTTTATATACAACTTTATAGTTTATCATGTGGTATAAAAAATATTAATGGTAGGTGCGTGGTAGATATGATCAACTTTGTTTCTTGTAGTTTTGCCTTCTTAATGCACCCTTTCTTTCTTCATTGTTGAAATTTTTTGAACCAAATTTGTGTGCTCTGCTGAGAACTGCAATGCCCCAAGATTAGTGAGCGATTGTACTGAAAAATGAACTGAAGAGATAACTGATTATGATAGACATATTTGTCGTGTGAATGGAAGCAAAATAGTCACTGGTTTTATGACAAGGAAAGCTAGTACTTAGGACCATCTGGTGACTGCAATGTTAATGGAAGTCGGTTAGTAATCAAAATGGTAAACCCCATTTTCATGGATGATCTATTGATTTTTATTAGTATTAGCTAACAAGGAAAGGGCGGTCTTAGTGAAGAGAAAAAAGATTAAAACCAAACCACCAAAGGCTGTTGTTGTCCATTTTTGCTTAGGAGCACCCATAGAGAAGCACGAGAGTCACAAGAATCTAACAGCAATAACTAGTCGACTATATCAACAATAACACCCACAAACAAATAACAAATGCAGAAAAGAAATTGGTAGAACTACTCAGCCCACTTAAGGCCATAATATTAAATGGCTAGTAGTCATAATCAAATGCTGATGAAAAATATGATATTTGAAGAAAAAAGCAATTGTAAAAAAAAGTAGGAAAAAAACATTAGAGCAGTCCAGGATATTATTAGTACACCATCAAAATGAGGGAATGGGATATGGAAGATGACTTGTCTCGTACTTTTTGCTGTCAATATCTATGCCAATTATTCGTGAAGCACCCGCTGCTTTTGCACCCTCAACCACCTGCCAAGTAACATTTGAATGATTCTTATAAGAGTACGGGGATAACACAAATACATTATACATATTCTTTTACATGAAACTTACTGCAAGACCAATAGTCCCAAGACCAAAAATAGCAACAATGGAACGTGGTTCTACTTTGGCAGTGTTCCAAACTGCTCCAAGACCTAAAATGATAGTAAATATTTAACATAATAGATTTTATGCATACAAATAACATATTAGTCAATACTTATTTTATATGTGGTAAAAAAATATACCAGGAGGAGAAAAAGAACATTAGAAGCATAGTTGTGAAGAACTTTTCCTTGTGCCATAAACTAGTCAAATTGAACCTGTTTTTGATAATAAAAAAAAGAGAGACAAATTTAATCACTAAGAGTACCTAAATGTTTTCCAAGCAAACTCGCAAAGCATTTTGAAAACTAGAATGTTTAAACATCTAAATAACTTCAAACCATCTGACTTGTTAACAAAAACTTTAAACTAAATGTCGACGTCGGGATTTTTATTTGTCCCTTTTCTGTTCTTGTTCTTTGGTGCTCTCATGTTATGTGAGATTTGTTGGAAAAACAAGTAAAAAAGGTCCGACATGTATATGTCGACGATTTGAGTGTAAGGGTCACCAGTTGGTGTTTTTAACTGACTGCACCAACGCAACAAAGAAAAGGTTTGCACATTGACCCAGTGATGTGACACTTCTAAACGGGTCTGTGAAACCGAGATTCATTTGGGTTCGGGGGCTTGATTATGCGGAGAGAAGGTGTTAGGCAGCCCCCGACATTCATGTTGCCACGGTGACCGCCACTTTTCAAGTTACTGTTATATGATATGTGTGTGTGTGTGGGGGGTCAACGTCTTTATTATTTGGAAGTAGTCACGAGGCCTCGTTACACCTATATATACAAAGGGTTTGAATTTATATAAAAATTAAGTTTTAAAGATGATATAGGAGTGAGGTTTTGTAGAAGAGGTTTTTCAAACCCTGTGCTTAATAGTAATTGAGACCTTTTCATACTTTCATTTTATTATTAAATGTTTGGCTTGATTGCTTATATTTTTGAGATGCGAAGCATCTTTGAGAAAATAATATATAACAGTGCCGAAATCCTCATGGGCATGACAGCCATTTAAGGAAATTCAAACAACGTGAATAATATTCAAGTCGCTATAATTTAAAATGTCCATCAAAATTCAAAGGATCAATCAGTGATCACATGATTCCTAGGCTCACATGATATCTTAGTTTATATAAAAAGTAGTAAGCATTTATATATATAAAAGCTGTAAATATATGTAGACACTAGAAATTTTCTAGACTCCTATTACTAACAATATAGGAGGGTAGATTCGTCTTTTGGAGAAAACCCTAAAAGACAGCTTACATCCATTCTGGATACCACCAGAGGTTCAGTTCCAACCCGGAACACAAACCGGGAACGTCATTCCAACCCGGAACACAAACCGAGAATGTCATTTCCAATCTCGGAGATAACCCCGAGATATGCAGATCAAAATACCGACAACAACACCGAAGAGGACAGTTCTGTCTTGGCGATAACACCGCGACGCTTCGCCCATCCCAGAGACAACATCGAGTAAGAACCCCATCCTTGGTGATAGCCCCAAGGATGCCATTGCGCCTCGAATAACCCCAAAAATGCTTGTTTCAAACATGTACGATCAACTTCAATCCAGATGACAGTGAGGCATACAAACAAATAGCCCAATCTCAGATATAACCCTGAACAACGTCTGTTTTGCACTTAAACCGGCGATTACCTCGGTGAGGAGTCACAACGTCATCTGTCCACGTCAACAAGATGATATCGCGGTATACCAACAAGTAGTCCAATCTCAGCTGTAACCCTGAGAAACGTCTACTTTCAACTCTAACTGGCGATAACCCCGGCATGGAGTCAAGCGTCATCTTGTTCCCTCATCAATGGCACGTTGCCTCAACACTTCATACATACATCCAACAATGTCCCACAAGAACCGAAGAATGATAATCCCGAGTGACTATTACGTGTGGCAGTACTTTGGAAAGAATTTTAAGCTTGAAGACCATGGGCATAGACTCCTCTTCCTGACTTCGTACAACCTCTAATCTATGTCATTACGTAACTCTCGACACCAGCGGTCCAAAGAAGGTCAGATATACCTCGTTCGGATGCTTGGATTGAAGTTCTGCAAGTTTGAGCGGACATTACAGTGCATGAGTGCACGTACTATGAGACGATGGGACCCGCGAGGCTCGGATCCACCACGACCATCCACCAGTATATAATCATGCTGTACGCCATGTGTACTACTATCCATCGTCCTATAAATATAGGCTGAGGGGTCAACCATTTAAAGAAAAGGGAGAGAAGTAAAAAGGCGAGGAAGCCCTGTCCATTTTACTCTACATACACATCTTTTGAGTGTTTCCTCTTCTTTAAACACTAGTTAGCTCACAATATAGCTATCTTTTTATCCCATGGAGCCGAAAGTGTTTATCCATTTAAAGTCATAGAAGTCTACTTTGGCAAACCATTATAAGCCTTCTTACATTTTATAAAGCCTTCTTCTCATATAGCACACATCGTTATACACATCGAGAGTCATTTTGTGTGTGTTTGCCTTTACTTCTATCCATAGTTTTCATTTCGTCCAGATATATATACTAATATATGTATATATTTCATATATATGGACTAACATTATCGAAGTTATGCCTCGATTGAGCCTGACTTTGGCCCGAGCGCTTAATTGCTTATATATATATATATATATATATATATATATATATACTTATATATCTAATGAGCCCGGATTTATATCCTATATGCTTTAATTACTTTTATATATATATATATATATATATATATAATTTTTGCTAGACATATCCGATGAGCCTGGATTCACATTCGGTGTGTTTACTGCTTTTATATAAATATATATTTGTACATATATATATATATATATATATATATATATTTACATTCCTGTCAAGCCTGGAGCTCCCTCCGTGGCTTTTTACATTTCATCCTGCCTGGAGTTCACTTCGTGGCAGTTGATCAATTTTTATAGCTTTATTTACATTTTGTCCTGCCTGGAGTTCACTTCGTGGCAGTTAGTAGCATTTACTGCTTTATTTACATTTCTGATCCCCCATGGAGTTGCTTTGTGGTGGTTGATCATGCACACACACACACACACATATATATATATATATATATTTACAGCTTTTATATATATATAACTGCTTATTGTTTTCCATACAAATTGTAGTATCATGTGAGCCTAGGAATCATGTGATCACATGTTCAGTTTACTGAATCTAGATTCAGTTCCCATGATGGACCTTTTTCAAATTAAGTAGCTCAGACATTATTTTACAAAGGTCTCAATTTCCTTGATGATTGTCATGCCTATGAGAGTTCGACATCACAGATATATTATTTTCTCGAGAATGCTTTGCATCTCAAAAAATAAAAGCAAACAAGTTTTAACATTTAATAATAAAATGGAAGTATGAAAAGGTCTCAATTCTTATTGAGCATGTGGTTTGAAAAACCTCTTTTACAAAAACGTCATTGCCACATCTTGGTTAAAACCGAATTTTTCTATAAAATTCAAACTCTTGTATATATAGGTGCTAACGAGGCCTCACACTACTTTCAAATAATTGCACATTGATCCACACACACACACACACATTTCATATAACAATTTCTTTGAAAAGTGGCGGTCACACCGGATAACACGGATGTCTGGGTGTGCCTAACACCTTCCCTCCGCATAATCAAGCTCCCGGACCCAAAATGAATCTCTGCTTTCACGCAGACTCGCTTAGCATTGTCAAAATCATCGGGTCAATGTGCAAGCCTTTTCTATCAGATTAGTGCAACCAAGCTAAATACACCAACTCAAGCGACTTTTAAAGTCCAATCGTCGACATTATACATGTCGGACCTTTTTCGCTTGTTTTTTCAAACAAATCTCACATTAACATGAGAACACCAAAGAACAAGTAACAAAAAGGAACACTCAAAAAAATCCCGACATCGACATGTGGCAACTTTGCTGGGGACTCCAGTAAGAGGGCTTAAGCCACTATTACAAGCTTTTCAAAATTGTTATATGCTTGTGTGTGAATGTTGCATTTACATTTCTGATAAATGTGTATGAATGCATTTTTAATACTGCACTACTAAATATCTATATGTGATATTAGTGCTTCGCATATGTTATCATTTTGCATAAACGGTGAGACACGTTGTATGTGAATGTATGTTGTGTGGTCCCTCCACCAGGAGGCTATCCTGTCGGTGCTTGATTACTGGACTCGTGGGAAGAATAATTCCCCGGGGCTCAGGAAAGGTACCACCCAGATTCGCTCCAATTGAACGATCGAATTAACTTCCCGTCAAGTAGATTGCGATGATCTGGGAACTTTCATGCCAAAAAGCCACGAGAGAAACCCTAGGATAGGTCAATCTCTGATAAACCAAACGCGGAGGAAAGTTTCTTCATGCTTTCCATTTTTAATTACTTGTAAAAGCATTTACTTGTAATTTTATTCCATGTTCATTCATATGTAATGGAAAATATGAAGAATATCTATGCATGAATGACATGTTATCAATTAAAAACCGGTTTTGCAGGACAAATTCCTAAAATAGACATGTTATGATAACATTTATATTACCCTAAGACTAAACTACGTAAGTCTTTTGTAGGGAAGCAATTGGGTCTGTTACCCGGTCAAAATCCAAAAAGGCCACAGGCCTACAGCCAATCATGTCCTCTTCCGAACAGTCTAATCCTATTTCTCGAGAAGAATTTGACGGATTGAGTAAACAAATCATAGACTTGGTCGTTCTACTAAAAGAATTTTACCAGTCTACTCAGGGTACGAAGATACCTATACATACAGAATCCTCTACATAAGGGGGAGTTCAAGGTCTGGAAAAAACAATTCTAGAACAAAAGTTGGATACAACCAACCCAGACCTTAAAGGAACCCATCTCAAAGGAGATCCAGACACGGGTGACATCAGGAAGAAGGTCCTTCAAATGGAGGAAACCATTCGCATTCTCAAAGGGATTGGAACACACGGCAAGTTGTTTCATATATGCACTCTTTGCATATTCCCCGTGTTCAATATCCAGAGAAATTCAAGACCCCGATTTTGAGAAATATATGATTATTAGGGATCCTTACACACATTTAAAGGTGTTTATTGGAGAACTTGGGTCTTACGCGAAAAATGAAAGGCTCGAAATGTCAATGCTTCGTAAGAAAGTCTGACCGAGAAGCCTGCTCATGGTATACCGATTAGACAACTCTAAGATCCATAGTCGGGAAGAGCTAGCTCATGCCTTCATCACTCAATACGCCTAATCTCGATGGCTCTCTGACCTGCACTAAATCACCAAGGTCAAGAAACAAATCAAATGAGTCATTTAGAGAGTATGCTCAAAAGGTGGAGGCGCTCACGCGCTCAAGTTATTCCTTCCATGACAGAATCGAAATGGTCACGACCTTCATTTCATAGATGTATGTGAAACTCCTTTCTATGAAAGAGTTCTAGCTGGTATTGGCAAACCATTTTCTGAAATGATCAAACATAGCGAGAAGGCTGAAATGGGATTGAAGTCCGGTAAAATTCAAGACCTAGCCACTCTTAAAGCTGTTGTTGAGCACATCCAGTCTAGATCTTATGGAAACAACCCCCAGAGGGTCCATAAAAAGAAAGAGGAGAATGTTTCCTTGAAACTACAAGGACAAAAAGGCAATCCAAGCATGCCTATGCAGAGGAGAAACTACTCCCCTTTTCCAGCACAACCTTCAAACCCTCCATTGCCTAAAAATGGAGAAGTAAAGCGACCTCGAATGTTCACACCCTTAGGGGATTCGCTCGAGAACATTCTTGCTCTTCTGACTGCTCAGAAAAAAATTACACATCTTCTTCCACCAGCCAACCCTAATGGGAGGGGTTTTAATGCTACTCGAAAGTGTGCTTATCATGCCGGGGCACCTGGACATGATACTCAAGATTGTTGGGCCTTGAAACATAAGATTCAAGATCTAATAGACAACGGTGAGATCTTGGTCACTAAACCAGATCAACCTCATGTGCAAGACAACCCTCTTCCTCAACACAAAGAAGAAGAGGTCAACATGATCAGTTGGAGCACTATACAAGGTTCCAATTCTAACGACGAATCATCCCAACCCATCAATGATGGTGTTGACAAATGTGATTATGCAAAGTTCCAGTTTACCATGGAACGAAAGATGAAAGCTCTTTGCAAACAAATTGGGTAATTGGCAGAACTGGTGACCCACCAGCATCAAATCAAACGCCAATTAATTAGGCAGGAGCATGATTATCTCCTTCCATTTGTTATAAATGCTCCATCAACACCTTCAGAAAGTGAAGCTATGGAGGATAAGTTTACAAAGCGAGCAAGTGCTAAAGCCCGTCGGGATTTTGCCAATCAAAGTGAATTCACCTATCTGGGCCAATCTATGAAGGAGATACTTTAAATGTTGATCAATGAAGGAAGAATCACATTCCTTCTCCCTCCAATCAATCCTCGCTCAGGGTGGTTTAATCCTGATGAAATGTGTCAATATCATTCACATTCTCGCGGTCACAGCACAGAAGAATGTTGGGCACACCGCCATCTTATTCAGAATCTTATTGATAGCGGTGTCCTGTAAATAGCAGATGATTACACTGTACAACTCAAGGGTGGGAATGCATGCCCTACCCAATAGAAGGGATCAGTTGCAGTTATCTCCGAATTGGATGGTGAGACCACAAAGTATTTCCCATACAACCAATTCAACTCAAAGGAGCCGATAATCCTTTGAAAGTGGCCGCACTGCAGCCAATTCCTTTACCTTGTAGACCACAACATCCTCGTTGTCACCTTTTCTATAATAAAGTTCCATGGAATTATGGAGAAGTCAAGGATCCACGCCTCTCATACTATCGCTATAAAGGTCGAAAAGAAAATCCACCGTGCCTTCCTCAACGGGTTATTAAACCTACTTGCGGTTAAAGGGAAATTGCCCATGGAGAAGATTGAAAAATTCCTCCGCATTTATGGGTCATAATGAAGCCAAAGTGGTTTTAAGCTCATGAAGCTCCACACCGATTTCGATATCGATTTGGTTTTCTTTTCCGAGGATCATCGGAAGATCTTGCTGAAAGTTTTAGAAGAAGCCTATTTGCCAAAATCAGTGGATGTAGAAAAATTTTAACATTTGGTTGATCATATTTTCAACAACAATGTGATATCCTTCACTGATGACGACATACCTCCTGAAGGGACCGATCATTGCAAGTCATTGCACATCGTAGTGTTGTCTTCCGGGTACATACTAGCAGGAGTATTGATAGATGGAGGCTCATCTCTGAATATCTATCATTATGCCACCTTGGTAAAGATGAATATCAATCTCAAACGGATCCAAAGCAGCCATACGGTCATCCGAGCTTTTGATGGATCCTGATGAAATGCCGTCGGAAAGATTGAATTACCAATTGAGATTGGTCCAAATACATTCCATGTATCTTTCCACGTCCTCAAGATCATCTCAGGATACAACCTGTTATTGGGGAGACCATGGATACACATGGCTGGAACCGTTCCCTCCATGCTACATCAACAACTCAAATACATCGTCAACAATAGTATAGTTATCGCAATGCCGAAATGGATTGAAGTTCGGATTGTCTGAATAAGGAATTTCTACCAATTACGCTATTATCAATTTCAATTGAGAATTGAGTTTTAAGTTTCCATACTTTTGAAATGAGTAACACACGCAATACCATTCTATATGAGCGCCACTTCACTACCCAAAAATTTCGCCGAGGTTATGTCACCACTCAAGAAATGATGTTATTGGGGTCATCAACTCGGACAAGGGCTTGTAAGGATCAACAGGGTATAAGCACCCTATCCAATTGTCAATCAAATTGGAACAACAAGGGCTAGGCTAGGCTATTCTTCTAGTTCCAGATACGTGAATCTCATTTACATCACGAAAGAAGTGTTCTCAAGCTTTTGCCACACGACATTTTCTATGCCTTTACCTCACGAGCTAATGCAATCTTGAAAAGGTGCTACCCCATCGTGCTATGCTTATTTCCAAAACCAGGCAATCAAAGCTAAAGAGGTGCTAATTCCTAATCCCGAAGTGGAAGAAAAGGAACAGAAACGTAAACATGACCTTGCCTTGATGATGGCAGGCATTCGTGTCATTATTCATGATGAACATACACACAGATATACCCCAGACGATGATTGCCCAGATGTCATGGTTATCATTCGGGAGAAGGAAGAGACTGACAATCCTTCCATCACTACAGTCCTTCAGGAATTTTCCCTCGACAATTAGAGCAACACTCCATGCATTGGTCAATGAGGGTAAAATGGGCGTAAAATCCTCCGCCTCAGTAGATAACTTTTAATTGCCTGCTTTCTTTCTTTTACAAAGACTAGCGCTTATTTTATCACGCATATGCTAACACTTTTGTATGATCGAACAATTGCATATATTAAGTGAAAGCATCTTTTATTTCAGACTCAATTTAGAGATGTGCATTTTTTGCCGATGACATCCCTTCTCTCCACAAGGGTCAGAATTTTGATGCAA
This sequence comes from Panax quinquefolius, assembly GCA_020205615.1. Lineage (NCBI taxonomy): Eukaryota > Viridiplantae > Streptophyta > Magnoliopsida > Apiales > Araliaceae > Panax > Panax quinquefolius. The sequence continues at coordinate 2,486,683 of JAINUW010000529.1, read as the reverse complement.
AGTTGACTCAGACTTGATGGACATCCAAGAGGACATTGAGACACCTCAAGAGATTAAGGAAAGGGTCGCAAACAAGTCCAAACCCAATCTTGATCAAACCACTCCTTTCAATCTTGGAACCTTAGACAACCCTAAGCTAATCCAGATTGGTTCGCACCTTACCACAAATCAAATGAAATGACATGGTTGCACTATTAACCCAATTCCAGGATGTGTTTGCATGGTCTCATGAAGACATGGTGGGTTTGTCCAATCGACATTGTTCTTCATCGCCTTCCCATTAAAGAAGGATTCAAGCCAAGCTAGGCAAAAACTCAAAGATTGAAACTCGAGTGGAGTTTAAAAGTCAAAGAGGAAATTGTGAAACAATTTCAAGTCGGCATCATCATGGTGTCTACATATCCGTAGTGGATATCCAACATTGTTCCCGTGTGCCTAAACCAGGGGAAAGGTGCGAGTCCTCATGCGTGGATTACGTGGATTTGAACAAAGCTTGCCTTAAAGATAGCTTTCCGTGCCTTTTTTATCCACATTCTTATCGACAATACTCGCTCAATACGACATACTACTCCTTTGCTGATTGCTTTGTGGGTACCATCAAATTATGGTCACCGAGGAAGATCGTGAGAAAACCGCTTTCATCACGCCTTGGGGAACTTTTTTTACAGATTTATTGTCCTTCACCTCATTAATGCCGGGCAACCTATCGAAATGAAGCTATGATGGCTCTTTTCCACGATTTAATGCACAAGGAGATAGAGATCTATGTGGATGACATCATTGTCAAAAATCCCAAAGGAGGATGACCACTTAGACCATCTCACAAAGCTATTCAATAGGTCATGTAAAGTACAACTTGAAGTTGAATCCCAAAAATGCGCCTTTGGTGTTAAGTCAGCAAGTTGCTAGCTTCCTTCCTAGTCACCCACAAAGGATTGAATCGATCCTACCAAAATCTAGGCCATCAAGGAAATGCCCATTCCTCAGACAGAGAAGGAAATATGGGGATTTTTGGGAAGGATCAAATTCATTAGTAGATTCATTTCTCAACTCACAGCAACCTGTGAGCATATCTTCAAATTGTTAAGGAAGAACTCATCCATAAAATGGAACGGTGAGTGTCAGAAAGCCTTCCTTACCATTAAAGAGCAACTAATTAACGCTCCTATTTTGGTACCTCCCAGGGATGATGTTCCCCTATTCATGTACCTGTCCATAAATGACAATGCTATGGGTTGCATGCTGGGGCAAAAAGACAATAGAGGCGAAGAACGAGCTATTTATTACCTCGACAAAAGATTCAGCATAAGTGAACACAGGTACACTCTGACCTTGAAGACTTGTTGTACTTTAGCATGAGCTTCCATAAGGTTACAACATTACCTCCATGGTCACACAACCTATCTCATATCCCGCATGGATCCTCTCAAATATGTATTCAGTAAACCCATACTGAATTGTCGACTGTCCAGATGGCAGTTGATCCTACATCAATTTGACATCGTCTACGTGATGCAAAAATCTGCCAAAGGTCATGGAATTGAGGATCAACTGGCCGCCGCACCTGCAGGGGATTACAAACCCTTAGAAACGTACTTTCCCGATGAAGGGGTAATGACAATTCAGTTACAACATCAATACGATACATGCCGTGAGTGGAAAATGTATTTTGATGGGGTCAAGAATTGTAAGGCTCCAGAGTGGAGCTATCTTACTATCCTAAGACGGGGAGTAGATCTCGTCGCCATCAAATTGTAGTTTGTCAAGACCAACAACATAAATTGAGTATGAAGGTTGTATCATGGGGCTAAAACTTTCCCATTCAATAGGCATTAGGTGGTTAACTGTCTTTGGGGATTCTGAATTGGTAATAAAGCAATCCACAGGAATCTATCAAACCAAAGAATTACATTTGCCGCCTTACCATTAGCAAGTTCTACGATGGCTTTGGAGTTCAAGAAATCTCCTTTCTACACATTCCTCGTAATAGAATGATTTTGCAGATGCATTAGCAACGTTGGCCTCCTTGGTTTACATACCAGACAAGGAAAACATGCCATACATCACGTTTGCTCTTCAAAAAGCCCCAATCTATAGGAATTACGTTGGAGAAGTATCGGATGAGTTACCTCCCATCCACAACCCTTGGTATCAGCATATCAAGGAGTATCTACGAGATGGATCTACACCCACTGAGGGGAACCTAACTAAGAAGAGGCAGATTCATCGAGTTGCTATGAAATTCTACCTGAGCGGAGATGCACTCTACAAAAGAGATGCAGGATTAGGTCTCCTCAGATGTCTAGACAAAGACCAAGCTCAGAGACTCATGGATGAGATCCATGGTGGAGTATGTGGCCCACACATGAGTGGACTCCTACTTGTCAAGAAGATCCTTAGAACGGGGCATTATGGGCTTACACTCAAAGCTGACTGTGATGATCACGTCAAGAGATGCTATCAATGCCAGATTCATGGGAATTCTATCCATGCCCCTCCAAGGGAACTCCACAATATGAGTTCGCCATGGCCCTTCTCAATGTGGGGAATGGACGTGATCGGGCCCATCGAGCCCAAAGCTACTAATGGACATCAATTCATATGCATCATGATCGACTACTTCACCAAATGGGTAGAAGCAGCTTCCTTCCCCAAAGTTACTAAAGAAGTTATCATTGCTTTAATCAGAAACAATGTCATCTGTCGATATGGACAACTAGAGGTCATTGTGTCAGATAATGCTAAGAACCTCAAAAAGAAAATGATGGAGGATTTATGCGAAAATTCCACATCAAACATCTCAACTCCGCCATCTACCATCCAAAGATGAATGGTGCCATTGAAGCTGCTAATAAAAACATCAAAAGATCATGCAAAAATGTCCGCCAACCACAAAGGATGGCCTCGCCTCTTCGCCTCGACTTTATTAGCCTACGTAACTTCCATGCGAACTTCCACTGGGGCAACCCCCTACTCATTAGTCTATAGGATGGAAGCAGTGTTCCCCATAGAAGTGGAAATGGAATCCCTCAGAGTATTGATGGATGCTCAGTTGGATGAAGACCTATGGGTACAAGACAGGTATCACCAATTGTCTTTGATAGATGAAAGGCGAACGTCGATAATCTTCCATGGTCAGTTATATCAGCAAAGGATCTCACGATCCTACAACAGAAAAGTCTGACTACGGCAATTCAAAGGACATGATTTGGTTTTGAAGAAGATCATTGACAATCAAGATCAATCTAAGGGAAAATTTGCTCCTAACTAGGAAGGCCCATTTGTTGTCAAGGAATTATTAACAAGAGGTGATCTCAGATTGCAGGAAATGGATGGCGATGAATTTCCACAGCTTATCAACTCGGACACCATGAAACGGTACTATATCTGAAGTTACCATAAAAAAACATCCTGGTTTTGATCCTCAAATCACCAGTCATTCCGGTTTTGGACCCTTTCTACATACTTTTCTGCCCCTCAAGGAAACATACACTTCAAACCAACAGACTGGTTTCACTTCATTTCAATCCTTTCATACAATCTCTAAGTATCCTCAAGACGAGATGTAACCTTTCACAATTTTGGTTATCCTGAAGACGAGATTTAACCTTTCACACCTGCAGTTTGTCCTCAAGACGGATTAAACTTTTCACGCTCAAGAGCTTTGTCCCAAGACGGATCAAACTTTTTACCCACTTGAAGTTTGTCCCCATTATGGGATTAAACTTTCATCTCCCCACAGTATAGCCTACACATGGGATTTACACTTCTCTTCGGGTGAGGGGTGAACTACGTTGACCTAATCTCCTTGATACCCGGGGGTACGAAGGCAACCATATGCTATATGGCCCGGTCGCAATAAAGAAAAACAACAAAAAAAATTCTACCTTTTCTCTACAAAAAAACAAAAAACAACAAAAATACTTCTACACCCTTCTGCCTTTCACATTCAAATCATTGTTCCTACCTCTTACGCACGCAGACTTCGATCTCCTCTTCAATAGAGTACGTAGGTAGCCATTCATGGTGCGTGTCTAACCCCTACCGTAACAACAACATACTTGTCACACTCAGATCGGGATCAATCTTTAATTCGCCCTATTTCATCGGTTTCACATCAAATGGATGGAATTACCCAACCTCTTCTCACAAATAGAAGATTCGTTGACCATCTAAGCTGCGATCGTGCCTCAAAGAGAAATACCAACCCATAAGAGATGGAATTAACTAGGCTTCTCACAAATAGAAGTACTAGCGACCATCTGTGGTGCGGTCAATCTCAGAGAGGAAGAAACCATCCTCCTCTCCAATTTTTCATACAGATACCAGTCCTAAGACACCAAAGATGGTAGGGATATACAGAAATCAACGATCCGTTCTGAGAGACCCTATGACGTCTCAATGTCCATCTATCAAGGATAAGTTCAGAATGCATCAAGATATAATACTGATTGATATAACTAAAAGGCACAAGGCCCAGAGAAACAGGCAAACATCAAGCAAGTATCAAGGCATAACTAAAAGGGAAGTGAATCAATATATATTTCCCTACCATATATAATACTGTTTGATATATACATCCATCTTTGTACATGACACAAAATGGCTAAGCTTAGTCCGAAAGGTGAAAATACAAAGCTATCTACAGATCTGTGTGTATGCGAACTATCAGTTCTAACATAGCATCCCTCTTTGAAGATGGAGGAAGCACTGCAAGCTCCTGCCCAAGGGTATCTACACGAGCTAGCAGACCAGAGGCTAACTACATGGTGGCAAAATGCTCATAATGTAAGCACTCATGTCGGCCAGACTGACGGTCATCTGGGATCTAATGGAAGTGCTATCTGCAATGGCCACATCCCTAGCAGATAAGGCGTCATCCCTCTCTCCAATTAATACATCCCTGGCCAATCTAGCCTCATCTCTCTCTAACAGAGCAGTATCTCTCTCATTAAGAGCTGTCAACATCGCGGCCCTAGCCTGATCTCTATCATAGGTCATCAGATGTAAGCTCTGCTCCAAATGTTGTCTTTGAATACCGAGTAATGAAGGCACTCAAGGTGGGAGAATCCATTACAAATGTCGGCAACCCAAAGAAGCCAAATCATCGGTGGGAATAATGACCTCCTCTATAGCTCCTCATCGTCGTAATCAATCCCACAGACTATGGATATCGCCACGCCCGATGCGCTCTTTGTCCCCATCCATGCGGAATACTCTGCAGAATAACCTAGATGACTAACAGAAAACTCAGCCAGCTCTCACTGATCCCATCAGGCATACAAACTGGATTTGTCCTCCGATGACAAATGGTGTGATGCAAAGCGCTGACTCACTGCCCCCTCATACGGGTGAAAATCCTGGAACTTGTCAAACTGACACATCACGGCCAGTGGGTGGTAAGTAATCATGCCCCTCAATCCAGCCAGAGGGAGATAATCCATGCTCGGAGCTTGAGTAATGAAGCTGTAGGGTGAACTAAGCCCTGAACACGACAATATGGCAAATGGATATCTAATCCCCGCCCGAAAAAGTCAACCACGATGCAACATCTCAGACACTCAGTAGTCGAAAGGGAGTACGACATGGCTATATCATGGGTGAAACAAAACCCCTACCATCTAAATGTGCCAATCGGTCTCAAGTGTGACATAAACCACACATACAACATGACCGAAGCTACTCAGAAACACTCCTCACGGATAAGTGCAAAGAATATGTAGTCACCCTCAAGGTCTCTGCGATGATCATCGGTACAATGGTATGACCCTCCCTGAGAGCTCTCACTGCCATTACGACGCCGATATCTAGCTCATCCATGTACCGCGGCATGTAGACGTATGACAATACGCATAGAAGTAGTACATCTACTCTAGCTGAACACCAATGATCCACCGGTGTGGTGAAATCCCTGGAATGCCGTGCATAGCTGTCCTCAAAGCCAAACCTGTCAAACATGAAACGCTAGGATATAACATGGCCGGATGTAATCTCATCCTGGACTACTCTGCGCCTCAATCTGGTGAGGGTCATGAACTGTCTGCTCATGTCTCCAATTGCCATATACACAAAAGGTCTGTCTAGCGGCAGCATCGTCAACCGTGCATACTCCTCCAAAGTAGGAGTCAACTCCTGGGTCCCAAATCGGAAAACCTGTCTCTCCGATACCCAGTGCTCTAGCATGCCCTCTACAAATCCTGGAGGAACCTGGAACATCGGTAAGGTCATAGATGCTACAGCAAATCATCTACGATCACCATGTCTGGTGGTGATATACTATCATACCATGATCGCATACCAGCTACCACCACAAATGGTGGGGTATGATCAGTATGGCTAACTGTCAAAGAAGACATCTGTACGGGCTATGTCATAAGACCATCTAGGGTTCAATGCTAAATATCTCTGGACATACATACATATGCATAACATAATAACAAGCATGATACAATAGATGGCAATATGATATAGGGAATGGAAAATTGTACATACATTCCTAAGTATATCATCATCTAATACATCTCTCAGCACAAATAAAATATGAGTGAAATGGGGGGCTACCCAACATACAACAGAGGCCTATCAAAAGAGATAGCAATAAATACATCAGAAAAAGTCAAGAGTGTCGATGTCTACATCATCGATATTGTCCACCTGATGTAACTCCTCCTGAGTCACTGGATCTCTATCTACAGGGATGTCAGGCCGATACAAAGCAGGATCTGCGCCGACAAAACCATATGGGTTACCTTAGGGATCAACGCCAGAGCTGGAAGGATCAAAAGTATCTACCTCTGTAGGATCTCTGCCCAAATGCCGAATGAAAAGATGTGACCGGTCCAGCTGCCGAGTCAGTTTGTCAATCTGTGTCACATGAGTCGGATCTCTGACACAAACTAGCCAATCCATCATCATCATAGATCCTAGAACCATATCCCCCATAAACTATGTGGCGCGGGTCTGAGCTCCAATCGTAAGAGGGATCCACCAATGCTGGCACATCTCCTGAGAACAGGGGCCCTCTGACAATGTAAAGTCGTCAATCCCCATCAATGGGATGTCAATGATGGGTGACTATGAAATAGGCCAATAACGCCTGGCAGGAGGCAAGATCGGCATATGGATCTCTACTGTAGTGCTCCTAATAGCACGCTCTCCTAAATAGAGCTCCCATCCTCCATCTGTAAAGAGAGGAATCCTGCGGGTGGAAATGATATACTCTACTCTAGTCGGGTACCCATACTCAAATCCAACTCCCAAATTCTCTCCAAAGTAGGGAATCTGTGTGATGACATCAGCTGTCAATAGCTCCAGCTGTAGGCGACAATGAGTGAAACCCTCAGCAACAGAGACCTTCGCTAGTGTGGAATGATGCCATCTCCATCCTCGTGGATAGGTGTCTAAACCTAACACGCTCACATGACGCAAACAAGTAAGCCTCTCATAGGCCCAAAACTGCCAACACAAAGGCAAACATCTGCTATCAGTCAACACTCTTAACCCATACATGGGAAAAGACAAGAGAAACACTCACCAGCAGAAATGGGTATAATCCTAACCACGCCTCGGTCAATCCCTGCGATAGCATGCGCATTCCCTTGAGGAAATAAGCAAAGGTGTAGGAACAACATTCATACTCTCCTATACAGTCCACGTGTCGAGTGGCGCTGATCAAAATGAAAGACACCATAGAGGAATTATCTGCTATGAAGCAGCCCCTAATGATCATCAGGAACAATCGCCGAAGAATGCGGTCCTTGACTCTCACATCATTGGGTATGGGCTCACTCAACAGCCCACTCATAGCATCTACTCTCAAAGGACCTATATGAATAGTCCTGCCCTTGAGCGCCTCCGCCAGAACTCGCAACAAGGATCTGACGGCAGTAGGGGTGATATCCACCGTCCAAGGCACCGGCTCCCCTCCAAACTCCATAACTGTGATAAATCGCCAATCCATCGGCGTCATCATCACCTCACAGTCCAGCAAATAGAGTGACTGAGTCTGGTGAAACCACCGCTCAGACAATGCCCTGAGGTAACCCTAGGGACAATGATGGGGTAGAATGGAGAAGAACCTCCCGAATCCCCATCCATGGACGATCTCTTTGTAGTCATCATGCAAAGCCTGATACATAGAGTTGATGCTAAACCAGTTCCCTTGAGGCTGTGTGAAGTCGGGAACATACATCAAATGCAGATCAACATCAAACTCCTTGACTCCTCATCAATTGGAAATAAGGAAGATTAAAGATCTAACTTCATACCTCGTTTACGTGCAGGTATATTGAAGGATGCCTACTCAAGTCACCAAGAAGATCTGGGTTTGCCACTTGAATACCTGGCAATTCCCTATGGGGAACACGTACAGCAGGAGCAAGAACCTCGATCGGTGCATCCTACTCCTCGTCCTCGACATTCGTCACTTCAACCCGAATAGGACGTACCTCTGCCTCCGCCAAGCGATGAGGCTGTCTAACAGAACAGCGTTAAGGCTCTTCAAAAGCCCTCCTCCATACACCAGAAGTGGTCATGCGGGAACTACTAGGCTTATCCGGATCCATGATATCTGGACAGCAAGTCTCTAAATCACCTCAGAAAGGGTTTGGTAATTTCTTACCTTGAGTCTTTTCAAAATGCACTCTATGATTACATGCATACATGCATTACTTTAACATTCTTCTATAGTAGAGTTAAAATCCATGACTACCCAATACCTACATTTTGGGAAAATTATGTCATAGCCCCTTCGCAAATGGGACTATCCACATGCACATAGGCATGACTAGGTGGCCATTCAGTAGCACACCTATACACAACCATATACATCTTATATGCATCAATACATTGCAGAAAAAAAATTCGTAAGTGTAGTCTAATTACCAGGATTATTTTGCTTGTCTACCTTTACTCATTTGTCCTCATATAGGATAAGAAATGATAGTAAAAGGTGCCAATTTAACCGCTTCAAAAGTTAAATTTTTCACATCATTATTTTCAAAGATGGTTTAATACTAACATTTTCTATGTTGAATATTTTTATCAAGTCATATCAAGATGCATATTCACTACTATGTGTCTAAATGCATTTCATGCGATAAGTCATTTTCCAACTGATGTAAATTGGAAAAAATACATGCATTTGTTACCAGATGATGTTGAAGAACACTTGTACGGTGATGTAATATACAAAAAGTTTCCTTAACTCAAGAGATCCAAGAAGAACTCTCGATTTCCTTCACAAAACTTGAAAATGACTTATGAAAGCAACCAGCCACCTATACATAGGCACGGCTAGCCGCAGGCTAACCTGCGGCTCTTGCAGGTACACCTGTGACCCTCCTACATGTGTCCCACACCTCCGACTTTCTCTAGTTAGAGTTGCAAAGGAGGTCTCACAAGCTGAAAAGGCCAAATCAGGACTAAAAATGCTACGCGATTGAGCGAATTAGCCTGAAATCATGGTTTCTTGTCGGTCAGAGTTAAACTCCCGTCGCCTCAAAGGTATTCACCTGAATGCAGGGTATACTATACCAATGAGCTCAGCTTCTACAAACCATGCTCGACAATACCCCACAAAGGTCCGATGCCATCATTTGCAGGGTCACAACCCTAAACAATCCCCGGCGGGGGTTACAACGCAAAAAACCATGAAATATCAAACCTCCCCGGCGGGGGTTACAACGCCGAAGTTATCAACATCTACGCATCCCCGGCGGGGGTCACAACGCATATCTTTCAAACATCTACGTATCCCCGACGGGGGTCATAACACATATATTTCAAATGTCTACGTGTCCCCGGCGGGGGTTACAACGTAATGCAACCATTGATACACACATCAATGAAGGTCAAGCAGCTTTGACAACATATCAGCCAATGGCAAGTAAACCCATCGAAGCAACTTGCCCAGCAAAGGTTACAACATAATGCTACCATTGACACATACATCAATGAAGGTTAAGCAGCCTTAACAATACACCCAGCAAGGATCTATCCGGTGATACACACATTAACGAAGATCAGGCAACCCTGATAACAAAAAACTGTTGGCAGTAACTCCGACAGTATGAGGGAATATGTTATACACATCCTCAAATAGACAAAGCCTTATCCCCACAGATCTCTTCCACACAAGAGGTACCTCTATGAAGTATAAGCCAGTGTTTAGGATTCAAGACTTTGGCGGTAGTCCCAACGTCAACATCCTTGGAAACTTGGATTGCATATCCAAGTCATCACTGATTGTAATCCTAGCAGGATTACATGACAATCATTCATGCATCATACATATGCACCATGTTGCTGCATATAGCATCATGTTTATCTTACTTGCATTTCAAGTGTCTAAGATTCTTTATCCTATCCATGCCTTGCATGGCATGAATATGATAAAGAGGGGCATCTGTAGACACTTGAAATTTTTTGCACTCCTATTACTAACATTGCAGGAGGGTAGATTCGTCTTTCGGAGAAAACCCTGAAAGACAGCTTACATCCATTCTGGATACCACCGAAAGTTCAGTTCTAACCCAGAACACAAACCGGGAACGTCATTCCGACCCGGAACACAAATCGGGAATATCATTTCCAATCTCAGAGATAACCCCGAGATATGCAGATCAAAAGACCCAAGAACAACACCGAGAGAGGATTCTCTCTCTCGATAACACCGCGACGCCGCCCAAATCCCATAGACAACACTGGGAGTAGCAATCCCATCCTTGGTGATAGCCCCAAAGGATGCCATTGTAGTTCTGGCAATAACCCCAAAAATGCTTGTTTCAAACATGTGCGATCAGCTTCAATCCAGATGACAGTAAGGCATATAAACAAATAGCCCAATCTCAGATATAACCCTGAGCAACGTCTGCTTTTTGCTTAAACTGGCGATAACCCCTGTGAGGAGTCACAACGTTATCTGTCCACATCAACAAGATGATATCGCGGCATACCAACAAGTAGTCCAATCTCAGCTGTAACCCTGAGCAACGCCTACTTTCAACTCAAACGGTTGATAACCCCGGCAAGGAGTCAAGAGCATCATCTTTTTCCTTCAACAATGGCACGTCGCCTCAACACTTCATACATACATCCAACAATGTCCCACAAGAACTGAGGAATGATAATCCCGAGTGACTATTACGTGTGACAGTACTTTGGATAGGATTTGAAGCTTGAAGACCATTAGCATAGACCCCTCTTCCTAACTTCGTACAACCTCTAATCCATGTCATTACATAACTCTTGACACCAGCGGTCCGAAGAAGGTCAAATATACCTCGTTAGGATACTCGAATTTAAGTTCTGCAAGTTCGAGCGGATATTACAAAGGTATGAGTGCACGTATACTTCGAGATAATGGGACCCATGAGCTCGGATCCACCATGACCAACCCAGTAGTACAATCTGCGATTCTTGCAGTGTACTGCAACCATCGGCCTATAAATATAGGATGAGGGGTCACCATTTCATGAAAAGGAGAGAAGGAAAAGGAAAAAGGAGGAAGCCCCATCCATTTTACTCAGATATACACATCTTTTGAGTGTTTCCTCTTCTTTAAACACTAGTTAGCTCACATATAACTATCTTTTATCCCATGGAGCTGATTGTTTATCCATTTAAAGTCATAGAAGTCTACTTTGGCAGCCCACTGTAAGCCTTCTTATATTTTATAAAGCCTTCTTCTCATATAGCACACACTGTTATACACATTGAGAGTCATGTTGTGTGTGTTTGCCCAGACTTCGGTCCATGGTTTTCATTCCTGTCTATATATATATATATACTAATATATGTATATATTTCATATATATGGACTAACATTATCGAGTTATGCCTCGATTGAGCCTAGACTTTGATCTGGAGCGTTTAATTTCTTATATATATATATATATATATATATAAAGCAATTAAATGCACCAGATATAAATCCAGGCTCATTAGACAGAGTCTGACCACAGTTTATATATATAAGTATATATATATATATATATATATATATATATATATATATATCCGATGAGCCTGGATTCACATCCGGTGCGTTTACTACTTTTATATATATATTTACATTCTTGTCAAGCCTAGAGCTCCCTCTGTGGCTTTTTACAGCTTTTTACATTTCGTCCTACCTGGAGTTCACTTCGTGGCAGTTAATCGCTTTTTACAGCTTTATTTACATTTTTTCGTGGCTGGAGTTCACTTCGTGGCAGTTGATAGCATTTACTGCTTTATTTACATTTCTGATCCCCCATGGAGTTGCTTTGTGGTGGTTGATCATACACACATATATATATATATATATATACAGCTTTTATATATATAACTGCTTACTGCTTTCCATACAAATTGCAGTATCATGTGAGCCTAGGAATCATGTAATCACAGGTTTAGTTTACTGAATCTAGATTCGGTTCCCATGATGGACCTTTTTCAGCTATAAGCAGCCTATACATTATTTTACAGTGTCTGAATTTCCTTGGATGGATGTCATACCCATGAGCTGCTGTATATTATTTTCTCGAGAATGCTTCGCATCTCGAAAATAAAAGCAAACAAGTCGAACATTTAATAATGAAATGGAAGTATGAAAATGTCTCAATTCCTATTGAGCACAGGATTTGAAAAACCTCTTTTACAAAATGTCATTGCCACATCTTTGTTAAAACTGAATTTTTCTCTAAAATTCAAACCTTGTGTATATAGGTGCGAACGAGGCCTCGCACTACTTTCAAATAATTACACACTGATCCACACACACACACACACATACCAATGAGTAAGGCATTGCCGAGTATGATTTGCAAAAGCTGAGATCATCGGTATAGTGTACCTCGTATTTAGGTGAATACCAATGAGTGATATATAAAGCCATAATTTGACTTGTGACAATCAGGATTCTAGGTTATCCCGCTCAGTCGCGTAGCATTTTTATTCCAAATTTGGCCTTTTTAACTTATGAGACCTCCTTTGCAACTCGAACTGGACTGAGCCAGAGGGGTGGGACCCATGTAGGGGTGTCGTAGCTACACCTGCGGCAGCCGCAGGTGTACCTGCGGCCAACCGTGAGTATGAAAAGCCTGCAGGTTGCTTTCATAAGTCATTTTCAAGTTGCGCTGCAAAGGAATTTCGAGAGCTCTTCTTCAGATCTGCTGAGTTCGGGCGACTTTCTGCAAATTCTACCACCATACAAGTGTTCAACACTGTCCTGGTAATGTATGCATGTATTCTTTTCTAGTTTTTATCCATTGCAAAATGACTTATCACATGAAATGCATCTAAACACATAGTAGTCCACATGCATGCTGATATGACTTGATAAAAAAATATTCAACATAGTAAATGTTAGTATTAAACCATGCTGAACATAATGATGTGAAAAAATTTGACTTTTAAAACAGTCAAATTGGCACCTTTTACTGTCATTTCTTATCCTATTTGAGGACAAATGAGTAAAAATAGAAAAGAAAAATAATCTTGGTAATTAGACTACACTTACGGATTTTTTACTACGATGTATTAATGTATGTAGGATGTATATGACTGTGGATAAGTGTGCTATTGAATGGCCACCTAGTCATGCCTATGTGCATGACTAGGCACATAGATGCCTATGTTGAACATTCGTGTCATTGGTCTGTTGGGTTGACTGGCTGACCCTCTAATGTTCAGTCCATTGTTGTTGTTACGGTTGTCGCTAGCTGTATCGCCCTTTTTCTTCGGGCAGTCCTTAAATTTATGGTTTGTGGCCCCACACGAGAAACATCCTCCCTTCTGCTTATTCGAACACTGAGGAGCCTTGTGCCCCGATTGTCCGCAATGATAACAAACACTCTTTCCCTTCACACACTCCCCCGAGTGACTCCTCCCACAGTTGTTGCACTTCATACTTTTCTTAGTCTCCCCTCTAGACTTATTGCCTCCAGAGGATTGGCTCTCCGTCCATTTACGCTTGTTGGGGTTGCTTCCTCCGCTGCTTCCCCCCTTTTGTCCATCCTGACCTGTCTTCCTTTCTTGTTTGAATCAAGCGATGGATTCATTGCCTCCTTCGGCAATGATAGCCCTTTCTAATAGATCAGAGTAAGTCTTAATCTTTAATACAGCCACTGCTTTCTGCACCCATGGTTTCAGTCCTAATTCAAACCTCCTTGCCTTCATGGCCTCCGTGTCAACCTGATGTGAACCGAATCAGGCTAACTCGTTAAATCTTGTCGCGTACTCTGTGACAGACATACTACCTTGCTTCAGTTCCAGAAACTTAACTTCCATATCTTGTTGCGTATTCTCTAAGAAGTAATTCTCAAGGAATAGCTCTTTAAATCTCTCCCAAGGAATAACTACTTCGTCTGCTCGACCCCTATTAGCTTTCCACCAATAGTTAGCTTCGCCCTTCATCATAAAAGTGGAAAAACTCGTCTTCTGTTCTTCGGCCACTCGTGCGACCTCAAACGCCTTCTCCATTTCTTCTAACCATGTCTGGGCTTCAATTGGATCCAAGGTTCCCCGGAATTCTGGTGGTCTTACCAATTTAAAGTCCTTAAAGCTAGCCAAGTGTTGTCCTGGCAGTCCTGCTGCTGGTGGGGGTCTGTTTTGCATTACCTCAGTTAATAGGTTAACGAAGTTCTGCATTGGATCAACATTTGCCCCTCCACCATTGTTAACAGATCCTTCCTCCCTCTGACTCCACGAATTTCTCCTAGGCAGCATGATCTGAGGAAATGAAGAAAATTATTAGGCTTTATGTCATATGTTATCCATGTTAGCATTAAGATGTTTAAGACGTCTATTAATCATTCTTGATTTAAATAAACAACTTCAGTATCACAATAAAACTCGATGAATTTCCTCAACCCATCCTTACATACTCTATATGAGTTTTCTACTAAGGTTATAACCTAGGTTTCGCATTCCTAACGTTTATAACCTACATCTTTGATACCAACTTGTGACACCCCCGAATCCGAGTCCTTTGACCCCGATTCGGTCATTACGATAAAATACAAACATCCACCTCTAAACAACATACGATAACTAAAATGCGGAATATAATAACCGTACATCGTTCATTCAAAAGGTGTTACTAGTCCCAAGATACGATAACCTTAATATCATCTTACAAACATAGCCTAAAATAATCATTAGGGTTCATATTACATAACAATAATTTAAACTATGTGCAAGGTAAAGTCTGTTCCTTTCCACTATTCTACATCTTTCCTTTACCCTTGTCCTTCCCTGAGGTCTCGGGCTTAGCTACAATATATTCAGGATATAGCAAGGATAAGCAACAAGATTGCTTAACAAGTTTAAATACAACAATAAGGATATGTCATGATGAATGGAAAAATATCTGGCAATGGATTCAACAATATGAATATCTGAAGGATTCAACAATATGAATATCATAAGCAAAGATAATGATTGCTTTTCGAATAACTGCTAGTCAAGTAGACTTTGAACTATAACACTCCAATGGAATCAATATCTAATTGACCCTTTGGTTACTGGCTACAGAATAAGTACTTGAGGGGATCAGCCTCACGTACTCTATGTATATGCATAACATTTAAATCTTCTCTTTGTATCTTATATTATACTTGGTACTCCCTTGTCATAAAAAAGGGTGTTCTTTCAGTCTAAGAATCCTTACCCTCAATAGGTTTGGATATCTTTTATAAAACTTCATACGCTTGTCTGACCGAACAAAGGTTCAGACTCTATCTCACACAGTTCAAGAATTATTCAAACTTTAAATAATGTACAAGTCCAAGACTTTACAAACTCAAGTGAACTAAGTGTGAATATCATTAATATCGATGTGGAATAATTGTAAGGTAATTAAACCATTTAATAGCATGCTTGGAAATAAGATTCAAGCTTAAATGAATAACTTTCAATTCAACAATAACCTACTCAATACAATATGAGAAGGATAACAAACAAAGTTGTGTAAGTTAGGAAACATTACAACATAATAAAATAGTGTTCGGATACTTGCTTAATATAAATTTGAGTAAGTTTAGGGAACTTTCTCAAGTAAAAGAGTAAGAATTCAGGAAACTTGCACAATAAAAGTAGGGTTCAAGGAACTTGCACAATTAAAGAGTGAAGTTCAAAGAAAACTTACTCAATAATAATTGGAGTAAGTTTAGGAAACTTGCATGTTTGCTCAGCAACAATATAATACTAGCTTTAACTAACTCGCGGTGAAACGACCTAACATTAACAAGTTGGTCTTTCAATTAGTATGTGTAAACTAATATGCGTTTACACCTATAATAATCAAGTCTTCACATAACATGCTTCTTAACACATTACAAAGCATATTGGTCATATATTACAAGGTAAAGTAATCATATAAGCATGCCTTAAATTTTAGAACCAAAAACAGAATCTATTCAGAACTGCAGGCTATACAATCATATTAACATACATACATGCTAGAGTTTCACATATAACATATGACCATACTTGAGTTCATTCCCACAAGTTTAACTTACAATTTATATGTCATTAAAACATAAAAATCATGTAACCATCATGCTCAATACATATGTATCATGCTTAGGAGTATTATAGCCATAATATGACAACTTACTACTTTAGTATCTAAATACTCACATAATATGCAACTTATATATGAAAACATGTTCAAGGTTATCTTTGAAACCATTTTAGCACAAATGATGCAATATACACATACAAGACAACTTTAGAACTCACATCATGTGTGATTAAGTTATGTTTAACATCTTTAAACACCAGAACCTACATCTTGTAGCATTCATGTATGTTACTTTAATATAACAACTTTTCCTTTAAAACATTCTCTAACACAAAGCTAACAAGTTTAAATAATGATAAAGACACTATACATCATATATCATGTTCACTTAAGTTCCACATCAGTCATGTATGTGGTCTCATAAGTTAAGATTTTGTAAAACATATATTACTTCATAGTTCATTTTCTAAACTTAAGTTTTCATTACAAATTTCTTACAAAAATGTGTTAATCACTTCATACTACACAAACAAAACCTTATATCTCATGTTATACAACGTTTCAAGTATGTGTTTAAGATATAACGCTAAGTTCTCAGCACATAGCATAAACAAAACCATCAACTAATTTTGGGTTACGGTGCAGCTACGTCATGCCTGCACCAGAGGCGGTGACCTGCTTTGCTCTACAGAGCCTTATCCACCTTGGTTTATTTCAGTTTTAAACATGCTACAACCTACCATTTAAGAGTTTAAACATGTAAACATACTTCAGAAACATATCATGGCATGTTAATTCACTTTGATTAAAAAATAATTTCAAGTAATTCTAAGAAATTGACAAAACCCAACTAAGAACAAAAGCTTAGGATTTTATACCTCTTAGAGTTTAATAAACTTAGTTTCTTTCCTCTAAGCTTTCTAGCCTCCTCTTTTGACAACACACACTCAAATTCAATTTTTTAGAGGTTCCACAGATAAACAACATCAACATAAACTCTGAGAATTGGGCTACTATTTGTAGAAGAACTTTGGACTGGGAATTAGCTTTGCATGAAAGGTTGAGACTGGAATGTAGAAGAAGAATACATTGGTTCTTAAGGGGTTGCTCAACCACCCACCATAAGCTACCTTCCTAGCCAATAATCACAGACTTGGAAGTTACGTATATAAGGTGTAGGTTACTATTCATGTACTGGGTGGTCACTCATTTTGGGACAAGAAAGAAAAATCTTAGCAACAAGCTTGGTTTGGTTACTATAATTCCAAAAATGTAAACTTAATGTACAATTGTTACCATAATAGGAACTTAAGGTTTAATTTCGGTACTTACATCATATAATCCATGTACATTAAATACACGCAATTAAAATAACACAGTTAAGTATTATTGATCGGGTAGTTCCATAATTATCGCTACTACTCACCTAACCATATCATAACATTATTTAATATTATATATCTAGTGTGCACACATAACTTCTTTTCCAATTTCTGGAATACTCAGATATTTAATTATTTCGGTATTAAAATCACTTGTGATTTTATTGCAATACTTGATACTTCATATCATTAGAAGGTATTCTTATTATATGATTCTATGCATGTCACACATTACACTAATGTTCCCTTTCATTATAACCAATAGAACTAATTTTTCTAAGTTTGGACACCTGGCCTTGTTGTGCCATTTTGTCTTCTTTGGGAGGGTATCAATTGCTACCATGGGTCCTGGCAAAGGCTAAAATGGGTTAGCTTCAAGTCATTTCCAAATTCTATCACCACATAATTCTTATATGAGATAATTTAACTTCTACACTGGTGATATACCCATAATTGGCATAAATTAATATGTTCAACTCTTGCCACCATATTCAAATAAATTGAATATTAAATCATTAAGAATCCTATCAATTCCTTGATATCAAAGTCTTAGGGTTAGTCCATTAATTTAAATCAACTATTAGTGACTACGTTTAATCATTTCGTAAATTCACATAACCACTTAAGGTTTAAATAGTCTCACAAAACTAACTCATTAAAATTAAATCACATATTTAATTAATAAGGAGTTTAAAATTTGTGGATGTTACATCCGATTATGGGGAGCCTACAGAGGAGACTTATATTCCCATCGAGGAGGATTTGTCTACTGTGTTGCCAGCAGTTGTGATAGAATCTCCCACTATGAATGCTACTGTGATTCATCATTCAGCACAATATCTGGATCAGAGTCTACATCTGATGACATTTTACAGTGATCAGGCTAGGACCTTGATATTGACAGCTCTTGATGGGAGAGACACCGCTCTGTTGGAGAGAGATGAGGTTTTGGCACATAGAGATACCGCTATTGAGGAGCGGGATGATGCCAGATCAGCCATGGATGTAGTGATCATTGAGAGGGATGATGCCATATTTTCCCGCGACGTGGCCGTTGCAGACAACACTTCAATGAGATCCCTGACCACTGGTATGATTTCCGAGATGAGCACATATATAGATGAGCATCATGTCACCATGCAGTTAGCCTCGGACTTATTGGCCCGTGTAGATATGTTAATGAAGGAGACCATGGCATTACCCCCCTTCCTTTGAGAGAGATGCTATGTTGGATCTGCTGGCTCGCATACATACTAATCTGTAGATAGCCTTGTATTTTCCTGCACAGAATAGCTTAGCCATTTTATTATGTACAACACATATGTATATATCAAACAATATTATATATGGCAGGGAAATATATTTTACTTTACTTCCCTTTCAGTTGTGCCTTGATACTTGCTTGATATTTTCCTGTTTCTTTAGGGCTTGTGATCTTGATGCATTCTGAATTAATCCTTGATATGTGGACATTGAGATGTCGCAGGATCTTTCAGAATGGATCATTGATCTGTGTATACCCCTACCATCTTTGGTTTCTTGGGACTGGTTTCTATATGGAATGTATAGAGGAGTGTGACTTTTCCTCTCTGAGATAGACCGCACCACAAATAGTCGCCAGTACTCCTATTTATGAGGAGCCCAGTTAGTTCCATCTCTTATGGGTTGATGTTTCTCTTTGATGTACAACCGCAGCTTAGATGGTCGCCGAAACTCCTGTTTGTGAGGAGAGGTTAGGTAGTGCCATCCCTTTGGTCTGAAGCCGATGAAATGTGGTGGATTGAAGTTTGATCTTAGTACTGTTGAAAAGTCCTTGTATTTTGGTGGGGGGTTAGACTGAACCATAAATGGCTGTCTACGTACTCCTATTGAAGAGGAGATCAGGTCTATGTAGTTCGAACCTGGTGTAAGAGGTTCAACGCTGAATGTGAAAGGTGTAAATGGGTGTAGAAGCTTTATTGATGAAGAAGGGTGTAGAAGTGTTTTTTTTTGTTTTTGTAAAGAAAGGGCAGAAATGTTTTTGTTTTTTTTATTGTGACCGGGCCATATAGAATATGGTTGCCTACGTACTCCCAGGTACTAGGGAGATCAGGTCGACGTAGTTCGCCCCTTAGGACGATTTGTGACCGAAGAAGTTAAATCCCATGTGCAGAATGAACTGCGGGGAAATGAAAGTTTGATCCCATGCTTGGGACAAACTACAGGTGTAAAAAGTTTAATTCCATCTTCAGGATAAACTGCAGGTATGAAAGGTTCAATCATTAATGGGATAACTGGAGTTGTATAATATGAAACCAGGCTGCTGGTTTGAAAAGTGTGTTTTTTCCCTAAGGGGCAGATGGGTAAAAAGGAAGGTTGTATGTAATGAGGGTTAGAGAACCTGTAATGAGGGTTAGAGAACCTATAAAGACTGGTGATCTGATGATCCAAAACCAGGATGTTCGTTTGATGGTAACCTCAAATATAGTATCGTTTCACGGTGTCCGAGTTGATCAAGCTGTGCAAATTCATCATCGTCCATTTTCTTGCAATCTGAGAGCGCCTCCTGTCAATACCTCCTTGACAACAAACGGGCCTTCTCAGTTAGGTGCGAATTTTCCCTTAAATTGATCTTGGTTGTCAATGATCTTCTTCAAAACCAAGTCGTGCTATTTAAAATGTTGTAGCCGGACTCTTTTGTTGTAGGATCTGGCGATCCTTTGCTCATATAACTGACCATGGAAGATAGTCGCGATTCGCCTTTCATCTATTAGAGATAATTGTTGATACTTGTCTTGTACCTATTGGTCTTCATCCAGCTGAGCATCCATTAACACTCTGAGGGATTCCATTTCCACCTCTATGGGGAGCACTGCTTCTGTCCCATAGATTAATGAGTAGGGGATTGCCCAGTAGAAGTACGCATTGAAGTTTTGTAGGCTAATAAAGTTAGAGGCAACAAGTCAAGCCATCCCTTGTGGTTGGCGGACATTTTTTGCATGATTTTCTTGATGTTTTTATTAGCCACTTCAACAACACCATTCATCTTTGGATGGTAGATGACGGAGTTAAGGTGTTTGATGTGGAATTTACTGCATATCTTTTCCATCATTTTGTTGTTGAGGTTCTTAGCGTTGTCTGACACAATGACCTCTGGTCGTCCATAACGACAAACGATATTGTTTCGAATGAAAGAAATGATAACTTCTTTAGTAACCCTGGGGAAGGAGGCTGCTTCTACCCAGTTGGTGAAGTAATCGATCACGGTGAATATGAAACGATGTCCATTACTGACTTTGGGCTCAATGGGCCCGATCATGTCCATTCCCCACATTGAGAAAGGCCAAGGCTAACTCATATTATGGAGTTCCCTTGGAGGGGTGTGGATGGCATTTCCATGAATTTGGCATTGATAACACCTCTTGACGTGATCATCACAATCAACTTTGAGGGTAAGCTAATAATGTCCAGTTTTGAGGATCTTCTTAGCAAGTAGAGGGCCGCTCATGTGTGGGCCACATACTCCACCATGGATCTCATCCATGAGCCTCTGAGCTTGATCCTTGTCCAGACATCTGAGGAGACCTAATCATGCATCTCTCTTATAGAGTGCATCTCCACTCAGGTAGAATTTTATAGCTAGTCGATGGATCCACTTTCTTTCAGTTGGGCTCGCCTCAGCGGGTGTAGATCCATCTCGTAAGTACTCCTTGATGTGCTGATACCAAGGGTTGTGGATGGGAGGTAGCTCATCCGATACTTCACCAACATAATTCCCATAGATTGGGGCCTTTTGTAGGGAAAATGTGATGCTTGGCATGTTTTCCTTGTCAGGTATATGAATCAAGGAGGCCAATGTTGCCAGTGCATCCGCAAAATCATTCCTCTTACAAGGAATGTGTAGAAAGGAGATTTCTTTGAACTCCAAAGCCATCTGTAAAACTTGTCGATGGTAAGGCAGCAAATGTAGTTCTTTGGTTTGATAGATTCCTGTGGATTGTCTGATTACCAACTTAGAATCCCCAAAGACAGTTAACCGCCTTATGCCCATTGAACGGGAAAGTTTTAGCCCCATGATACAGCCTTCATACTCAGCTGTGTTGTTGGTGCTGACAAACTGCAATTTGACGGCGATGAGATACTGCTCCCCCGTACTGGACATTAGAATTGCTCCAGCTTCAGAGCCTTCTGTCTTAATAGCTCCATCAAAATACATTTTCCACGCGGCATGTATCGTACTAATGGTGTTGCTGAACTGCCATTACCCCTTCATCTGAAAAGTATGTTTCCAAGGGTTTGATGTCCCCTGCAGGTGCGATGGACAGTTGATCAGCAATTCCTTGACCTTTGATAGCCTTTTGCGTCATGAAGACGATGTCAAATTATTGTAGGATCAACTGCCATCTAGACAACTAACAATTTAACATGGGTTTACTCAATACGTACTTGAGAGGATCCATGCGGGATATGAGATGGGTTGTGTGACCATTGAGGTAATGTTGTAACATCATGGAAGTCAATGCTAAAGCACAACTAGTTTTCTCCATCAAAGTGTACTTGTGTTCACTGATGCTAAATCTATTACTGAGGTAATAGATAGCTCATTCTTGGCATCTATCGTCTTTTTGTACCAGCATGCAGCTCATGGCATTGTCATTGACTAAAAGGTACATGAATAGGGGAACACCATCCCTGGGAGGTACCAAAATGGGAGCTTTAACTAGCTGCTCTTTGATTGTAAGGAAGGCTTTTTGACACTCATCGTTCCATTTCATGAAGGAGTTCTTCCTTAACAACTTGAAGATGGGTTCACAGGTTGCTGTGAGTTGAGAGATGAACCTGTTAATGAAGTTGATTCTTCCCAAAAACCCACGTATTTCCTTCTCTGTCTGAGGAATGGGCATTTCAGCGATGGCCTGGATTTTTGTGGGATCCAGCTAAATCCCTTTGTGGCTGACTAGAAATCCTATCAACTTACCCGATTTAACGCCAAAGACGCATTTGGTTGGATTCAAATTCAAGTTGTACTTACGCAACCTGTTGAAGAGCTTTTTGAGATGGTCTAGCTGGTCTTCCTCCCTTCAGGACTTGACAATGATGTCATCCACGTAGATCTCTATCTCCATGTGCATTAAATCGTGGAAAAGAGCCATCATAGCTCACTGATAGGTTGCTCTGGCATTAATGAGGCTGAATGACAATCGTCTATAGCAGAAGATTCCCCAAGGCGTGATGAAAGCAGTTTTCTCACGATCCTCCTCAACGACCATAATTTGATGGTACCCCGCAAAGCAATCAGCAAAGAAGTATATGATGTATTGAGCAGTATTGTCAATAAGAATGTGGATAAAGGGCACGGGAAAGCTATCTTTAAGGCAAGCTTTGTTCAAATCCCGGTAATCCATGTAAACTCACACCTTTCCTCCCGGTTTAGGAACGGGAACTATGTTGGGTATCCATTAAGGATATGTGGACCCCATGATAATACCAGCTTGAAATTAACTCATAATTTCTTCTTTCACCTTTAAACTCCACTCAGGTTTCAATCGCCTGAGCTTTAGCCTGACTGGCTTGAATCCCTCTTTAACGGGAAGGCGATGATGTAGTGCCCAAGAAAAATCAGATTTATGAGAATTAAATTTTTATTTTATTAAGTAGATTAAATAAATTTAATTAATTAATTATGGGAGTAAGCTAATTGAAGGTCGTTCTATGACCTATACATATCGGAATGTCGTAGTATTTTTCGCGACATGGTAGAATTAAAGTGTTTGAATTTCCAAGACGAAAATAAAAGCTTTCCGAGAAATTTTCCAAAAAACACTATTCACGCATTTCTGCTCAGGAATTATTTTTAAATTTCCGAGAAATATGTAATGATATAATATCGAGGTGAGATAGAATATTCAATAATATTTCAGTTATGGCAAATGCAATTTTTTTCCTGCGGACTTAAAACCTAACGATTAGGGAAAATGAATTTCGAGAAAGAATTTAAATGCGTATAATGAATTAAAGCAATGATTGTATAATATATAAGTATTGTACGAGGTAATGAATACGAGTATAATACGAGATATTGTACGAGCATGTATGAATGATGGAATGTCATATATTAAATAAGTATACGAGTTAGAATACGAGAATTATATGTAGAATATACGTTATAAGGCTTTAAGCAAAAGGTAATGGACTTGTAGGATTGAGTAAGAAATTGTAAAGTCCAATGAGATATTGATAAGGCCCAAGTGTAGAAATGTGTAAGCCCAATGCAAGCTAATGAACAAGCCCAAGTGTTTGTTTAATTGCAAGCCCAATGTATAAGATAAGTTAATTAAGCTAATTGAATGTAAAGCCAAAGATAAGATCCAATGGGTAAAGCTTGATCCATGGGGCAACCCATGGGTGAATTGGTGACCAAGAATTAAGTGTGATGAGCAAGTAGATTTAAGGGTTAAGCAAAGGATAAGCTAAGTAACTTAAAGGCTAAGTAAAGTGCTTATGAGTGATGAACAAGCAAAGTGCTTATATGTGATGACTAAGTAAACTTAATGGCTAAGTGTTGTGATGGCCAAGTAATTAATTTGATGAGCAAGTAAAAGGATAAGCTATGTGCTAAGCAAGTATACTTAAGAGTTAAGTAAGTGTGGTGGCCGAGTTTACTTAATAGCTAGGTAATGAATAGTAAAGAGGTGATTAATGAGGTGGAGTGGCTTTATGACCATTATACCCTAACTTAGGAAGTCCTATAAATAGGAATCTTGCTAGCTCATTTGTTAGTTGTTAGATTTTCATCCAATAACTTATACCTTATTGGTTAGAGAGAAAAAGCTACAAAAGCTAGAACAAGTTAGACTTTGAGAATTCAATAAGCAATAAGAAGATTAAAGATTAACCGAGTGATATTCAAGGGTAAGGAATTTTAAACCATGATTCTCTTTCTCTTCCATTGTTAGAGAAGTGGGTAATGGTAGAACATGTATGCTAAGGAATGATAAAAATGATTAATTAATGGACTTAAGCCGTATAAGTCATGAATAAGTAATTCAAACTTAATTAAGTTATGAATTTATAAAGAGCTTATATGAACTACTCATATGTGTACTTTAATAAGATTGTATGATAATAAGAAGCAAGAATGGTGGTTAAAAGACTTAATCTATAATAAGTCATGAGAAAGGAAGTAATAAGTAGTTTATACTTTTATATGTTATAAACTCACAAAGAACAAGTAATAACTTATCATGTTTATAAGTTAATGAAGTATGTATATCAAGATGTTAGTATGATGAATTGAATCCTTTTGAAACGATGAACAAATTATAAGAAATGAAGTTAAGGCGAAATTTACAAGTTTGGATGATAATCGTCGAATACATGAAATTCTCGGAATGGAGGTCGAATTTTGATATTGAGCTTAGAAACATTGATTTTCAATGGAGACAAGTCATATTTGGCATTATATAGTTGCGGACTCAAAAATGACTAGATTCCGACTTAGAACGAAGAAACGAGTGTTGAACGTTCACGAACGTTTATCGTTTTCGCTAAAAATGGAGTAATAGGTGAATTTTTAGCAAACGAAGTCAAATAGATAAAAAAAATTCATGAACGCGTAGAGTATGTAATTTGTGAACCGTATGCTCTTGAACGAGCCAATTCGGACTTATAATTAACGAAGAAGTTATGAGCCCGGGAATCTCACTCAAGAAATTGTCTATCAAAAATTTTTTGGTCTTTGAGGAGGATTGGAGCCATGGCCTATCGAATGCAAAATATGTGGCGCAAGATGCAAGAATGGTTATGAGCTATCGAATTTTTAGCCGCACAATGTCACGCCATAATCGAATGGGACTCGCGCCATAGCCTTGAGGCCGGTCTTTAGTTTCAGTAGTGTTCTTGTGATCTTAATACTGAAGTAAAGGGAGCTAGCGCCGCAGTGCCAACCTTAAGGTTTTGACATTCAGGAATGTTTGTAAGGAGAGCATGAACGCTAACTCATTATTAATGAACTAAAGTTTAATTATAACACTGTTAAGACATGTTTAAACCATAATTATGATCATTTAGTGTTGAAGTAAATCTATTAAATGTGAACGTGAACGGTATGCAATATGCGTACTTAACCAAATGATGATCGAGTAATGATTTAATAACGTAAGGACGGTAGTAAGCCGTGAGGAAGGATGATTAACTCAAAATGAGTTGTATTATTAAAATAATTTTAGTTAAGTTATAGAAGAGAAAGAAGATGGTAAGAATGATGTAAAAGATAATGGCAAGCCGGAACCAATAAATGACAAATCTAATACAGGATTAAATTGAGAAGAAGGGTAAGATTCATTAGGAACCATGTATGTTTATTCATGAACTAATGTGGTATGTTATGTGATTATGTGTTGTACAGACATTAAAGACTGAAAGGAAAAGTTATTATACTATAGCAGACGTCGAAGGCAAGTTTTTTCTAAACGCTTGTCTAACCTTCATGTTAGCCAGGTTTTCAGTGATTCATGTTATAATACGCATGAATTGTTTTACGAAAATGTCGATGCTAGTTTTAACTCGGCAAGACTAATCTTGAAGATTGAATTATTTTTTTACAAATCTTTCAATATAGAATTGTTAACGCTATCCTACACCAATTGTTTGGTACGGATTCAAGGTAAGCTTGAGTATGAACAAACAAATGTATTTTTCATCGATTATTCGATGGGCACGCGAGGTTGCCAAAACTTTAACGTACATACGTTTAATGAATGTAGTGTTGATCAACATAGAGTACTATGGGCTGATCACCCAGAAGTGCTCGTAAGATATACCGGACTTACGGACTTAGTGTCGGGTTGTACTTTTCAAAGAAATTATGAAACGCTCATGGTCTTATCGTAAGATATTTGATGTTTTACTGAATACTGTTATTTTAAAAAGTTTTGAAGGAAAAGAAGTGCTATTTTGAATTATCGATAGTACTTCATAACTATTGTCCAATTATTGAAGATATACAATTCCTATGTTTCAAGCATGTTGTTTGAAAGAAATTGTTGTACTTGTTGAGCTTGTTATGCTCACTCTTGCTTGAACGATATGAATGCAGCTAGGACCGAACGAACCGAGGGATCTGACAAGGATAAAGGCAAGACGAAGATTAACGATTAGTTTACCTTGTAATAAACTAATAAGTTATATATATTATAGTATGATGAACAAAGAATGTAATGGTTTTAGAACCTAGGAATGGGATGTAATATTAATAATGTAATAAGAATGTCGTTGATACACACATTTTGATCTCGTTTCAATAGAATGAATGTACAGTTATGAGTATCATGTAACACCATCTGTCGGGTTGGAAGATACCCATATTTGGGGGCGTCACAGGTTGGTATCAAAGCATTAGGTTATAAAACTTAAGGGGGGAAGAACTTTAGGCTAATAACCTCGTTAAGGAAGAAAAGTCCGAAGGAAGTAAACTCGAGCTTTACTTAAGTTGAATGAGTCAATAAGATATTGAGTAAACTCACTACCGAAAGATTTAAAAGATAGAAAGTAACCCTAAATAAATTAAATGTGATTTGGTCTTATACTATTGTTTGTTAGGTACTAATCAACATATGTGTTATTGTAGGATGTTGATCGATAGCTTGATGTATAGAGATATACACGCGGTGTGCGAAGAAATTGTGAACAGAGTAGAGCCTGTACTTATGCTGGTGGCGGAGGTACCATTAGTGATTCTAGAGGAGTCGAAAACAGAGGAGTACTTTTCTAAGGAAGACTACTCCGAGGGAGATATGGATATAGCGTTATACCTTAGTATGATGAACGATGTGGAGGAAGGGATGGAGGTAACATCGGTTGATACGGTGGTACCTACACTAGAGTCATCACCTCCAGATGCAATGAGATCATTGTATTTGGCAGTGCTTGATAGGAATGTACAACTGAGTACAGTTGTGCAGAATCAGAATGAAGAGATTAGTGCTCTTTATGTAGTGAAGGAGTCTGTAGAAGTAGATTTTGAGTCAGCATGATGAGAAGGTGCTCATGATAAATAAGGCTAGGGATTTTAAGAAGGAGGCCGATGAGCTTCGTAAAGAATTGGGGGATAAGGATCGAAAGATAGCACGGATGTCTTACATCCATAAGAGTGCTCATAAGGATTTCAAGCTTAAAGTTGCTTGTTATTCCATAAAGTTGGGGCAGACTCGATATACTATTAGTCGGGATACTGTAACGAGGATTGCGAATGAGAAACATGAGGACGCTGTTATGCATTATTAGAAAACTAGAGTTATAAATATATGTGTAGTGACGTAAAACCCTCTTTTTTATAAAAGGGTAGTCTTTTTGTAAATCACAACTTTTGTGAAGTTCAATTATGGGATAGAAATGTAATAGCTTTTGGCTATGTAAAACAAATTATAAATAGTTTCAAACTATGAAGAAGCATATTAATATAATAAAGTTTTTATTTAATGTGCTTTGATGCGGTATGAGGTATTAGTATGGAAGGATAACCAAGCAAGTAAATAGATAATAATGAAATTTTATTTATTTAATCAGAAAATACCGCCAAGGAGAAGACAACGTAATCAGGAAGCGGAATCACGTAATGAAAATCAAGGGGGTCAAAACAACCCTATGCAAGAGTTCATTAATTTATTAACGGTTGCATTTAACTAAACTGGGGGTAGAGTACCAGCCGAATCTAGGTTAGCTAGAATGACTACCTTTAAAGAATTTAAAAGCGTAGGTCCGCCGGAGTTCAAAGGAACGACGGACCCATTAGAAGCCCAGACATTGGTAAAGGAAATAGAGAAGGTGTTTGTTATTACAAAACGTAGGTGTTGCGCAAAAGACTTCTTTTGTGACTTACATAATGAAAGGGGAAGCCAACTTCTGGTGGGAGGCTCACCAGGGTGGGGCTAGAACAGATGCGGTAATGTGGGACCAATTCAAGTAGGTTTTCTTCGAGAATTATTTCCCTACAAGTATGCAGGGGAGGAAGGAGATTAATTTCTTATAACTTAATCAATTGTACAGGACGGTTCCCCAGTACGCGGCCAGATTCAATGAATTGGCAAAGTTTGCTCCACATCAAGTGGACACTGAGGAGAGGAAGGCACGTAGGTTTGAGCAGGGCTTGAGACCCTGGCTATATAGTAGGATTTCGGTGTTCCAGAGTGTTTCCTATTGGACCATTCTGGAGAAGGTCATTATAGCAGAGGGTGGTAGGGAGGCAATGACTCAATACCACAAAGAGAGGAAGAATAAGAGCAATGGAGAGGGAGGAACCAAGGCAGAAAGTTCCAGTGGTAGTGGCAGTATGCCAAAAAGGAAGAATTTGAAATCTAGGAATACTGGAGGAGGAAATAAAGGGATCCTAAGCGTAGGATTGAGGTATGTAAGACACGTGGAAAGACTCATCTAGTAGTTTATTTGAAATGGAAATCGGTTTATTTTAATTGTGGACAGGAAGGTCATATATTACCCAATTGTCCTAATCCTAAGAAAAACCATGGTTGTTTTGTATATGGGTCGTTTGACTACATGGCAAGAAATTGCCCAAAGAAGGGGTTGGAGGAAAGTAAAGGTGTTAGTAGCGGTAAGTTAGCCATGATGCGGTTGCATCAGCGAATTTAGTAGTAGGTATCATTATGGCCAATACAATGAATGCTTATGATCTGTTTGATTGGAGTGTTACTTTTCTTTTATAGCATGAGAGTTTGCTAAGTGATTAAGTTCATTCTCGGAAGGGATTATAAATACCTTTATACGTTAAGGTAGAGAATGGGGAAATAACTTTTGTGAATTATATTCGTGGAAATGGCTTCATGAATAAGGAATGTAAGCAAGTATCGGTAGATAAGTACCGATAAAGTTGAGAGAATTTGAAGTAATTCTCGGTATGAATGAGTTGATTAACCATAGAACTTTAATAAATTATTAGAATAAAAGTATGAATCTTCGATTTTCTAAGTAACCCAAGGTAGTATTTTACGGTAATAAAATACCGTGACGCTCTTATTGTCTAACGATGACGCAAGTTAGGAGGATGTTAAGGAAGAGGATTAGTTGTTACGTTTGCGTATCGACTATCGTAAGGGGAGTAAGTTAGCGATTGATAGTAAATACCCAGTGCCCAGGATCGATGATCTATTTGATCAGTTGAAAGTCGTAAAGTATTTTTCTAAGATAGATTCGTGTACGAGGTATTATCGATAAACGTAAGGAAGGACGAGGTACCTAAGACGACGTTCAGAAATTGCTGTAGTTATGATGAGTTTCTGGTTATGTTGTTTGGGTTAACTAATGTGTGGAAGTTAGACTTTCTGTATGGGGTGCCGAGCAAGTCGATGGCAAATTGATAGGTACTCTGGTAAGGTGCTATGGTTGAAAGTACCATTAGCGTCACAGAGTGTTCAAGTAATATTGGGATGAGGGTGTCGTAATGATCATTGGTTGTATTCTAGTCTACTTTAAGATGTCAGAAGATCACGTTGAACATTTGAAGATAGTGTGTGAAACACTATGAAGAGAGAAGTTGGATATGGAATTCACTACGTGTGAATTGTAGCTTGAGAGATAGATAGATTTGTTATTAAGAAGTATGTTGGGAATGAGAAGTGAGAAAATAGTTTTTAGGAGCTAAAAGGAAGGTTAAGTGAGGCATCTGTATTGTCTTTATCAGGTGATACGGGGGATTTTATAGTGTATCTCAATGTTTCACATAGAAGACGGGGTTGCGTGCTCATGTAGAATGGCAATGTCATTACGTATGCATCACGCCAGTTAAAGAATTATGAGGAGGCCTATCCTATTTATGATCTAGAATTGGCAGCTGTAGTTTTTGAATTAAAAAATTGAAGATAATATTTATACGGGGAGAAGTGTGAGATATACACGGGCTCTAAGAGTTTGAAATATATCTTGACACAGAAGAGGTTGAATATGGAGTATAGAAGGTGATTAGAATGGATAACAGGTTACGACTATGATATGTTATATCATAACGTAGACTCAATCCACGATACTGGAACGAGTTAATTAAATATCACTAGGTAATGAGGAGTGTAAGCAAGTGAAGTAGAGGATGCACGATAAAGAGAAGATCATGTATAATCTTGTTTTGAAGGAGGAATTTGAGTTTCAAATAATTTTAAAGTTAAAAGAAGAATTAATCAGATGAAGATAGCGTAATATGTTAATAAGTATTTAAACTTCCAACTCAAATTATTGATAGGAAGTGACAAGTCATGAAAAATAAGATAATACCTTCGTTGAAGGTGAAATGAAAGAACTACAATGTCGAAGAAGCATTGTGGAAACTTGAGATTAAAATGATGAAGAAATTTTCCTCATTTAGTTAGATAATTGTAGCAAGATTCTGGGGAGAATCCTTATAAGGGGGGGAAGAGTGTAACGCCCCAGAAAAATTGGATTTTTGAGAATTAAATTTTTATTTGATTATGTGGATTAAGTGAATTTAATTAATTAATTATGGGAGTAAGCTATTTGAAGGTCGTTCTATGACCTAAACATATCGGAATGTCGTAGTATGTTGGCTACGTGGTAGAATTAAAGTGTTTGAATTTCCAAGACAAAAATAAAAGCTTTCCGAGAAATTTTCCGAAAAACACTATTCACGCATTTCTGCTCGAAAATTATTTTTGAATTTCCGAGAAATATGTAATGATAGAATATCGAGGTGAGATAGAATATCCAATAATATTTCAGTTTTGGCAAACACAGTTTTTCGCATGAGGACTTAAAACCTAACGGTTAGGGAAAATGAATTTCGAGAAGGAATTTAAATGTTTATAATGAATTAAAGCAATGATTATATAATATGTAAGTATTGTACGAGGTAATGAATACGAGTATAATACGAGGTATTGTACGAGCATGTATGAATGATGGAATGTCGTATATTAAATAAGTATACGAGTTAGAATACGAGAATTATACGTAGAATATACGTTATAAGGCTTTAAGCAAAAGGTAATGGACTTGTAGGATTGAGTAAGAAATTGTAAAGTCCAATAAGATATTGATAAGGCCCAAGTGTAGAAATGTGTAAGCCCAATGCAAGCTAATGAACAAGCCCAAGTGTTTGTTTAATTGCAAGCCCAATGTATAAGATAAGTTAATTAAGCTAATTGAATGCAAAGCCCAAGATAAGATCCAATGGGTAAAGCTTGATCCATGGGGCAACCCATGGGTGAATTGGTGACCAAGAATTAAGTGTGATGAGCAAGTAGATTTAAGGGTTAAGCAAAGGATAAGCTAAGTAACTTAAAGGCTAAGTAAAGTGCTTATGAGTGATGAACAAGCAAAGTGCTTATATGTGATGACTAAGTAAACTTAATGGCTTAGTGTTGTGATGGCCAGGTAATTAATTTGATGAGCAAGTAAAAGGATAAGATATGTGCTAAGCAAGTATACTTAAGAGTTAAGTAAGTGTGGTGGCCAAGTTTACTTAATAGCTAGGTAATGAATAGTAAGGAGGTGATTAAGGAGGTGGAGTGGCTTTATGACCATTATACCCTAACTTAGGAAGTCCTATAAATAGGAATCTTGCTAGCTCAGTTGCTAGTTGTTAGATGTTAGATTTTCATCCAATAACTTATAGCTTATTGGTTAGAGAGATAAAATCTACAAAAGCTAGAACAAGTTAGACTTTGAGAATTCAAGAAGCAAGAAGAAGATTAAAGATTAACCAAGTGATATTCAAGGGTAAGCAATTTTAAACCATGATTCTCTTTCTCTTCCATTGTTAGAGAAGTGGGTAGTGGTAGAACATGTATGCTAAGGAATGATAAGAATGATTAATTAATTGACTTAAGCCGTATAAGTCATGAATAAGTAATTCAAACTTAATTAAGTTATGAATTTATGAAGAGCTTATATGAACTACTCATATGTGTACTTTAATAAAATTGTATGATAATAAGAAGTAAGAATGGTGGTTAAAAGACTTAATCTATAATAAGTCATGAGAAAGGAAGTCATAAGTAGTTTATACTTTTATAAGTTATAAACTCACAAAGAACAAGTAATAACTTATCATGTTTATAAGTTAATGAAGTATGTATGTCAAGATATTAGTATGATGAATTGAATAAATTTGAAATGATGAACAAATCATAAGAAATGAAGTTAAAGCGAAATTTACGAGTTTGGACGATAATCGTCAAATTCGTGAAATTCTCGGAATGGAGGTCGAATTTTGATATTGAGCTTGGAAACATTGGTTTTCAATGGAGACAAGTCATATTTGGCATTATAGAGTTGCAGACTCAAAACTAACCGGATTCCGACTTAGAACGAAGAAAGGAGCATTGAACATTCACGAACGTTACCGTTTTTGCTAAAAATGGACTAATCGGTGAATTTTTAGCAAACGAAGTCAAATAGATAAAATTCTTGCATGAACGCTTAGAGTATATAATTTGTGAACCGTAGGCTCTTGAACGAGCCAATTCAAACTTATAACGAAGAAGTTATGAGCCCGGGAATCTCACTAAAGAAATTGTTCATCAAAAAATTTTACGGTCTTTGAGGATCAGCCGCAATAGTACCAAGAATGATTATGAAACTAAACGAATTTCGCATATCATGACATGCGCCAGAATATGAAGGGGACTCGTGTCAAGCGCTGAGTCTGGATCTTTAGTTTCTGTAGTGTTGCGCCGCAGCGCAGCTGAAGTAAAGGGAGCTGGAGCCACATCGCTAGCCTTAAGGTTTTGACATTCAAGAATGTTTGTAAGGAGAGCATGAACGGTAACTCATTAGTAATGAACTAAAGTTTAATTATAACATTGTTAAGACATGTTTAAACCTTAATTATGATCATTTAGAGTTAAAGTAAATCTATTAAATATAAACGTGAACGGTATGCAATATGCGTACTTAATCAAATGACGATCGAGTAATGATTTAATAACGTAAGGACGGTAGTAAGCCGTGAGGAAGGATGATTAACTCAAAACGAGTTGCATTAATAAAATAATTTCAGTTAAGTTATAGATGAGAAAGAAGTTGGTGAGAATGATGTAAAAGATAGTGGCAAGCCGGAACCAATAAATAACAAATCTAATACATGATTAGATTGAGAAGAAGGGTAAGATTCATTAGGAACCATGTATGTTCATTCATGACCTAATGTGGTATGTTATGTGGTCATGTGTTGTAGAGACCGTAAAGACTGAAAGGAAAAGTTATTATACTGTAGCAGACGCTGAAGACAAGTTTTTTCTAAACGCTTATCTAACCTTCATGTTAGCCAGGTTTTCAGTTATTCATGTTATAATACGCATGAATTGTTTTACAAAAATGTCGATGCCAGTTTTAACTCCGCTAGACTAGTCTTCAAGATTGATTGATTTATTTACAAGTCTTTCAATATATAATTGTTAATGCTATCCTACGCCAATTGTTTGGTACGGATTCAAGGTAACCCTCAGTATGAAAAAACAAATGTATTTTTCATCGATTATTTGATGGGCACGCGAGGTTGTCAAAACTTAAACGTACATACTTTTAATGAATGTAGTGTTGATCAACATAGAGTACTATGGGCTGATCACCCAGAAGTGCTCGTAAGATATACCGAACTTACGGACTTAAGGCCGAGTTGTCCTTTTCAAAGAAATTATGAAACGCTCATGGTCTTGAGCCAGAATTGATGTTTTACTGAATATTGTTATTGTAAAACGTTTTGAAGGAAAAGAACTGCTATTTTGAATTATCGATAGTACTTCATAACTATTGTCCAGTTATTGAAGATATACGATTCCTATGTTTCAAGCATGTTGTTTGAAAGAAATTGTTGTACTTGTTGAGCTTGTTATGCTCACTCTTGCTTGAACCATATGAATGCAGCTAGGACCAAACGAACTGAGGGATCCGACAAGAATAAACGCAAGACAAAGATGAATGATTAGTTTACCTTGTAATAAACTAGTAAGTTGTATATATTATAGTATGATGAACAAAGAATGAAATGGTTTTAGAACCTGGGAATGGGATGTAATATTAATAATGTAATAAGAATGTCGTTGATACACACATTTTGATGTCATTTCAATAGAATGAATGTACAGTTATGAGTATCGTGTAGCACCATCTGTCGGGTTGGAAGATACCTGGATTTGGGGGCGTCACAGATGAAGGACAATGTCAGTGGACAAACCCACCATGTCTTCGTGAGACCATGGAAACACATCCTGGAATTGGGTTAGTAGCACAACCATGTCATTCCGCTGGTTTGGGTTAAGGTCTGAACTAATCTTGATTATCTTAGGGCTTTCTAAGGTTCCCATATTGAAAGAAGTTGTTTGATCAAGGTTGGGTTTAGGTTTGTCTTCGACCCATTCTTTGATCTCCTAAGGTATCTCAATGTCCTCTTATATTTCCATCAATTCTGAGTCCAACTTTTCATCAAAGTTATAATCCTTGTGGAGAAAAGGCATCTTATCAGCAAGTACATGCACATCTAAATTCAGGGTCCTGAAACAAAATATGCTTTCACTTAATATATGAAACTGTTTAATCATACAAAATATGAGCATATACTGATAAAATAATTGCTAATACTGTATAGAAAAGTAAGCAGTTAATATTATCTACAGGGCAGAGTGGTTTTTTGCCCGTTTTACCCTTGTCGACCAATGCATGGAGTGCTGCTCCAATTGTCAAGGGCAAAGTTATGATGGACCGCAGTGATGGACCGGCTTTCATCGTCCTCCTTCTCCCGAATGATGACCATAACATCTGGGATATCATCGTTTGGGGTGTATCTGTTTATATGTTCATCATTGTCCTTTTAAGACCCCAACTTATGAAAGCCGGATCCGATTAAGGCAGAAACGTGGGTCAAACAAATCACCAAGATATTCGATGTCTTGGGATGCATGGAGGAACAGAAGGTTCCATTCGCCACCTTTATGTTCCGTAATGAGGCAGATTACTAGTGGGAATCTGTGAAGAACCCATCCAGCCGCACTCAGCATGTCTTGGGAGACGTTTCAGAAACTTTTCAACGACAAGTACTGTCCTAAAAGTATTCGTCATATAAAGGAAGTGGAGTGTATTAGATCAGAACAAAACAACATGACGGTGTCCCAGTATGAGGCAAAGTTTACAGATTTATCTAGGTTTCCACCTCATTTGGTGGAGAATGAGGAACGTATGACGTGGATGTTTCTGAGAGGTTTGAAACCCGGCATACGTCAGTATCTCATTTCTCATAAATTTTCTCTCTATTCAGATGTTGTCAGCAGGGCTCAATTGTTAGAGCGAGATAACGAGTACGTTCAACCGAGGGACCATCACCAGGATCATACTGGTGACAGCTGTCATCAGAACAACAATAACCAACGGAGAAAGAAGAATATGGACAAAGGCGGTAACCACTCTGGTGGTAATCATGGCCATGAGAATAGAAGAAGCGAGTCGGGAGGAGATTTTAAAAAGTGGAGATATATTCAGACCATAAAAGCCTTAAATATTTCTTCACCCAAAAGGAACTCAACATGCGGCAACGACGTTGGCTCGAGCTGTTAAAAGATTATGACCACACCATTCAATACCATCCTGGAAAAGAAAATGTGGTAGCTGACGCGTTGAGTAGAAGATTATATGCAGGAACGAATGCGATGATGTCAAGTATATGCATAGAACCCACTTTAATCGATGAAGTTAAAGTTACTCAAGCCACAGACCCGGAGCTGATGCGTATGAAGAAGAAAGTACAAGAGGGTGCTATTCCAGAAGCAAGAATCGATGAAGAAAGAATACTTCGAGTCCACTCCAGATTTTGTGTTCCTAACAATTTTGATTTAAAGAACAAGATCATGATGGAGGCACATAAAACACCATTTGCAATCCATCCTAGAAGTACCAAAATGTATCGTGATCTTTGACATACTTTTTGGTGGAACAATATAAAGAGAGAGATCGCGAAGTTTATCTCGAGGTGTTTAACTTGTCAACGTGTAAAGGCGGAGCATCAAGTGCCTAAGGGTCCATTACAACCACTTGAGATTCCAAAATGGAAGTGGGAACACATTACCATGGATTTCATTACGGGTCTTCCCACGATTTCTTAAGTCATAAATGATATTTGGGTTATTGTTGATAGATTAACCTACTCTGCTCATTTCTTGCCGATACGGGAGACTTATTCCCTTGAACGTCTTTCTCATATATATGTTAATGAGATTGTGAGATTGCATGGCATGCCAGTATCCATAGTTTTGGATCGTGACCCAAGATTCACTTCACGATTTTGGGTTAGCTTGCAAAAAGCTATGGGCACGAATTTATGATTCAGTTGGCATACCATCCTCAAACGGATGGGAAATCATAAAGGACTATTCAAACTCTTGAAGATCTATTAAGACTCTGTGTCCTAGATTTCAAAAGGGGTTGGGATAAGTATTTACCATTGGTGGAATTCTCTTACAACAACAGTTATCAGGCAAGTATATGTGTGGCTCCATTAGAAGCATTGTATGGAAGAAAGTGTCGCTATCCAGTATGTTAGGATGAGGTGGGTGAAGCAACATTGTTGGGACCAGAGTTGGTACGTATGACTACAAAAAAGATCCAAATGATTCGACAACGTATACAATTGGCACAGGATCGATAAAAGAGTTATGCGGATCTTCATCGAAAGGACGTGGAATTTAGTATTGGGGATCATGTATTGTTGCATGTTGCTCCATGGAAGGGAGTTACAAGATTTGGGAAGAGAGGAAAGCTCAATCCATGATTTATTGGTACATTTCATATTCTTGACCGAGTAGGAAATGTAGCCTATAAACTTGCGTTACCTCTAAGTATGTCTCGTGTTCATAATGTTTTTCATATTTCTGTGCTTCGTAAATATGTGAAAGACCCGAACCATGTTATTGAGTTAGAACTGGATGAGATAGCTGAAGACTTAACGTACGAAGAGGTACCTGTCAAGATCTTGGATAGGAAGGAGCATGTCTTATGTACAAAGGTCATACCATAATTTAATGTTTTGTGGAGAAACCATGCTATTGAGGAAATGACTTGGGGGTTGGAAACGGAAATGAAAGCGAGGTATCCTCACCTTTTCGAAACACCAGGTAAGTATATCAATTTTGAGGATGAAATTTCATAAGGAGGGGAGGTTGTAAGACCCCAACTTATTATAAATAAAACCAAATTTCCTCTATTTATTATTTTGAAATAGTAAGGGTTGATTTGATTAATGTGGTTAGTTATGGGTAAAATGCGCAAATTTTTCAAATATGCAAGTGGTTATAAAATATTCATTTTTATCGGAGAATATTCGTTTGGTCGTGAAATATTCTTACTGTCGGGGAATATTCGATTTGACTTAGTAGCGACCTTGTTGGGCCCCCATAACGAAAAAAACGATTGGATGAAGAAAATGACAAGTATAAGTTCTTTCCAAATAACGGTGTAGTTATTCACAGATTATCTTTGTTGGAATACCCGTGGTTAAAACACAAGTAGCAC
Source organism: Panax quinquefolius (assembly GCA_020205615.1). Classification (NCBI taxonomy): domain Eukaryota; kingdom Viridiplantae; phylum Streptophyta; class Magnoliopsida; order Apiales; family Araliaceae; genus Panax; species Panax quinquefolius. The sequence continues at coordinate 2,448,295 of JAINUW010000529.1, read as the reverse complement.
ACCAGATTACACCAACTATTGATTCTTACGTAGGAAGGCATTACTCAATAATTGTTACAGTAGTTACTGTTCAATATTTTTTTTTATTGATTCAATAATTGCTACATTGATATTTTATATTATTATTATTTCAATAATTGTCACTACACAATATTTTTATTATCAGATCAATAATTCATATTATTTGAATAATATTATTAGAGAACATTATTGGCAATGTCTAGAAAGTTCACATCTAAGGAGAGGTTTGGTCACCTAATCATGCGCTTGATGAGAGAAATCCTTATTGAAAAGCCCCTTTTTCCTCGAACCGCCTGATTATCGATATTGTGATTACTGTAATATTATTTGTCAATAATTAATTATTGATTTATATGAGAAGGAAAATATTCATTTTATATAGATATAGATGGAGAAAATTTTTAATGTGACAATTGTTGAAAAATTGTTATTTTATCTTTTCTGATAAATAATTCATTTAAATATATTATTATATTTTAATAATATAATAATGGTGATATTTTTTCAATGAATGTGGGATATATGAGTATATGAGGAGGAGGAGTATTTTTGTTACAATTAATGTTTAAAACATGTTAAACATGTCAGTGGACCCCATTTCTTGACTGAAATTAGTTTATAACCCGTAAAATAACCCGTTTGTGGATTTCGGTCAACTTCTGCTTGGAATTTGGAAAAACTTAAACTTACAAAGTTGTAGAGAATGGAATTTCCTATGGAAAGGACATGTGGTTTGAATTTTTCTGATAAAAGGGCTATTTATTATGAATTATTGAAGTTCCATAGTTCCGAAATAATTGATTTTTGAAAGTTTTAATTATTTTTAATAACAAAAAAGTTTTTTTTGTTTTTATCATTATTTGGTAGCTGAATTTAGATGTTCAAGGTAGGCTAAGGAAAATTTTTTAAATATATTAATATTTTATTAAATTTTCTACTTTGGTGTTCTAAGCATTTTTCCATAAATAGGGTGCTTAGATTAGAATTAAAAATCACACCAAAAACTGAAGTTTTCTCTCCTTTTCTCTCTTTATATTATCGAGCGTATTCGTGTGAGTATTTTGATACTTTGAGTGTTGCTATAGGGTGCAAATTCCCTTCAGCACTATATCCGGTATTCCAACTAGAAGTACAATCTTTTAAAGGTAAGGGATATTATTTTTTTTTAAATGATATTATTTCTTCTAATATCATTATACCGGATTATTGGTAAGATTTTTCTTGTGAAATTCTTGTCTTTTAGTGTCGGGGTTACTATTCACGATACTCAAGACTATTCACATATATGACTGACAAGATTCACGGTGAAAATTAAATTTTCATTTTTTGTCCAAAATATCTATTATGGATACTAGCTTTGATTGTATCCATGTCTTGATCATTCTTGAATTTTACTTCACTATGAATATTAATGAAGTATTTTTGAATTTGGACTATTTAAACTACGAATCCTTAATATTTGCTCTTTTGTTTCACTAGATTCATTTTTTTAAAGATATTTTTCATCATTCTCAGTCCTAAATGATGGTATTACTGAATATCTTTGGCCTGTAGTGCAAAAGATGAATGAATTTTGATGAATATCTTTGGCCAGTAGTGCTGAGATGTACGGTGTTTGAGATGAACATATTACCGATCGATGAATATCTTTGGCCTGTAGTGCAAAGATGAATATTTGATTCAAGATGAATATTGATTGATGTTACAGGGATAAAATATTGATGATGGACTTTTAAATTCATAGATAAAAGTAGATTTCATTCTCAACGTAACTCTTCTAAGTTCGGAGTAATTTCTGAAACATTTCAGTGCATCGACGACTTTATTGGGTAATTATCGAGTCTAAAACTCTATTCTGTAGTTGAATGACTATAATTATTAGTCATATTATTTTTAAATGACTTATAATAATTTTTTAATTAATTATTATAATTTATCATGATTTTTCAAACACCGGAATCATTATCAAATGATTTAAATATTAAATAGTTCTATTACCATTAATATTTAATTGATATTAAACTATTAATGAAACTATTGCCAAAATATTAAAGTTATTTATAATAACTCAAAATATTTTTACAAAGATTAATATTACCCTTAAATAATTTTTAAAACATTAAAAATCATTTTAAATAATTACCATTACTATTTAAATATTAATGTACTATTTATCAAAATAATAAAAGTCATTAATTATAACTTCAAATATTTTTAATTCATTTATATCCTTTTTAAATTAATACAATCATTTTAAAACTATTTATTTAGTATAATTATTAAATAAATTTAATATCACTAATATTAAATTAATATCATTAATATTAAATTATTAATAAAATTATCCTTTAAATATTAAAAGTTATAATTTATAACTTAAAATGCTTTTAAACACTTTATTTTTTTAAATGATTTTTATAATATTAAAATCATTTTTAAGCTAAATTATTTAATATAATTATTAAATAATTCTAATATCATTAATATTAAATTAATTAATGAAATTTACCCTTAAATATCAAAAGTTATATTTTATAACTTAAAATATTTTTAAACTATTTATTTTTATTTAAAATGATTTTTATAATATTAAAATCATTTTTATTTAATTTATTTAATAAAATTATTAAATAAATTTAATATCATTAATATTAATTATTAATTAAATTTATCACAAAATATTAAAAGATAATAAAAATAACTTAAAATATTTTCTTATACCATAATATAATTTTAAATGATTTTTCAAGTATTAAAATCGTTTTTAAATAATTTATTTAATATTATAATTAAATAAATTACATACCATTAATATTCCAAAATATTAAATATTTATGCAATATATTCAAAATTATTAAAAACAAATTTTTAGGCTTTAAAATAAATTTTTAAATATTTATTTTGTATTTTTAATAATTAAAAATTAATTTTCTCTAATTATTTAATAAAATGATTGATTTTTAATAATAAACTGTCTCTAAAGGGCCCTATAGCGACGAAACTGTCGCTATAGGTGTTCTTGAGCTGTTCTTGGCCAAACCAAGAACTTCATGTCAGTTAGCAAGTAGGTGTGTTTGACCAATCATAATTATTAGACCATAATGATTCTGAGCTTGAAATTTTGTTAGGATTGTAGTATTAATGTAATACTACAATCACCAATTGGTTTTATGCCCATTCCATATCATAGCAGAAATATCTTGAGCTCCAAAATTATTGTCAGAATTGTTCTTCATTTTCTGGGTTTTCCCACAAATAAAGAACAGTCGAGGTACCTACTTTCCAAGCCTTAAATCAAACGTTTTGGGCTTGCTATGTTTGTTCTAATGGTTCAAACTTGAAGTATTAATGTCAGAGTACAATTATCAAACACATTTATAACATTTTATCAACACATAAAAGAGATCTAAGCCGGTTAAACATGGTCAGAAAACATGTTCTTGAAAATTCTGGGATTTCCAGAATCTTCATCCGGGCAGATCGGTCAACCTAGTTTGACCATGATTAATTTTTATTCTGGTCATGATCTAAGTAATATAAAGGCATTATTGTGTACTCCTCATGATAGGCTACAACTATCAAACAACAACACGACTTAAATACTAACAAACAGCAAGATCTGAGGCTCAAAAATGTTGTCAAACGAAATCTGGGTTTCTGGGTTACCCAAAAACTTAATTTTTCGTGAATGGTCAACGAGGTTTGACTGGATATATCTTTTAATCTATAATAGATATAGACCAGATTCAAGTTCTAGTTTAAAGAGCTCATAGCATACTACAAGATCAAAGCTTTAAACAATAAAAATACATATCTGACTAGGATCTATGGGACCTGACATTCATTGTCAGACCCTTATTTTCAAAAATTTCCATATTTGGAAAATCATCAAATTTGAGCCTCTAGATGTTATGGATCTAACATCTAGCAACCCAGGTCATTAATTAACACCTCATACAACATATTTAACACACAAAAAAACTACCATCTAACATAAGATCAAAAGTCAGATTTCTGGTTTAGGGTTTACCTTTTTATGAACCAATTATGATTTCTTGGCTTATGATCTGTTATTAGAAGTCGTGGGGCTTGATTTGTGACTGATCTAGCAAGGAAAATTCATGGGTTTGAGCTTGAGATAGTTTGGTTGGGTGTTGGTTGCACAAATGGTGTAATAATGCATTTTCTCTCTCTTAATCTATATGTATAACTTGTATGCAATGATGTTGGCTGGTTAGATGGTTGATATTTTGAGTATTATAGCTCATAGCTAGACTAGGGTGGTGGCTTGCCAGGATATGGTAGGATTTTCTAGCAATAATTCACCAAATGTGACAAAAAGGGTACTTTGGTCAATTACATTTTAATTTTAATGGTATTCTTGTCCATGGTACTTGAATCTAGGGTTTAATCACTAGATTTTAAACTTTAAAGTTTCTCAATTAATTTCTAGGGTTTGAAAAATTAAAAATTAAAGTGTAATAAAATTTTAATTAAAACACACTAATTAAAATTAGGGTTTTAATAGAAAATTAGGATTTAAATAATTAGGGTTCCTTAATATCATTAGGGTTCCCAAATTAACAATTCAATTTACTAAAATAATAATTAGGGTTTCTAATTTTAACAATTAGGGTTCCTAATTAGCAAATTAGGATTTCTAATTTTAATTAGGGTTTTGAAATATTATTTAGGTTTTTCCTAATTAACAAAAATTCTATAATATGCAGCATAATTCATATAACACAATTTCTGACCGATCTTAAATTTTAGTTTTGAGTTTCCAATTATGGTTTATGACAGTAATACTATGGTTTGTCGTGATACTCCATACTTGACTAACCAATATCAGTCTACACATATAATGTATACATTTATAACACTGAAAAATAATATTATAATTAATATAATATTATCATTCTCATTCATTGCTTAAAATCCAAAATTAGGGTTTGGATTCCATATTTGATTTATCTTTCATATATAACATTATTAATTAAGTTAAAATAATTAACTTAAATAATCTGAACTAAAATTCATATAATAAAATAATATAATTAGTATAATAATTCTATAATCATTTCATATATTATTTAAATAATACAAAATCATATTTTAAGTGTAAAATAAATAATAAAAATATTTCTACTATAAAATTAATTATTATAAGAATATACTTTATAATGTACAATAATTCTAAAATGAAATTATTTGAAATTATTCATGTAATAAATAAATTTTATTTATCACATATATACATACACATTACCTGGCGCATATTCCCATCATTAAAATTATATAAAAAAAAATTATATGAAAAATTTCTCATTTATTTATATAGAAAATATCGGATTATTACATTCACCCTCCCTTATAAGGATTCCGTCCCCGGAATCACCGTTTTAAAACTTATACATACAAGGGTTCATAGCATACACAATCATTTCAAATAGATCTTGATCAGATTCGATTGAATCGATCTTTAACTATTCAACATAAAGTTTATCTATCTGATTAAACGGAAATTTGATTTCTAAAAGAACTCCAATTCCCCTTCAAAATTTCTTTATAAAATAATTTGCTATATATAGAAAAATCATATATATACATGAAAATAAAACTTATTCGAATAATACCTGGAGTTCCATTCCCAGCTGCCACAATATCCTAGACCGTCATGTTGAAGACTCTCGCGGTTGCTTTTGTTGGTTAATTGGTTGAAGTCGGTACTGAGATCGCCAGAGTCCCGCTGCCTTTTCCCGTGGTTACACTTCCCACCTCCATTTTCCTCTTTGGACAATCCTTCACCTTATGTTTAGTCGATCCGCATAGAAAACACCCACTGTTCATCCTTGGGTTGGGGCAGTTGGGAGAAGTATGGCCCTCCTGCCTGCACTTGTAGCATACAAACTTACCCTTCAGACACTCACAAGAGTGATTCGTCCCACAGTTCCCACACTGAACTACTTGCTTCTTCACACCTTCCTGTTTCACATGAACATTCCCAGAAAAATTCCCCTTTCTTTTCTCACCCCTATTCCCACTATTAGTTTCCACCTTCATAGCTCCTACTGCGTTGCCTTTGTTCTTCTTTTCCTTATTGTAGAGGCTTATGGCCTCACTCCCCTCCTCAGCTATGATAGCCTTTTCCATGAGTGCTGCAAAAGTATTGATCTGTAACACCGCCACCTTATTGTAAAGCAAAGGTTTTAAGCCCAGCTAAAACCTCCTTGCCTTCCTAGCCTACGTATCAACTTGATGCGGAGCGAACCTAGCCAACTCATTAAACTTTGCGGCATACTACGCAACAGTCATGTTATCCTGCTTCAACTCTAGAAATTTCACCTCCATCCTAGCTTGTATACTAGCTGATAGATAGTTTTTGAAAAATAAGGTCTTAAACCTAGCCCATGTAACTACTCCTTCTCCTGCCCTAGTTTTATTTTCCTCCCAACAAAAGTTAGCCTCCCCCTTCATCATATAAGTGGTCAAAGTGGTCTTTTGCCCCTCATCTACCCAAGCAATTATGAACGTCTTTTCTATCTCGTTAACCCATGTCTGGGCTTCTATAGGGTCAGCTAATCCCCTGAATTCTGGTGGTCCTACTTCCTTGAAGTCTTTAAATTTTGCCAAGCGATTGTCTGGCTGGTTCCCTACGGCTGGTATTCCCTGTTGCATAGCCTGAGCTACCATGTTTGCAAAGTTTTGCATCGGGTCTTGCTGTTGTCCCCCAACGTTGTTGACAAATTCTTCTGCCCTTTGATTTCGTGTTCGACGTCTTAGCGACATTATCTGATTACATAAAATCATAAATATAACCTACATTCTAAACCTTATTATATAATTTTAACTTGTAATACGAAGTTTTATACAAAACTTATTCCATTAGTCAAACATAGATTCGAATTCATTAATTCAAAGTACTTTACATAACGTAGCACATACTACTATCCCTTTGTGACCACAAAAGTCAGGAATTACTGCAATAACTTACACAAAAGTTGGGAATATTACATTACACCCGTACATTATCAAACATACATAATCAACTACTAATCCTACTTATTTCCTAAGTCACGGTCTTTCATCTTTCTTTTCCCCTTCCTGCTCGGAGCTGCACACGATTTGTTGCTTATGGCTCCCATCTGGTCAATTTGGATTTTAAGCTTATCTTGTTCTTCCATTGTTTATATTAACGCTTTCCGCAACTGACTGTTTGATAGCCTTTCTATTTCCCACAACTTTTCCAGAGAAGAAACCTGGTTCCTCACATTTTGCACTTCTGTTGATGCTTGATCAGCTCCAACTTTGGTGTCTGAATCACTATCTGTCAGTTCCACTATTTTCGGATCTGGTACTACGTTTTCAACACCACCACCTCATCATGGTTGCTTGCACTGTGAGCCTCTATTTCAGCTATTGGCTTTGATATTGGCCCCTTCTTTACTATCTGAGGGTATCCTAATTCTTTTCTTCCTGACATCTATACACATGAATTATCATGATTAGCATATAGTATATACACACAACAAACAATAGTTTTATAAAACCTATCCTTTACTTTGTTTAACAATGAATTTATTCAATTCATCTCCTTTTAAACTCTATGTGAGTTATTTATACTTTCACCGTTTTTCTCTGTTCTAAGTGTAGACACTGAAAATTTTTTGTAGGCCTGTTACAAACATTGCAGGAGGGCAGATTTGTCTTTCGGAGATAACCCTGGAAGACAGCTCACATCCATCCCAGATACTACCGGAAGTTCAGTATCAACCCCGGAACACACACAGGGAACATCATTTCCAACCTCGGAAATAATCCCGAGTTTCGTCCTTGGAGATAACCCCAAGGAAAGTCGTTCCAGTTCCCGCGATAACTCAGAAAACGTTTGTTTCAAATACATGCTATCAGCTTCAATCTCAGACCTCCTGCCGAGGCACTCATACATCAAACCCGGAGCTAACACCAGGCAGATAGGCACACTTACAGATGACCTTGCGGCTTTCAAACACATGCAACAGTCCAATCTCAGATGTAACCCTGAGCAATGTCTGCTTTCAACTCAAATCGGAGATAACCCCGGTGAGGAGTCAAACGTCATCTTGCCAACTCAACACCTGCACGTCGTCTCAACACTTCATACATACATACATATAACAATGTCCTACAAGAACCAAGGAGTTCCAATCCCGAGTGACTATTACGCACGTGGCGGACAATCAAATAGAATTTGAAGCTTGAAGACCATGGGCATGCTCCCCTCTTCCTGACTTCGTAGAACCTCTAATCCCATGTCATTGCATAACTCTCGACACAAATGGTCCAAAGAAGGTCTTATATACCTCATTCGGATGCTCAGATTGAAGTTCTGCAAGTTTGAGCGAACATTACAGTGCACGAGTGCACGTACTTCGAGACGACAGGACCCGCAGAACCTGGGGTACCTCGGGCAGCCGCAAGAGCATCTGCGGCTGCCGCAGGTACACCTGCGGCTCCCTCATCAATAAATAGATGGCTTGGGATGGCCATTTGAGAAAAAAAGGGAGGCGAGGAAGCCCTGTCCAATTTGCTCTATACACACCCTATATTGAGTGTTTCCTCATTTTAAACATCTGTTAGCTCACATATAGCAACATTTTTACCAGCGGGAGCTGAGTGTTTATCCATCTAGAGTCATAGAAGCCTGCATTGGCAGCCCACTGTAAGCCTTCTCACACTCTATAAAGCCTTTCTCTTCATCTTTGCACACACTATTCTACACATTGAAAGTCGTGTTGTGTGCGTATGCCCGGACTTCGGTCCGTGGTTTTCATTTCAGTCTTTATATATATATACTTATATATGTATATATTTATATATGGACTAACATTATCGAGTTATGCCTTGATTGAGCCAAGACTTAAGTCATGAGCATTTACCTGCTTATATATATACTTATATATATAAACTATTGTCAGACTCTATCTGATGAGTCTAGATTTTACATCCGGAGCGTTTATCTGCATTTATATATATATATATATATATATATATATATATATATATATATATATATAGTTATAACCCGTGCTCAAAGGCATTGTATAATTTTTAAAAAAATAAAAATAAATTATAAACACAAAAAAATGAAGCACTGAATATGAACACACACTAAACTAAAAGCCTAATTTAATTATTAACACACCCGCACTTGCACCTGATAATTTACAAAGCATTCAAATAAAAATTCTTATGAAGACAAATTTCAATGAATAAATAAAGAATATCCAACTTTAATAGTCAAATTCTCATAAATTTAAACTAAGTTTAACTACATTTCAAGATTTATTTTTTATTATTTATAAGCCTTTTTGTTTGATTGTAACTTTTTAAATAGTAAGTTGACAAATAAAAATTATTATTTGTTTGTTATAACAACTCCTTTTTTTTGTCTCACGTAGATGGGTATACAGTTTCGTAGAGCCGTAACTTGATGCAAAAACTAATTGCAGATCATTATATAAATTTAGGATTAGCTCATTAACGAAGTTTAAAAATGAAGAACCAGGACAAATATGAGAGAGGGAGAGGACAAACAAATAAGGTGACGAATGACTAATGGTTAAGTTATGAATTTTCAACTTGTTAATGTAACAGATTGCAGGATCAAGTCTTTATGAATTTTCATCCATAGATATATGGATGACCCATGTTCTCCTCCAACCCAGATAAAAAAAATACAAAAGATGGAAAACAACAAGAATTTACAATTTCAAATCACATTTATTCAAACAAAATCAAAAAAATGGGTAAATTCTAGCTGGCCCAATTACTCGATATAATTGAAGTAGCGGTAAAATAAGAAACATCAAGCAAACATAAATTTTGTTAGCTTAAGAATATGAGCAATAGAAGAAATAACAAGATAGAAAAGTTTAAATTCTTGGTCGTCAGATGTTGAAGCTCCAAATGATTTTAGATTGTTGGATGTTGAAGCCTAAATTGATTTGAGGCCATAGATAATTCTCTTTACCTCAATATTGTAAATTTAGATAAACATTTTTAATACTGAATTATAAAATTATATCAAAATTTGAACAAACTTTAATTTTTTATTTTAGGATGATTAAATATTATCATGTTATCATTATTAAATTTTTTAATACTAAAATATATTTAAAGATTCTTCTAAAAGAGTTCTTGAAGATTTTACCTATTTGTATTTTTACCCACCATTGAAGGTCAAAATACAAATAAGTAAAATTCAAATATACTTATTTCCAATTTTTATGTACAAATATAGTTTTTGTTTCTAAAAATGGTATGACTTTCAAATATATCTCAAATTGTGAGCACCAACTTTTTCGGATAGATCAATTTGTGTATGTTTATAATGTAAAGTATAAAAATAGAGATTAAAAATGATTATTTATATTAATTAGGCTCTCGTCAAAATTTATCTATTTTTAGACCAGTAAATTTTAGCAAAAGTAAATAAATTTATCGTGTATTTTTTTTTTTTCTGCTTTTTCTAAAAATATAATAATAATAATAATAATAATAATAAAACCTAATCTTAAGTTTTTTGTCTATTATTATTATTATTTTCTTCATATATTTTAAAAGCCAATAAGACAAAGAGTAAATAAATGATTTCGTATATTGTATATCTTTATCATTTTGAAAATTTAAATTTAAAAATATCTTAAATTAATTTTTTTTAAAAAGATAGTGATTCTATGATTTGGAACGGAAAAGCTAGGAGTATAATTTTTCTCCTTAAGCCACTATTTGTATAAAGATAAAAATAAAAAGCCACCAAAACTAAGGATGATAAAGGCATTTGTTTTAGACAATTGAACAATGAATTTAATACAAATAGCACGGAAAAATATTTGTTAGTAGTAGTAAATGTATAATTAAAACAAGTTACAAACTACATCTTCTTTGGAAAATGGGAACTTTATTTATTTTAGTTATAAAATTATTTGCACTTTGTATTCTCAAATTTATCCTATTTTGCACATTGTATAATATAATTGAAAATGTTGCATTTTGCATCCTAATAAAAATCAATTTCTAGCCGTCAGATGTTGAAGCCCAAAATAATTTTAAATCATTAGATGTTGAAGCCTAAATTGATTTGAAGTCGTTGGATGATGAAATCTTGAGATTTGAGCCGCTCTATTATATATATATATATATATATATATATTACTGTCAGGCCTGGAGTTTACTTCGTGGCGGTTGATTGTCTTTACTGCTTTATTTACATTTAGTCCCGCCTGGAGTTTACTTTGTGGCGGTTGATCGCATTTACTGCTTTATTTACTTTTCTGATCCCCCATGGAGTCGTTTCGTGATGGTTGATGATGTCCATATATATATATATATTTACCACTTTTTTATATTTTCATTTCTGATCCCCCATGGAGTTTCTTCGTCGTGGTTGATCATGCTTGTATATATATATATATATATATATATATATACATATATATATATATATATATATATATTTACAGCTTTTATATATAAAACAGCTTACTGCTTTTCATATAAATTGCGGTATCATGTGAGCCTAAGAATCATGTGATCACAAATTAAGTATACTGAATCTAGATTCAGTTCCCGTGATGGACATTTTCAGCTGTAAGCAACTTGTACATTATTTATAGTGTACAAATTTCCTTAGATGGCTGTCATACCCATGAGGAGTTCGGCACTGCTGTATATTATTTTCTTGAAGAAGCCTCACATCTCGAAAATAAAAGTAAACAAGCCGAACATTTAATAATAAAATGGAAGTATCAAATGCCTCAATTACTATTGAGCACATGGTTTGAAAAACCTCTTTTACAAAACTTCATTTCTATATCTTGTTTAAAACTGAATTTTTATATAAATTCAAATCCTTTGTATATAGGTGCGAATGAGCCATAGCACTACTTCCAAATAAAGTGCACATTGATCCACACACACACACATGCACATTCATATAACAGTTTCTTAAAAAGTGGCGGTCACCATGGCAACACGGATGTCGGGGGGTGCCTAACAACTTCCCTCCGCATAATAACAGTTTCACAGACCCATTTAGCAGTGTCACATCACTGGGTCAATGTGCAAACCTTTTCCGCTTGCATTGGTGCAACTAGTTAAAAACACCAACTGACAACTCTTAAAGTTAAATCATCGACATTACACATGTCGGGCCTTTTTCACTTGTTTTTTCAAATAAATCTCACATTAACATGAGAACAACAAAGAATAAGTAACGAAAAGGGACAACTAAAAATCCCGACGTAGACAGGTGGCGACTCTGCTGGGGATTCTAGTAAGAGGGCTTAAGCCGCTATTACAAGCTTTTTAAAATTGTTATATGCTTGTGTGTGAATGTTGCATTTACATATATGATGAATGTGTATGAATGCATTTTACTTACTGCACTGCAAAATATCTATTTGTGATATTAGTGCTTCGCACATGTCACTATTTTCATAAACGGTGAGACACGTTGTATGTGAATGTATGTTGTGTGGTTCCTCCATCAGGAGGTTATCCTATTCGTGTTTCATTACTGGACTCGTAGGGAGACTAATTCCAATGAGGCTCAGGAAAGGCACCACCCAGATTCGCTCCAGTTGAAAGATCGGATTAACTTCCCGTCAATTAGATTGCTTTGATCTGGGGACCTTCATGCCAAAAAGCTGCGAGAATAATCCTAGGATAGGTCAACCTCTGATAAACCAAACGTGGAGGAAAGTCTCTTCATGCTTTCTATTTTCAATTACTTGTAAAAGCATTTACTTGTAATTTCATTCCATGCTCATCTTTATAAAGAAAATCTGTGCATACATGACATGTTATCAATTAACACCCGTTTTTGTAGGACAATATTCCTAAAACAGGCACATTATAATAACATTTACATTATTCCTAAGACTAAACTACATAAGTTTTTTTGTAGGGAAATAATTGGGCCTGTTACCCACTTAAAATCCAAAAAGGCCACGAGCCTACAGCCAATGATGTCTTCTTCTGACCAGTCTAATCCTATTTCTCGAGAAGAATTTGACGGATTAAGTAAACAAATAACAGATTTGGTTGTTATCCTAAAATAATTGCATCAATCTACTCAGGGTACAAAGATGCCTACACATACAGAATCCTCTGCACAAGGAGGAGCTCAAGGTTTGGAAAAAACAATTCCAGAACCTCAGTTGGATAAGACCAACAAAGACCATGAAAACAACCATCTCAAAGGAGATCTGATGAGTGGGATTTATACCCGCGAATCGGATAATTTATGACTTAAATAATTGCCTGAATTCGTATTTTTTATGTATTTTTATATAAATATAGTGTTATTGCGCTTAACTGATGAATTGTAGGGCTCTACAATAGCTTTCAAGCTTTAAAAGGGCAAAATGGTCATTATTTTCACACTCACACCGCGACACCACTGCCAAGCTTATTGCCCGCGCTGAAGCGCCACACCATGGGCCTTGCTGAGATCATCTTCACGTCGCGGCGCCAGTGTTGCTTATCAAGCTCGCGTTGCAGCGCGAGCTCTATGTCCTTGATTTTAATGTGGTAAATAAGCTACTAACTCACTGATTGGTGGGTCATACGCATGCCACCACCTTCTAAGTGCTCAAAGCAGAGAAGTGAATTTTGACCTAGCAAAGGAAGGGAGGCGGATATAAGGCAAAAAGGGAGGCTTGCAATAGGATATAACACATATAACATATTATAAATGGATAAGAGATCTAGAGAGTAGTTTAGCTTAGGAATTTATTTCTTTTGTAATTTCTCTTCCTTTCTTCTGATAAATGTTTGTAAATATAGATTAGCTATATTAGGGAGAAGTTTGGGTTTCTTTGGAGCATCAAGAGCAATGAGCTACACGGACTGGAGAGCTTGATTCGAGCAGAATGCTTAGAGATTTAAGGGCTTTGACAGAGTTTCTTCTTATCTATTTATTTTCTCTGATTTTGTAATCTACAAATGTTGCCTTTATTGTTACTTGTATTTTATTCAATAGCTATGATCTGAATATTTTCTCTAAGGTTATAATGGAACCATTTGTTATTTAAATTGATTGTCTTATCTCTATGGTTGGCACCATATGATTTGGTTCAATATATTTATGCTTAATGATTCTCGCTAAGAAATTAGCGATGATTTTGGTAATTTACATGATATCGACAGAAGAATTGTAGATTTACACCAAAATATATTGGTATGTGATTGTGGGTTTCGACTGCATAAGTTGTGCGTAGAATAGACATATATCTGTGCACCACGTGCGACCTATTTGAGAGCTTATGCTTAAATCCTTGTTCTGATCAATTCACATTGACATATATAGGATTGTACCTTGCTTGGGCATTCTTTTATGTTCTATTCTCTATCGGGTGGATCTGGAAAGGATATGTTTGTACATACCTTGACAGAGGTGTGTGAGCACTTGTGCGTTCTCGGTCAACAAATTGTCGTGACCATTTAGACCATTGAGAGAAGGGTAGTTAATTTGATGAAACATAGCACACCAGGTGTTCGACAGAATGCCTGAGTGGGGTGAAGTTGTAACCTTAGCTTGTTATTCCTTAGATTACCATTCGTTATCCATTTACTTGCTTTGATAATTAGTTATGGTTAGATTAATCACTCTTTCATTTATTGCTATTCGAATAAGACTTTAGTGATAGTTCCTCTTGGGTACGACATTCTACTTATCACTGTATTACTTGTTAGACAGCATATACTTGTGCGTGTTTAGTGATCGGTTATCCTACCAACAAGTTTTTGGCACCGTTACTGGGGAGCTGTAATTTTAATATTGTCCAATATTGATTTCAATCAATTTAGTCTTACTTTGAACGTATATATATTTATTTCTTTTATTTGTTTGATCTTCCTTTCTTTTTTGTTTTTAAGTTATAGATTATGGACGATCAAAGTTATCAATGGCCTTATGAGTGGACGACGCCACCAAGCTCGGAAGAAGGACTCAAGAAATTGCAAGTTCAAATTGCCAATGCCTTCAGGTTTTCTGACAATCTTGAGTGTCAGTCCACTCAGAATGCCAACTGTCAGGAACGAGCTAACTTTGAACAGATCTCCTATCATCAAAACTGCCAGGGTTATCCAAACTCTTGGGACTATAGTCAAGAGTAGTATCATGATCCGAATCATGCATTTCAGTTTGAATATCAGTCTCCGCCACACTATGAGTCGACATCTCAGCCGAATGAGAACTTTTCTGAGTCCTCAACACGTGAAGAAGAGAACGGACTTGAGGAGATTCTCAGCGTCTTCATCGAAAGAAATGAGATTCAGATGGCAAGCCAAGAAGCTGCATTGCACAGCCTTGAGAATCAATTGGGGCAACTCATCAATGCCATCACAAATCCACCGCGAGTCTATGTACCAGTCTTAATTGATCTCGACGATGATGAAATAGAGTATTGCACGGTGGATACACAAGGAAAATGGGATGAATCTCACATAGTTGTTGATGGAGATGTCATAGTGCAAACTAACCAATCGGTGGAGTCTGAATTTGAAGACAAACAGAGAAACAGTGGTTTTATAGTCATTACTGATCCACAATCAGAAACCACGCTCCCAACTGTGAAAATCCTAGAGGGCCCAAAAGAGTATAAGGAATGCTTTCAACTTGATGACAAAGGCAAATTAGTGGATAATTCTAGTGGCGAAAGATTCTTTGTGCCAAAGGATAACTGGATGGATGAAGGACAGAAGAATGGCCAAGCATCCATGTCGGCTAATACTTTAAAAAAATTAACGAACATGCTGCATGAAAAAGTCATTTTTGCCTATAAGCCAGATTGAATGACATCGGTATAGTCAAGCCGACGACTTTAAAACAAGCGCTTGGTGGGGAGGCACCCCCATCTCGGTATAAATTTTATCTATTTTCTTTACTTATGTCTAGATTACCCGGTATCTATTCGCTTTAGTTGTTAACATAGCTGCCGAATCGTACATTATTGTTTTGTGTCTATCATTTATAGGCGGCATGTTTAGTATGACGTATTGCATATTATAATAGTGGTTATGTGTTTTTAATAATGTATTTTTTCCTTTGTAGTGTAGATTTTGTTCTTGTCTTGGCATGTGCAGATAATAGGCAGAAAAACTCATAAATTATATCTCGGCCATGGGCCAACAAATAAATCAGATTCATCTCGCATTGCTGCTCCATGAAATTACATGACCTCGCATCGCTAACTTGCAATACAAATACCAACCATCAAAGGGCGGGGATGCGGCGGGTGCCCAAGCGAGACCCGACTCTTCGCTAAGTCGTCTTGCAAATACCAACCAAAGAAGGATTACTCGCATGCACGCATTTAGTAGCGAGATTTTGAATATTAAGTGCAGTTTTTAGCAGCAGTTACACCACGCCTCTCCATATCTTCCCAATCCTCTTGGCATTCTCAGCACTTCTCGTCTTTCGACAGTAGCATAGCACAAAGGAGCCCTCATCTACCAGCAACTGTGCATTCATTCTAGCCGTGTTCTTCTCCACACTCCAATTCATTCCCCACAAGAACCCAAGGCAGTGCACGTAAAGAACAAAAGGGCAAAAATTAAACTAGGGTTTCTAAGTCAAGTTATTTTTGTTGGGTTTCATACAAGCAGCCATTTTTTTGGTTTTATTGGGTTATTTGTTGTCTTCTGTTTGTGTGATTTCCACTGCTGGAAATCTGGTTTGAGCAACAACAAAAAAAGGTTGTCCATATTGGTTTTAAGGAACACACTCCAAGTGTTTGTTCAAATTCCTAAGAGAATAACTTAAATGTTTTGGGGCTGTTTAATATTGGCAATTGTTGGGGTCTTTTTGGCTTAAGTTGGGGGAATTTTGGCACTATTTAAGGACTGTTTTACATCAAACCTTCTCTGATTTTGAAATGGCTCCCAAGAGGCAACGCCTGAGCGTCAGAGGGTCTTCGTCTTCGTCCGCAGCACCACAGGCTTGGGACTCAACCAAGTTTTATCAGTGAGGAAACCTGGAAGTGGTATAGAGACTCTTTTGGCACGCGCAACTTGATTCCTGAATGGGGGTTGCGGCCTGATAGAAAAGATGGTGAACTCACGAACATGATACTTGAACGACAGTGGCTAAACTTCACAAAACCACCCGTATCAGCAGTGGTATCTGTAGTTTGGGAATTCTATGCAAACGCCAGTCCAGATGGTCCTGCTGTGGTTCAAGTCAGGGGGCGGTCTGTGGCTTTTGACAGTCAAGCCATTAATTCACTGTTCGGGGTACCCAACTATGCGGGTAATGATTATATGTAGTGGGGAATCCGCAGTTATGACCTGGAGGAGATCATCAGAAGGCTCTGCAAGCCCGGAACGACTTGGAAGAAAAATGACTATACGGATGAAAAGACCAGTTTCTCATCTTCGGCACTCAGTCGCTTTGGGAAGGCTTGGTTCAGCTTCATTTATGCCAACATGATCTCGACCCGTCACTTGAGTGATGTGACTAAAGATAGGACGATTCTGTTATTCACCATTGTCACGGGTCTGCACGTGGATGTTGGAGTTCTCATTCATGACTCAATAATCCAGGCGGTCAAGAGTACCGTCGTTTTGGGACTTCCCCATCCATCAGTGATCACACGATTGTGCAAGCAGGCAGGGATATTATGGGGACCAGAAGAGATAGCTTCACCGCCCATCACTGTCATCGACCATCAAGTGATCAAACACTTCAATGTGTGGGACGGGGCAGAGTCTCATGTCAGGGGCGAAGGGTACGGGCCGCCTACAGCACCACCTCCTTCAGCAGACCTAGAGCCTTCTCAAGCACCCGAGGCAGGCCCAGCTAGTCAGGGTCTTTTGGCAGACATCATGGCATCCCTCACCATGTTGCATCAGAAACAGGACGTCGAGGCATAGAGGCAGCGGAGGCGCATAGCAGCAGTGGATTGAATCAAACATTTTGGGCTTGCTATGTTTGTTCTAATGGTTTAAACTTGAATTATTAATGTCAGAGTACAATCATCAAACACATTTATAACATTTTATCAACACATAAAAGAAATCTATGCTGGCCAAATATGGTCAGAAAAACTCGTTCTTGAAGATTCTAGGTTTTCCAGAATCTTCATCCGGGCAGATCAGTAAACCTAGTTTGATCATGATTAATGTTCATTCTGGTCATGATCTGAGTAATATAAAGGCATTGTTGTGTAGTCCTCATGACATGCTACAACTATCAAATAACAACACGACTTAAATACTAATATCCAGCAAGATATGAGGCTCAAAAATGTTGTAAGACGAAATTTGGGTTTCTGGGTTACCTAGAAACTCAGTTTTTCATGAACGGTCAACGAGGTTTGACTGCATATATCTTTTAATCTATAATAGATATAGACCAAATTCAAGTTATAGTTTAAAGAGCTCATAACATACTACAAGATCATAGCTTTAAACAACAAAAATACATATCTGACTAGGATCTATGGGACCTGACATTCATTGTCAGACCCTTATTTTCAAAAATTTCCAGATTTAGAAAATAATCAAAGTTGAACTTCTAGATGTTATGAATCTAACATCTAGCAACTCAGATCATTGATTAACGCCCCATACAACATATTTAACACACAAAAAAACTACCATCTAACATAAGATCAAAAGTCAAATTTCTAGTTTAGGGTTTACCTTTTTATGAACCAATTCTGATTTCTTAGCTTATGATCTTTTATTGGAAGTCATGGGGCTTGATTTATTACTGATCTATAAAGGAAATTTTGTGTGTTTGAGCTTGGGAGAGTTTGGTTGGGTGTTGGTTGCACAAATGGTGTAATAATGCACTTTCTCTCTCTTAATCTATATGTATAACTTGTATTTAATGATCTTGGCTAGTTAGATGGCTGATATTTGGAGTATTATAGTTCATAGCTAGACTAGGGTGGTGGCTTTCCAAGATATAGTAGGATTTGCTAGCAATAATTCACCAAATGGGACAAAAGGGTACCTTTTTAAGACCCCAACTTTTATGAATAAAGATTAATTTGTCAAAATATATTTTTGAATATTATGGTGTGGATATGATATAATGTTATAATTGTGGGTAATATTTACAAAATTTGGAAAGTAAGCAAGTGGTTATATAATATTCGATTGGTCGGGGAATATTCGTTTTAACAGAGAATATTCGTACGACGGCACAATCATTGGTGGACCCTACAATGGAAGTATTGTCGTAGTAAGAAAATGACATAATTATATTTTTATAAAACTAACGGCGGAAGTGTTACCGTTAAAACCGCTTTAACTACCCTAGGTAGTAAAGTAAAGAATATGTCTGGCGTGGTCGCATAAGAGTAGCACTGCGGTATTGGTTATTGATGCTTATGTAAGAAGTCACTTTCGGTTATACTCAATTATTGCTACAATAATTGTTTGCATCATATCTCTCATATTATTGATTCGATTATTGTCACAGTATCATCTACATAATATGATATATTATTAAATCAATAATTGAGACGATAAAGTTGTTCATATTATTAAATTGCAATATTTACAATGTCTAGAAGTTCTATCAAAGAGAGGTTTGGTCGCCTAATTGCGCGCCAATAGGGAGAAATCCTTATTGGAAAGCCCCTCTTTCACGGGAGCGACACAGTTGTTAAATATTGTGAGTTATAATATTAATGATGAATAAGTTCGTGTTGATTATATATGAATTTGATAGTTCCATTGTGTTAAAATTATTTGTGTTAGTGGAAATCAACATTTATTTCAATAATAATTGATGTCTAGAGGTTATATTATTCAATCGGGTATTCGAGGCACTTTTTGTGTCAGAATACCATTCACGAGTTACTATTCACCCGATTACTATTCACTCTAGTATTATTCACTCGGGTATTTGGGATACTTTTCGTGTTGGGGTACTATTCCCGGGGTTATTATTCCTGAAGTACTATTCACGGGGTACAATTCATCCAAAAAATATATTTCTTTTCGGTCCAAATCATTTTTGGGTACAATATTATTCTATGAGGAGATGTGATAATTTTTCAGACCGTTGGTTGAAATTATAATAGTAAATCAATATGGATCGTTGATTTAAAGTTTTAATAGTAACTTGTCCTTTTAGTTTTCCAAGAGTTATTTGTCTCTTCAGTTTTCCAAGAGTTATTTGTCCCTTCAGTTTTCCAAGAGTTATTTGTCCCTTCAGTTTTCCAAGAGTTACTTGTCTCTTCGGTGTTCCAAGAGTTAATTGCCCTTCATGAAATAGTAGTTGTCTCTTCAATATTACCAAGAGTCATTTTGACCCTTCGTTAAGACCAAGAGCCACTTTCGGTTCTTCTATAAATAGAAGCTCATTCCTTCATTATTTCTTACTTAATTCACTAAAACTATAGAGAGAATTATAGAGAGAAAGAAGAAGAAAGTCTGCTACCTCACTTTTCCAATATCCGATTTCTTCTAAGGTAAGGGTATTATTTCTTTCAGTATTCATGAAGAGAGCTATTGTTATTCCATTCCTAATTATTCATTTGAATAATCAGATCTGTGAGACTCATCAGTATACATGGTAAAATTCTGTTGTTATTCCATTATTTATTATTATATTGGAATAACTCTGTTGTACATCTTAAGTACCACATACACGGTGAAATTACATTTGTTATTCCATTCTTTATTATTACATTGGAATATCCTCGTGGTCATTAATTTCACTTGACTCAGTTCCGTTCTTTATTATTACGTAGGAATGTATAAGTATGCGTGCGTTTATGCATAACCTGGTTCCATTATTTATTATTCTGTCAGAATATCCTGTCTGTGCGTTTACGCATGACCTAGTTCCATTCTTTACTATTCTGTTGGGAATAACCTATCTGTGCAGTCTATCGCATGCATGGTGAATCCTTCTGTTATTCCATTCTTTATTATTTTGTTGAAATAACCTGTCTATGTGGATTACCACATGCATGGTGAATGATCCTTTGTATTCATTCCTTATTAAATTATCGGAATGATCTGTATACGTGGATTATCGAATGGCGGGAAAAAATCCATTTGCAGTTTCATATATTCTATTAAACTCAGTTGGTTAAAGTTTTGGGTTCTATACTCTATGAAATTAGTAGAATATCCTGGATATTTGCGCTTCAGCCAGTTTCTTTTCATGAAAATATTCTTCTGAGCATTCTTGAATTTTTCTCCACAAAGCAGTATCATGTTGACAATTTGGACGTTGTTGGTTCCTGGATAAATTAATTCTTGAACTTGTTTTATTGAATTATTATGTCATTGTCATCATCCTCATGCTTATATTGTAATGAAAGTCATCTTTGGCTTACGTGCATAGATGGACTTAGTATGATTATGACCAGGGATCATTCGGTATAATCATGACCTGTAATGTTATAAATGATATTGTAAAAGTCCTCAGTGGCCTGTAATGCATTGATGGATAGTATTTGGTATGATTATGACCAGGGATTATTTGGTATAGTCATGAACATTGATGATTTAATGAATATCCTTAGCCTGTAGTACAGGGATGATTAGATGATGTGTTTTATTTATTAAGCTGAGTCTTAGCGATAAAAATTGATGAAAACATTTTAAACCATAGAAGATAGTAGATTTTATTCTCTACTTGACTCTTCTAATGGATTGCTTGTTCCGCTGCAGTTAAACTTGATGTTTACTGTATTTTATCAATTTAACATTGTTAAAGACTAATGATAATTTATTCCGCATTATCTTAGTCATAATATATCTTACTGGGATAGTTAAGCTCACCCTTTCTTTCACTGTTCTCTTCAGAAAATGAGAATATAGCTGGGACGAGTCAGGGAACAGAGTGATGGTCCAGATGATAGCATTAGTAGTCATCACTATTCTGTTATATAGTGTGACAATAAATGTAATGAGGACTCCATTGAGTGTGGATATTGTCTAGATGACAATATTCTTATTAAAACTCTCAGTTTATGTTTTGTCATATTTTACACGACAGTTGTATTATTAAGTTGTATTTGTATTTTTGTACCATGTATTTGGCGACTCAAGATGTGTGATGTATACATATTTTGGGGGCGTCATAGTTGGTATCAAAGCTTAGGGATATGATCCCTGGCTGAGATGTGAGATAAGAACTAGGAGGGGAGAGACAGGGAATTCCTTCGCTAGTATGACCTACCTAAGTTTATTTGGTATTTAATTGGTCGGTCAGAGTATAGGGATAATATGTGATATGTTAATTAACCCTTGTTTTGTTGAAGTATATGAAAATGACATCCGAAAATGTTGAGATAAGCAATGAAGCACGTGAGACCGTTGAGTCACCACAGATCAATACCCAGGGTAATGTGCAACAGGAAGACAATAAATCCTCATACAAACAATAACACCGATGAAATGGTGAACGATGGGATGGTCAGAGGCTTTATGCAATTCATCCAACATCAGGCGAAGGTGGCTCCTATCCAAAATGCAGGTGGAAACACTAACAACTCACGGTCGGTCACCGCTAAGCAGTTCAAGGAGCTGGGACCATCGAAGTTTTTTAGAGAGCCAAAACCACTAAAGGTGGAGACGTGGATAAATTAGATCAACAAGATATTTGATGTCTTGGGATTCTCCGAGGAGCAAAAGGTTCCCTTTGCCACCTTCATGTTGCGAGCAGAGGCAGATTACTGGTGGGAATCTGTAAAGCGTACTCAACCTGAAAGTATTCGTCACATGAAAGTTCTAAGAGCCGTTTAACGACGAGTACTTTACTGAAAGTATTCGTCACATGAAGGAGGTAGAGTTTGTGACGACCCCAAAATAGGTATACAACACCCATTCTGAGTCACCAAAATACATGGTACAGAAAACAACTAAAACTTTATTAATACAATTGTCGTGCAAAATACGACAACACAATAACTGTGAGTTTAAAAACAAATATTATCTTTTAGAAAATATCAATACTCAAATAAGTCTTCATTACAATTATTGATACACTATTTTACAAATTAGTGAGGACTACTAAAACGACTTTCTAGAACCTTCATTCCATACCTCGACTAGTACTCGCTACATTCTCGCCTCCTGAGAAGAAAAATGAAACAAAAAGGAAAAGGGTGAGCTCAACTAGCCCAGTAAAGAATATTATGACTAAGATAACATAGAACAAATTATCGTTAGTCCTCAACAGAGAAAAATTTGATAGAATACAATAGACAATAAGTTTTAAATCAATATTCACAGCGAAAATAATAATTCATTAGAAGAGTTACGTAGAGAATAAAATCTACTTTCTTCTATGAATTTAAAAGTTTTTCAGCAATATTTTATCCCTGTAACATCAATCAATATACATCTTGAATAAAATATTCATCTTTGCACTACAGGCCAACAATATTCATTAGTTGGTCATGTTCATCTCAACACATGTACATCTTTGCACTACGGGCCCAAAGATATTCATTAGAAAATCAACCATCTTTGCACTACAGGCCAAAGATATTCAGTAATATCATCATTTAGGACTAAGGATGATGAAAAATATTTTAAAGAAAACGAATCCACTGAAACAAAAGAACAAATATTAAGGATTCGTACTTTAAACAGTCCAAGTTCAAAAATACTTCATAAATAACCATAGTGAAGTAAAATTCAAGAATGATCAAAACATGGATACAATCAAAGCTAGTATCCATAATAGATATCTTTGATAAAAAAATGAAAATTTAATTTTGTTGTGAATAGTTCCGTATTCGTGAATAGTATCGTATACGTGAATAGTGTCGTATACGTAAATAGTAACCCCAACACTAAAAGACAAAAATTTCACAAGAAAAATCTTACCAATATTCTGGCATAATGATATTGAAAAAAATAATATCATTTAAAAAATAATAATATCCCTTACCTCAAAAAGACAGTACTTCTGACTGGAATACTGGATATAGTGCTGAAGGAACTTGCACCGTATAGCAACACTCAAAGTATCAAAATACTCACAAGAATACGCTCGATAATATAAAGAGAGAAAACTTATTTCTGGTGTGATTTTCAATTCTAACCTAAGCACCCTATTTATAGGAAAATACTTAGAACACCAAAGCAGAAAATTTAAAAAAATATAAATATATTTTTCTTAAATTCCTACGCCCACTTTTTTGGTCTAGACATCAGCCAAACAAATGCCAACATCACCAAAAAATGTTTTTCATATTAAAATCATTTAAAACTAAAAAAAATCAATTATTCCAGAACTTTAATAATTCACAATAAATAGCCCTTTTATCAGAAAAATTCGAATCTTATGTCCATTCCATAGGAAATTCAATTCACTACAACTTTGTAGTTTTAAGTGTTTTCAAATTCCAAACAGAAATCGAAATCCACACACGGACGATTTTACAGGCTATAATCAAATTTCAATCAAGAAATGGGGTCCACAAGCATGAAAAATATGTTTTAAATATTTTTAGTAACAAAAATACTCTTCCTCCTCATTTAATCATATATCACACATTCATTGTAAAAATATCACCATTATTATATTATTAAAATATAATAATATATTTAAATGAATTATTTTATCAGAAAAAGATAAAATAACAATTTTCAACAATTGTCACATTAAAAATTTTCTCCATCTATATCCACATAAAATGAATATTTTCCTTATCATATAAATCAATAATTAATTATTCATAAATAATATTACAAAATCACAATATCGAAATGACCGTGTCATTCCCGAGGAAAGAGGGGCTTTCCAATAAGGATTTCTCCTTCTTGGCCGCATGATTAGGTGACCAAACCTCTCCTTAGACGAAACTTTCTAGACATTGCCAATAAGTGCTATCTAATAATATTATTCAAATAATATGAATTATTGTCTCATAATGGAAAATCTGTATAGTGACAATTTTTTAAACAACAATAATATAAAATATCAACGTAGCAATTATTGAATCAATAAAATAAAATATTGAATAATAATTACTGTAACAATTATTGAGTAGTGCCTTCTTACGTAAGAATCAATAATTGGTGCAATATTGTGTTAACTCTTGTGTTTTAACCACCGGGTATTCCAACAGTATTACCGGTAACAACAACGCTGTTATTTATAAACAACTTATACTTGTCGTTTCTTCATCCAATTGTTTTCCGTTATAGGGCCCACACAAGGCTGTGTCGTCATACGAATATTCCCCGACATCAAGAATATTCCACGACCAAACGAATATTCCCCGACAACAATGAATATTTTATAACCACTTGCTTATTTGAAATATTTGCGCATTTTACCCATAACTAACCACATTAATCAAATCAACCCTTACTATTTCAAAATAATAAATAGCGAAAATTCAATTTCATTAATAATAAGTTGGGGTCTTACAACCTCCCCTCCTTATGAAATTTCATCATCGAAATTGACGTACGTACCTGGTGTTTCGAGAAGGTGAGGATACCTCACTTTCATTTCTGTTTCCAACTCCCAGGTCATTTCCTCAATAGCATGGTTTCTCCAGAAAACTTTGACTTGGGGTATGACCTTTATACGTAGGACATGCTCCTTTCTATCCAAGATCTTGATAGGTACCTCCTCATACGTTAAGTCTTTGGCTATCTCGTCCGGTTCTAACTCAATAATGTAGTTCAGATCTTTCACATATTTACGAAGCACAGATATGTGAAAAACATTATGAACACGAGACATACTTGGAGGTAACGCGAGTCTATAGGCCACATTTCCTACTCGGTCAAGAATCTGAAATTGATTAATAAATCGTGGATTGAGCTTTCCTCTCTTCCCAAATCTTGTAACTCCTTTCCATGGAGCAACTCGCAACAATACATGATCCCCAATAATAATTTCCACGTCCTTTCGATGAAGATCCGCATAACTCTTTTGTTGATCCAGTGCCGTTTGTATACATTGTTGAATCATTTGGATCTTTCTGTAGTAATACGTACCAACTCTGGTCCCAACGATGTTGCTTCAGCTACCTCATCCCAACATACTAGAGAGCAATACTTTCATCCATATAATGCTTCGAGTGGAGCCACACCTATACTTGCCTGATAACTGTTGTTGTAGGAGAATTCCACCAATGGTAAATACTTATCCCAACTCCCTTTGAAGTCTAGGACATAGAGTCTTAATAGATCTTCAAGAGTTTGAATAGTCCTCTCTGATTGTCCATCCGTTTGAGGATGGTATGCCGAACTGAATCGCAAATCTGTGCCCATAGCTTTTTACAAGCTAACCCAAAATCGTGAAGTGAATCTTGGTTCACGATCCAAAACTATGGATACTAGCATACCATGCAATCTCATAATCTCATTTACATACATATGAGCAAGACGTTCAAGGTAATAAGTCTCCCGTATCGGCAAGAAATGAGCGGACTTGGTTAATCTATCAACAATAATCCAAATAGCATTTATGCCTTGAGAACCCGTGGGAAGACCCATAACGAAATCCATGGTAATGTGTTCCCACTTCCATTTTAGAATCTCAAGTGGTTGCAATGGACCCTTAGGCACTTGATGCTCCGCCTTTACACGTTGACAAGTTAAACACCTCGAGATAAACTTTGCAATCTCTCTCTTCAAATTGTTCCACCAAAATGTATGTCAAAGATCACGATACATTTTACTACTTCCAAGATGAATTGCAAACGGTGTATTGTGTGCCTCCATCATGATCTTGTATTTCAAATCAGGGTCGTTAGGAACACAAAGTCTGGAGTGGACTCGAAGTATTCCTTCTTCATCTATTCTTGCTTCTGGAATATCACCTTCTTGTACTTTCTTCTTCATACGCATCTGTTCCGGGTCTGTGGCTTGAGCAACTTTAACTTTTTTGATTAAAGTCGGTTCTATGCGTATACTTGACATCATCGCATGGGTCCCCAAAGTGTTGAATTCCATCTTCATCTTTTGTAACTCACACAAAACCGGCCTTTGTGTTGACAACATTGCACTCGTTCCCGCATATGATCTTCTACTCAATGCGTTAGCTACCACGTTCGCTTTTCCAGATTAGTATTGAATGATGTGGTTGTAATCTTTCAATAGCTCGAGCCAATGTCATTGCCGCATGTTGAGTTCCTTTTGGTTGAAGAAATATTTGAGGCTTTTATGGTCTAAATATATCTCCACTTTCTCCCCATATATATAGTGCCTCCAGATCTTTAGCGCGAAAACGACTGCTGCCAACTCTAGATCATGAGTTGGATAATTCCTCTTATATTCTTTAAGTTGTCGTGAGGCATAGGCTATTACTTTCTCATGTTGCATGAGAACACATCCTAACCCTTTGCCCGAAACATCACTATAGATAAAAAAATCCATCTGAACCAGATGGTATTGTCAGAACAGGTGCTGAAATGAGTCTCCTCATGAGCTCTTGGAAACTCTTCTCGCATTCCTCGCTCCATACGAATTTTATATCTTTCCGAGTCAGCTAAGTTAATGGAGTAGTAATTCGAGAAAACTCTTCTCTGAATCTTCGATAATAACTAGCTAAGCCCAGAAAGCTACGAACTTTGGTCACCGTCTTCGGTTGCTCCCAACTTTGTATTGCTTCAATCTTCGCTGGGTCAACAGATACTCTATGTTTTGATACCACGTGCCCAAGGAATGCTACTTCCTCAAGCCAGAACTCGTATTTCTTTAACTTTGCATAAAGCTTGTTTTCACGAAGCCTTTGGAGTACCAGCTTCAAATGGTGCTCATGATCTTCACGACTTTTGGAATATATGAGGATGTCATCAATAAAGACAACAACGAACTGATCCAAATATTCCTTTAATAATCGGTTGATCACATCCATGAAAGCCACAGGAGCATTAGTCAATCTAAAAGACATGACTAAGAATTCATAATGCCCATCTGAAGAGTTACGAAGGCGGTCTTTGAATATCCTCGATTCTAATCTTCATTGATGATATCGAGCGAAGATTGATCTTTGAAAAGAATTGTGCTCCTTGTGGCGGTCAAACAGGTCATCAATACGAGGTAGCGGATACCTATTCTTGATAGTGACATGGTTTAATTCCCGGTAGTCAATACAAAGTCGCATATTCCCGTCTTTCTTCTTTATGAATAAAATAGGAGCACCCCAAGGAGATGTACTAGGGCGAATGAAATCGATGTCCAATAACTCCTGTAGTTGGACCTTTAACTCCTGAAGTTCAATAGGAGCCATTCGATATGGGGTTTTAGAAATGGGCTTTGTACTAGGTTCAAGGTCAATAAAGAATTCAACTTCACGTTCTTGGGGGTAGACCAGGAATTTCTTCAGCAAATACGTCAGGAAAGTCACTAACAATAGGAATATTATTCAAATCTGACGTGTCTTTATTCAAATCCATAACATGGGCTAAGAAAGCTTGACATCCATTTTTTAATAAACGAATGGCTTTATGGCTTGATATAACAGTGATTGATTTTAGTGGTTTAGTTGCTTGAACTCGCACAACAGGTTGGTTAGGAATATGAAAACTAACAACCTTACGAAAATAATCAATTTTGGCATGATGACTAGTTAACCAATCTATCCCTAAAAATTACGTCAAATGCAAGTATCTTTAAAAAGATAAGGTCAACAAGTAATGTGATGGTGCCAACTTAGATCAACAAGATTTATAAACAATGGATGTAATGAAAGTTTCTCCTAACGGAGTCTCCACAGATAAGTCAAAGTCTAATTTCTCCGAAGTCAAGTTTAAACGTTGAGCACAAGCAGGAGAGATAAATGAATGGGTAGCACCGGTATCTATTAATGTATAAACTTCGCAAGAATTTATGATTAGCTTACCCGTTATCACCTTGTTTGGGTTCCTCGCATTTTTACCAGTCACAACAAACGCTCTTCTAGGAACCGTTGACTTTGACTTTTTTGGGATAGCCTTTTGAGTCACCATCCCTGCTGGACTTAGTTTCACTACCATACAATCTCGAGCGATATGTCCTTCCTTTCCACAATTATAGCATACCTTGAACTGTTGTGGACAATTTGGGCTGATATGTCCCTCTTTTCCGCATTTATAGCATACGACCGGTGGTCGTTCTCCTCCATAGAACCCGATTCTTGCTTTGGTGTTTGACGTCTTGACATTGTCATTGTTGAATCTCCTCTTTTTAAAATCTCCCCCCGACTCACTTCTTCTATTTTCATGGCCATGATTACCACCAGAGTGGTTACCGCTTTTGTCCATATTTTTCTTTCCTCGCTAGTCATCGTTGTTCACGATGGCTACATCATCGACGATATGACCACGGTTGTGGTCCCTCGGTTGAACGTACTCTCGTTATCTCGCTCTAATAATTGAGCCACATTGACAACATCTCGAATATAGAGAAAATTTATGAGAAATTGAGATCTTGGCGTATGTCGGGTTTCAAACCTCTTAGAAACATCCGCGTCATACGTTCCTCATTCTCCACCAAATGAGGTGCAAACCTGGATAACTCTGCGAACTTCGCCTCGTACTGGGACACCGTCATGTTGTTCTGCTCCAGTCTAATAAACTCTACCACCTTCATATGAAGAATACTTTTAGGAAAGTACTTGTCATTGAACAGTTTATAAAACGTTTCCCAAGACATGCTGAGTGCGGCTGGATGGGTATGCTTCACAGATTCCCACCAGTAATCTGCCTCATTACTGAACATAAAAGTGTTGAATGGAACCTTCTGTTCCTCTGTGCATCCTAAGATATTGACTATCTTGGTAATTTGCTTGACCCACGTCTCCGCCTTAATCGGATCCGGCTTTCCCCAGAATTCTGGTGGTCCCAACTCTTTGAACTGCTTGGCTGTGACAAACCGTGCGTTGCTATCATTTCAACCTGTATTTTGTACACGAGTCTCCTTCATCTGATTTTGCATGAACTGCAAAAAGCTTCTAAACATTCCATCGTTCATCGTCTGATTAGTGGTGTTGTTTACAGGAGGAACATTATCGGCATGTTGCACGTTCTCCTCCTTGGTAAGTACAGGCGTCTCCACGGTCTCATTTACTCCATTGTTAACATTCTCAGTTGCCATCCTCAAATACTGCCATAAAACAATGGTTAATTAAAGAAATTAACATATCACTTAATATCCCTATATTCTGACCAACCAACAAATAAGCTTAGGTAGGACACACTAGCGAAGGATTTACTCATCTCTCCCCTCCTAGTTCTATTCCCCGATCTCTGCCAGAGATCATATCCCTAAGCTCTGATACCAACTGTGACGCCTCCAAAATAGGTATACAACACCCATTCTGAGTCGCCAAAATACATGGTACATAAATAACTACAACTTTATTAATACAATTGTCGTGCAAAATACGACAACATATAAATTGTGAGTTTAAAAACAAATATTGTCTTCTAGACAATATCAACATTCAAATAAGTCCTCATTACAATTATTGATACACTATTTTACAAATTAGTGAGGACTACTAAAATGACTTTCTAGAACCTTCATTCCATACTCCGACTAGTACTCGCTACATTCTCGTCTCCTGAGAAGAAAAATAGAACAAAAAGGAAAAGGGTGAGCTCAACAAGCCCAGTAAAGAATATAATAACTAAGATAACATAGAACAAATTATCGTTAGTCCTCAACAGGAAAAAATCTGATATAATACAATAGACAACAAGTTTTAAATCAATATTCGCAGTGGAACTAATAATTCATTAGAAGAGTTACGTAGAGAATGAAATCTACTTTCTTCTATGAATTTAAAAGTTTTTCATCAATATTTTATCCCTATAACATCAATCAATATACATCTTGAATCAAATATTCATCTTTGCACTACAGGGCAAAGATATTCATCAGTTGGTCATGTTCATCTCAACACCTTTACATCTTTGCACTACGGGCCCAAAGATATTCATAAGAAAATCAACCATCTTTGCACTACAGGCCAATGATATTTAGTAATATCATCATTTATGACTGAGGATGTTGAAAAATACTTTAAAGAAAACAAATCCAGTGAAACAAAAGAACAAATATTAAGGATTCGTACTTTAAACAGTCCAAGTTCAAAAATACTTCATAAATAACCATAGTGAAGTAAAATTCAAGAATGATCAAAACAGTGATATAATCAAAGCTAGTATCCATAATAGATATCTTTGACAAAAAAATGAAAATTTAATTTTTTCTGTGAATAGTGTCGTATACGTAAATAGTGTCGTATACATGAATAGTAACCCCGACACTAAAAGATAAGAATTTCACAAGAAAAATCTTACCAATATTCCGGCATAATGATATTGAAAGAAATAATATCATTTAAAAAATAATAATATCCCTTATCTCGAAAAGACTGTACTTCTGACTGGAATACTGGATATAGTGCTGAAAGAACTTGCACCGTATAGCAACAATCAAAGTATCAAAATAATCACAAGAATACGCTCGATAATATAGAGAGGGAAAACTTATTTCTGGTGTGATTTTCTATTTTAACCTAAGCACCCTATTTATAGGAAAATTCTTAGAACACCAAAGTAGAAAATTTAATAAAATATAAATATATTTTTCTTAAATTCCTACGCCCACTTTTTTGGTCTAGACATCAGCCAAACAAATGCCAACATCACCAAAAACGTTTTTCATATTAAAATCTTTTAAAACAAAAAAAAATCAATTATTCCAGAACTTCAATAATTCACAATAAATAGCCCTTTTATCAGAAAATTTCAAATCTTATGTCCATTCCATAGGAAATTCAATTCTCTACAACTGTGTTTGTATTCAGATGTTGTGAATAGGGCTCAGTTATTGGAGCGTGATAATGAGTAAACCCAACCAAGAGAGAGCAGCTGACAAGTTGATAATACCAGTGGTAGTAGTCATCGAAGCGGTGATAACAAACATGGAGGGAATCAACATGCCAGAAATGATAACCACTTCGGTGGTAATCATGGCCAAGACAATAGGAGTGGAAAGTTCAATAAGAGAATGTTCAGCAAAGATGGAAAGACATCATCACTAGCACCCATTGTTAAGGAAGGAGAACGACCGTCGGTCGTATGTTACAAATGTGGAGGGGAAGGACACATAAGTCCAAACTGCACGATGCAGTCCAAAGCATGTTATAATTGTGGAAAAGAAGGCCACCTAGCCCGAGTTTTTCGTGCACCAAAGTCAAGTCCAGTTGGGATGGAGGCATTAAAGGGTTTCCCATACAAGACAAAATCGGTAGTTCAAGGGAGAGCGTTTGTCGTAAACTCCCAAAAAGTGAGGAGTCTGAACAAGGTGATCACGGGTAAGATAATCATAAACGCTATCAAAGTTTATACTTTATTTAATACCGGTTCTACCCATTCCTTTATTTCTCCTACTTGCGCTCAACGTTTAAATTAAACTTTGACTTATCGATTGAAACTCCATTGGGAGAAACCTTCATTACATCCACGGTTTATAAGTCTTGTTTGATTCAAATCGGTAACCGCACATTACCTGTCAATCTTATTTCTTTGAAAATACTTGCATTTGATGTGATTTTAGGGATTGATTGGTTAACTACTCATCATGCTAAAATCGATTATTTTTGTAAGGTTGTTACTTTTCATATTTCTAACCAACCTATTATACGAATTCAAGCAGCCAAACCACTAAAATCAATCACTGTCATATCAAGCCATAAAGCTATTCGTTTATTGAAAAATAGATGTCAAGCTTTCTTAGCCCATGTCATGGATTTAAATAAAAATACATCAGAATTGAATGATATTTCTATTGTTAATAAATTTCCTGACGTATTCCCTGAAGAACTTCTTAGCCTACCCTAGAACGTGAAATTGAATTTTGTATCGACCTTGAAACTGGTACAAAACCCATTTCCAAAGCCCTATATCGAATGGCTCCTATTGAACTTCAGGAGTTAAAAATCCAACTACATGAATTGTTAGACATAGGTTTCATTCGTCCTAGTACATCTCCTTGGTGTGCTCCTATTCTATTCGTGAAGAAGAAAGATGGAAGTATGCGACTTTGTATTGATTATCGGGAGTTGAATCATGTCACCATCAAAAATAGGTATCCATTACCTCGTATTGATGATCTGTTTGACCCGATTACAGAAGGCGCCAAATTCTTTTCGTAGATCGATCTTAGCTTACGGATATCATTAGTTGAAGATTAAAACTGATGACATTCCAAAGACTGCTTTCAGAACTCGGTACGGGCATTATGAATTCCTAGTCGTGTCTTTTGGATTGACTAATGTTCCTGCTGCCTTCATGGACATGATGAACCGAGTATTCAAGGAATATTTTGATCACTTTGTGGTCGTCTTTATTGATGACATACTCATATACTCCAAAACCCGTGAAGACCATGAACAACACTTGAGGCTGATACTTCAACAGCTTCGTGAAAACAAGCTATATTCCAAGTTGAAGAAATGTCAGTTCTGGCTTGAGGAAGTTGCATTCCTTGGGCACGTGATATCAAATCATGGAATATTTGTTGACCCGGCAAAGATTGAAGAAATTTAAAGCTGGGAGCAACCTTAGTTAGTGACCGAAGTACGTAGCTTTCTCGGCTTAGCTGGTTATTATCAGAGATTTGTAGAAGGGTTTTCTTGAATCGCTACTCCATTAACGCAGCTGACTCAAAAAGATACAAAATTCAATTGGAGCGAGGAATATGAGAAGAGTTTTCAAGAACTCAAGAGTAGACTCATTTCAAAGACTGTTCGACAATACCATCCGCACGCGGAGGGATTTGTTATTTATTCTGATGATGCTTGAGCAAAGGGTTAGGATGTTTTCTCATGCAACAAGGGAAAGTCATAGCATATATCTCACGACAACTCAAAGAATATGAGAGGAATTATCCTACTCGTGATCTAGAGTTGGCCGCTATCGATTTTGTGCTTAAGATTTGGAGGCATTACCTGTATGGAGAGAAGGTGGAAATCTATAAGGATCGTAAAAGCCTCAAATATTTCTTCACTCAAAAGGAACTCAATATGCGACAATGACGTTGTCTTGAGTTGTTGAAAGATTATGATCATACCATCCAATACCATCTTGGAAAAGTGAACGTACTAGCTGACGCGTTGAGTAGAAGATCATATACGGGTATGAGTACGATATTGTCAACGCAAAGGCCCATTTTGTATGACTTACAAAGGATGGAGATAGAGTTATAGACTTCAGGGACCCATGTGATGATGGCGAATATATGAGTAGAACGACTTTAATCGATAAAGTTAAAGCTGCTCAAGCTATAGACCTAGAGCTGATGCGCATGAGGGAGAAAGTGCAAGAAGGTGCTATGCCGGAAGCAAGAATCGATGAAGAAGGAATACTTCGAGTCAACTCCAGACTTTGTGTTCCTAACGATTCTGACTTGAAGTATAAAATCATGATGGAGGCGCACAACACAGCGTTTGCAATCCATCTTGGGAGTACCAAAATGTATCATGATCTTCGACATATATATTGGTGGAGCAATATAAAGAGAGAGAGAACGGGGTTTATCTCAAGGTGTCTAACTTGTCAACAAGTTAAGGCAGAGCATCAAGTGCCAAAAGGTCCATTGCAACCACTTGGAATTGCAGAATTTAAGTTGGAGCACATTACCATGGATTTCATTACTGGTCTTCCCAAGGTTTCTCAAGGCATAGATGCGATTTGGTTCATTGTTGATAGATTGACCAAGTCTGCTCATTTCTTACCGATACGAGAAACTTATACACTTGAACATCTTGCTAGTATGTACATAAACAAGATTGTAAGATTACATGGTATGCCAGTATCCATAGTTTCTGATCGAGACCCAAGATTCACTTCAAGATTTTGGGTTAGTTTGCCAAAAGCTATGGGTACGAATTTACGATTTAGTTCGGCATATCAACCTCAAACGGATGGGAAGTCGGAAAGGACTATTCAAACTCTTGAAGATTTATTAAGACTCTGTGTCCTTGACTTCAAGGGGAGTTGGGACAAGTTCTTACCATTGGTAGAGTTTTCCTACAACAACAGTTATCAAGCAAGTATTGACATGACTCCATTTGAGGCGTTGTATGGAAGAAAGTGTCGTTCTCCAATATGCTGGGATGAGGTGGGTGAAACAATGTTGTTGGGATCGGAGTTGGTACGTATGACTGCATAAAAGATTCAAACGATCTGACATCGTATAAAAACCTCACAAGATCGACAAAAGAGTTATGTTGATCCTCATCGAAAACACGTGGAATTCGATATTGGAGATCATGTGTTGTTACGTGTTGCTCCATAGAAAGGAGTTACAAGATTTGGAAAAAGAGGAAAGATCAATCCTCGATTCATTGGCCCATTTTTAATCCTCGATCGAGTAGGAACTGTGGCCTATATACTCGCCTTACCGCCAAGTATGTCTTATGTTCATAATGTTTTTCACATATCTATGTTACGTAAATATGTGAAAGACCCGAACCACATTATTGAATTAGAAATAGATGAGATAGAGGAAGATTTAACGTATGAAGAGTTACCTATTAAAATCTTGGATAAGAAGGATCATATTCTATGCTCCAAGGTTATACCTCAAGTCAAAGTTTTATGGAGAAACCACGATGTGGAAGAAATGACCTGGGAGTTAGAATGTGAGATGAAGTCAAGATATCCTCACCTCTTCGATATACCAGGTACGTACCCTAATTTTGAGGATGAAATTTCATAAGAAGAGGAGGTTATAAGACCACAACTTTTATGAATAAAGATTAATTTCTCTCGAAATATATTTTTGAATATTATGGTGTGGATATGATATAATATTATAGTTGTTGGTAATATTTATAAAATTTGCAAAGTAAACAAGTGGTTATATGATATTCGATTGGTCGGGGAATATTCATTTTAACATGGAATATTCGTACGACGGCACAATGGACCCCACAACGGAAGTATTGTCGTAGTAAGAAAACGACATAATTATCTTTTTATAAAAATAACGGCGAAAGTGTTACCATTAAAACTGTGGTAGTAAAAGTACAGTAATACGCGTGGTTGTATAGTAGCACACGGTATTGGTTATTGATGCTTACATAAGAAGTCACTCAGTTATACTCAATTATTACTACAGTAATTGCTGCATCATATCTCTCATATTATTGATTCGATTATTATCATAGTATCATCTACATAATATGATATATTATTAAATCAATAAATGAGATGACAAAGTTGTTCATATTAATAAATTATAATATTTACAATGTCTAGAAGTTCTGTCATGGAGAGGTTTGGTCACCTAATTGCGCGCCAATAGGGAGAAATCCTTATTGGAAAGCCCCTCTTCCTCGAAACGAATTCACGGTTGTTAAATATTGTGAGTTATAATATTAATGATGAATAAGTTCGTATTGATTATAGATGAATTTGATAGTTCCATCGTGTTAAAATTATTTGTGATAGTGGAAATAGACATTTATTTCGATAATAATTGATGTTTGGAGGTTATATTGTTCAATCGGGTATTCGAGGCACTTTTTGAATCAGAATACTATTCACCTAATTACTATTCACTCGGGTATTTAGGACACTTTTCGTGTCAGGGTACTATTCACGGGGTTACTATTCTCGAAGTACTATTCACCTAAAAAATATATTTCTTTTCGGTCCAAATCATTTTTGGGTACAATATTATTCCACGAGGAGATGTGCTAATTTTTCAGACCGTTGGTTGAAATTATAATAGTAAATCAATATGGATCGTTGGTTTAAAGTTTTAATAGTAACTTGTCCTTTTGGTTTTCCAAGAGTTATTTATCTTTTCAGTTTTCCAAGAGTTATTTGTCCGTTCAGTTTTCCAAGAGTTATTTATCCCTTTAGTTTTTCAAGAGTTACTTGTCTCTTCGGTGTTCCAAGAGTTAATTGCCCCTTCGCAAATAGTAGTTGTCTCTTTAATATTACCAAGAGTCATTTTGACCCTCCGTTAAGACCAAGAGCCACTTTCAGTTCTTCTATGAATTTACTAAAACTCTAAAGAGAGAAATTATAGAGAGAAAGAAGAAGAGAAGTCTGCTACCTCACTTTTCCAATATCTAGTTTCTTCTAAGGTAAGGGGTATTATTTCTTTTGTAGTCATGAAGAGAGCTATTGTTATTCCATTTCTTATTATTCTGTTGGAATAATCTGTATACGCGGACTACCGTATACATGGTGAAATTCTGTTGTTATTCCATTCTTTATTATTCTGCTGGAATAACTTGTCTATACAAAGTACCGGATACATGGTGAAATTCTATTGTTATTCCATTCTTTATTATTCTGTTGGAATATCCTGTCGATGCGAATTTTTCCTGACCTAGTTCCATTATTTATTATTCTGTCGAAATATCCTGTCTGTGCATTTATGCATGATATGGTTTCATTCTTTATTATTCTATTGGGAATAACCTGTCTGTGCAGTCTATCGCATGCATGGTGAATCCTTCTGTTATTCCATTCTTTATTATTCTATTAGAATAACCTGTCTATGTGGATTACCACATGCATGGTGAATGATCCTTTGTATTCATTCCTTATTAAATTGTGGAAATGATCTATATACGTGGATTACCGCATGGTGGGCGAAAATCCATTTGCAGTTTCATATATTCTATTATACTCAATTGGTTAAAGTTTTGGCTTCTATACTCAATGAAATTAGTAGAATATCCAGGATATTTGCGCTTCATCCAGTATCTTTTTATGAAAATATTCTTCTGAGCATTCTTGAATTTTACTCCACAAAGCAGTATCATGTTGACAATTTGGACGTAATTAATTTCAAGATAAATTAACTTATAAATCTTTAAAATTTATTCTTGAACATGTTTTATTGAATTATTATGTCATTGTCATCATCCTCATGCTTATATTGTAATGAAAGTCATCTTTGGCTTACGTGTTAGGTTTGTAATATTCATGAACGCAATCAAATTGCAAAAAAAATGCGGAAACGTGTAAAATCAGAGTTTAAAAAAATTTACAAACCATATACCCGGATCACCCTTTATGCACAATTATTAATTAAACGAAAAAGATAACGAATGAGAATCATACACTTGAAGATCGAGCTTCCTCAGGTACAAGTTCACCTCCAATCCTTTTCGCGTTCAACTTGAATCCACCGGGTTTGGTTCCTTCCTTTGATCAACGTTAGCCACCCATGTGTTTGGCCTCTAGAGGTGATCCACCAAGGAAAAAGAATTTTTCAAGAAGAAGGGGTATTGGCTCAACCCTAGTTTTCTATCTCTATAGAAAGGGCGTACTCTCCAACAAATTGGAATTATTACGTAGTTGTAAAGTCAACCACCCACCTCACCCATAATAAGACTCCTCTTATTTATAGATGTGGGCAACCCACCTTAACAATTAAGGAATTGGGTTTTATTTAATTAATTAAATTCTTTTAATTAATTTAATTAATTAAATTCTTTTAATTAATTAAGCTCCCTAATCTTATTAGGGATAATTAATTAAACTCCTTTAACTAATTTTCCTTCCTGATCCAATTAGGAATAAATGAGAGTACTTATATTAAATTAATTCCTAAACTCTTTTAGAAATTAAAATAATAATAATAATTGTAATAATATTAATATGACTCCTCTTATTAATTTATATTTAATATTTCAAAATATTAAATAATAAATATTAAGCTATTTAATTTATTCTATCACCATAGATTAAATTAAATACACTTAACATATTATTACGATTATGCCATTAACTTCTTAAATAATTATTCTTCCTTTTATGGTGTGACCCTTTAGGTTCTCCATATTAAACCGGTTGTGAATAAATCAATTAGAACAATTCTAATCTTATTTAAATAAATAAATTAAACAATTAATTTATTTAAATAATATTTATTCTACAATAGGGATAAGCCTCCCTAGCGATCAACGACTTTCCAGATAATATAGATTTCAACATTAATCATAAAAGAACCTTTGAGTAAATAGTTACCGTATAAATTCAATCCTTCCACCATCCAATGTCCAAATTAAATATAAGACATGGAATTCTTGTCAAGTCTTATTTTATTTAATTATATGTATTTCGATCCTTAAATGCACAACTCCAAATAATGCAAATTAGAAACTCCTTTCTAATTTCATTCTCGCATTAACCAAGGACTCTTTGGGTTGTCATTTATCGAATCACATAGGACATTTCTCTTATTTTATTAGAAGTGGTAGATTCTTTATTGATCATACATTATCTCCATGTACAACTTATTATACCCAAGCATACCCTTTGATATACCCTAAGGGTCTTAAGGAATAAGTCAAAGTATAATTCATCATACACAAGATACTATATGATGATCTCAAGTCCAAGGATTACTTGTACTACTATCACTATAGGAATTCTATTGACAAAAAAGTAAAACTCCATTAGGTATTCCATAGCGAGCCAATGCGTTCAAAGTGAACTTATTCTCTAATAAGCACCTACATACTTGCTTTAGTGTCTCACACAAATGATCATGAGATCAATCATCCTCATCCAATGAAAGCAAACAACGTATGTACCAATCTATCCGGATTCACTAATCCCCAATTTAGTAATCCAATGATTGGGAACTATTTTAGTTTTAAGCTTTCTAAGAATTTACATCTCATTAGAATGATCATCATCATTATTCTAAAAGCATTGCTTAAAACTATGGGTTTATCACATATTATAAAACAAACATCATGTAGATAATTAAAAGCCTTTAATAAATTAATACTTTTTATTAATAAATGAATAAGATTATTACAAAGTATATGCTTTATCATCAAACATGATTGGCTTGTATGCATACTACTTTCAATCTCCCACTTGCACTAAAGCCAATCGTCATGGTAACTCATACTCTTCTTTTCTAAGTGACGATTATCCTGCTGTTGGATAAGCTTTAGTTAATGGATATGTAATGTTGTTCATGAGAGTCCACTATCTCTATAGTGATTTCCCATCTTTAAATGATTCTAATAATCAAATGAAAGTGCCACAACACATGTTTAGATCCAAGATGAGACTTAGGAACTATTCCTAGTTCTGTAATAAACTTTTAATCCAAACAATCAACTTGCAGCTTCATTTATAGCTATATACTTTGTCTTTATCACTAAACCAGCAACTCTTTGTTGTTTGGAACCTTTCCAATTCACTGCACCACTGTTCAAGGTAACCTTTTACCTTAAAGTGGATTTTTCTGTCGTCTTGGTCTGTCTGAAAAACTTGAGTCTGTTAAGCCCTCTAGTTTTAATTAAGACCCACCATGTATATGATCACATCCTTAGTGCTGGTCAAGCACTTTAAGATGTTTTTCATTGACTCATAGTGAACTTCTTCATAATAAGACTGATCAACATCAGGTCTCGTACATTTCATTGCATACATGATTGTCACTCATGCGACCTCTCTTTTCAGGAGTCTGTGGGGACAATTAAGAGAGATATACTCCATAGCTCATCGACATGAGACATCTCTTGGAGTTTTCCATGCTAAACGACTTTAGCATCAAATGAATATACGTTCCTTGGGTTAAGCTGAGCATCCTTTTAAATCTATCTATATAGATTTGCATCCCCAATTAAGATACTCTTCCAAATCATTCATGGAGGAATGTTTAGACAACTTTATCTTTACTGATTGTAGCATTGGTATATTATTCCTCATCCGTAGTATATCAACATATAATACTAAAAATTTCACGTCGCTCCCACTGACCCTTTTGTACACGTTAGGTTCATTCTTGTTTTTGATAAAATCAAACTCTTTTGATTGTCTCATCAAAACGAATGTTCCATATTTGAGAAACTTGCTTCAATCCATTTCTCTGAGTGTCTACAAATCTTACCTCATCGTATGTAACTGGATCATCATCTTCTATGATGTGTACCTCATCATCATCATCCATGATGAATCCATACCTCCTAGGTATCTTTGGTATTATTCCAGATTTACGATTAAGTTGTGGTACAATAATCATCTACAGGTTCCTCTTATTTGACTTATAGTGTTTTGTGGTTCTTGAACTCTTCAAGATCTATTATCCTCCCACTAGCCCCTTCAATGATAAACACCTTTATCTTAGAAGGTAGTGTGTTCATGAACAAACACCTTTTGCTAAGTAGGATTATAGAACATATACCCTAAACTTACTTTAGGATGTCCCATAAATCTACACTTGTCAAATCTTGTCCCAAAGCTTATCCTTTGAAACCTTTTCACATAAGTTGGACAACCCTTATCTTAACATACTTAAGATTAGGAATCCTCCTATCCATAACTTTTATGGAGTTTTGGGGCCGGATTTTGAGGTTACCTTTTTGTAGATGTCTGACCATTTCTAGGACATGACCTGAGGGATCTTTGAAATGTCGGTAAAATCATTATGGACCGCACCATGTCCAACAAGGTACGATTTTTCATTCAGATACATCAATCAATTATTGCGTATCAGGATGTGTCCATTATGAGAAAACCATTTGAGATGATCCAGAAACTTATTGCACAAGTATTTATTCCTTGATCTAATCAAAGAATCTTAATACATTGCCAATTTGTTTCACTTCTGAATTCTTTAAACCTTTCAAATAATTCACACTTGTATTTTAGCAAATACACACATTCAACTCTTCGAATGATCATCTCCTTTTCTTATACTAGTTTGTTCTATTTACAAAATAATTTTTCACGTAAAATCAAGTATACAAAATTTATTAAGTAATATTCTAGTTCTATACAAAACATTATTATTATAAATAGAACAACAATTGTTCTTAATTATAATCCCAAAGATTTCATTGTCCAACAATAAAATGGAAATAATATTTTAACAAGAACTGGAATACAATAACAACTTATTGACTTAATAGATTTTCCGTAGCGATTGCTAAACTATAAGTTTCTATGGTTAATATGGCAACCTTTGCTACATTTCCATACATAGGTTTACTTATATTTGTTTAGCTTTCTACTTCTGTTTGGTCCCTTCATAAATCTATATTTATGATAACCAAAGTCGGTATCCAATACCCAATTAGAACCTTGACTTAAAGAAAATTTATTTTAAATCATGAACAAATTTGTATTTGTAACCCAAACTTCACTAAGCTTCTTTGGTTAGCCTCTGCAAGATGCTTCTCGCAGTTTCTTTCCAGTGTCCAGGCTTATTGCAGTGGAAGCAAACTTTTTTGCTATCCGTATCAGTTTTGTTCTTATTATCCTTTGTTTACGCCTTTCTATTTACCTTCTTTGAATCGTTCTTCTTTTTTGAGAAGATCCTTTGGCCCCTACCAAGTAAGACATGGTCTTTCTTGGTTGAAAGTGACTCTTAACATTTTTCAATATGTTAAGCAAATCAATGAGGTGATATCTAGCTTGTTCATATGAAAAATTCACAACAATTGTGAAAGGAGTCTAGGGAGTGAGTGCAAGATCAAATCTTGGCTCAACTCTCCATCCATGACAAAACTCATTATCCTAATTGATCAATCAAATTGATAATGTTTAGGACTTTTTATGCATACTATAGTGCCATTGGCCATTCTAGATCGGAAGAGCTCCATAGATATCGATATCTATCGGTCCTACTTTCCTCACCATCAACTACTTGATGTGCGGGAATATAGTAGGAGCATCCATAGTTTCATCTTGTGGCTGAAGCTCGTTACTCATGGATGCTGAGCATGATGCATTGAGCCAATCACATGCATCATCTTGCCACTTTCTAAAAGTAGCAATCTCTTTCTCGGAGGCATTATGCGCAACCATTGCGGGGATAGGCGTATTAAGGACATAAGATAGCTTTTTCAAATTTATGAGAACTATTCTCAAATTCCTTAACCAATCCGCTTTAATTCTTGTGCTCGTTAATTTAGCATCTAATATGCTTCGCAGTTGATAGTAATTTTAGACATTGCAAAATTACATAAATGAATTTGTAATTAACAACATTTTAACATACATTCTTTTATTAATTACCAAAATAAATTAGGTCTTGTTTTAAATTGGTATCTCCCACTATTTTCTTCAAACTATATTACCTCACTTTATATAGTTCGGCAAAATCTAATTAAAGATTTGCTAGTGAGAATAAGGATCCCATTTCAAATGTATATAGCCTTTTGGTGACACAACAAACTATATATAAATAAATAGGTAGACAACTTTTGTCAATTACATCAACTATGCAACTCCTTTTCTTTTGCCTCTTAGATTATTTTGATCAGTGGTGGCACATCCGAATCAAAATTATCCAAGTTAAGTCCCAACCTAGCACTCCATATATTCAAAAAGAAAAATATCATCCTTGTGGTGACACAACAAAACAATATTGTTCAATTTTCTTTATAAGCATCAAATGTGATAAATTAACATCTTAAATACTTAATACTTGCCTTGTGGTGACACAACAAACTCATATTAAATATT
This sequence comes from Panax quinquefolius, assembly GCA_020205615.1. Lineage (NCBI taxonomy): Eukaryota > Viridiplantae > Streptophyta > Magnoliopsida > Apiales > Araliaceae > Panax > Panax quinquefolius. The sequence continues at coordinate 2,404,832 of JAINUW010000529.1, read as the reverse complement.
TAATACTCTATTAATTTTATCATGCTTAGAAGGCGACGTTCGATATTCCAAATATCTTTGAACGCTTGGGACTTAATATAAAAATTGAGGGGTTTGTTATTAATTTGTCTCATCTTGTTTAGCGCATTACATATATATATATATATAATATACATTATATTAATGAACATGCGAAGCATGTTTGCATAATATATAATATATATAGTATAAGCATGCACATATAGAATACTATATTCTACCCGAATTGATTATGGACTTTTATTCTAGTTTGGTTCACTAGAGTCACCAAGTGAACCAAAAGGTCAAACCCTAGGGGTGTAAGAAATAATATTTAAATATAACTATTACATTTAAACCCGGGCTCCATTACAAACGGGTCTTCCAGCGCTCCCTTCTTCTTGATCTCCAATTTTTTAAAATTAATTCTAACTATTCCTATTACAAAACTATTTAAAATAAATAGAAACCTTGATCGTGCGATCGAGGGAAATACATAGGAGGAGTTAGAATTTATATTAAGAAAAATTAGAGAAGACGAGGCAGTCTGTGAGACCCCATTTAATAAAACCCATACATTCATGCATCCAACTAAAATAAAATCCAATCAGTTGGTCAATAGTCCATAATCAATCCCATTTATTATCATACACATCACCATATGCATCAATAAATAACATTCATCTCATGAATAATAAATATTTAATATATATATTGATATCATTTAATGGACAAATTTAGTTAGTATAAAATCTATTTTTGAATCAAAATAAACTCCTTTATTTTAATCCAAATTTAAATAAAAATAAAACTATTTTATTTTAATTTATCCAATTTTGAATAAAATAAACTATTTTATTTTAATCAAAATCTTTAATCAAAATAAACTCCTTTATTTTAATTAATTATGGAATCCAATTCCATGTAAAAAAAAAATCTTTAATTAAAATAAACTCTTTTATTTTAATTAATTATGGAATCCAATTCCATGTAAAAAAAAATTCTTTTATTAAAGGAAACACGGATATTCTTTCCTATTCACAAATAAACTCCTTTATTTTGAATAATATGAAATCTTATTCCATATTTAAATAAACTCTTTTATTTAAGAAAATTAGGATTCTCTTTCCTATTCACAAATAAACTCTTTTATTTTGAATAATATGAAATCTTATTTCACATCTAAATAAACTCCTTTATTTAAGAAACATATAATCCAATTTCAACTCCAATTAGTTATCATGGAATCCAATTCCAACTCTAATTAGTTAGCATGAAATTTAATTTTAAAATTAAAATAAACTCTTTTATTTTAATATTAAAATAAATCTTTTTATTTTAAGATTAAAATAAACTTTTATTTTAATAATAAAATAATTAAGAATATATATATTATACATATATATATACGGTTAGTATATATATAATATATATATATATATATATATATATAATATGATTACAAGAAACATGATTCCTTTGTTTTTATCTGTCATGCTTTTTAACAAATTTGTGACTCATCATGAGTTAGGAATATATATTATATATATATATAGAATCCGTTCTCCTTTTTTTTTTCATAAAATAAATTTTATAAAATAAAATTATGCCCAATTAAATTGTTCTAAACACATATCAATATACATATTAAATTAAAACAATTAATAATTTGCATAAAGGTTTGGCTCACGATGCCACTTATTAGGTTTGTAATATTCATGAACGCAATCAAATTGCAAAAAAATGCTAAACGTGTAAAATCGAGTTTAAAAAAATTTACAAACCATATACCCGATCACCCTTTACGCACAATTATTAATTAAGCGAAAAGATAACGAATGAGAATCATACCCTTGAAGATCGAGCTTCCTCGTACAAGTTCACCTCCAATCCTTTTCGTTCAACTTGAATCCACCGGGTTTGGTTCCTTCCTTTGATCAACGTTAGCCACCCATGTGTTTGGCCTCTGAGGGTGATCCACCAAGGAAAAGAATTTTTCAAGAAGAAGGGTATTGGCTCAACCCTAGTTTTCTATCTCTATAGAAGGGCGTCTTTCCAAACAAATTGGAATTATTACGTGGTTGTAAAATCAACCACCCACCTCACCCATAATAAGACTCCTCTTATTTATAGATGTGGGCAACCCACCTTAACAATTAAGGAATTGGGTTTTATTTAATTAATTAAATTCTTTTAATTAATTAAGCTCCCTAATCTTATTAGGGATAATTAATTAAACTCCTTTAACTAATTTTCCTTCCCGATCCAATTAGGAATAAATGAGAGTACTTATATTAAATTAATTCCTAAACTCTTTTAGAAATTAAAATAATAATAATAATTGTAATAATATTAATAAGACTCCTCTTATTAATTTATATTTAATATTTCCAAAATATTAAATAATAAATATTAAGCTATTTAATTTATTCTATCACCATAGATTAAATTAAATACACTTAACATATTATTACGATTATGCCATTAACTTCTTAAATAATTATTCTTCCTTTTATGGTGTGACCCTTTAGGTTCTCCATATTAAACCTGATGTGAATAAATCAATTAGAACAATTCTAATCTTATTTAAATAAATAAATTAAACAATTAATTTATTTAAATAATATTTATTCTACAATAGGGATAAGCCTCCCTAGCGATCAACGACTTTCCAGATAATATAGATTTCAACATTAATCATAAAAGAACCTTTGAGTAAATAGTTCTGCATAATTCAATCATTCCACCATCCAATGTCCCAATTAAATATAAGACATGGAATTCTTTGTCAAGTCTTATTTTATTTAATTATATGTATTTCGATCCTTAAATGCACAACTCCAAATAATGCAAATTAGAAACTCCTTTCTAATTTCATTACGCCTTATAACCAAGGACTACCGGGTTGTCATTTATCGAATCACATAGGACATTTCTCTTCTTTTTTAGAAGTGGTAGATTCTTTATTGATCATACATTATCTCCATGTACAACTTATTATACCCAAGCATACCCTTTGATATACCCTAAGGGTCTTAAGGAATAAGTCAAAGTATAACTCATCATACACAAGATACTATGATGATCTCAAGTCCAAGGATTACTTGTACTACTATCACTATAGGAATTCCTATTGACAAAAAGTAAAACTCCATTAGGTATTCCTTAGCGAGCCACGTTCAGTGAACTTATTCTCTAATAAGCACCTACATACTTGCTTTAGTGTCTCCACACAAATGATCATGAGATCAATCATCCTCATCCAATGAGCAAGCAACGTATGTACCAATCTATCCTGGATTCACTAATCCCCAATTTAGTAATCCAATGATTGGGAACTATTTTAGTTTTAAGCTTTCTAGAATTTACATCTCATTAGAATGATCATCATCATTATTCTAAAAGCATTGCTTAAAACTATGGGTTTATCACATATTATAAAACAAACATCATGTAGATAATTAAAAGCCTTTAATAAATTAATACTTTTATTAATAAATGAATAAGATTGTTACAAAGTATATGCTTTATCATCAAACATGATTGGCTTGTATGCATACTACTTTCAATCTCCCACTTGCACTAAAGCCAATCGTCATGGTAACTCATACTCTTCTTCTCTAAGTGACGATTATCCTGCTGTTGGATAAGCTTTAGTTAATGGATATGTAATGTTGTTCATGAGAGTCCACTATCTCTATAGTGAAATAAAATTTTAATTAAAACACACTAATTAAAAATCGGGTTTTTAATAGAAAATTAGGGTTTAAATAATTAGGGTTCCTTAATATCATTAGGGTTCCCAAATTAACAATTCAATTTTAGCAATTAGGATTCCTAATTAGCAAATTCGGGTTTCTAATATTAATTACGGTTTTCAAATATTAATTAGGGTTTTCCTAATTAACAAAAATTCTATAATATGCAACATAATTTCTGACCAATCATAAATTTGAGTTTTGAGTTTCCAATTATGGTTTATTATAGTAATACTAGGGTTTGTCGTGATACACCATAATTTACTAACCAATATCAGTCTACACATATACTGTATACATTTATAACCTTGAAAAATAATATTATAATTAATATAATATTATCATTCTCATTCATTACTCAAAATCCAAAATTAGGGTTTGGACTCCATATTTGATTTATCTTTCATATATAACATTATTAATTAAGTTAAAATAATTAACTTAAATAATCTGAACTAAAATTCATATAATAAAATAATGTAATTATTATAATTATTCTATAATCATTTCATATATTATATAAATAATACAAAATCGATTTTCATGGAAAATAAATAATAAAAATATTTCTACTATAAAATTAATTATTATAAGAATATACTTTATAATGATCAATAATTCTAAAATAAAATTATTTGAAATTATTCATGTAATAAATAAATTTTATTTATCACATATATACATACACATTACCTGGCACATATTCCCATCATTAAAAAAAATTATATGCAAAATTTCTCATTTATTTATATAAAAAATATCGGGTTATTACAGCCCGACAGTCTCATCAGTCTCAAAGGATATAACTGCTACTAGCCCCTTCCACTAAGTAGGATAGGTATTCCCTCTCTTGAGTATCACAGTGTCATCGTCTGCCAGCTACAGGACACTGCTGTCAATTAGATTCTGAATAAGGTGGCGGAGTGCCCAGCATTCTTCTGTCCTGTGACCGCGAGAATGTGAATGATATTGACATACTCCATCAGAGTTGAACCATCTTGAACGGGGATTAATTGGAGGTAGAAGGGAGGTGATTCTTCCTTCGTTGATTAGCATCTGAAATATCTCCCGACGGGCTTTAGCACTTGCTCTCTTCTCAACCTTGTCCTCTAGTGCTTCACTTTCTAAAGTTGATGATGGAGCATTCATAACAAAAGGAAGGAGACAAGCATGCTCCTGGCTGACTAACTAGCGTGTGACTTGATGCTAATGGATCACCAGTTCTACCAATTGTTCAACTTGCTTACAAAGAGCTTTAATCTTTTATTCCATAGAAAATTGGAACTTTGCGTAATCCCATCTATCAACACCTTCTTTGATGGTCTGGGATGATTCATCATTAAAATTGGAACTCTATCCACTGCTCCAACTAATCATATTGACCTCTTCTTCTTTGTGTTGAGGAAGAGGGTTGTCTTACACATGAGGTTGATCTGGTTTGGTAACAACGATCTCACCATTGTCTATTAAATCTTGGATCTTATGTTTCAAGGCCCAACAATCTTGAGTATCATGTCCAGGTGCCCCGAAATGATAAGCACACTTCCGAGTAGCATTGAAATCCCTCCCATTAGGGTTGGCTGGTGGAAGAAGATGTGTGATTTTCTTCTAAGTAGTTAGAACAGTAAGAATATTCTCGAGCGAGTCCCCTAAGGGTGTGAATGTTCGAGGGCACTTTTGTGACGGCCCAAAAATAGGTATACATCACCCATCTTGAGTCTCCAAATACATGGTACAAAATTCAAATACAACTTAATTATACAATAGTCGTGTAAAATACTAAAAAACATAATCTAAGAGTTTTAATAAGAATATTGTCATCTAGAAAATATCCACACTTAATGGAGTTCTCGTTACATTTATTGTCACACTATTTAACAGAGTAGTGAGGACTACTAATGCTATCATCTGGACCGTCACTCTGATCCGCGACTAGTCCCATGTACGTTCTCATTTCCTAAAGAGAACAGTGAAAGAAAGGGTGAGCTCAACTAGCCCAGAAAGAAATATTATGACTAAAATAATGCAGAATAAATTATCATTAGTCTTTAACAATGTTAAGCGATAAAATACAATAGACATCAAGTTTAACTGCAATGAATAAGCAATCCATTACAAGAGTCAAGTAGGCATGATATCTACTATCTTCTATGATTTAAAATGTTTTCATCAAATTTTATCATTGAGACTCGACAATAAATAAACCACATCATCGAGTCATCCACCGCACTACTAGCCAATGATATTCATTAAATCATCAATGGTCATGACTATACCGAATAATACCGGGTCATAATCATACCAAAAGCGTCCCATCAATGCACTACAAAGCTCACGAGGACTTTTACCACATCATTTATAACATTACAGTCATGATTATACCGAATAATCCCTGGTCATAATCATACCAAGTTCATCTATGCACGTAACCCAAAGATGACTTTCATCACAATATAAGCATGAGGATGATGACAATGACATAATAATTCAATAAAACAAGTTCAAGAATAGTCATCTTTGACTTACGTGCATAGATGGACTTAGTATGATTATTACCAGGGATCATTCGGTATAATCATGACCTGTAATGTTATAAATGATATGGTGAAAGTCCTTAGTGGCCTGTAATCCATTGATGGAAAATTTTTGGTATGATTATGACCAGGGATTGTCCGGTATAGTCATCACCATTGATGATTTAATGAATATCCTTGGCCCGTAGTACAAGGATGATTAGATGATGTGTTTTATTTATTGTCGAGTCTCAAATGATAAAAAATTGATGAAAATATTTTAAACCATAGAAGATAGTAGATTTTATTCTCTACTTGACTCTTCTAATGGATTACTTGTTCCGCTGCAGTTAAACTTGATGTCTATTGTATTTTTTCAGTTTAACATTGTGAAAGACTAATGATAATTTATTCTGCATTATCTTAGTCATAATATTTCTTACTAGGCTAGTTGAGCTCACCCTTTCTTTCATTATTCTCTTCAGGAAATGAGAATATAGCTGGGACGAGTCGGGGAACGGAGTGATGGTACAGATGATAGCATTAGTAGTCCTCACTATTCTGTTAAATAGTTTGACAATAAATGTAATGAGGACTCTATTGAGTGTAGATATTATTTAGATGACAATATTCTTATTAAAACTCTTAGTTTATGTTTTGTCGTATTTTACACGACAGTTGTATTGTTAAGTTGTATTTGTATTTTTGTACCATGTATTTGGCGACTCAAGATGGGTGATGTATACCTATTTTGGGGGCGTCACAACTTTGGTCAATTGTATTTTGATTTTAATGGTATTCTTGTCCATGGTACTTGAATCTAGGGTTTAATCACTAGATTTTAAACCTTAAAGTTTCTCAATTAATTTCTAGGGTTTGAAAAATTAAAAATTAAAGTGTAATAAAATTTTAATTAAAACACACTAATTAAAAATAGGGTTTTTAATAGAAAATTAGGGTTTAAATAATTAGAGTTCCTTAATATCATTAGGGTTCCCAAATTAACAATTCAATTTTAGCAATTAAGATTCCTAATTAGCAAATTAGGGTTTCTAATATTAATTACGGTTTTCAAATATTAATTAGGGTTTTCCTAATTAACAAAAATTCTATAATATGCAACATAATTCATATAACATAATTTCTTACCGATCATAAATTCCAGTTTTGAGTTTCCAATTGTGGTTTATGATAGTAATATTAGGGTTTGTCGTGATACACCATAATTTACTAACCAATATCAGTATACACATATACTGTATACATTTATAACATCGAAAAAATAATATTATAATTAATATAATATTATCATTCTCATTCATTACTCAAAATCCAAAATTAGGGTTTGGATTCCATATCCGATTTATCTTTCATATATAACATCATTAATTAAGTTAAAATAATTAACTTAAATAATCAAGTAAAATTTATAAAATAAAATAATGTAATTATTATAATTATTCTATAATCATTTCATATATTATATAAATAATACAAAATCGATTTTCATGGAAAATAAATAATAAAAACATTTCTACTATAAAATTAATTATTATAAGAATATACTTTATAATGATCAATAATTCTAAAATAAAATTATTTCAAATTATTCACGTAATAAATAAATTTTATTTATCACATATATACATACACATTACCTGGCACATATTCCCATCATTAAAAAAATTTATATGCAAAATTTCTCATTTATTTAGATAAAAAATATCGGGTTATTACAAACTTTCGCGGTCTCATCGATCTCAAAGGATATAACTGCTACTAGCCCCTTCCACTAAGTAGGATAGGTATTCCCACTCTTGAGTAGCACAGTGTCATCGTCTGCCAGCTACAAGACACCGTTGTCAATTAGATTCTGAATAAGGTGGCGGAGTGCCCACAATTCTTCTGTCCTGTGACCGCGAGAATGTGAATGATATTGACATACTCCATCAGAGTTGAACCATCTTGAACGGGGATTAATTGGAGGTAGAAGGGAGGTGATTCTTCCTTCGTTGATTAGCATCTGAAATATCTCCCGACGGGCTTTAGCACTTGCTCTCTTCGCAACCTTGTCCTCTAGTGCTTCACTTTCTAAAGTTGATGATGGAGCATTCATAACAAAAGGAAGGAGACAAGCATGCTCTGGTGACTAATCAAGCGTGTGACTTGATCTTCGATGGATCACCGCCGCCCTAATTGTTCAACTTGCTTACAAAGAGCTTTCATCTTTTGTTCCATAGAAAATTGGAACTTTGCGTAATCCCATCTATCAACACCTTCTTTGATGGTCTGGGATGATTCATCATTAAAATTGGAACTCTATCCACTGCTCCAACTAATCATATTGACCTCTTCTTCTTTGTGTTGAGGAAGAGGGTTGTCTTACACATGAGGTTGATCTGGTTTGGTAACCACGATCTCACCATTGTCTATTAAATCTTGGATCTTATGTTTCAAGGCCCAACAATCTTGAGTATCATGTCCAGGTGCCCCGAAATGATAAGCACACTTCCGAGTAGCATTGAAATCCCTCCCATTAGGGTTGGCTGGTGGAAGAAGATGTGTGATTTTCTTCTAAGTAGTCAGAAGAGTAAGAATATTCTCGAGCGAGTCCCCTAAGGGTGTGAACGTTCGAGGGCACTTTTGTGACACCCCGAAAATAGGTATACATCACCTATCTTGAGTCGCCAAATACATGGTACAAAATTCAAATACAACTTAATAATACAATAGTCGTGTAAAATACGAAAAAACATAATCTAAGAGTTTTAATAAGAATATTGTCATCTAGACAATATCCACACTTAATGGAGTCCTCATTACATTTATTGTCACACTATTTAACAGAGTAGTGAGAACTACTAATGCTATCATCTGGACCGTCACTCCATTCCGCGACTAGTCCCGGCTACGTTCTCATTTCCTGAAGAGAACAGTGAAAGAAAGGGTGAGCTCAACTAGCCCAGTAAGAAATATTATGACTAAAATAATGCAGAATAAATTATCATTAGTCTTCAACAATGTTAAACTAATAAAATACAATAGACATCAAGTTTAACTGCAGCGGAATAAGCAATCCGTTACAAGAGTCAAGTAGAGCATGATATCTACTATATTCTATGATTTAAAATGTTTTCATCAAATTTTATCGATGAGACTCAACTTAATAAATAAACCACATCATCGAGTCATCCCTGTACTACGGGCCAATGATATTCATTAAATCATCAATGGTCATGACTATACCGAATAATACTTGGTCATAATCATACCAAAAACTATCCATCAATGCACTACAGGGTACTGAGAACTTTTACCACATCATTTATAACATTACAGGTCATGATTATACCGAATAATCCCTGGTCATAATCATACCAAGTCCATCTATGCATGTAACCCAAAGATGACTTTCATCACAATATAAGCATGAGGATGATGACAATGACATAATAATTCAATAAAACAAGTTCAAGAATAAATTTTAAAGATTTATAAGTTAATTTTTCTTGAAATCAATTACGTCCAAATTGTCAACACGATCTTCGCTTTGTGGAGTAAAATTCAAGAATGCTCGGAAGAATATTTCCATGAAAAGATACTTGGATGAAGCGCAAATATCCGTGATATTTTACTAATTTTATGGAGTATAGAAGCCAAAACTTTAACCAAATGAGTATCATAGAATATATGAAACCGCAAATGAATTTTCAAATACCATGCGGAATCCACGTAGATGCATCATTTCCACAATTTAATAAGGAATGAATACGAAGGATCATTCACCATGCATATGATAATCCACATAGACTGGTTATTCCAACAAAATAATAAAGAATGGAACCAGGTCATGCGTAATCATTACGCATGTGATATTCCAACGAGTAATAATAAAGAATGGAATAACAGAAGAATTCACCATGCATGCGATTGATCACACAGACAGGTTATTCTAACAGAATAATAAAGAATGGAATAACAAAGAATTCACCATGCATGCGATAGACCGCACAGACAGGTTATTCCAATAAAATAATAAAGAATGGAACTAGGTCTAGCGTAATCCGCACAGACAGGATATTCCAATAGAATAATAAAGAATGGAATAATAAAAGAATTTCACCATGTATGCGGTACTTCGCATAGACGGGTTATTCCAACATAATAATAAAGAATGGAATAACAGAAGAATTTCACCATATATGCGGTACTTCACATAGACATGTTATTCTAACATAATAATAAAGAATGGATTAACAAAAGAATTTTTCCATGTATGCGGTACTTCGCATAGACGGGTTATTCCAACATAATAATAAAGAATGGAATAACAGAAGCTCTCTTCATGAATACGAAAGAAATAATACCCCTTACCTTTGAAAGAAACTGGATACTGGAGTAGAAAGGTAGCAGACTTCTCTTTTTCTTTCTCTCCATAATTTCTCTCTATAATAATTGCTCTATAGCTTTAGTGAATTGGTGAGAAATGAAGGAAAAATGAGCTTCTATTTATAGGAAAATAAAGTTTCGATAATTACACATTTTGGGGCTCGAAATATTACAGTACAATACCTCTAACTTTTCTTTCATTTTTAATTTAGCCCTGCAAGTATTATCAAACTTGCACCACCTGCCCTAATAGTAAATCATGTGAATCAATAGTAAATCACATGACTTAATAGTTCTAAACATGTGAAAAAATTAATTATAGTATAGTACCTTCATCTATACCTCCATTTTTAATTTAGTCATGCAAGTATTATACATCTTGCACCACCTCCCCTAATAGTACAAGAATGTGAATCAATAGTACACACATGTCAAAAAATAGTTATAATCATGTGAATCAATAGCAATTAATTGCTCATTTCTCCGATTAATTACCTAGTTGGTCAATATAACCTCCAGACATCAATTATTATCGAAATAAATGTAGATTTTGACTAACACTAATAATTTCAACACAATGGAACTATCAATTTCATCTTTAATTAACACAAACTTATTAATCATTAATATTATAATTCACAATATTTAACAACCATGTTGTTCCCAGGAAAGAGGGGGCTTTCCGATAAGGATTTCTCCTTATTGGAGCGGAATTAGGTGACCAAACCTCTCCTTAACAGAACTTCTAGACATTGTCAATATTGCAAATAATAATATGAATAACTTTGTCATCTCAATTATTGATTTAATAATATAACATATTATGCAGATGATACTGTGGCAATAATTGAATCAGTAATATGAGAGATATGATGCAGCAATTATTGTAGCAATAATTGAGAAGAACTGAGTGACTTCTTACGTAAGCATCAATAATCAATATCGTGTGCTACTATGCAACAACGTGTATTACTATACTTTTATCACTTATTATTTTATGACAACTTGTTTACTTTGAAAAAATTTCACATATCACCCTTAACTTTAACCTTTTATCAATTTAACCATTTACTAAATAGAATAATTATAAGAAAAATAAATACTTTCATTTCATAAAATTCAGGGTCTCACAGTTTTCCTTCTCCACCTTTAGGCAATGGAGGGTTTTAAGATTGTTCTTGAAAAGGGGAATAGTTTCTCCTCTGTATAGGTATATTCTGATTGCCTTTTTAACCTTGTAGTATCAAGGAAACATCATCCTCTTTCTTTTTATCGACCCTCCGTGGGTTGTTTCCATAAGTTCTTAACTGGTTGTGCTCAGCAACTGCCTTAAGAACGGCAAGGTCTTGAATCTTTCCTAACTTCAACCCCATCTCAACCATCTCTCCATGTTTGATCATTTAAAAAAATGGTTTGACAATACCAGCTAAGACTCTCTCATAGAAAAGAGCTTCTTGTATATATATGAAGGTCAACCATTTCTGATTCCGTCATAGTGGGAATAACTTGAGAAGCAAGGGGCCTCCACCTTTGAGTATACTCTCGGAAAGACTCATTGGACTGTTTCTTGACCTTAGTAATCTGATACCGGTCAGAAGCCATCTGAGACTAGAAGTTGTACTGAGTAAGGAAGGCGTGAGCTAGCTCTTCCCAGCCATGAATGGGCTTTTCCAGTCAGACTCTTCTAAAATAGCTGCATTCTGAGCTTCTCGTTTTCTGCATAAGATCCAAGTTCTCTAATGAACACCTTCAAATGTGTGTAAGGATCCCCTAATCCGTCATACTTTTCAAAGCCAGGGGTTTTAAATTTCTCCAGATAATGAACACTAGGGAATATGCAAAGGTCAGTATATGAAACACTCCCATGTGCTCCAACTCCCTTGAGAGAATAGATGGTTTCTTCTATTTGAAGGACCTTCTTCCTGATATCACCGGTGTCTAGATCTCCTTTGAGATGGGTGTTTTCGGGGTCTTTGTTGGTTGTATCCAACTACGGTTCCAGATTTATTTTATCCAAACCTTGAGTTCCTCATTGTACAGAGGATTCTGTATGTGTAGGCATCTTTGGGCCCTAAGTAGACTGATGCAATTCATTAAGCAGAAGAGTCAAAACTATAATTTTTTTACTTAATCCGTCAAATTCTTCTCGAGAAATGGGATTAGACTGGTCAAAAGAAGACATGATTGGTTGTAAGCTCGTGGCCTTTTTGGATTTTGAGCGGGTAACGGGCGTCCCAATTGTTTCCCTACAAAAAACTTATGTAGTTTAGTCTTAGTGATAATGTAAATGTTTACATGCTATGTGAGGTATCCGTGTTAGGAATATTATCCTGCAAAATGGATGTTGGTTGTTTTGTAATACAGGATAACATGCTAATTCTAAATATGAATGTGCATATATTTCTTCATATTTTACATTACGATGGATTGACAGGAGATGATAATTATAAGTAAATGCTTTTACAAGTAATCGAAAATGGAAAGCATGAAGAGACTTTCCTTTGCGTTTGGTTTATCAAAGGCTGACTTATCTTAGGTTTACTCTTGCGGCTTTTTGGCATGAAGGTTCCTTGATCATCGCAATCTACTTGACGGGAAGTTAATTTGATCTTTCAACTGGAGCGAATCTGGGTGGTGCCTTTACTGAGCCTCATTGGAATTAGTCTCCCTACGAGTCCAGTAATCAAACACCGACATGATAGCCTCCTGGTGGAGGAACCACACAACATACATTCACATACAATGTGTCTCACCGTTTATGAAAATGATGACATGTGTGAAGCAATAATATCACAGATAGATATATTACAGTACAGTAAGTAAAATGCATTCGTACACATTCATCAAAAATGTAAATGCAACATTCACACACAAGCATATAACCGTTTTGAAAAGCTTGTAGTAGCGGCTTAAGCCCTCTTACTGGTGTCCCCATTAGAGTCGCCACTTGTCGACGTTGGGATTTTTATTTGTCCCTTTTCTGTTCTTGTTCTTTGGTGCTCTCATGTTATGTTAGATTTATTTGAAAAAACAAGTGAAAAAGGTCTGACATGTATATGTCGACGATTTGACTATAAGAGTCGCCAGTTGGTGTTTTTAACTGGTTGCACCAACACAACCTAGAAAAGGTTTGCACATTGACCCAGTGATGTGACACTGCTAAACGGGTCTGTGAAATCGAGATTCATTTGGGTTCAGAGGTTTGATTATGCGGAGGGAAGGTGTTCGGCACCCCCCGACATCCGTGTTGCCACGGTTACCACCACTTTTCAAGAAACTGTTATATAAATGTGTGTGTGTGTGTGTGTGGGTCAATGTGCTATTATTTGGAAGTAGTGCGAGGCTTCGTTCGCACCTATATACAAAGGGTTTGAATTTATATAAAATTTTAGTTTTAAACATAGTAGTGAGGTTTTGTAAAAGAGGTTTTTCAAACCCTGCGCTCAATAGTAATTGAGATCTTTTCATATTCTATTTTATTATTAAATATTCAGCTTGATTGCTTTAATTTTCGAGATGCAAAGCATCTTCGAGAAAATAATATATAATAGTGTCGAACTCCTCATGGGCATGAAAGCCATCTAAGGAAATTCAAACACCGTGAATAATTTACAAGTCGCACAAATTGAAAATTTCCATCACGAATCAAATTTAGATTCAAAGGATCAATCAGTGATCACATGATCCCTAGCTCAAATGATGTCGCAGCTTTATATGAAAAGAAATAAGCGATTATATATATAAAAAGTCAGTAAATATATATATATATATATATATATATATATATATATATATATATATATATATATATACAAACATGATCAACCACTACTAAGCACCTCCATGGGGGATCAAAAATGTAAATATATAAAAGTAATATATATATATATATATATATAGACATGATCAACCACCACGAAGCACCTCCATGGGGGATCAGAAATGTATATAAAGTAGTAAATGTGATCAACCGCCACGAAGTAAACTCCAGGCGGGACTAAATTGAAATAAAGAGGTAAAAACGATCAACCGTCGCGAAATAAACTCTAGGCGGGACGGAATGTAAATAAAGCAATAAAAGGCCACAAAATAAATTCTAGGCCTGACAGAAATGTAAATATAAATATATAAGCGGTAAATGTACAGGATGTTTCTCAATCCCTTCTCGGTTTATCATTTCAGCGATTTGTCGCTCTATATATATATAAAAGCAGTAAACGCACCGAATATAAAATCCAGGCTCATTGAACAGAGTCCGACAATAGTTCATATATATATATAAGCAGTAAATGCTCTAGATGTAAAATCAAGGCTCAACGGACAGACTCCGACAACAGTTCATATATATAAGTATATATATATATATATATATATATATATAAGCAAGTAAACGCTTCAGACATAAGTCTAGGCTCAATCGAGGCATAACTCGATAATGTTAGTCCATATATATAAATATATACATATATAAGTATATATATACAGACAAGAATGAAAACCACGGACCGAAGTCCGGACATACACACATAACACGACTCTCACTGTGAAGAATAATGCGTGCAAAGGTGAAGAGAAAGGCTTTATAGTGTGTAAGAAGGCTTACAGTGGGATACCAAAGAAGACTTCTATGGCTCTAAGTGGATGAACACTCGGCTCCCGCGGTTAAAAATATAGCTATATATGAGCTAACATGTGTTTAAAATGAGAAAGCACTCGATATGGAGTGTGTACAGAGCAAATTTGATAGGGCTTCCTCACCTTTTTCTTTTTTAAAATGGCCACCCCAAGCTCTATATTTATAGAGCTGGTGGTTGCAGGTGTACCTGCGGCAACCACAGATGCACCTGCGGCTGCCCGGGGTGGCCTAGGCTCTGCACCCGCTCGAACTTGCAGAACTTCAATCCGAGCATCCGATTGAGGTGTACAAGACCTTTTTCGGACAACCGTTGTCGAGAGTTACGCAATGACATGGGATTAGAGGTTGTACGAAGTCAGGAAGAGGGGACCATGCCCATGGTCTTCAAGCTTCAAATTCTATCCGATGTGCTGCCCTGCGTAATAGTCACTCGGGATTGGAACTCCTTGGCTCTTGTGGGACATTGTTGTGTAGAAATGTATGTATAAGATGTTGAGACGGTGCAATGTGGGGTTGAGGTGGAAAGATTGTTAGGTTTGTAATATTCATAACGCAATCAAATTGCATAAAAAGTGCGGAAGCGTGTAAAATCAGAGTTTAAAAAAATTTACAAACCATATACCCGGATCACCCTTTATGCACAATTATTAATTAAACGAAAAGATAAAGAATAAAATCATACCCTTGAAGATCGAGCTTCCTCAGGTACAAGTTCACCTCCAAATCCTTTCGCGTTCAACTTGAATCCACCGGGGTTTTGTTCCTTCCTTTGATCAACGTTAGCCACCCATATGTTTGGCCTCTAGAGGTGATCCACCAAGGAAGAAGAAAATTCAAGAAGAAGGGGTATTGGCTCAAACCCTAGTTTTTTTTTCTATCTCTATAGAAAAGGGCGTACTCTCCAACAAATTGGAATTATTTCGTTGTAAAAGTCAACAACCCTAACCACCCATAATAAGACTCCTCTTATTTATAGATGTGGGCAACCCACCTTAACAACTAAGGAATTGGGTTTATTTAATTAATTAAATTCTTTTAATTAATTAAGCTCCCTAATCTTATTAGGGATAATTAATTAAACTCTTTTAATTAATTTTCCTTCTTAATCCAATTAGGAATAAATGAGAGTACTTATATTAAATTAATTCCTAAACTCTTTTAGAAATTAAAATAATAATAATTGTAATAATATTAATAAGACTCCTCTTATTAATTTATATTTAATATTTCTAAAATATTAAATAATAAATATTAAGCTATTTAATTTATTCTATCACCATAGATTAAATTAAATATACTTAACTATATTATTACGATTATGCCATTAACTTCTTAAATAATTATTCTTCCTTTTATGGTGTGACCCTTTAGGTTCTCCATATTAAACCTAGGTTGTGAAAAAATCAATTAGAACAATTCTAATCTTATTTAAATAAATAAATTAAACAATTAATTTATTTAAATAAATAATATTTATTCTACAATAGGGATAAGCCTCCTAGCGATCAACGACTTTCCGGATAATATAGAGTTCAACATTAATCATAAAAGAACCTTTGAGTAAATAGTTCTGCATGATTCAATCCTTCCACCATACAATGTCCCAATTAAATATAAGACATGGAATTCTTTATCAAGTCTTATTTTATTTAATTATATGTATTTCGATTCTTAAATGCACAACTCCAAATAATGCAAATTAGAAACTCCTTTCTAATTTCATTACGCTTTAACCAAGGACAACTGGGTTGTCATTTATCGAATCACATAGGACATTTCTCTTCTTTTATTAGAAGTGGTAGATTCTTTATTGATCATACATTATCTCCATGTACAACTTATTATACCCAAGCATACCCTTTGATATACCCTAAGGGTCTTAAGGAATAAGTCAAAGTATAACTCATCATACACAAGATGCTATGATGATCTCAAGTCCAAGGATTACTTGTACTACTATCACTACAGGAATTTCTATTGACAGGCAAATAAAACTCCATTAGGTATTCCTTAGCGAGCCACGTTCAGTGAACATATTCTCTAATAAGCACCTACATACTTGCTTTAGTGTCTCCACACAAATGATCATGAGATCAATCATCCTCATCCAATGAGCAAGCAACGTATGTACCAATCTATCCGGATTCACTAATCCCCAATTTAGTAATCCAATGATTGGAAACTATTTTAGTTTTAAGCTTTCTAAGAATTTAGATCTCATTAGAATGATCATCATCATTATTCTAAAAGCATTGCTTAAAACTATGGGTTTATCACATATTATAAAACAGCATCATGTAGATAATTAAAAGCCTTTAATAAATTAATACTTTTTATTAATAAATGAATAAGATTGTTACAAAGTATATGCTTTATCATCAAACATGATTGGCTTGTGTGCATACTACTTTCAATCTCCCACTTGCACTAAAGCCAATCGTCATGGTAACTCATACTCTTCTTCTCTAAGTGACGATTATCCTGCTGTTGGATAAGCTTTAGTTAATGGATATGTAATGTTGTTCATGAGAGTCCACTATATCTATAGTGATTTCCCATCTTTCAATGATTCTAATAATCAAATGAAAGTGCCACAACACATGTTTAGATCCAAGATGAGACTTAGGAACTATTCCTAGTTACGAAATGAACTTTTAATCCAAACAATCAACTTGCGACTTCATTTATAGCTATATACTTTTCTTTATCACTAAACCAAAGACTCTTTTCTTTGTTTGGAACCTTTCCAATTCACTACACCACTGTTCAAGGTAACACTTTACCTTAAAGTGGATTTTCATGTCGTCTTGGTCTGCGTCTGAAAAACTTGAGTCTATAAAGCCCTCTAGTTTTAATTCGGACCCACCATGTATGCTCACATCCTTAGTGCTTGGGTTAGAACTTTAAGATGTTTTCACCGCTTACATGGTGATCTTCTCCGAATATATGACCGATCAACATCGTGTCTCGTACATTTCATTGCATACATGATTGTCACTCATGCAATCTCTCTTCTTTGGAGTCTATGGGGACTATTAAGAGATACACTCCATAGCTCATCGACATGAGACATCTCTTGAGTTTGCCATGCTAAACGACTTTAGCATCAAATGAATATATCGCCTCCTTGGGTTAAGTCGAGCATCCTTTTAAATCTATCTATATAGATTTATATCCCCAATTAAGATACTCTTCCAAATCATTTATGGAGGAATGTTTAGACAACTTTATCTTTACCGATTGTAGCATTGGTATGTAATTCCTCATCCGTAGTATATATCAACATATAATACTAGAAATTTCACGACGCTCCCAATCGACCCTTTTGTACACACTAGAACTCTTACCTCATCGTATATAACTCGGATCATCATCTTCTATGATGTGTACCTCATCATCATCATCTATGATGAATCCATACCTCCTAGGTATCTTGGTGCTATTCCGATTTACGATTCGGTTTGTGGTACAATAGGTCCATCTACTGAGTTCCTCTTATTTGACTTATAGTGTTTTTGTGGTTCTTGAACTCTTCAAGATCTATTATCCTCCCACTAGCCCCTTCAATGATAAACACCTTTATCTTAGAAGGCAGCGTGTTTCGCAACAAACACCTTTTGCTAAGTAGGATTATAGAATATATACCCTAAACTTACTTTAGGATGTCCCACAAATCGACACTTGTCAAATCTTGTTCCAAGCTTATCCTTTGAAACCTTTTTCACATAAGTTGGACAACCCCTTATCTTAACATACTTAAGATTAGGAATCCTCCCTGTCCATAACTTTTATGGAGTCTTGGGGTTGGATTTTGAGGTTACCTTTTTGTAGATATGCAGCCATTTCTAGGACATGATCCTAGAAGGATACTGGAATGACGGTAAAATCATTATGGACCGTACCATGTCCAACAAGGTACGATTTTTCATTCAAATACATCAATCAATTATTGCATATCAGGATGTGTCCATTATGAGAAAACTATTTGAGATGATCTAGAAACTTATTGCACAAGTATTTATCCCTTGATCTAATCAAAGAATCTTAATACTTTGCCAATTTGTTTCACTTCTGAATTCTTTGAACCTTTCAAATAATTCACACTTGTATTTTAGCAAATACACACATTCAACTCTTTGAATGATCATCTCCTTTTCATATACTAATTTGTTCAATATGCAAAATTATTTTCATGTAAGTCAAGTATACAAAATTTATTAAGTAATATTCCAGCCTATACAAAACATTATTATTATAAATAGAACAACAATTGTTCTTAATTGTAATACCAAAGATTTCATTGTCCAACAATAAAATGGAAATAATATTTTTTAACAAGAACTGAAATACAATAACAACTTATTGACTTAATAGATTTGCCCGTAGGCATTGTTAAATTATAAGTTTCTATGGCTAATGCAAAGAACCTTTGATTCATTTCCCACACATAGGATTACTTATCTTTGTTTAACTTTCTACTTCCTTGGTCCTTCATAAATCTATATTTATGATAACCAAAGTCGGTATCCAATACCCAAGTAGAACCTTGACTTAAAGAAAAATTTATTTCAATCATGAACAAAAAGCAGATATTATAACCAAAACTTCACTAAGCTTCTTTGGTTAGCCTCTCGCAACATGCTTCTCGCAGCTTTCTTTCCGATGTCCGGGCTTATTGCGGTGGAAGCAAACTCATTTGCTATCCGTGTCGCTTTTGTTCTTATTATCCTTTGTTTATGCCTTTCTATTTACCTTCTTTGAATCGCTTCTTCTTTTAGGAAAGATCCTTTGGCCCCTACCAATAAGACTTGGTCTTTCTTGGTTGGAAAGTGACTCTCAACATTTTTCAATATGTTAAGCAAATCAGCGAGGCTGATATCTAGCTTGTTCATATGAAAAATTCACAACAATTGTGAAAGGAGTCCGGGAGTGAGTGCAAGATCAAATCTTAGCTCAACTCTCCATCCATGACAAAACCTGTTATCCTAATTGATCAATCAAATTGATAATGTTTAGGACTTTTGTCTGTACTATAGTGTCATTGGCCATTCTAGATCGGAAGAGCTCCTTAGATATCTGATATCTATCAGTCCTACTTTCCTCACCATCAACTACTTGATGTGCAGGAATATAGTAGGAGCATCCATAGTTTCATGCTGACGCTGAAGCTCGTTACTCATGGATGCGAGCATGATGCATTGAGCCAACTGTGCATCATCTTGCCACTTTCTAAAAGTAGCAATGTCTTCCTCAGAGGCATTGTCTGCAACCATTGCGGGATATAAGCGATTAAAGACATAAGATAGCTTTTCAGTTATGAGAACTATTCTCAAATTCCTTAACCAATCCGTTTAATTCGGTCCGGTTAATTTAGCATCTAATATGCTTCGCAGTGATAGTAATTTTAGACATTGTAAAATTCTGTAAATGAATTTGTAATTAACAACATTTTAACATACATTCTTTTATTAATTACTAAAATAAATTAGGTCTTGTTTTAAATTGGTATCTCCCACTATTTTCTTCAAACTATATTACCCTCACTTATATAGTTCGGCAAAATCTAATTAAAGATTAGCTAGTGAGAATAAGGATCCCATTTCAAATGTATATAGCCTTGTGGTGACACAACAAACTATATATAAATAAATAGGTAGACAACTTTTTGTCAATTACATCAACTATCAACTCCTTGTATTTTGCCTCTTAGATTATTTTGATCAAGTGGTGGCACATCCAATCAAAATTATCCAAGTTAAGTCCAACCTAGCACTCCATATATTCAAAAAGAAAAATATCATCCTTGTGGTGACACAACAAAACAATATTGTTCAATTTTCTTTATAAGCATCAAATGTGATAATTAACATCTTAAATACTTAATATTTGCCTTGTGGTGACACAACAAACTCATATTAAATATTTAATACTCTATTAATTTTATCATGCTAGAAAGCGACGTTCGATATTCCAAATATCTTTGAACGCTTAGGACTTAATATAAAAATTGAGGGTTTTGTCATTAATTTGTCTCATCTTGTTTAAGCGCATTTATATATATATAAAATACGCGTCATATTAATAAACATGCGAAGCATGTTTGCATAATATATAATATATATAGTATAAGCATGCACATATAGAATACTATATTCTACTCGGATTGATTATGGACTTTTATTCTAGTTTGGTTCACTAGAGCCACCAAGTGAACCAAAAGGTCAAACCCTAGGGGTGCAAGAAATAATATTTAAATATAACTATTACATTTAAACCCGGGCTTCATTACAAACGGGTCTTCAAGCGCTCCTTGCTCCTTGATCTCTAATTTTCTAAAATTAATTCTAACTATTCCTATTACACAACTATTTAAAGTAAATAGAAACCTTGATCAGCAGTCAAGGGGAAGTACATAGGAGAGAGATAGAATTTACATTAAGAAAAATTAGAGAAGGCGAGGTCTGTGATTCCCATTTAATAAAACCCATACATTCATGCATCCAACTAAAATAAATTCAATCGCATTGGTCAATAGTCCATAATCAATCCCATTTATTATCATACACATCATCATATGCATCAATAAATAACATTCATCCTATGAATAATAAACATTTAATATATATATTGATATCATTTAATGGGCAAATTTAGTTAGTATAAAATCTATTTTTGAATCAAAATAAACTCCTTTATTTTAATCCAAATTTAAATCAAAATAAAACTATTTTATTTTAATTTATCCAATTTTGAATAAAATAAACTATTTTATTTTAATCAAAATATTTAATCAAAATAAACTCCTTTATTTTAATTAATTATGGAATTCAATTCCATATATATAAAAAAAAATCTTTATTAAAGGAAACACCGATTTTCTTTCCTATTCACAAATAAACTCCTTTATTTTGAATAATATGAAATCTTATTTCATATCTAAATAAACTCCTTTATTTAAGGAAACATGGATTCTCTTTCCTATTCACAAATAAAGTCTTTTATTTTGAATAATATGAAATCTATTTCATATCTAAATAAACTCCTTTATTTAAGGAAAGATGGAATACAATTTCAACTCCAATTAGTTATCATGGAATCCAATTCCAACTCTAATTAGTTAGCATGAAATTCTAATTTTAAATTTAAAATAAACCCTTTTATTTTAAGATTAAAATAAACCTTTTATTTTAAAATTAAAATAAACTTTTATTTTAAGATTAAAATAATTATATATATATAATATTCAATTTTAAAATTAAAATAAACTCTTTTATTTTAATATTAAAATAAACTTTTATTTTAATTATAAAATTATTTAAAATTAAAATAAAACTTTATATTTTAATATTAAAATAAACCTTTTATTTTAAAATTAAAATAAAATTTTATTTTAATTATATAATAATTAAGAATATATATATGTATATATATATATTCGTAATATATATTATATATATATATAACCATAATATATATATATATATATATATATATATCCGTTCCTTCCAATATCCTGTTTTTCCCGTGATCCGTGCCATACATGAATATGCCATTCATGAATATTATATCAGTATGCTTTCTGTCATTCCAAAAGAAAAAAAAAAAAAAAAAAAGGCAACTTTATTTGCTTACAAAAATTCCGTTGCATCATGTTCCGTGCAAAATTTTTTTGCTTACAAAAAATGCCATACATGAAGCTACCACGTTGCTTACAAAAAATTCCGTATACGCACTTGTAAATAAACCAAATTTCGATTTTCGTATTTATAATGTTCTCACCGATTTTTTTTATTTTTTATTTTTTTTTTATTTATTTTTTTTTTTTAAAACCGTGCAACAGTATTTTTATTTATTTATTTTTTTATTATAAATTTTATACAATAAAATTATGCCCAATTAAATTGTTCTAAACACATATCAATATACATATCAAATTAAAACAATTAATAATTCGCATAAAGGTTTGGCTCTGATGCCACTGTTAGGTTTGTAATATTCATAACGCAATCAAATTGCATAAAAAGTGCAGAAGCGTGTAAAATCAGAGTTTAAAAAAATTTACAAACCATATACGGATCACCCTTTATGCACAATTATTAATTAAACGAAAAGATAAAGAATAAAATCATACCCTTGAAGATCGAAGCTTCCTCGTGCACAAGTTCACCTCCAAATCCTTTCGCGTTCAACTTGAATCCACCGGGGTTTTGTTCCTTCCTTTGATCAACGTTAGCCACCCATATGTTTGGCCTCTAGAGGTGATCCACCAAGGAAGAAGAAAATTCAAGAAGAAGGGGTAATGGCTCAAACCCTAGTTTTTTTTTCTATCTCTATAGAAAAGGGCGTACTCTCCAACAAATTGGAATTATTTCGTTGTAAAAGTCAACAACCCTAACCACCCATAATAAGACTCCTCTTATTTATAGATGTGGGCAACCCACCTTAACAATTAAGGAATTGGGTTTATTTAATTAATTAAATTCTTTTAATTAATTAAGCTCCCTAATCTTATTAGGGATAATTAATTAAACTCTTTTAATTAATTTTCCTTCCTAATCCAATTAGGAATAAATGAGAGTACTTATATTAAATTAATTCCTAAACTCTTTTAGAAATTAAAATAATAATAATTGTAATAATATTAATAAGACTCTCTTATTAATTTATATTTAATATTTCTAAAATATTAATTAAAAATATTAAGCTATTTAATTTATTCTATCACCATAGATTAAATTAAATATACTTAACATATTATTACGATTATTTCATTAACTTCTTAAATAATTATTCTTCCTTTTATGGTGTGACCCTTTAGGTTCTCCATATTAAACCGGTTGTGAATAAATCAATTAGAACAATTCTAATATTATTTAAATAAATAAATTAAACAATTAATTTATTTAAATAAATAATATTTATTCTACAATAGGGATAAGCCTCCCTAGCGATCAACGACTTTCCAGATAATATAGATTTCAACATTAATCATAAAAGAACCTTTGAGTAAATAGTTACCGTACAATTCAATCCTTCCACCATACAATGTCCCAATTAAATATAAGACATGGAATTACTGTCAAGTCTTATTTTATTTAATTATATGTATTTCGATTCTTAAATGTACAACTCCAAATAATGCAAATTAGAAACTCCTTTATAATTTCATTCTGCCTTGGCCAAGGACTACTGGGTTGTCATTTATCGAATCACATAGGACATTTCTCTTCTTTTATTAGAAGTGGTAGATTCTTTATTGATCATACATTATCTCCATGTACAACTTATTATACCCAAGCATACCCTTTGATATACCCTAAGGGTCTTAGGGAATAAGTCAAAGTATAACACATCATACACAAGATACTATGATGATCTCAAGTCCAAGGATTACTTGTACTACTATCACTACTGAGAATTCCTATCGACAGCAAATAAAACTCCATTAGGTATTCCTTAGCGAGCCAATGTTCAAAGAACTTATTCTCTAATAAGCACCTACATACTTGCTTTAGTGTCTCCACACAAATGATCATGAGATCAATCATCCTCATCCAATGAGCAAGCAACGTATGTACCAATCTATCCGGATTCACTAATCCCCAATTTAGTAATCCAATGATTGGGAACTATTTTAGTTTTAAGCTTTCTAAGAATTTAGATCTCATTAGAATGATTATCATCATTATTCTAAAAGCATTGCTTAAAACTATGGGTTTATCACATATTATAAAACAGCATCATGTAGATAATTAAAAGCCTTTAATAAATTAATACTTTTTTATTAATAAATGAATAAGATTGTTACAAAGTATATGCTTTATCATCAAACATGATTGGCTTGTGTGCATACTACTTTCAAAGATGACAATTTTTCCCCTCATCGGGGTTATCTCCAGTTTGGGTTGATAAAGCAGACGTTGCTCAGGGTTATCTCTGAGATTGGAATGCTGCAAGTATTTGAATTCCTTAGGGTCATCTTTAAGTGTGCCTGCCTTCCCGGTGTTATCTCTGGGTCTTTGAAATGAGTTCCGCGGCCGGAGTTCCAAGGTTGAAGCTGACAGCATGCATTTGAAATAAGCATTTCTGGGGTTATCATCAGAACTGCAACGACATTCCTTGGGGTTATCCCCAAGGATGAAACTCGGGGTTATCTCCGAGGTTGGAACTGATACTCCCGGTGTGTGTTCTGGGGTTGAGACTAAACTTCCGGTGGTATTCGGAATGTATATGAGCTGATGTAATAACCTAATATTTTCAATAAGAAATTTTATATATATATATATATATATATATATATATATAAGGGTGGGAATATCTGCAAGGTAAAGTATATGTATATATCAGATAAATAAAATTATTTATTAGATGTAACTAAATTCTTTTTTTTTGAACTATTGATCATTATAGATTACATTCTTATAATAAAATTATGTTGTAAGAAAAATATTTATTATTTATTTTCCATGAAAATATAATTATTGTATATATGATCCGGATATTATGATATGTATTTATTATATTAGTTAAGTTAATTATTTTAACTTAATTAATAATGGTATCTATGAAGGATATGTCAGATATGAATTCAAAACCCTAAGTCTGGATTTTGAATAAAGAATGAGAATAATAATATAATATTATTTATATTTCAGTAATATAAACATGCCTAATATGTGTGTGATGTTAATGTGTGGAACAGTTATAGTAAAGCAGTACAAAATCCTAGCATTACTGATAAACTATAGTACGTAGTGAACTATGACTGTAGGGTTGTTAAATTATGTGTTATGTAATTAATGACTATTATTATGTTTAATGTTAATTAGGTAAAACCTAATTAATATTTAAAAACCCTAATTACTAAATCAAAACCCTAATTGCTAAGTTATAAACCCTAATTATTAATTTAGCAAGCTTATGGTGATTAGTACATTATAAAGTCTAATTTGCAAGTCTAAACTGATTAGGAAACTTAATTTAAATAAGGAACCCTAATTTACCTTTTTAGAAGCTAGGATTTCTATTTTTGCCCTTAATACACAATCCTAGATTTAGAGCTTAGGAAATCTTACGGTTAAACCCTAAGGGTCAAACCCTAATGGTTAGAAATGAATTGATAACTTTGCCACTAAAAGTAAGTACCAAATGACCAAATTGCCCTTCTTGCATTATTTAATAGATAACTTGTAAAACTTGCCATAACTTTAGTTGGTGACCAACTCTAGCTAGTCATGTGGTCTAGTAATAGCCTTTAATCAATAAAAATCTGATAGACATGATCAACCATAAGCATTACACCATTTTATATAAGATCAAAGAGAGAGAAAGGTTACTAAATTGCTCATTTTATATACCAACACTCAACCAAGACTCTCTCAACTTCAAACCTCTGAAATTACCATGCTAGACCAGTCCTTAATCGAGCCCCACTATCACTTCTAGTAGATCAGAAGTCAGATTCAAGGATCAAAGCTAAAAAGGAGGTATAAACCCTAATTTTTAAAATCTGATAATCTGATGTTAGATGTTGTTAATGATTAGTTATATAAGTGTTAGAGGGTGTCTTTTAATGATCTGGGTTGCTAAATAGTGGATCTAAAACATTTATATGCTCAAATTTATGTTTTTACAAAATCTGGGAAATTTTCAAAAGTGGTCTGACAACTGAATGTCAGACCATATAGATCTTTATCTAGTTATCATTTTTGTTGTTTAAACTTGTAGTATGACATGTGGTCTGTATTCTGGAGCTTGAATCTAGCTCAGATCGTGCACAAAATGAAAGTTATGGGTGGTCAAACCCCATTGACCGACCATGACTTTCGATTTTTTGGGTAACCCAGATTAGCCCAGAAGCGTCTGACAATGAGTTTATGTCCTTGGATCTTGCTTGTTGTTGTCTCTTTGTTAGTTTTGTTGCATCTAAGGTGTAGTCGGTTTTGAGATCTACAATATCATGCCTTTAGATTACCAAAATGAATAATGAGCGATGAATGTAGTAACCGTTATTAAAGTAGCGTGGTTGAAAGCGTGATAACGGTTTTTCGGGTAACCCGGAAAACCTATGAAAGCACTGATTCGACATGCTTTGACACCAAATAGAGATTTTATTGTTGTAATGTTGTTATCTTTGCTTTTATGTAATGGAATTGTTGTCTTACATGTTGTTACATAACCCTAGAACCTTTAGATCACAAAAATGATATAAAGAACGATAAGTAGTAGAAGCTCAAAGTGGGCCTCATGAACTGTTCTTCATTTCTAGGTAACCCAGAAAATGGAGAACAGCTCTGACAACCACTTTGCATGTTTAGATCTCATTTATGTTATGATATTTGGCCATGTTTATTATTGAATGATGTAGTGTTACATTAGTTCTACAAGCAGTGATCGATAGTTTGCCCAGAAACACATTACATAATGAATGATCACTGGTCAAAGTAGGTCACTCGATAACTGCTTAAGCTTGTTCTTGAGCCTCATGAACACCTAGGGCAACACTTTCTGTCGCTAAAGGCTATAGAGACAGACTTATTAAATTTAATTATATTAATTTCTAAAAATCATTTAAAAATAGTAAATAAATTCTAAAAATTACAAAATTAGTGTTAAAAATATTTTAAGTTATAAAAATTATCTTTTAATAATTTGACATATTTTTCATAAATATTAGTAATTATTTGAATATTATTGATATTTAATTTATTTAATAAATGAGTTAAATAAATTAACTAAAAATCATTTTATTATATTAAAAATCATTTTAAATGATAATAAGGTATTTAATAATATTTTAAGTTAAAAAGTGTAACTTTTAATATTTTAATGTAAATTTCATTTATTATTTAATATTAATGATATTAGTTTTATTTAAAAATTATA
Source organism: Panax quinquefolius (assembly GCA_020205615.1). NCBI lineage: Eukaryota > Viridiplantae > Streptophyta > Magnoliopsida > Apiales > Araliaceae > Panax > Panax quinquefolius. Next base: position 2,376,654 of record JAINUW010000529.1, on the reverse strand, counting down.
TTAAATAAATTAGTTTAAAAATGATTTTAATAATATAAAAATTATTTTAAGTGAAAATAAAGAGTTTAGAGATATTCTAAGTTATAAATATTACTTTTAATATTTTAAGATAAATTTCATTAATTATTTAATATTAATGATATTAAATTTATTTAATAATAATACTAAATAAATAGATTAAAAATAATTTTATTGATTTAAAAATCATTTAAAAAAGGATATAAGTGGTTTAAAAATATTTTAAGTTATTATAAATGACTTTTAATATTTTAGTAAATACCTTAATATTTAAATATTAATGGTAATTGTTTAAAAATGATTTCTAATGTTTTAAAAATCATTTAAGGGTAATATTAATACTTTAAAATATTTTTAGTTATTATAAAATACTTTAATGGTTTCATTAATATTTGGATATTATTTTAATATTAATGATAATAGAATTATGTAATATTTAAATCATTTAATGATGATTCCAAAATTTGAAAGGTCATGATAAATTATAATAAATAATCATAAATTATTATAAGTCATTTATAAATAATATGATTGATATTTAATTATCTAGAATAATATTTAAGATACAGATAAGAGTTTTAAACTCGATAATTTTCTGATAAAGCCATAAGTACACCGAAATGCTACCGAATTTGATTCAAACGTATATAGTTGGACTGTATAAGTATTTGTTTGTGTCTTAATGACTGATATAACTATGTGATAATGTGATTAGGTTATATATTAACTGTAAATAACAGTGTGATGTGTTATGATATGTTATTCTAATCAATAGAACAATCTTATAAATCATAGGTCGTTGAATTAAGGATAGAACTAAGTTGTGTAAGCAGCAGACCAGGCAAGTATCCTACCTTTGCATTTTTTTTTATGCAATGGACATGAGTAAGAAGATTCAGAATTATATTATAATTTTGTACTAGATTATATCCGATTATTGATTATCAACATGGTACTATATTGTAATTCAGATATATATATTCTGTTCGTTAATTTCTAAATATGGTTATTCAAGTGTCACCACTTGGATAATCATTGTATTTAATCACATTTGGATATATATATATATATATATATATATATATATATATATATATATATATACCCTCTTGATCTCCGAAGATGTATATAATAAGTAGAAGTCGTCTAAGCTATTTGACCAGCTAAACACAGATTTAGAAATATTGTTGAATACGATAAAAACCTTTTTGTATCCAATCAAATTGTTTTGGTTCAGATTCCAGACTAAGTATGAACATCCCGATCAAGGGAAAACTTTTATGTGCCTAAGGCGGACAGAATGAACGATAATATCGTTCTTGCATGTAGTATTGATCAATACAGGGCATAACGGGTTGATCACCCCCCGTGCCCGTAAGTTATGACAGTTTGCGGATGAAGTTCTGCTAAACCTATTCGAAAATTGAGAACAATGTTCATAGTATGTCACCTTAACCCTATTTATAGTCAGTACGTAGTTTTAAAAATTTGATAGAGAGTTGTTATGTTATTATTATCGGTTCAGATTACTTCACAACCATTGATTTGTTGTAGAAGGGTAGTACAAAGAAAATATTTAATCCTTTCAGCTAATATTTATAATTGTTATTACTTGTTGGGCACTCAAATGCTCATCCTTGCTTAAATTAAATGTTTTCAGTTAAATATGACCAGCCAGAGGGCTCTGCCCGGAATACAGGTAAAGGAAAGCTATCAGAATAGGTTTGTGTTATCTTATGTAATAGCTAGATTTAAATAAGATGATGTTATTTATTATCTATCACGTATTGAAATGTTTTAAGGTCGCGTACCTGGGATTTAGAAAACTCTTATATGTAAATTAAGTTCGATATTTATGACATTATTATTATTATTATTCCGCTCAAAGAAATGGTATCGTGAAGCACTGAATTCGGGTTTCAAGTACCTTAATTTGAGGACGTCATAGGTTGGTATGAAAGCTTTAGGGTTAGAAACCATAGGTGGGAGTAGACCTTAGGCTATAACCTTAGAGCAGAGAAAAACGTTGAAAGTACAAATAACTCATATAGAGTTTAAAAAGAGATGAATCGAATAAATTCATCGTCAAACAAAAATAAAAGATAACTTAAATAAAACTATTATTTGCTGTGTGTATACACTACATGCTAATCAGGAAAATTTATGTGTGTAGATGTCAGGAGGAAAAAGATTAGGATAATCTAAGATCAAAAAAAAAGGAGCCAAGCTCTATAACCAAGCCAATAGCTGAAATAGAAGCTCACATTGAAGGTAACCTTGAGGAGGTGATCATTTTGGAAAACATAGTACCAGATCCAGAAATGGTGGAGCTGACAGATAGTGATTCAGACACAAAAGTTGAAGCTGATCAAGCATCAACGGAGGTGCAGGATCTGAGGAACAAGGTTTCCACTCTAGAAAAGCTATGGAAAATAGAAAAGCTGTTGAATAGTTAGTTGCGAATAGCCTTACTAGAAATAATGGTAGAACAAGATAAGCTTAAAATACAAATTGATCAGATGGGAGCCACAAGTAACACATCGTGTGCAGCTCCGAGAAATAAGGGGAAAAGAAAGATAGAAGACCATGACTTAGGAAAATCTGATAAGAAGAAAGGGAAAATAATATGTTATCTTTGCGTCTATGAGGGACATACCACTTTGTATTGTCCTGACTATAAACCTGGTGCATGTTTTATTTGTGGATTAGAAGGTCATCGGGCAAAGGGTTGTTCAGAATCAGGGAAAAGGTGTAGGAAATAGGTAGAATTAGTATTTGATTATGTATGTTTGGTAATGTACGTGTGTATTATAATAATCCCATTATAATAATCCCAACTTTGGTGTAGGTTGTGGTAGCGATTCCCGACTTTTGTGGTCATAAAGGGATATCAGACGTTTAAAGCAGTATGTGTTATGCTATGTAAAGTATTTTGAAATTGCTAAATGAATATGAATCTATGTTTGATTAAAGGAATAAGTTTGAAATACTAAACTTATACGATGAGGTTTAGAATGTAAGTTTATAAAATATAGATTTTGTTTTATTTAACCAGAACATGCCACCAAGACGTCAAACTCGAAACCAAAGTGCGTAAGAATCATCGAACAATCTTGGAGGACAACAACCGGACTGATCTGAAATTTCGCATGAACATGGTAGCTCAAGCCATGCAGAATGGAATGCCAGCGATGGGAAATCTGCCAGACAATCGATTTGCGAGCTTCAGGGTTTTTAAGGCCGTATAACAGTCCGAATTTAGAGGCACTACTGACCCGATAGAAGCCCAAACTTAGGTTAAGGAAATAGAAAAAGCATTTGTAGTCGCTAGGGTAGATAAGGTGCAAAAGACAGCTTTTTCACCTATCTGATGAAAGGAGAGGCGAATTTCAGGTGGGAGACAAATCAAGCTAGGGCAGGAGAAGGAGTAATAGCATGGACTAGGTTTAAGACGCTATTCTTCGAGAACTATTTCTCAGCTAGTGTGTAGGCTAGGATGGAGGTGAAGTTTTTAGAATTAAAGCAGGAGAACTTGACAGTTGCAGAGTATGCTGCAAAGTTCAATGAATTTGCTAGGTTTGCTCCGCACCAAGTGGATACAGAGGCTAGAAAGGCAAGGAGGTTTAAGCTAGGCCTAAAACCCTAGCTCTACAATAAGGTGGCGGTATTGCAGATCAATACGTTTTCCGCACTCTTAGAAAAGGCTATCATAGCTGAAGGAGGAAGTGAGGCCATGAGTCTCTACAATAAGGAGAGAAAGAAAAAGGGTGAGAGAGCCAGGAAGGTAGAAGTAAGTTGTTGAAGTTGAGGTTAGAAAAGGAAGTGGAGAAATGTTGGTAGTGTCTAAGTCAAGCAAGAAGGTGTGAAAAAGCAGGATGTACAATGTAAGAATTGTGGGAAGAGTCATTCAGGTGAGGAGTCATTCAGGTGAGTGTCTTAAAGGCAAGTTTGTGTGCTACATGTGTGGGCAGGAGGGACATATCTCTCCTAACTGCCCCAATCCTAGGATGAGCAATGGGTGTTTTCTGTGTGGATCCACATAGCATACGGTAAAGGACTATTCAAAAAGGAGAATAGATATAGGGAGCGTGAATGCAGGAAAAGGCAGTGGAACAATGGCGATAACGGGACCAACTGCGATAAAATCAACCACAAGAGTCTTCAGCATGACGATTCAGGATACCATAGCAACCGGGGATGGAACTTCAGGAATTATTCGAATGAATTGTATTTTCGTATATATGATTTTTCTTAAATATAAGTAAATTACGTTATAAAGAAATTTTGAATGAGAAATTTGAGTTCTGTTAGAAATCAAATTCCCGTAGAATTAGATAGACAAGCTTTATGTTGAATAGTCAAAGACCAGTTCGATCAAATTTGATCAAGATCTACTTGAAATGACTATGTATGCTATTTGCCTTAGTGTCTATAGGTTTTAAAGCGGTGATTCCAGATACGGAATCCTTATAAGGGAGGGTGGATGTAATAACCCAATATTTTCAATAAGAAATTTTGCGAATGATTTATATATATATATATATATATATATATATAAATATATAAAGGTTGGGATATGTGCAAGGTAAAGTATATGTATATATCCGATAAATAAAATTATTTATTAGATGTAACTAATTTCTTTTTTTTTTGAACTATTGATCATTATAGATTATATTCTTATAATAAAATTATGTTGCAATAAAAATATTTATTATTTATTTTCCATGAAAATATAATTATTGTATATACGATATGTATTTTATGATATGTATTTATTATATTAGTTAAGTTAATTGTTTTAACTTAATTAATAATGGTATCTATGAAGGATATATGAGATATGAATTGAAAACCCTAAGTCCGGATTTTGAATAAGGAATGAGAATAATAATATAATATTGTTTATATTTCAAAGAATATAAACATGCCTGATATGTGTGTGATGTTAATGTGTGGAACAATTATAGTAAAACAGTAAAAAATTCTAGCATTACTGATAAACTATAGTACATAGTCAACTATGACTGTAAGGTTGTTAAATTATGTGTTATGTAATTAATGACTATTATTATGTTTAATGTTAATTAGGTAAACCCTAATTAATATTTATAAACCCTAATTACTAAATCTAAACCCTAATTGCTAAGTTATAAATCCTAATTATTAATTTAGCAAGCTTATGGTGATTAGTACATTATAAAGTCTAATATGCAAGTCTAAACTAATTAGGAAACTTAATTTAATCAAGGAACCCTAATTTACCTTTTTAGAAGCTAGGATTTCTATTTTTGCCCTTAATACACAATCCTAGATTTAGAGCTTAGGAAACCTTACGGTTAAACCCTAAGGGTCAAACCCTAATGGTTAGAAATGAATTGACAACTTTGCCATAAAAGTAAGTACCAAATGACCAAATTTCCCTTCTTGCATTATTTAATAGATAACTTGTAAAACTTGCCATAACTTTAGTTGGTGACCAACTCTAGCTAGCCATGTGGTCTAGTAATAGCCTTTAATCAATAAAAATCTAATTGACATGATCAACCATATGCATTACACCATATTATATAAGATCAAAGAGAGAGAAAGGTTACTAAATTGCTCATTTTATATACCAAGACTCTCTCAACTTCAAACCTCCGAAATTACCTTGCTAGACCAGTCCTTAATCGAGCCCCACTATCACTTCTAGTAGCACAGAAGTCAGATTCAAGGATCAAAGCTAAAAAGGAGGTATAAACCCTAATCTTTAAAATTAGATAATCTGATGTTAGATGTTGTTAATGATTAGTTAGATAAGTGTTAAGGGGTGTCTTTTAATGATCTGGGTTGCTAAATAGTGGATCCATAACATTTATATGCTCGAATTTATGTTTTTACAAAATCTGGGAAATTTTCAAAAGTGGTCTAACAACCGAATGTCAGACCACATAGATCTTTATCTGGTTATCATTTTTGTTGTTTAAATGTTTAAACTTGTAGTATGACATGTGGTATGTGTTTTGGAACTTGAATCTAGCTCAGATCGTGCACAGAATGAAAGTTATGGGTGGTCAAACCCCATTGACCGACCATAAGTTTCGGTATTTTGGGTAATCCAGATTAGCCTAGAAGCGTCTGACAATGAGTTTATGTCCTCGGATCTTGTTTGTTGTTGTCTCTTTGTTAGTTTTATTGCATCTAAGCTGTAGTCGGTTATGAGATCTACAATATCATGCCTTTAGATTACCAAAATGAATAACAGACAGAATGTGGTAACCGGTCAAAGTAGCGTGGTTGAGCATAATAACGGTTTTCTGGGTAACCCAGAAAACCTATGAGCACGGTTTCTAACATGCTTTGACCGGCGTAGATTTGATTGCTATGATGTTGTTATACTATTTTTATGTAATGGAATTGTTGTCTTACATGTTGTCTATAACCTAGAACCTTTAGATCACAAAACAGATACAAGAACAGTAAGTAGTAGAAGCTCAAAGTGGGCCTCACGAACTGTTCTTCATTTCTGGGTAACCCAGAAAATGGAGAACAGCTCTGACCACCACTTTGCATGCTTAGATCTCTTTTTTGTTATGATATTTGGCCATGGTTTTTATTGAATGATGTAGTGTTACATTAGTTCTACAAGCAGTGATCAATAGTTAGGCCAAAAACACATTACATAGTGAATGATCACTGGTCAAAGTAGGTCACTCGATAACTGCTTAAGCTTGTTCTTGTGCCTCAAGAACACCTAAGGCGACACTTACTGTTGCTAAAGCCTATATCGACAGACTTCTTAAAATTTAATTATATTAATTTCTAAAAATCATTTAAAAATAGTAAATAAATTCTAAAAATTACAAAATCAGTGTTAAAAATTATTTGAAGTTATAAAAATTAACTTTTAATTGTTTGACATATTTTTCATAAATATTAGTAATTATTTGAATATTATTTATATTAAAATTATTTAATAAATGCATTAAATAAATTAACTAAAAATCATTTTATTATATTAAAAATCATTTTAAATGATAATAAGGTATTTAATAATATTTTAAGTTATAAAGTGTAACTTTCAATATTTTAATGTAAGTTTCATTAATTATTTAATATTAATGATATTAGTTTTATTTAATAATTATATTAAATAAATTAGTTTAAAAATGATGTTAATAATATAAAAATCTTTTTAAGTGAAAATAAAGAGTTTAGAGATATTCTAATTTATAAAATATTACTTTTAATATTTTAAAATAAATTTCATTAATTATTTAATATTAATAATATTAGATTTATTTAATAATAATATTAAATAAATAGATTAAAAATAATTTTATTGATTTAAAATCATTTAAAAAGATATAAGTGGTTTAAAAATATTTTAAGTTATTATAAATGACTTTTAATATTTTAGTGAATAATACCTTAATATTTAAATATTAATGGTAATTGTTTAAAAATGATTTCTAATGTTTTAAAAATCATTTAAGGGTAATATTAATACTCCGAAAATATTTTGAGTTATTATAAATTACTTTAATGGTTTCATTAATATTTGGATATTATTTAAATATTAAGGATAATAGAATTATTTAATATTTAAATTATTTAATGATGATTCTAGAATTTGAAAGGTCGTGATAAATTGTAATAATTAATTATAAATTATTATAAGTCATTTATAAATAATATGATTGATATTTAACTATCTAGAATAATATTTAAGATACAGATTAGAGTTTTAAACTCGATAATTTTCTGATAAAGCCATAGGTACACCGAAATGCTACCGAATTTGATTTGAACCTATATAGTTGGACTGTATAAGTGTTTGTTTGTGTCTTAATGACTAATATAACTATGTGACAATGTGATTAGGTTATGTATTAACTATAAATAACAGTGTGATGTGTTATGATATGTTATTCTAATCAATAGAACAATCTTATAAATGATAGGTCGTTGAATTAATGATAGAACTAAGTTGTGTAAGCAGCAGACCAGGCAAGTAGCCTACTTTTACATTTTCTTTATGCAATGGACATGAGTAAGAAGATTCAGAATTATATTATTATTTTACCAGATTATTAACCCTGTTATTGTATATGTTATATCCGATTATTGATTGTCAATAGGGTATTATATTGTAATTCAGGTATATATATTTTGTTCGTTAATTTCTAAATATGGTTATTCAAGTGTCCCCACTTGGATAATCATTAGATTTAATCACATGTTGATATATATATATATATATATATATATATATATATATATATATATATATACCTATTGATCTCCAGTATGTATATATTAAGTAGAAGTCGTCTAAGCTATTTTACCAGCTAGACACAAATTTAGAAATATTGTTGAATATGATAAAACCTTTTTTGTATCCAATCAAATTGTTTTAGTTCGGATTCCAGACTAAGTATGAACATCCCGATCAAGGGAAACCTTTTATGCGCCCAAGGCGGACAGAGTGAACGATAATATCGTTCTTACATGTAGTATTGATCAATACAGTGCATAACGAGCTGATCACCCCCCGTGCCCTTAAGTTATGACAGTTTGCGGATGAAGTTCTGCTAAACCTATTAAAAAATTTAGAACAATGTTCATAGTATGTCACCTTAACCCTATTTATAGTCAGTACGTTATTTCAAAAATTTGATAGAGAGTTGTTATGTTAATATTATCGGTTCAGATTACTTCACAACCATTGATTTGTTGTAGAAGGGTAGTACAAAGAAAACATTTAATCCTTTCAACTAATATTTATAATTGTTATTATTTGTTGGGCACTCAAATGCACATCCTTGCTTAAATTAAATGTTTTCAGTTAAGTATGACCTGCCAGAGGGCTCTGCCAGGAGTAAAGGGAAAGGAAAGCTGTTAGAATAAGTTTGTGTTATCTTATGGAATAGCTAGATTTAAATAAGATGATGTTATTTATTATCTATCATGTAATGAAATGTTTTAAGGTCGCGTACCTGGGATTTAAAAAACTCTGATATTTAAATTAAGTTTCATATTTATGACATTATTATTATTATTTTGCTCAAAAAAATGGTATCGTGAAACACTGAATTCGAGTTTCAAGTGTTTGAATTTGGGGGCGTCACAGCTGTCTTCCAGGGTTATCTCTGAAAGACGAATCTTCTCTCCTGCCATGGAAGAAATTTCCTCGGGGCATAAAGTGCCCATGAGTTTTTTGATTGATAGATTTGGGTCATTGAACAGTTATCTACGGTACTCCGGGGATTTCACCATTTTATAGGATAATTGGTGTGTCGATAGAGTAGATATACTCTTGATGTGTATAATGGCTTATTTATACATGCCTTTGTATATAGACCACTTGGACATCGGCGTGATCATGGTAGTCCGGGCTCTCCGGGAGGGACAGACCATCTTACTGATGATTCTGGCATAGACCTTGAGGTCGACCACGTATTCCCATACCCATTCAGCAGGGGTGTTTGTAGGCAGTTCGGTCATGTTGTATATGTGGTTTATAACACACTTGAGACCGATTGACACCTTTCAATGCCATGGGTATTGTTTTTCCCATGAGATACCCATGTCATACTCCTTCTAGCAAGTGGAGTGTACAGATGCAGCTTCCTGGTCGGTTTTCTTGTCAGGGATCGAGGATCCATTTGATATTTTTCCGTGTTCAGGGCTTAGCTCTCCTTACAACTTTATCACTTATGCAACTGGCATGGACTATCTTCCCCTGGCTGGTTTGAGGGGTGTGACCACTTATCATCCACTGGCTGTTATATCATAATTTGACCAGTTTCATGATGTTAATCCCTTTGACGGGGAAGTGGGTTAGCGTTTGTCATCTCAGCTTTTGTCAGCAGAGGATTTGTCTAGGATTTATACCTGTTGGACCCAGCGTGAGAGGGATAACTTTTTGACTAGCCATCCAGGTCGCTCTATAGATTATTCTGCATTGTTAGAGGTAGAGATTGCTTCGGCTAGGTTTGTATCCTCAGAGTAGGGTATTAATTCTAATAGTGGGGAGCCTATGGAGTATCATAATTCTCCCACTGAGGATGAGCTATTTGATGGGTTGTTAGTAGTTATTGTTGATTCCCCTAGTATTTTTGCTGCTGTGACTCCACCTTCTACAGACTATTAAGAGCAGAGTTTACATCTGATGACGTTTGAGAGGAATTAAGCTAGGGCCTTGATGTTGACAACTCTTTCTGATAGATATGTCGCTCTGATTGAGAGAGATGATGCTCTAGCTCACAGGGATACAATTGTTATTGAGTGGGATGAGGATTGATCATCTAGGGATGCAACTGTTGTTGAGCGGGATGATGCTCTAGCTACTCGAGATGTTGCCACTATAGATAGTACTGCATTGAGATCTCATACTGCTGACATCATTGTAGTGATGAGTGCATTCATTGATGAGCACAGTAGCACTATGCAGATTGTCGTAGATCTCCTGGCTCGTGTGGATACCTTAGGGCATGAGCTTATAGATTTACCTCCATTTACTGAGAGAGATGTCATGTTAGACTTGATGGCTCACTTATCCACTAGTTTTTAGATTAGCTTTAATTTTTATGTACAAACTAGGTTAGCCATTTTTGTTATGTACATGATAAATTGTATATATCAAACAATATTATATGGCAAGGAATATGTTTTTATTCACTTCCCTTATAGATATGCCTTGTTACTTGCTTGATAGTTGTCTGTTCTCCAAGGCTTGTGATTTTGATGTATTTTAAACTCCTCCTTGATGGATGGACATTGAGATGCCTCAAGATCTTTCAGAATGGATCATTGATCTTTGTATTCCACTACCCTTTGGTGTCTTGAGTCTAGTTTTTGAATGTGGTTATGGAGAGGATTATGGCTTTCCTCTCTGAGGTTGACCGCACCACAGATGGTCGCCGGTACTCCTTTGTATTGGGGAGCCCAGGTAGTTTCATCTCTTATGGATTGGTGTTTCTCTTTGAGGATTCAACCACAACTTAGATGGTCACCAATTTTTTCTCCCATTGGTGTGGGGAGACTAGGTATTTGCATCCCTTTGGTCTAAACTGATGAAGTGCAGTTTAACTGCCGCACAGATGATCGCTGATGTATTCTCGTGTATTGGGGAGATCAGGTAATTCCATCTCTTATTGTTTGGGTTAAAGGATGATCCCATTACTATTGACAAGGTTTTGTATTTTTGGTAGGGGTGAGACCGCACCGTGAATGGCTACCTACGTACTCCCATTGATGAGGGGGAGATCAGGTATGCGTAGTTCCAACCTAGTGTACAAAGGTTGAAAGTTGTATATGGAAGACTGTAGAGAGAGATTTTTTTTTGTAGTTAGACCAAACCATAAAAATTGCTGCCTACGTACTCCTGTGTATTAGGGAAATTAGGTCTGCGTAGTTCATCCCTGGTGGGACAAACTGAAGTTGTGATAAAGGTGGTATTTAGCGAGAAAGGTTTTGAAAACTTGAGTTGAGTGATGGATCTGAGGATCCAGAACCAGGATGTTGGTTTGCAGGTAACTTCAGACATAGTACCGTTTCACGGTGTTCGAGTTGATGAGTTGGGGAAATTCCACGCCATCCATCTCTTGTAACTTGAGGGCTCCTCTTGTCAATACCTCCTTGACAACAAATTTGCCTTCCCAGTTTGGGGCAAATTTTCCTTTAGATTGATCTTGGTTGTCAAGGACCTTCTTCAAGACCAAGTCATGTTCTTTGAATTGCCATAGACGAACTTTCTTGTTGTAGGATCGAGCGATCGTCTGTTGGTATAACTAACCATAAAAGATAGTTGTGGCCCTCCTTTCATCTATTAGAGATAATTGGTGGTAACAATCTTATAACCATTGGTCTTCATCCACCTGAGCGTCTATCAATACTCTTAGGGTTTCCATTTCCACCTCTATGGGGAGCACTTCTTCCATGCCATAGGTTAATGAGTAGGGGGTGCCCCCGTGGAAGTGTGCATTGACGTTCTATAGGCTAATAGAGTCAGAGGTAACAAGTTAGGCCATCCTTTGTGATTGGCAGACATCTTTTACATGATCTTTTTGATATACTTATTAGCCACTTCAACAACACCAATCATCTTTGGACGATAGATGATAGAGTTGAGATGTTTGATGTGGAATTTACATCATAACTACTCCATCATTTGATTGTCTAGGTTTTTGGCATTGTCTGATATAATTTCCTCTGGTTATCCGTATCGATAAATGACATTGTTTCTGATGAAACCACTGATCACGTCTTTAGTAACCCTAGGGGAAGAGGCTGCTTCAACCCACTTGGTGAATTAGTCGATCATGGTGAAGATAAACTAATCACCATTACTGGCTTTGGGTTTGATTGGCCTGATCATGTCTGTTCTGTACATTGAGAAGGGTCGATCTAACTTATATTGTAGAGCTCTCTTAGAGGGGCGTGGATAGCATTACCATGAATTTGGCATTGAAAACATCTCTAGACGTGATCATCACATTCATCTTTGAGAGAGAGAGCCAGTAATGCCCTATTTTTAGGATCTTCTTGACAAGTAGAGGGCCACTCAAGTGTGGGCCGCATACTCCACCATGGATTTCATCCATATGTCTCTGAGCTTGGTCTTTGTCTAGGTATCTGAGAAGGCCTAGTCCTGCATCTCTTTTGTAGAGTGAGCCTCCGCTCAGATAGAATTTCATGGCCATTCTACGGATCCACTTTGTTTCATCTTGACTCGCCCTAGTGGGTGTAGATCCATCTCGTAGATACTCCTTGATAGACTGATAACAAGGGAATTAGATTGGAGGCAACTCATCCAATAGATTTTGTAGACACTCAAAATTTTGCATCCCTGTTACTAACCTTGCAAGAGGGAAAAATCGTCTTCCAAAGATAACCCTAGAAGTCAAATCAGCTCAATCTTAGAGACAACCTCGGGATACTCAGTTTTCAATCTCGAAGACAACCCCGAGATACTCAGTTCTAATCCTGGAGACAACCCTAGGATGCTAAGTTCCAAAGCTCGGAGATGACCCCGAGGGAAGGAATTCTAGTTTCGGAGATAATCCCGGAATAGTCTATTTCAACCTCGGAGACAACCCCGGGACGTTTTATTCCAACCCCGCAAATAACCCCGGGAGGTCAAGGCACCTCAGAGATAACCTTGAGGACATCTAGTACTCACAGCAACCCAATCTCAAAGATAACCTTGAGCAACTACTGCTACATCTGTACAGAGCCGGAGATAACCCCGGTGAGGGGCAAAATAGTAATTTTTCCACATCGATACTATTGGGTAAAATTTAGTTACGTACAACACGCAAGTATACGTGGTCAACAAGTAATACAGTGAAAGTAGAGTATAGTTCTCACGTGGAATTATTAATACAAATTATCAAATACTAACTCTTAACCAAACTAATTTTATTGAAACAATTAATTTAATATTATAAAGTAAATTATTTAATTAAACTAATTCTAATTACCACTAATTAAAAATCAGATTATGGAGATTTAAGATCACAACTTCACTTATTGCTTCATTTAAATTAATACACTTCTTATCAATTATGCTCATTATTCTAAATTATTAATCAAGAATACACAAGTAAATATGACCATCTCTCAATGCATCATACTCAAAGCAACTTAAATCCACAGATGATAGAATTAAGAAGAACACTCTAATTAACTAATTTACTATAACACTATGTGAATTACAATTAAAAAGGATTTGAAGCACAAATTCCTTTTCAGATTACATGCGATGTATATGTATATCTCTATCCTAGACATAAATTATGTATTCCAACGCCTTGCAGAAAACACAATCACATGCTATTATGATCAGATCTAAATCTATAATCCATCTCTCGAGTTCATATAAATTATCAAGGTAATTGTTAGTTAGGCAATTAAGCAATAAACACAAACCATAACAGACAATCCAAGAATAATCACAATAATTAATAGATAAGTATACTAAAATAAACTATGCAATACGATCCACTATAATCTTAAACAAAAGATTTAGTTCATGATTCATGAATTATAACCAAGAATCCACAATTGAATAAACATTAAAACACTAAAATAAGAGTAGAGTGAAGAATAAATTTGTTGTCAGCAAATCAACATCTTCCTCAAGCACCTGCTCTTGATCTTCAATGATCTCCAAGTTGTTTCAATCTCCAAAAATAATGAGAACTAGGGTCTTGTCCTAATCTAATCTAATCTAATATATTGGAAATCCTCCCTCCTAATCCTAGCAATTCTCCTCCTTTTATATGCCCATTTTTATGTCTTTAAGTCCTCTTGGAAGTCCTTGAATCAATCAGCTCAAACTAATCCTTCTTGAACTCAAATTCTGACAAAAACTGCTTTTTCTACGTGAACACCCGCCAAGGCGGACATTTTTTTATTGATAGGCCCGTCCTAGCGGGGTATACTACCGCTTTTAGCTTGATTTTACGCCCGTGGGGTTTTCAGATATAAATAATTTCATGGGTCCTTTTTGGAAATTTTCTACTGTAATGTCCTCTGGTAAAATGGCCATAATATTTGGTCCGGGAGGAGTTACGAGGCCTGCCACCTATCAAATCGAAGCTCTCGACGAGCTCTATAACTTTTAACCTTTGGGAATTGAGAAATAATCGATGGATGAAGGTTGAAATTGGGTTGGAAGTGACTGCTATGCAAATGGCCAACTGAAAATGCAAATCTAGCAACCCCAAACGTCGATCCAAGTAACTTTTGTCCCAATTCCTACAAAACAACATAAAACATGCATGACTAGACACAAACAGTTAAAAACTTTCAAAAGATTAAGCTTTAATACACTCAAATGATGGGTATAAAACCCACTCATCAAATACCTTCAAACTTAAACCTTTGCTTGTCCTTAAGCAAAAAAACAAAACAAAAATGCAATGCAATGCAATGGAATGGAATCTACATGCCTACAAATCCAGCAGTAATGACATAAACAAGTCTATTCAACCAGCCTTAGAAAAATCAAGTAAACATGATAACACATCATATCAAACTAATCAATAATTCCCATCAATCCCAAAATCTTAAACTGTTATTACTTGTATAGTGTGTGTGTGTGTGTGTTCAAAATCCATGCTAACTGATGCAAATTCAAATTTAATACATAACAAGTCTCTTAGAAGGCATCATACAATGTAAACTCAAGAATTTCAAAACAGACGACATCCAACTAAAATCAAACAATTACCAATATTAAGGGTCCAAATAGGGTACTTATGGTTTCTTTTTTTTTTCTTTTTTTTATTATTTACGGGGGCTTTTTGCTCTTTTTCTCGTTTTATTCTTATATATATTCTTTATTTTCCATGACTGTGCAATGTCTCATTCCATTAGGCTAACAGTGCTACCCCATAGCGAGCTTTCGACCAACGACTCCCAGACTATAAAGACCTTAGGGTGCTAGGTGTAAAGACACTCCCTTTGGCTTACTTACTCAAGTAACAAAGGCCACAAAATTAGACTAACCAAGGTGTTTATTCATACATTTTTTTATAGCTTATATACCCTAGAATTTTCTCCCAAACTTAGGTTCTTGTCTAACTTTAGCCATCACTACCTATTCTTGTCATTCTTTCATTCAACTAGCATTATCCTTTAGAGTCCCATTATGTATCAATTTAGACTCAATCAATCCTAAAATTGTTTTTACTGTGCTATCCTTATTATGCTAGTTTCAAACATTAAAAGATTCAATTCATAACAAGAAATCACATCAAAGCTCTAATAATCAGTACTATACTTGTCTACTCAATTCCAGTCTCATCATTGGCCAAAATACACTATAACTATCTTAATAGCTGGAAACATGCAAAATGTACTAAATGCAATATAAAAATAATAAACTAACTAATATTTTTGTGATTTTTTAATTTTTTTTCTTTTACTAAACTAACAAGAAACAAGAAACTAAATACATTAAAAACCATTATAATAAACTACTGTGCAAATGCAAACTACATGACATGAATGCTAACATATATGATATTAACTAAATAATAAAACTAACTAAACTAACATATATATGCAAACTAACATACATATGACATAACTAAATACTTAAAACATGAAACAATAACTATAATAAAATTCACCCAAACTTAACAAGTAGAATGTCCTCATTGTAAACATATTAAAATAAAAGAAAAAAAGGACTTCCCTGGATCCTGCTAAGCTTGTGGTAGTGGTAGTTGTGGAAGAAAGACTGAAAACTCTTCCACATCGGAGTTTGAAGGAGGATACTGTGGCATGGGCTTAGGCTGGTAACTTCCCTTTCCATAATCTTTTGCCTATCCATTGAACCTCCAAATCCTGCAATGAAAAGATACAAAATGGATTAGAATAGCACTTTGGATTATAAGAGAACTTAATAAGAAAATATAACAATTTGATTCCCATCTACTAAATAAACTAGTAAATCATATAAATAAAAAAATTCCTGGGTTGCCTACCAATCAGTGCTTGATTTACAGTCTTTCAGCCCGACTTTGTCTTGTCAGCACTATCCAATTCCTCTTCTATAATTGAGGAACCTTCTATCCATCGAAAATAATGTAAATTTTGGTAGATTCCCATTTGTGATGGCTATCGAATTAAAGTCACCTAGCATGCTTTGTTTAGATAAGATCTCATTCAAGAACGTCCAACATCTAGGTGTTTTCTCCATTGTGTATGTGATCACATTGGGGATTTGAAGCTTGTCAGACACAACAGTCTCTTCTTCTATGTGATGCCCCCAAAATAGGTATACATCACCCATCTTGGGACGCCAAATACTTGGTACAAAATACAAATACAACTTAATTATACAATTGTCGTTTACAATACGACAAAACATAAGCTGAGAGTTTTAACACGAATATTATCTTCTAAACAATATCCACACTCAATACAATCCTCATTACAATTATTATCACACTATTTCATAGAATAGTGAGGACTACTATAGCCATTTATCCTTGACCATCATTCCATTCCCCGACTCGTCCCAGCTATATTCTCATTTCCTGAAGAGAACAATGAAAAGAAAAGGGTGAGCTCAACTAGCCTAGTAAGAAATATTATGACTAAGATAATGAAAAATAAATTATCGTTAGCCTTCAACAGTGTTAAACTGATAAAATACAATAAACATCAAGTTTAACTACAGCGGAACAAGCAATTCATTAGAAAAGTCAAGTAGGGTATGATATCAACTATTTTCTATGATTTAAAAAGTTTATCATCAATTTTATCGCTGAGACTCAGCTTAATAAATAATCCACATCACTGAATTATCTACGCACTACTGGCCAAGGATATTCATTAGTATTACGACCACGAATTATCCATGCACTACGGGCCAAGGATATTCGTGTTTTCACCAATGGTCATGATCATATCAAACAACAATTCACCTTTTCACCCTTGGCCAAAGAGAACGCACGGTTATGGTCATAATAACATATGTCCATCAATGCACTAAGAGCTAATGAGGACTTTTACCAAATCATTTGTAACATTACAGTCATTATTATACCGAATAATACCTGGTCATAATCATACCAATCAATAGTCCATCTATGCACGTAAGCCACATATGACTTTCATCACAATATAAGCATGAGAATGATGACAATGATATAAGAATTCAATTAAATGAAAGCAAGGATAAATTTTAAAGATTTATAATTTAATTTATCAAGAATTCAATAATATCCAAATTAATAGCATGATACTGCTTTATGGAGTAAAATTTCAAGAATAATATTGTATCAAAAATGATTTACACCGAAAAGAAATCAATTTTTGTCATGAATAGTACTCTGGGTGAATAGTACCCGAGTGAATAGTATTCCGTGGATAGTACTTCGGGAATAGTACTTTTTGAATAGTACTTTGTGAATAGTAATATATTTATGAATAGTACTATATTTTTGAATAGTACTGTATTTTTGAATAGTGCCCGTGAATAGTACCGTACGTATGAATAGTACCGTACATATGAATAGTACCGTATAAATAAATAAAATCCATTAATAGTACTCCGACATGAAAAACTTCAAATTAATAAGAATGTTCAGAAAAATATTCTTGTGAAACGATACTAGATGAAGCGCAAATTTCAAGGATATTCTACTAATTTCACGGAGTATAGAAGTAATACTTTAACAAAATGAGTGTAGAATTCGGAATCTAAAATGAAATAATATTAATTACATACTACAGAGTATGGAAGAAAATATTATTTCATACAGATATTGAAAAAATAATATCCCTTATGAATAGGAAAAAAAATAATACCCCTTACCTTAGTAGAGAGAGCGTGGATATCAACAGAATAATCCGTAATTTTAAATTGTAATTTTAAATATTTATTGAATTATATAAATATTTAATTGATGTGTTATTGTTGAATAAAATTTATTTAATTATTTGTTTAACTTGATTTGATTTGATTTGATTAATTATTTATGTAAAATAAATAATTAATGAGTGAAGGAAATTAATTATTATGAGGTAATATTCTAATTTAATTTAATAATTAAATTAGAGAGTTGATAGGAATAAATGGATTATTATAATATTTTTAATTTAATTTTGTAATAAAAGCGTGACAATAAACTATGCTATAAAGGGGTTATTAAAATAAATTAAAGGAGTTTAATTTAGTTTTTACCAAACAAGACTTAAAGATATTAAGTCTTTAATTTTAAAGAGTTTTTGCGAAACAAAGCCTTATGGCTTTTGGATTTTAGAATTTTTAATTTTTAAATAATATAAATAATATATATATTAATTTGGTAACTACTGATTTAATAGGGTCATTAGTAGAACGCCGGTTTAGACGTTTGAAAATGAGTTCGTTGAGTTGTGTTTTATTTTACGTATAATGTGTTTGGTCTAAGCCTAAGAGAAAAAAAAGAAAGAAAAGTTACGGAGAGTTTAACAGAGAGTTTGTGAGAGTTTGAGAGCGACTTGTGAGAGATTTCTGTGGTGTGCAAGGAATTATTAAGCAATTGAAGTTATGTTCTATAACCTTATTATATATATGTTTACAACATGAAGTTTCAGTCTCTATGACTTCAAGTTATTTGTTTTATTGTTGATATACAACTATTACTTGTGATTATATGTATTGGTGGTGTTAGAGTTGTATCTAGACAAGGATTTGTATGCTAAATTACGTTTAAAAGAAAGGAATTAGTTTTAAAGTGAACATACGTATGAACATGAATTGTAAGAGTACCAAAATTGATATGTAATTGTGAACTAATAGATAAATTGAACCTTGAATATGTTAAGATGTTAAGATGTTAAGAAATGGAGAAAACGTAGTTCAAATGAGGTAATTTGGTGTATAATTATGGTTACAGTGTTAATTTTATCAAATAATGTCGACAATGGAGTTTTGGGTTGAAATCATGGTATGCAAAGATTTCTGAAGTTGTTGTTTAGTTGTTTAAAATTAGTATATGTATGATGCGTAATGGTTATGTGTAATTTAAACAAATTATACGTGTTAATTTAGGTGCTAGAAGTATTAAACAGTGAAAAAAAAATAGCCTTGTTATGTTCTTCTTGCTCGATTCTGTAATTCAATTGGTCTTTGAGCAAAGTAAAGCCTCGCTCCATGACACTAAACTCTCAATCCACCACAACGCCAACCTTGCCACAACCCACCATCTTTCCTTGTTATTCACGCTAACAACTATGCATAGCTGAGCAAGCCATGGCCACTTGATCTCGATTCAAAACTATGGCGCCCTACAAATACTTATTAATAGAATGGGCCGAAAATGATTTTCCTCACACAAAGTCTGTAATTGTTGATATAAAGCAATACTACGATAGTTAAAAATGTAATTTTGTTATTGTGGTATTATAGTGCTAAGAATGAGCATATTATTAATATTTAACGAGTTTTATTAATATTTTATTTATGTAACTTGATTATGTGATTAAAAATCAAGTCATACATGAAATATGTACTAATTCGTATACAGAGTATCTGTAGTGACTAATTGTGTCCTAATGACATGTGATTAGGTTATTATGAATTAAACTGTTACAGTCTAGCTTAAACGCAAGGCAAGTTTTCTAACCCTAAACTTTCGTTGAGCAATTTTCTTAACTCTGATTATATTGTGCAAGTTCCTAAACTTTACCTCTTGATATTGAGCAAGATTTTCTAATCTTTAACTTGTTATTTAGCATGCAAGTTTCTAAATTCTGATACTCTAATGTTGAACAAGTTTTATCATTCAATTTACTATTTGTATGCATGCACAAATACTCAATTCCAAACAAGATTCTAACCTTAGCTTAACATTGTTCAAGCAAGGTATGTTATATTATTCAATGTTTATCCTTTTAGTTCATTCCTAAAGCATGACCTTGCTATGAAATGTTGATTCATTCATGATTTATTCTATAGCAGAATGTTATTACATTTTATTCAACTAATCCTTAGTTGATGTTCGTTGAACTATAAATTACCTTGAAACTTATCCAAACCAAACTTACTTTTGTGCAGACTTTTATTCTAAATACTGAGATGAACAACCCTATTACAGGGGATAATTTACATATAGCATTGAAATATTTGGGCATAATACATTGTACGAAGGGTTGATCCCCCTAAGTACGAGGAGTCCCTATAGTCTTATAACTGTTAAAGTTTAGGTTGAAAGAATACTTAAACTATTTGACATAGTTCGTGGTCTTTTGACCCTCAGTTATATATATTTCAATTTCTATTCCTGATTATTATTAATGAAGTACCTTATTCATTTCTATTGAGCCTATTCATTTGGCAGTTGATATGATGTTTATTCATTATCATTTCAAGTGAGCTTTGTTTGCTCACTCTTGCTTATATAAATATTACAACTAAAGTTGAGAAGGTAGATGAACTTTCAACCAATAAAGGGAAAGGGAAGATAAGCAAGTATTTATGACTTGTAAATCTGTTAGTTTTTATATTGTTAGACTTAATTTTAAATCTTGTGATGTAATTATTTAATTTTTCGTATATGACGTTTATATTAAAGGTTAGATAACATGGGAGATTTTATTGAACTTATTGATGTAACCCTTTAATGGGAAGGTTTATTATTAAACTTTATTATGTTTGGGTAGTTACATATGAATGCTTTATCAAGTGAACACCAAATCTGGTGGAAATGAAGTACCCGAATTTGGGGGTGTCACAAGTTGGTATCAAAACCTTAGGTTATGAACCTTAGGTTGGGGAAAAGCCTTATGAAGTAACCTTTGAAAAAATAGTGGTGATAAACTCTTATCGAGTTTTAAGGAAGAAGTAATAAAACACTTATGTGCTCGTGAGTGTCGAGTAGTAATGATTAGTAATTAAAACTTAAAAATTTTATTGTCAGGATGGCTAATGTAGGAGAATCCAGTCATGCTAGGGAGGAAGGACCCCAGATGCCTAGAGAGGAGGAACCTCGAGATATTTAGGTGATTTGGGAACAACTACTGCTACGGGAATCATCTCCATTGGTCACAGTAGTTGAGCAGGAGGGGTTACCTGATGAGGATGATGAGATAGAGACGGACGAGGAAGACCCTGAGGAGCTGCCACAGTCGAATGAGGATGAGGAGGACGAGGAGGAAGAGATTCCACTTAACTCGATCACTTCTCATATGTAAAACAAAGTGTACGGCCGCAATGTGGAACTTTAGGAGAGCGTTGAGGAGTTGAGAGAGATAGTAGCTAAACAACAAACCTCAATGGCGCAGAAGGACAACGAAATGCAGGATCTAGAGGAACATTTGAGCAATGTCGAAGGGAAGCTGGTCCATACTAAAGAAGGAAATGAGTAACTGATAGAGGAGATAGCAGAACTGAAGAACAAGCTGAAGGAAGAATCTACTAAGAGGGCAGAAGTCGAAGACACGTACGCAGAAGCTTCTAAACCAGCAGGAGTGGTAGAGAGAGATGAACAAGTGAAGAAGATCAAGATGGAAGAGATGAATAGTGTTTTCAACACTCTGATCAATCGAGCTCAAGATCGGGTCATGGGTTATCCGATTCAGTTCGAGACTCTGCCATCATAAATATTAGATCGCCGAACAATGTTCCATATTATGGAAGAAGAGCGTCGTAAGGCTATGCAATATTTTAGTAGGTCGTCATAAATGTACTTGATATGTGATTAACAATATGATAAATAATATGTAAATCCCAAGTGTTATGTAACCTATGGGATATGATGATGATGTTATCCTGGAACTTTAGTAGTTCAGGAAAGTAATGTAAATAGCAGTGATGCTATTTTTCTTGTGTTTTCTAAAAGATTATGAATGAATAAAAGCTATTATTTTATTCAAATTGTTATATGTTACATGATAATCTTATGGTGTGCAAGATAAGTGGAAAATACTTAAAGGAATTGAGTAATAATCTAATGAGTGTATTTTAACAGAAAATGCCTCCAAGAAGACGTCAGCCACGACAAAGAACCCCTGAGGAATCTGCCAACAATAACAATGCAGAAGCTAACCCCGTTCAGCAGTTAGTGACGTTACTGACGGGTACGTTACAGAATCAACCGCAAAATCAAGTCGTGACATTTAAAGGACTTCAAGGCGGTTGAACCACCAAAATTCTGTGGGTCCATGAATCCGGTTGAGGCATAGACTTGTATTATGGAGATAGAGAAAGTGATTAATGTAGCTAAAGTAGGTGAGAATAAGAAGACTGCTTTTGCAACATTCATGTTAAAAGTATAGGCTAGTTATTGGTGGCAAGCCAATAAGACTCGAGGAGGACAAGGGGTGATGACATGGGATAGGTTTAAGGAGATATTCTTTGAGACTTATTTCCCGGAGAGTTCGAAGAATCAGATGGAGGTACAGTTTCTGGAACTGAAGCAGGGATCAATGACGGTTTCAGAGTATGCCACAAAATTTAACGAATTGGCGAGGTTTGCTCCATATCAAGTCAACACGATGATGAGCAAAGCGGAGAGATTTAAATAGGACCCAAACCCTAGTTGTCTGAAAGAGGGTCTCCTTGTTCCAAAAGACATTCACATTTTGAAAGGAAATTCTCAGCTTGAGAAGGCTATGACAAAGTACAATCAAGAATAGAGAAAGAAGAAGAATGAGGGTGAAGGTGAAGGTAAGAATGGTGGTGGAAGTAGTGGAAATGGTAACAATAACCTGAAGAGAAAATGGAATAGAAATATGGGTCCTGGAAACCAGCAGAAGAAGAAGGTCGAAGCATGTGCTATATGCGGGAAGTTTTACGCGGGTGTGCGCTTAAGGAGGAAGCGTGTATGCTTTAACTGTGGCTAGGAGGGTCATATTGCCCTAAATTACAGCCAACCCAAGAAGAATATTTGTTACACGTGCGGGTAGAAGGATCATTTTGCTCGTGAGTACCCTAAGAAGAAAGCTGAAGAGACAACGGGAAACAAAGGAGGTAGCAGAGGAGGCACATTAACCATTGTGGGACCAACTTCATCAAATAGATCCACAACCAGAACCTTCAACATGATTGTGCAGGATGTAATGTAATTAAAAGATGTTGTGTGAGGTATTATCCCAATCAATGAAATTGATGCTTATGTATTGTTTAATTCAGGTGCTACTTGCTCGTTTATATCTGATGAATTTGCTAAGAGGTTAGGATTGCCTAATGAAGAATTGAATTTCCCTTTAAACATAGAAATTGTGAATAAGGAAGTGATTCATGTTAGGATCGTATACAAGAATTGTAGAGTGAACATTAAGGGGAATGTCATGATGGTAGATTTAATTCCAATAAAACTGGGAGAGTTTGATGTTATTTTGGGAATGGATTGGTTGTTCAATTATGGAGCGATAATTGATTGCCAAAAGAAATGTGTAAACCTTATAACTCTGTCAAAGGTAGTTTTCTATGGTAGTAGATCACCTAGACATGCGAGATGTCTAACGATTATGCAGGCTAAGAAGTTGTTGAGTCAAGGCTGTGTGGGTTATTCAGCTTATATAGTCGATACTCAGAGGAAGGGGGTGAAATTGGAAGAGATACCAGTTGTTAGGGAATTTGTAGATGTGTTTCCGGAGGATTTTCCAGGACATCCGCCTGACCAAGAGATTGAGTTCGTGATTGACTTAGCGCCAGGAACCGCTCCGATATCGAAGGCCCCGTACAGGATGGCTCTGATAGAAATAAAGGAACTGATGGTACAATTGCAAGAGCTGTTAGACAAGAAGTACATTCAGCTGAGTGTGTCACCATGGGGAGCACCGGTGTTATTCGTGAAGAATAAGGATGGATCAATGCGTCTTTACATTGATTATAGGGAGTTAAACAAAGTTGCTATTAAGAATAAGTATCTATTGCCAAGAATAGATGACTTGTTTGATCAATTGAAGGGTGCTAGATATTTCTCAAAAATAGATTTGAGAAGTGGGTATCACCAATTGAAAGTAAGAAAGGAGGATGTACCAAAGACGACATTCAGAACTCGGTATGGACATTATGAGTTTCTATTGATGTCTTTCGGATTGACAAATGCCCTGCAGCATTCATGGATTTGATGAACAGGGTGTTCAAACCATTCTTAGATAAGTTTGTGGTGGTATTCATTGATGACATCCTGGTGTACTCCAAATCTCAAGAAGAACACGTGGAACATTTATGTTTGACGTTGGACACACTAAGAAAGGAAAAGTTGTACGCAAAATTCTCTAAGTGTGAATTCTGGCTAGAACGTGTACAATTTCTTGGGCATGTGATTGACAAAGATGGGATTTCAGTGGATCTATCAGAAGTTGAAGTCGTAATCAATTTGGAACAACCAAGAAAACCTTCGGAGGTGAGGAGTTTCTTGGGACTGACCAGCTATTATAGACGATTTATTTAGGACTTTTCCAAGATTGCCACTCCGTTAACAAATTTGACAAGGAAAACTGTAATATTTGTTTGGATGGAGAAATGTGAAGAGAGTTTTCAAGAATTAAAAAAGAAGTTAAGTGTGGCACCTGTTTTGTCATTACCAGATAATACACGAAACTTTGTGGTGTATAGTGATGCCTCACAAAAAGGATTGGGTTGTGTTCTTATGCAGAATGGAAAAGTTATTGCATATGCATCAAGATAATTGAAGGATTATGAAAAACGATATCTGACACATGATTTAGAGTTGGTTGTGGTTGATATTTTCTTTGAAGATATGGAGAAACTATCTCTATGGAGAAAAATATGAGATATATACAGACCATAAGAGTCTGAAGTATATTTTCACTCAGAAGGACTAAACATGCGTCAAAGGAGATGGATGCAATTGATAAAAGATAACGATTGTGAGATCGTTTATCATCTGGGCAAGGCAAATGTGGTTGCAGATGCTTTAAGCAAGAAAGGTCGGGAAAAGCTGATGTTGATAACCACTCAAGATGAGCTTATTTCAGCAATGACAAAGCTAGAGTTGGAAATAAAATTTCCAAAGGAATTCGATGAACGACTATTCCAAATAGAAGCTAGTCCAACTTTGCTAGACAAGGTAAGGAGTGCTCAACTATATGATAAAGAATATGGAAAGATCAAAGAGAAAGTGATTGAGGGTGGTAAAGTGAAATATAAGATCGATACCGAAGGGTTACTAAGATTCGAGGGAAGAATCTGGGTTCCAGTAGTACCAGATATTAAAGACGAAATCTTGACCAAAGCTCATAACTCAAGATATTCGATTCACCCAGGAAGTACGAAGATGTATCAAGATTTACGACGACACTTTTGGTGGCCAAACATGAAAAGAGATGTCGCAGAATGTGTTGCAAGATGCTTGACATGTCAAAGAGTAAAGGCAGAACACTAGATTCCAAGCAAATTACTTCAACCGTTGGAAATACCAGAATGGAAGTGGGAACACATCACAATGGATTGTGTTGTGGGTCTTCCAAATACTCAAAGAAGATATGATGCGATTTGGGTGATAGTGGACAGACTGATAAAATCATCACACTTTTTGCCAATAAAGATTAGATTCAATCTTGTTCAGTTGGCAAAGTTGTACATTAAAGAAATCGTTTTGAGACATGAAGTTCCAGTGTCAATTGTATTAGATAGAGATCTGCGATTCACGTTAAACTTATGGAAGAGACTACAAGAATGCATGGGAACACAGTTGAGAATGAGTACGGTATAACATCCACAAATAGATGGCCAAAGCGAACGAACAATCCAGACGTTGGAAGATATGCTTAGAGCATAAATCATGGATTCTAAAAGGGAGCTAGGATGAACATTTACCATTGGTGGAATTCGTCTACAACAACAGTTACCACGCAAGCATCAACATGCCACCTTATGAAGCTTTGTACGGTAGTAAGTGCAGAACTCCACTGTGCTGGGATGAAGTCTGTGAACGTCAACTGTTAGGACCGGAACTGGTACAGCAAACTGCTGAGGTTGTTAAACTCATCAAGAAAAGATTGGTAGCTTCTCAAGACAGACAGAAGAAGTATGTTGATCAACACAGATAATATCGTGAATTCGACGTAGGAGATTTTGTGTTCTTAAAAGTCTCTCCTTGGAAGGGGAAAATTCGTTTCGGTAAAAATGGAAAGCTAAGCCCAAGGTTTATTGGACCCTTTGAAATGCTGCGAAGAGTAGGAGAAGTAGCTTATGAGGTAGCTCTACCTCCAGAGTTGGAACACGTTCACAATGTATTTTACGTTTCGGTGTTACGGCCATATAGACCCGATTACAAACATGTGATCGAGTACGAACCATTGCAATTCGATAAAGACTTGTCTTATGAAGAGGTTTCTATCAAGATAGTTGACAAGAAAGAACAAGTGCTCAGGAATAAGGGGATACCTTCCGTGAAGGTAATATGGAGGAACCACAATGTCAAAGAGGCTACGTGGGAACTCGAAGCTGAAATGATGAAGAATTACCTTGAGTTATTTGCTTAATCTGTGTCTTCAATTCTGGGGAGATAATCTTTGTAAGGAGGGAATAATGTAACTATTGATTTGCTTGAGTTGTGATTCTGGGGACAGAATCCTTCTAAGTAGGGAAGGATGTAACAATCCAGAATTTTAAATTATAATTTTAAATATTTATTAAATTATATAAATATTTAATTAAAATATTTAATTGATGTGTTATTGTTGAATAAAAATTTGTTTAATTTGATTTGATTAATTATTTATGTGCTAAATAAATAATTAATAAGTGAAGAAATTAATTATTATGGGATAATATTCTCATTTAATTTAATAATTAAATTAGAGAGTTGATAAGGGAATAAATGGATTATTATAATATTTTTAATTTAATTTGGTAATAAAAGTGTGACAATAAACTATGCTATAAAAGGGTTATTAAAGTAATTTAAAGGAGTTTAATTTAGTTTTTACCAAACAAGGCTTAAAGATATTAAGTCTTTAATTTTAAAGAGTTTTTGCCAAACTAAGCACTATGGCTTTTGAATTTTTGAATTTTGAATTTTTAAATAATATAAATAAAATTTAAATAATATATATATATATATATATATATATTAATTTTGGTAACTGGTGATTTAATAGGGTCATTAGTAGAACGTCGGTTTTAGACGTTTGAAAATGGGTGTATTGAGTTGTGTTTTATTTTACGTATAATATGTTTGGTCTAAGCCTAAGAGAAAAAAAGATAGAAAAGTTACAGAGAGTTTGACCGAGAGTTTGAGAGGGATTTGTGTGAGATTTTTGCAGTGAGCAAGGAATTCTTAAGCAATTGAAGGTATGTTCTATAACCTTATTATATATATGTTTACAGCATGAAGTTTTAGTCTCTGTGAATTCAAGTTATTTGTTTTATTGTTGATATACAACTGTTACTTGTGATTATATGTATTGGTGGTGTTAGAGTTGTATCTAGACAAGGATTTGTATGCTAAATTACGTTTAAAAGAAAGGAATTAGTTTTAAAGTGAACATACGTATGAACATGAATTGTAGGAGTACCAAAATTGATATGTAATTGTGAACTAATAGATAAATTGAACCTTGAATATGTTAAGAGGTAAGATGTTAAGAAATGGAGAAAACGTAGTTCAAATGAGGTAATTTGGTGTATAATTATGGTTACAGTGTTAATTTTATCAAATAATGTCGACAATGGAGTTTTGGGTTGAAATCATGGTATGCAAAGATTTCTGAAGTTGTTGTTTAGTTGTTTAAAATTAGTATATGTATGATGCGTAATGGTTATGTGTAATTTACGTAAATTATACGTGTTAATTTAGGTGCTAGAAGTATTAAATAGTGAAAAAAAATAGCTTTGTTATACTACGATTGTTTTGAAATGTTTGTGAACAATACACTGTACGAAGGGCTGATCCTCCTAAGTACGAGGAGTCCCTATAGTCTTATGACTGTTAAAGTTTAGGTTAAAAGAATACTTAAACTATGGACATAGTTCGTGGTGATTTGACCCTCACTTATATATTTCAAGTTCTATTCCTGATTATTATTGATGAAGTACCTTATTCATTTCTATTGAGCCTATTCATTTGGCAGTTGATATGATGTTTATTCATTATCATTTCAAGTGAGCTATGTTTGCTGACTCTTGCTTATATAAATATTACAGCTAAAGTTGAGAAGGTCGATGAACTTTCAACCAGTAAAGGGAAAGGGAAGATCAGCAAGTATTGAAGACTTGTAAATCTGTTGATTTTTATATTGTTAGACTTTATTTTAAATCTTGTGATTTAATTATTTAATTTTTCGCATATGACATTTGTATTAAAGGTTAGATAACCTGGGAGATTTTGTTGAACTTATTGATGTAACCCTTTAATGGGAAGGTTTATTGTTAAACTTTATTATGTTTGGGTAGTTAGATATGAATGCTTTATCAAGTGAACACCAAATCTGACGGAAATGAAGTACCCAGATTTGGGGGTGTCACAACTGCAATAGTGAAGTAGCAGAATACTCTTCTTCTTTCCCTCTATAGCTTCTCTCTCTATAATTGCTCTTGTGAGTCTTAGTGAATTGGTGAGAATGAAAGACGAATGAGCTTCTATTTATAGAAAAATATAGTTTTGATAATTGCACGTTTTGGGGCTCAAATTATTACAGTATAGTACCTTCATCTTTTCTTTTATTTTTAATTTAGTCCTGCAAGTATTATCAAACTTGCACCACCTCCCCTAATAGTATATCAATGTGAATCAATAGCACATTCATGTGAATCAATAGTTCTATACATGTGAAAAAAATAGTTACAGTATAGTACCTTCATCTATACCTATATTTTTAATTTAGGCATGCAAGTATTATCAATCTTGCACCACCTCCCCTAATAGTATATTCATGTGAATCAATAGTACATACATGTGGACAAATAGTTATAAGCATGTGAATTAATAGCAATTAATTACTCATTTATCTGATTAATTACTTGATTGGTCAATATAACCTCCAGAAATCAATTATTATCGAAATAAATGTTGATTTCCACTAACACTAATAATCCCAACACAATGGAAATATCAATTTCATCTTTAATCAACATGAACTTATTCATCATTAATATTATAACTCACAATATTTAATAATGAGATCATTCCTAGGTAAGAGGGGGCTTTTTGATAAGGATTTCTCCACATTAACGCACAATTAGGTGACAAAACCCCTTTCCTCGACAGAACTTCTTAGACATCGTCAATAATGCAAATAATAATATGAATAACTTTGTCGTCTCAATTATTAATTTAAAAATATAAAGTATTACGCAGATGATACTATGATAATAATTGAATCAATAATATGAGAGATATTATGCAATAATTGTTGTAAGACCCCAAATTTTATGAATAAAGATTTAATTTCTCGAAATGTTTTTTTTAATATTATGGTGTGGATTTGATATAATGTTATAGTTGTGGGTAGTACTTATAAATTTTGCAAAGTATACAAGTTGTTATAAAATATTCTTTTTGTCGGGGAATATCCATACGACGACACAGTCATTGGTGGACCCCACAATGGAAGTATTGTCGTAGTAAGAAAATGATGGAATTATCTTTTTATAAAAATAACGGCGAAAATTTTACCGTTAAAACTGTTGAACTACCCGGTAGTAAAAGTAAAGTAATACGCGTGGTTGCATAGTAGCACACGGTATTGATTGTTGATGCTTACGTAAGAAGTCACTCAGTTATACTCAATTATTGCTACAGTAATTGTTGCATCATATCTCTCATATTATTGATTCAATTATTGTCACAGTATCATCTGCACAATGTGATATATTATTAAATCACTAATTGAGATGACAAAGTTATTCATATTACTATTTAAAATATTGACAATGTCTAGAAGTTCTGTCAAGGAGAGGTTTGGTCACCTAATTGCGCGCCAATAAGGAGAAATACTTGTCGGAAAGCCCCCTCTTTCCTGGGAACGACCTGGTTGTTAAATATTGTGAATTATAATATTAATGATGAATAAGTTCGTGTTGATTAAAGATGAAATTGATAGTTCCATTGTGTTAGAATTATTAGTGTTAGTGAAAATCGACATTTATTTCGATAATAATTGATGTCTGGAGGTTATATTGATAAATCTGGTAATTACCCGGATAAATGAGCAATTAATTGCTATTAATTCACATGATTATAACTATTTGTTCACATGTGTGTACTATTGATTCACATTCTTGTACTATTAGGGGAGGTGGTGCAAGATTGATAATACTTGAATGACTAAGTTAAAAATGGAGGTATAGATGGAGGTACTATACTGTAATTCATATTTTCACATGTCTAGAACTATTGATTCACATGATTTACTATTGATTCACATGATTTACTATTAGGGGAGGTGGTGCAAGTTAGATAATACTTGCAAGACTAAATTAAAAATGAAGGAAAAGATGAAGGTATTATACTGTAATATTTTGAGCCCCAAAACGTGCAATTATCAAAACTATATTTTCCTATAAATAGAAGCTCATTCCTTTATTATTTTTCACTAATTCACTAAAGCTATAGAGCAATTATTATATAGAGAAATTATTGAGAGAAAGAAGAAGAGAAGTCTGTTACCTCACTATTCTAGTATCCAGTTTTCTTCTGAGGTAAGCGGTATTATTTCTTTCATATTCATGAAGAGAGATATTGTTATTCCATTCCTTATTATTTTGTTGGAATAACCTATATACGCGGACTACCGTATACATGGTGAAATTCTTTTGTTATTCCATTCTTTATCATTATGTTGGAATATCCTGTTTGTGCGGATTACGCATGACCTAGTTCCATTCTTTATTATTCTATTGGAATAACCTGCCTGTGAGGTCTATCGCATGCCTGGTGAATTACATGTGAATATCCTGCTTGTCTGTGATTACGTATGACCGATTCCATTCTTTAATATTCATTGAATATCCCGTCTGCAAGTGATTACGCATGACCGGTTCTATTCTTTATTATTCTTGGGAATAACATGTCAATGCGGTCTCACCGCATGCATGGTGAATTCTTCCATTATTCCATTCTTGATTATTCTCATTAGAATAACTCGCCTATGTGGGACTACTCATGACGCATGGTGAATGATCCTTCAGATTCATTCTTTATTAAATTGTGGAAATGATCCGTGCATGTGGATTACCGCATGGCGGGTGAAAATCCATTTGCAGTTTCGTATATTATATTATACTCATATGAGATATCATTTCTTTTGTACTCGTCATGGAATATCATTTTCTTTGGTATTTTCTTTTACGAGTTACTATTCACAGGTTACTATTCACTCTAGTATTATTCACTCGGGTATTCGGGGCACTTTTTGTGTCAGAGTACTATTCTTGAGTTACTATTCACCCAAATTACTATTCACCTAAATATTATTCACTCGGGTATTTTGGGTACTTTTCATGCCGGGGTACTATTCACGAGATACTATTCCCGAAGTACTATTCATAGGGTACTATTCACGATAAAAAAATTGATTCTTCTCTGTCCAAATTATTTTTGGTACATGAATATTATTCTTAAATTTTACTCTATAAAGCAGTATCATGTTGACAATTTGGACGTTATTGATTTCTGGATAAATTAAATTATAAATCATTAAAATTTATCCTTGAACTTATTTTATTAAATTATTATGTCATTGTCATCATCCTCATGCTTATATTGTGATTAAAGTCATCTTTGGCTTACGTGCATAGATGGACTTGGTATGATTATGACCAAGGATTATTCAGTATAATCATGACCGTAATGTGACGAATGATGTGGTAAAAGTCCTTATTGGCCTGTAGTTCATTGATGGATAGTTGTTGGTATGATTATGACCAGGGATTATTCGGTATAATCATGACCATTGATGATTACATTAATATCCTTGGTCGTGGTGCAGGGATGATGTGGTTTATTTATTAAGTTGAGTCTAAGCGATAAAGTTGATGAAAAAGTTTTTAAATCATAGAAGATAGTAGATTTTATGCTCTACACGACTCTTTTAATTGATTGCTTATTCCGCTGCAGTTGGTGATCTAAAACTTGGTGTCTATTGTATTCTATCAGTTGTTATACTGTTGAAGGCTAAGGATAATTTATTCTGCATTATCTTAGTCATAATATTTCTTACTGGGCTAGTTGAGCTCACCATTTTGCTTTCATTGTTCTCTTTAGGAAATGATAACGTAGTCGGGACTAGTCGAGGAACGGAGTGATGGTGCGAGATGGTGTCATAGTAGTCCTCACTATTCTATAAAATAGTGTGATAATAAATGTAATGATGACTCCATTGAGTGTGGATATTGTCTAGATGACAATATTTGTATTAAAACTCACAACATATGTTTTGTCGTATTTTACACGACAATTATATAATTAAGTTTTTATTTGTATTTTGTACCATGTATTTGGCGACTCAAGATATTTGTATTAAATCTAAACCTGAATATTAAAAAAAATATATTTCAAGATATTAAATTTTATTCATAAAATTTGGTGTTTTACAACCTCCCCTCCTTATGAAATTTAACCCTCGAAATTTACGTACGTACTTGGTATGCCGAAGAGGTGAGGATACCTTGTTAGAGTCTAACTCTTGAGGTATAACCTTTGAGCGTAGAATATATTCCTTCTTATCCAACATTTATACATGTATCTCCTCATACGTTAAATTTTCTACTATCTCGTCTAGTTCTAATTCAATAATGTGGTTCGGGTTGTCCACATATTTACGTAACATCGATACGTAAAAAACGTTATGAACACACGACATACTTGGTGGTGTAACACCCCCATATCTATACTCCCACGATATCTAATATGGTGCTTACTATGAATCGATATAATGCATTTAATTTATACACCCATGTTATCTGATTATAAGATTACATTAAATAGAGGGACTATCAGATATAATTCCCGTAGATCCAAAATTCACAGTATCCCATAACAGATGAAAATTCTCAAGAGAACTATTACTGTGTTTGGATACCCTCACTTGGATATATGAATTGTATCTGTGACTAGAGTCTATTTATCCGAAATTCAGAGTATCAGTAATAACATGAACATTCCATATTACTAATACCGTCACCTAGATGTATAGTCTATGCCAACAAATTTATACTATTGTAATGATAGTAACTATCTATCTAAAATCCAGAGTATCAATAACAACATGAACAGTCCATGCTATTAATACCCTCACTCAGATAAATAGTTCCCAAGGATCTCAACTAGATTCGAAGAAGTCTAATTTTACATCTATATATGTAAGAAAACACGGTTGCGAAAATAAAAGATGTTATATATATATATATATATATATATCAGAATATTAAGATTCAATTACATGATTCTCATAACGAGTTCTTATTACAAGGTATTCAAACAGACAAGAATATAATCTAATCTATGTAGGGACGCTTCCCTTTATCTACTCCAGATGTTCCAGGATTACCATCTAAAACTGCAAAGGGAATAATTTGCAAGGGTGAGCTATGATATGACCAATAATTTGTATTTTATAACAATATAAGATTTGAAGAAATATAACAATTCAAATTTCAACTGATAGTTGTTACCATTTCTGGATTTCTATTTATTTCAACAATTTCTGGAATTTTTCTTTATTTTTGTCAGTCACACAGACTTAGAAATTTTGTTTGATGTGAGATAGGGGATCAGCCCATTCAACATCTTAGGGGTATGCATATCATCCTATCAGTGCTCAAAATACACTAAATGTTAATATATTATTCACTAAATTTCAATCCCTTACGGGATACCCAACTTCAGTATAAGATGTCTTACCAAAACAATTTGGTTTAACAGGACAGTTTATGCTCAATAAATAATATCATATGAATAAACAATTTATTTTTTTAGTTATGCTGAAGCTATAGCAATAACTGTACAATAAAAAGGTAATTCAATTGTAGGTGTAATATATTATATCAACAGCATATCAAGATAAAAATCTTGTTTAATGAATAAACAGGTTTAAGAAATCTGTATAATGAAAACAAATAAGTTAAGGGTTTAGGAAAATTGGCTGAGTTTAGATCAGTCAAGTTATGTTATTCAATCGTTAATAAATACCTATGATGCTCATATATATAAATCTAACACATTAGTATTGATAATAATACTCAATTATAACATTTATATAATATCGGGTTAGATTAATAGGGTTTGGTGTTTAATACCTTTGATAAATGGACTAAGTTTTATTTAAGAAAAATTTAATTATCCTTAATAATAATTTAAAGCATTTAAAAATTTATTTATCTTTTAAATAATTTTTAAATCATTTATTTCTATTTATACATAATTAATATTTACTCAAAATTTTATAAAAACATTAATTATTATTATTAAATAATTTATATTCATTTATTATACTTTTATATCAATAATAATATTTTTCCTAATTATTTAGTATTTATAAATAATTATTTTAATTTCTTTATTAATAAGTTAATTATTAATATTATCAAAATATTATAAAATAATTATTGAATTTATGTATAAATAATGTAAATTATTTATAATAATTTAATATAATTTTTAAAATTGTTTTTATATTTATTTATTAATTATTTCTATTTTTTTATAATTTATTTTTAGAAAAATAATTTCTGTATGTCGTTAAAGCCCTTCAGTGACAGAAAGTGTCACTGTAGGTGTTCTTGAGTTTCTGGGCAGCATTTTAGTCATGGTCGAGTGACTAGTTTGACCACTAATTAGAATGCTACTGATAATGATTTTTGGTTTGTTTAAGAGTTGATGTTGTAGTACTAATACAGTAGTGTAACATGAACCAATTTTAGGCTTTAACCTACATATAACAAGAAGTTATAGAGGCTCAAAGTCGTTGTCAGAGCTGTTCTTGAGTTTCTGGGTAACCTAGAACAGTAGTCATGGCCGGTCAACGGTTTTTTGGCTTAACTATATTCGATTCTGTGTATTAGTTGTGTGTTGTATTTGTTGTAATATGTAGTATATATGTCAGGGTTCATATATATAACATTAACATGAACAAAGCATAACTCTAAGGTCTCTAATTATGCTGGTCAAAGTACAGCCAAACACTGTTCTTCATGTTCTTCAGTTTTCTGGAAAACCAAAAAAACTTGGTCAAGCTCGGTCAATGGATTTTGACCATTAATTCCAGTAAACCTATACATTGTTTGTTCAATTTAAGATCATAGATATGTAGTATATATAACAGAGTATTAATCTATAACAAAAACTTACAAAAATAATAAATAGAAGACGATTAAACAGGTTGGTCAAAGTAGCCAGTTCGACTGTTCTTTAGTTTTCTGGGTAACCTAGAAAACTGCAATCCGTGAACGGTCAACCCACTTTGACTGCTTATAACTTGAAATCTATTGTTCAAATGAACATGTTTTTTTTCAGATTAAAGACCTACTAACAGGCTACAAATACCAAACAATTAACGGACCAAAACATAAACACATATGAATCTATAGTACGACATTTGATCGCCGTGGGACATAGTTTTCAAAATTTCCAGATTTCTTAAAACACTTAATTAAGGCATCTAGATGTTATGAAAATGTGTTCTACCAATCTAACATACTTTCTAACATACTAATACATGATTCTAAACATCTAAACAACAAATCTAACATAGGATCATAGAGCTAATGATGAACTAGGGTTTGTACCTTTTCTTGACTGATTTTTGATTCTAGCTTCTGATTTTGTTGCTGCTATCACCCAGGCTTGATTTGGTAAGTTTATAAGTGTATCTAGGCTTAGGAATTTTGTGAGTTTGCTTAGCCCTAAGGTTCTTATTTATAGAACTCTTCAACTTGGCTTTTTGGTAATTTTTGTGCAACTTACCTCTACAAATATCTGATTTGATGACTATTTTCATGCTTGGGAGTTACAAGCATATCATGTGCAGCCTAGGAACTTGCAATGGTGACTCCTAACCTACTTGTTAGTTAGTTAGATTTGTTTAGAAGCTTAATTAGGCTTTAATCTTCACTAATCTTGATTAGGGTTTTGTTTATAATGATTAAGATTGTTAAGTGTTGTTTATTAGTACCTAATTGAAGTTTACTAACATTATTATGTGTTAATATAAGCTAATTAGAGTTAGTTTATCTAATTAGGGTTAGGTTTATAAATTAGGGTTAGGGTTAGGGTTTTGTTAATTAGGGTTAGGGTTTGTTAATCTAGGATTGTTAACCTAAATTTCAAACTAATCCTAACAAGAACGACAAAGTATTTTGTCAGTGTATGCACGACAAAGCAACTTGTCAAAATAATTTTATCGAAAAGTCCGATTACGGGAAAAAAATAATTTAAGAATGAGGTGTCAAGCACGACATTTTTCAGACAAAAAATTATTTGGTCAAATTTGTCAAACAAAGTATATATTAACACATAACACATTCAAAACGGAGAAATTTTATTTATATAACGGGATTTTACACATACGAGTCTTGTTAGGGTTTTGGATTTTTACATTCACCCCCAGTAATAAGAATTTTGTCCTCGAAATTATAGTACAAGTTTATGTAAATAATTGAGGATAATTCTAGCGCATTTTATCTTCAAGTTCCCAGGTAGCTTCTTCAACGTTCTGATTCCTCCAGATTACTTTGACCGATGCTATCACTTTATTTCTCAGGACTTGCTCATTACGATCGACGATCTGCACAGGTTCTTCTACATAAGAAAGATCTTCTTCTATTTGGATTGGCTCATATTGTATAACGTGTCTATAATCAGGTTTATATGGTCGTAATACGGACACATAAAACACATTATGAATAAGATTTAACTCATGAGGTAGTGCTATTTCATAAGCAACTTCACCAACCCTTCTTAAAATTCCAAAAGGTCCAATGAATCTCAGACTTAATTTTTCTTTCTTGCCAAAATGTATCTTGCCTTTCCAAGGAGATACTTTCAAGAATACGTGACTTCATACGTTAAAGTTTTGTTGTTGACGATGTGGATCGGCGTATTTTCTTTTTCAATCTCGAGATGCTTATAATCGTTGACAAAAAATTATGATAGTTTCAGTTGTTTGTTAAATTATCTCGGGTCCTAACATTTGTCTTTCCCCAACTTCATCATAACATAAAGGTGTTCTACACTTACACCCATATAAAGCTTCATAGGGTGGCATACCTATGCTAGCATGATAACTATTGTTATAGGCAAATTCGAATAAGTGTAACTGATCTTCCCAACTTCCTTCGAAGTCTATAATACAGGTTCTCAGCATATCCTCTAATGTTTGTATGGTTCTCTCACCCTGTCCATCAGTTTGAGGATGATAAGTTGTACTTAATCTTAGTTTTGTTCCTAAGTGTTTCTGAAGGCTTTTCCAAAAATTAGAAGTAAATTTTGGATCTCGATCTGATACTATGGAAACAGGTACTCCATACCTAGAGATAATTTCATTAATGTACAGTTTGGCAAGGTGATCTAGGTTATGAGTAATCTTAATAGGTAAAAAGTGAGCTGATTTTG
The DNA here is from genome assembly GCA_020205615.1 of Panax quinquefolius. Taxonomy (NCBI): domain Eukaryota; kingdom Viridiplantae; phylum Streptophyta; class Magnoliopsida; order Apiales; family Araliaceae; genus Panax; species Panax quinquefolius. The sequence goes on along the minus strand of JAINUW010000529.1, from coordinate 2,338,618 downwards.
TTAATCGGTCAACTATTACCCAAATGGTATTATGGCCCTTTTGTGTAGCTGGAAGACCAACAACAAAATCCATAGTTATATGTTCCCACTTCCACTCAGGAATTGGTAAGGGTTGAAGTAAACCACTCAGCTTTTGATGCTCGGCCTTAACCCTTTGACACGTGAGACATTTACTTACCCATTCAGCTATTTCTCTTTTCATGTTCGACCACCAAAAGTTTCAACTTTAATCCTTATACATTTTTGTACTGCCCAGATGTATGGCAAATTTAGAATTATGAGCTTCGTTTAAAATTTCATCTTTTAAAGCTTGGTCTAACGGAACCTAGATTCTATTTTCATATCTTATTATTCCATCCGTATCTATTCTAAATTTATTATACTTATCATGTGTTGAATTAGATTTAAACTTCTGACATTCTTCATCCTTCTCATGTATCTCTTTAACTTTATTAAGTAGAGAGGAAACTCCTTCTAAAATATACAATTTTTGGGTAGAGGTATTTGGACATTCCACCTCAATTTTTAAAATTTCAAAGTCTTTTATTAACCTATCATTGGTGGTTAATACATTCAATTTTTCCTGATTCTTTCTACTTAACGCATCAGCTACAACATTGGCTTTACCAGAATGATATAAAATTTCACAGTCAAAATACTTTATCAGTTCTAACCATCGTCACTATCTTAAATTTAATTCCTTTTGTGTAAAAATATATTTGAGACTTTTATGATCTCAGATATATCTCTACTTCTCCCCGCATAAAATAATGTCTCCAAATTTTTAGAGCAAAAACTACCGCGGCTAACTCTAGGCCATGATTAGGATACCTCTTCTCGTAATCTTTGAGTTGTCGTGATGCATAAGCTATCACTTTCCCATTTTGCATCAACACACACCCTAAACCTCTGTGTGATGCGTCACTATATACTACAAGGCCTCCAGTATCATCTGGTAAGGATAACACTAGAGCCATGCTCAGTCGCTTCTTCAACTCTTGGAAGCTTTCCTCACATTTATCTGTCCAGCTGTATTTCACCGTCTTTCGAGTTAAATTGGTTAATGGGGTTACTATTTTTGAAAAATCTTTTATAAATCGTCGATAATAACCCGCTAAACTGAGAAAACTTTGTACTTCTATTGGAGTTGTTGGTTGTTCCCAATTTACAACTGCTTCGATCTTAGCTGGATCTACAGATATTCCATTCTTATCAATTACGTGACCTAAAAATTTAACTCTTTTCAACCAGAATTCACACTTGGAAAACTTTGCATAAAGTTGTTCCTTTTGTAATATCTCCAAAACGACTCTCAAGTGTTCAACATGCTCTTCCCGTGTTTTCGAGTATACAAGAATATCGTCGATAAATAATATAACAAATTTGTCTAAACATTGTTTAAACGCTCGATTCATTAAATCCATAAATGTTGTCGGTGCATTTGTTAATCCAAAAGACATTACAAGAAACTCATAATGTCCATAGCGTGTCCTAAACGCTGTTTTCGGCACATCTTCCTTTCTTACCTTTAATTGATGATAACCTGTTCTAAGGTCGATTTATGAAAAATGTTCGGCCCCTTTTAATTGGTCAAACAAATCATCAATCCTTGGTAAAGGATATTTATTTTTAATAGCTAACTTATTTAGCCCCCTATAGTCTATGCATAGTCTCATAGTTCCATCCTTCTTCTTTACAAACAAAACTGGTGCTCCCCAGGGTGAAACACTAGGTTGTATGTACTTTTTATCTAAGAGTTCATGTAATTGTATAAGTAACTCTTTTAGTTCTATAGGTGCCATTCTATATGGTGCCTTAGAAAATGGTGTAGTTCTTGGTTCAAGATCAATGGCGAACTCAATTTCCCTATTTGGAGGCAAACCTGGTAAGTCATTCGGAAATACATCGGGAAAATCCTTAAATATAGGTATTTGATCTAGTTTTACTCCTTCCTGTCGAGTATCAACTATATAGGCCAAATATCCTAAACAACCCTTTCTAAGTAATCTTTCTGCCTGAACTATAGTCAAACATCGAGATTGCTTAGGTAAACAACTACAGTTGAACACTACCTTTGACTTCGAAGCAGTCAAAAGGTTTATACGTTTTTGATGACAATCAATCATCGCGTTATGATTAACTAACCAATCCATTCCTAGAATTACATCAAATTCTCCTAACTGAATTGGTATCAAATCTACCTTAAAATTATGTCCTTTTATTACCACACTACAGTTTCTGTATATGGTCTTAACTGGAATTCTTTCATTATTAGCAATTTCTACGCAAAATGGTTTGTCTAAATTTTCACAAGGCATATTCAAATTTGTAAAGAAATTTCTAGACACAAACGAACATGTAACACCAGAATCGAATAACACATATGCATTTAAAGTGTTGATAGGGATGATACCTGTCACCACGTCCTGTGAAGCAACAACATCCCTCACCGACATATTAAATGTTCTCGCGGTAGGTTGTTTCTGAACCCCAACTACAACTACTATTGATTGATTATTTTTTGGTATTCTAACCCCTTTTCCTCCTTGATTCTTAGGTTTGGGACAGTTCTTTGAAAAATGGTCCAATGAACCACAATTAAAACATTTATTTTTCCTTGGAAGAGGACACTGTGGATAAAAATGTCCCGACTGTCCACAATTAAAACATTTGTTATGAAGGCATTCTCCTCTATGTTTCTTACCACAATTAGGACAAGGTTTAATAATATTATTACTAAAGTTGTTATTAGTATTTCCTATCTTTTTCCCTGGGTTGTTAGAAAAAGAATTATCCCATTTACGTTTGTTATTAAACCCACCTAAACTGGGTTCTGTCCTAATTTGCCATTTTTCATTCTGACTTCTTTTGTCCTGATGATGTAACAACCCCAAAATTCATACAATATAATTCTCAACTTCGATTGTTAATAACACATCTACCTTCTGATTTTACATCATTATTCGATGTAAAACTTTATAAAATGCAGAATAATTTAAATTTTTATGTCTTTCTACTTTAATTCCCTGAATCAAAACCTTTATCATCTACATATCTTTGAATCAACCTTATTTTATGATTCACTTTATCACTGTTATTATATAAAACTTTACTTTTTAATCCGATAACCTTTACATATCGAGATAACTCTAACTTTATCATTACAACTCAACATAAAAGTATACATCATAAAATATTTAGTACATCTCATTAATCTTAATCATGGTATAAAGAAATAACAACTTTAGCTTATCTCAACTATTGATCTTAAATGGTTAATTATACATAGAATGTGATAACACATATCTATACTCATTACATATGTCAAAACATATTGTTAATCATCAAAATATATCATCACCCTAAATCTTAATTCAAACAGAATTATAAAACTCATCTTCACAATTTCTTTAACAAAAAGTTGTTATCGTTTTTAACGTAACTCCTTCGTTACATTTTCGTTTTTGTTCCTTCTTATATAGAATTAACCCTTACTTATTGTACTACAACCTCATCTAGGCCTTAAAGTCAGACCCTTGTCCATCTAAAACAGATTCTGCAATTCATCAACTACTTTAGAAAATTTTATTTTCTGGACAACTTTACTAAACAATTTATTTCAGACATGATCCGGTCTATAAAATGGCTCAATCTTGAAAGTCTAGCTAGTAAACTTCCATATCTACAACTTTGCAGTTTAAAGATTCTTCAAATTCAAAACACACGAATTTATATGAATTTTTTAAAGTCGAAGCCAGTAATGCTTTTGATTTTCTCAAGGCGATTGTTTTCCCTTCGGACCATCCTTACTAAAACAGACACTGCAAGAAATCTACAAGGATTTTTCATGTGATTCCACTTTCAGAATATAGCTTACTTCCATAGCTTCGATTTGATATAAGGCTCACTTTTTAACTTATTATACCCAAAGAGATATGAATTTCACAAGATCTGTCCACAATTACTCAAAACCTACGAATTTTGTTCTTTAAATTTTCTTTCCATTTTAATTTTCTTTCTTGAAACCTCTTGTTTGATTCTTGATAATCCAAGATTAAACCAATACAAACAAGATTAAGCATGATCTACTACCCTAGAACATAAATCTACCTAAAAAAAAAATTAAAGATTGAAAAAGGGTTTAGAAGTTACCTTCTTCTAGCTTTTTCTTCTTCTTCTAGCTCCTCTCAATTCCTCTATTTCTCTCTATCTCTCTCAATTTCTCAAATTCTCAATTTCTCTCTTCCACCAAGACTCCTGCTCTAAAAAAACTCTAGGATTTCTTCTTGTGTAACTCTTCATTTGGGTAATAGTTATGTTAATAATTAATATAATAGTAACCCCCACTAATAACATAAGGCTTATGTTACAAAACTCTTACATGCATGACCAATATCACATTAAGCCATCTTAGTAGCATAACCTCACTTTTTCATCATTAGTTAAGCAACATAATGGTTAAGCTATTCATTATATAATATTATTACTTTACTATGACATATAACATATTTCTAATGTCACACTTAAATAATTTAAAATTATTTTATTAGTAAAATTAATTAAACTTTAATAATAAAATGCACATCAATTATAAAATTCTCTATCAAATTATAATGCTTAATTAAATTAAGTCATAACAACTAACATAAAATATTTATTATTCAATAAATAAATCAACTAAGATATTTATCTAACTCAAATAAATATTTTAGTTAATTATAAAAATCACATTCGTTACATTTTTCCTCCTTATTAGGATTCCGTCCCTAATCATCAAAATCTCCCTTACCTAGTTTTCATCTCGTCTCTTTTAGAAGTCTATTGTAGAACAACTTCAACGCATTACCTTAACATAGGTTCTATATTATTTGTTCCTCTCAACAATTCTTGAAAGTTTTTATTTCATAACATTTACTTAGACTTAACTATATTCTAAGTATTATACATTCTTTAACCCATCCATTATCTTTTATTCAACTTATAAACACTCGGGATATCACATTCACCCCTTCTTCTAAGAATTTCGTCCTCGAAATTTTATTTATTAATCTTCATTCATTCGATTTATCAAAATAGATTTTACGTTACTCTTCATTTATTCATTGAGTTCTATGACAAAAATCCCTCCTCTAAGGATCTTCCCATCATCACCATAATCTTCACATCTCATTCTTCGAAGAACTTCATATTCTCTCTAGATAATTCATCTCTTTCTTTATTTAGTTCGTTTACGGATTTGTTATAGTTTTCTCAATTCTCCCATCACCACATGTCATATTCTCCAACTTTTCTTTTCTAAGGAATACTCTCCTTTTCACTTCCATCTTCCAGAATAACAAGAATCTTCCACAATTGTTCAATAATTGGGAAGTAGTATGAATAACTTAAGAATTTAATAGATTCCAAATCGTGATGAGGGGTCATAAGACCTTGAACTATGTCCCTAGGTTATTAAGTATCTCGACTTGAACCTTTAACAATCATAAGACTATACGGACCTTGAACTCTTCTCTAGGTAATAGTGCATCACCACCATAAACCATCTTTAACAGAATGTTTAGCAATCACACAGACTGAAAACACTCTTTGCAAGTACTCTAGGTGATTAGCCTATCGTACCCCTACGTCGTGCACAACGTATTACATCTTAACATCATAACGACTATATGCGTTACTTTCGGAACCATTGTCTCCGATAACATGTCCCCTTTTACAAGGTTGTTCACCTCAGCTTTTCAACATCTGAATCCGCACGAAAACAATTTTGTTTGGCATAACTTCTCAAGAAACGCTTGAATTTCATGAACATCTTTCAATATTCGTCTAGCTGAACCAAATAGCATAGACTTCTACAATAATCCGGACATCAATCTAAATATACATATACATATATATATTCTCATATCTTAAAGAAATCTCAAAAATCTTTTTATGATGTCATGATACCGCACTGTATTTACAGTTCGTTTGAAGATTCCGTCATTTGGTGATTTTATCATACTACATCATACCATAGTGGGCTGACGATCCTTAGATCACATCCAACACTAAGTAATACTGCATTGATGACTCCATCATTTTTATTATCTCGACACCAGGTTCCATGAATCATTGATGATATACAAAAAATACATTTTGATATATTTCAAATCATTTTTATCTAGCCTAAGCAATTAGCATAGACATACGAATTACGGTATTTTTTTAAAAACTCATTGGTTTCATCATCTGATCCAATGTTTTTCAAGAAAACATAAGTGCAAACATCAACACGAAGTAAATAAATTTCGAAAGTCTAACGTAGCTAATAGATTTAGAATATCAAGGTATCCATCAACTTCAATCATTACTCCATTACTTCATTACTTAACCATTCTATCAATCTTCAACTTCATCAATGCTCTATATACTATAATCGTTTTCTACCCAATATAGTTCATCAAACTTAATGCACATTGGAAATTCAGGAACTTGCCACAATAATATGAGTTTAAGAACTTGTCCTAGTCAGACCATAGGCGTCCATTTACTGAGGGGTTCAAAACATACCATATTATTGTGAGTCACGAACTTACTATATGCATTAGTTTTAAGAACCGCACCTAATCCTAATAATATCTGACTAATCTTAATAGTTTCTAACTATCAAATATACACATGAGAAAAACATCACCTTTTCGGCACATATACATTGATAGCGCGACACCAACATTCCAATGATTATCAATGTGATAAACTGAATGCAAGCACAAAACTCTCGCCCATACAAAGATTTGTACAACTTAGCCATCACATGAGTCCTCAATTGAAATCCCACCTAACTCTATCTTACTCTTAACTTGCTCTTTGCCCGATACGAATTCCTAGTATCACATCATCTATAACTCCTCGTGAGTTATCTTGTACTATTTCATAGTACATCATCTTCATAGCATCAAGTTATAATTATTCAATCATTACATACCATCTTTCTTTTATACCTTAAACAGATCACGTTGTGATCTTATTCTATAATCATCTCCCTTAAAATTCTTTTATTAACTCTTGATCATTTTGTTTTATGATCCTCTTTCTTTCCTTTTTCATCATTTATGACTTTATTTGTTATCTTGGCTATTCTTTATATCTCTTCAAGATTCTTCTTTGAATTTTCTTGTTTATATAACAATTCTTCCTTTAAGAATTTCTAACTTCAGTTACATTACTCAACATTTCATTCGAGTTCCACATTTTCATCATACGTATCCATTTTTTATACTTGGTACAAATAGTTTCAATATGGTATGCTGAGTTATTTTCCACAAACAACCAACAAACTAGGTTCTGTTTTGCTAGTTCGTATATACCTCCGCTCCATGAAGGAATCGTTTAGCCTAGATACCATACATTAACTATTAAAGAGTACGATTGTACCACACTTAGATATAACTTTTTGATTCTTAACTTCTTTATCACTCTCTTCTTATAGACATTGTCTATTTATTATCACCTTACATCCTTATTATTGGAGTTGGGTAACCCCACATTCATATTCCTTATAACTCTGCGAGATTCTTCTTTGAATCCTCTCACACATGTTTTAATCCTTCTCTATACATTTCTTAAATTACTTCTTATTCTTAAAGCTCTATCTTGAGCTTATTCTTTCATTATCTTCACATATCTTCTCTAAGGTTATAGCCTAAGGTACTCTTACCTAAGGTTTCTAACCTATCAGCTTTGATACCAACTGTAACGACCCCAAAATTCATACAATATAATTCTCAACTTTGGTCATTAATAACACATCTACCTTCTGATTTTACATCATTATTCGATGTTAAACTTTATAAAATGTAGAATAATTTAAATTTTTATGTCTTTTTACTTTATTTCCCTGAATCAAAACCTTTATCATCTACATATCTTTGAATCAATCTTATTTTATGATTCACTTTATCACTGTTATTATATAAAACTTTACATTTCAATCCAATAACCTTTACATATCAGATAACTCTAACTTTATCGTTACAACTCAACATAAAACTATACATCATAAAACATTTAGTACATCTCATGAATCTTAATCATGGTATAAAGAAATAACAACTTTAGCTAAAATATTAATCTCCGTGTATTATTTCTGATCCACGTCATTCAAGTAGCACATACTGTTACCTTCAATCCTTAACCTGCAAAAATGGTTATTTGCAAGGTTGAGCTCGACAGCCCAGTAAAATCTAACAGTTTTCATGCATCACGTAGCACGTAATAACATGCTCAACATATATCTCATAAACATTGGACTAACATAACATACATGTTATAGTTCATACATGCCAGGAACTTCTTCGGGGTATACGTCAGGAAATTTATTAACGATAGAAATATTATTCAAAAATTATGACTCTCATCCAAGACTTGGATATCACGTCACATTGATACCTATCAACTTGCCACCGTTGTTCATGGCGTCCCATATGGAAAGTCTGGCTTCGGTGCATTCCAAGACTTGGAAGTCAGTAGCGAAAGGTTCTGGGCTCTTTACTTATGGCTTAATATGACAATGATTGACTTTAGTGGTTTGGTTACTTGAATTCACATAACAGGTTGGTTAGGAAGGCTAACAACCTTACGAAAATAATTAATTTTAGCATGATAAGTAGTTGACCAGTCGATTCCTAGAAAAACATCAAAGGCAAATATTTTTAAAGAGATAAGATCGACAGGTAACGTGAGGGTTCTGATTTCAATCAAACAAGATTTATAAATAGTGGATGTAATGAAGGTTACTCCTAATGGAGTTTCAATAGATAAGTCAAAGTCTAATTTCTTTGGAGTCAAGTTTAAACGTTGAGCGCAAGTAGGAAAAATAAAAGAGTGGGTAGAACCGGTATCGAATAAGGTATACACTGCACAAGAGTTTATGATTAAATTACCCATGATAACTTAGTTCGGGTTCCTCGACAAACGCTCTCACTTAAGCTACCGGCTTTGACTTGTTTGGGACATCCTTTGGCGTCACCATCCCAGCTGGACTTGACTTCACTACACGATAAAATATAGCTAGGTGACCTTTCTCTTCCGCAATTGAAACACGCTTTAGGTTGTTGCGTACAGTTTGGACAGATGTGTCCCTCATGTCCGCATTTGAAACATACGACCGATGGTCGTTCTCCTTCCTTCAAAATGTGTGTCGGTGCTGCTATCAATGCCTTTCCGTCATTGTTAAATATTCTCTTCTTCAATTTGTTCTCACTTAGTTTACCTTTCCTATTAACTTGATCATGATTACCACCGACGTGGTTACCATTTCTTGCCTGATAATTTCCTCCACGATGGTTATCGTTGTTCCTATAGATTATTATCGTGTTTTTGGTCATTGCCTTTTGGTTGGGCCGACTCATAATCGCGTTCTAATAACTGAGCTATATTCACAACATCTGAATATATACAAAGTTTGTGAGAAATGAGGTATTGACGTATTTTTGGTATCTAACCGCACAGATACATTCACGTCATTCGCTCCTCATTATCTACCAAATGGGATGTAAATCGGGATAACTCAAAAAACATAGCCTCGTATTGCGATACGGTCATATTGTTTTTCTCAAGCTTGTTAAATTCCACCTCCTTCATGTGACGAATACTTTCAGGAAAGTACTTGTCATTGAACAACTCTTGGAACTTCTCCCAAGACATCTTTAGTTCGTAAATATGAGTACATTTTATAGATTCCCACCAGTAATCTGCTTCTTCACACAACATAAAGGTGGTGAAGGGAACCTTTTTTTCCTCTAAGCATTCCAAGTCATCAAATATCTTGGTGATCTGCTTTATCCACGTCTCTGCCTTAAGTGATTCTAGCTTTCCCAAAAACTCTGGTGGTCCCAGCTCCTTGAACTGCTTAGCGGCGACCAGCCGTGAGTTGTCAGTGTTTCCACCTACATTTTGAACAGGAGTCTCTCTCATTTTGTTTTGCATAAATTCTAAAAAACTCTTAAACGTACCATCTTTCGTCACTTGGTCAGTGTTGTTGTTTACACAAGGATTATTGCCTTACTGATGCACATTATCCTGGTTATTGATCGTTGGTGACTCAATGGTCTCATGTGCTTCATTTCTTATCTTAACATTTTCAGATGCAATTCTCAAACACTGTCACAAAACAAGGGTTAATTGACATGCCACATATTATCCCAATATTCTGACCAGCCAATTAAATAACAAATAAGCTTAAGTAGGTCATACTAGCGAAGGAATTACCCGTCTCTCCCCTCCTAGTTCTAGTCTCACATCTCAGCCAGGGATCTTATCCCTAAGCTTTGATACCAACTATGACGCCCCCAAAATAGATATACATCACCCATCTTGGGTCGCCAAATACTTGGTACAAAATACAAATATAACTTAATTATACAACTGTCGTGTACAATACGACAAAATATAAGCTGAGAGTTTTAACACGAATATTGTCTTCTAGACAATATCCACACTCAATAGAGTCCTCATTATATTTAGTATCACATTATTTCATAGAATAGTGAGGACTACTATAGTCACTTATCTTGGACCATCACTCCATTCCCCGACTCATCCCAGCTATATTCTCATTTCCTGAAGAGAACAATGAAAGAAAAGGGTGAGCTCAACTAGCCTAGTAAGAAATATTATGACTAAGATAATGCAGAATAAATTATCATTAACCTTCAACAGTGTTAAACTGATAAAATACAATAAACATCAAGTTTAACTACAGTGGAACTAGTAATACATTAGAAGAGTCAAGTAGAACATGATATCTACTATCTTATATGCTTTAAAAAGTTTATCATCAATTTTATCACTGAGACTTAGCTTAATAAATAATCCACATCACTGAATTATCCATGCACTACTGGCCAAGGATATTCATTAGTATCGGGACCCTGAATTATCCATGCACTACGGGCCAAGGATATTCATATTTTCACCTATGGTTATAATCATTCCAAACAACAATTCATCTTTGCTCCCTTGATCGAAGAGAACGCATGGTTATGTTCATACCAACATCTGTCCATCAATGCACTACAGGCTAATTTGGACTTTTACCACATGATTTGTAACATTACGGTCATGATTATACCGAATAATCCCCGGTCATAATCATATCAATCAACAGTCCATCCATGCACGTAAGCCACATATGACTTTCATCACAATATAAGCATGAGGATGATGACAATGATATATGAATTCAATTAAATGAAAGCAAGGATAAATTTTAATGATTTATAATTTAATTTATCCAGAATTCAATAATATCCAAATTGTCAACATGATACTGTTTTAAGGAGTAAAATTCAGGAATAATATTGCATCAAAAATGATTTGGACTGAAAAGAAATTAAATTTTGTCATGAATAGTACTCTGGGTGAATAGTACCCTGTGAATAGTACTTCAGGAATAGTACTTTTTGAATAGTAACGTATTTATGAATAGTACTATATTTATGAATAGTGCCCATAAATAGTACTTTGTGAATGGTACCGTATGTATGAATAGTGCCGTATAAATGACTAGTACCCATGAATAGTACTCCGGTATGAAAAGCTTAAAATTTAATAAGAATGTTCAAAAAAATATCCTTGTGAAACGATACTAGATGAAGCACAAATTTCAAGTATTATCTACTAATTTTAGGGAGTATAGAAGCAATACTTTAACAAAATGAGTGTAGAATTCGGAATCTGAAATGAAATAATATTGCTTACATACTATAGAGTATAGAAGAAAATATTATTTCATACATATATTGAAAAAAATAATATCCCTTATGAATACAAAAGAAATAATACCCCTTACCTTAGTAGAAGACTGGATACAATAATAGTGAAGTAGCAGAATACTCGTCTTCTTTCCCTCTATAGCTTCTCTCTCTATAGCTTCTCTCTATAGTTTGTCTCTCTATAATTGCTCTTGTGAGCCTTATTGAATTGGTGAGAATGAAAGAAGAATAAGCTTCTATTTATAGGAAAACATAGTTTTGATAATTGCACATTTCGGGGCTCAAATTATTACAATATAATACCTTCATCTTTTCCTTCATTTTTAATTTAGTCCTACAAGTATTATAAAACTTGCACTACCTCCCCTAATAGTACATGCATGTGAATCAATAGTACATTCATATGAATTAATAGTTCTATACATGTGAAAAAAGAAGTTACAGTATAGTACCTTCATCTATACCTCTATTTTTAATTTAGTCATGCAAGTATTATCAATCTTGCACCACCTCCCATAATAGTACATGCATGTGAATCAATAGTACATACAAGTGAACAAATAGTTATAAGCATGTGAATTAGTAGCAATTAATTACTCATTTATCCGATTAATTGCCTGATTGGTCAATATAGCCTCCAAAAATCAATTATTAGCGAAATAAATGTCGATTTCTAATAATCCCAACACAATGGAAATATCAATTTCGTCTTTAATCATCACAAACTTATTCATCATTAGTATTATAACTCACAATATTTAACAACCAGATCATTCCCATGAAAGAGGGGGCTTTCCGATAAGAATTTCTCCCTATTGGCGTGCAATTAGGTGACCAAACCCCTTTCCTTGACAGAACATTCTAGACATCATCAATAATGCAAATAATAATATGAATAACTTTGTCATCTCAATTATTAATTTAAAAATATAAAATATTATGCAGATGATACTATGACGATAATCGAATCAATAATATGAGAGATATTATGCAGCATTTATTGTAGCAATAATTGAGTATAACTGAGTGACTTTTCACGTAAGCATCAATAATCAATATCGTGTGCTACTATGCAACCACGCGTATTACTATACTTTTACCACCAGGTATTTAAACAGTTTAACGGTAAAAAAATTTGTCGTTATTTTTGTAAAAAGACATTTTTGTTGTTTTCTAACTCCGGTAATACTTGCGTAGTGGGGTCCACTAATGATTTTGTCATCGTACGAATATTCCCTGTTAAAAAATATATTCACCGACCAATCAAATATTTTATAACAACTTGCTTACTTTGCAAAATTTATAAATACTACCCACAACTATAACATTATATCAAATCCACACCTTAATATTAAAAAAAATATTTCAAGAAATTAAATCTTTATTAATAAAATTTGAGGTCTTACATTCTATCTTCTCCATCTCATTGCACCATGGCTTCAAAGTTGTACTCGCTTTAACTTCATAAAGAGCCTTGCTGACGACATGACTACCAAGCGGGTACAGTTTTGCAAATCTAACTGGACTTTGATCTTTGGCCAAGAAGGCACTTGGGGCCTTAATAACATCGGCTCATCCTCCTTGGTACTCATAGTTAGTTCTTCATCAACCTTGTTTTCATTATACCCACTTGTCTCCTATTTTTCACCATCTCGTGGCTCATCCAGTTATATATTTAATTCAGAAACTTCATCAATCTCGGAATCAATGTCATAACAACAATTATTTTTAGGACAATTGTTCACGGCTTCGAACATTTGATTTATCTTATTCTGAAGATTATGAATTGACCTCTCTTGATTAATCCTCCTCTCCCCATTTGATGCTACAAACTTGGACAACAATTGCTCCAACCTTGAATTATCTGTCTCAGTTTCGGAATCCATGTATTGAGGACCATGTGTGGAAGTAGTGATGAGTTGTTCCATCTAGTTCTAAAAATTATGGCTCGATATTTCTTGACTCATCATCCTTTCCTCTTGGTTTGCTATGAGCTTTAACAGGAATTCCTCTAACTTTGACTTTTCTTCTTGTGGCAGAGGAGGTTGACATAAGAATTACAGTATGTATGTTGTATTTGGATCGTAGTATTGGTCTTCATAATTATAGCTCTAGGACGAATTCGGGTGATACCCCCAAGCTTGATGATAATTGGCATATGCATACTTGTTAAGGTAGTTACCACCATACTGTACCGGCCCAAGACTGATGGTGCAATGATGACTTGGATGCCTACCAGCATAATATTTACAAACTAGCTCTATCCTCCAAATACGTTGGGTTGCAACAACATCTAACCTCCTCGAAAGTGTCTCAAGCTGTGCTGATAATGCAGAAATTGCATTGAGTCCATCAATCCCTGCGTCTCTTGGCTGAGTCATACTCGAATAAGGCCCTTGATAATTGCATCCAGCCATGGTACCTGAAAAGAGAGAAAAATAGTAAGAGAATTAAATAAAAAATATATTTAAATTAAGACTAATTTGATTGAAGCTAATATTGGCAAAAAAAAATATTAAGCTAATTCCTCGACAACGTCGCCAAAAACTTGTTGGGTAAAATCTAGTTATGCGCAACACGCAAGTATACATGGTCAACAAGTAATACAATGAAAGTAGAGTATCGTTCCCACAAGGAATTATTAATACAAATTACCAAATACTAACTCTTGACAAAACTAATTTTATTTAAACAATCAATTTAATGTTATAAAGTAAATTATTTAATTAAACTAATTCTAATTACCACTAATTAAAAATCAGATTATGGAGATTTAAGATCACAACTTCACTTATTGCTTCATTTAAATTAATACACTTATTATCAGTTATGCTCACTATTCTAAATTGTTAATCAAGAACACATAATTAAATATGACTATCTCTCAATGCATCATACTCAAATCAACTTAAATCCCCAGATGATAGAATTAAGAAGAACAACCTAATTAACTAATTCACTATAACGCTATGTGAATTACAATTAAAAAGGATTTTAAGCAGAAGTTCTTTTTCAGATTACATGCGATGTATAGGTATATCACTATTCTATACATAAATTATGTATTCCAACGCCATACAGAAAACATAATCACATGCTATTATGATCGAATCTAAATCTATAATTCTTCTCTCGAGTTCATATAGATTATCAAGGTAATTGTTAGCTAGGCAATTAAGCAATAAACACAAACCATAATAGACAATCCAAGAATAATCACAATAATTAATAGAGAAGCATACTAAAATAAACTATGCAATTGTAATCTTAAACAAAAGATTTAGTTCATGAGTAATGAATTAAAACCAAGAATCAACAATTGAATAAATATTAAAAGACTAAAATAAGAGTAGAGTGAAGAACAAAACTGTTGTTAGCAAATCTCCATCTTCCTCAAGCTTCTGCTCTTGATCTTCAATGATCTCCAAGTTGTTTTAATCTCCAAAAGTAATAAGAACTAGGGTTTTGTCCTAATCTAATCTAATGGAAATCCTCCCTCCTAGTCCTAGCAATTCTCCTCCTTTTATATGTCTCTTTATACGTCTTTAAGTCCTCCTGGAAGTCCTTGAATCAATCAGCTTGAACCAATCCTTCTTGAACTCAAATTCTGACAAAAATTACTTTTTCTACACGTATCCCTTTACCGTGAACATTTTTGTATCTTGATAGGCTCCTTGACCGAGTGAGTCCTTTTTTGAAATTTTCTCTTTGCAGGTGTCCTATGGTAAAATGGCCATAACTTATGGGGCCTGCCACCTATCAAATCGAAGCTCTCGACGAGCTCTACAACTTTCATTCGTTGAGAATTGAGAAATAATGGACGGATGAAGGTTGAAATTGGGTTGGAAGTGATTGTTATGCAAATGGCCAGCCGAAAATGCGCATGTAGGAACCCCAAATATCGATACAAGTAATTTTTCTCCCAATTCCTACAAAACAACATAAAACATGCATGAATAGACATAAACACGTAAAATCTTCCAAAAGATTAAGCTCAAATGCACTCAAATGATGGGTATAAAACCCACTCATCAGATACTACATTCACGTTATCTTAACATCATTTCAACCCACATTTCATACCGAAGTGTCCCATAAGAACCATAGCTCAAATCCTGAGTGACTAATACACAAGACAACACACCAGATAGAATTTGAATACTTGAAGATCTGGTGATGGACCCATCTTCCTGGGTTCGTACAACCTCTTATCCCATGTCATTGTGTAGCTCTCGACAACAGCATTCTGAAAAGGTATAGCACACCTCCGTCGAATGTCTAGATTGAAATTTATGAAGGTTCGAGCGGACATCACATTGTACGAGTGCACGTTCTTCGAGACAACAGGACCCATATGCTCGGGGAAACTCGGGCAGCCGCAGGTAGACCCGCAACCATCTGGTCTATAAATAGAGGCCTTGGGTTGGCCATTTAAAAAAAGAAAAGAGCAAGGAAATCCTGTCCATTTTAACCCATAAACACCTCTAGAGTGCTCGAAACTGAGTGATTCTTCGTACTACCTCTTCTTTCTAAACACCACACGACGCGACTCTCAACGTGAGTAGATATATATATATATATATATATATAAGTGATAAAAAGCTAAAAAATCTGAAATATCATATAGTGGGCAGTCAAGAACACTTTAGATAGTTTTTGACGCCTGAAAACTCAGTTTCCACTGGTTAAATTTTAGTATGTAGCAAAACATACTACTTCCTGACATCCGATATGTTTACTACTTTTATATATATCTTGTTATCTAACTTTGTTCGGTGGAGCTTGGATGTACATCCGGTGCATTTACTGCTATATGTATATATATAACTGTTATTCAGCATGCGGGCTAAATTTACTTAAATCTGGCTATTTCTCACTTTAACCGGTTCATGGTCACTAAACTGGAACCGTTGAATCTGGAATGGTTTAGATTTATTCAAATCTATTTCTTTTTATAGCTCTTATTTGCCTGCGGCTTAGATTTTCCTAAATCTAGCAATTTCTCACTTTGACCGGTTCATGGTGACTAACTTGGAATCGTTGAAGTTGGAATGCTTTGATTTACTTAAATCTAGTCTATTCTCTAGCTTTTTAAAATATTTCTTTATCATGTGAGCCTAGGAATCATGTGATCACAGATTCAGTTTCTGAATCTAGATTCGGTTCCCGTGATGGACATTTTCAGTTGTAACAAGCTTGTAAATTATTCATTGTGTCTGAATTTCCTTAGATGGCTCTCATGCCCACAAGGAGTTCGGCACTGCTATGTACCTTTTTTCTCGAAGATGCTTCGAATCTCAAAAATAAAAGCAATCCAGCTGAACACATAATAAAATAGAAGTATAAAAGGCCTTAATTACTATTAAGCATAAGGGTTTGAAAAACCTGTTCTACAAAACATCACTGCCTTATCTCGTTAAAATTAAACTTGTAAACAAAAGTCAAACCCTTTGTATATAGGTGCAAACGAGGCATAACACTACTTCCAGACAAATTCACATAGACCTACACATACACATTCAGATAAAAGTTTAAATTGAAAAGTTGCAGTAACTGTGTTATCACAGAAGTCGGGGGGGTGCCTAACACCTTCTCTCCGCTTAATCAAGCCCTCGGACCCTAACGAATTTCGGTTTTGCAGACCATTTAAACAGTGTCACATGACTTGGTCTTTGTGCAAACCTTTTCTCGATTGAGTTGGTGCAACCATTTAAAAATACCAACTGGTGAGTCTTACAATCAAATTGTCGACATATATATGTCGGACCTTTTCAAACTTGTTTTTTCAAACAAATCTCACCTAACATGAGAACACCAAAAGACAAGAACAAAATTTGACAAATAAAATCCTGACGTCAACAAGTGGCGACTTTGTTGGGGAAACTAGTAAGAGGGCTTAAGCCGCTATTCAAAACTTTTCAAAACTTTTATCTGCTTGTGTGTGGATGTTACATTTACATTTGAATGAATGTGTACTAATGCTTTATTTACTGCACTTAGTGTTTCGCACCATATCTGCCGGTGATATGAGTGCTTTGCACATGTCATCATTTCCATACGGTGAGACGCGATGTATGTGAATGTATGTTGTGTGGTCCCTCCACCAGGAGGTTATCCTATCGATGTTTGATTACTGGACTCGTCGGGAGATTAATTCCACGAGGCTCGTGAAAGGCAACACCCAAATTCGCTCCAGTTGAAAGATCAGATTAACTTCCCATCAAGTAAATTGCGATGATCTGGGGACCTTCATGCCAAAAAGTCATGAGAATAACCTAAGATAGGTCAGCCTTTGATGAACCAAATGCGGAGGGAAGTCCCTTCATAATTTCCCATTTCAATTACTTGTAATTTTAATTACTTATAATTTCATTTACATGTCAATCTCCATGTAATGGAAAATATAATGCAATATGTGGACATGCATATTAAAACCGGTCATGATATCCTGTCATTAAAAATAGCTGACATCCATTTTGTAGGATAACACTCCTTCAAAAAATGGACACCTTAAATAGCATATAACATTTCCATGTTTCCCTAAAACTAAATGACATAAGTCTTTTTGTAGGGAAACGATTTGTCCTATTACCCGTTCAAAGTCCAAGAAGGCACTGAGCCTGTAGTCAAACATGGCTACATCTGGCCAACCTAATCCTACTCCTATCTCTCACGAGGAGTTCGAAGGATGAAGCAATCAAATCACAGAGTTGGTTGTTCTACTCAAAGAATTACACAAGTCAACTCAGGGTCCACAAATACCCATCCACATAGAACCCTCTTCACATAGAGGAATCCAGGGTTCAGACAGAGAAGTTCCAGTACCTGAGTCTTTGTCTGACAAGACAAACAAAACCCCTAAAATCGCCCATCTTAAAGAAGATCAATACACCGGTGATATTTGGAAGAAGGTTCTATAAATGGAAGAGACCATTCGGTCCATCAAAGGGATTGGAACACACTAAAGTGTTTCATATTCAAACCTTTACACCTTCCCAAGGGTTCATTATCTGGAGAAATTCAATACTCCTAATTTTGAGAATTGACGTGTAAGACCCCAAATTTTATGAATAAGGATTTAATTACTCGAAATATTTTTTTAAATGTTAAGATGTGAATTTGATAAAATGTTATAGTTGTGGTTAGTATTTATAAATTTTGCCAAGTATGCAAGTTGTCATAAAATATTCGATTGTTTGGGGAATATTCATTTTATCAGAGAATATTCGTACAACGACACAATCATTGGTGGACCCCACAATAGAAGTATTGTCGAAGTTAGAAAATGACAGAAATATCTTTTTATAAAAATAAAGGCAAAAGTTTTACCGTTAAACTGTTGAAATACCCAATGGTAAAAGTACAGTAATACGCGTGGTTACATAGTAGCACACGGTATTGTATAATATCTTTGATTATTGATGATTACATTAGAAGTCACTCAGTTATACTCAATTATTGCTACAATAATTGTTGCATAATATTTCTCATATTATTGATTTAATTATTGTCACAGTATCATCTGCATAATATTTTATATTTTTAAATCAATAATTGGGACGACAAAGTTATTCATATTATTATTTGCAATATTGATGATGTATAGAAAGTTCTATCGAAGAAAGAGGTTTGGTCACCTAATTGCGCGCCAATAGGGAGAAATCCTTATCGGAAACCCCCTCTTTCCTGAGAATGATCTGGTTGTTAAATATTGTGAATTATAATATTAATGATAAATAAGTTCGTGTTGATTAAAGATGAAATTGATATTTCTATTGTGTTGGGATTATTATTGTTAGTGGAAATCTATATTTATTTCGATAATAATTGATTTTTGGAGGTTAAATTGACAAATCGGGTAATTAATCGGATAAATGAGCAATTAATTGCTATTAGTTCACATGCATATAACTATTTGTTCACATGAATGGAACTATTGATTCACATGCATGTATTATTGATTCACATGCATGTACTATTAGGGGAGGTGGTGCAAGTTTGATAATACTTGTAGGATTAAATTAAAAATGAAGGAAAAAGATGAAGGTACTATACTGTAATAATTCGAGCCCCAAAACGTGCAATTATCAAAACTATGTTTTCCTATAAATAGAAGCTCATTCTTCTTTTATTCTCACCAATTCACTAAGAATCACAAGAACAATTATAGAGAGAGAAGCTATAGAGAGAAGCTATAGAGAGAAATAAGAAGAGTGTTCTGCTACTTCACTATTGCAGTATCCAGTCTTCTACTAAGGTAAGGGTTATTATTTCTTTCGTATTTGTAAAGGATATTATTTATGTTGAATATCCGTATGAAATAATATTTTTTTCCATACTCTGTAATATATAAGTAATATTAATTCGTTTCAGATTCTAAATTCTACACTCATTTTGTTAAAGTATTGCTTCTATACTCTGTGAAAAAATAGTAGAATATCTTTGGAATTTGCGCTTCATCTAGTATCGTTTCACAAGGATATTTTTCTGAATATTCTGGTTAAATTTTAAACTTTTCATGCCATAGTACTATTCATGGGTACTATTAATTTATACGGTACTATCATTTATACTACACTATTAATATGTACGGTACTATTCACAAAATACTATTCATGGGCACTATTCATAAATATAGTACTATTCATAAATACGGTACTATTCATAAAGTACTATTCATGAAGTACTATTCACAAAGTACTATTCATGAAGTACTATTTGTAACGATCGAAAAATTTGTAATTTAATTTAAATATTTATTAAAATAAATAAATATTTTAAATAATTTATTTATTAAGGAAAATAAATAATTGATGAATTGTGGTGAATTAATTTAGTAACTAAATTGATTAATGTTAATTAAATTGGGTATTGATAATTTTATTTGAAGGATTTAATTTAAGAAAATAATTAAATTAAATCAATTGCTTAGTATTTAAGAAAATAATTAAGCTAAGTAAATTGTTTAATTTAATAGAAATAGATAAATTAAATAAAGTGATGTGTCTAATTTATTAATTAAATTAGATATATTATTTATTAATTATAAGATATAATGATAATAAGAATTTTATTATTTTTATAAGTTATTTAAATTAGCTAAACTAAAGTTATTTACATTAACTAAATTAAAAGTGTGACAATTGGAAACTATATAATATAAATATTATTTAAATAATCTATTTAGGGGGGGGGGGGGGGAAGGTATTAGCCAAACAAAGCCTTGTGGCCTTTGGCTTATTTTAACTGGCGTCTTTTATTTTCTTTAACTGAAAGAGAACGTGGGAGTCAGTTTATAATTCCTACGCATTATTTTCTAAGGCTTAGCTAGATAAACACAGAGGATTAGAGAGAACTTGAGAATAATTTCTGCGAATTATTAAGGGTTGAGAAAAGGATTCTATCACCTTGCTAGTAGGAAATTCAAGGTATAACTTATTCTTAAATTTTCAAGTTGGAGTTTGAAACTTAAAGTTCTCTGTAATGGATTTTTGTGGAATTATTGTTTCATATATTGATTATGTATATGTATACTCTTGATAAATTAGTTGGTTATCATCTGCAATTGTGTAATAGTTATAAAATTCGTGTAAAATTGGGTTTGAGGAAGAAAATGAAATCATAGTGTTTGTGTTCATATAAAGTAGCTTAGAAAGTACCAAATTTCTTGTTCAGTATGTGATGTAATCTACGAATTGAAGTTGGATTGTGATAATATGTTAAGAAACGAAAACAACGAAGTTTAAATCATGTCAATTGATTAAGAAACGAGTTCATGGCAATCAAATTCGTTAAAAGTGTAAAAATGAAGAAAATTTGGAAAAACTATGGTTTTGATTCCTTAAAATGGTGTAGATGTAATGTTTTGGATAGTGAACACCAAATCTTATGGGAATGGAGTACCTAGATTTGGGGGTGTCACAAGTTGGTATCAAAGCTTTAGGTTATGAACCTTAGGTGGGGAAACATTAGGAAGTAACCTTTAAGGAAATAGAAAACATAGAAGTGTTTAACTCTTACCGAGTTTTAAGGAATTGATTAAGGTATCCATTGAAGCTAAATAATAAAAGACATTATGTGCTATGTGTTAATAACTTATGTGCTCGCGAGTATCAAAAATGTTCAGTAAACATAAAATATTTTGTTGTCAGGATGTCTAATGAAGGAGGATCTAGTTCAGCTAGAGAGGTGATACCTCAAGTACCTAGAGATGATGAACCCCGGGATATTCACGTAGTGTGGGAGCAGTTGATCTAAGAGGAGGAGCCTGTGACCGATCCAGAGGAGGATAGTTCTGAGGAGATAGAGGAGAATGATGAGGAAGAGGATCCAGGGGAGTTTCCACCAAACTCCATATCAGCGGAGATGTATGATGCTATGTACGATCATAACATAGAATTGCAGGATGAGTTGACGAGCTAAAGGAGATGGTTGAGATGCATCATGCTTCGATGGAGCAGAAGGATGCGAAGATTCAGGAACTCAACTCAAAACTTGGAAACACGGAGTGGGATCTAGTTCATACCAAGGGTCAACATGAGGACTTGTTAGCAGTAAACGAGAAGATGAAACACGGAGTGGGATCTAGTTCATAAGCTTGGATGAAGGCGACTCAACGTGCAGACCGTGCTGAGGATAAGGTTCAAGTGAAGAAAGCCAAGATGAAGGAGATGGATTATGCTTTTAATTTGGCGATTGATGGGGCCCAGGATCGAGTCTATTATTACCCACCTCAGTTTGAAAATTCGTCGTGGTTCGTGATGGATCGTAGAATGGCGTATCGTATCATGGAGGAAGAGCGTCGTGAAGCTTTACGACGTCTTAATATGCCTAGATAAAATAAGATAGATAATAATGTGTGGTTAATTATGTGAATAAATAAACTGTGAATCCCTTATTTTGAGATAAATAAAGGGATAATATGAGTATGTAATCCTGGAACTTGTTTAGTTCAGGAAAGTGAATGTTGATAGCGGTTATGCTATCTTAATATGTTTTAAAACGTTATGAATGAATAAAATATCAAAGTTTATTTGAAATGTTATGTGTTAAAGCTTTAATCTTGGAATGTTTAAGTTAAACTTCAAATACCCAAGAAGTTGAGTAATGAACTAATAAGTGTATATCTTAACAGAAGATGCCTCATAGAAGAAGACAACCACGTCAACAAGCACCTCTTGAGGGGTCTACTAATAATAACAATGAGGCCAACGCTAATCCGATTTAGCAGTTGGTAGCTTTGTTGACGGGTGAACTTGTGAATCAATCGCAAGCTCAAGTCACGACTTTCAAGGAATCCAAAACGGTTGGACTGCTAGAATTTTAAGGGTCTATGAATCTAGTGGAAGCCCAAACCTGGATCATGGAAATAGAGAAGGTGTTCGACGTTGCTAGAGTTAACGAAGATCAGAAGACTGCGTTCGCAATGTTCATGCTGAACTGTAAAGCTAGCTACTGGTGGCAAGAAAATAGGGTTCGTGGAGGACAAGGAATGATAGTGTGGGATAGATTTAAGGAAATGTTTTTTGAAATGTACTTTCCAACGATTTCTCGGAATCAGTTGGAAGTGCAATTTCTGGAGTTGAAGCAAGGAAATATGACGGTGCCGGAATATGCTGCGAAATTTAACGAGTTGGAAAGGTTTGCCACTTATCAAGTCAATACTGATGAACGCAAAGTAAAAAGATTTAAACAAGGATTGAAGCTCTGGCTTTACAGCAAGGTTTCAATGTTCCAGCTAAATACATTTGCAGCTGTACTGGAAAAGGCAATTATCGCGGAAGGTGGAAGCGATGCTTTGACCAAGTATAACCAAGAACAGAAGAAGAGGAAGACCGAGAATGAGAATAAGGCTGGTGGTAGTAATGTTGGAAGTAATAGTCAAAAAAGGAAGTGGAGCGAGAATTCGACTGCAGGAGGACAACAAGGAAATCAGCAGAAGAAAAAGTTTGAAGCTTGCGCAACTTGTGGGAAGAACCATACTGGGGTATGTTTGAAGGGAAAGAGGGTGTGTTTCAACTGTGGTCAAGAGGGACACATTGCACTGAACTATTTTACCCCAAAGAAAAGAGCATGCTTTACCTGTAGTGCAAAGGATCACTTGGCTCGGGATTGTCCCAAGAAGCCAGTGGGAAGTGCAAGTGGTGGAAAAGGAAACAACAACGGTGGTGGTGCATTGACTATCACCGACCAAAGACACCAAGCCAACCCATCTGCGAGGACTTTCAATATGACCGCAGGGGATCTTGTCTGATCTAAGGATGTGGTGTCAGGTATCATTCCGATTAATGGTATTAATGCTTATGTACTATTTGATTCGGGTGCTACTTGTTCATTTATATCTGATGAATTTGCTCAGAACTTAGATTTGCCTCAGGAAGAATTAGAATTTCACTTAAGTATAGAGATTGCGAATAAGGAAGTGATTCCTGTCAGATACATATATAGGAATTGTATAGTGATTATAAAAGGTCACGAGAAGATGGTAGATTTGATACCAATTAGACTTGGTGAGTTTGATGTTATACTGGGAATTGATTGGTTATTCAATTACGGGGTAGTAATTGATTGCCAAAGAAAGTGTGTTAACCTTATGACTCTGTCAAAGGTTATATTCTTTGGCAGCAAGACACCTCGGCCAGCAAGTTGTCTGACAGTGATGTAAGCCAAGAAGTTTTTGAGACAAGGATGTGTTGGATACTTAGCCTACATCATCGATACATAGAAGAAGAGTTCGAAGTTGGAAGAGATACCGATCATAAGAGATTTTGCAGACATATTTCTAGATGATTTGTCGGGTCTTCCGCTAGATCGACAAATTGAGTTCGTGATTGACTTACTACCAGGAACGACCCCGATATCTAAGGCACCATATAGAATGGCCCCGGTAGAGATAAAGGAGTTGATGGTGCAATTGCAAGAATTGATTGACAAGAAGAATATTCAACGGAGTGTTTTGCCATGGGGAGCACCGGTGTTGTTTGTTAAGAAGAAAGATGGATTGATGCGGCTCTGCATTGATTACCGAGAATTGAATAAGGTCACGATTAAAAATAAGTATCCATTACCTAGAATCGATGACCTGTTCGATCAGTTGAAAGGAGCAAGATATTTCTCGAAGATAGACTTGAGAAGTGGTTATCATTAGTTGAAGGTGAGGCCGGTGGATGTACCAAAAACAGCGTTCAGAACTCGGTATGGTCACTACGAGTTTCTGGTTATGTCTTTTGGTTTAACTAATGCACCTGCAGCGTTCATGGATTTGATGAACAGGGTGTTTAAACCATTCTTAGTCAAATTTGTGGTGGTGTTTATTGATGAAATATTGGTATATTCCAAAACCAAGGAGGAGGATGTGGAACATTTGAGATTGACGTTGGAGATGTTGAGAAAAGAGAAGTTGTATGCTAAGTTCTCAAAATGTGAATTTTGGTTGGAACGTGTACAGTTTCTCGGACACATTATTGATAAGGAAGGAATTTTGGTAGATCCATCAAAGGTTGAAGCTGTAATAAACTAGGATCAGCCGAAGACACCGTTAGAAGTAAGGAGTTTCTTAGTATTGGCAGGACACTACATGCATTTTATTCAAGACTTTTCCAAGATCGCAACTCTTTTGACAAATTTAACTAGAAAAGCGGTTAAGTTTGTTTGGACAGAGAAGTGTGGGGTAAGTTTTCGAGAGTTGAAAAAGAGGTTGAGTTCAGCACCTGTGTTGTCGTTGCCTGATGATACAGGGAATTTTGTGGTGTATAGTGACGCATTGCATAAAGGATCAAAGTGTGTGTGCTTATGCGAATCAGCAGAAAGTTATTAAGCAGTATGCATCACGGCGAGTTGAAAGATTACGAGAAGGGGTATCCGACTCATAACTTAGAGTTGGCGGCGCGATGGTGTTTGCCCTAAAAATTTGGAGACATTATCTTTATGGAGAGAGGTGTGAGATATATACCGACCATAAAAGTCTGAAGCATATCTTTACACAAAAAGATTTGAACATGCGACAAAGAAGTTGGTTGGAGCTGAGCAAAGATTATGATTGCGAGATTTTCTATCATCCCGGAAAGGTGAATGTTGTTGCTGATGCCTTGAGTAGGACAGGACGGGAGAAGTTAATGATGTTAACTGATCAAGAGAAGCTAGTGTCAAAAATGACTAAGATGGAGTTGGAAATTAAATGTCAGACAAAATCCAATGAAAAGTTATTCCAAATGGGAAACGGTTCAACGTTGGTAAATAAAGTGAAAAATGCACAAATTCAGGATGAAGACTGCGAAAAGATAAAACAGAAAATATCTAAAGGTGAGGAAAACAAATTCAAAATCAATTCGGAAGGGTTACTTTGGTTCGAAGGGTGAATTTGGGTTCCTCTAGTACCAGAAATTAAAGAAGAAATTCTGAATGAAGCTCACAACTCACGATATTCAATTCACCATAGGAGTACAAAGATGTACCAATATCTTAGACATCATTTTTGGTGGCCGAATATGAAGAGAGATGTGGCTGAATGTGTGGTGAAATGCTTAACATGTCAGAAAATCAAAGCTGAACATCAAATGCCAAGCGGATTGTTACAACCGTTGGAGATACCAGAATGGAAATGGGAACATATCACAATGGATTTTGTGGTAGGTCTTCCAACGACTCAGCAAGGTTACGACGCCATTTGGGTGATTGTTGACCGACTGACAGAGTCGGCACACTTTTTGCCAATCAAGCTTCGATTTACCCTAGATCGGTTAGCGAAACTATACGTGAAAGAGATTATGTCAAGACACGGTGTACCAGTGTCCATTGTATCAGACAGAGATCCACGTTTCACATCCAATTTCTAGAAACAATTACAAGAGTGTTTAGGAACACAGCTGAGAATGAACACAACGTACCATCCTCAGACCGACGGACAAAGTGAGAGAACCATCCAGACACTAGAAGATATGCTCAGAGTATGTATCATGGATTCCAAGGGAAATTGGGATGATCATTTGCCATTGGTAAAATTTTCTTATAATAATAGTTATCTTATCACACGAGTATTGGCATGCCGCCTTACGAAGCGTTATACGGCAGGAAGTGCAGAACTCCGTTATGTTGGGATGAGGTAGGTGAACGTCGGCTATTGGGTCCAGAATTGGTACAATAGACTGTCGAGATCATCAAGGTTATTCGAGCAAGATTATTAGCTGCACAGGATAAACAGAAGAAATATGCCGATTAGCATCGACAAAATAGAGAATTCAATGTCGGTAGTTATGTTTTCTTGAAAGTATCTCCCTAGAAGGGGAAAATTCGGTTTGGCAAAAAGGGAAAATTGAGCCCTAGATTTATAAGACCTTTTGAAGTGTTTCACCGAGTTGGTGAAGTGGCATACGAGATAGTTTTACCTCCGAAGTTGGAGCATATTCATAATATTTTCCATGTATTAGTATTAAGGCCATATAAGCCTGATTATAAGCATGTTATCGAATATGAGCCCTTAAAGTTTGAGAAAGATTTGTCATATGAGGAAGTCCCTGTTCAAAGTTTGAGAAAAGAACAAGTACTGAGGAATAAGGTGATACCTTCTGTTAAGGTAATCTGGAGGAACCACAATGCTGAAGAAGCTACGTGGGAACTTGAAAGCGTTATGATGAAGAATTATCCTCATTTATTTGCTTGATTTTGTATAGTGATTCTGGGGACAGAATCTTGTTAAAGAGGGAAGAATGTAGCGAATAAATTTTTCAAGTTGTGATTCTGGGGACAGAATCCTTTTAAGGATGGAAGGATGTAACGATCAAGAAATTTGTAATTTAATTTAAATATTTATTGAAATAAATAAATATTTTAAATAATTTATTTATTGAAGAAAATAAATAATTGATGAATTATGGTGAATTAATTTAGTAACTAAATTGATTAATTTTAATTAAATTGGGTATTGATAATTTTATTTGAAGGATTTAATTTAAGGAAATAATTAAATTAAATCAATTGCTTAATATTTAAGAAAATAATTAAGCTAAATAAATTGTTTAATTTAATAGAAATAGATAAATTAAATAAACTAATGTGTCTAATTTATTAATTAAATTAGTTATATAATTATTTATTAATTATAAGATATAATGATAATAAGAATTTTATTATTATTATAAGTTATTTAAATTAGCTAAACTAAAGTTATTTATATTAACTAAATTAAAAGTGTGACAATTGGAAACTATATAATATAAATATTATTTAAATAATCTATTTGGGAGGGGGGGGGGAAGGTGTTAGCCAAACAAAGCCTTGTGGCCTTTGGCTTATTTTAACTGGCGTCTTTTGTTTTCCTTAACTGAAAGAGAACGTGGGAGTCAGTTTATAATTCCTACGCATTGTTTTCTAAGGTTTAGCTAGATAAACACAGAGGATTAGAGAGAACTTGAGAATAATCTCTGCGAATTATTAAGGGTTGAGGAAGGATTCTATCACCTTGCTAGTAAGAAATTCAAGGTATAACTTATTCTTAAATTTTCAAGTTGGAGTTTGAAACTTAAAGTTCTCTGTAATGGATTTTTGTGGAATTATTATTTCATATGTTGATTATGTATATGTATACTCTTGATAAATTAGTTGGTTATCATCTGCAATTGTATAATAGTTATCAAATTCGTGTAAAATTGGGTTTGAGGAAGAAAATGAAATCACAGTGATTGTATTCATATAAAGTAGCTTAGAAAGTACCAAATTTCTTGTCCAATATGTGATGTAATCAGCGAATTGAAGTTGGATTGTGATAATATGTTAAGAAATGAAAACAACGAAGTTTAAATCATGTCATGTCAATTGATTAAGAAACGAGTTCGTGGCAATCAAATTCGTTAAAAGTGTAAAAATGAAGAAAAATTGGAAAAACTATGGTTTTGATTCCTCAAAATGGTGTAGATGTAATGTTTTGGATAGTGAACACCAAATCTTATGGGAATGGAGTACCTGGATTTGGGGGTGTCACACTATTCATGGAATACTATTCATGAAGTACTATTCATAGGGTACTATTCCCAAAGTACTATTCACGTGGTACTATTTGTAAGACCCCGAAATTTTTTTTAAATAAAAAGGAATTTCCTTTATCTATTATTTTGAAATAGTAAGGGTTGATTTGATTAATGTGGATAGTTAAGGGTTAAATACGCAAATATTTCAAAATAAGCAAGTGGTTATAAAATATTCATTGTTGTCGGGGAATATTCGTTTGGTCGTGGAATATTCAATCTTTGTCGGGAATATTCGCATCGACGGCACAACAATGACCATCGTGGGCCCATAACGGATAACTCGCTTGGATGAAGAAAACGACAAAGTTTGGGTGGTTATAAATAACGGCGTAGTTGTTACTGTTAAGACTGTTGGAATACCCGGTGGTTAAAACACACTAATACGCGTTGTTGAACAGTAGCACACGGTATTGCATCAATTATTGATCCTTACGTGAAGGCACTACTCAATAATTGTTACGATGAATTAATCGTTTAGTATTTTATTTTATTGATTCAATAATTCTTTGCGTTGGTATTTTATATTATTCTTTGTTTCAATAATTGTCAACTTTACGTAAAGATTTCCCATTATCGGATCAATAATTCATATTATTTGAATAATATTATTAGATAACATTATTGGCAATGTCTAGAAAGTTACATCTAAGGAGAGGTTTGGTCACCTAATTGCTTGCCCCCATGAAGGAGAGATCCTTATTGAAAGCCCCTCTTTCCGGGAACAAATGGTTGTCATAAATGTGATTACGTAATATTATTTGTGAATAATTAATTATTGATTCATATGATAAGAAATATTTATTTTATATGAATATAAATGATGGATTTATTTATGTGGATATTAATGAAGGAATTAATCTTTGAGATGTTTTATTTGTATTTTGTCTGGATTGGAGGTATTAAAAGATCAAATCGGTGTTATTACTGACTTTATTGTGTGAGTTATAATATTTAATCCGACAGTTGGATCGTTGTAATTTTTGGATATGTTATACATATATAAGTTGAGTATATGTCCACAAATTTTAAACCGTTAAAAAATGAGCGTATAATTTATTATGAATTTTAAGAGGTGACCGATTCGTAAATTAGGTTATAAATGATTTTGGTGGAAAATTCTAGAATTGGTGGGCCCCACTTTTGGTTGGTGAAAAATGTGCTGAATTTTATTTCAAATGTGGTGGGTGGCAATAGTAGCGAGTAAAGCCATCGTAGCGAGTCAAGTCTGCTTTCTTGCGTGCTAACATTTTCCTATAAATAGAGGGCTAAGTTAGAATTGAAAATCACACCGAAATAAAGTTTTCTCTCTTTCTCTCTATATTATTGAGCGTATTTTGTGAGTATTTAGATACTTTGAGAGTTCTTTGTTCAAAGACAAGTTTCATTCAAAGATCACTTCCCACCTTTCCTTCCGGCAAGTAATTGATTCTTTGAGGTAAGGGATATTATTTTTTCGTAATGATATTATTTCTTGATATCATTATCTTTGAAATGTTGATCTGAAGTTTTATCAAATTTGGAACTTTTCATGTAAGGTTACTATTCATGAGTTACTATTCACGAGTTACTATTCATGAGTTACTATTCACGAGTTACTATTCACGAGTACTATTCATGAAGCGTGAAGATGTTTTTTGTGGAATTTCTATCTTTTGGTGTCGAAGTTACTATTCACGATATCTGACTATTATTCACGATATCTGACACTATTCATCGAAAAATAAAATTTCTTCTTTTCGTCTAAAATATCTATTCGGATACTAGCTTTGATTGTATCCATGTTTTGATCATTCTTGAATTTTACTTGATGTGATTATTTATGAAGTATTTGTGAACTCAGTTGTTTAAAGTACGAATCCATAATACTTGTTCTTTTGTTTCACCGGATTCATTTTCTTTAAAAATATTTTCATCATCCTCGGTCTTAAATGATGATATTATTGAATATCTTTGGCCCAGTAGTGCAAAGATGAATGATTTCTGAAGAATATCTTTGGCTTCAGAGTGCAAAGATGAGCAGTGTTGAGATGAACATGACCGATTGATGAATATCTTTGGCCCATGGTGCAAAGATGAATATTTGATTCCAGATGTATATTGATTGATGTTACAGGATAAAAGATAGACGATGAACTTTTAAATTCATACATAGAAGATAGTAGTTTGCATTCTCTACTTAACTCTTCTAATGAATTATTATCTTCGCCTGCGAATATTGATTTAAAATTTGTTGTCTATTGTATTCTATTAGATTTTTCCTGTTGAAGACTAACGATAATTTGTTGTATATTATCTTAGTCATAATATTCTTCTTCGGCTAGTTGAGCTCACCCTTTTCCTTGTTGTTCCATTTTTCTTCTCGGGAGGCGAGAATGTGAGTACTCTTAGTCGGGTATGGAATGAAGGTTCTAGAGAGAGTTGTTTAGTAGTCCTCACCATTTTGTAAAATAATGTATCAATAATTATGATGGGGATTTATTTGCGTGTGGATATTGTCTAGAAGACAATATTATATTTAAACTCACATTAAGATATAGATTGTCGATTTCACACGACATTTGTATTATTGAAGTTGTAGTTTGCTTCTTGTACCATGTATTTGGCGACTCGGAATGGGTGTTGTGTATACCTATTTTGGGGGCTTCACGAGTTAGTATCGAGCTTAGGGATATGATCTCTGGCGGAGATCGGGAATAGAACTAGGAGGGAGAGACGAGTAAATCCTTCGCTAGTGTGTCCTACCTAAGCTTATTTGTTAGTTGGTCAGTATATAGGGATATTATGTGATATATTGATTAACCCTTATTTTATGACAGTATTTGAGAATGTCGACTGAGAATATTAATAGTGGAGTAAATGAGACCGTGGAGATGCCTGTACTCACCAACGAGGAGAACGTGCAACAGGCTGGCAATGTTCCTCCTGTGAACAACACCACTGAGCAGATGAGGAACGAGGGGATGTTTAGAAGTTTTTTGCAGTTCATGCAAAATCGATTGAGGAGACTTCGTGTTCAAAATACAGGAGGAAATGATAGCAATTCACGGGTTGTCACGTAATGCAAGCGCTTCAAAGAGTTGGGACCACCGAATTTAAGGGAAAGCCGATCCGATCATGGCGGAAACATGGGTCAAGCAAATTACCAAGATATTCGATGTCTTGGGATGCACGGAGGAATGTAAGGTTCCATTCGCTACTTTTATGTTCCGTGGCGAGGCGGACTCACGGTGGAGTCTGTGAAGCGTACCCATCCAAATTTCGCACTCGGCAAAGTATGTCATGGGAGACATTTCAGAAATGTTCAATGACAAGTACTTCCTCGAAAGTATTCGTCATATATGAAGGAAGTGGAGTTTATTAGACTAGAGCGGAATAACATGACGGTGTCCCAAAGACGAGGCGAAGTTCGCGGAGTTATCCGAGTTGCACCTCATTTGGTGGAGAATGAGGAACGTGTATGACGCGGATGTTTCTTAGAGGTTTGAAAACCCGTACGTCAATATCTCATTTCTCATAAATTTTCTCTATTCGGATGTTGTCAACGTGGGCTCGATTGTTAGAGCGAGATAACGAGTACGTTCAACCGAGGGACCATAACCGAGATCATCTCAAGATAGCGATCATCGTAATAACGATAACCAAATGGAGAAAAAGAATAATACGAACAAAGGCGGTAACCACTCGTGGTAATAATCGTGGCCATGAAAATAGAAGAAGCGAGTCGGGAGGAGATTTTAAAAAGGAGATTCAACAATGACCATTTGAAGACGTCGGTAAAAATGTAACTAGTTTTAAGGGAGGAGAACCACCACCGTCGTATATGTTACAAATGCGGGGAAGAGGGACATATCATCATTGAAACCGCCCACACAACAGTTTAAGGTATGCTATAATTGTGGAAAGAAGGACATATCGCTCGAGATTATGCGATATCAAAACCAGTCCATCCAAATGGGAATGGTGACTCAAAAGGATGTCCCGAAAAAGTCAAAGTCAACGGTTCTTGGAAGAGCGTTTGTGTCGTGGCCAAATCAAAAAATCTGAGGAACCCGAACGAAATTAGCACGGTTAGTTAATTATAAATTCTTGCGAAGTTTATACCTTACTAGATCTTCGGTTCTACCCATTCTTTATCTCTCTTACTTGCGCTCAACGTTTGAACTTGACTACGGAGAAATTAAACTTTGACCTATCTGTGGAGACTCCATTAGGAGAAACTTTCATTACATCCGTTGTTTAAAAATCTTGCTTGATTCAAGTTGGCACTATCACATTACCCGTTAACCTTATTTCTATAGAGATATTTGCTTTTGATGTGATTTTAAGGTTAACTACTCATCATGCCAAATTGATTGCTTTTGTAAGGTTGTTAGTTTTCATATTCCTAAGCAACTTTGTTATTCAATTCAAGCAATCAAACCATTGTAGTCAAACATTTTCATATCAAGCCATGAAGTCATTCGCTTATTACGGATGTCAAGTTTTCTTAGTCCATGTTATGGATTTGAATAAAGACACGTCGATTTGAATAATATTCCCGTTGTTATTGATTTTTCTTACGTATTTCTGAAGAATTTCTTGGCTTACTCCCAAAGCCCGATATTAAATTTTGTATCGAATTTGAACCCGGTACAAAACTCATTTCTAAAATCTCATATCGAATGGCTCTATTGAACTTGAGAGTTAAAAATTCAACTATAAATTTGGTACTGAGCCTTTACCTTGTGACTTCCTTTGTGGAATTCACCTAAGCCGACTCTCTCTGTAGGGGCGTCATATTCGATGCGATAGTAAATCGATAGGTGTCATTGTGACGTCTTATCCAAGATTGGGATATGAGTCACGCTTGAGAGCAACCTAAGTCGATAATCGAAATACGTAGCTTTCTAGGCTTAGTTGGTTATTATCGAGATTCGTTGAAGGATATTCTCGAATCGCTATTCCATTAACGCATTGACTCGTAGAGATACAAAATTCCAATGGAGCAAGGATTGTGGGAAGAGCTTGAAGAACTCAAGAGGAGACTCATTTCAAAGACATGTTCGACCATGCCATCCTCGAAAAGCGAACGTGGTAGCCGACGTTGAGTAGAAGATCATATGCGAGAACGAAAAGCGATGATGTCAAGTATACGTATAGAGCCAACTTTAATAGAAAAAGTTAAGGTTGCTCAAGCCACCGAATCTTGAGTGATGCATATGAAGAAGAAAGTACAAGAAGTAGCTATTCCTAAGCGCGAATTGATGAAGAAGGAATACTTGAGTCCACTCTAGACTTTGTGTTCTAACGACTGATTTGAAGTACAAGATTATGATGGAGGCACACAATACACCATTTGCAATCCATCCTGGAAGTACTAAAATGTATCGTGATCTTGACATACATTTTGGTGGAATAATATGAAGAGAGAGATTGCAAAGTTTATCTCGATGTGTTTAACTTGCCAACGTGTAAAGGCGAGCATCTAGTACCTAAGGGTCCGTTGCAACCACTTGAGATTCCTAATGGAAGTGGGAACACATTACCATGGATTTCAAGCACGGGTCTTCCTACGGTTCTCAAGGCATCAATGCTATTTGGGTTATTGTTGATAGATTAACCAAATCTGCTCATTTCTTGCCGATACGGGAGACTTATTCCCTTGAACGTCTTGCTAGTATGTACGTAAATGAGATTTTGAGGTTGCATGGCATGCCTCAGTATCCATAGTTTCGGATCGTGACCCAAGATTCACTTCAAGATTTTGGGTTAGCTTGCAAAAAGGTATGGGCACGGATTTGCGATTTAGTTCGACATACCATCCCCAAACAGACGGACAATCAGAAAGGACTATTCAAACTCTTGAAGATCTATTAAGACTCTGTGTCCTGAACTTCAAGGGTAGTTGGGATAAGTATTTACCATTGGTGGAATTCTCCTACAACAACAGCTTATCGTGCAAGTATAGGTGTGGCTCCATTCAAGCATTATATGGACGAAAATGTCGTTCTCAATATGTTGGGATGAAGTGGGTGAAGCAACATTGTTGGGACCCGAAGTTAATACGTATGACTCTTGAAAAGATCCAAATGATTCGACAACGTATACAAACGGCACAAGAACGACAAAAGAGTTATGCGGATCTTCATCGAAAGGACGTGGAATTTAGTGTAGGGGATCATGTATTATTATTGAGTTGCTCCATGGAAGGGAGTTACAAGATTTAGGAAGAGAGAGGAAAGCTCAATCCACGATTTATCGGTCCATTTCAAATTCTTGACCGAGTAGGAAATGTAGCCTATAGACTTGCGTTACCTCTCTAAGTATGTCTCGTGTTCATAATGTGTTTCACATATCGGTACAGAAATATATGAAAGACCCGAACCACGTTATAGAGTTGGAACCGCATTTAGATAGTCAAGAGACTTAACGTATGAGGAGGTACCGTCAAGATTTTGGATAGGAAGGAGCATGTCCTACGCCAAGAAAGGTCATACCACAAGTTAAAGTTTTGTGGAGGAATCATGCTATAGAGGAAATGACACAGGAATTGGAAACGGAAATGAAAGCGAGGTATCCTCACCTTTTGAAACACAGTACGTCGTCGTCAATTTCGAGGACGAAATTTCATAAGGAGGGAGGTTGTAAGACCTCAAATTTTTTTAAATAAAAAAAGGAATTTCCTTTATCTATTATTTTGAAATAGTAAGGGTTGATTTGATTAATGTGGATAGTTAAGGGTTAAATACGCAAATATTTCAAAATAAGCAAGTGGTTATAAAATATTCATTGTTGTTTGGGAATATTCGTTTGGTCGTGGAATATTAAATCTTTGTCGAGGAATATTCGCATTTACTACACAGCAAATGACATGTGTGGCCCCATAACGGATAACTATCGGATGAAGAAAACGCGACAAAGTTTGGGTGGTTATAAATAACGGCGTAGTTGTTACCGTCTGAGAAAGGCTGTTGGAATACCCGGTGGTTAAAACACACTAATACGCGTTGTTGAAAGAAGATACTCAGTATTGCATCAATTATTGATCCTTACGTAAGAAGGCACAACTCAATAATTGTTACAATAATTACTGCTTAGTATTTTATTTTATTGATTCAATAATTGTCTTTGCGTTGGTATTTTATATTATTCTTTGTTTCAATAATTGTCAACGCACAAGATTTCCCATTATCGGATCAATAATTCATATTATTTGAATAATATTATTAGATAACATTATTGGCAATGTCTAGAAAGTTACATCTAAGGAGAGGTTTGGTCACCTAATTGCGGCGCCAATAAGGAGAGATCCTTATTGAAAGCCCCTCTTTCTGGGAACGACTGGTTGTCATAAATGTGATTACGTAATATTATTTGTGAATAATTAATTATTGATTCATATGATAAGGAAATATTTATTTTATATGAATATAAATGATGGATTTATTTATGTGGTTATTAATGAAGGAATTAATGCCGAGATGTTTTATTTGTATTTTGTGGATTGGAGGTATTAAAAGATCAAATCGGTGTTATTACGCCTTTATTGTGTGAGTTATAATATTTAATCGACCGTTGGATCGTTGTAATTTTTGGATATGTTATACATATATAAGTTGAGTATATGTCCACAAATTTTGAACCGTTAAAAATGAGCGATAATTTATTATGAATTTTAAGAGGTGACCGATTCGAAATTAGGTTATAAATGATTTTGGTGGAAAATTCTAGAATTGGTGGGCCCCACTTTTGGTTGGTGAAAAAATATGCTGAATTTTTTTTCAAATGTGGTGGGTGGCAATAGTAGCAGGTAAAGCCATCAGGTAGCAGGTCAAGTCTACTTCGGCGTGCTAACATTTTCCTATAAATAGAGGGCTAAGTTAGAATTAAAAATCACACCGTAAACAAAGTTTTCTCTTTCTCTCTATATTATTGAGCGTATTTTGTGAGTATTTAGATACTTTGAGAGTTGTTGTTCAAGATAAGTTTCATTCAAAGATCACTTCCGACCTTTCTTTCCGGAAATCTTGATTCTTTGAGGTAAGGGATATTATTTTTTCAGAATGATATTATTTCTTCAATATCATTATCTTTGAAATGTTGATCTGAAGTTTTTATCAAATTTGGAACTTTTCATGTCGAGGTTACTATTCATGAGTTACTATTCACGAGTTACTATTCATGAGTTACTATTCACGAGTTACTATTCATGAGTACTATTCATGAAGCGTGAAGATGTTTTTGTGGAATTTCTATCTTTTGGTGTCGGAGTTACTATTCACGTGATACTTTTAGACTATTCACGATATCTGCACTATTCATCGAAAAATAAAATTTCTTCTTTTCGTCCAAAATATCTATTCTGGATACTAGCTTTGATTGTATCCATGTTTTGATCATTCTTGAATTTTACTTCAGTATGATTATTTATGAAGTATTTGTGAACTCGGATTGTTTAAAGTACGAATCCATAATACTTGTTCTTTTGTTTCAATTGGATTCGTTTTCTTTAAAATATTTTTCATCATCCTCAGTCTTAAATGATGATATTATTGAATATCTTTGGCCTGTAGTGCAAAGATGAATGATTTCTGAAAAATATCTTTGGCCTGTAGTGCAAAGATGAACAGGTGTTTAAATGAACAAGACCGACTGATGAATATCTTTGGCCTTTAGTGCAAAGATGAACAGGTGTTGAGATGAACATGACCGATTGATGAATATCTTTGGCGTGTAGTGCAAAGATGAATATTTGATTCCACATGTATATTGATTGATGTTACAGGGATAAAAGATAGACGATGAACTTTTAAATTCATACATAGAAGATAGTAGTTTGCATTCTCTACTTAACTCTTCTAATGAATTATTATCTCCGCTGCGAATATTGATTTAAAATTTGTTGTCTATTGTATTCTATTAGATTTTTCCCTGTTGAAGACTAACGATAATTTGTTATATATTAACTTAGTCATAATATTCTTTACTGGGCTAGTTGAGCTCACCCTTTTCCTTGTTGTTCCATTTTTCTTCTCAGGAGGTGAGAATGTAGCGAGTACTAGTCGGGGTATGGAATGAAGGTTCTAGAGAGAGTTGTTTAGTAGTCCTCACCATTTTTGTAAAATAATGTATCAATAATTATGATGGGGATTTATTTGCGTGTGGATATTGTCTAGAAGACAATATTATATTTAAACTCACAGTATATATTGTCGTATTTCACACGACATTTGTATTATTGAAGTTGTAGTTTGCTTCTTGTACCATGTATTTGGCGACTCAGAATGGGTGTTGTGTATACCTATTTTGGGGGCGTCACACTATTCACTCAGGTACTATTCACCCGGGGTACTATTCACGACAAAAATTAATTTCTTTTCTGTCCAAATCATTTTTGATACAATATTATTCTTGAATTTTATTCCACAAAGAAGTATCATGTCGACAATTTTGATATTATTGAATTCTGGATATATTAAAATTATAAATCTTTAAAATTTATCCTTGCTTTCATTTAATTGAATTCTTATATCATTGTCATCATCCTCATGCTTATATTGTGATGAAAGTCATCTGTGGCTTACGTACATTGATGGACTGTTGATTGGTATGATTATGACCAGGGATTATTCGGTATAATCATGACCGTAATATTACAAATGATGTGGTAAAAGTCCTCATTGGCCTGTAGTGCATTAATGGACAGATGTTGGTATGATCATAACCATGCGTTCTTTTCGGCCAAGGGTGCAAAGATGAATTGTTGTTTGGCATGATCATGACCATTGGTGAAAACACGAATATCCTTAGCCCGTAGTGCATGGATAATTCCTGGTCGTGATACTAATAAATATCATTGGCCTGTAGTGCATGGATAATTCAGTGATATGGATTATTTATTAAGCTGAGTCTCAGCAATAAAATTGATGGTAAACTTTTAAATCTTAAAAGACAGTAGATCGTGCTCTACTTGACTCTTTTAATGGATTGCTTATTCCGCTGCAGTTGTTGATCTAAAACTTGTTGTCTATTGTATTCTATCAGTTGTTATACTGTTAAAAGTTAAGGATAATTTATTTTGCATTATCTTAGTCATAATATTTCTTATTGAGCTAGTTGAGATCACCCTTTTCTTTCACTGTTCTCTTCAGGAATTGAGAATATAGCTGGGACGAGTTGGGGAATGGAGTGATGGTCCAGGAGAAGTGACTATAGTAGTTCTCACTATTATATAAAATAGTGTGATAATAATTGTAATGAAATTGAATTTGAGTTTGGATATTGTCTAGGAGACAATATTCGTGTTAAAACTCTCAGCTATGTTTTGTTGTATTCTGCACGACAATTGTATAATTAAGTTTTAGTTGTATTCTGTACCAAGTATTTGGCGACCCAAGATGGGTGACGTATACCTATTTTGGGGGCGTCACATGATAGATTCGGAGATTCTTATACCCACTTAAAAGTGTTCATTGGGAGCTTAGATCCTATGCCGAGAATGAAAAGCTCAGAATGCAGCTAGTTCAGAAAAGTCTGACTGGAGAAGCCAGAGCATGGTACACCAGATTGGATAACTCCAAAATTCACAGCTGAGAGGAGTTAGCCCTTACTTTCCTCAGTCAATACAACTTTCAAACTCAGATGGCTCCAGACCGGTATCAAATTACCAAGATCAAGAAAGAAGTCAATGTGTCATTTAGAGAGTATG
Source organism: Panax quinquefolius (assembly GCA_020205615.1). Taxonomy (NCBI): domain Eukaryota; kingdom Viridiplantae; phylum Streptophyta; class Magnoliopsida; order Apiales; family Araliaceae; genus Panax; species Panax quinquefolius. The sequence goes on along the minus strand of JAINUW010000529.1, from coordinate 2,299,157 downwards.
CCCAAAGATGGAGGCATTTGGCTGCTCAAGTTATCTCATCCATGACAGAGTCTGAAATGGTGATGACCTTCATAGACATTCAAGAAGCTCCATTTTATGAGAGTGTCCTAGCTGGAATAGGAAAGTCATTCTCAGAAATGATTAAGCATTGAGAAATGGCTGAAATGGGATTGAAATATTGGAAGATTCAAGACCTCGCTGCATTAAAAGTCATAGCTGAGCATATACAATCTTGAAGTTATGGGAACAACCCCCGGAGGGTCCATATGAAGAAAAAAGATGATGTTTCTTTGATATTGTAAGGACAAAATTGCAATCAAAACTTGCCTATTTATAGGAGAAACTATTCCCCCTTTTAAGCATAATCTTCAAACCCTCCCTTGCCAAAGAGTGGAGAAGTTAGACGTAAAAGAGTGTTCACACCCTTAGGGGATTCGCTTAAAAATATTTTCAAACTTCTAACTGATCAGAAGAAAATCACTCATTTCCTTCCACCTGCCAACTCGAGTGAAAAAGTTTTCAACAAAAACAAGAAGTGTGCTTACCACGCTGGAGCTCCAGGATATGACACTCAAGATTGTTGGTCCCTTAAGCAAAAGATCCAGGACTTAATTGACAGTGGTGAGATCATGGTAACCAAGCATGACCAACCACATGTTCAAGACAACCCTCTCCCTCAACACCAGGAAGAAGAAGTTAACATGATCAACCAGGGTAGTGGAAAGAGCTCTAATTACCTCCTCAAATATGTGGGTGGTTCATCCCAAATCAGAATGATAATGCCGACAGATGGGATTATTCAGAGTTCCAGTTTCTGATGGAATAAAAGTTAAAGGCTCTTAGCGAACAAGTAAATTATTTGGCAGAACTGGTGATTCATCAACACCAAGTCACACGCCAGTTGTTTAGTCAGGAGCATGCTAGCCTCATTTCTCTCATCACAATTACTCCCCCACTTACTCCAGAAAGTGAAACATTGGAGGAAAAGCTTGCTAGAAAAGCAAAAGCAAAAGCTCGTTGATACTTCACCAACAAAGGGGAATTCACCTATTTAGGCCAATCGATGGAAGAAATATTGTAGATGCTGATCAATGAGGGAAAAATCACAGCACTGCTACCTCTAGTCAATCCACACTCAAAGGGGTTTGATGCTACTGGAGTATATCAATACCACTCCCACTCTCGTGATCATAATACTGAGGAATGTTGGGCACTCCGCCATCTTATTCAAAAAATGATTGAAAACGGTGACCTACAAATGGCAGACAATGACGCTGTATCATCTGACAGTGGGAACACATTCCTTCCAGGATGGAAGGAAGTTGTAGCAGTTATATCCTCTGAAGGAGACTTGGCTGCCACACAACTTAGAATTCAACCAATTCAGCTCAAAGGAGTTGAAGACCCTTTGAAAATGGCCGCACCAAAGCCAATTGTATTGCCGTTCAGGCCACAGTATCCTATCATCAGCCTCAAGAAAGTGCCATGTAATTATGGAGAGGTTAAAGGATCAACATTAAACACAACTGCTACAGTGTCTAGAAAAAAATCCATTGTATCTCCCTCAACAAGTGATGAAGCCTATCATCATATCTAAGGGGAAAGTTCCCAAGGAGAAGATTGAAGAATTTCTCCGCAAGATGGGACACAATGAAGCCAAGGTGGTTCAAATCTTGAAAGAAGCTCCACAACAGATCTCTATTCTTGACTTGGTTTTCTTTTCAGAAGATCACCAAAAGGGCTTACTAAAAGTATTAGAAGAAGCCCACTTGCCAAAGACAGTGGATGTTGAAAAATTCAATCATCTGGTTGATCACATCTTAAATAGCAATGTGATATCCTTCACTGATGATGACATACCTCCCGAAGGGATGGGTCATTACAAATCGTTGCACATAGCAGTTATGACTTTCAAATACGTGGTTGGAGGAGTGCTAATAGATAGAGGATCATCCCTAAACATTTGCCCCTATGCCACATTAGAAAAAATGAACATCAATCTCAATAGGATTCGATGCAGCCACACAATCATCAAATCTTTTGATGGATCTTGGCGAAATGTTATCGGAGAGATTGAACTACCCATGGAAATTGGTCCACGTACATTCTACATATCCTTCTAATTGCTCATGATCACTACATGATACAATTTACTATTGGGAAGACCTTGGATTAATATGGCGGGAGCCGTCCCATCCACTCTTCATCAACAGCTCAAGTATATCATCAATAGTAATCTGGTTACTGTCAATGTCGACCCAGAATGTCCTGTTCAAAGTGATATACCACTTATCAGTGCCAATAAAGAAGTTGAGCCTGTAAGCTTCTAGGCTCTTGAGGTGAGCAACAATCACTATCATCCCATAGGGGCTCCACTTATGAAACCCAGAGTTTCTGCCGAGGTAATGTCGGCAAGTCAAGAAATGATATCCTTGGGTTTTCAACCTAGACAAGGGTTAGGAAAGGATCATTAGGGAATTAAGTGTCCAATCCAAGTTCCCAGCCAGACAGGGATAGCCGGACTAGGCTACTCCTTTGGCTCCACTCACAGGAACCCGCACAAGCATAAACCAATTCTTCATCTACAAGGCGGTTGCCTAAACCTATGCGTTATAATTTGGTACGTCCTTTATTAAAAGTCCTTGCCCCTGTGGTGGCCATGTTGTTTCCTAAACCGATACCGATTAAAGGAAAGGAAGTCCCGATTCCATATCCGAATGTAGAGGAAAGGAATCAAAAGGGCAAACAAGACATTAAGAGGCAGTTATCGAAGATGTACTTCCTGGCACATACCGAGGGTATGAACAAAGATATCTCAGATGACGACTATCTAGACATCATAGTCATCATTCAATAGAATAAGGAAGATAACAGCCCCTTCATCACTGTCGTCCACCAGGACTTAACCCTTGGCAATTGGAGCAGCACTCCTTGCATATGCCAACAAGGGTAAAAAGGGCTAAAACTCCATCTGCCCTGTAGATAGCAATAACTGCTTACTTTTGTTGCATATTATTAGCAGTTGCTTTTGTCATTCCATGCTAACACTTTGTATGATTGAAAAGTTTTTTATATTAAGTGAAAGCATTTTGTTTTAGGATTCTAAAGTTAGATATACCTAAACTTGCTGATGAGGTGCCTATTCTTCACAAGGACTACACCTTTGATGTAAATTTGGACTCTGACTTGATGGAGATTGAATAAGAGGACTATGAGATACCTTAGAAGATCAAAGAATGGGTCGAAGATAAACCCAAGCCAAATCTTGATCAAACCACCTCTTTTAACCTTGAAATCTCAAAAAACCCCAAACAAATCCAGATTGGTACGTACCTTACTCCAAGCCAAAGGATTGACATGGTTAGTCTATTAACCCAATTCCAGGATGGGTTTGTATGGTCTCATGAAGACATGGTCTATTTGTCAACTGACATTGTCATTCATCGCCTTCCCATCAAAGAGGGATTCAAGTAGTCAGGCAGAAACTCAAGCGATTAAAACCTGAGTGGAGTTTGAAAGTCAAAGAAGAAATTGTGAAACAATTTAAAGCTAACATCATCATGGTATCAACATACCCTAAGTGGCTATCTAACATAGTCCCCGTGCCTAAACCTGGAGGGAATGTGCGAGTTTATGTGGATTACAGGGATCTGAACAAAGCATGTCTTAAAGATAGCTTTCCCGTACCATTCATCCACAAACTTATTGACAATAAATCTTAATATGACATATAATCTGTTGCCGAATGATTTGCAGGGTACCATCAAATAATGGTTGCTGAAGAAGATCGTGAGTAAACTACATTCATCACTCCTTGGGAAATCTTTTGCTACGGATGGTTGTCATTCGGCCTCATCAATGCCAGAGCTACCTATCAACGAGCTATGATGGCTCTTTTGCATGATTTAATGCACAAAGAGATAAAAAATATGTGGATGACATCATTGTAAAATCCTGGAGGGAGGAAGACCACCTAAATCATCTCAAAAAGCTTTGTCAAATCTCGGTTGCGTAAGTACAACTTGAAGTTGAACCCAGTCAAGTGTGTCTTTGGCGTTAAATCAGGCAAGTTACTAGGATTCCTAGTTATCCACAAAAGGACTGGGCTGGATCCGGCCAAAATCCAGGCCATCACGAAAATGCCCATACCCCAGATAGAGAGGGAAATACATGAATTTTTGGGAATAATCATCTTGATCGGTCGATTCATCTCCCAACTCATAGCAACCTGTGGGCCTATCTTTAAGTTGCTAAGGAAGAACTCCTCCATGAAATGGAATTATGAGTGTCAGAAAGCCTTCCTTCTCATCAACAAATAGCTGATCAAAGCTCCTATTTTGGTACCTCTCAGGGATGATGTTCCCCTATTTATGTACCTATCAATCAATGACAATGCCATGGGCTGCATGTTGGGGCAGAAAGATGATAGAGGCTAAGAAAGAGCTATCTATTACCTCAGCAAAAGATTCAGCATCAGTGAACACAAGTACACTTTGATTGAGAAAACTTATTGTTCTTTAGCATGGGCTTCTAGGAGATTACAACATTATCTCCATGGTCACACAACCCATCTCATACCCCGCGTGGATCCTCTCAAGTACGTGTTCAACAAACCCATGTTAAATTGTTGACTGTCCACATGGCAGTTGATCATCTACGTGACTCAAAAGTTTATTAAAGGTCAAGGAATTGCGGATCAACTAGCCTCCGCACCTTCAGGGGATTTTAAACCTATGGAAACATACTTCCCCGATGAAGGGGTAATGGCAGCTGAGCAACACCTTCAGGACAATGCACACCATCCATGGAAAATGTATTTTGATGGGGCTATAAACATGGAAGGTTCTGGAGCTAGAGCAGTTCTATTATCCATTTCAGGGGAGCAGTATCCAGTTGCCGTCAAATTGCAGTTTAACAGCACCAACAACACAGCTGAGTATGAAGGCTATATCATGGGGTTAAAACTAGCCCAATCCATGGGCATCAGATGATTACCGGTCTTTTGAGATTTTGAATTTGTAATCAGACAAACCATTGGGATCTATCACACAAAAGAGCTACATTTGTTGCCTTACCATCGACAGGTTATCCAGATGGCTTTGGAGTTTGAAGAAATATCCTTCCTCCACATTCCTCAAAATAGGAATGACTTTGCAGATGCAGTAGAAACTTTGGCAACCTTGATCAACATACTTAATAAGGAAGACATGTAAAATATCACATTTTCCCGGCAAAAGGCACCATCCTACGGGAACTACATTAGAGAAGTATCGGATGAACTGCCTCCCATCCAACCCTCTTGTTATCAGCATATCAAAGAGTATCATCGAGATGGATCTACACCCACTGAGGCGAGTCAAGCGGAAAGAAAATGGATCCATAGAACGACTATGAAATTCTACTTGAGCAGAGACGCACTCTACAAATGAGATGCGGGATTTGGCCTTCTCTGATGTCTAGATAAAGACCAAGATCACAGGCTCACGGATGAGGTCCATGGTGGAGTATGCGGCCCACAAATGAGCGGCCCTCTACTTGTTAAGAAAATCCTAAAAACAGGGCATTATTGGCTCTCTCTCAAGGCTGACTGTTATGATCACGTCAAGAGATGTTACCAATGCCAAATTCATGAGAATGCTATCCACTCCCCTCTAAGGGAGCTCCATAATATGAGTTCTCCCTAACCCTTCTCAATGTGGGGAATGGACGTGATCAGTCCCATCGAGCCTAAAGCCAGCAATGGTCATCGGTTTATCTTCACCATGATTAACTACTTAACCAAGTGAGTAGAAGCAGCCTCTTCCCTCAGGGTTACCAAAGAAGTGATCATTGGTTTCATCAAAAACAATGTCATTTGTCGATATGGACAACCAGAGGTGATTGTATCAGATAATTCCAAAAATGTCAACAATCAAATGATGGAGGAGTTATGCAGTAATTTCCATATCAAACATCTCAACTCCGTCATATGTCATACAAAGATAAATGGTGCTATTAAAGTGGTTAATAAGAATATCAAAAAGATCATGCAAAATATGTCTGCTAATCACAAAGGATGGCCGGACTTGTTGCCTCTGAATCTATTAGCCTACAAAACGTCAATGTGCACTTCCACTGGGGCAACCCCCTACTCATTAACCTATGGAATTGAAGCAGTGCTTCCCATAGAGGTGGAAATGGAATCCCTCAGAGTGTTGGTAGATGCTCAGCTGGATGAAGACCAATGGTTACAAGATCGGTACCACCAATTGTCTCTAATAAATGAAAGGCGGGCTGCAGCCATCTTCCATGGTCAGTTATACCAACAAAGGATCACTAGATCCTATAATAGAAAAGTCCAGCTATAGCATTTCAAAGAAAATGACTTGGTCTTGAAGAAGGTTCTTGACAACCAAGATCAATTCAAAGGAAAATTTGCCCCAAACTAGGAAGGCCCGTTTGTTGTCAAGGAGGTATTGACAGGAGGAGCCCTCAGATTACAAGAGATGGATGGCGATGAATTTCCCCAACTCATTAACTCAGACACCGTGAAACAATACTATGTCTGAAGTTACTTGTAAATCAACATCCTTGTTTTGGATCACCAGATCCTAGTCAGTTTAGGTTTTCAAAACATTTTCAATACATACAACCTTTCTTCACATCAGTTTGCCCTATCAGGAACAAACATACCTTCCAACCAGTAGCCTAGTTCTGGATCAGCAGATCCATCACTCAACTCAAGTTTTCAAAACCTTTCACACTTTTAATTTTTTCCCACCAGGGATAAAACTTTTCACATCCTCAGTTTGTCCCACTAGGGATAAACTTTTCACATTTGCAGTCTATCCCACCAAAGGCAAACTATGCAGACCTGATCTCCCCAATACATAGGAGTACATAGACGGCCATTTTTATGGTCCGGTCCAACTATAGAAAAACAAAACAACAACAGAAAAAAAATCTCTACACCCTTTTTACCACCTATAACTTTCAACCTTTTCACGCTAGGTTGGAACTATGCAGAACTGATCTCCCCTCATCAATGGGAGTACGTAGGCAACCATTCATGGTTCGGTCTCACCCCTACCAAAACACAAAATCTTGTCAACGGTAGTGGGATCATCCTTCAAACCTTTCAAATCATACATCATTGGGGATGGAACTACTTGGTCTCCCTACACAAATGGGAGAACCGATGACCATCTAAGCGTCGGTTGAGTCCTCAAAGTGAAACACCAATCCATAAGAGATGGAACTACCTGGGCTCCCCAATTGGCAGTAACTCCAATAGAACGCTAAAAAAACCTAGCGATATAAACTAGAAAAAACCATCCTCGTCGAGGAGGACCGATGAATCTGTTTTATAGATGTTCGGCAGACAAGGCACAACTCCCCAAGGGTCTCTCATACATGAGAAAAACATCTTTAGTAGAAAGTCTGCATTGAGGGTTAAAGACTTTGGTAATAACCCCAATGTCAACATCCTCTAGTCTCATTTCATAGAGTAGCGTCTATTCCACACACTCAGCATACATTTGCATCATGATTATCTTGTCACATTTTAAGTGTCTAGTAATCCTTTATCCTATCTATGCCATTGCATTGCCTGAATATGATAAAGAGGGAAATATGTAGACACTCAAAATTTTGCATTCCTGTTATTAACCCTGTGGGAGGGTAAAATCGTCTTTCAGAGATAACCTTAGAAGTCAAATCAGCTCAATCCCAGAGAATACCACGGGATACCCAGTTTTAAATTTTGGAGACAACCTCGAGATACTTAGTTCCAATCCTGTAGACAATCCCATAATGCTCAGTTCTAAACCTCGGAGATGACCTCGAGGAAGGCAATTCTAGTTCCGGAGATAACCCTAGAATAGTCCATTTCAACCCCGTAGATAAGCCCGAGACATTCAGTTCCAACCCCGGAGATAACCCCGGGAGGTCAAGGCACCTCAGAGATAACTTGGAGGACATCTAGTACTCACAGCAGCCCAATCTCAGAGATAACCCTGAGCAACAACTGCTACATCTGCATAGAGCCAGAGATAACCCTGGTGAGGGGCCAAATCATCATTTTCCACCTTGATACTACATTCACACCATCTCAACATCATTTCAACCCACATTTCATACCGAAGTGTCCTACAAAAACCATTACTCAAATCCCGAGTGACTACTACATAAGACAGCACACCGGATATAATTTAATGGGTTGAAGATCTGGTCATGGACCCATCTTCTTGGCTTCGTACAACCTCTTATCCCATGTCAGTGTGTAGCTCTCAACAACAACATTTTGGAAAGGTATAACACGCCTCCATCAGATGCCCAGATTGAAATTTATGAAGGTTTGAGCGGACAACAAGTTGCACGAGTGCACATTCTTCGAGACGACAGGACCCACATAGCTCGGGGCAACCCGGGCAACCGCGGGTAAACCCGCGGCCATCTGGTCTATAAATAGAGGCCTTGGGTTGGCCATTTTAAAAAAGAAAAGAGCGAGGAAACCCTGTCTATTTCAACTCATAAACACCTCTAAAGTGCTCGAACATGCTTTGCATTTTAAGAATAAAAGCAATCTAGCTGAACACATAATAAAATTGAAGTATCAAAGGTCTTAATTACTATTGTGCATAGGGGTTTGAAAAACCTTTTTTATAAAACATCACTACCATATCTTGTTAAAATTGAACTGTCGACGTCGGGATTTTTATTTATCCCTTTTCTGTTCTTGTCTTTTGGTGTTCTCGTGTTAGGTGAGAATTGTTTGAAAAAATAAGTTGTGAAAAGGTTCAACATTTCTATGTCGATGATTGGACTTTAAGAGTCGTCAGTTGGTATTTTTAAATGGTTGTACCAACTTAACTGAGAAAAGGTTTGCACACTGACCACGTAGTGTAACACTACTAGACTTGTATGTGGAACTGAGATTCATTAGTGTCTGGAGACTTGATTATGCGGAGGGAAGGTGTTAGGTACCCCCCGACATCCGTGTTACCACGGTGACCTCCGCTTTTTATTTAAACTGTTATATGAATGGGGGTGTGTGTGGGGGTTAATGTGTAATTATTTGGAAGTAGTGCTATGCCTCGTTCGCACTTATATACAAATGGTTTGAATTTATGTAAAAATTCAATTTTAAACAAGATATAGCAATGACATTTTGTAAAAGAGGTTTTTTCAAACCCTTATGCTCATTAGTAATTGAGGCTTTTGATACATCAATTTTTATTAAGTATTTGGCTTGATTGCAATTATTTTTGAGATGCGAAGCATCCTCGGGAAAATAATATACACAGCAATGCCAAATTCATTGTGGGCATGAGAGTTTTCTAAGGAAATTTGAACCCTGTAAATAATGTATAATCTTATTACAGCCAAAAATGTCCATCACGGGAACTGAATATGTGATCACATGATTCCTAGACTCACATGATGCTGCAGTTTATATGAAAGCTGTAAGCAGTTATATATACAAAAGCTGAAAATATATATATATATATATATATATATATATATATATATATAGACTATCAACCATCACGAAGCGAACTTCATAGGGGACTGGAAATGTAAATATACAAAAGCGATAAATATATATATAAACATGATCAACCACCACGAAGCACTTCCATGGGGGATCAAAAATGTAAATAAAGTAATAAAAAATGATCAACCGCCATGAAGTAAACTCCAAGTGGGACGAAATGTAAATATATATATATATATAGAAAAGCGGTAAATACACCAGATATAAAACCCAGGCTCATCAAACAGAGTTCGACAAAAGTTTACATATATAAATTTGTATATATATATAAGTAGTAAACGCTCTGGATGTAAAATCTAGGCTCATCGAATAGAGTTCGACAACAGTTTATATATATAAGTACAGTGTGAAGAACAGTGTGTGCAAAATTTGGAGAAAAGGCTTTACAAGGTGTAAGAAGGCTTACAGTGGACTGCCAAAGAAGACTTCTATAGCTCAAAATAGATGAACACTCGGTTCCCACCGGTAAAAATATAGCAATATATGAGCTCACAAGTGTTTAAAATGAGAAAGCACTCAATTTATGGTGTGTACAGAGCAAATTTTACAGGTCTTCCTCACCATTTTCTCTTACAAAATGGCCACCCGAAGCCCTCTATTTATAGTGGGGGGGAGCTGTAGCTGTACCTGCGACAGCCGCAGATGCACCTGCAGCTGCCCAAGGTGCCCCGAGCTTTGTGGGTCCCACTGTCTTGAAGTACGTGCATGCATGCAACGTGATGTCCGCTCAAACTTTCAGAACTTTAATCCAGGCATTTGATTGAGGTGTATAAGACCTGTTTTAGAGTATTGTTGTCGAGAGCTACACAAATGACATGGGATTAGAGGTTGTAAGAAGTCAGGAAGATGGGACCATGCCCTTGGTCTTCAAGCTTCAAATTCCATCCGGTGTGCTGTCATATGTAGTAGTTACGCGGGATTGCAGCTATTTAGTTCTTGTGGGACACTGTTGTGAGGAATGTATGTTGAAATGTGTTGAGATAGTGCACATATGAAATCGAAGTGGCAAAATGATGATTTTACCCCTCATCGGGGTTTTCTCTGATTAGGGCTGATAAAGAAATCGTTGCTCAGGTTTATATTTGAGATTGGACTGCTGTAAGTGCTAAATGTCCTCAGGGTTGTCTCTGAGGTGTGCCTGACCCCCCGAGGTTATCCTTGGGATAAATGGCATGGGAAAGCTAACTATAAGACAAGATTTATTCAAATCCTAGTAATCCACGCAAACTCGCACCTTTTCTCTCGATTTAGGCATGGGGACTATGTTGGATAGCCATTCAGGGTATGTGGACTCCATGATGATGCCGGCTTAAAATTGTTTCACAATTTCTTCTTTAACTTTTGAACTCCACTCAAGTTTTAATCGCCTGAGCTTCTGCTTAACTAGCTTTAATCCATCTTTAATGGGAAGGCGATGGATGAAGATATCAGTGGACAAACCCAACATGTCTTCGTGAGACCATGCTCACACATCCTGGAATTTGGTTAATAGTGCAACCATGTTATTCATTTGGTTTGGAGTGAGGTCTGTACCAATCTGGATTAGCTTAGGGTTTTCTAAGGTTCTGAGATTGAATGAGGTGGTTTGATCAATATTTGGTTTGGGTTTATCCTCGACCCATTCTTTGATCTCATGAGGTATCTCAGTGTCCTCTTGTATTTCCATCAAGTCTGAGTCCAACTTTTCATCAAAGTTACAGTCCTTGTTGAGAAAAGGAACCTCATCAGCAAGTATAGGCACATCTAAGTTAAGAGTCCTGAAACAAAATATGCTTCCACTTAGTATATGAAACTGTTTAATCATACAAAGTGTTAGCTTTTAATGACAAAAAATTGTTAATACTGTACAGAAAAGTAAGTAATTTTAGTTATACAAGGTAGAGTAAGTAATTATAGTTATAATTATAGTTATACTCCCTCTACCTCTACAAGGTGGAGGGAGTTTTTCCCTTTTTACCCTTGTCGACAAATGCAAAGAGTGTTGCTCCAATTGTCAAGGGTGAAATCCTGATGGACGGTAGTGATGAAGGGCTGTTATCGTCCTTTTTTTCTTGAATAATGACCATAATGTTTGGGCAATCATCGTCTAGAGTTTATCTATTTGTGTGCTCATAATGTAAAAGGATGCAGACGTGAGACAAACTCCTGGCGATGTCTTGTTTACATCTCCGTTCCTTTTCTTCCCTTTTGGGATCAGGAATCAGGACCTCTTTTCCTTTGACCGATATCGGTTTGGGAAATAACATAGCCATTACATGGCCAGACACCTTTACCAGAGACCGTACAAGCTTAGGATCTGTGGGTTGAGATAAACACCATGTGGCTGAAGATGAAAGAATCTGTTTGTGCTTGTGAGAATTCCTGTGACTGGAGCTAGTAGAATAGCATAATCCAGTTGTCCCCGTTTGGCTGGGAACTTAAATTGGGCACTTAAAGCCCTGTTGATTTTTGCCCAACCCTTTTCCAGGTTAATGACCCAATAATATCATCTCTTAAGTTGTCGACATTAGCTCGGCAAAAATCTTGGGTATGAGAAGTGGCGCCCCAATAGGATGATAGTGAGTGTCGTTTACCTTCAGGGCATGGAAACTGATCGGCTCAACTTCTACATTGAAGCTGATAAGTGGTATGTCACCTTGTTCAGGACATTCTAACTCAGCATTGACAGTGATTAAGCTATTGTTGATAATGTATTTAAGTTTCTAATGAACGGTGGGAGGGACGAATTCAGCCATATGAATCCATGGTCTTCCCAAAAACAAGTTGTATCCTGTGTCGATTTTGAGCACATGAAAGGATACACTGAATGTATGTGGCCTAATCCCCACAAGTAATTTAATCTCCCCGACAGTATGTCGTCGGGATCCATCAGAAGCTTTGATAATCGTATGGCTACTTTTGATCCTTTTGGGATTGATATTCATCTTCTCTAAAGTGGCATAAGGACATATATTCAAAGATGATCCACCATCTATGAGAACTCCTCCCATCATATATCCAGAGGAAAGAATCGCTATGTGTAACGACTTGCAATAACCAGTCCCTTCGGGAGGTATGTCGTCATCAGTGAAAGATATCACAATGATGTTAAAAATGTGATCAAGCAGATGTTGGAATTTATCAGCATCTGCTGATTTCGGCAAATGGGCTTCTTCTAAGACCCTTACCAAGACCTTCCTATGATCTTCGGAAGAGAAAACCAAGTCCAGTATGGAAATTTGTTGTGGAGCTTCTCTCAAGCTTAAAACCACCTTGGCTTTATTGTGGCCCATAGTACGGAGGAATTCTTTAATTTTCTCCATGGAAACTTTCCCCTTTGATTTGATGGTAGGCTTCGTTACCCAATGGGGAAGATACAGTGGATTTTCCTTCAATACTGTAGCAGTTATGTGTGATGTAGATCCTTCAGCCTGTCCATAATTCTATGGAACTTTTTGTAGGCTAACAACATGATACTTTATTCTGTATGGCAAGAGAATTGGCTCTGGCGCAACTACTTTCAATGGATTGTCAACACCTTTGAGTTGAATTTCTTGTATTATAAGTGGTCTGGTAGCCAAATCATCCTTAACGAATATTACTGCTACGACATGCTTCCATTTTCTAGGACATGTGTTCCCACTCTCGAGTAACAAAGTGTCGGCATCTTTCATCTACAGAACACCGCTGTTAATAATATTCTGAATTAAATGGTGGAGTGCCCAACATTCTTTTGTGTTGTGACCACGAAAATAGGAGTGATATTGGCATACTCCATTAGAATTGAACAATCTTAAACTGGCATTGATTGGAGGTACAAGGGATGTAATTCTTCCTTCATTGATCAGCATTTGAAATATCTCCTCCATAAGTTGGATTAATGATAAAAGGAAGGAGACTAGCATGCTCCTAATTGACTAATTGGCGTGTGACTTGGTATTGATGGATCACCAGTTCGGCCAATTGCTCTACTTGCTTACAAAGAGCTTTCATCTTTCGTTCCATCACAAACTAGAACTGTGTATAATCCCATTTGTCAGCACCATCCTTGCTGGTCTGGGAAGATTCAATAATGTAATTGGAACTTTGTCCACTATTCTAATTAATCATATTAACCGCTTATTCTTTGTGTTGAGGAATAGGGTTGTCTTGCACATGAGGTTGGTCGGGCTTAGTCACCACAATCTCCCCGTTGTCGATTAAATCCTGGATCTTGTGTTTCAAGGTCCAACAATGCTGAGTATCATGTCCTAGAGCTCCAGCATGATAGGCACACTTTCGTGTAGCATTGAAACCATTCCCATTCGGGTTGGATGGTGGAAGAAGATGTGTAATTTTCTGTTGAGGTGTCAGAAGATTGAGAATATTCTCGAGTGAGTCCCCAAGGGGTGTGAACACTCAGTTGCATCGGACTTCTCTGCTCTTTGACAATATAGGACTGGAAGACTGTGCTTAAAAAGGGGAGTAGTTTCTCCTCATAATATGCATATTCTGACTGCCTTTCTGGCCTTATAGTATCAAGGAAACATCCTCCTATTTCTTCTTATGGACCCTCTGGGGGTTGTTTCCTTATGTTCCGGACTGGATGTGCTCAGCAACAGCTTTTAGAGCGGCTAGGTCTTGGATCTTTCCTGATTTCAATCCCATCTTAGCCATCTCTCCATGTTTGATCATTTCAGAAAATGGATTGCCAATGCCAGCTAATTATGACTCTCTCATAGAAGGGAGTTTCTTGTATGTCTATGAAGGTCATCACCATTTCTGACTTAGTCATAGAGGGAGTAACTTGAGCAGCAAGGTGCCTCCACCTTTAAGCGTACTTCCGGAAAGAATCGTTGGCCTGTTTCTTGACCTTGGTAATTTGGTACCGGTCCGGAGCCATCTGAGACTGGAAGATGTACTGAGTGAGGAAGGCATGAGCTAGCTCCTCCCAGCTATGGATTTTTGAATTGTCTAATCTGGTGTACCATGATCGGGCTTCTCCAGTTAGACTCTTTCAAAAAAGCTGCATTCTGCGCTTTTCATCCTCGGCATAAGATCCGAGTTCTCCAATGAACACCTTCAAGTGTGTGTAAGGATCTCCCAACCCATCAAACTTTTCAAAGTCAGGATTCTTCAACTTCTCTGGATAATGAACACCAGGGAATATACAGAGGTCGGCATATAAGACACTCCCGTGTGTACCAATCCCTTTTATAGACCGAATGGTCTCTTCCATTTGAAGGAAATTTTTCTTGTTATCACCGTTGTCTGGATCTTCTTTGAGATAGGTGTTTTCAGGAATTTTGTTGGACTTACCCAACTAAAGCTCAGGTATTGGATTTGTTTGATCCGCACCTTGTGTTCCTCCATGTAAAGAGGATTCTGTATGTACGGGTATTCGTGGACCCTGAGTAGACTAGTGTAGTTCATTAAGTAGAACAACCAAATCTATAATTTGTTTGCCTAATCTATCAAACTCTTCACGAGAGACACGAGCAGGGTTGGTTTGATCAGATGAGGACATAATTGGTTGTAGGCTCATTGCCTTTTTGGATTTTGACCGGGTAACAGGCCCAATTGTTTCCATACAAAAACATATGTAGTTTAGTCTTAGGGAATATATGAATATTTACAAGCTATCATAATGTGTCCATTTTAGGAGTATTATCCAGCAAAACGCATGTCAGCTGTTTGTAAGATAGCATGGTAAAAAAAAGGAATGCATGTACACATTTTTCTTTATACTTTCCATTACATAGGCATAGAATGTAATTCCAAGTAATTGAATTTACAAGTAATTGAAATGGTAAAGTACGAAGAAACTTCCCTCCGTGTTTGGTTTATCAGAGGTTGACCTATCTTAGGTTATTCCCGCGGCTTCTTGGCATGAAGGTTCCCAGATCATCACAATTTACTTGACGGGAAACTAATCTGGTCTTTCAACTGGACCGAATCTGGGTGGTGCCTCTCCTGAGCCTCATTGGAATTAGTCTCCCTACGAGGCCAGTAATCAAACACCGACGGGATAGCCTCCTGAAGGAGGGACTACACAACATACATTCACATGCAACATGTCTCACCGTTATGGGAATGATGACATGTGCGAAGCACTAATATCATATGCAGATATAGTGTAATGCATTAAGTGCAGTAAGTAAGTGCATTCGTTCACATTCATCAAAATGTAAATGCAACATCCACACACACAAGCATATAACAGTTTTTTTAAAAGTTTGTAGTAGCAGCTTAAGTCCTCTTACTAGATGTCCCCAGCAGAGTCGCCACCTGTCGACGTCGGGATTTTTATTCGTCCCTTTTTTGTTCTTCTCTTTTGGTGTTCTCATGTTAGGTGAGATTTGTTTTGAAAAACAAGTTGTGAAAAGGTCCGACATTTCAATGTCAACGATTGGACTGTAATAGTCGTCAGTTGGTATTTTTAAATGGTTGTACCAACTCAACCGAGAAAAGGTTTGCACATTGACCACGTAGTGTAATACTACTAGACTGGTCTGTGAAACCGAGATTCATTAGGGTATGGGGACTTTCTTATGCGGAGGGAAGGTGTTAGGCACCCCCCGACATCCGTGTTACCACGGTGACCGCCACATTTCAATTAAACTGTTATATGAATGGGTGTGTGTGTTGGTCAATGTGCAATTATTTGGAAGTAGTGTTATGCCTCGTTCGCACATATAAAGGGTTTGAATTTATGTAAAAATTCAGTTTTAAACAAGATATTGCAATGACGTTTTGTAAAAGTGGTTTTTTCAAGCCCTTATGCTCAATAGTAATTGAGGCCTTTGATACTTCCATTTTTATTAATTATTCGGCTTGATTGCTTTTATTTTTGTGATAGAAAGCATCCTCGGGAAAATAATATACACAACAATGCCGAATTCCTTATGGGTATGAGAGCCATCTTAGGAAATTTGAACCCTGTAATATTGTACAAGCTGATTACAGTCGAAAATGTCCATCACGGGAACCGAATCTAGATTCAGGAGACTGAATATGTGATCACATGATTCCTAGGCTCACATGATGCTGCAATTTATATGAAAGTTATAAGCAGTTATATATATAAAAGTTGTAAATATATATATACAGACTGTCAACCACCAAGAAGCACCTCCATGGGGGATCAAAAATTTAAATAAACCAGTAAAAAACGATCAACCACCGCCAAGTAAGCTCCAGGCGAGACAAAATGTAAAGAAAGCAATAAAAGGCCATGAAGTAAACCCCACGCCGGACATAAATGTAAATATATATGTGACGCCCCCAAAATAGGTATACATCACCCATTCTGAGTCGCCAAAAACATGGTACAGAAAAACAACTACAACTTTATTAATACAATTGTCGTGCAATATACGACAACACATATTGTGAGTTTAAATACAAATATTGTCTTCTAGACAATATCAACACCCAAATAAAGTCCTCATTACAATTATTGATGTACTATTTTATAAAAATAGTGAGGACTACTAAAACAACTGTCTAGGACCATCACTCTATACCCCGACTGGTTCCTGCTATGTTTTCGCTTCCTGAGAAGAAAAATGGACAAAAAGGAAAAGGGTGAGCTCAACTAGCCTAGTAAAGAATATTATGACTAAGATAATACACAACAAATTATCCTTAGCCTTCAACAGGTAAAAATCTGATAAAATATAATAGATAACAAGTTTTAGATCAACAACTGCAGCGGAAACAACAATTCATTAGAAGAGTTAAGTAGAGAATGAAGTCTACTATCATCTATGAATTTAAAAGTCCATTATAATTATTTTATCCATGTAACATCAATCAATATACATATTGCATCAAATATTCATCTTCGCACTATGGGACAAAAGATATTCATTTGTATCACCAGTTGGTCATGTTCATCTCAACACCTGGTCATCTTTGCACTATGGGCCAAAGATATTCATCAGGTAATCATACATCTTTGCACTACAGGCCAAAGATATCCATTAAGTATCACTATTAAGGACTGAGGATGATGAAAAATATTTTAGAGAATGAATCCAGTGAAACAGAAGGGCAAATATTAGGGATTCGTATTTCGGTTTATCCAAATTCAATAATACTCCATAATAACCAAGTGTGAAGTCGAATAAAGATCAAAACATGGATACAATCAAAGATAGCAACCATAAAAGACATCTGGGACGAAAAAGAGAAAATATCATTTTTCGGTGAATAGTGCCGTATACGTGAATAGTAACCCCGATACAAAAGTTCCAAATTTGATTAAAAAGTTCAAACCAATATTTCAGCATAATGATATTGAAGAAAATAATATCATTTAAGAAGAAAATAACATCCCTTACCTCAAAGAAACAGTACTTCGGAATGAAAGGTCGGATGTGATGTTGAACGAAACTTGTACTAAATAGCAACTCTCAAAGTATCTAAATACTCACAAAATACGCTCGATAATATAAAGAGAGAAAGAGAGAAAGCTTATGTTTCTGGTGTGATTTTCAATTATAACTTAGCCCTCTATTTATAGGAAAATGTTAGCACGCCGAAGCAGACTTAACCTGCTACCTGATGGCTTTACCTGCTACTATTGCCAACCACCACATTTGAAATAAAATTTAGCACATTGCTTCACCAACCACAAGTGGGGTCCACTCAATTCTAGAATTTTCCACAAAAATCATTTTTAAACCTAATTTCTGAAAAAGTCACCTCTTAAAATTCATAACAAATTATACGTTCATTTTTAACGGTTCAAAATTTGTGGACATATACTCAACTTATATATGTATAACATATCCAAAATCACAACGATCCAACTACGATTAAAAAAATTATAACTCACGAATATATCGTAAAAATACTGATTTGATTTTTAATACCTCCATTCCGACAAAAATACTGATAAAACACCTCAACATTAATTCCTTCAATTATAACCACATAAAATAAATCCATCATTTATATCCGCATCAAATAAATATTTTCTTATCATATAAATCAATAATTAATTATTCACAAATAATATTACAGAATCACAATTATGACAACCAGATCGTTCCTAGGAAAGAGGGGGCTTTCCAATAAGGATTTCTCCTTATTGGCGCGCAATTAGGTGACCAAACCTCTCCTTAGACAGAACTTTTTAGACATTGCCAATAATGTTATCAAATAATATTATTCAAATAATATGAATTATTGATCCGATAATGGAAAATATCATGCGATGATAATTATTGAAAAACAATAATATAAAATATCAACGCAAACAATTATTGAATCAATAAAATAAAATATTGAAAAGTAATTACTGTAACAATTATTGAGTAGTGCCTTCTTACGTAAGAATAAATAATTCAAAAATATTGTGCAATACCGTGTGCTACTTTATGCAACCACGTATTATTACTATATTTTAACCAATCGGTATTCCAACAAAGGTTAATTTGATAATAACTACTTACCGTTATTTATAAAAACTCAAACTTGTCGCTTTCTTCATCCGATGCTTATTCTACATTATGAGGCCCAAGAATGGTTTGCCGAGCCGTCGCATTTAATATTCCCCGACAACAAGAATATTCCACGACCAAACGAATATTCCCCGACAAAAAAATGAATATTTTATAACCACTTGCTTATTTTGTAAAATTTGCACATTCCACCTATAACCAAAGTATTATATCAAATTAACTCCTTATTATTTTAAGATAATAAATAGAGAATATTTAATTTTTATTCATAATAAGATGTGGTCTTACAACCTCCCCTCCTTATGAAATTTTATCCTCGAAATTGATGTACGTACCTGGTGTTTCAAAAAGGTGAGTGTACCTCTCTTTCATTTCCGATTCCAACTCCCATGTCATTTTCTCAATTGTATGGTTCCTCCACAAAACCTTAGCTTGTGGTATAACCTTTGTTCGTAGGATATGCTCTTTCATATCCAATATCTTGACAGGTACCTCCTCGTACGTTAAATCTTTGGCTATCTCGTCTGGTTCTAACACAATAATGTGGTTTGGATCTTTCACATATTTATGAAGCATAGATATGTGAAAAACATTATGATCACGAGACATACTTGGAGGTAATGAGAGTCTATAGGCCACATTTCCTATTCGGTCAAGAATCTCAAATGGTCCAACAAATCGTGGATTGAGCCTTCCTCTCTTCCCAAATCTTGTAACTCCCTTCCATGGAGTAATACGTAATAGTACATGATCTCTAATATTAAACTCCACGTCCTTTCGATGAAGATCAGCATAACTCTTTTGTCGATCTTGTGAGGTCTTTATACGTTTCCGGATCATTTAAATCTTTTCTGTAGTCATGCGTACTAATTCTGGTCCCAACAACGTTGCTTCTCCCACCTCATCCCACCATACTAGAGAACGACACTTCCTTCCATATAACGCCTCGAATGGAGCCATGCCTATACTTGCTTGATAACTGTTGTTGTAGGAGAATTTCACGAGTGGCAAGTACTTATCCCAACTTCCTTTAAAATCTAGAACACAGAGTCTTAATAGATCTTCAAGGGTTTGAATAGTCCTTTCTGATTGCCCGTCCGTTTGAGGATGGTATGCCGAACTGAATCATAAATCTGTGCCCATAGCTTTCTGCAAGATAACCCAAAATCGTGAAGTCAATCTTGGGTCACGATCTGAAACTATGAATACTGGCATGCCATGCAATCTCACAATCTCATTTACGTACATACTAGCAAGACGTTCAAGGGAATAAGTCTCACGTATGGGCAAGAAATGAGCCGACTTGGTTAATCTATCAACAATAACCCAAATCGCATCTATACCTTGAGAAACCTTGGGAAGACCCATAACGAAATCCATAGTAATGTGTTCCCACTTCCATTTTGGAATCTCAAGTGGTTGCAATGGACCCTTTGGCACTTGATGATCCTCCTTTACACATTGACAAGTTAAACACCTCGAGCTAAACTCCGCGATCTCTTTCATCATATTTCTCCACCAAAATGTATGTCGAAGATTGTGATACATTTTGGTACTCTCGGGATGGATTACAAATGGTGTGTTGTGTGCCTCCATCATGATTTTGTGCTTCAAGTCAAAATTGTTAGGAACGCAAAATATGGAGTTGACTTTAAGTATTCCTTCTTCATCAATTCTTGCCTCCAGAATAGCACCTTCTTGCACTTTCTTTTTCATACGCATCAGCTCCAGGTCTGTAGCTTGAGCATCTTTAACTTTATCGATTAAAGTCGGTTCTACTCATATATTTGATATCATCACGTGGGTACTTGGAGCCTTTAACTCCATCTCCATCCTTTGTAAGTCGTACAAAATGGGTCTTTGTGTTAACAACATTACACTCGTACCCGCATACAATCTTCTACTCAATGCGTCAGCTACAATGTTTTCTTTTCCAGGATGATATTAAATGCTATGGTTGTAATCCTTCAACAGCTCGAGCCAACATCGTTGCCGCATGTTGAGTTCCTTTTGGGTGAAGAAATATTTGTGGCTTTTATGATCCGTATAAATCTCCACTTTCTCCCCATACAAGTAGTGTCTCTAGATTTTCAACGCAAAAACGACTGTTGCCAACTCCAGACCATGAGTAGGATAATTCCTCTCATATTCTTTGAGTTGTCGCGAGGCATAGGCTATGACTTTCCCATGTTGCATGAGAACACATCCTAACCCTTTGCCTGAAGCATCGCTGTAGATAACAAATCCATCCGAACTAGATGGTATTGTCAAAACAGGTGCCAAAATGAGTGTCCTCTTGAGCTCTTGGAAACTCTTCTTGCATTCCTCGCTCCATACAAATTTTGTAACTTTCTGAGTCAGCTGAGTTACCGGAGTAGCGATTCAAGAAAATCCTTCCACGAATCTCCGATAATAACCAGCTAAGTCCAGAAAGCTACGCACTTCGGTCGCCGACTTTGGTTGCTCCCAACTTTGGATTACTTCAATCTTTGACGGGTCAACAGATACTCCATGTTTTGACACCACGTGCCCAAGGAATGCTACTTCCTTAAGCAAGAACTCGCATTTCTTCAGCTTGGCGTATAGCTTGTTGTCACGAAGTCTTTGAAGTATCAGCTTCAAATGGTGTTCATGATCTTCACGGCTTTTGGAATAGATGAGGATGTCATCAATAAAGACAACAATGAACTAATCCAAATATTCCTTGAATACACGGTTCATCATATCCATGAAAGCAGCAGGAGCATTAGTCAATCCAAAAGACATGACTAAGAATTCATAATGCCCGTACCGAGTTTTGAAGGCAGTCTTTGGAATATCCTCACTTTTAATCTTCAAATGATGATATCCGAAATCAGGATTGATCTTTGAAAAGTATTGTGCTCCTTGCAACTGGTCAAACAGGTCATCAATGCGAGGTAGTGGATACCTATTCTTGATGGTGACATGGTTTAATTCTCGGTAGTCAATACAAAGTCGCATACTCCCGTGTTTCTTCTTTACAAATAAAACAGGAGCACCCCAAGGAGATGTACTAGGACGAATGAAACCGATGTCTAACAATTCCTGTAGTTGGACTTTTAACTCCTGAAGTTCAATAGGAGCCATTCGATATGGGATTTTAGAAATGGGCTTTGTACCCGGTTCAAGATCAATAAAGAATTCAACTTCATGCTCTGGGGGTAGACCAGGAAGTTCTTCAGAAAATATGTCAGGCAATTCATTAATAACAGGAATATTATTCAAATCTGACGTGTTTTTGTTCAAGTCCATAATATGGGCTAAGAAAGCTCGACATCCATTTTTTAATAAACGAATAACTTTATGGCTTGGTATGACCGTGATTGATTTTAGTGGATTAGTTGCTTGAATTCGTATAACAGGTTGGTTAGGAATATGAAAACTAACAACCTTACGAAAATAATCAATTTTGGCATGATGAGTGGTTAACTAATCAATCCCTAAAATCACATCAAATGCAAGTATCTTTAAAGAAATAAGATCAACAGGTAATGTGATTGTGCCAACTTGGATCAAGCAAGATTTATAAACTGTAGATGTAACGAAGGTTTCACCCAACGAATTTTCAACAGATAAGTTAAAGTCCAATTTCTCCGGAGTCAAGTTTAAACGTTGAGCACAAGCAGGAGAGATAAAAGAATGAGTAGAACCAATATCTAGAAAGGTATAAACTTCGTAAGAGCTCAAGATTAGCTTACCCGTGATCACCTTGTTCGGGTTTCTCGTGTTTTGGCTAGTCACGATAAACGCCCTTCCTTGAACCACCGACTTTGTTTTGTCCGTAGTCGCCTTAGGTACCGCCGTCCTAGTTGGACTTGACTTTGTTACCGGACAAAATCGGGCTATGTGACTGTCTTTTCCACAATTGAAACACACCTTAGAAGGCTGTGAACAGTTTGGACTTATGTGTCCCTCCTCTCCGCATCTGTAGCATCTAACTGGCGGTCGCTCTCCTCCCCTAGAATTTGTTGTTGGTCTTTGGTCTTTGGTCTTGTCAGTCTTGATGTCTTTTCGTCATTGTTGAATCTCCTCTTTTTGAAATTTCCACTTGACTCACCTCTCCAATTGTCATGGCCACGATGACCACCCAAGTGGTTACCGCTTTTGTCTGTATTTTTCCCTCCTCGCTGGTAATCATCGCTCGATGATCATTGCCACCACCAGTGACCTCTGTCAGGTCCTTGGTTGAACATACTCGTTATCACGCTCTAATAATTGAGCCCTCATTTACAACATCTGAATATAAAGAAAATTTATGAGAGATAAGATATTGTCGAATCTCGGGTTTTAAACCTCTCAGAAACATCTGCGTTATACGTTCCTCATTTTCTACCAAATGAGGTGCAAACCTGGATAACTCCGCGAACTTCACCTCGTACTGGGACACCGTCATGTTATTCTGTTCTAGTCTAATAAACTCTACCTCCTTCATATTACGAATACTTTCAGGAAAGTACTTGTCATTGAACAGTTTCTGAATCTTTTCCCAAGACATGTTGACTGCAACTGGCTGGGTACGCTTCACAGATTCCCACCAATAATCTGCCTCACTATGGAACATAAAGGTTGTGAATGGAACCTTCTGTTCCTCTGTGCAGCCCAAGACATCGAATATCTTGGTCATTTGCTTAACCCACGTTTTCGCCTTAATCAGATCGGGCTTTCCCTAGAAATCTGGTGGTCCCAACTCCTTGAACTGCTTGGCTGTTGATGATTGGGTAATATACCCATGAATCGGATATACTTGGGCTTAGATTTGTGTATTCTCGAGTCCTTTAGTAGCATTTTTACTGTGTTTATGTTTTGATTTACAGGTTTGGTAGCTGTAAGAACACTTGGGAGAATTTGAACTGAAAAGGGGCATAATAGTCACTTTCTACATACCAAAGATGCTGTATGCTTATAACGATAGACTAATCCCAAATGGTCGGGGCGTTGGGGCGGATATTTAGTTGACCAAGGCGCGTACGTGGATCAGGTGTTGACTTGCATTAATGGGTTGGTTATTAAGAAGTTGATTTGAAAAGGGAATGGGTTGGACAAGTGGAGTATATAAAGGCTAGTTTAATTAAAAAGGGGATCTAATCTACATAATTGAAGGTTGATTAAGGAGCAAGAGGAGAATTTGAAGATTTTCACTTGGAGTTCTTCTTCTTCATTATTCTTTTAACTTGTGTAATTCGTTAAGGATGATTTTTCAAATATTATTAGTTTTAATTTCCGTTATGAATTAAATATTTGATTTATTCCAATTATTTATGTTGAAGTGAATTGTTCATCTTGCTTTGTGCCGATTGTTTAATTATCTGGCCAATAATTACCTTGTTACTCTAGAAGGAATTGAAAGAGGAATTCTAGGGTTAGAACTGGGCATGGTGACATGTGACTTAGTTATTTGCACAGTGAATAATTAGGTTTGTGAATAGAATGGAAATATCTGTTTGCCACATATAACACCTTATAAGGAATTGGGATTGAAGAGAGTTTAATTCAATTATTTTGCATAGGAATATAGCAAGATTAATCTGGGTTAAATAGAAGGCAATTGATCACTTTGAAAAGGACTTTTGGCACTTGAGAATTCCTGTTAACAATTCAGTAGACATAATAATTGGGATAATTGGATAATTGGATAATTGATTTATAGTTCATAATTGGGGATATTGGAGTCTTAATCCTTATTTATCTGAATTCAATCAAACTTTAGTTTTGTTTATTTGCTTTATTTTAGAATAATATCTTTTAGTTATTTTAATTTAGTTTTCTTAAGTTGAAAAATCCCAATTTATGGTTGTTTAAATAAAATTAAATTGATATAGTGCTAGTAGTTGGAATTTATTAATTAGAATTCTCTGTGGGATCGACACTCTATCTTATCACTCTATTACTTGTTGACCGTGTATACTTGCATGTTTGCTTTGACTGTGAAATCAACCAACAAGTTTTTGGCGTCGTTGCCGGGGAATTCTTTATTAGTATTAATTCCATATTAGTTATAATCAATTTGGTCTTAATTTAAACGTTACTTATTTTTCTTCTTCTATTTGCAGGAATTCTTTGTGAGTGTATGCACACTAGATCAAGGGCGAAAAAGGAACTTTTTCCTTATACGGATGATATTTAAAGGAAGTTCCAGAAATTGCAGTCGACTAGTGTAGTGTCACCTGTGGAAGAAGAACTGGCAGACCAAGAAATTCCAGCGAACATGGCAGGGAACGACTAGAAATCACTTAGGGACTATGCCATGCCAAATGTCACGGATATACAGTCAAGTATTAGGAGGCCGACGATCAATGCAAACAGTTTTGAGATTAAACCGGGAACAATTCAGATGCTTTAGAATACATGTCATTTTGGGGGTAGTTCGATAGATGATTCTAATGAACATATCTTAAGTTTCTTGGAAGTTTGTGACACCTTCAAATTCAACAATGTATCGGAAGATGCTACAAGGTTGAGGATGTTCCCGTTTACCTTGAAAGATAAAGCGCAAAGTTGGCTATACTCTTTGCCTCCTGGCTCAATCACCACTTGGGATAACTTAGCTCAAAAATTTCTAGCTAAGTTTTTCCCACTAGCGAAGTCGGCAAAACTACTGAACGATATTCACACCTTCGCACAGTTTGACTCTGAATCATTATATGAGGCGTGGGAAAGATTTAAGGATATGCTCCGTAAGTGCCGTCATCATGGAATTCCGCAGTGGATGCAGTTAGGGATATTTTGTGATGGTTTGCACGCTTCCACGAGGGCCAATATTGATGAAGCAGCAGGGGGAGCGATCATGTCTAAGAGTTTTGATGAGGCATATCAGCTGTTAGAGACAATGGCCACCAACATCTATCAGTGGCCCATGACTAGGTCTAATCCTCCGAAAACACCAGGAAAGTATGACGTAGATGCGATAACAGCATTAACAGCACAAGTGGCTACAATGGCTAAGTAAATGGAAATATGGCGTCCACAATCCACACAACAGGTAATGATGGTTTGTGAATTATGTGCTGGGGGTCATGCTACAGATCAGTGTGCAATAAATTCTGAATCAGCTCAGTTCGTAGGGGGCTATAATCGATCTACCCAACCTTACCCGAATTAAAACGCATATAATCCGGGATGGAGAAATCATCCTGGGTTTTCATGGAGTAACAATCAAGCTCAAGCTCAAGCGCCGAGACAACAAAAGACATCCGGATTTCAAAATCAGACACAACAACCAGAGCGAAAAGCAAGTTGGGAAGAAAGCTTGGATAGATTTGTTAAAGCTTCTGAAAAAATGAACGAGGCAAATGAGAAAAAATTTAATCAAATAGAGCTTAATATTCATAGCCAAAGTGCGTCGATCAAGAATTTGGAAAATCAAGTGGGGCAGATATCACATGCACTGAATAACCGACCACTTGGAACACTTCCGAGTGACACAGAGAAAAATTCGGGCAGAGATGAGCATTGTAAGGCCGTAACTCTACGAAGTGGAAAGGATTTTCAAGATACAGTTACGGATAGGGAAAAGAGAGACAATGCAACAATTGAAATAGAGGAAGTGGTGGACACCGAAAAACGTCAAGATGAGACCTTAGAGCAGAAAGGACCGGAACCAACCATCACAATGCCTCCTATACCGTACCCGCAGAGGTTTTAGAAATCCAAGTTGGATAAGCAGTTTTCATGATTCTTGGATATTTTCAAAAAATTGCATATCAACATCCCCGTTGCCGAAGCCTTGGAACAAATGTCGAGTTACGCCAAGTTTATGAAGGAGGTTTTGTCAAGAAAGAGGAAATTGGGTGAGTTCAAAACAATAGCATTGACCAAAGAATGCAGCGCGATTATTCAGAATAAGTTACCGCCGAAGCTTAAGGACCCAGGTAGCTTTAATATACCATGTGAAATTGGAAATCAATTCTCGAGACGAGCATTGTGTGATTTGGGGGCCAGTATAAATTTGATGCCATTATCCATCTACAGCCAGTTTGGACTTCAGGCTCCACGATCGATAAATATCAGTTTGCAGTTGGCGGATCAATCGGTTACATATCCACAAGGTATTATTGAGGATGTTTTAGTTAAAGTGGATAAATTCATTTTCCCTGTGGACTTCTTTATCCTGGATTGTGGAGTGGATAGCGAAATTCCAATAATTCTTGGGAGACCTTTTTTAGCAACGGGTAGAACTTTGATTGGCGTTCAAAAATGTGAATTGACGATACGAGTTAAAGATCGACAGGTCACTTTTAATGTTTTTAAGTCAATATCTTATCCGAAAGAAAAAGGTGAATGTTTGCGGGTTGATATCATGGAGGAATTGGTTAATCATAAGTTCAGTGGAAATTACTCGGAGGATCCGCTTGAATCCATTTTGCTTGGGACAAACGACTGCGGCATAGAAGAGGACATTGAATATGTCAAATGGCTAAATACATCATCAGTCTTTCGAAAAAGCAATCAATCATTCGACACCCTTGAGAGGCCCGTAACGGAAGGTAAAAAGTTCAAACCCTTGATAGAAGAGCCACCAGTGTTAGAATTAAAGCCACTACCATCTCATCTGCATTATGCTTATTTGGGAAAAGACGTTACCCTACCAGTTATTGTTTCGACGGAGTTAACTAACACACAAAAGGAGAAACTGTTACGGGTCTTGCGAGAGTTTAAAACAGCAATTGGGCGGACTATAGCGGATATTCGGGGAATTAGTTCATCTTATTGTATGCACAAGATTCTAATGGAAGAGGGGGCAAAACCAACCATTGAGATGCAAAGAAGGCTAAACCCCATTATGAAGGATGTGGTGAAAAAGGAGATTATAAAGTGTTTGGATGCCGACATTATTTACCCTATCTCAGATAGCTCATGGGTAAGTCATGTACAATGTGTACCAAAGAAAGGGGGTATGACAGTGGTGAAGAATGAAGCTAATGAGCTCATCCCTACTCGAACAGTTACAAGATGGAGAGTATGCAAGGACTACCGCAAACTGAATAAAGCCACTCACAAGGATCACTTCCCCTTGCCGTTCATTGACCAAATGTTGGATAGGCTAGCGGGACATTAGTTCTACTGTCTTCTGGATGGATATTCTGGGTATAATCTAATTGCCATAGCACCGGAGGATCAAGAGAAGACTACATTCACATGCCCATACGGTACGTTTGCATTCCGGCGTATGTCCTTTGGTTTATGTAATGCGCTGGAAACCTTTCAACGGTGCATGATGGCGATCTTCTCTGATATGGTCGAGCAGAATTTGGAGGTATTTATGGACGATTTTTCTGTGTTCGATGATAGTTTTGATTTATGTTTGAAAAATCTAATTTTAGTGTTGAAGCGATGCGTGGAGACTAATTTGGTTCTTAACTGGGAAAAATGTCACTTTATGGTAAAAGAAGGGATTATTTTGGGACATAAGGTTTCTGCAGCAGGGTTAGAGGCGGATAAATCGAAGATTGAGACAATTGAGAAATTACCCCCTCCATCATCTATGAAGGGAATCCGGAGCTTCTTGGGTCATGCGGGTTTCTACAGACGCTTCATTAAAGATTTTTCCAAGATTTCAAAACCCTTATGTTCCCTGTTGGAGAAAGACGTGCCTTTTAAGATGGATCAGTCATGTATTGAGGCATTTGAGGTCTTAAAGAAGAAGTTGGTCTCTGCTCCAATTATTGTGGCGCCTGATTGGTCTTTACCATTCGAATTGATGTGCGACGCCAGCGACTATGCAGTTGGAGCAGTATTGGGACAACGTTACGATAAGATTTTTCACACTATCTACTATTCCAGCAAGACGTTGATAGATGCTCAATTGAACTACACAACCACCGAGAAAGAATTACTTGTAGTTGTGTTTACCTTCGACAAATTCAGAGCATATCTGATTGGGACCAAGGTAATTCTCTATACAGATCATTCTGTCATTAAGTATCTGATTGAGAAGAAGGACGCTAAACCAAGGTTAATATGGTGGGTGTTGCTGCAACAAGAGTTTGATTTGGAGATTCGGGATAGAAAAGGTACAGAAAATCAGGTGGCGGATCATCTTTCTCGGTTGGAAAATGCAGAGGTAAAAAAGAAAGACAACGTCATAATCAATGAGAAATTTCCAGATGAACAACTTCTTCGAGTAACCCCAATATTACCATGGTATGTTGATTATGTGAATTACGTGGTTGCTAAAGTGTTACCCCCGGATTTGAACTCACAGCAACGTAAGAAGTTCCTCCACGACGTGAAGCAGTATTATTGGGATAAACCATTTCTATTTAAGGCATGCGCAGATCAAATGATTAGACGTTGTGTGCCACATGAAGAGATGGACAGCATAATGGGTCATTGCCACTCATCAGATTATGGAGGCCATTATTTCGGTGATCGAACAGCAACCAAAGTGTTACAATCAGGATTTTTCTGGCCTTCGTTATTCAAGGATGTGTATCTCTATGTGCTAAAGCGTGATCGGTGCCAACGCGTAGGTAATATCTCCAAGCGCAATGAAATGCCACTCAACTCAATTTTGGAGGTAGAATTGTTCAACGTATGGGGAATCGATTTTATGGGACCTTTCCCATCATCTTTCAATAATCAGTACATTTTGTTGGCAGTCGATTATGTTTCCAAATGGGTAGAAGCCGTAGCTTTACCTATGAATGATGCCAATGTTGTCCTTTGATTATTAAAGAAAAACATTTTCACACGATTTGGGACGCCAAGGGCGATAATAAGTGATGAGGGAACTCATTTCTATAATAAGCAGTTCACTAAATTGCTTGTAAAGTATGGGGTTCGTCATAAAATTGTCGCCGCGTATCATCCCCATACCAATGGTCAAGTGGAGGTCTCGAATAAGGAAGTCAAACGAATTCTAGAAAAGGTGGTCAATCCATCCCGAAAAGATTGGTCATTGCGTCTTGACGATGCTCTATGGGCATATCAAACATCGTACAAGAATCCGATCGGCATGTCACCTTACAGAATGGTATATGGAAAGGCGTGTCACCTCCCAGTCGAGCTAGAACACAGTGCACACTGGGCCATTCAGAAACTGAAATTTGATCTACAAGCAACGGGTGAGAAGAGGTTACTGCAATTAAACGAGATGGACGAATTTCGGTTCAATGCTTATGAGAACGTAAAACTATACAAGGAGAAAGTCAAAGCCTGGCATGATAAAAAAATTCTTGATCGAACGTTTGAACCGGGCCAATAAGTCCTGCTTTTCAACTCACGATTGCGTTTATTTCCTGGGAAACTGAAATCATGTTGGTCGGGACCTTTCAAAGTTGTATCTGTTGCACCACATGGTAAAATCAAAGTCGAGGAACCGAATTCAAAATGCAAATTTAAGGTCAACGGTCAACGATTGAAACATTACTAGAGTGGACCTATCGAACATCAATCCACGGTTATGTACCTATCCAATCCAGTGGCCAACTGAGCACAATAACAAAGTCGGGCTAACGACTTAAAACCAAGCACTTTAGGGAGGCAACCCCATAATTTTTAGTTTAATATGTTTCATTTTTCTTCATTTAAGATATGTGTTGGGTATTCCATTCCATTAGTTTATTATTTGTTAGTGTAAGTTTTGCATGATAGTCTCTATATATAATGTCTATGCAGTGCACGTAACACTTCAGAACAAGGCTCGTTACTCAAGGGCCAAACAAGAAGAAGGACATGCAGCGCCCCAGTGCTTGACCAAAGAATCAATCCCTGTTGCTCAGCGCCCCGGCGCTATAAAGTACTATGGTCTCAGCGCCCCGGCGCTTGGGGTTAGTGTCATCCCCTATAGTTCAGCACCCCGGCTCTATATTCCTTATGTAACTCAGCGCCCTAGCGCTAAGGCTTTACACGCAACCCTGTTGCACAGCGCGTCGACGCTCCTCACAAGTTCAATCCCAGCGCCGGCGCTGAAGCGAGAATAAGAGTCCACTTTGTTTCCAACAACTGAATGGTTCACTTCTTTTTCTTTCAACTCCTTCACGTCTCCACTACTGTATCCACACACGGTCAGATGGTAACTGCCTTTGAAACCTTTATATAACTTTATTCTCTAACGCTAGTTCACATCTCCATTCAGAACTTCACTTTTTGCAGAATAGACCCTCTACTATCGATAGTACACAGGTATGTACAGAATTACATTCACGTTTGAGTGGATCCACATCTTTTTACTTGCAAGAATGGTAAAATAATTTTCAATTTGATTCACCTTCTCTTCATCTCTAGTGCAAATTTTCATGCTTATGATCTTGAATAGCGCATATAGCATGCATATGAATCAAGTTGATGGGACACTAATTTTGATTAAGTTACCATGCCTAGGTGATTGGTGTAGGCTATGGGTTTATAATTGATAGAAAACCAAGGGTGATTCAAAGAAAATGATCTGATGCCCATAACGTGTTCGATAAATTGCCTAACTCAATGCTCCTGGTTAAAGTAGCATACATCAACACAGCCACACACATTACACAACATAGGTCCACTGTCAAACATTTATCTCCATATTGTGGGCGGGCTAAAACATGTTAACGCATACAAGGGATCATATTGCTTTGCTTGACACATCTTTTGGGCAAATCGTGTGTTTCTTTTGCCAAGTGTAGAAGTTGACTCATACATCCGTCTAAGCGGTGCAAGTGTGCATTTTCATGCTATTTTGTGTTCTGCTACAATCATGTATTCAACATACACATAAATTTTGAAGTTTGGGGGTAGTGTCATGGATACGTGTATCCCAAATAAATTTGTGTCAATTGTTTCTGATTATAAATTCGAATTCTTGCAGAAATTTATCAATGGCATCAAAACGTCAACGCGGTGAAGATTCCGGTGCCGCCTCGGCTCCACCAAAATTTGATAATTGCAGGTTCGTCAGTGTCGAGGCACAGGAACGCTACAATAAGATGGCTACCCGCTCACTTATCCCTGAACGAGGTTTAAGGCCCGATCATCCTAAAGACTGGGACATAGCGGTCATGATAGCTGAGAGGAATTGGTTCACACTCACCGAGCAGCCCGATCCAGTCGTAATTGTAATTGTAAAAGAGTTCTATGCCAACGTGACCGAGCATTACCATTATGGGGTCTTTGTGAGGGGAAAAACAGTTGAAATTGGCGAAGAAGACATTAACTGGTGCTATCAACTACCAGTAGAGGGCCTGAATGATGAGTATGTTAGACTCGTCAGTGATGGGCCGGACTATGAAAAGATAATTCATGAGCTTTGTCAACCGGGCACCACATGGACCGTGCATGAGCGTGGCAGCATGACTTTTCCACTGTCTCACCTCAGTCTATATGGAAAGGCATGGTATGCCTTTGTTTGCGCCAAACTCATTCCATGCACACATGTGAGCCACGTCACCAAAGAAAGGGTTATGGTGCTATATTCAATTATACGAGGCCTAAAGATTGATATCGGCCACCTTATTCAGCAGTCTATTCTCCGAGCATCACGACGAGGGACCACAGGAGGGTTACCACATCCGTCTCTCATTTGCATTTTGTGTGCTAAGTTTGGGGTAAAATGGAAGTTGGATGAGATGATTCAGCTGCCAATGCCCGTGTTTGACCACAAGTTGATAAGCAGGTATAAAGTGTGGACAGGTGGGGCAAACCACCCTAGGGGATTGGGTTTCACAATTCCCCAAGTTGAAGCTTCTCAAGCTCCACCACCTCAAGCTCCACCTACTTATGGCCCTTCCTCCGCAGCTCACCATGGTGTGGTTCCAGAAGCAGTCCAGCATGAAATAGATGGATGGTTCTACAATCTCGAAGCCCAAAATGTCCGCCTGTCTGAACGTCAAGATGTGATCTACAAGTACTTGGTGGACCAAATTTGCGACCAGTATGCTATGAATGCCCAAATTGCTTTTCGTGTTAATTTCAATCGATTCCCCTTGCTCCAGCTTACGCTGTGTTTCCCCCTTCTGATCTAGAGATGAGCGAGAATGATGATGCTCTACCCGAGGAATAAGCTTGTCAGGGAAGTCCTCTGTCTTATATTGTTTTATCTTTCGCATGAGGAAGTTGCTCTAGATAAGTTTGGGGGTAGATTATTTTTATTGGCATTAGTAGGTTGTCATAGTTTGTGTATGCTTTGAATTGTTATTGTTGGTTAAATATTGCATTTAGGATTGCATGTTAATTCCAGCCTTTGATAGTACGTATGTTTGGGGCCAATGATGAGTTTAAAATTGCAGGAACAAGTCTAGTAAGGATTGTTAAGCTAGTGATATGATTTTCTTGGTATGATTTAAATCTTTATCTGTTTGACACTGATATTATAAGGATAGCACATTTTAAACAATGACCATGTTGGTTATGATAGTTTAAATGGATAGATAATAGAGTTCTAGAGGATGAATGCTAGTGAAATGAAGGAACAATTTGAATAGCTAGTGAAGACTGAATTTAGACATAAAATCAAGTTTGGGGGAAACATATTTGGAGTATATAAGCTTAAAAAAAAGGAATAAACATCATGGCGTGCTTGTCTAGTTTTGTGGCCTTTGTTACTTGAGTAAGAAAGCCCGAGGGGATTGTCTCTACACCTAGCGCCTTAAGGTCTTAATGGCTTGGGAGTCATTGGTCGAAAGCTCGTTAAGGTTGCATTGAAAAGCCTAAGGAAATAAGACAATGCATAGTCATGAGAAAAAAAATGAAAAAAATTTTGATAAAGCGAGAAAAGTGCAAAAAGCCCCCGTATAACAAGAACAAGCATAAGTATTCCATTTTGACCCCTGGACTTTGGTGATTGTTTAATTTCAGTTGAATCGAGTTTATTTGATGAGTTCTTAAGTTTAAGCTGTATGATGCCTATTAAGAAATTTATTATCTTTCATATTTTGCTGTTCATTGGTTAGCATGGTTGTTGAACACACACTCACAATATCAGTAATAATAGATTTAAATTCATTGATTGTTGGGATATTATTGATCTGCTTTAACATGATGTATTAGCATGTTTTTGTGATTTTTTAGAGGCCTGTAGCTATACGTGAGTTATTGGATTGCTGGAATTAAGATCAATTCGATTGTTTGCATTTGCATGATGTTTAGTTTTTCGTGTTGTTTGTGTTTTGTTGCTTGAGGACACGCAACGATTTATGTTTGGGAGTATTTGATGATTGGGTAATATACCCATGAATCGGATATACTTGGGCTTAGATTTGTGTATTCTCGCGTCCTTTAGTAGCATTTTTACTGTGTTTATGTTTTGATTTGCAGGATTGGGAGCTGTAAGAACACTTGGGAGAATTTGAGATGAAAAGGGGCATAATAGTCACTTTCTGTATACCAGCGCCGGGGCGCTGGGGCGGATATTTAGTTGACCAAGGCACGTGCGTGGATCAGGCGTTGACTTGCATTAATGGGTTGGTTATTAAGAAGTTGATTTGAAAAGGGAATGGGTTGGACAAGTGGAGTATATAAAGGCTAGTTTAATTGAAAAGGGGATCTAATCTACACAATTGAAGGCTGATCAAGGAGCAAGAGGAGAATTTGAAGATTTTCACTTGGAGTTCTTCTTCTTCATTATTCTTTTAATTTATGTAATTCGTTAAGGATGATTTTTCAAATATTGTTGGTTTTAATTTCCGTTATGAACTAATTTCTTTAATTAAGATTCCAATTGAACCTTTTATGATTATGAATTAATTATTTGATTTATTCCAATTATTTATGTTGAAGTGAATTGTTCATCTTGCTTTGTGCGGATTATTTAATTATCTGGCCAATAATTACCTTGTTACTCTAGAAGGAATTGAAAGAGGAATTCTAGGGTTAGAACTGGGCATGGTGACATGTGACTTAGTTATTTGCACAGTGAATAATTAGGTTTGTGAATAGAATGGAAATATCTATTTGTCGCATGTAACATATAAGGAATTGGGATTGAAGAGAGTTTAATTCAATTGTTTTGCATAGGAATATTGAAATATTAATCTGGGTTAAATAGAAGGCAATTGATCACTTATCACTCTATGGGATCTACACTCTATCTTATCCCTCTATTACTTGTTGACCGTGTATACTAGCACGTTTGCTTTGATTGTGAAATCAACCAACAATTTATGATGAATCACAGCGTTGCTTTCATTTCCACCGTATTTTGTACACGAGTCTCCTCGTCCGATTTTGCATGAACCGCAAAAAGCTTCTAAACATCGCATCATTCATCGCTTGCTCTAGTAGTGTTGTTTACGGGAGGAATATTGCCTTCCCGTTGCACGCCTCTCTTGGTTGGTAATCAAAGGTTGTTCCACGATCTCATAGACTCCATTGTTAACGCTCTCAATTGCCATTCTTAAAAACTACCATAAAATAGGGTTAATTAAACAAATTAACATATCACATAATATCCCTATATTATGATTGACCAACAAATAAGCTTAGGTAGGACACACTAGCAAAGGATTTACTCATCTCTCCCCTCCTAGTTCTATTCCCCGATCTCCGCCGGAGACCATATCCCTAAGCTCTGATACCAACTGTGACGCCCCCAAAATAGGTATACATCACCCATTCTGAGTCGCCAAAAACATGGTACAAAAAAACAACTACAACTTTATTAATACAATTGTCATGCAAAATACGACAACACATACTGTGAGTTTAAAAACAAATATTATCTTCTAGACAATATCAACACCAAAATAAAGTCCTCATTAAAATTATTGATGTACTATTTTACAAAAATAGTGAGGACTGCTAAAACAACTGT
Source organism: Panax quinquefolius (assembly GCA_020205615.1). Lineage (NCBI taxonomy): Eukaryota > Viridiplantae > Streptophyta > Magnoliopsida > Apiales > Araliaceae > Panax > Panax quinquefolius. Next base: position 2,263,447 of record JAINUW010000529.1, on the reverse strand, counting down.
CTAGGACCATCACTCTATACCCGACTAGTTCTTGTTATGTTCTCGCTTCCTGAGAAGAAAAATGGACAAAAAGGAAAAGGATGAGCTCAACTAGCCCAGTAAAGAATATTATGACTAAGATAATATACAACAAATTATCCTTAGCCTTCAACAAGGAAAAATCTGATAAAATACAATAGACAACAAGTTTTAGATCAACAACTGCAGCGGAAACAACAATTCATTAGAAGAGTTAAGTAGAGCATGAAGTCTACTATCATCTTTGAATTTAAAAGTCCATCATCAATATTTTATCCCTGTAACATCAATCAATATACATCTTGCATCAAATATTTATCTTTGAACTACGGGCCAAATATATTCATTTGTATCACCAGTTGGTCATGTTCATCTCAACACCTGCTTATCTTTGCACTACGGGCCAAAGATATTCATCAGTTAATCATACATCTTTGCACTACAGGCCAAAGATATCCATTAAGTATCACCATTAAGGACTGAGGATGATGAAAAATATTTTAGAGAATGAATCCAATGGAACAGAAGGGCAAATATTAGGGATTCGTATTTTGCTTTATACAAATTCAATAATACTCCATAATAACCAAGTGTGAAGTTGAATAAAGATCAAAACATGGATACAATCAAAGATAGTAACCATAAAAGACATCTGGGACGAAAAAGAGAAAATATCATTTTTCGGTGAATAGTGTGGTATTTGTGAATAGTGTCGTATACGTGAATAGTAACCCCGACACAAAAGTTCCAAATTTGATTAAAAAGTTCAAACTAATATTTCAGCACAATGATATTGAAGAAAATAATATCATTTAAGAAGAAAATAACATCCCTTACCTCAAAGAAACAGTACTTCGGAATGAAAGGTCGGATATGATGCTGAACGAAACTTGTATTGAATAGCAACTCTCAAAGTATCTAAATACTCACAAAATATGATCGATAATATAGAGAGAGAGAGAAAGAGAGAAAGCTTATGTTTTTGGTGTGATTTTTAATTCTAACTTAGCCCTCTATTTATAGGAAAATGTTAGCACGCCGAAGCAGACTTGACCTGCTACCTAATGGCTTTTCCTGCTACTATTGCCACCCACCGCATTTGAAATAAAATTCAGCACATTTCTTCACTAACCACAAGTGGGGCCCACTCAATTCTAGAATTTTCCACCAAAATAATTTTTAAACCAAATTTCCGAATCAGTCACCTCTTAAAATTCATAACAAATCATACGTTCATTTTTAACGGTTCAAAATTTGTGGACAAATACTCAACTTAAATATGTATAACATATCCAAAAATCACAACAATCCAATGGTCAGATTAAAAATTATAACTCACGCAATATATCGTAAAAATACTGATTTGATTTTTAATACTTTCATTCCGACAAAAATACTGATAAAACACCTCAACATTAATTCCTGCAATTATAACCACATAAAATAAATCCATCATTTATATCCGCATCAAATAAATATTTTCTTATCATATAAATCAATAATTATTTATTCACAAATAATATTACAGAATCACAATTATGATAACCAGGCCGTTCCTAGGAAAGTGGGGGCTTTCCAATAAGGATTTCTCCTTACTGGTGCGCAATTAGGTGACCAAACCTCTCCTTAAACAGAACTTTCTAGACATTGTCAATAATGTTATCTAATAATATTATTCAAATAATATGAATTATTGATCTGATAATGAGAAATATTGTGCAGTGACAATTATTGAAACAACAATAATATAAAATATCACCGCACCAATTATTGAATCAATAAAATAAAATATTGAACAATAATTATTGTAACAATTATTGAGTAGTACCTTCTTACGTAAGAATCAATAATTCAAAAATACTGTGAAATACCGTGTGTACTACTGTGCACCCACGTGTATTATTATATTTTAACCACCGGGTATTCCAATAGTACTAATGGTAACAACTACGTCGTTATTTATAAAAACTCAAACTTGTCGTTTTCTTCATCTGACTGTTATTCTGTTATGAGGCCCACGAATGGCTGCGCCATCGTACGAATATTCCCCGATAACAAGAATATTCCACGACCAAACGAATATTTCCTGACAAAAAAATGAATATTTTATAACCAGTTGCTTATTTTGTAAAATTTGCACATTCCACCCATAACCAAAGTATTATATCAAATTAACACATTATTTCAAGATAATAAATAGAGAAAATTTAATTTTTATTCATAATAAGATGGGGTATTACAATATATATATATATATATATATATATATATATATATATATTTAAAGTGAAATATAAAGCCACGGACCGAAGTCCGGGCATACACACACAACACAACTCTCAACGTGAAGAACAATGTGTGCAAAATGTGGAGGAAAGGCTTTGCAAGGTGTAACAAGGCTTACAGTGGACTGCCAAAAAAGACTTCTATAGCTTTAAATGGATGAACACTTGGTTCCCACTGGTAAAAATATATCAATATATGAGCTCACAAGTGTTTAAAATGAGAAAGCACTCAATTTATGGTATGTACAGAGCAAATTTGACAGGGCTTCCTCGTCGTTTTCTCTTACAAAATGGACACCCTAAGCCCTCTATTTATAGAGGGGGCCCAAGTGTACCTCTCGGCGGTAAATAAATGCACTGCATGGTACGCTGGGGTGCCCCAGGCCCATGAGGTCCCACCGTCTCAAAGTACGTGCATGCATGCAACATGATGTCTGTTCAAACTTTCAGAACATCAATCCGGGCATCCGATTGAGGTGTATAAGACATGTTTCAAAGTGCTTTTGTCGAGAGATAAACAAATGATATGGGATTGGAGGTTGTAAAAAGTCAGGAAGATGGGACCATGCCCTTAGTCTTCAAGCTTCAAATTCCATCCAGTGTGATGCCCTGTGTAGTAGTCACGCAGATTGCAGCTATTTGGTTCTTGTGGGACACTGTTGTGAGGAATGTATGTTGAAATGTGTTGAGATGGCGCGCGTGTGGAATCGAGGTGGCAAAATGACAATTTTTCCCCTTATCGGGGTTATCTCCAATTTGGGTTGATAAAGCAATCATTGCTCAGGGTTATCTCTGAGATTGGACTGCTTCAAGTGTTGAATGTCCTCAGGGTTGTCTTTGAGGTATGTCTGACCCCTCGAGGTTATCTCCGGGTTTGGAATGAGTCCCTTGGGGTTATTTCCGACGTTGACGCTGACTGCAAGGGTTGAAATGAGCATCTCCGGCGTTATCTCTGGAACTGCAACTGCACTCCTTGGTGTTATCTCCGAGGTTGAGATTGAAACTCCCGGTGTTGTTTCCGGGATGGAATATATTGGGGTTATCTTCGAGATTTAAGAGACTTCTCCGATGGGATTTCTGGAACTAGAACTGTTTTGTCCTCCAGGGTTATCTCTAAAAGACGATTCTGCCCTCATGCAATGTTAGTAACAGGAATGGAAAATTTTGAGTGTCTACATGAACTTTTATACAAAAGTCAAACCCTTTGTATATAGGTGCAAAAGAGACATAACACGACTTCCAGATAACTACACATAGACCTACACACATATATATTCAGACAAAAGTTTAAATTGAAAAGTGGCGGTAACCGTGTTATCACGAAAGTCAGAGGGTGCCTAGCACCTTCCCTCCGCTTAATCAAACCCACGGACCCTAACGAATTTCAATTTTGTAAACCAGTTAAATAGTGTCACATCACTAGGTCTTTGTGCAAACCATTTCTCGGATATGTTGGTACAACGATTTAAAAATACCAACTAGCGACTCTTGCAGTCAAATCGTTGACATATACATGTAGGACCTTTTCAAACTTATTTTTTCAAACTAATCTCACCTAACATAAGAACACCAAAAAATAAGAGCAGAAATGGACAAATAAAAATCCCGACGTCGACAATTCTCCAATGTAGTTCCCGTAGGCTGGAGCCTTTTAGCAGGCAACTATGATAGTTTGAATGCTTCCCCTTTCAGGTATGTTGATCAAGGAGGTTAAAGCTGCTAGTGCGTCAGCAAAGTCATTCATGTTCCGAGGAATGTGGAGGAAGGATATTTCTTCGAACTCCGAAGCTATCTGGATAACTTAGCGATGGTAAGGCAGCAAATGTAATTCTTTGGTTGATAGACCCCAGTGGTTTGTCTGATTACCAGTTTGGAATCTCCAAAGACAGTTAACCGTCTAACGCCTATGGATTGGGCTTGCTTCAACCCCATTATACAACCTTTATACTCTGCAGTGTTGTTGGTGTTGACAAACTGTAATTTAATGGCAATGGGATACTGCTCTATCAAAATGGACACTAGAACTGCTCCAGCTCCAGCACCTTTCATGTTTAAAATTACATGAAATGATATCTATTAATTTTTATGTAATGAATGTAGTAAAAGTTGCGTACTTGGGATTAGACTCTGATATATGTAAATTAAGTTTGGTATTTATATTATTGTTATTATTATTAGTATTATTTCCGCTCATAGAAATAATATCGTAAAGCACTGAGTTCGGGTTTCAAGTACCTGAATTGTAGGGCATTACACCATGGTATCAGAGCTTTAGGGTTAGAAACCTTAGGTGGGATAGACCTTAGGCTATAACCTTGGAACAGAGGGAAATGTTGAAAATACAAATAAATCATATAGAGTTTATAAGGAGATGAATTGAATAAATTCATCATAAAATAAAATAAAAGATAACTTATATAAAACTATTATTTGTTATGTGTATATATTATATGCTAATCAGGATAATTTATGTGTGTAGATGTTAGATAGAAAGGATTAGGATACCCTCAGATCGTAAAGAAGGAGTCAACCTCCATAATCAAGCCAATGTCAAAGCCAATAGCTAAAATAGAGGGTCACACTGATAGCAACCCTAATGAGGTGATTATACTGGAAAAGTGTAGTACCGTTCCCAGAAACAATAGTATAACTAATAGGTAAAGTATAATTAGAGAATAGATGGTCAAGCTCAAGTTCTTAAACTCATATGTTTGTTGTGAGTTCTTAAACTCATAATGTGTGGTAAGTTTGACGAACTTGGTATAGTTATGTGCGAATAAATTATTGAGGATGATGGGAATATATAGAATACTAAGCAATTGATCCTTAGTGAAGGCGTAAGAAATAAGTTGTATTAGTATTACTTGAATATGTATGATTTTATGTTATATATAGGATATGTATGTGGGTATAATAGAATATTCTTTAACTTTTGTATAAGTTGTAGCAGCGAATCCCGACTTCTGAGTCACAAAGGGATAGCGGATGTTTAAAGCAGTATGTGTTATAGTATGTCAAGTGCTATAAATATGAATCTATGTTGGATTAATGAAATAAGTTGGTATAAAGATAGTAATTATTTATCTGAGCACTGGTTAGTACAGTAAACCAAAATTTTAAAATCCAATCTTTTGAATACATGATTATTTAAGTAGAAAATTTCGCGTTATATATTAAACGTATACGATAAGGCTTAGAATGTAAGTTAATAAAGAATAATTTATGATAATGCCGCCAAGACGAAAATGAAACCAAAGGGCAGAAAAATCACAAAGAATGCTTTGGAGGAAAACCAAACCCGATCACGTAATTTTATAATAATGGTCGCTCAAGCTAAGCGAATGTAATACCAACATGAAAATCACCGGATAATCGATTAAGCGAACTTCAAAGATTTCAAGGCAATTGAACCGCAAGGATTTAGATGATGAACTGACCCTGTAGAAGTGTTTATGATAGCTAGGGTAACGGAGGGGCAAAAGACAGCTTTTTCCACCTATATGATGAAAGGGGAGACGAATTTTTGGTGGGAGGCAAATCAAGCTAGAGTCGGAGAAGGGAGTAGTGGTGGTAGGACTGGAAAAAGGAAATAAGATAATTTTGGGAATACGGAAAATAGGTCAGGAGGTGGAAAGAAACATGTTGTGCAATGTGAGAATTGCAGAAAGAATCACTCGGGAGAGTGTCTTAAAGGTAAGTTTGTGTGTTTTAAGTGTGGGAAGAAGGGACATATCTCTCCTAACTGCCCCAATCCAAGAATGTATAATGGGTGTTTCAGATGTGGATCAATGGAGCATAAGGTGAAGGACTGTTTGAAAAGGAGAATGGAGGTAGGAAGCATAAATACAGGGAAATGTAGCAGGACATTGGCGACAACAGGACCAACTTCAACAAACGAACCAACAGAACCAACTGCAAAAGTCTTCAACATGACTGTTCAAGATTCGGTAACAGTCGGGGATGGAACTCCAGGTATTATTCGAACAAATTCTATTTTCTTATATATGATTTTCTTGTATATATAATAAATTATTTTATAAAGAAATTTTGAAGGAAATTTGAGTTCTATTAGAAATAAAATTTCCGTTTAAGCAGATGGATAAGCTTTATACTAAATAGGAAAAGATCAGTTCGATCAATTATGATCGAGATCTACTTGCAATGATTGTGTATGCTATGTACCCTTGTATGTATAAGTTTTAAAATGGTGATTCCGGGAACGGAATCTTTATAAGGGAGGGTGAATGTAATAACCCGATATTTTCTATATAATTAAATCAAAAATTTTGCATATAATTTTTTTATTATTATTTTAAAGGTAAGAATTCATGCAAGGTAATGTGTATGTATTTATGTGATGAATAAAAAATATATTTATTACATGAATGATTACAAATAAATTTATTTTAGAATTATTGATCATTATAAATTATATTCTTATAATAATCAATTTTATAGTAAAAATGTTTTTATTAATTATTTTCCATGAAATAAGATTTTTATATTATTTAAATAATATATCAAATGATTATAGAATTATTATAATAATTATTTTATTTTATTATATGAATCTATTTCGATTAGTTAAGTTAATTATTTTAACTTACTTAATAATGTTATATATGAAAGATGAATCGATATGGAATCCAAACCCTAATTCTGGATTTAGAATAAGGAAAGGGGATAATAATATAATATTAATTATATTTTAGTGTTATAAATATGTATGTTATGTGTGTAAGGTTAATGTGTGGAATAGTTTTAATGTAACATGTAAAACCCTAATTTTACTGACACCCTAGTTTTGAAGTCAAATGTGACTTTAAAATTTGTCTAGTGGTTGTGTTATGTGGTATATGATATGTATTATAAGTTTTGACGCTAATTATGAAAAATCCTAATTAGTAATTTAAAAACCCTAATTTCTAAAAATAGAAACCTTAAATAGCAATTAGCTAATTGCTAAGTGAAAACCTTAATTTGAAACTCAATTATGAGTTCGAGACTGTTATGTAGCTGTGTTATTCTGATTAAGATTATGTATTATAGAATTTAATGTTAATTAGGTACACCCTAATTAATATTTAAAAATCCTAATTTTTTTAGAAACCCTAATATTTAAATATATAAACCCTACTTTGCTAATTGTGAACCCTAATCGCTAACTTAGCAATCTTAATGCTAATTAGTGAACCTTAAACCTAATTTCCATATTTTATATTATTAGAAAGCTAAACTAATTTAGAAATCTTAAATTGTTTATTTTTAGAAACTAATTTTTACATTTTTTTAGCCCAAAACACAAATTCTAGAAACCAAATTATGGAACCTTAGGGTTAAACCCTAAGGTTTTTCCAGGATTACTAAATAGCCATTAAAATATGATGACAATGATGAAAAAGCCCTTTTGTCACATTTTTATAAGTTGCTTGCAAATCTTACCAAAATTGGAGTTGGTGAACCACTCCATGTGACTAACAACAACTCCCATCAGTCATTTTTCCAGCAATCTCAGCAACATATATTGCATCTATGTAATATAAATAAATTAAGAGAGAGAAAGTGTGCAAAATAAGTTCATTTGTTATCTAGCTCTCATCAAACCTCTTCTCTCTTTACATATACAAAATATACTAGTGTATCGGTCCCAAATACAGCCCCTAGATCACCCAAGATCAGTTAGGAAGATCAAGATCAAGATTGGAACTAGAAGGTATAAACCCTAATTTAATTTTTGATCTTGTATGCTTAGTCTATGTTTGTGTTTATGTGTTTAGTTTTGTGTTAAAAGATGTTTTATGGTGATCTATGTTGTTATAACATAGATCCATAGCATCTTGTATGCTTAGTCTGTGTTTGTGTTTATGTGTTTAGTTTTGTGTTAAAAGATGTTTTATGGTGATCTATATTGTTATAACATAGATCCATAGCATCAAAATGCTTTTAAATTAAGTTTTTTAAAAACTGTCCATGAACCTAAAACTGGTCTGACAAAATAATGTCAGTGGTCGTAGATCTCTGGATGTTCATGATTTTTGTTGTTTGATGTATTAGATCTGTAGTTTGATATGAGATTTTTGTTCTGCAAGTGAAATCACAATCATTTGATGTCTAAATTGTAAGTTATGTTCGGTCGTTGAAACCTGGTTGACGGCATTTACGAATTTAATTCTGGGTAACCTGTAATGCGTGAAAGCAGCCGCTCTAACAACTTTTTTTTCTAATGCCTTGATCTATCGGGTTATCTGTGTATTGTTAATGTTGTTCTAATCAGATTGTAGTGTGTTGTTTGGACCATAGATACATGATTTAATATCCCTTATATCGCAAGTCGGATCGAAGTAGTAGGAGGTCAAATTGGGCAAAACGATCACGAGGTCAGATTTTTGGATTTTCCAGAAACCGTAAGAACAATGTTTCTCACAATGTTTTACCGAACTAGATATGATTAATGTTTTATATTTGGACTGAGATGAGGATAGGTTATGGTTCCTTGACATAAGGACTACAGATGTGAAGCATGAGACCAGATGAACAATGACTGGAACATAGAATTAATTGGGCTGGAAAGTGGTACCTATGAAGCTGCTAGGTTTCGGGGTTACCCAGAAAATCCAGAAGCTGTCTAACAGCGACTTTGGGAGATCAGATCTACTTATGTGTTTGTTGTATGACCTAGATGATGGTTGGTCATTGTAGTGTTACATTTTAACTACACGATAAAGGTTCAAGCTAACCCAGAAATGAATTACACTGAGAATTATAAGCGGTCAAACGTTGACCCTTGCTAACTGAGCTGTCAGGGTTCTTGAGCTCAAGAACACCAATAATGACGATTCTTATCGCTATATACCTATATAAGCAATAGCTTTAATTATTTTTAATTTCTGATTTTCTAGAAATTGAATAAAAATAGAAAATAAATTCTAAAAATTACAAAAAAGGTTTTAAAAATTATTTTAAATTATGAAACTAACTTCTAATTATTTGGGATATTTCTCATTAATAATTATAATTATTTAAATATTAATGGTATTTAATTTATTTAATTAGTAAATTAAATAAATTAGAGAAAATGATTTTAATATTATAAAAATCATTCTAAATAAGAATAAAGTGTTTAAAAATATTTTAAATTTAAAATGTAATTTTCAATATTTTTGGAGATTTCTCATTAAGAATTAATATTAGTGATATTAAATTTATTTAATCATTATATTAAATAAATTAATTTAAAAATGATTTTAATATTAGAAAAATTATTTTAAATGAAAGTAAAGAGTTTAAAAATATTTGAAGTTATAAAATATAACTTTCAATATTTAAAGGTAAATTTTATTAATAATTTAATATTAAATGATATTTGATTTATTAAATAATTATAATAAATAAATAGTTTAAAAATGGTTTTATTAATTTAAAAATCATTTAAAAAGGATATAAAGTAATTAAAAATATTTGAAGTTATTATTAATGATTTTTAATATTTTGATATTTAAATATTAATGGTAATTATTTAAAAATGATTAAATGTTATAAAAATTCTTTAAGGGTAATTGCAATACTTTAAAAATATTATGAGTTATTATAAATAACTTTAATATTTTGGCAATGGTTTCGTTAATAATTTAATATTAATTAAATATTAATAGAATTATTTAATATTTAAATCATTTAATAATGATTCCGGTGTTTGAAAAATCTTGATAAATTCTAATAATTATTTAAAAATTATTATAAGACTATGAAAAATAATTTGATTGATATTTAAATTATCCAGAATAATATTAAGGATACAGGATAAAGTTTTAAACTCGACAACTACCTGATAAAGCCGTCGGTACACTGAAATGATTCAGAAATTGATCTAGACTTATATAACTGGACTAGATTCGTGTTTGTTTGTGATTTAATGACTGATATAATTATTTGACAATGTGATCAGGTTATGTGTTGACTGCAATGAGCAGTATTATGTGTTACAATACAATATTCTAATCGAACGAATGATCTTAATAATGATAAGTTTTGATATAAAAGATAAAACTAAGTTGCGTATTGTAAGCAGCAGACCAGGCAACTATTCTACCTTTGCATTTCCTTTATGCAATGGACAGAAGTAAGAAAGTTTCAGAATTATATTATCATTGTGCCAGAATATTAACTCTATTGTTATCGATTATGTTTTCGATCATTATTTATCAGTACAATATTATTGTATAATTTAGATATTTATTCTTTTCGTTAATTTCTAAATATGGTTATACAAGTGTCCTCACTTGGATAATCATTGTATTTAATTACATGTTGATACACACCTATCGATCTTCGATATGTATACATTAATTAAAAGCCGTCTAAGTTATTTGACCTAGCTAGACACAGATTTAGAAATATCGTTGAACATGATAAAACTTTATTGTATCCAATCAAATTGCTTTGGTTTGGATTCCCGACTAAGTATGAACATCCCGAATATGGGAAAACTTTTATGCGCCCAAGGCGAAAAAGATGAACGATAATATCATTCTTGCATGTAGTATTGATCAGTACAGGGCATATTGGGATGATCACCCTCGCGCCTGTAAGTTATGACGGTTTGTGGATGAAGTTCTGCTAAACCATAGCGAAAATTAAAAAGAATGTTCATAGTCTGTCGACTAATACTCATTTATAGTTAGTACGTAATTTCAAAAAATTTGAAATTGAATTGATATGTTATTATTATTGGTTCAGCTTACTTCACAATTGTTGATTCGTTGTAGAAGTGTCGTATAAAGAAAAAATTTACTTCTTTCAGCTAATATTTATTATGATATTACTTGCTGGGCACTCAAATGCTCATCTTTTCTTAATTTAAATATTTTCAGCTAACTGTGAACAACCAGAAGGTTCGGCCAAGAACAAGGGAAAAGGAAAGCAAATAGAATAAGTGTTATGGTATTCTATATAATAGTATAACTTTATTAAGACAATGATATCTATTAATTTTTATGTAATGAATGTAGTAAAAGTTGCGTACTTGGGATTAGACTCTGATATATGTAAATTTAGTTTGGTATTTATATTATTGTTATTATTATTAGTATTATTTTCGCTCATAGAAATGGTATCGTAAAGCACTAAGTTTGGGTTTCAAGTACATGAATTTGGGGGCGTTACACCCACAACTATCTGGTCTTTAAATATGAGCTCTTGGCAGCTCATTTGAAAAAAAAGAGTAAAAAGGAGAGAAAACTCTATTCATTCAAGCCTGTAACCCATGCTAGAGTGCTCTAAACTGAGTGATTCTTCTGTCTAAACACTTGTAAGCTCGTGTTTTGTAATATACGGTAGTTTAACCAGTGGAAACCGAGTCTTCAAGCATCAAAAGTTATCTGAAGTCTTCTTGGCAGCCCACTACAAGATATTTTCGATTTTTAAGCTTTCTACTACCTACCTACCTATATATATATATATATCCACTAACGTTAAGTCGTGTTGAGTGGGTATGCCCGGAACGTCGATCCGTGGCTTTTTATTGCTTATATATATAGAGAGAAAGATATATATTATTGAACTCGAACTCGAATGAGACTGGATAGAATATCTGATGCGTTTACTGCTTATATATATATATATATATATATATATTTTAGTCCGAATCTGCCGCGGACTCATTTGACGGACTAGCAAACGGACTAAAGGAAAAAAGAAACAAACAGGTTGATGAAATATGGGTTAGCTATAATAGACACACAAAAAACCACTTTCCCAACTCAGACTCTCTCTAACTATCCTCTCTCTCTCTCTCTTAATGCCTCTCCAGTGATTTCTCAGTTCGCGTCAGAAAGGTTATCCGATTTCTCCAATTTCGTACCAAATCCGGCGAGTTCTCTCCCTTTATACGAAGGTAAAACTGAACTTTTTCCATTTTAGTTATATTTTTGAGATTTCCAATCGAACCCAAGACTTGGAAAGAAAATATGGTTTAATTTCTAGGTAGGATTTGACAAAAATAAGATGTAATCAGTAGTTGATTTCTCCATTGAATGTCATTAATTTGTCAAAAATTGGTTCAATTTCTTAAATTTTCATCAGTTCTATCACAATCAGCGGCTTTTATTTCAATTAGTAAGTATTGTTATTGTTAGTTCCCGGAGGCATAACAGATATCTAGAAGGGGGGTAGAATAGATAATTAAAAACTTTTCTTTTAAACTAGTTAGTATGATGGTGATTAATGCATAGCGGAAAGAGTATTTGATAAACCTTCTTTTAGATATCTTGAGTTAATGAGAGTGAGGCAGTTATGACAGTTATAGCAGTTATAATAGTTATAATGGACACATCAGTTTTAAGTGGTTCAGAGCACTTAAAGCTCCTAATCCACTCTTTTACTCCTTGAGTAGGAAATCTAATAAGGATGTCTATTACACTTCTTGAATCTCACAGATTCCATCTAGAATAGCAGTCTAGGCACTTCTTAGTTCACTCTTGAACTCTTCAAGCCTAGCAGACTTGGTTTTTCACAGTTCACTTAGAACTCTTCAAGTCCTTCAGACTTGGAATTCTAACTTCAGTTGATTGGTTGTTGTTGAGATCGTGATTGGTGCTACTTAGTTGCTATTAAGAACTTGTTCGAAAGAATTGAGTAGCTGAGCAAGCTTTCTTTTTTTCTCAGTTCATAGAGTTGAGCGTTGAGTGTTCTTGTGCGTTTTTGTTCAATGCTTGCTTATTTATCTCATCTATCTGTGTTCTATATATATGTGATCTTTTTAAATCAATCCGTTGAAGTCAACTGATGAGGTAATAAATGCGTTTGACATTTCTAAGTTTTGATGGAGACTTTTTTGCACATCTTCTGAATTGCAAACGGTGTATTGTGTGCCTCCATCATGATATTATATTTCAAATCAGAGTCGTTAGGAACACAAAGTCTGGAGTGGACTCGAAGTATTCCTTCTTCATCGATTCTTGCTTCTGGAATATCACCTTCTTGTACTTTCTTCCTCAAACGCATCAGCTGCGGGTTTGTGGCTTGAGTAACTTTAAATTTTTCGATTAAAGTCAGTTCTATGCGTATACTTGACATCATCGCATGGGTCCCCGGAGTCTTGAATTCTATCTTCATCTTTTGTAACTCACACAAAATGGGCCTTTGTGTTGACAACATCGCACTCGTTCCAGCATATGATCTTCTACTCAACGCGTCAGCTACCACGTTCGTTTTTCCAGGATGGTATTGAATGGTGTAGTCGTAATCTTTCAACAGCTCGAGCCAACGTCGTTGCCGCATGTTGAGTTCCTTTTGGGTGAAGAAATATTTGAGGCTTTTATGGTCTGAATATATCTCCACTTTCTCCCCATATAGATAGTGCCTCCAGATCTTTAACGCCGCAACGATCACGCCAAATCTAGATCATGAGTAGGATAATTCCTCTCATATTCTTTAAGTTGTCGGGAGGCATAGGCTATGACTTTCCCATGTTGCATGAGAGCACATCCTAACCCTTTGCCCGAAGCATCACTGTAGATAACAAATCCATCTGAACTAGATGGTATTGTCAGAACAGGTGCCAAAATGAGTCTCCTCTTGAGCTCTTGGAAACTCTTCTCGCATTCCTCGCTCCATACGAATTTTATATCTTTCCGAGTCAGCTGAGTTAATAGAGTAGCGATTCAAGAAAACCCTACCACGAATCTTCGATAATAACCAGCTAAGCCCAAAAAGCTACGAACTTTGGTCACCGTCTTCGGTTGCTCCCAACTTTTTATTGCTTCAATCTTCACTGGGTCAACAGATACTCCTTGTTTAAACACCACGTGTCCAAGGAATGTTACTTCCTCAAGCCAGAACTAGCATTTCTTTAACTTGGCATAAAGCTTGTTTTCACGAAGCCTTTGGAGTACCAACTTCAAATGGTGCTCATGATCTTCCCGACTTTTGGAATATATGAGGATGTCATCAATAAAGACAACAACGAACTGATCCAAATATTCCTCGAATACTCGGTTCATCATATCCATGAAAGTCGCAGGAGCATTAGTCAATCCAAAAGACATGACTAAGAATTCACAATGCACATACCGAGTTCTGAAGACAGTCTTTGGAATATCCTCAGTTCTAATCTTCAGCTGATGATATTCAGAACGAAGATCGAACGAGGTAGCGGATACCTATTCTTTATAGTTACATGGTTTAATTTCCGGTAGTCAATACAAAGTCGCATACTCCCGTCTTTCTTCTTTACGAATAAAACAGGAGCACCCCAAGGAGATGTACTAGGACGAATGAAACCGATGTCCAATAACTCCTGTAGTTGAACCTTTAACTCGTGAAGTTCAATAGGAGCCATTCGATATGGGGTTTTAGAAATGGGCTTTGTACCAGGTTCAAGGTCAATAAAGAATTCAACTTCACGTTCTGGGGGTAAACTGAGAAGTTCTTCAGGAAATACGTCAGGAAAGTCACTAACAACAGGAATATTATTCAAATCTGACATGTCTTTATTCAAATCCATAACATGGGCTAAGAAAGCTTGACATCCATTTTTTAATAAACGAATGGCTTTATAGCTTGATATAAAAGTGATTGATTTTAGTGGTTTAGTTGCTTGAATTCACACAACAGGTTGTTTAAGAATATGAAAACTAAAAACCTTACGAAAATAATCAATTTTGGCATGATGAGTAGTTAACCAATCAATCCCTAAAATCACGTCAAATGCAAGTATCTTTGAAGAGATAAGGTCAACTGGTAATGTGATGGTGCCAACTTGGATCAAACAATATTTATAAACAATGGATGTAATGAAAGTTTCTCCTAACAGAGTCTCCACAGATAAGTCAAAGTCTAATTTCTCCGGAGTCAAGTTTAAACGTTGAGCACAATCAGGAGAGATAAATGAATGGGTAGCACCGGTATCTAGTAATGTATAAACTTCGTAAGAATTTATGACTAGCTTGCCCGTGGTCACCTCGTTTGGGTTCCTCGCATTTTGACCAGTCACAACAAACGCTCTTCCAAGAACTGTTGACTTTGACTTTTCTGGGACGGCCTTTTGAGTCACCATCCCAGCTGAACTTGGTTTCGCTACCGTACAATCTCAAGCGATATGTCCTTCTTTTCCACAATTATAGCATACCTTGAACTGTTATGGATAGTTTTGGCTGATATGTCCCTCTTTTTCGCATTTATAGCATACGACCGGTGGTCGTTCTCCTCCCTTAGAACCAGTTGATGCTGGTGCTGACATCTTCACATTATCATTGTTGAATCTCCTCTTTTTAAAATATCCCCCCGACTCACTTCTTCTACTTTCATGGCCATGATTACCACCAAATTGGTTGCCGCTTTTGTTTGTATTTTTCTTTCCCCCGTTATCGATGCTCGATGATTTCTTGCATCCCGTGATATGACCACAGTTTGTGGTCCCTCGGTTGAACGTACTCGTTATCTAACTCTAATAATGGAGCCCTGTTGACAACATCTAAATATAGAGAAAATTTATAAGAAATGAGATACTGACATATGTCGGATTTCAAACCTCTCAGAAACCTTCGCGACATACGTTCCTCATTCTCCACCAAATGAGGTGCAAACCTGGATAACTCTGCGAACTTCGCCTCGTACTCGGACACCGTCATGTTGATTTTCTCCAGTCTAATAAACTCTACCTCCTTCATATGACGAATACTTTCAGGAAAGTACTTGTCATTGAATAGTTTCTGAAACGTTTCCCAAGACATGCTGAGTGTGGCTGGATGGGTATGCTTTACAGATTCCCACAAATAATCTGCCTCACTACGGAACATAAAAGTGGCGAATGGAACCTTTTGTTCCTCCGTGCATCCCAAGACATCGAATATCTTGGTAATTTTCTTGACCCACGTCTCCGCCTTAATCAGATCTCCTAACTCTTTAAATTGCTTGGCTATGACAAACCGTGCATTGCTATCATTTCCACCTGTATTTTGTACACGAGTCTCCTTTGTCTGATTTTGCATGAACTGCAAAAAGCTTCTAAACATTCCATCGTTTATCGTCTGATCAGTGGTGTTGTTTACAGGAGGAACATTATCGGCCTGTTGCATGTTCTCCTCATTGGTGAGTACAGGCGTCTCCACGGTCTCATTTACTCCACTGTTAACATTCTCAGTTGCCATTCTCAAACACTGCCATAAACAAGGGTTAATTAAAGAAATTAACATATCACATAATATCCCTATATTCTGACCAACCAACAAATAAGCTAAGGTAGGACACACTAGCAAAGGATATACTCGTCTCTCCCTTCCTAGTTCTATTCCCCGATCTCTGCCAGAGATCATATCCCTAAGCTATGATACCAACTGTGACGCCCCTAAAATAGGTATACAACACCCATTCTGAGTCGCCAAAATACATGGTACAAAAATAACTACAACTTTATTAATACAATTGTCGTGCAAAATACGATAACACATAAACTGTGAGTTTAAAAACAAATATTATCTTCTAGACAATATCACCACTCAAATAAGTCCTCATTACAATTATTGATACACTATTTTACAAATTAGTGAGGACTACTAAAACGACTTTCTAGAACCTTCATTCCATACCCCGACTAGTACTCGCTTACATTCTCGCCTCCCGAGAAGAAAAATGGAACAAAAAGGAAAAGGTGAGCTCAACTAGCCCAATAAAGAATATTATGACTAAGATAACATAGAACAAATTATCGTTAGTCCTCAACAGGGAAAAATCTGATAGAATACAATAGACAACAAGTTTTAAATCAATATTCGCAACGGAAAATAATAATTCATTAGAAGAGTTACGTAGAGAATGAAATGTACTTTCTTCTATGAATTTAAAAGTTTTTCATCAATATTTTATCCCTGTAACATCAATGAATATACATCTTGAATCAAATATTCATCTTTGCACTACAGGCCAAAGATATTCATCAGTTGGTCATGTTCATCTTAACACTTGTACATCTTTGCACTACGGGCCCAAAGATATTTATAAGAAAATCAACCATTTTTGCACTACAGACCAAAGATATTCAGTAATATCATCATTTAGGACTGAGGATGATGAAAATATTTTAAAGAAAACGAATATAGTGAAACAAAAGAACAATATTAAGGATTCGTACTTTAAACAGTCCAAGTTCAAAAATACTTCATAAATAACCATAGTGAAATAAAATTCAAGAATGATCAAAACATGGATACAATCAAAGCTAGTATCCATAATAGATATCTTTGACAAAAAAACGAAAATTTAATTTTTCTGTGAATAGTGCCATATTCATGAATAGTGTCGTATACATAAATAGTGTCATATACGTGAATAGTAACCCCGACACTAAAAGACAAGAATTTCACAAGAAAAATCTTACCAATATTCCGGCATAATGATATTGAAAGAAATAATATCATTTTAAAAAAATAATATCTCTTACCTCGAAAAGACAGTACTTCTGACTGGAATACTGGATATAGTGCTGAAAGAACTTGCACAATATAGCAACACTCAAAGTATCAAAATACTCACAAGAATACGCTCGATAATATAGAGAGAGAAAACTTATTTCTGGTGTGATTTTCAATTCTAACCTAAGCAGAAAATGCTTAGAACAACAAAGCAGAAAATTTAATAAAATATAAATATATTTTTCTTAAATTCTTGCGCCGACTTTTTTGGTCTAGACATCAGCCAAACAAATGCCAACATCACCAAAAACATTTTTCATATTAAAATCATTTAAAATTAAAAAAAATCAATTATTCCGGAACTTCAATAATTCACAAAAAATAGCCATTTTATCAGAAAAATTTGAATCTTATGTCCATTCCATAGGAAATTCAATTCTCTACAACTTTGTAGTTTTAAGTTTTTTCTAAATTCCAAACAGAAATTGACCGAAATCCACATACGGACGATTTTACAGGCTATAATCAAATTTCAGTTAAGAAATGGGGTCCACAAATATGAAAACATGTTTTAAATATTTTTAGTAACAACAATACTCTTCCTCCTCATTTAATCATATATCACACATTCATTGTAAAAATATCACCATTATTATATTATTAAAATATAATCATATATTTAAATGAATTATTTTATCAGAAAAAGATAAAATAACAATTTTCAACAATTATCACATTAAAAAATTTCTCCATCTATATCCACATAAAATGAATATTTTCCTTATCATATAAATCAATAATTAATTATTTACAAATAATATTACAGAATCACAATATCGACAACCAGACTGTTCCTAGGAAAGAGAGGGCTTTCCAATAAGGATTTCTCTTTACTAGCGCACAATTAGGTGACCAACCCTCTCCTTAGACAGAACTTTCTAGACATTGCCAATAATGCTATCTAATAATATTATTCAAATAGTATGAATTATTGCTCCGATAATGAAAAATACTGTGTAGTGACAATTTTTAAAACAACAATAATATAAAATATCAACGTAGCAATTATTGAATCAATAAAATAAAATATTATACAGTAATTACTATAAAAATTATTGAGTAGTGCCTTCTTACGTAATAATCAATAATTGGTGCAATACTGTGTGCTACTGTGTTTTACCCACCGGGTATTCCAACAGTAATAACGATAACAACTACGCCGTTATTTATAAACAACTTATACTTGTCGTTTCTTCATCCAATCGCTTTTCGTTATGGGGCCCACACAAGGCTGCGCCGTCGTACGAATATTCCCCGACAGAAAGAATATTCCACGACCAAACGAATATTCCCCGACAACAATGTATATTTTATAACCACTTGCTTATTTAAAATATTTGCGCATTTTACCCATAACTAACCACATTAATCAAATCAACCCTTACTATTTCAAAATAATAAATAGAGGAAATTCAATTTCATTAATAATAAGTTGGGGTCTTACAGAAAAGCTGAGAATTCAGCTCTTTTAGAAGAGTTTGACAGGAGAAGCCAGAGCTTGGTACACCAGATTGGATAACTCCAAAATTCACAGCTAAGAGGAGTTAGCCCATGCTTTCCTCAGTCAATATAGCTTTCAAACTCAGATTGCTCCAGAAAGGTGTCAAATTACCAAAGTCAATAAGCAAGTCAATAAGTCATTTAGAGAGTATGCCCAAAGGTGGTAGCGTCTGGCTGCTCAAGTAATCCCATCCATGACAGAGACTAAGATGGTGATGACCTTCATAGATATTCAAGAAGCTCCATTTTATGAGAGGGTCCTAGCATTCATAGGAAAACCATTCTCAGAAATGATTAAGCACGGAGAAATGGCAGAGATGGGGTTAAAATTTGAGAATATTCAAGACCTCACCGCTTTAAAAGCCGTAGTTGAGCATATCCAATCTGGAAGTTATGGGAACAACCCACGAAGGGTCCATAATAAGAAAGAAGATGATGTCTCCTTGTTACTGCAAGGGTAAACCTAAAAAGGCAATCAAAACTTGCCTATTCAAAGGAGAAACTATTCTCCTTTTCAAGCACAATCCTTAAATCCTCCTATACCAAAGAGTGGAGAAGTCAGACGTTCAAGAGTGTTCACACCCTTAGGGGACTCACTAGAAAACATTTTCAAACTTCTGACAGCTCAGAAGAAAATCATACATCTCCTTCCACTAGCCAATCCAAATGGAAATTTCTTCAATACAAGCAAGAAGTGCGCTTACCATTCTAAAGCTCCAAGCCACGACAACCAAGATTATTGGGCTCTCAAGCATAAGATCCAGGACTTAATAGACAGTGGTGAGATTGTGGTGACAAAGACCGAACAACCACAGGTTCAAGATAACCCTCTCCCTCAACATAAGGAAAAGGATGTTAACATGATCAATAAAGGCAGTTGAGAGAGTTCCAAATACCTTAAATATGTGGGTGGTTCACCCCAAACCAGCAAAAGTAAATCCAATAAGTGGGATTATTTAGAGTTTCAGATTATGATGGAGCGGGAGTTAAAGTCTATTGATGAACAGGTCAATCAACTGACAGAACTGGTGATACATCAACACCAAATCTCACGGCAGTTGTTGTAACAATCCAGAATTTTATTTTTAATTTCAAATATTTATTGAATTAAATAAATATTTTTAATTGATGTGTTTGTTGTTTAGTAGATATTTGTTGGATTATTTATTAGTAAGTAAATAATTCATGAGTTATAGAAATTAACTCAATTAATATAAAAGAGTGATGAATTAAATTTATGAGATAAGACTCTAATTTAATTTAATAGTTAAAAAGTTGTTAAAGATTACATGAGTTGCTATATTGCTATCTTAATTGAATAATTAAAGTGATATGCTAATTTATTAAATAAAATTATAATGAGATTATAGTTTTGTTGTAATTAGTTAAGTGGGAAATTTATTTAATATGTTGTAATTAGTTTATTTAACTAAGATTGGATATGGAAATCTAAATAAATAATATGGGATTATAAACTATAGTATAAATGATTTATTGAAATAAATTAAAGTAGTTTAAATGGATTTACCAAACAAGGCTTAAAAGTATTAAGTCTTTATTTTAAAAAGTTTTGCCAAACAAAGCCTTATGACTTTTGAATTTGAATTTGATTTTAAATAATATATATATATATATATATAAAATATATTAAATTTTTATAACTGATATATCATTATTATAATTATTAAAACGTTGGTTTTTAGACGTTTGGGTTTTGGAGTATTAGTTTGATGTTACGTAAAAGGTTTGGCCAAAGAGAGAAGGGAGAGTTTACAAAGAAAGTTTGAGAGAGAGACAGAGAGAGCTTGAGAAAGGAGAGAAAGAGTTTTCTGATTTCAAAGGAAATATTCATCTTATATTAAGGATTATCTCCAAGCAATTGAAGGTATAACCTCTCAATCTTGAGTTTTACGTTTATAAAAAGAGTTTATGTTCATGAGTTTCAAAAGTTTCTGTAATTGCATGTTTGATGAATTGTTGTTATACAAACTGATTTAATGGTGTTTATTAGTAAAGTTGTGATGTTAGAATTAGCATCTAGACAAGGAATTAGTGTGCTATTTATATTCAAAAAGAAAGAAAATCGTTTATAGTGTATATGGCTATGTATATGACTTGTGAAAGTACAAAAATTGGTAGTTAGTTTGTGAACAAAGTAATTGAAAATAACTGTTTTGGTTGTAAAACGAATTCACGTTGAGGAATTTCGCTATGAATGTTAAAAAAGAAGAAATAATAGAAATAGTGAAATTAAGGGTTGTAATTGTGATATTTATGTTGTTTGTGTGGTTAGAAACGTGTTAGAAACATTAGTTTATGTTTCTTTAAACATATTACAACTTGGTAGGTTGGTATGGTTGTTAGAAAAGAGTTTTTAGGCCTAACTTGACTTTCTGTAGTGTTCGTTCACGAACTGCATAAGGTACACCCCCCCAAATGGACTATTATAGTCTGAAAAGCCCATTTCAATGAAGATAGTCGACTTGTAAATGTTGAGAAAATCTGACCGAACATGTTTTACTAAAATGGGCATAACATTTTCATATGAACTCCGATTGATACGATTCAAGATGATCCGAAACGAGGAGGGCGTTGAGCATGCACATACGCAAGTGTAGTGCTTCTGACGATAAAGGAAGTTGTTCTAAGTTATAAAACATAAATTTTAGTAAATATAATGATGCTTAACATTAATAAATGATATATTAGATAAGTTGTATAAGCATACTATGTATACACAAGAGAGACAAATTGGACGTGTGACGAATAAACATCGAAACGTCGTGATAAGTGTTAATGAACGTAAAAAGTGTTTTAAGTCAAATGAAATGAATATTATAAGATATGAACTGAGTTTAATATAAAACCAATAAGTAATCCTAGCAAGACTTAAACACTTGAATGAACTTCGAGTGTGACCTAAGAAGAAATATAGTGAGATATAAATTGAAAGTTAACACAATCAAATTGAACATTATGTATTGATAAT
Source organism: Panax quinquefolius (assembly GCA_020205615.1). Classification (NCBI taxonomy): domain Eukaryota; kingdom Viridiplantae; phylum Streptophyta; class Magnoliopsida; order Apiales; family Araliaceae; genus Panax; species Panax quinquefolius. The sequence goes on along the minus strand of JAINUW010000529.1, from coordinate 2,241,188 downwards.
ATGAAGGGTTATGAGATGTAGAGTAAAGTTTACATTACAATTACTATGCATTTTTATGTGACTAATAGTTAATGTTAATGATTATATAATTGTTTAGGGCACGTGAAGTATAGATAGCTGTAAGCTGGTAAACTGTTATTGGTAAATAACGATCAAGGCAAGTCTTTCAGCTCCTATTTGTTATGTGAACTTGATGACGAATTGTTTTAAATCTTTATTGAAAGTAGCATGATGTTTTATATATATGTTGAAAGTATGAAACGTTAAAGTCAATCTATGACTATGATGATTGTAATGCCCCCAAATTCGGGTATCTTCCAACTCAACAGATGGTGCTACACGGTACTACTATTCACACATAAATTCAATTGAAAAGTCTCCAATGAACGAATATGTCTTCTGTATATTCAGAATAATATTACATTTACCCAGGTTCTTTATAACCCATACATTTGTTCTTGTCATAATATCAAATATATTACAATCGTTCACCTATACTATTACATAAGTAATCTAAGGGTTCGTCTTTGCCTTGCCCTTATCATTGTCGGAGCCTTCGATCCGTTCGATCTTGGTTGTGTTCATATGGTTCAAGCAAGAGTGAGCATGATTAGCTCAGCAAGTACTACAATTCTAATAAACCACATTCTTAAAACATAGAACTCATAAATCTTCAGTAATTGAACAATAGTTACGAAGTACTATTGATAATTCAAAATAGCACTTCTTTTCGTTCAAAACGTTTTACAACAACAATATTCAGTAAAACATCAGTTCTGGCCCAAGACCTTGAGTTTTTCATAAGTTCTTTTGAAAAGGACAACCCGACACTAAGTCCGTAAGTCCGACATTACTTACGAGCACTTCTGGGTGATCAGCTCATAGTACTCTATGTTGCTCAACACTACATTCATTAAACGTGTATACGTTTAATTTGTGGCAACCTCATGTGCCTGTCGTTAAACGACGAAAATATTTTATCATACTCGGTCTTCGATTAAAAACCACACCAATATAACTTGGTAACCATTAAACATGCTTGATAGAATCATAACATAAGTCTAGCCGAAAGAATTGGCTTTGACTTCCTCATACAAAACTTCATGCAAAAGGATACATGAATTACAAAGCTTGTCCAGACTGAACTGGAACAAGGGTTAGAGTACTTGCCTTCAGCGTTTGCTTACAGATTATCACATGTATTCTTTAAGTCTCTAAGTCTCTATAATACATGATCATATAACATACCACATTAGGTCTTATATAATCAAGTAAGTATATTATTATATCTTACCCTCCATCTCAATCTAAATTCTGACTTAGATTTGTTATTATGCTTTCCGGCTTTTCATTACCTCATTCACATTATGTTCACATTCAATTGATTATTAACCTTTAATCATCATACATTAAGTGTCTAACAATGCCTTAACAATGTTATATTAACACCGTAGTTCATTACTATTGAGTTATCTTTCATTCTATACTTGTAAACATTCTTGTCTTCATCAAAAACTCTAGGATCAGCCATGCTTATTTCACACTTAGCCCTCTTCATCTCGTATGTTGCGACGCTGAAAGTTAGCGATGTCTTTACAATCTTTATTACGGTGTTGCGGCGCCACCATTTGGCCTTGGGTTGACGTCGCGGCGCCAACTCTGTGCCTTAGAAAAATTTTGCAGATTTTAAATTTTATGAACTTCCCGGACGCATACATTCTTCGTTATAAGTCCAAATTGGCTCGTTCAAAAGCCTACGGTTCACAAATTACATACTCTATGCGTTCATGTAGGAATTTTATCTATTTGACTTCGTTTACTTAAATTTCACCTATTAGTTCATTTTAACGAAAATGATAAACGTTCGTGAACGTTCAATGCTCGTTTCTTCGTTCTAAGTCAGAATCTGGTCATTTTAGAGTCCGCAACTCTATAATGCCAAATATGACTTGTCTCCATCGAAAACCAACATTTCCGACTTCAAACACAAAATACGACTTCCATTCCGAGAATTTCACGAATTCGACGATTATCGTCCAATCGTGTGAATTCTGGCAAGACCTCATTACTAATGATTCAAGACATATTTTAATCTTCACATGAACATTTCAAGTTACTTATTACACCAACTTATTGATAAAGTAGGTTTTGACTTATTCTCATAAGTCAATGACTTATTTAACTTATGAACTACAAATTCCCATGCTTATGACTTACTATGAACTTAAGTCCATCAATCAATGTTCTCATACTATATTGAACATACTAACATCATATGACAAACATATGATAAGTTCTTCACAAGTTTATCAACTTATTTAGGTTCAAGTTGCGTATTCAACTTATTCGGCTTAAGTTCATTCATCAATGACTTTTTATATGTTCTTAGCATACAATCCTAAATAAAGATATAATAGACAAAAGTCTTACCCTTGAAGACTATTACTTCACTTCTCTTTGGAAAATCTAGCAAAGGTTGAAATGACTTATAAATGCTTATGTGGCTTATTCTATCTTAACAATTAAGTTGCTTATGTGACGCCCCCAAAATAGGTATACATCACCCATTCTGAGTTGTCAATACATGGTACAGAAACAACTTACAACTTTATTAATACAACATAAAAACTGAGAGTTTAAATACAAATATTGTTTTCTAGACAATATCTATACCCAAATAAATCATCATCCCAATTATTGATACATTATTTTACAAAAATGGTGAGGACTACTAAATAACTCTCTCTAGAACCATCATTCCATACCCCGACTCGTACTCGCTACATTCTCGCCTCCTGAGAAGAAAAATGGAACAAAAAGGAAAAGGGTGAGCTCAACTAGCCCAGTAAAGAACATTATGACTAAGATAATATAGAACAAATTATCGTTAGTCTTCAACTCGGAAAAATCTGATAAAATACAATAAACAACAAGTTTTAGATCAATATTCGCAGCGGAAAATAATAATTCATAGAAGAGTTACGTAGAGAATGAAATCTACTACTATCTATGAATTTAAAATTCCATCAACAGTATTTTTATCCCTATAACATCAATCAATATACATCTTGAATCAAATATTCATCTTTTTGCTCTACGAGACAAAGATATTCATCACTTGGTCATGTTCATCTCAACACCTGTTCATCTTTGCACTACGAGCCAAAGATATTCATCATAAAATCATTAATCTTTACACTACAGGCCAAAGATATTCAATTATATCATCATTTAGGACTGAGGATGATGAAAAATATTTTAAAGAAAACGAATCCAGTGAAACAAAAGAATAAGTATTCAGGATTCGTATCTTAGTTTATACATGTCCAAAAATACCCCATAAATAATCATAGTGGAGTAAAATTCAAGAATGATCAAAACATGGATACAATCAAAGCTAGTATCCATAATAGATATTTTGGATGAAAAGGAAAATTTTATTTTTAAATAAATTGTCTTGAGTATTCGTGAATAGTGTCAGATATCGTGAATAATTAATCGTATACGTGAATAGAAACCCCGACACAAAAAAAGTTCTAAATTTGATTAAAAGTTCAGATCAATACTTCGGCATAATGATATTGGAAGAAATAATATCATTTTTTTAAAAAAAATATCCCTTACCTCGAAAGAATAAGACTTCTAAATTTGAAACAGGATATAGGCTATGACTTGAACTTGATAGTAGTATAGCGACTTAAAGTATTAAAATACTCACAAGAATACGCTTAATATATCGAGAGAGAAAACTTCAGTTTCTGGTGTAATTTTTATTTTTAACCTAAGCACCCTATTTATAGGAAAATGCTTAGAACACCAAAGCAGAAAATTTAATAAATTAATAATATATTTAACAAAATTTCCTACGCACACTAGATTTGCCCAAAAACTTCAGCGACCATGTGGGCTCACCTCACCAAACTTAAAAAAACGTTTTTATTAATATAAATATTTAAAACTTCCAAAAATCAATTATTTTGGAACTTCAGAACTTCAATAATTCATAATAAATAGCCCTTTTTGTCAGAAAAATTCAAACCACATGTCTCTCTCATAGGAAATTTCATTTTCTACAACTTTACAGAAGAAAGTTTTTCCAAATTCCAAACAGAAATTGACCGAAATCCACAAACAGGCGATTTTACAGGCTATAATCAAATTTCAGTCAAGAAATGGGCCCACAGACATGCTTAACATGTTTTAAATATTTTTAGTAACAAAAATACTCCTCCTCCTCATATACTCATATATCCCACATTCATTGAAAAAAAATATCACCACTATTATATTATTAAAATATAATAATATATTTAAATGAATTATTTTATCAGAAAAAGATAAAATATTAATTTTCAACAATTGTCACATAAAAAAAAATTTCTCCATCTATATCCACATAAAATCAATATTTTTCTCATCATATAAATCAATAATTAATTATTCACAAATAATATTACAAGAATCACAACACGGACAACCAGTAGTTCCCTCAGATAGAGGGGCTTTCGATAAGGATTTCTCCTTACTGGCGCGCAATTAGATGACCTAACCTCTCCTTAGATAGAACTTTCTAGACATTGCCAACAATTTTATCCAATAATATTATTTAGATAATATGAATTATTGCTCCGATAATGAAAAATACTGTGTAATGACAATTATTGAAACAACAGTAATATAAAATATCAATGCAGCAATTATTAAATCAATAAAATAAAATACTGAACAGTAATTACAGTAAAAATTATTGAGTAGTGCCTTCTTACGTAAGAATCAATAATTGGTGCAATCTGCAGTGTCTTCTTTGTGTTTTAACCAAGAGTATTTTAACAAGATTAATAGTAATAACTACGACGTTATTTATAAACAACTTATACTTTTCGTTTTCTTCATCCAATCGCTTTCCGTTATGGGGCCCACACAAGGTTGCTACTGTCATCGTAATGCGAATATTTCCGACAAAGAAGAATATTCCACGACTAAACGAATATTTTATAACCACTTGCTTATTTGAAATATTTGCGTATTTTACCCATAACTATCCACATTAATCAAATCAACCCTTACTATTTCAAAATAATAAATAGAGAAAATTTAATTTCATTAATAATAAGTTGGGGTCTTACAACCTCCCCTCCTTATGAAATTTTGTCCTCGAAATTGACGTACGTACCTGGTGTTTCGAAAAGGTGAGGATACCTCGCTTTCATTTCCGTTTCCAACTCCCAGGTCATTTCCTCTATAGCATGGTTCCTCCACAAAACTTTAACTTGTGGTATGACCTTCGTGCGTAGGATATGCTCCTTTCTATCCAAGATCTTGACAGGTACCTCCTCATACGTTAAGTCTTCGGCTATCTCGTCCGGTTCTAACTCAATAACGTGGTTCGGGTCTTTCACATATTTACGAAGCATAGATATGTGAAAAACATTATGAACACGAGACATACTTGGAGGTAACGCGAGTCTATAGGCTACATTTCCTACTCGGTCAAGAATCTGAAATGGACCAATAAATCGTGGATTGAGCTTTCCTCGTTTCCCAAATCTTGTAACTCCCTTCCATGGAGCTACACGCAACAATACGTGATCCCCAATACTAAATTCTACGTCCTTTCGATGAAGATCTGCATAACTCTTTTGTCGATCCTGTGCTGTTTGTATACGTTGTCGAATCATTTGGATCTTTTCTGTAGTCATACGTACCAACTCGGGTCCCAACAATGTTGCTTCACCCACCTCATCCCAACATATTGGAGAGCGACACTTTCGTCCATATAATGCTTCGAATGGAGCCACACCTATACTTGCCTAATAACTGTTGTTGTAGGAGAATTCCACCAATGGTAAATACTTATCCCAACTGACCTTGAAGTCTAGGACACAGAGTCTTAATAGATCTTCAAGAGTTTGAATAGTCCTCTCTGATTGTCCGTCCGTTTGAGGATGGTATGCCGAACTGAATCGTAAATCCGTACCCATAGCTTTTTGCAAGCTAACCCAAAATCTTGAAGTGAATCTTGGGTCACGATCCGAAACTATGGATACTAGCATGTCATGCAACCTCACAATCTCATTCACGTATATACTAGCAAGACGTTCAAGGGAATAAGTCTCCCATATCGGCAAGAAATGAGCAGACTTGGTTAATCTATCAACAATAACCCAAATAGCATTTATGCCTTGAGAAACTATGGGAAGACCCGTAAAGAAATCCATGGTAATGTGTTCCCACTTCCATTTCGGAATCTCAAGTAGTTGCAATGGACCCGTAGGCACTTGATGCTCCGCCTTTACACGTTGACAAGTTAAACACATCGAGATAAACTTAGCAATCTCTCTCTTTATATTGTTCCACCAAAATGATTGTCGAAGATCACGATACATTTTGGTACTTCCGGGATGGATTGCAAATGGTGTATTGTGTGCCTCCATCATGATCTTGTACTTCAAATCATTGTTTTTAAGAACACAAAGTCTGGAGTGGACTCGAATTATTCCTTCTTCATCGATTTTTGCTTCTGGAATAGCACCTTCTTGCACTTTCTTCTTCATAATCATCAGCTCCGGGTCTGTGGCTTGAGCAGTTTTAACTTTCTCGATTAAAGTTGGTTCTATACGAATACTTGACATCATTGCATGGTTCCCCGGAGTCTTGAATTCTATCTTCATCTTTTGTAAATCACACAAAATGGGTTTTTGTGTTGACAACATCGCACTCATTCCCGCGTATGATCTTCTACTCAATGCGTTGGCTACCATGTTCGCTTTTCCAGGATGGCATTAAATGGTATGGTCGTAGTCTTTCAACAGCTCGAGCCAACGTCGTTGCCACATGTTGAGTTCTTTTTGGGTGAAGAAATATTTGAGGCTTTTATGGTCTGAATATATCTCCACTTTTTCCCCGTATAGATAGTGCCTCCAGATCTTTAGCGTGAAAACGACTGCTGCCAACTCTAGATCATGAGTAGGATAATTCCTCTCATATTCTTTAAGTTGTCGCGAGGCATAGGGTATGACTTTCCCACGTTTCATGTGAACACATCCTAACCCTTTGCCCGAAGCATCACTGTAGATAACAAATCCATCCGAACCAGATGGTATTATTAAAACATGTGCCGAAATAAGTCTCCTCTTAAGCTCTTGGAAACTCTACTCGCATTCCTCACTCCAAACGAATTTTGTATCCTTCCGAGTTAGCTGAGTTAATGGACTAGCTATTCGAGAAAACCCTTCCACGAATCTCCGATAATAACCAGCTAGGCCCAGAAAGCAACGTATACCCAGCTTTGTATTGCTTCAATCTTCGTCGGGTCAACAGATACTCCATGTTTTGACACCACGTGCCCAAGGAATGCTACTTCCTCAAGCCAGAACTCGCATTTCTTCAACTTGGCATAAAGTTGTTTTCACGAAGCCTTTGGAGTACCAGCTTCAAATGGTGCTTATGATCTTCACGACTTTTAGAATATATGAGGATGTCATCAATAAAGACAACAACGAACTGATCCAAATAATCCTTGAATACTCGGTTCATCATATCCATGAAAGCTGTAGGAGCATTAGTCAATCCAAAAGACATGACTAAGAATTAATAATGCCCGTACCGAGTTCTAAAGGTAGTCTTTGGAATATCCTCGCCTTCTAATCTTCACCGATGATATCCGAAATGAAGATCGATCTTTGAAAAGAATTGTGCTCCTTGCAATCGGTCAAACAGTCATCAATACGAGGTAGTGGATACCTATTCTTGATGGTGACATAGTTTAATTCCGATAGTCAATACAAAAGTCGCGTACTCCCATCTTTCTTCTTTACTTAATAAAACAGGAGCACCCCAAGGAGATGTACTAGGACGAATGAAACCGATGTCCAACAACTCCTGTAATTGGACCTTTAACTCCTGAAGTTCAATAGGAGCCATTCGATATGGGGTTTTAGAAATGGGCTTTGTACCAGGTTCAAGATCAATAAAGAATTCAACTTCACGTTCTGGGGGTAGACCGGGAAGTTCTTCAGGAAATACGTCAAGAAAGTCAATAACAACAGGAATATTATTCAAATTTGACGTGTCTTTATTCAAATCCATAACATGGGCTATGAAAGCTTGACATCCATTTTTCAATAAACGAATAGCTTTATGACTTGATATGACAGTGATTGATTTTAATGGTTTAGTTGCTTGAATTCGAACAATAGGTTGGTTACGAATATGAAAACTAACAACCTTATAAAAACAATCAATTTTGGCATGATGAGTAGTTAACCAATCAATCCTTAGAATCACATCAAAAGCAAGTATCTTTAAAGAGATAAGGTTAACAGGTAAGGTGATGGTACCAACTTGAATCAAACAAGATTTATAAATAGTGGATGTGATGAAAGTTTCTCCTAACGGAGTCTCCATAGATAAATCAAAGTCTAATTTCTCTGGAGTCAAGTTTAAACGTTGAGCACAACCAGGAGAGATAAATGAATGGGTAGCACCGGTATCAAGTAAGGTATAAACTTCGCAAGAATTAATGATTAGCTTACCTGAGATAACCTCGTTTGGGTTCCTCGCATTTTGACCAGTTACGACAAACGCTCTTCCAGGAACCGTTGACTTTGACTTTTCTGGGACAGCCTTTTGAGTCACCATCCCCGCTGAACTAGGTTTTGCTACCGTATAATCTCGAGCGATATGTCCTTCCTTTCCATAATTATAGCATACCTTGAACTGTTGTGGGCAGTTTGGGCTGATATGTCCCTCTTTCCGCATTTGTAGCATATATAACCGTGGGTCGTTCTCCTCCCTTAGAACCGATTCTTGTCATTGGTCTTGTGTCTTCGCATTGTCATTGTTAAATCTCCTCTTTTTAAAATCTCCCCCCGACTCGCTTCTTCTTTTTTCATGGCCATGATTACCACCAGAGTGGTTACCATTTTTGTCCGTCTTTTTCTTTCTCCTCTGGTTATCGTTGTTCTGTTGACTACTATCTCCGCTATGATCCTAGTTGTGGCCCCTCGGTTGAACGTACTCGTTATCTCGCTCTAATAATTGAGCCCTATTGACAACATCTGAATAGAGAGAAAATTTATGAGAAATGAGATACTGATGTATGTCGGGTTTCAAACCTCTCAGAAACATCCGCATCATACGTTCCTGATTCTCCACCAAATGAGGTGCAAACCTGGATAACTCTGCAAACTTTGCCTCATACTGGGACACCGTCATGTTATTTTGTTCCAGTCTAATGAACTCCACTTCCTTCATATGATGAATACTTTCAGGAAAGTGCTTGTCATTCAAAAGTTTCTGAAACGTCTCCCAAGACATACTGAGTGCGGCTAGATGGGTATGCTTCACAGACTCCCACCAGTAATCTGCCTCATAAGGGAACATAAAGGTGGCGAATGGCACCTTCTGCTACTCCGTGCATCCCAAGATATCGAATATCTTGGTGATTTGTTTGACCCACGTCTCCGCCTTAATCGGATCCGGCTTTTCCCAAAATTCTGGTGGTCCCAACTCTTTGAACTGCTTGGCTGTGACAACCCGTGAATTTCTATCATTTCCTCCTATATTTTGAACACGAGTCTCCCTCGTCTGATTTTACATGAACTGCAAAAAGCTTCTAAACATCCCATCATTCATCATCTGCTCAGTGGTGTTGTTCATAGGAGGAACATTGCCAGCCTGTTGCACGTTCCCCTCGTTGGTGAGTACAGGCGTCTCCACGATCTCATTTACTCCACTGTTAATATTCTCAGTCGACATTCTCAAATATTGCCATAAAACAAGGGTTAATTAAGGAAATCAATATATCACATAATATCTCTATATACTTACCAACTAACAAATAAGCTTAGGTAGGACACACTAGCGAAGGATTTACTCGTCTCTCCCCTCCTAGTTCTATTTCCCGATCTCTGCTAGAGATCATATCCCTAAGCTCTGATACCAACTGTGACGCCCCTAAAATAGGTATACATCACCCATTCTGAGTTGTCAATACATGGTACAGAAACAACTTACAACTTTATTAATACAACATAAAAACTGAGAGTTTAAATACAAATATTGCTTTCTAGACAATATCTATACCCAAATAAATCCTCATCCCAATTATTGATACATTATTTTACAAAAATGGTGAGGACTACTAAATAACTCTCTCTAGAACCATCATTCCATACCCAGACTAAGATTTCTACATTCTCGCCTCCTGAGAAGAAAAATGGAACAAAAAGGAAAAGGCTGAGCTCAACTAGCCCAGTAAAGAACATTATGACTAAGATAATATAGAACAAATTATCGTTAGTGTTCAACTCGGAGAAATCTGATAAAATACAATAAACAACAAGTTTTAGATCAATATTCGCAGCGGAAAATAATAATTCATAGAAGAGTTACGTAGAGAATGAAATCTACTACTATCTATGAATTTAAAATTCCATCAACAGTATTTTTATCCCTGTAACATCAATCAATATACATCTTGAATCAAATATTCATCTTTGCACTACAGGCCAAAGATATTCATCAGTTGGTCATGTTCATCTCAACACCTGTTCATCTTTGCACTACGAGCCAAAGATATTCATCATAAAATCATTAATCTTTGCACTACAGGCCAAAGATATTCAATTATATCATCATTTAGGACTGAGGATGATGAAAAATATTTTAAAGAAAACGAATCCAGTAAAACAAAAGAATAAGTATTCAGGATTCGTATCTCAGTTTATACATGTCCAAAAATACCCCATAAATAATCATAGTGGAGTAAAATTTAAGAATGATCAAAACATGGATACAATCAAAGCTAGTATCCATAATAGATATTTTGGACGAAAAGGAAAATTTTTATTTTAAAATAAATAGTGCCGTATTCGTGAATAGTGCCGTATACGTGAATAGTGTCGTATACGTGAATAGTAACCCCGACACAAAAAGTTCTAAATTTGATTAAAAGTTCAGATCAATACTTCGGCATAATAATATTGGAAGAAATAATATCATTTTTTTAAAAAAAATATCCCTTACCTCGAAAGAATAGTACTTCTAGTTGAAACACCGGATATAAGCTATGACTTGAACTCAGACCAGATATAGCAAAGACTCAAAGTATTAAAATACTCACAAGAATACGCTCAATATATCGAGAGAGAAAGAGAGAGAAAACTTCAGTTTCTGGTGTAATTTTTAATTCTAACCTAAGCACCCTATTTATAGGAAAATACATAGAACACCAAAGCAGAAAATTTAATAAATTAATAATATATTTAACAAAATTTCCCTCGCACACTAGATTTGCCCAAAACTTCAAACACCACCATGTGGGCTCACCTCACCAAACTTAAAAAAACGTTTTTGTTAATATAAATATTTAAAACTTCCAAAATCAATTATTTCTAACTTCGAACTTCAATAATTCATAATAAATAGCCCTTTTATCGAAAATTCAACCACATGTCTTTTTCATAGGAAATTTCATTTTCTACAACTTTACAGAAGAAAGTTTTTCCAAATTCCAAACAGAAATTGACTGCAATCCACAAACGAGCGATTTTACAAGCTATAATCAAATTTCAGTCAAGAAATGGGCCAACAGACATGCTTAACATGTTTTAAATATTTTTAGTAATAAAAATACTCCTCCTCCTTATATACTCATATATCCCAAATTTATTGACAAAAAATATCACCATTATTATATTATTAAAATATAATAATATATTTAAATGAATTATTTTATCAGAAAAAGATAAAATATTAATTTTCAACAATTGTCACATAAAAAAAAATTCTCCATCTATATCCACATAAAATCAATATTTTTCTCATCATATAAATCAATAATTAATTATTCACAAATAATATTACGTAATCACAATATCGACAACCAGTAGTTCCTCAGATGAGGGGCTTTCCAATAAGGATTTCTCCTTCATCGGCGCCGCAATTAGATGACCTAACCTCTCCTTAGATGTAACTTTCTAGACATTGCCAACAATGTTATCCAATAATATTATTCGATATAATATGAATTATTGCTCCGATAATGGAAAATACTTTGTAATGACAATTATTGAAACAACAAAGAATATAAAATATCAACGCAAAGAATTATTGAATCAATAAAATAAAATACTGAACAGTAATTAGTTTAACAATTATTAAGTAGTGCCTTCTTACATAAGAATCAATAATTGGTGCAATACCGTGTGCTACTGTGTTTTAACCACCGAGTATTTTAACAGTATTAATGGTAACAACTACGCCGTTATTTATAAACAACTTATACTTGTCGTTTTCTTTATCCAATCGCTTTTCATTATGGGGCCCACACAAGGTTGCGCCGTCGTACGAATATTCACCGACAGTAAGAATATTCCACGACCAAACGAATATTTTATAACCACTTGCTTATTTGAAATCAAATCAACCCATAACTATCCACATTAATCAAATCAACCCTTATTATTTTAAAATAATAAATAGAGAAAATTTAATTTCATTAATAATAAGTTGTGATCTTACAGCTTATCTTGAGAGGAGTTGGGAGAAATTGAACAACCAACAAATGAAAAATCAAGCCTTCTACTTATAGGCAACTCAAAGTGAGGGCTTATTAGTCTTTTAGGCCATCCCACCTCCTTATAGGAGGGCAAAGTTGTCTTCCAGAGATAACCTTGAAAGTCAAATCAGCTCAAACCTATAGACAACCCCGAGATACTCATTTTACAGTCTAGGAGACAACCCCAAGATACTCAGCACCAGTCCTGGAAAAACCCCAGGAAATTCAGTTCCAATCCTGGAGACAACCCCGGGAGTTTCAGTTCCAACCTCAGAGATAACCCCAAGGGATGCAGTTCCAATTCCGGAGATAACCCCGGGAAAAATCAATTTCAACCTTTGAGATAGCCTCGAGGCACTCATTTCTAAACCTGGAGATAACCCCAGGAGGTTAATCACACCTCAGGGACAGCCCTGAGGACATCCAATACTCACAGCAGGCCAATCTCATAGATAACCCTAAGCAACGACTGCTAAATCAACCCAGAGCTAGAGATAACCCTGGTGAGGGGCAAAATCCTCATTTTTCCACCTCGATGCTACATTCATGTCGTCTTAACAACATTTCATCCCACATTCTACACAGAAGTGTCCCATAAAAACCATAACTCAAAATCCCGAGTGACTACTGCACAAGACAGCACACCGGATAGAATTTGAAGACTTAAAGATTTGATCATGGACCCATCTTCCCAGCTTCGTACAACCTCTTACCCTATGTCATTGTGTATCTCTCGATAACAACATTCCGGAAAGGTATTATATGCCTCAATTGAATGCTCGGATTGAAAGTTATGAAGGTTCAAGCGGACAACGCATTGCATGCGTTCATGTACTTCGAGATGATGGGGCCTACGGAGCCCCGGGGAACCTCGGGTAGCCGCAGGTGGACCTGCGGCTCTCCCTCTATAAATAAAGGGCTTTGGGTGGCCATTTTAAGAAGAAAAAAGGAGAGAAAGCCATGCCCAATTCACTCCATACGCACTTCTATAGTGATACAAACTGAGTACTTCTTTTTCCTAAACACTTGTACGCTTGTTTTTCCTAACATACTAAAATATAACCTGTGGAACCCAAGTAATCATTCATCAGAAGCTATCTAAAGTCTTCTTGGCAGCCCATTGTAAGACACCTCAGATTTTTAAGCTTTTTCTAACTTCCATTCTCGTTGAGAGTCGTGTTGTGTGTGTATGCCCGGATCGTCGATCTGTGGCTTTTACTACTTATATATATATATATATATATATATATACACATGTGATTCCACCAAATCCGGATATCTTACAACCCGACATATGGTGCTCCACGGTGCTACAGTTCACACAACCATTCAATAGAAAAACTTTAAGAGAATGAATATGTCTTATATATATTGAAAATCAATATTACCATTCCCCAGGTTCTTTATAACCGTTACATTTATTCTTGTCATAATATCAAATATTAATATTACAAACCTATACTATTACATAAGTAAATCTATATATTTTTCTTCACCATTCCTTTATCCTTGCCGGATCCTTCGGTCCGTTTGGTCTTAACAGCATTCATATGGTTCAAGCAAGAGTGAGCATGACTAGCTTAACAAGTATAACAATTTTATTAACAATATGCTTGAATCATACAAATCATATATCTTCAATAACTGGACAATAGTTATGAAGTACTATCGATAATTCAAAATAGAACTTCTCTTTTCTTTAAAACATTTCACAATAACAATATTCAGTAAAACATCAATTCCTGTCCAAGACCTTGAGCATTCCATACTTTCTTTGAAAAGGACATCCCAACACAAATTCATAAGTCTGGCATTTCTGACGAGCACGTCTAGGTGATCAGCCTATAATACTCTATGTTGATCAACACTACATTCATTAACGTATGTACGTTTAAGTTGTGGCAACCTCACGTGCCTGTCGTTTGACGACAAAACATTTTAGCATACTCAGTCTTCGTTTAAAAACCACATCAATATAACTTGATAAAACATTGACCATACTTCAATAGATTGTAAGAAATCCAATATATCATAAGTCTAGCCAAAAGAATTGGCTTTGACTTCATCATACATCCATTCATGCGTAAGAATACATGAATCACAAATCTTGTCTAGATTGAACATAGACAAAGGTTAGAATACTTGCCTTCAGCGTCTGCTATTGGTACAATACGTTCACTTTAAGTCCGTAAGGTCTCTATAATTGATGATCACATCACATCACATAACACATTAGGTCACGAATAAACATACATGGTTCCTAATGAATCTTACCCTTCTTCTTAATCTAATCACATATTAGACTTGTTATTATGGGTTCCGGCTTTCTAATATAGTTTACATAATCATTTCGTTCATGTTTGATTACTTATCTTCAACCTTTATGCACCATAATTAAGGTTTAACAAAGCTTTAACAATGTTATAATTAAGATTTACTTCTTTGCTAATCAGTTACCATTCATTTTATACTTACAACCATTCTTTACTATGAATTCCTTAAGGCTGGTGTTGCGGTGCCAGTCATCCTTATACAACTTCGCCTCACTGGCGCGAAGTTTCGATGGTAGAGTCGAGGGTCGAACCCTGTCATGGCATCATCTCTTATTTCTTCAAGCCCGCGACATTGGATTATAGAGGGTCTAGAATCGCACACCCAAGACCGCAGCGCCACCATTATTCCTTTCGATCAGCCGCCATACCAGCCACTCATGCTCTGCATAATGAAATTTTTTATTTGCATAATGAACTTCCCTGACTCCAAATTTGATCATTTTAAGTCTGAATTGGCTCGTTCAAAAGCCATTAGCTCACAAATCATATACTCTACGTGTTCATGTAAGAATTTTGTATTTTTGACTTCGTTTACTCAAAATTCACCTATTGGTTTATTTTTAACGAAAACGATAAACGTCCGTGAACGTTCAACGCTCGTTTCTTCGTTCTAAGTCGGAATTCAGAAATTTTTGAGTCCAGAACTCTATAATGCCAAATAAGACTTGTTCCCATTGAAAACCAACGTTTCTGAGCTCAATATCAAAATTTGACCTCTAATCAGATAATTTCACGAATTCGACGATTATCGTCAAATCGTGAAAATTCTAGCATAGCTTCATTACTTATGATTTGCTTATCATTTCAAATGACCTTTATTCATAATATAGACATGTCAACCTACAAATTACATTAACTTATTTTCATGATAAGTTATGACTTATTCTCCATGAGTTTATTAAATTATCAAAGTATAAACTACAAATAACTTTCCACTTTCCACTTTTGTCCCTCAACACTCCCATTGGCTCCTTCTTATTTCACTCCCCCATAAACCTTCCCCTTATTCTTCTTGTCTTTATGGTACTGGCTTAGAGTCTCGCTACCACCTTCAGTGATTATCGCCTGTGATAACTCGGGATTTCGAATAATCAAAATTTTACGAATAATTTTTTTTTTAATATTGACATTGACTGTTAATATTGTACTGTGTATCCGTGAGACAAGTCTCGAGAACTGGTCAAATTAAGTATTGACTGAGAAAATAAGAGTAGAGTTGTGCTTAACAGCTTTAGAAACCCTAACCTTAATTTTCGAATAGGGATTCGGTAGAAAATTCAATTAAAATAATTGTATCAATGAATACGTGTTTGTATTATATATTGGTAATGTTGATCAATGATTGAATAGATAAGGTTTAAAATTTATAAACCCTAATAAGAGATTAGAAACCCTAATCTCAAGATTAGAAACCCTAACACATAATTAGAAACCCTACTCGTATGGCGAGAAACCCTAATTTTATATCCGGGATCCCTAAACCCTAAATTAGGCAACCCTAATCCTTATTGGCAAGCCTAATGTGTTTAATTAAACTAAAATATAATTAGAAACCCTAATTATATTTTAGTATCTTAATTTTCTATTATACAAACCCTAATTGTAATTTAGAAATTTTATTTTTCTAATTAAACCCTAATTTTGAAAATCCTAGAAGTTAGATTTTTAAAACCTAAGGGATTAGACCTTAGGGTTAAACCCTAAGGGTTAGTACAAATGACAAGAATGCCATTTATTTTATTTTTGAATTTACCAAAATGCCCTTTTATTATATTTTATAAGCTAACTTGTAAAATTTGGGTTAACTTTAGTTGGTCACCAACTATTGTTGACATTGTGGCTCAAAATCTCAAAGATTTCAAATTCTCCTTTTGACACACATGTGCTAGCAAGTTCATGCATCTAGGCAATATATATAGATTTGGGAGAGAGAAAGTTACAAAATTTAACTTATTTTTCACCAAAGCTCTCACCAACTCTCTCTCTCTCATACAAGACCTCCGAATTTAGCAAGTAAATCAGTCACTAGATAACCTCCTAGAACACCAAGAACAGATTTGGAGAGCTAGGATCAAAGATTGAAGTAGAAAGGTATAAACCCTAACACACCATTTGATCTTTTATGCTCGGTTAAATTTTGTGTTTTTGTATTTATGTTTGTGTAAAAAGTTGTTTTAAGTTGATCTATGTTGATCCATGATGGATCCATAGCATCAAAGTGGATAAAAAGGGTGTTTTTCAAAAACTGCTCAAGAACAGTCAAAGTCGTCTGACAAGAAAATGTCAGACGCTCTAGATCGTTATGTGTTTATAATTTTTGTTGTTTCAAGTATTGTATTTGTAGGTTGGTTTGTGGTCTTTCATCTCGAAGTGGAATCACAGTGTTTGAATAGATAGATTATATGTTATTAATGGTCAAAGACCGTTGACCGGCCATGACCGAGCCGAATCTGGGCAACCCAGAATTGCATGAACAGCGCCTGACAACGTTTTTGCAAGGCCGGATCTGACAGATTTGATTGTTGTTTGATGTTGTTATTTGATAAATCTTGTAGCTTGTTAGTTGTACTTTAGATCCATGCTTGTAAAAAATTAAAAATGTCAACTGATTGCTCAGAACTGATGGTCAAAGTAGGCTTCATGATCACGTTTTGGATTTTTGGAAAAACCCAGAAATTATATGAGCAGAAATTCTGACAAGGATTGACCGTGTCATAACTTGTGGATCTGTTGTTTTTGGACTGAGATCTTGTTATCTCGTTGTTCATTGTCATATATACGACCATTATAAAGCAAGAAATAACTTAAACAACGACCAGAACCTTAACTAATTTGAGCTTGAAAGTGACAGGATGATTTTTTGGGTTTCTGGAGAAACCCATATTTGGTCTGACAGGTTCTTTAGCAAGCCCAGTTCATTATGATATGTTGTTTTATAGTTGAGATGATGACTGATTATTGTAGTATTACAGTTTGTCTACATAATAAAAGTTCAATTTAGTCCAAAAACGTTTTGGATTGAAATTTATTGTCGGTCAAAGTTGACCCCTTGAAGTTTGCCGACTGTCAGTGTTCTTGAGCTCAAGAACACCAACAGCGACGTTTTCTGTCGCTATAGCCATTTAGCGACAATTTTCATTTATTTTAATTTCTGATTTCTAGAAATTAATAAAAAAATAGAAATAAATTATAAAAATTACCAAAAATTATTTTTAAAAATTATTTTAAATTATGAAAAATAATTTCTAACTATTTGGGATATTTTTTCATTAATATTTATAATTATTTGAATATTAATGATATTTAATTTATTTAATTAGTATATTAAATAAATTAGAGAAAAATGATTTAATATTATGAAAAATCATTTTTAAATAAGATTAATGTATTTAAAAATATTTTGAGTTATAAAATGTAACTTTTAATATTTTTGGAGAATTTTCATTAATAATTTAATATTAATGATATTAGATTTATTTGATTATTAAATTAAATAAATTAGATAAAAATGATTTTATGATTTAAAAATCATTTTAAATGAGAATAAAGTGTTAGAAAATATTTTGAATTATAAAATATAATTTTCAATATTTTTGGAGAATTCTCATTAATAAATTAATATTAATGATGTTGGATTTATTTAATTGTTATATTAAATAAATGAATTAAAAATGGTTTTATTAATTTTTA
The DNA here is from genome assembly GCA_020205615.1 of Panax quinquefolius. Taxonomy (NCBI): domain Eukaryota; kingdom Viridiplantae; phylum Streptophyta; class Magnoliopsida; order Apiales; family Araliaceae; genus Panax; species Panax quinquefolius. The sequence goes on along the minus strand of JAINUW010000529.1, from coordinate 2,222,603 downwards.
AATGTGAAAAATGATATAAAAATATTTTAAGTCATAATTAATAACTTTTAATATTTAGATAATAATTTCATTAATATTTTAATATTAATGGTGATGATTTAAAAATGATTTTAATTATTTTAAAAATCATTTAAGTAGAATATTGTTGATTTAGAAAATATTTTAAGTTATTAATAATAACTTTAATATTTTGACAAGAATGTTATTAATATTTTTATATTATTAAATATTAATAATGATAAGATTATTTGATAATTAAATCATTTAAAAATGATTCCGATGTTTAAAAATTATTATAAATTATAATAAATGCTTGATAATTATTAAAAGCTTCCTAAAATATTATAAATGATAATTGAGTTATCTAAAATAATATTGAAGCTTAGAGACCAAGTGTAAGTGATGATAATAACTCGTGTTAATTGTTTGGATAGGGTGACCGAACAATCGAACTAATCAAAGTCCAACCAGATCGAAATAGTTAGACTTGTTATGTGTTTATATAGGTTATAAACACTGATGTGGCTATGTGGTAATATGCCTAGGAGAAGTTTGACTGTAAATTACGATTATTACGTGTTATGAAATATTGTGCTAATTGTGAGACCGATATTGTTGATTTTAGGTCTTACTTAACGCAGATTAATTATATTGTGTAGTCAGATCGCGGAAGAGGCAAGTTCCCTAACTCAACCTTGAAGTTATTTTCATTAATTATTATTGGTGGATAATTATTGCTAATTATACCACGTCCGTGGATTTATTGTTGAAATTAAATTACTGATTTAGAAAATATATATTCATAGAATTACTGTTGTTGGATATTCATATATGTAAAAGTTAGAATTGATGATGAGATAATTCACATTTATTATCAAATTATAATTGAAAAATGTCTTAGCTAATTATTCGGCTGAGCGAACATTTGTTAGAATTTGATAGATTCGAGAAAATAAATTCAATTATTATTGACAAGATCGATGCCAATTATTTCAGCTAGATCGAGAAGTAAATAGAATTTGAAATCACAGTATTTCGTTGTTAAATCAAATCTTGATTCTAAGACTGAGAAGAACAACCTTTTATAAAAAGGGAATATCATTAAATCGTATATTCGATCATTTCGTGCGACATAAGTATTATGCATAATATAGGGTACAAAGAGTTGGCCGGCTTTGAGTACTTGCAGAGGGGTATGATTTAATCTTTATGGTTATCTGATACACCTGAGTAGATATCAAAGTAAATCTTTGATAGATACCCGAGAAGATAAGTTCAAGATCTAGTGTGATCGCTCAGTATAAATCTGGAAAACATTCCACTTTGTTATTTCGTAGAATTCATTCTTGATTATTCATTAGAATATCGTAGAAACTTTGAAAGCGTTGTACTCTTTCATTATTGAATTATTGTGTTGTATAGTATACAAGAAGACTTATTATTGAATAACTATTTGTTTAGCTATTTCAAAGTTCCCTGAATTTTGGTTTCATTCTATCAAAATAGATAGTTTGTTGTTGTGAATTCTTATACATTTATTGTATGTCTTAACATGCGGGGCAAATTAGTTGCTCACCCTTGCTAAATAAAATTTTTCAGCTAGGGACGAAGTTGCAGGAGGTGCTGCAAAGGACAAAGGCAAAGGCATTGTAATAAATTAGTTATGAATGGCATTATTAGTATGTTGTGTTTGTAAACCCTTATGTATATCTAAAGGGTATGTTTGTAATGTTGAGGTTAGAGAACCTGGGTAATGTATTATCAAACTCTGATAAAGTCTTATGTATGTTACTATCTATATAATATGGGTAGTTAAATATTATTTATATTATGGATCGTGAGCACCAGACTCGGGGGTCAGGTTACCCGGATTTGGGGGCATCACAGGTTGGTATCAGAGCTGTAGGTTATAAACCTTAAGTGGGGTGGGAAAAACCCTAGGATTATAACCATAAGCGAGATAGAGAATACTCATTTAGAGTACTAAGTGAGAGATTGCTGAAGCGTATCGATAGTGAGATATGTAGACACATAGTCAGAGAAGTTTGTACTAGTGAAGTACTAATCAAGTTGTTTAAACTGCTTATAGGATGTCGGGAGAAGATAAGATGAGTACGGAGATGCCAAAGTGGGGTCGTCACACCAGATTCGATGGTCGAGGTGCCAAAGACGAGAGCTAGTCTGTTGAAGAAGTGGGAAAGGATGAACCTATGGTTAATCTTGGGAGTGATCATGACGATTATCCCGAGATGTATCTAAGTGATGATGAGGAGGCGGAGTCTGAAGAAGCTAAGGTGGAGTTAAAGAATAAGTTCAAGGTTGGTGAAAAAGATCAGCTATTTGCAAAAGTCCAGGAACTCCGGAGTAAGGTATTTCTCTTGGAGGAGTTGTGGAAGACAGAGCGAGCATTACGCGAAATGACTGAAGAACGGAACGAGCTGAAAGCGCAGGTGGAAAGAATGAAGGCTGAAGGTGGTGGATCATCTGAAGGAGCCAGCAGGAAAGACAACAAGAAGAGAAAGAGGAACAACGATAACGACAACTCTGAAAAGTGAAACCCGGAGAAGAGGCAAGCCTGTAGCAAGTGTGGAAAAACTCACGTGGGGGAATGCATGATGTGGAAGAACGTGTGCTTCAACTATAAGCAGGAAGGACATATCTCTTTGCATTGTCCTAAGCCAAATATGAGGAAGTGTTTTTCCTGTGGGCAAACGGGGCATGGATTCAATAAGTGTCCCAGCAAGAAGAGGACTGGTGAAGGCAGTGGTCGTTAGACAACTTAGATATAAATGTTAGCATCTTTTGGTAGAAGTTTCTGATATTAAGTTATGTAATATCAAGAACGATGTTTAAACATATATAAATATATGTTTGTATGAATGAAATCTTTATTTTCTATATGAATATAAGATTCAGATTAAATTTGTGTGTTCTTAAAACTCATACCTATGGTATGTTCATGACTCATAATTATATGAAATGTTCTGAACCCCTCAGCGAATGGACGCCAAAGGTCTGACTAGGATAAGTTCATACACTCATATAATTGTGGTAAGTTACTGAACTCCTAAGTGTGGTAAGTTTGATGAACTGGAAATAGAGAATATCAACTTTTGTGTAAAGTTGGAGAATTGCAACTTTTGTAAAGTTGAATATATTAATCCTAAAATTATTTTAAAGGGTTAATAATATGTGTTAAGTACTATAAGTACTATGTGCTATTTGCATTGCATGAGAACTATGTATTGAATTCTTATTGTGTTAAGAATTTGTATAGAGAAAGAATATTAATATAAGATTTTTTATTTAAATCAGATCATGCCGCCTAGACGACAGAATCGAAACAAACGAGAAGAACAATCGGTGAATAACGAAGGAGGTCAAGCAGACCCGATGCAAAATTTCATGGATATGCTAGCCCAAGCTATGGAGAATAGAGCTCCAGCAAGGGGAAGAGCAAGGAATCAGCCAGCCGATAAATTGGCTAATTTTAAGGATTTTAAAGTGGTAGGTCCGCTGGAATTTAAGGGAACCACGGATCCGATTGAAGCCCAAACCTGGGTAAAGGAGATGGAGAAAGCGTTCGTGATTGCGCGTGTGGCGGAAGAGCAAAAGATAGCGTTTGCAACATATTTGATGAAGGGAGAAGCCAATTACTGGTGGGAGACGAATCAAGCGCGAGCTGGTACAACTATAGTAATCTGGACCAAATTCAAGGAATTATTCTTTGAGAATTACATTTCAACAAGTATGCAAGCTCGAATGGAAGTCAAGTTTCTAGAACTAAAGCAAGAGAATATGTCTGTTTCTGAACACGCTGCCAAATTCAACGAGTTGGCGACCTCATCAGGTGGACACAGAAGCAAGAAAAGCGAGAAGATTAGAGAATGGATTGAAGCTGGGGATTTACAACAAAGTAGCTGTGTTGTAGATCAATACGTTCGCGGTTTTGTTGGAAAAAGCATTAATTGCTGAAGGAGGGAGGGAGGCTGCATCTCGATTTCATCAGGAGAAGGAAAGAAAGGCAAATGAAGGAGGTAGCAGTGGTGGTAGTAACCCAAACAAAAGGAAGTGGAGTGAGAATACCCAATCGGGTAGTAAGACTGAACGGAATAAGAAAAGAGGAGAGCCATGTGCGTCATGTGGGAAGAATCACGCAGGTATTTGTTTGTTATAACTACGGACAAAAGGGGTACATGTCGCCCAATTGTCCCAATCTGAAGAAGATTCAAGGTTGTTTTACATGTGGATCGACTGATCATTTGGTAAGGAACTGTCCGAAGAGAAATGTCGAGAAGGAAAGCACCAACAAGGGACCCCGTGGTGGAACCTTGGCAATCCGAGGACCTGCACAGCCAGGAAGATCAACTGCCCATATATTTAACATGACGCTGCTAGATGCACTGGCTACTCAAGAGGTGGCAGCAGGTAACGATTTAGCTTAATATTTAAATTATGCAATTAATATTGGGATAAATATTGCTATGAATTATTTTCTTTTATAGATTTAACTCACAGGTTAGAATTTGAAACCCAAATTAATATTGTGTTGATAAAAATGAATTGATGATACAACTTTAAAAGATTGTAGAGATGAAGAAAGCGGTGATTCCGAGGACGGAATCCTTTTAAGGAGGGGTGAATGTGATAACCCGGGATTTCGAATAATCAAAATTTTACGAATAATTTTTTTTTAATATATTACATCGATTATCTTTGAGTTAATATTGAATGTGTATCTGTGAGAGACAAGTCTCTTTAGAACTCGTAACCAAATTAAGTATTGATGAAAATTCAAAAAATAAGAGTAGAATACGTGTTTTGTACTATATATTGTGCTTGATCAATGATTTTTAGATAAGGTTTAAAATTTAAACCCTAATAAGAATTAGAAACCTAATTTCAAGATTAGAAACCCTAACGTATAGTTAAAAATTCAATTAAAATAATTGAATCAATGAATACGTGTTTAATTAAACTTAAATATGATTAGAAACCCTAATTATATTTTAGTATCTTAATTTTCTATTATACAAACCCTAATTATAATTTAGAAATTTTATTTTTCTAATTAAACCCTAATTTTGAAAATCCTAGAAGTTAGATTTTTAAAACCTAAGGGATTGGACCTTAGGGTTAAACCCTAAGGGTTAGTACAAATGACAAGAATTCCATTTATTATATTTTGGAATTTACCAAAATGCCCTTTTATTATATTTTATAAGCTAACTTGTAAAATTTGGGTTAACTTTAGTTGGTCACCAACTATTGTTGACATTGTGGCTCAAAATCTCAAAGATTTCAAATTCTCCCTTTGACACATGTGCTAGCAAGTTCATGCATCTAGGCAATATATATAGATTTAGGAGAGAGAAAGTTACAAAATATAACTTATTTTTCACCAAAGCTCTCACCAACTCTCTCTCATACAAGACCTCCGAATTTAGCAAGTAAATCAGTCACTAGATAACCTCCTAGAACACCAAGAATAGATTTGGAGAGCTAAGATCAAAGATTGAAGTAGAAAGGTATAAACCCTAACACACCATTTGATCTATTATGCACGGTTAAATTTTGTGTTTTTGTATTTATGTTTGTGTAAAAAGTTGTTTTAAGTTGATCTATGTTGATCCATGATGGATCCATAGCATCAAAGTGGTTAAAAAGGGTGTTTTTCAAAAACTGCTCAAGAACAGTCAAAGTCGTCTGAGAAGAAAATGTCAGACGCTCTAGATCGTTGTGTTTATAATTTTTGTTGTTTCAAGTATTGTATTTGTAGGTTGGTATGTGGTCTTTCATCTCGAAGTGGAATCACAGTGTTTGAATAACAAGATTGTATGTTATTAACGGTCAAAGACCGTTGACCGGCCATGACCGAGCCAAATCTAGGCAACCCAGAATTGCATGAACAGCGCCTGACAATGTTTTTGCAAGGCAAGATCTGACAGATTTGATTGTTGTTTGATGTTGTTATTTGATAAATCTTGTAGCTTATTAGTTGTACTTTAGATCCATGCTTGTAAAAAATTAAAAATATCAACTGATTGCTCAGAACAGATGGTCAAAGTAGGCTTCATGATCACGTTTTGGATTTTTGGAAAAACCCAGAAATTATATGAGCAGAAATTCTGACAAGGTTTGACGGTGTCATAACCTGTGGATCTGTTGTTTTTGGACTAAGATCTTGTTATCTCGTTGTTCATTGTCATATATACTACCATTATAAAGCAAGAAATAACTTAAACAACGACCAGAACCTAAGCTAATTTGAGCTTGAAAGTGACAGGATGATTTTCCGGGTTTCTGGAGAAACCCAGATTTGGTCTGACAAGTTCTTTAGCAAGCCCAGATCGTTATGATATGTTGTTTTATAGCTGCGATGATGACTGATTATTGTAGTATTACAGTTTGTCTACATAATAAAAGTTCAATTTAGTCCAGAAACGTTTTGGATTAAAATTTATTGTTTGGCCAAAGTTGAACCCTTGAAGTTGTTGATCGTCGTGTTCTTGAGCTCAAGAACACCAACAACGCGCAACTTTACGTAGCTATAGCTTTTTTAGCGACGATTTTTATTTATTTTAATTTCGATTTAGAAAATAATAAAAAATAGAAATAAATTATAAAATTACCAAAATTATTTTTAAAATTATTTTAAATTATGAAAAATAATTTCGACTTATTTGAGATATTTTTCATTAATATTTATAATTATATAAATATTAATGATATTTAATTTATTTAATTAGTATATTAAATAAATTAGAGAAAAATAATTTAATATTATGAAAATCATTTTAAATAAGATTAATGTATTTAAAAATATTTTGAGTTATAAAATGTAAATTTTAATATTTTTGGAGAATTTTCATTAATAATTTAATATTAATGATATTAGATTTATTTGATTATTAAATTAAATAAATTAGATAAAATGATTTTTATGATTTAAAAATCATTTTAAATGAGAATAAAGTGTTAGAAAATATTTTGAATTATAAAATATAATTTTCAATATTTTTTGGAGAATTCTCATTAATAAATTAATATTAATGATGTTGGATTTATTTAATTATTATAATAAATAAATGAATTAAAAATGGTTTTATTAATTTAAAAATCATTTAAAAATGGGAAAATGATTTAAAAATATTTTAAGTCATAATTAATAACTTTTAATATTTAGATGATAATTTCATTAATATTTTAATATTAATGGTGATGATTTAAAAATAATTTTAATTATTTTAAAAATCATTTAAGTAGAATATTGTTGATTTAGAAATATTTTAAGTTATTAATAATAACTTTAATATTTTGACAATAATGTTAGTAATATTTTTATATTATTAAATATTAATAATGATAAGATTATTTGATAATTAAATCATTTAAAAATGATTCCGATGTTTAAAAAATTATTATAAATTATAATAAATGCTTGATAATTATTAAAAGCTTCTGAAAAATATTATAAATGATAATTGACTTATCTAAAATAATATTGAAGCTTAGAGACCAAGTGTAAGTGATAGATAACTGTGTTAATTATCGGATAGGGTGGCCAGAACACCGAGAATGTACCGAAGTCCAACCAGATCAAAATAGTTAGACTTTTTACGTGTTTATATAGGTTATAAACACTGATGTGGCTATGTGATAATATGCCTAGGAGAAGTTTGACTGTAAATTACAGTGTTACGTGTTATGAAATATTGTGCTAATTGTGAGACCTATATTATTGATTTTAGGTCTTACGAACGCAGTTAATTATATTGTGTAGCTGTAATCAGCGGAAGAGGCAAGTTCCCTAACTCAAACTTGAGTTATTTTCATTAATTATTATTGGTGGATAATTATTGCTAATTATACCACGTCCAGGGATTTATTGTTAAAATTAAATTACTGATTTAGAAAATATGTATTCGTAGAATTACTGTTGTTGGATATTCATATCTGTAAAAGTTAGAATTGATGATCTGAGATAATTCTCATTTATTGTCAAATTATACTTTGAGAAATGTATTAGCTAATTATTCGCTGATTTAACATTTGTTAGAATTTGATAGATTCGAGAAAATAAATTCAATTATTATTGACAAGATCGATGCCAAATATTTCGGCTAGATCGAGAAGTAAATAGAATTTGAAATCACAGTATTTCGTTGTTAAATCAAATCTTAATTCTAAGACTGAGAAGAACAACCTTTTATAAAAAGGGAATATCATTAAATCGTATAGTCGATCATTTCGCGCGACATAAGTATTATGCATAATATAGGGTACAAAGAGTTGGCCGGCTCTGAGTACTTACAGAGGGGTATGATTTAATCTTTGTGGTTATCTGATACACCTGAGTAGATATCAAAGTAAATTTTTGATAGATACCCGAGAAGATAAGTTCAAGATCTAGTGTGATCGCTCAGTATAAATCTGGAAAACATTCCACTTTGTTATTTCGTAGAATTGATTCTTGATTATTCATTAGAATATCGTAGAAACTTTAAAAGCGTTGTACTCTTTCATTATTGAATTATTGTGTTGTATAGTATACGAGAAGACTTGTTATTGAATAACGATTTGTTCAGCTATTTCAAAGTTCCCTGAATTTTGGTTTCATTCTATCAAAATAGATAGTTTGTTGTTTTGAATTCTTATACATTTATTGTATGTCTTAACTTGCGGGGCAAATTAGTTGCTCACCCTTGCTAAATAAAACTTTTCAGCATGGGACGAAGTTACAGGAGGTGCTGCAAAGGACAAAGGCAAAGGCGTTGTAATAAATTAGTTATGAATAGCATTATTAGTATGTTATGTTTGTAAACCCTTATGTATATCTAAAGGGTATGTTTGTAATGTTAAGGTTAGAGAACGTGGGTAATGTATTATCAAACTCTGATAAAGTCTTATGTATGTTACTATCTATATAATATGGGTAGTTAAATATTATTTATATTGTGGATCGTGAACACCAGACTCGGGGGTCAGGTAACCCGGATTTGGGGGCGTCACATCGCCTTCTCTAAAATATTCCCAAATGCAGTAATTTAGAACACAAATATACGGTTATAGAACCAGGGTTTCAAGCCATGCTCGGACCGTCGAGCTTTTCTAACCTCAGTGTCCACTTGGTGTGGAGCGAACCTCGCTATTTCATTAAACTTGGCAGCGTATTAGGGAACCATCATGTCCCCTTGTTTCAGGTCCAGAAACCGCATCTCCATCCTTCCTTGCATACTCGTGGGAAAGTAGTTCTCGAAGAATATCTACTTGAACCTCACCCACGTTAGGTTCTCTCTACCCGCCCTAGCCTGGTTAGCCTCCCACCAAAAATTGGCTTCACCTTTCATAATATAGGTTGCAAAGGCAACCTTCTGACCCTCTTCAACATTTTCTATGACAAATGCCTTCTTAATTTTGTTTACCCATGTTTGGGCTTCTATAGGGTCCGTAGTTCCTTTGAACTCCTGTGGACCGACACTTTTAAAATCCTTGAAGGTAGTAGCTCGTGCTACTCCCGAATTTACGGCGATATTAGCCACATTTCTATTAAACGCGGCTGTTAATAAGTTAACAAATTCCTGCATTAGGTTAACCGGACCTCCTTCTAGTTGATTTACGTTAGCGCCTTGGTTTCGTTGCCCTCTTCTTGGTGGCATTTTGCTGTTACAATAAACAACACATTTCGTTATTATTCATTTCCTATTAGTTAGCTATTATTCATGATTAAACAATAACTTCAACATCCATTACTCAACATGTTCTGTAAAAAGACCTATATTGATTCGTTCATTATAGTATAATACTACATCATTTCATTACACAACCTAAGCTGATTACATTACCATCCCGCAATTGCTTTCCAAAAATTGGGATTTACAAAAGACTACCCTTTGATATACAAAAGAGGGTTTTACGTCACCTTTAAATACACAATATTTACATATCTAAAATTACTCTAGCTACTACTAGATTACATTTGCCTTAAGGCATTATTAAAATCTGATGTGGCCAGACCAGCGATAACATCCCGGCTGATAGTGTGCCTAGTCTGCCCAGCCTCTACTGGATACGCAGCTACCTGTTGCTGAAAATCCTGATGAGAACTCCTATGGATATAGGACATTCTCCTTATCTTTTACCTCTTGGTCTTTAGCTCCCCCTTGAGCTCAAAAACCTCATGCTATAGCTCATGGACCTTGTCCTTGGCTAAAACCCGCTCATCGTGTTCCTGTTCCCACATCGACTCCACATCTGTCTTATCCTGTAAGACAGCTTGAAACTCTTCTCGTAACTCCTTCACCTCGTGACAATAGTGGAGGTTCCTGTCTAACACTACCATGAATAGTGATATCATAGACTCCCCTTGGGGTGTCTTTTCTGCAAGTGTCATAGGGTTGAAGGACACCACCTCCACCTCTTCTTCTATCATGCCGTCAAATACAGACATGAGATTGGGGTCCTCTGAGTCTCCAGACTCAATTTCTACTATCTCTAGCTCATCTGCTATTGGGTTTGGTATAACCTCTATCTGGTTAACCAATTCTTCACTAATTACATGTACATCTCTATACATTCCATTTTCACCTGACATCTACACAAAAAAACTGAGTTTGATTAGTTCACGTCACTAGAATAATAAAAACACATAACATAGATATAGAATGCATTCTTATAGGGTTAATTTCTTCTTTTACTTCTCTTAAGGTTATGACTTAAGGTTTTAATTCCCCCCTTAAGTTTTATAACCTAATGCTTTGATACCAACCTGTGATGTCCCCAAATACGGGTATCTTACAACCCGACATATGGTGCTCCACGGTGCTACAGTTCACACAAACATTCAATCGAAAAACTTCAAGAGAATAAATATGTCTTATATATATTGCAAATTAATATTATCATTCCCCAGGTTTTTTATAACCGTTACATTTGTTCTTGTCATAATATCAAATATTAACATTACAAACCTATACTATTACATAAGTAAATCTATAGATTCGTCTTCGCCTTTCCTTTATCCTTTCCAGATCCTTCGGTCCGTTCGGTCTTAGCTGTATTTTTATGGTTCAAGCAAGAGTGAGCATGACTAGCTCAGCAAATATAACAATTTTATTAACAATAGGCTTGAATCATACAAATCATATATCTTCAATAGCTGAACAATAGTTATGAAGTACTATCGATAATTTAAAATAGCACTTCTCTTTTCTTTAAAATGTTTTACAATAACAATATTCAGTAAAACATCAATTCCGGTCCAAGACCTTGAGCATTTCATACTTTCTTTAAAAAGGACATCCCGGCACAAAGTCCGTAAGTCCAGCATTTCTTACGAGCACGTCTAGGTGATCAGCCTATAGTACTCTATGTTGATCAACACTACATTCATTAACGTATGTATGTTTAAGTTGTGGTAACCTCACGTGCCTATCGTTTAACGACAAAACATTTTAGCATAATCAATCTTCGTTTGAAAACCACATCAATATAAATTGATAAAACATTGACCATACTTTAATAGATTGTAAGAAATCTAATATATCATAAGTCTACCCGAAAGAATTAGCTTTGACTTCATCATACATCCATTCATGCGTAAGAATACAGAAATCACAAATCTTTTCTAGATTGAACATAGACAAGGTTAAGAATACTTGCCTTCAACGTCTACTATTGGTACTATACGTTCACTTTAAGTCCTTAAGGTCTCTACAGTAGATGATCACATCACATAACACACTGGGTTATGAATAAACATACATGGTTCCTAATGAATCTTACCGTTCTTCTCAATCTAATCACATATTAGACTTGTTACTATTGGTTCTGGCTTTCTGATATAGTTTACATCATCATTTCGTTCATGTTTGATTACTTATCTTCAACCTTTATGCACTATAATTAAGGTTTAACAAAGCTTTAACAATGTTATAATTAAGCTTTACTTCTTTGCTAATTAGTTACCATTTATTCTATACTTACAACCCTTATTTACTTTGCATTCCTTAAAGCTGGCATTACGGTGCCAGTCATCCTTATACAACTCGCACTGTGGCGCGAGTTTCCAGTAGCTGAGGTTCGAACCCGAAGATGTGGCGCCTATCCTTACTCTTCAAGCCGCATCATGGTGTGGGACTACAAAAGGTCCAGGCACTACATACTTGCACACATCTGACTCCACCATTATGTGCCTTGAAATTTGGCCATGGCTGGCCACTTCTGTGCACTAGTCAATGAATTTTTTTTTTTGCATAATGAACTTCCCAGACTCCAAATTTGATCATTTTAAGTCCGAATTAGCTCGTTCAAAAGCCATTAGCTCACAAATCACATACTCTACGTGTTCATGCAAGAATTTTATATTTTCAACTTCGTTTACTCAAAATTCTCCTATTGGTTCATTTTAAATGAAAACGATAAACGTCCGTGAACGTTCAACGCTCGTTTCTTCGTTCTAAGTCAGAATTCAGCAATTTTCGAGTCCGCGACTCTATAATTCCAAATAAGACTTGTTCCCATCGAAAATCAACCTTTCTAAGCTCAATATCAAAATTTGATCTCTAATCCGAGAATTTCACGAATTTGACTATTATCCTCAAATCGTGAAAATTCTGGCATAGCTTCGTTACTTATAATTTGATTATCATTTAAAATGATCTCTATTCATCATATAGACATGTTAACCTACAAATTACATCAACTTATTTTCATGATAAGTTATGACTTATTCTCCATGAGTTTTTTAACTTATCAAAGCATAAACTATAAATAACTTTACTTCACATGGCTTATGTTAGCTTAAACCTTCTAACCATCATTCTTACATACTTTTAACATACAAAATTCATTAATGTAAACATGATACAAGTCTTAAAATTTATTCCTTAATTCATAGCTTATTTATGAACAAAGTGCTTATTCTTGGCTTTTTAGGACTTAAGTCCTTATTTTATTTCTTTTTTATCATTTCTTTGCATAAATGATCATTAATCCACACTTCTCTTATCAACTTATAATGGTAGAGATGGAAGACTAATGACATGAGATCATTACCTTCGTTGAACTAGCTTTCTTTTTCTCTTTTCTAACAAATGAAAGTAGCTTATTCTTGCTTATTCTCTCTGACCAATAAGTTGAAAAGTGTTGGATGAAAAAGAACAAGTAACAAATGAAATCCAAAGCCTTCTATTTATAGGATTGCTAAGATTAGGGCAATTTGGTCATTAATTCATCCCACCTCCTTAAGCACCTCCTTAATATTCATTACTTAGACACTAAGTTAACTTGCCCACCAAATTAAATACTTGGTCATCACATAATTTTCTTGGTCATTACTTAATTATCTTGGTCACCAAGATAATCAAATGATCATGGGTTTCCCCATGGATTACTTTAACCCATTGGATCTTAACTTGGGTTTGGATTTAATCAACTTACTTAAGCTTTAGGCTTGTATTACCAACTTACTTGGACTACTCATTAACCACCACTTGGGCTTGCACATTAATTCTATTGGACTTTACATTTGCTAATAATTCTACAAGTCCAATTCATTTGGCTAAAATCCTTATTACATATTCTCTACGAATTATACTCGTATTCTCTTTCACAATATACGATATTCCATCCTTCGTACATACTCGTATAATACTTTGTATTATACTTGTATTTGCTACCTAGCACAATACATACGTATCATACGATAATCACATTACTTCTAATGCTTTATTTTCCTAACATTCTCGAATCACGTCCGCATGCGAAAAATTATTCCACCCTTGAATTCTTATTACATAATCCAACTCACTTCAATATTCTTTCCTTACGTATTTCTCGGAAGTTCAAAAATAATTCCCGAGCATAAATCGATAAATAGTGTTTTTCAAAAAAATTCTCGGAAAACATTTATTTTCGTCTTGGAAATTCAAACACTTTAATTCTCTCACGTAGTCAAAATACTACGATATTCTGGCGTTTCTAGGTTATAGAACGACATTCATCTTACTAACACGTAATAATAACAAGTAATATAATTTTATTCATTATTTTATTAAATAAAATTATTTTACAAAGTATTCGAATTTCTCGGTCGTTACATTCTTCCCCCCTTATAAAGATTCTGTCCCCAGAATCTTGTCTCATATTACGCAAACAATTGAGGGTAATCCTTCCTTATCTTTTCTTCCAATTCCCACGTTGCTTCTTCTACATTGTGGTTCTTCCATAACACCTTTTCTATCTTATCTTTGTTCCGCAGAACTTGCCCTTTTCTATCGATAATTTGAATCGGCATCTCTTCGTACGTTAAGTCCTTCTCGATATGAATAGGCTCATACTCTATTACATTCTTATAATCCAGCTTATAAGGACGTAACACAGATACGTGAAACATATTATGTACTCATTTTAAGTCTGGAGGTAATGCTATCATATAAGCTACCTCACCTACCCATTTTAACACTTCAAAAGGTCCTATAAACCTTGGACTTAACTTTTCTTTCTTTCCAAAGCGTATCTTTCCTTTCCAAGGAGATACCTTTAGAAACACGCAAGACCCTACTTCAAACTCCCTATTTTCTTGATATGAGTCCGCATACTTCTTCTGTCTGTCTTGAGCTGCTACGAGACACATTCGTATCAACTTCACCACATCCGCTATTTGTTGTACCAATTCTGGCCGTAGCATTTGGCGTTCTCCCACTTCATCCCAACAAAATGGTGTTTCGCACTTTCTTCCGTACAAAGCTTCGTAAGAAGTCGTAAGAAGGCATACCTATGCTTGCATGATAACTATTGTTATACGCAAATTCTACTAATGGTAGATGATCATCCCAACTACCCTTGAAATCCATGACGCAAGATCTTAACATATCTTTTAACGTCTGAATTGTTCTCTCGCTCTGTCCATCAGTTTGTGGATGATACGCTGTACTCAGCTTCAACTGCGTTCCCAACTGCTCTTGTAGACTCCACCAGAACTTGGATGTGAATCGTGGATCACGATCTGACATAATCGATAATGGCACTTCATGTCTAGAAATTATTTCCTTAACATAAAGTGTAGCTAACTGGTCCAAGTTATACTTGACCCTAATTCATTAAAAGTGAGCCGACTTCGTTAATCGGTCCCCTATTACCCAAATCGCATCATACCCTTTCGTTGTAGTTGGAAGTCCCACCACAAAGTCCATCGTGATACGCTCCCACTTCAACTCCGGAATCTCCAATGACTGTAACAAGCCACTTGGTCGTTGATGTTCAGCCTTAACTTTTTGACAAGTCAAGCACCTACTCACAAACTCGTATATTTCTCTCTTCATGTTTGGTCACCAAAAACTCTGTCGAAGGCCTCGATATATCTTAGTACTGCCAGGATGAATCAAAAACATCGAACTATGAGCCTCTTGTAAAACTTGCTCCTTTAATTCTGTCTCATTCGGAACCCAAATTCTTCCTTCAAATCTCAATAACCCCTCGTTATCAAGATTATACTTAATATCTTTTTCATTGGTTAGCCGCTCCTTTACCCGGCCACAATCATCTGTTTTGAGCTGCACCTCCCTGACTCTTTCTATGATGGTAGATTGTATCTCTGTGGGAAACAATATCTGCCCCGAATCACTTGGCAAATTTACTTCTATTTCCATCCTAGCCATCTCTGTTATTAACTCAGTTTGAGCCGTTAACATAAATAACTTCTCTCGACCCTTCCTACTTAGGGCATCGGCAACTACATTGGCTTTTCCAGGGTGATACAGGATTTCACAGTCTTAATCCTTTATCAACTCCAGCCATCTCCTCTGTTTCATATTCAACTCCTTCTATATGAAGATATATTTTAGACTCTTATGGTCCGTGTATATCTCACATTTCTCTTTGTAAAGATAATGTCTCCATATCTTTAATGCAAAAACTACTACGGCTAGTTCCAGATCATGAGTAGGGTAAACTTTCTCATAATCTTTCAACTTCCTTGATGCATATGCGATGACCTTGCCATGCTGCATGAGCACGCAACCAAGTCCTCTATGCGAAGCATCGCTATAAACTATGAAATTTCCTGTGTCATCAGGTAATGACAAGACAGGCGCTTTACTCAACTTCTTCTTCAGTTCTTGAAAACTATCCTCGCATTTATCAGTCCACACGTATTTCACCATCATCCTTGTCAAATTAGTCAACGGAGTAGCTATCTTCAAAAAATCCTGGATTAATTTCCAATAGTATCTCGCTAACTCTAGGAAACTCTGCACCTCAGTCGGCATTTTCGGTTGTTCCCAATTCATCACAGCCTCCACCTTCGCTGGATCTACAGAAATCCCCTCTTGGTTAATGACATGACCTAAAAACTGTACTTTTTCTAACCAGAAGTCACACTTAGTGAACTTTGCATACAACTTCTCCTTTCTTAGTGTTTCTAACACTATTCTTAAGTGTTTAGCATGATCTTTTGGTGTCTTTGAATAGAATAGAATATCATCAATAAACACTACGACGAACTTGTTCAAATATTGTTTGAACACTTTGTTCATCATATCCATAAATGCAGCTGGTGCATTAGTTAACCCAAATGACATCACCAGAAACTCATAATGACCATAACGAGTCCTGAATGCCATCTTTGGTACATCCTCCTTCCTAAACTTCAACTGGTGATACCCCATTCTTAAATCTATTTTAGAAAAATAGTTAGCCCCTTTTAACTGATCAAAAAGATCATCGATCCTGGGCAATGGGTATTTATTCTTTATTATTAACTTGTTCAACTCTCTATAGTCGATACAAAGTCTTAACGATCTGTCCTTCTTCTTGACAAACAGTACCGGTGCTCCCCACGGCGAAACACTCGATTGTATGTACTTCCTGTCCAATAGTTCTTGTTACTGCACCATCAAATCCTTCATATCCAATTGCGCCATACGATACGGTGCCCTGGAAATTGGTGCCGCTCCTAGCACAATGTGTTACGCCCCCAAATCCGGGTCCTCTGAACTCGGTTCGGTCATCACGATAAAATACAAACACCCACCTCTAAACAACATACGATAACTAAAATGCGGAAAAAAATAAACGTACGTCGTTCATTCAAAAGATGTTACTAGTCCCAAGATACGATAACCTTAATATCATCTTACAAACATACCCTAAAATAAACATTAGGGTTCATATTACATAATAGTAATTTAAAATTAGGGATAAGGTAAAGTCTGCTCCTTGCCACTATTCTACATCTTTCCTTTACCCTTGTCCTTTCCTAAGGTCTCGGGCTTAACTGCAATATAATGCATGATATAGCAAGGATGAGCAACAAGTTTGCCCAACAAGTTTAAATACAACAATAAGGATATATCATGATGAATGGAAAAATAACTAACAATGAATTCAACAATATGAATATCTGAAGGATTCAATAATATGAATATCACAAATAAATATAACGATTGCTTTTAGAATAACTACTAGTCAAATAGACTTTGAACTATAACACTCCAATCGAATCAATAGCTAATTGATCCTTTGGTTACTGACTACAGAATAAGTACTCGAGGGGATCAGCCTCACGTACACTATGTATATGCATAACATTTAAATATGCTTATTGTATCTTATATTAGATACCTGGGGTACTCCCTTATTATAAAAGGGGTGTTCTTTCAGTCTAAGAATCCTTACCATCAATTGGTTTGGATAGCTTTTATAAAACTTCATACGCTTGTCTGACTAAACAAAGGTTCAGACTCTATCTAACACAGTTCAAGAATTATTGAACTTTAAATGATGTACAAGTCCAAGACTATATGAACTCAAGTGCACTAAGTGCGAATATCAATAATAACTACGTGGAATAATTGTTAAGTAATTAAACCACTTAATAACATGCCTGGAAATAAGATTTAAGCTTAAATGAATAACTTTCATTTCAACAATAACATGCTCAATACAATATGAGAAGGATAGGAAAACTTCCACAAACTCAAAGTTGTGTAAGTTAGGAACTTGCAACGCAATAAAATAGTGTTCAGATACTTGCTCAAGTAAAAGAGTAAGAATTAAGGAACTTGCACAATCAAGGAGTGAATTTCAAGGAGACTTGCTCAATAATAATGGGAGTAAGTTTAGGGAACTTGCACAATCAAAGAGTGAAATTCAAGGAAACTTGATCGATAATAATTGGAGTAAGTTTAGGTAACTTGCACAATCAAAGAGTGAAATTCAAGTAAACTTGCTCAATAATAATTGGAGTAAGTTTAGGGAATTTTCACAATCAAAGAGTGAAATTCAAGGAAACTTGCTCAATAATAATTAGAGTAAGTTTAGGGAACTTGAACAATCAAAGAGTGAAATTCAAGGAAACTTGCTCAATAATAATTGGAGTAAGTTTAGGGAACTTGCCTGTTTGCTCAGCTACAATATAATACTAGCTTTAACTAACTCGCGTTGAAACGACCTAACATTATCAAGTCGATCATTTCAATTAGTATGTGTAAACTAATACGAGTCTACACTTACAATAATCAAGTCTTCACATAGCATGATTCTCAACACATTACATGGCACATTGGTCACATATTACAAGATAAAGAGATCATATATGCATGCCTTAAATTTCAGAACCAAAAATAGAATCTTGGCGAGATCACAGCGATTTGCAGATGCAAGGTTGCTGGTCTGAGCTTAGGGGCCAGCCTGTGATTGTCTTGTCCCTTAGCTGAACTCAAGGTTGAGCTTCTGCTCTCCTGACTTCAGTTCAAATCTAGCACACCAATTACACATATATTTTAACATACATACATGCTAGATTTTAACATATAACACATGACCATACTTGACTTCACTATCACAAGTTTACTTATAATTTATATGTCATTAAAACATAACAAGGTCATGTAATCATTTATGCCTTTCAACTTGATCATTCAATACTCAGTAGTCATGCTTGTATATATTCAACACATGTAAACTTTACTCACATAGTTCATATTTTAGAAATTTTCCTTTTATGACTATGTGTGAATAAGTGAAAACCATACATTAAACCAATGATGTTCATGCCAATAAATCTATAGGCATAATGAGTCCTATTATACATGTTTTCATGGTCATAATGTACTTTACTCATTTCTTGATGACATTAGCTTTCTTATTTTAATTTTCTTTGAATTTTACACTAAGTCAACTTAACATATACAAGGCATATTAGCATATAACTCTCATGCATTTACAACATATATTAAAGTCACATATGCATGCTCAAATGGTCAGAACTTACAAGATAAAAGTCTCGATCAAGTTCACTTTGAAAAGTCTTAATTTTCTTATCTTTAAAATAGTCTAATCTTTCAATTATGTATGCTAGTGTGTTCAATCACTTTAGTCTTGCATTTCATGTCAATACAAACCATATTATCATGTTCATAAAGCCAAAATGCTCACATGATGTTTTTGTGACAAAGTTCATTTTTGAAACTATAATCATTATTTCAAACCACAAGTATTGTGTTCATTGTAGGTATTAACATGGTTATACTTGTTCATACTACATGCTCATGCTTATGTGTGTGTGCTAAAATAGTTCACATGCTTGCTCTAACCATGTACTAACAAGTTAGCACAACAGAAACTTAACAAAAACATCGAGTCGTGCAGTGCAGTCAAGGCAATAATACCTTTGCCCACTTAATACAATTAGAAGCAATTGCGCCATGCCGTAAAACAGAATTGATTTTGGGTTATGGCACAGCTGCGCTGCACCCTAGTACAAATTGGGCTAGGCTGCGCCATGCCTGCATCAAAGACAGTAACTTGCTCTGTTCTACAAAGCATCAGACATCCATACTATTCTTTGATTTAAACATGTTTATTATCAGTATATAAGAGTTCTTACATGTAAACATACTTTCTAAACACATCATATCATGCTAATTCACTTTTACTAACAAAGAATTCAAGAAATTCCCAAGAATTTGTCAAAACCAAACTAAGAACACAATTAGGATTTTCATACCTGTTTGAAGTAATTGAGCTGCAATATAGCAATTTACTCACTCTATATAAGATCCTTAGCAACTAATTCTCATCAATTTCAATAAGGAAGGTGAAGGTCTTATTTATAGAAGATTGATTAACTAGATAATGCCATTACCTAACAAGTCAAACCATTGGATTTTAAGAATGTATAATGTGTAAGAGAGAGATGGTAATTTCAATCATGAATCCCACTCCCCATCTATATTGGTTGAATTTGAGATGAAGATAGAGTAGGCTAGCTAGCTTGTTTACGTGGGAAGAAAGGAATGGGACTCTAATTATGGGACAAGGAAATTCTCAGCACTTGCAACAACAAAAATAATGAAATGCTACAATTGACTTATACCATATATACACCTAATACAAACTTTGGTTATAAAATGTGTATACAAAATTTATTTCATACAACATAGGTTATAATGATTTAAAGAGCATACAATGTTTTTCCTAATTACAAGGTATCAAGTAGTGCATATAATTCATGTACATTTACAATTACCATGACTATAATTATCATAATAACTTAATGAAATCATTACTAATTTAACAATTGATATTATTATTCATCAATAGGGTATACATGAATGTTTACCCACACACTTCATATCATATAATAATATTATTATGCAACTCACATGAATGCAAATAACTCTTACTATATAGTCTATATATAATATATAGACATATTAATGTGCCACCTTGTACTATATAAAATATATAGTTAACTAGCATATAATAAAGGTTTACTATATTGCACAAATTAATCAAGTACACATATAATCATTTTATAAATTATTAATCTTTTACACATTAATTATTATCTATTCATTATAATTATTAATTAACACATTATCAATTAATTACTCATAATTGCAATTAATCAATATGTTCAACTCTTGCTACTATATTCAAATAAATTGAATATTTAATTAATAATCTTATCATGTCTTTGATATTAAATTCTTAGGGTTAGTCCACTAATTTAAATAACTAATAGTGACTCCCTTTAATCAATTCATAGATTCACATAACCACTTAAGGTTTAAATAGGCTCACAAAACTAACTCATTAAAATTAAATCACATATTTAATTAATAAGGAGTTTCAAATTCGTGGACGTTACATCCCTCCCCCCTTATAAAAATTTCATCCTCGTAATTGTAAAAATAAGGTTACTCAAATAAAAACGGATAATTCGCTCTCATTTTCTCTTCTAGCTCCCACGTAGCTTCTTCTACGGCGTGATTCCTCTAGAGAATCTTAACGGAATGAATGATCTTATTCCTGAACTTCTATTCCTTCCTATCTAGTATCTGGACAGGAACTTCCTCGTACGATAAGTCTTTCTCGACTTGAATTGGTTCATAGGAGATAACGTGCTTGTAGTCCGGTTTATATGGCCGCGACACTGACACATGAAACATGTTGTGAATGTGCTCAAGTTCAGGAGGTAACGCTACCTCGTACGCCACTTCACCGACTCGCCTCAGAATCTCGAACGGTCCTATAAACTTGGGGCTCAACTTGCCCTTTTCCCCAAAACGAATCTTCCCTTTCCAGGGGGATACTTTCAGAAATGCATAGCTCCCTACTTCAAAATCTCTTTTCTTGCGATGTAAATCTGCATACTTCTTCTAGCAATCTTGAGCTGCTACTAGTCGAGCTCTTATCACCCTGATGATCTCCACCATCTGTTGTACCAACTCTTGTCCCTCAGTCGACGTTCTCCAACTTCAACCCAACATAAGAGCATTCTACATTTCCTCCCATACAGTGTTTCGTACGGTGGCATTCCAATACTGGCGTGATAACTATTGTTATACGCGAACTTTACTAATGGAAGATGATCCTCCCAGCTACCCTTGAAGTCCATCACACAAGCTCGGAACATGTCTTCAAGTGTTTGAATTGTTCTCTCGCTCTGCCCATCGGTTTGTGGATGATACGCAGTACTCATTCGTGGTTGTGTCCCCATTCTTTCTTGAAGACTCTTCCAAAAGTTTGACGTGAATCGCGGATCTCTATTTGATATAATAGATACTGGCACCCCAAGCCTCAAAATAATTTCCTTAATATATAATTTGGCTAACTAGTACTATACTTAATCTTAATCGATAAAAAGTGAGCTGACTTAGTAAGACGATCTACAATCACCCATATGGCGTCGTGCCCTTTCTGCGTTGCCGGAAGTCCCTCCACAAAGTCCATTATGATGTGCTCTCATTTCTATTTTGGAATTTCTAATGGTTGTAATAACCCGCTTGGTCGTTGATGCTCTGCCTTGACTCTCTGACAAGTTAGGTATCTACTAACGCATTCCGCAACTTCTCTCTTCATGTTTGGCCACCAGAAGTGGTGACGCAAATCTTAGTACATCTTCGTGCTTCCTGGGTTTATCGAGTATCAAGTACTGTGCGCTTCTTGCAAAATCCCCTCTCTTAGTTTTGGTACTAACGGTACCCAAATTTGTCCTTCAAATCTTAGCAGTCCAGTGCTATCAATCTTAAATTTTAATTCATCACCTTCAGTCAATCACTTCTTGATGTTAATGTAATCTTTGTCCTTTTCTTGTGCTTCTTTTACCTTATCCAATAAAGTCAGACTCGCTATCACTGTAAATAATTATTCGTTGGTCTCTATCGGATACTTAATCTCTAAGTCTAGTCGTTCAAAATCTTTCACCAATTCTTCTTGAATGGTCAACTTCAATAACTTCTCTCTGCCTTTTCTGCTCAAGGCACAGTATATTTGCTTTGCTTGGATGGTATAGAATCTCACAATCATAATCTTTGATCAATTCTAGCCATCTACCGCCTCATGTTTAACTCCTTCAAGTGAAGATATACTTAAGACTCTTGTGGTCCGTATATATCTCACACTTCTCGCCATACAAATAATGCCTCCATATCTTCAAGGCAAAAGCTACCGCTGCTAACTCCAGATCACGAGTCGGATATCCTTCTCATAATCTTTTAGGCGGCGTGAAGCGCGTCTGTGATGACACGCCATGTTGCATCGATTACACAACCAGACCCTTGTGTGATGCATCACTATACACTGTAAATCCTCTTGTGTTGTCCGGTAAAGCCAACACAGGTGCTTGACTAAGATTCTTCTTCAATTTTAGGAAACTCTCTTCACACTTCTCCGTCCAAACGAACTTAACTGTCTTTCTGGTAAGATTGGTCAACGGTGATGCAAATTTTGAAAAATCCCGAATAAATCTTCGATAATATCCCACCAATCCTAAGAAACTCCACGATTTACGCTTGCGTCTTCTTGTCGCTCTCCCAATTAATAATCGCTTCTACCTTCGCTTGATCCACCGAAACACCATTCTTGTCAATAACGTGCCCCAAAAACTGCACTCTTTGCAACCAAAACTCACACTTGGAGAATTTTGCATACAGCTTCTCCCTCCTTAATGTCTCCAACACTATTTGAAGATGCTCGGCGTGTTCTTCCTCCGTTTCTGAATATACTAGAATGTCATCGATGAATATGACAACAAACTTATCCAAATACTATTTGAAGACTCTGTTCATCAAGTCCATAAATACTATTGGCGCGTTCGTCAATCCAAATAACATTACCAGAAACTCAATGTGTCCATACCTAGTTCTGAATGTCGTCTTTAGAATATCCTTCGGCCTCACTTTCAGTTGGTGATAACCGATCCTCAAGTCAATCTTTGAAAGTACTTTGCCCCCTTTAACTGATCACACAAATCGTCTATCCTCGGTAATGGGTATTTGTTCTTAATGGTGACCTTGTTCAACTCTTGGTAGTCGATACAAAGTCTTAATGACCCATCTTTCTTCTTTACAAATAAGACTAATGCTCCCCACGGTGATACGCTCGGTTGAATGTATCCCTTATCTAACAACTCTTGCAATTGAGCCATCAGTTCTTTTATCTCTACCGGTACCATACGATATGGTGCTTTGTATACCGGTGTTGTCCCTAGTGCCAAATCAATGATAAACTCAATCTCTCTATCCGGTGACAATCCCAGAATTTCATCTAGGAAGACATCAACGAAATCCCTTACAATAGGTTTCTGACTTAGTTCACCCTCGACTCGTCGAGTATCAACCACGTGAGCCAAATAACCTATACAATCCTTCCTAAGCAATCTCTGTGCTTGCACCATCGTCAGACAATGAGATTATCTCGGTGATTTACTACCATAAAATACCACCTTCTACTTATTCGGAGTCTTTAGCTGTACACACTTCTTCTTACAGTCTATAAATGCTCCATGAATCGATAACCAATCCATTCCAAGGATTACATCGAACTCCCCCAAACGAATTGGTATCAAATCCACTTTAAGCTTAAATCCTTGCAATTCGGTATAAGAATTCTTATAAAAGTATTCTACGGGGATAATTTCCTTGCTCGCTACTTCTACGTTCATAGGGTGTTCTAATCTCTCATGGGGTAAGTCTAACTGTTTAGCAAATTCTTCGGAAATAAAAGAGCAGGTAGCACCCGAATTAAATAACATGTATGCATCAATATCATTGATCAGAATGATACCTGACACCACATCCTTAGACTCCACCGCATCCTGTACGGTCATGTTGAACATTTGTGCCATTGGTCTGTTGGCTTGACTGGCTGGCCCTCCAATGTTCAGTCCATTGTTGCTGTTGTTGCGGTTGCTTGCTAGTTTATGCATCGCCTTTCTCTTGAGACGATCCTTAATTTGATAGTGCGTGGCTCTACACGAGAAACATCATCCCTTCTGCTTATTCGGACACTGAGGAGCCATGTGCCCCGATTGTCCGCAACGATAACAAACACTCTTTCCCTTCATGCACTCCCCTGAATGATTCCTCCCACAGTTGTTGCACTTCATACTTTTCTTGGCCTCCCCTCCGCACATATTTCCTCCAGAGGATTGGCTCTCCGTCCATTTACGCTTGTTGGGGTTGCTACTGTTAGGTTTGTAATATTCAAGAACGCAATCAAATTGCAAAATTAAGCGGAAGCGAGATAAAATCAGAGTTTAAAAAATTTACAAACCATATACCCGGATCACCCTTTATGCACAATTATTAATTAAACGAAAAGATAAAGAATAAAATCATACCCTTGAAGATCGAGCTTCCTCAGGTACAAGTTCACCTCCAAATCCTTTCGCGTTCAACTTGAATCCACCGGGGTTTTGTTCCTTCCTTTGATCAACGTTAGCCACCCATGTGTTTGGCCTCTAGAGGTGATCCACCAAGGAAAAACAAAGATTCAAGAAGAAGGGGTATTGGCTCAAACCCTAATTTTTCCTATCTGTATAGAAAAAGGGCGTACTCTCCAAAATTGGAATTATTACGTATTTGTAAATGTCAACAACACCTCACCCATAATAAGACTCCTCTTATTTATAGATGTGGGCAACCCACCTTAACAATTAAGGAATTGAGTTTTATTTAATTAATTAAATTCTTTTAATTAATTAAGCTCCCTAATCTTATTAGGGATAATTAATTAAACTCCTTTAACTAATTTTCCTTCCTAATCCAATTAGGAATAAATGAGAGTACTTATATTAAATTAATTCCTAAACTCTTTTAGAAATTAAAATAATAATAATTGTAATAATATTAATAAGACTCCTCTTATTAATTTATATTTAATATTTCTAAAATATTAAATAATAAATATTAAGCTATTTAATTTATTCTATCACCATAGATTAAATTAAATATACATAACATATTATTACGATTATGCCATTAACTTCTTAAATAATTATTCTTCCTTTTATGGTGTGACCCTTTAGGTTCTCCATATTAAACCTATTGTGAATAAATCAATTAGAATAATTCTAATCTTATTTAAATAAATAAATTAAACAATTAATTTATTTAAATAAATAATATTTATTCTACAATAGGGATAAGCCTCTCTAGCGATCAACGACTTTCCGTATAATATAGATTTCAACATTAATCATTAAAGAACCTTTGAGTAAATAGTTACCGTACAATTCAATCCTTCCACCATACAATGTCCCAATTAAATATAAGGCATGGAATTACTGTCAAGTCTTATTTTATTTAATTATATGTATTTCGACTCTTAAATGCACAACTCCAAATAATGCAAATTAGAAACTCCTTTCTAATTTCATTACGCCTTTACTTCAATGACTCATTGGGTTGTCATTTATCGAATCACATAGGACATTTCTCTTCTTTTAATAAGTAGTGGTAGATTCTTTATTGATCATACATTATCTCCATGTATAACTTATTATACCCAAGCATACCCTTTGATATACCCTAAGGGTCTTAAGGAATAAGTCAAAGTATAACTCATCATACACAAGATACTATGATGATCTCAAGTCCAAGGATCACTTGTACTACTATCACTACAGGAATTCCTATTGACAGGCAATTAAAACTCCATTAGGTATTCCTTAGCGAGCCACGTTCAGTGAACTTATTCTCTAATAAGCACCTACATACTTGCTTTAGTGTCTCCACACAAATGATCATGAGATCAATCATCCTCATCCAATGAAAGCAAAGTATGTACCAATCTATCCGGATTCACTAATCCCCAATTTAGTAATCCAACGATTGGGAACAATTTTAGTTTTAAGCTTTCTAAGAATTTAGATCTCATTAGAATGATCATCATCATTATTCTAAAAGCATTGCTTAAAACTATGGGTTTATCACATATTATAAAACAACATCATGTAGATAATTAAAAGCCTTTAATAAATTAATACTTTTTATTAATAAATGAATAAGATTGTTTCAAAGTATATGCTTTATCATCAAACATGATTGACTTGTGTGTATACTACTTTCAATCTCCCACTTGCACTAAAGCCAATCGCCATGGTATCTCATACTCTTCTTCTCTAAGTGACGATTATCCTGCTGTTGGATAAGCTTTAGTTAATGGATATGTAATGTTGTTCATGAGAGTCCACTATCTCTATAGTGATTTCCCATCTTTCAATGATTCTAATAATCAAATGAAAGTGCCACAACACATGTTTAGATCCAAGATGAGACTTAGGAACTATTCCTAGTTACAGAATGAACTTTTAATCCAAACAATCAACTTGCGACTTCATTTATAGCTATATACTTTGTCTTTATCACTAAACCAAAGAACTCTTTTCTTTGTTTGGAACCTTTCCAATTCAACTTGCACCACTTTATTGAGATAACGCTTTACCTTAAAGTGGATTTTTTACATCATCTTTGTGCATTCTGAACAACTTGAGTGCATTAAGCCCTCTAGTTTTAATTTAGACTCACCATGAATATGATCACATCCTTAGTGCCGATTAAGCACTTTAAGATGTTTTCAACGACTCATAGTGAACTTCTCCATAATATGGTCGATCAACATCGTGTCTCGTACATTTCATTGTATACATGATTGTCACTCATGCGACCTCTCTTTTCAGGAGTCTATGGGGACTATTAAGAGAGATACACTCCATAGCTCATCGACATGAGACATCTCTTGGAGTTTGCCATGCTAAACGACTTTAGCATCAAATGAATATACGTTCCTTGGGTTAAGTCGAGCATCCTCTTAAATCTATCTATATAGATTTATATCCCCAATTAAGATACTCTTCCAAATATTTATGGAGGAATTTTTAAACAACTTTATCTTTTCTGATTGTAGCATTGATAAGTTATTCCTCATCCGTAGTATATCAACATATAATACTAAAAATTTCATGACGCTCCCACTGACCCTTTTGTACACACTTTAGAAGTCTTACCTCATCGAATGTAACTCGATCATCATCTTCTTACATGATGTGTACCTCATCATCATCATCCATGATGAATCCATACCTCCTAGGTATCTTCATTACTATTCCGTTCTTTATTAGATTTTGTGGTACAATAGGTCTATCTACTGAGTTCCTCTTATTTGACTTATAGTATTTTGTGGTTCTTGAACTCTTCAAGATCTATTATCCTCCCGCTAGCCCCTTTTAATGATAAACACCTTTATCTTAGAAGGCGGCGTGTTTCAATAAAAACACCTTTTGCTAAGTAGAATTATAGAACATATACCCTAAACTTACTTTAGGATGTCCCACAAATCTATACATGTCAAATCTTGTCCCAAGCTTATCCTTCAAACCTTTTCACATAAGTTGGACAACCCTTATCTTAACATACTTAAGATTAGGAATCCTCCTGTCCATAACTTTTATGGAGTCTTGGGGTTTGATTTTGAGGTTACCTTTTAGTAGCTATGTAGCCATTTCTAGGACATTATCCCGTATGATATCTTTGGAATGTCGGTAAAATCATTATGGACCGCACCATGTCCAACAAGGTACGATTTTTCCATTCAGATACATCAATCAATTATTACGTATCAGGATGTGTCCATTATGAGAAAACCATTTGAGATGATCTAGAAACTTATTGCACAAGTATTTATTCCTTGATCTAATCAACGAATCTTAATACTTTGTCAATTTGTTTCACTTCTGAATTCTTTGAACCTTTCAAATAATTCACACTTGTATTTCAGCAAATACACACATTCAACTCTTTGAATGATCATCTCCTTTTCTTATACTAATTTGTTCAATATGCAAAATTATTTTCATGTAAGTCAAGTATACAAAATTTATTAAGTAATATTCCAGTTCTATACAAAACATTATTATTATAAATAGAACAACAATTGTTCTTAATTATAATACCAAAGATTTCATTGTCCAACAATAAAATAGAAATAATATTTTTAACAAGAACTGGAATACAATAACAACTTATTGACTTAATAGATTTGCCCGTAGGCATTGCTAAACTATAAGTTTCTATGGCTAATATGGCAACCTTTGTTACATTTCCCGTACATAGGATTACTTATATTTGTTTAGCTTTCTACTTCTGCTTGGTCCCTTCATAAATCTATATTTATGATAACCAAAGTCGGTATCTAATACCCAAGTAGAACCTTGACTTAAAGAAAAATTTATTTTAAATCATGAACAAATTTGTATTTATAACCGAAACTTCACTAAGCTTCTTTGGTTAGCCTCTCTGCAAGACGCTTCTCGCAGCTTTCTTTCCGATGTCCGGGCTTATTGCGGTGGAAGTAAACTCCTTTGCTATCCGTATCAGTTTTGTTCTTATTATCCTTTGTTTTTGCCTTTTCATTTACCTTCTTTGAATCGTTCATCTTTTCGGAAGATCCTTTGGCCCCTACCAAGTAAGACTTGGTTTTCTTGTTTGAAAGTGACTCTCAACATTTTTCATCACGTTAAGCAAATCAAATGAGGGATATCTAGCTTGTCCATATGAAAATTCACAACAATTGTGAAAGGAGTCCGAGAGTGAGTGCAAGATCAAATCTTGGCTCAACTCTCCATCCATGACAAAACATGTTGTCCTAATTGATCAATCAAATTGATTATGTTAAGAACCTTTTATGCATCTTATAGTGCCATTGGCCATTCTAGATCGGAAGAGCTCCTTAGATATTTAATATCTATCACCCTACTTTCCTCACCAT
Organism: Panax quinquefolius; assembly: GCA_020205615.1. Lineage (NCBI taxonomy): Eukaryota > Viridiplantae > Streptophyta > Magnoliopsida > Apiales > Araliaceae > Panax > Panax quinquefolius. The sequence goes on along the minus strand of JAINUW010000529.1, from coordinate 2,193,047 downwards.
CAACTACTTAATGTGCGGGAATATAGTAGGAGCATCCATAATTTCATCTTGACATTTGAGCTCGTTACTCATGGATGCGAGCATGATGCATTGAGCCAACTGTGCATCATCTTGACACTTTCTAAAAGTAGCAATCTCTTCCTCAGAGGCATTGTCTGCAACCATTGCAGGGATAGGCGTATTAAGGACATAAGATAGCTTTTCAAATTTATATGAGAACTATTCTCAAATTCCTTAACCAATCCGCTTTAATTGATTACGTTTAATTTAGCATCTAATATGCTTCGCAGATGATAGTAATTTTAGACATTGTAAAATTACAGAAATGAATTTGTAATTAACAACATTTTAACATACATTCTTTTATTAATTACCAAAATAAATTAGGTCTTGTTTTAAATTGGTATCTCCCACTATTTTCTTCAAACTATATTACCCTCACTCATATAGTTCGGCAAAATCTAATTATAGATTTGCTAGTGAGAATAAGGATCCCATTTCAAATGTATATAGCCTTGTGGTGACACAACAAACTATATATAAATAAATAGGTAGACAACTTTTGTCAATTACATCAACTATCTGACTCCTTTTATTTTGCCTCTTAGATTATTTTGATCAAGTGGTGGCACATCCGAATCAAAATTATCCAAGTTAAGTCCGACCTAGCACTCCATATATTCAAAAAAGAAAAATATCATCCTTGTGGTGACACAACAAAATAATATTGTTCAATTTTCTTTATAAGCATCAAATGTGATAAATTAACATCTTAAATACTTAATACTTGCCTTATGGTGACACAACAAACTCATATTAAATATTTAATACTCTATTAATTTTATCATGCTAGAAAGGCTGCGTTCGATATTCCAAATATCTTTGAACGCTTAGGACTTAATATAATTATTGAGGGGTTTGTTATTAATTTGTCTCATCTTGTTTAGCGCGCATGCACATATATATATAAAATACGCGTCATATTAATTAACATGCGAAGCATGTTTGCATAATATATAATATATATAATATAAACATGCACATATAGAATACTATATTCTACCTGAATTGATTATGGACTTTTATTCTAGTTTGGTTCACTAGAGCCACCAAGTGAACCAAAAGGTCAAACCCTAGGGGTGCAAGAAATAATATTTAAATATAACTATTACATTTAAACCCGGGCTCCATTACAAACGGGTCTTCAAGCGCTCCTTGCTCCTTGATCTCCAATTTTTAAAATTAATTCTAACTATTCCTATTACAAAACTATTTAAAATAAATAGAAACCTTGATCAGCAGTCAAGGGGAAGTACATAGGAGGGAGTTAGAATTTACATTAAGAAAAAAATTAGAGAAGACAGTCTGTACGAAACCCCATTTAATAAAACCCATACATTCATGCATCCAACTAAAATAAAATCCAATCATATTGGTCAATAGTCCATAATCAATCCCATTTATTATCATACACATCATCATATGCATCAATAAATAACATTCATCATATGAATAATAAACATTTAATATATATATTGATATCATTTAATGGGCAAATTTAGTTAGTATAAAATCTATTTTTGAATAAAATAAACTCCTTTATTTAAATCCAAATTTAAATCAAAATAAAACTATTTTATTTTAATTTATCCAATTTTGAATAAAATAAACTATTTTATTTTAATCAAAATTTTAATCAAAATAAACTCTTTTATTTTAATTAATTATGGAATCCAATTCCATATATAAAAAATTATTATTAAAGGACACACGAAAATCTTTTCCTATTCACAAATAAACTCCTTTATTTTGAATAATATGAAATCTTATTTCATATTTAAATAAACTCCTTTATTTAAGGAAACATGGATTCTCTTTCTATTCACAAATAAACTCTTTTATTTTGAATAATATGAAATCTTATTTCATATCTAAACAAACTCCTTTATTTAAGGAAAGATGGATTTACTTCCTATTCATAAATAAACTCCTTTATTTTAGGAAAAATGAAATCTAATTTCAACTCCAATTAGTTATCATGGAATCCAATTCCAACTCTAATTAGTTAGCATGAAATTTAATTTTAAAATTAAAATAAACCTATTATTTTTAAAATTAAAATAAACTTTTTATTTTAAAATTAAAATAAACCTTTTATTTTAATTATAAAATTATTGAGAATAATATTATATATATATATATAATATATTATAAAATAACCTAATATATATATATATATATATATATATATATATATATAAAAACCGCAAGTTTTTATAATATAATATATATATATATATTATATCCGTACATATATATCATATATATATAAAATACCCAGACTTCCTTGTAATGATTCCGTGCATTGCTTGTAATATGCTCCTGCCGAATCCATTTGTGTGAAGCAACAAGAATCCCTTGAACATGTAAAGTGACTCACGTTCTATTTTTTTTTTTTTTTTTGCTTCATTGATTTCCGTGTTTAACAAATTTCCATGAAGCATGATTATAATCAAATCATTTTGCTGCCATTTAAGTCCCTTGGCATATTCACGTGGTCCACTTAAAAACAGTTTACATGGAATAATATTACAGCAGCCACACGGATTGCAAAAAAAAAAACAGTTTTTTTTTTTTATTTAAATTTTATACAATTAAATTATGCCCAATTAAATTGTTCTAAACACATATCAATATACATATCAAATTAAAACAATTAATAATTCGCATTAAGGTTTGGCTCTGATGCCACTATTAGGTTTGTAATATTCAAGAACGCAATTAAATTGCAAAATTAAGCGGAAGCGAGATAAAATCAGAGTTTAAAAAATTTACAAACCATATACCCGGATCACCCTTTATGCACAATTATTAATTAAACGAAAAGATAAAGAATAAAATCATACCCTTGAAGATCGAGCTTCCTCGGTACAAGTTCACCTCCAAATCCTTTTAGCGTTCAACTTGAATCCACCGGTTTTGTTCCTTCCTTTGATCAACGTTAGCCACCCATGTGTTTGGCCTCTAGAGGTGATCCACCAAGGAAAAACAAAGATTCAAGAAGAAGGGGTATTGGCTCAAACCCTAATTTTTCCTATCTGTATAGAAAAAGGGGCGTACTCTCCAAAATTAGAATTATTACGTATTTGTAAAAGTCAACAACACCTCACCCATAATAAGACTCCTCTTATTTATAGATGTGGGCAACCCACCTTAACAATTAAGGAATTGAGTTTTATTTAATTAATTAAATTCTTTTAATTAATTAAGCTCCCTAATCTTATTAGGGATAATTAATTAAACTCCTTTAACTAATTTTCCTTCCTAATCCAATTAGGAATAAATGAGAGTACTTATATTAAATTAATTCCTAAACTCTTTTAGAAATTAAAATAATAATAATTGTAATAATATTAATAAGACTCCTCTTATTAATTTATATTTAATATTTCTAAAATATTAAATAATAAATATTAAGCTATTTAATTTATTCTATCACCATAGATTAAATTAAATATACATAACATATTATTACGATTATGCCATTAACTTCTTAAATAATTATTCTTCCTTTTATGGTGTGACCCTTTAGGTTCTCCATATTAAACCTATTGTGAATAAATCAATTAGAACAATTCTAATCTTATTTAAATAAATAAATTAAACAATTAATTTATTTAAATAAATAATATTTATTCTACAATAGGATAAGCCTCCCTAGCGATCAACGACTTTCCGGATAATATAGATTTCAACATTAATCATTAAAGAACCTTTGAGTAAATAGTTACTGACAATTCAATCCTTCCACCATACAATGTCCCAATTAAATATAAGACATGGAATTACTTGTCAAGTCTTATTTTATTTAATTATATGTATTTCGACTCTTAAATGCACAACTCCAAATAATGCAAATTAGAAACTCCTTTCTAATTTCATTCTCGCTTTGCCAAGGACTACTTTGGGTTGTCATTTATCGAATCACATAGACATTTCTCTTCTTTTAATAAGTGGTAGATTCTTTATTGATCATACATTATCTCCATGTACAACTTATTATACCCAAGCATACCCTTTGATATACCCTAAGGGTCTTAAGGAATAAGTCAAAGTATAACTCATCATACACAAGATACTATGATGATCTCAAGTCCAAGGATCACTTGTACTACTATCACTACAGGAATTCCTATTGACAGTCAATTAAAACTCCATTAGGTATTCCTTAGCGAGCCACGTTCAGTGAACTTATTCTCTAATAAGCACCTACATACTTGCTTTAGTGTCTCCACACAAATGATCATGAGATCAATCATCCTCATCCAATGAGAAAGCGGCGTATGTACCAATCTATCCGGATTCACTAATCCCCAATTTAGTAATCCAACGATTGGGAACAATTTTAGTTTTAAGCTTTCTAAGAATTTAGATCTCATTAGAATGATCATCATCATTATTCTAAAAGCATTGCTTAAAACTATGGGTTTATCACATATTATAAAACAACATCATGTAGATAATTAAAAGCCTTTAATAAATTAATACTTTTTATTAATAAATGAATAAGATTGTTTCAAAGTATATGCTTTATCATCAAACATGATTGGCTTGTGTGCATACTACTTTCAGCTACCTCTACTACTTCCCCCTTTCTGTCCTTCCTGACTAGTCTTATTTTCTTGTTTGAATCGAACGATGGCTTCATTGCCCCATTCGACAATGATAGCCCTTTCCAATAGATCAGATTAAGTCTTAATCTTTAATACAACCACTGCTTTCTGTACACATGGTTTTAGTCCTAATTCGAACCTCCTTGCCTTCGTGGCCTCCGTGTCAACCTGATGTGGAGCGAATCAGGCTAACTCATTAAATCTCACCGCGTACTCTACGACAGACATACTACCTTGCTTCAGTTCCAGAAACTTAACTTTCATATCTTGTTTCGTATTCTCCACGAAGTAATTCTCGAGGAATAGCTCCTTAAATCTAATCCAAGGAATAACTCCTTCGTCTGCTTGGCCCCTATTGGCTTTCCACCAATAGTTAGCTTCGCCCTTCATCATGAAAGTGGAAAAACTCATCTTCTATGTTTCGGCCACGCGTGTGACCTCAAACACCTTCTCCATTTATTCTATCCATGTCTGGGCTTCAATTGGTTCCTAGGTTCCCCAGAATTCCGGTGGTCCTACCAATTTAAAGTCCTTAAAGCTAGCCAAGTGTTGTATTGGCTGCCCTGCTGCAGGCAGGGGTCTGTTTTGCATTGCCTCTGTTAATAGATTAACAAAGTTCTGCATTAGATCGACATTTTTCCCTCCACCATTATTAACGGATCCTTCCTCCCTCTAATTCCGCTGAATTCTCCTAGGCGGCATGATCTGAGGAAAAGAAGAAAATTATTAGGCTTTATGTGATATGCTATTCATGTTAGCATTAAGAAGTTTAAGATGTCTATCAATCAATTTTGATTTAAATAAACAACTTCATTATCAGAATAAAACTCGATGGATTTCCTCAACCCATCACTTACATACTCTACTTGAGTTTTCTAATAAGGTTATAACCTAGGTTTCACATTCCTAACGTTTATACCTAATGCTTTGATACCAACCTGTGATGCCCCCAAATCCGGGTCCTCTGACCTCGGTTCGGTCATCACGATAAAAGATAAACACCAACCTCTAAACAACATATGCTAACTAAAATGCGAAAAATAATAAACGTACGTCGTTCATTCAAAAGGTGTTACTAGTCCCAAGATACAATAACCTTAATATCATCTTACAAAAATACCCTAAAATAAACATTAGGGTTCATATTACATAATAGTAATTTAAAATTAGGCATAAGGTAAAGTCCGCTCCTTGCCACTATTTTACATCTTTCCTTTACCCTTGTCCTTCCACGAGGTCTCGAAGCTTAGTTATGATATAATTCATGATATAGCAAGGATGAGCAACAACTTTTCCTAACAAGTTTAAATACAACAATAAGGATATATCATGATGAATGGAAAAATAACTGACAATGAATTCAACAATATGAATATCTGAAGGATTCAATAATATGAATATTGCAAGCAAAGATAACGATTGCTTTTAGAATAACTGCTAGTCAGATAGACTTTGAACTATAACACTCCAATCGAATCAATAGCTAATTGACCCTTTGGTTCTTTGGCTACATAATAAGTACTCGGGGATCGACCTCACGTATATTATGTATATGCATAACATTTAAATCGCTTATTGTATCTTATATTAGATACACGGGTACTCCCTTATCATAAAAGGTGTTTCTTTCGATTAAGAATCCATACCATCAATTGGTTTGGATAGCTTTTATAAAACTTCATACGCATTGTCTCGAATTCGAACAAAGGTTCAGACTCTATCTAACACAGTTCAAGAATTATTGAACTTTAAATGATGTACAAGTCCAAGACTGTACAAACTCAAGTGCACTAAGTGTGAATATCAATAATAACGATGTGGAATAATTGTCAAGTAATTAAACCACTTAATAGCATGCTTGGAAATAAGATTCAAGCTTAAATGAATAACGTTCATTTCAACAATAACCTGCTCAGTACAATATGAAAAGGATAGGAAAACTTCCATAAACTCAAAGTTGTGTAAGTTAGGAACTTGCAACACAATAAAATAGTCTTCAAATTCTTGCTCAAGTAAAAGAGTAAGAATTAAGGAACTTGCACAATCAAGGAGTGAAGTTCAAGAAAACTTGCTTAATATTAATGGGAGTAAGTTTAGGGAACTTGCACAATCAAAGAGTGAAATTCAAGGAAACTTGCTCAATAGTAATTGGAGTAAGTTTTGGGAACTTCTGCAAATCAAAGAGTGAAATTCAAGGTGTAATAACCCATATTTTCTATATAAATAAATCGAAAATTTTGTGTATAATTTATATATATATATATATATATATATATTTAAAGGTGAGAATATGTGCCGAGTAATGTGTATGTATATTTGTGATAAATAAAATTTATTTATTACATGAATAATTTTAAATAATTTTATTTTAGAATTATTGATCATTATAAATAATATTCTTATAATAATTAATTTTACAAGAAAAGATGTTTTATTTAATTAATTTCCCATGAAAATATGTTTATATGTTATTTAAATAATATATGAAATGATTATAGCATTATTATAATAACTATTTTATTATAAGAAATTATTTGATTAATTAAGCTAATTATTTAACTTAATTAATAATGTTATATATAATGATTAATCAGATATGGAATCCAAACCCTAATTACGGGTTTTGATTAAGAATTTAGAATGATAATATAATATTAATTTTATTTTGATTTTTCAATTACTATAAATATGTATGTTATGTGTGTAAGGTTAATCTGGAAAGCGCTTTCATTATAACTTTGATAAAACCCTAATTTTGAAAGTCAATTACGATTTGTAAAATCACATTATATAACTATGTTATATGAATTATGTGTGTATTATGTAATTTTATGATTAATTAGGTAAACCCTAATTAATATTTAAAAATATTAAATTTTAGAAAACCCTAGTTCAAGCTGTTAAACCCTAATTTAAAAGTCAAGTTGAGTTCGAGACTGTTATGTAACTATGTTGGTATGATTAAGGTTAAGTATTATAGAATTTTATATTGATTAGGTAAACCCTAATTAATATTTAGAAATATTAATTTCTAGAAAACCTATTATTTAAATTAATAACCCTAATTGTTAGAATTAGTAACCCTAATTATCCAATTGGAGCCCTAATTGCTAAATTAGCAATCTCAATGATAATTAGTGAAACTTAAATCTAATTTTCAATTCTATGAAATTAGATAACCTATGTTAATTAAAGAAACCCTAATTATAATTTTTAGAAACTAAAAAATTTATATTTTAAACCCTAACTAGAAATCCTACATCCTTTATGATAAAACATTAGGGTTAAACCCTAAGGATTAAACCCTAAGGGTTGGCCATGTTACAAGATTGCCATTAAATTGGTTAGCCAAATGACAAAAATGCCCTTATTGCATTATTGGACATTACTTGTGTATCTTGCCAAATATGTAGTTGCTAAACCACCAAGATTGCCCACGTGACATAATTCAATACAAATTAGTAGAAAATCTCGGCCAATTTCATTACAAGTCATATATATATATATATATATATATATATAGGATTAGAGAGAGAAAAGTTAACTTTTAAGTCTCATTTGTGAACTTACACTCAACCTAGACCATTTTCTCTCTAACCCACGAATTTCTATTGCATACCAGTCCTAAAACACAGCCCCACTACTGCTCATAACCAATCAAGAGCCTAGAATCAAGAATTGATCATGAGAGGTATAAAACCTAAACTAATAATCTGATCTTGATTGATGTGTTAGATGTTATTTCTTTTATGTTAAACATTTTGTTTGTAGCCCATATAGTTCATCTGGGTTGGTAGATGATAGATCAATAACATTTAAATGCACGAATTTGAAAATTTTCAAAATCTGGAAAAAAATTTATTTTATGTTCTGACAATGAATGTTAGAGGCTGTAGATTCTTGGCTATTTATTATTTTTGTTGTTTTATTATTGGTCAGAACCAATTGACCGGGCATGACTAGTCAAATTCTAGGTAACCCAGAAATTGGTTTTCAGCGTCTGACAAGATTTTTGAAGGCCAAGATCTGTCAGATGATTGAATGTTTGATGTTGTTGTTATAACCAGTTTATAGTCTGTTATATCTTCTTTAAATCCATGGCTTTAGATCCCACAAACAATCAACTGATCAAACGTATTGGACGGTCAAACTTGGCCATCCGGTCATGAATATGATTTTTGAAAATTCCAAAAATTGCTAGAATGAACTTTTCGAAAAGCGAGGCTTTGACGGATCAAATCGGTCATTGTTTTCATACTCTCACCGATTTGTTGTTTGTTATGTGTTCCTTGACATATGTACTTATGGATTTAAACCTTAAGAACACCAAATCGTATGAACGTAACCTTATGATAATTGGGCCTCAATGTGACACCATGACACTGTCTGGGTTTCTAGGTTACCAAGAAAACCCAGATCAGCTCTGACAGTCACTCTGCCTGCTTAGATCTCGTTGATTTTATGTTGTTTGATCGTGTTCGTTGTTGGAGCTTTTAATAATACACCATGTCTACAAGATCTGACATTTTTATTTCCCAGAAACATAATACACTGAGACTTAATTTTGGTCAAACAAGCTCACTCGATCACTGATATGTTTTCTGGGTTTCATCAAGAACGCTCAAGAACACCTATAGCGCCGGTTTTGTGGCTATAGGTAGTCTTTAGCGACAGTTTATTTCTAAAATTAATTATTTTTATTAAATAAATTGAAAATTTAGTTTTAAATTATTAAAAATACAAAATAAATTATTAAAAATTATTTTAAAGTCAAAAAATTAGTTTTTAATAATTTTTAATATATTTCATAAATATTTAATATTTTTGAGATATTAAAGGTATTTAATTTATTTAATTATAATATTAAATAAATTAGCTAAAAATAATTTTAATACATGAAAAATTATTTAAAATTTTATTATGGTATAAGAAAATATTAGAAGTTATTTTTAACGATTTTTAATATTTTGTGATGAATTTCATTAATTATATTAATATTAATGATATTTAAGTTATTTAACAAATGTATTAATTAAATTAATTTAAAATGATTTTAACATTAGAAAAATTATTTTAAATGAAAATAAAGAGTTTTAAAATATTTGAAGTTATAAAATATAACTTTTAATATTTAAAGGTAAATCTCATTAATTATTTACGATTAATGATATTAAAGTTATTTAATAATTGGATTAAATAAAAATGATTTTTAATATTATAAAAATCATTTTAAATGAAAATGAAGTGCTTAAGAATATTTTAAGTTATAAAATATAACTTTTAATATTTAAGGGATAATTTCATTAATAATTTAATATTAATGATATTAATTTAATATTAAAGATTTTAAGTTTATTTAATAAGTATATTAAATAAATAATTTAAAAATAATTTTATTTATTTAAAAATCATTTAAAAAGGATACAAATGAAATGAAAATATTTTAAGTTATAATTAATGACTTTTAATATTTTGATAAATAGTGCATTAATATTTAAATAGTAATGGAAATTATTTAAAAGTGATTTTTAGTTGTTTTATAAACCATTTAAGGGTAATGGTAATACTTTAAAAATATTTTGAGTTATTATAAATAACTTTAATATTTTTTGTAATGGGTTCATTAATAGTTAAATATTAATTAAATATTAATGATAATAGAATTGTTTAATATTTAAATCATTTAATAATGATTCCAAAGTTTTGAAAACTCTCATGATAAATTGTAATAAATATTTAAAATTTATTATAAGTCATTTAAAAATAATATGACTGATACTTACAGATGTTGAACTATATGATAGAGTCTTAGACTCGATAATTACCCGATAAAAGTCGCTTGCATTAATCGACATATTTTAGAAATTGATCCAGACATAAATATTTTGACTGTATTAATGTTTGATGGTGATTCAATGACTGTTGAATATGTGTGACAAGGTGATTAGGTTATTTGTTGTCTGCAATAAGCAGTGTTATGTGTTATAGTATGTTATTCTAATCGATCAAATGATCTTATTAATTATAGGTTTCGGTATAAAAGATAAAACTAAGTTGCGTATTATAAGCAGCAGACCAAGCAAGTATCCTACCTTTGCATGTCTTTTATGCAATGGATATATGTAAGAAAGTTTTCAGAATTATACTATTATTGTGCCAGATTACTAACCCTATTGTTATATATATTATATCTGATCATTGTTTATCAACATGATATTATATTATATAATTCAGATATATATTATGTTCGTTAATTTCTAAATATGGTTATACAAGTGACCTCACTTGGATAAGCGTTGTATTTAAACACATGTTGATATATATATATATATATATACCTATTGATCCCCCGTATGTATACATTAAGTAAAAGCCATCTAAGCCATTTGACCAGCTAAACACGGATTTAGAAATATCGTTGAATATAATAAAACCTTTTTGTATCCAATAAAATTGTTTTGTTTCGGATTCCAGACTAAGTATGAACATCGCGAACATGAGAAAACTTTTATGCGCCCAAGGCGGATAGAGTGAACGATAATATCGTTCTTGCATGTAGTATTGATCAATACAGGGCCCATGGGATGTACACCCTCACGTCCGTAAGTTATGACGGTTTACAAATGAAGTTCTGATAAATCTATTCGAAAATTAAAAACAATGTTCATAGTATGTCAATTAAACCCCTTTTATAGTCAATACATAGTTTCAAAAATTTGAGATAGAATTGTTATGTTATTATTATCGGTTCAGTTACTTCACAACTATTGATTTGTTGTAAAAGTGATGTACAAAGAAACATTTAATTCTTTCAGCTAATTATATTTATAATAGTTATTACTTGTTGGGCACCCAAATGCTCATTCTTGCTTTAAATTTAAATGTTTTCATTAAAGCGTGATCAACTTGAAGGTTCGATAAGAACAAGTGAAAAGGAAAGCAAATGAATATGTTTAATGGTATTTTTGTAATGAGTTAAAATCAGTATTAAGATAATGATATGTATTATATATCACGTAAAGAAATATAGTAAAGGTTATGTGCTTGGGATTAGATTCGATATATATAAATTAAGTTTGATATTTATATTATTGTTATTATTATTAGTATTATTACGCTCATAGAAATGGTATCATAAAAGCACCGAGTTCGGGTTTTAAGTACCGAAATTTGGGGGCGTTACACAAGGAAACTTGCTCAATAATAATTGGAGTAAGTTTAGGGAACTTACAAAGTCAAAGAGTGAAACTCAAGGAAACTTGCTCAATAATAATTGGAGTAAGTTTAGGGAACTTGCACAATCAAAGAGTGAAATTCAAGGAAACTTGCTCAATAATAATTGGAGTAAGTTTAGGGAACTTGCCTGTCTTCTCAGCTACAATATAATACTAGCTTTAACTAACTCGCAATGAAACGACCTAACATTATCAAGTCGATCATTTCAATTACTATGTGTAAACTAGTACGAGTCTACACTTACAATAATCAAGTCTACACATAGCATGCTTCTCAACATATTACATGGCACATTGGTCACATATTACAAGATAATGAGATCATGTAAGCATGCCTTAAATTTTAGAACTAAAAACAAAATCTTGGCAAGATCGCAGAGATGCCAGCAATTGCTACCTGGTCTGAGGCTTAGGGACCAGTGCAAACACCGTTGTCCTGGCTGCACTCAAGGTTGAGCTTCTGCTCTCCTGACTTCAGTCCAACTCTAACAAACCAATTACACATATATTTTAACATACATACATGCTAGATTTTAACATATAACACATGACCATACTTGACTTCACTATCACAAGTTTACTTACAATTTATATGTCATTAAAACATAACAAGGGCATGTAATCATTTGTGCTTTTCAACTTGATCATTCAATACTCAGTAGTCATGCTTGTATATATACAACACATGTATACTTTACTCACATAGTTCATATTTTAGAAATTTCCCTTTTATGACTATGTGTGAATAAGTGAAAACCATGCATTAACCAAACAATGTTCATGCCAATAAATCTATAGGCATAATGAGTCCTAATATACATGCTTGCATGGTCATAACGTACTTTACTCATTTCTTGATGACATTAGCTTTCTTATTTTAATTTTCTTTAAATTTTACACTAAGTCAACTTAACATATACAAGGCATATTAACATATAACTCTCATGCATTTACAATATATATTAAAGTCATATATGCATGCTCAAATGGTAAGAACTTACAAGATAAAAGTCTCGGTCAAGTTCACTTTGAAAAGTCTTAATTTTCTCATCTTTGAAATAGTCTAATCTTTTAATTATGTATGCTAGTGTGTTCAATCACTTTAGTCTTGCATTTCATGTCAATATAAACCATATTATCATGTTCATAAAGTCAAAATGCTCACATGATGTGTTCGTGACAAAGTTTATTTTTGAAACTATAATCTTTATTTCAAACAACAAGTATTATGTCCATTGTAGGTACTAACATGGTTATACTTGTTTATACTAAATGTTCATGCTTATGCGTGTGTGCTAAAATAGTTCACATGCTTGCTCTAACCATATACTAACAAGTTAACAAATCTGAAACTTAACGAAAAACATCGGTAGTCAGTGCGAGTTTGGCAATTTGCTCTGCACCCTAATCTGAATTAGAGGCGCAATTGCGCCATGCCGCAAATGTAATCGATTTTTTGGGTTACTGGTAAGCATTGCACTCTAGTACAAATAGAAGCACAATTGCGCCATTACGCATTTAAAGATAGTAACTTTCTTTGTTCAGCAGAGCATCAGACATCCATACCATTCTTTGATTTAAACATGCTTATTATCATCATATAAGAGTTCTTACATGTAAGCATACTTTCTAAACACATCATATCATGCTAATTTACTTTGACTAACAAAGAATTCAAGAAATTCTTAAGAATTTGTCAAAACCAAACTAAGAACACAATTAGGATTTTCATACCTCTTTGAAGTAATTGAGCTGCAATATAATAATTTACTCACTCTATATAAGCTCTTTAGTAACTAATTCTCAGCAATTTCAACAAGGAAGGTGAAGATCTTATTTATAGAAGATTGATTAACTAGATAATGCTATTACCTCACAAATCAAACCATTGGATTTCAAGAATGTATAATGTGTAAGAGAGAGTTGGTAATTCAATCATGAATCCCACTCCCCATCTATGTTGGTTGAATTTTGAGATGAAGATAGAGTAAGCTTGCTAGCTTGTTCACGTGGGAAGAAAGGAATGGGACTCTAATTATGGGACAAGGAAATTCTCAGCACTTGCAACAACAAAAATAATGAAATGCTACAATTGACTTATACCATATATACACCTAATATAAACTTTGGTTATAAAATGTGTATACACAATTCATTTCATACAACATAGGTTATAATGATTTAAAGAGCATACAATGTATTTCCTAATTACAAGGTATCAAGTAGTGCATATAATTCATGTACATTTTCAATTACCATGACTGTTATTATCATAATAACTTAATGAAATCATTACTAATTTAACAATTGATATTATTATCTGTCAATAGGGTATACATGAATGTTTACCCACACACTGAAAGTAGTATGCACACAAGTCAATCATGTTTGATGATAAAGCATATACTTTGTAACAATCTTATTCATTTATTAATAAAAAGTATTAATTTATTAAAGGCTTTTAATTATCTACATGATGCTGTTTTATAATATGTGATAAACCTATAGTTTTAAGCAATGCTTTTAGAATAATAATGATGATCATTCTAATGAGTTCTAAATTCTTTGAAAGCTTAAAACTAAAATAGTTCCCAATCGTTGGATTACTAATTGGGGATTAGTGAATCCGGATAGATTGAATACATACGTTAACTTGCTTTCATTGGATGAGGATGATTGATCTCATGATCATTTGTGTGAAGACACTAAAAGCAAGTATGTAGGTGCTTATTAGAGAATAAGTTCATTTGAGCATTGGCTCGCTAAGGAATACCTAATAGAGTTTTACTTGCTTTGTCGATAGGAATTCTGTAGTGATAGTAGTACAAGTGATCCTTGGACTTGAGATCATCATAGTATCTTGTGTATGATGAGTTATACTTTGACTTATTCCTTAAGACCCTTAGGGTATATCAAAGGGTATGCTTGGATATAATAAGTTGTACATGGAGATAATGTATGATCGATAAAGAATCTACCACTTATTATTAAAGAAGAGAAATGTCATATGTGATTCGATAAATGACAACCCAGTAGTCCTTGTCCAAGGCAGAATGAAATTAGAAAGGAGTTTCTAATTTGTATTATTTGGAGTTGTGCATTTAAGAGTCGAAATACATATAATTAAATAAAATAAGACTTGACAAAGAATTCCATGTCTTATATTTAATTGGGACATTAGATGGTGGAAGGATTGAATTATCGGTAACTATTTACTCAAAGGTTCTTTTATGATTAATGTTGAAATCTATATTATCCGGAAAGTCGTTGATCGCTAGGGAGGCTTATCCCTATTGTAGAATAAATATTATTTATTTAAATAAATTAATTGTTTAATTTATTTATTTAAATAAGATTAGAATTGTTCTAATTGATTTATTCACAATCGGTTTAATATGGAGAACCTAAAGGGTCACACCATAAAAGGAAGAATAATTATTTAAGAAATTAATGGCATAATCGTAATAATATGTTATGTATATTTAATTTAATCTATGGTGATAGAATAAATTAACTAGCTTAATATTTATTATTTAATATTTTAGAAATATTAAATATAAATTAATAAGAGGAGTCTTATTAATATTATTACAATTATTATTATTATTTTAATTTCTAAAAGAGTTTAGGAATTAATTTAATATAAGTACTCTCATTTATTCCTAATAAGATTAGGAGGGAAAATTAATTAAAGGAGTTTAATTAATTATCCCTAATAAAATTAGGGAGCCCATTTAATTAAAAGAGTTTAATTAAAATAATACCTTATTTTAAATAGGGTTACTTGATATCTTTATAAGAGGAGTCTTATATCAGATATCAAAAAACTACGTAATAATTTCAACAGTTGGGAGAGTACGCCTTTCTATAGAGATAGAAAACTAGGGTTTAGCCAACCACCTATCTTCTTGAATTCTTTTTCTTCCTTGGTGGATCACCTCTAGAGGCCAAACACTTGGGTGGCTAACGTTGATCGAAGAAAGGAACCAAACCCGGTGGATTCAAGTTGAACGCGAAAAGGATTGGAGGTGAACTTGTACCTGAGGAAGCTCGGATCTTCAATGGTATGTTTGTTCTTCATATCTTTTCGTTTAATTAATAATTGTGCATAAAGGGTGATCCGGGTATATGGTTTGTAAAATTTTTAAACTCTGATTTTTACACGTTTCCGCTAATTTTGTCCAATTTGATTGCGTTCATAAATATTACAAACCTAACACACACTTCATATCATATAATAATATTATTATGCAACTCACATGAATGCAAATAACTCTTACTATATAGTCTATATATAATATATAGACATATTAATGTGCCACCTTATACTATATAAAATGTATAGTTAACTACCATATAATAAAGGTTTACTATATTACACAAATTAATCAAGTACTCATATAATCATTTTATAAATTATTAATCTTTTACACATTAATTATTATCTATTCATAATAATTATTAATTAATACATTATCAATTAATTACTCATAATTGCAATTAATCAATATGTTCAACTCTTGCTACTATATTCAAATAAATTGAATATTTAATTAATAAAATTATCGAGTCTTTGATATTAAATTCTTCGGGTTAGTCCACTAATTTAAATAACTATTAGTGACTCCCTTTAATCAATTCATAGATTCACATAACCACTCAAGGTTTAATTAGGCTCACAAAACTAACTCATTAAAATTAAATCACATATTTAATTAATAAGGAGTTTCAAATTCGTGGACGTTACACAATGTCTATTATAAACTCGGTCTCCCTATTCGGTGGAAGACCCGACAATTCACTTGAAAATACATCCGCGAATTCTCTAACTTTAGAAATTTGTTACATGGTTGCTACCACTCTCTGGGTATCAACAACATGACACAGATAACCTACACATCCCTTCCTCAATAATTTCCTAGTTTGTGTTATGGTAAGACAACACGAACGTCCCAACGATCTATTACCGTAAAATACTACCTGATGTTGTTTTAACATTCTAATATTCACACATTTCTTCTGACAATCTATAATTGTCCTATGGTTAACCAACCAATCCATTTCGAGAATCACATCGAATTCTCCTAACTTTATCAGTAGAAAATCCACCGATAATTTACAACCCCGTATGTCTACGCAACAACTCCTATGAATATTTTCAACAGGAATTATCTACTCTTTTGCTACCTTAATATTTAAAGGTATATGCAACTTTTCAGGAAGTAATCCTAATTGTCTAGCAAAATCACATGCTATAAATGAACAAGTAGCACCCGAATCAAACAACACATAAGCATTTATGTCATTGATCAGAATAATACATGTGACTACGTCCCCTGATGCAACTGCATCTTGGACTGTCATGTTAAAGGTACAACCCATCAGCCTACCCGACTGCGTTGGACCACTAATAGCTAACTTACTGCTATTAGTGCTCTGATTCCCGTCTGTTTCCTTCTTCGGGCAGTTATTTGCCATGTGGTCAGTTGACCCACACATAAAGCATCCGTGGTTCTTCTTCGGACTTGGACAGTTAGGCAAAATGTGCCCTTCTTGTCCACAATTGTAGCATACGGCCTTCCCCTTGAGACAGACTCCCAGATAAGTCTTCTCACAGGTTTTGCAGGCCTCCATTCTTCTCTTTGGATCTCCTTACTTCACTCCGATATTTCTAAAGTTGAACACTTTCCACTTTTTTCCCTTGCCACTTCCATTGGCTCCTTCTATTTTCACTCCCCCATTAACCTTCCCCTTATTCTTCTTGTCTTTGTGGTACTGGCTTAGAGCCTCGTTACCACTTTCGATGATTATTGCCTTCTCTAAAATAGTCTCAAATGTAGTACTTTGGAACACAGATATACAGTTATAGAGCCAGGGTTTCAAGCCCTGCTCGAACCATCGAGCTTTACTAACCTCAGTGTCCACTTGGTGTGGAGCGAACCTCGCCAGTTCATTAAACTTAGCAGCATATTGGGGAACCGTCATGTCCCCTTGTTTCAAGTCCAGATACTGCATCTCCATCCTTCCTTGCATACTCGTGGGAAAGTAGTTTTCGAAGAATATCTCTTTGAACCTCACCCATGTTAGGTTCTCTATACCCACCCTAGCCTGGTTAGACTCCCACCAAAAATTGGCTTCACCTTTCATAATATAGGTTGCAAGGGCAACCTTCTGACCCTCTTCGACATTTTCTATAACAAATTTCTTCTCAATTTACTTTACCCGTGTTTGGGTTTCTATGGGGTCCGTAGTTCCTTTGAACTCCGGTGGACCGACACTTTTAAAATCCTTGAAGGTAGTAGCTAGTGGTGGTGCTCCTAGATTTATGGGGATATTAGCCTGTTTCTATTAAACGCGTCTATTAATAAGTTAACAATTTCCTGCATTGGGTTAACCGGACCTCCTTCCATTTGATTTACGTTAGCGCCTTGGTTTCATTGCCCTCTTCTTGGCGGCATTTTGCTGTTACAATAAACAACACATTTCGTTATTATTCATTTCCTATTAGTTAGCTATTATTCAAGATTAAGCAAAAACTTCAACATCCATTAATCAACATGTTCCGTAAAAAGACCTATATTAATTCATTCATTGTAGTATAATACTACATCGTTTCATTACACAAATTTAAAATGATTACATTACCATCCCGCATGATTACTTTCCAAAAATTGAGATTTATAAAAGACTACCCTTTGATATACAAAAGAGGGTTTTACGTCACCACTAAATACATAATATTTACATATCTAAAACTACTCTAGCTACTACTAGATTACATTTGCCTTAAGGCATTATTAAAATCTGATGTGGCTAGACCAGCGATAACATCCCGACTGATAGTGTGCCAAGTCTGCCTGGCCTGTACTAGATACCCAGCTACCTATTGCTGGAAATCCTGATGAGAACTCATATGGATATAGGACATTCTCCATATCTTTTGCCTCTTGGTCTTTAGTTCCCCCTTGAGCTCAAAAACCTCATGCTTTAGCTCATGGACCTTGTCCTTGGCTAAAACCCGCTCATCGTGTTCCTGTTCCCACATCGACTCCACATCTATCTTATCCTGTAAGACAGTTTGAAGCTTTGCTCATAACTCCTTCACCTCTTGACAATAGTGGAGGTTTCTGTCTAACACTGCCATAAACAATGACATCATGAGACTCCCTTTGGGGTGTCTCTTACCAAGTGTCATAGGGTTGAAGGACACCACCTCCACCTCTCTTGTATCATGCTTCTAAATACCGACATGAGATCGGGGTCCTCTGAGTCTCCAGACTCAATTACTACTATCTCTAGCTCCTCTACTATTGGGTTCAGTATAACCTCTATCTGGTTAACCGATTATTCACTAATTACATGTACATCTTTATACATTCCATTTTCACCTGACATCTACACAAAATAATTAAGTTTGATTAGTACACGTCAGTAGAATAATAAAAACACATAACATAGATATAGAATGCATTCTTATAGGGTTAATTTCTTCTTTTACTTCTCTTAAGGTTATGACTTAAGGTTTTAATTCCCTCCTTAAGTTTTATAACCTAATGCTTTGATACCATCCTGTGACGCCCCCAAATCCGGGTATCTTACAACCAGACATATGGTGCTCCATGGTGCTACAGTTCACACAAACATTCAATCAAAAAACTTCAAGAGAATGAATATGTCTTATATATATTGCAAATCAGTATTACCATTCCCCAGGTTCTTTATAACCGTTACATTTGTTCTTGTCATAATATCGAATATTAACTTTACAAACCTATACTATTACATAAGTAAACTATAGATTCGTCTTCTCCTTTCCTTTATCCTTGCTTTGGATCCTTGATGCACATTAGGTCTTAGCTATATTCATATGGTTTAAGCAAGAGTGGGCATGACTAGCTCGTAAGTACAACGATTCTATTAACAATATGTTTGAATTATACAAATCATATATCTTCAATAACTGAATAATAGTTATAAAGTACTATCGATAATTTAAAATAACACTTCTCTTTTCTTTAAAACATTTTACAATAACAATATTCAATAAAACATCAATTCCTGTCCAAGACCTTGAGAATTTCATACTTTCTTTGAAAAGGACATCCCAACACAAAGTTCGTAAGTCTGTCATTTCTTACGAGCACGTCTAGGTGATCAGCCTATAGTACTCTATGTTGATCAACACTACATTCATTAACGTATGTACGTTTAAGTTGTGGCAACCTCACGTGCCTGTCGTTTGACGACAAAACATTTTAGCATACTCAGTCTTCGTTTGAAAACCACATCAATATAACTTGATAAATCATTAACCATACTATAATAGATTGTAAGAAATACAATATATCATAAGTCTAGCCGTAAGAATTGGCTTTGACTTCATCATACATCCATTCGTACGTAAGAATACATGAATCACAAATCTTTTCTAGATTGAACATAGACAAGGGTTAGAATACTTGCCTTCAGCGTCTACTATTGGTACTATACATTCACTTTAAGTCCTTAAGGTCTCTACAGTAGATGATCACATCATATAACACATTAGGTCATGAATAAACATACATGGTTCCTAATGAATCTTACACTTCTTCTCAATCTAATCACATATTAGACTTGTTACTATTGGTTCTGGCTTTCCAATATAGTTTACATCATCATTTCGTTCATGTTTGATTACTTATCTTCAACCTTTATGCACCATAATTAAGGTTTAACAAAGCTTTAACAATGTTATAATTAAGCTTTACTTCTTTGCTAATCAGTTACCATTCATTCTATACTTACAACCCTTCTTTACTATGCATTCCTTAAAGTTTTGGATCTGCATACCCAATCGTCCTTATACAACTCACATTGTAAGCGAGTTTGTAGTAGCTGAGGGTCGAACCCGGTGTTGGTCGGATAACCGATCACTAAACACGCGCAAGTATACGCGGTCTAACAAGTAATGCAGTGATAAGTAGAATGTCGTTCCCACGTGGAACTATCACTAATATTTACCAAATACCGACTTAATCTCGCTAAAGTCTTATTCGAACAGCAACAAATGAAAGAGTGATTAGTCTAAGCATAACTAATTATCAAAACAAGTAAATGGATAATGAATGGTAATCTAAGGAATAACAAGCTAAGGTTATGACTTCACGCTTCTCGGGCGTTTCTCACAAACACACAGGCGTCTATGTTTCATCAAACTAGCTACCTTTCTCTCTCTGGTCTTAATGGTCATGACAATTTGTCGACAGAGAACACACAAGTGCTCATACACCTCTGTCGAGGTATGTACGAACATATCCTTTCCAGATCCACCCGATAGGGAATAGAACAGAAAAGAACGCCCAAGTTAAATACAATCCTATATATGTCTATGCGAATTGATCAGAACAAGGATTTAAGCTTAAGCTCTCTATTAGGCCGCACGTGGTGCACATATATATGTCTATTCTACGCACAACTTATGCAGTCGAAACCCACAATCACATGCCAATATATTCAGGTGTAAATCTACAATTCTTTTATCAATATCATGTAAATTACCAAAATCATCGCTAAT
Source organism: Panax quinquefolius (assembly GCA_020205615.1). NCBI lineage: Eukaryota > Viridiplantae > Streptophyta > Magnoliopsida > Apiales > Araliaceae > Panax > Panax quinquefolius. The sequence goes on along the minus strand of JAINUW010000529.1, from coordinate 2,171,583 downwards.
GTCTTAGCGAGAATCATTAAGCATATATATAACGAACCAAATCATATAGTGCCAACTAAAGAGATAAGATAGTCAATTTAAATAACAAATGGTTCCATTATAACCTTAGAGCAAATATTCAGTTCATAGCTATTGAATAAAATACAATTAGCAATAAAGACAACATTTATGGATTACAAAATTAGAGAAAATAAATAGATAAGAAGAAACTTTGTCAAGGCCCTACAATCTTTAAGCATTCTGCTCGAATCAAGCTCTCCAGTCCGTGTAGCTCATTGCTCTTGATGCTCCAAAGAAACCCAAACTTCTCCCTTAATCTAACTAATCTATATTTACAAACATTTATCTAAGAGAGGAAGAGAAATTACAAAAGAAATAAACTCCTAATCTAAAACTACTCTCTAGATCTCTTCTCTCTCTCTATTCTATGTTCTATCAGTCATATGTCTCTAGCAAGCCTCTCTCTTTTTATAACCACCTCCCTTCCTTTGCTAGGTCAAAAATCACTTCTCTCTGCTTGAGCACTTGAGAGCTCATGCCAAGCGCGAGCAATAACTATAGTTAGTATTTATACATTCACGTGGGCTTGAAAAACAAGGATCTCACTCTGTGGCGCGGATCTACATAGAATCATTGGCGCTGTGGTGCCATAGTGATGTAAGCTGGCCAAGGAAGGTGGAATTTGTACATGCCAAGGTTAGTAACTAGGCATTGGCGTCGCGGCGCGAGCAAGAGTAAAATGACTTCTTTACCTCCTAATTGCTAGAAAACACCTGTTACGCTCTGCAATACATCAGTTAAGCGCAATAACACTATATTTATATAAAACTATATAAAAACTAAAGAATTCAGGCAATTATTTAAGTCATGAAGTATCCGATTCACAGGTATAAATCCCACTCATCACCCGGCGCTGCGACACCTCTCCTTACTGTTCAAGTCACGTCGTGGCGTGAGACTACCGAAGGTCCAGACCTTTACACACACACAATTTCTGCATTATTGTGCCATTGTGCCTTGGTGGCGCCATGCCGACTCAGTGCACTACACAATGAAAAATTTTTATTTGCATAATGAACTCCCTGTACTCCAAATTTGATCATTTTAAGTCCGAACTGGAACGTTCAAAAGCCATTAGCTCACAAATCACATACTCTACGTGCTCATGCTAGAATTTTATATTTTCGACTTCGTTTACTCAAAATTCACCTATTGGTTCATTTTTAACAAAAATGATAAACGTCCGTGAAAGTTTAACACTCGTTTCTTCGTTCTAAGTCAGAATTTGGCCATTTTTGAGTCCGCAACTCTATAATGCCAAATAAGACTTGTTCCAATTGAAAACCAATGTTTCCGAGCTCAATATCAAAATTTGACCTCTAATCTGAGAATTTCACGAATTCGACGATTATCGTCAAATCGTGAAAATTCTGGCATAGCTTCGTTACTTATGATTTGATTATCATTTTAAATGATCTCTATTCATCATATAGACATGTCAACCTACAAATTACATCAACTTATTTTCTTGATAAGTTATAACTTATTCTCCATGAGTTTTTTAACTTATCAAAGTATAAACTACAAATAACTTTACTTCACATGGCTTATGTTAGCGTAAACCTTCTAACCATCATTCACTACTACAAAACAGTAAATAGACAACGCTTAAAAGACAACGTTTTTTATAAAAACGTTGTGGTATTTTTTTTTACAACGTTTTATTATAAAACGTTGTAGATACATATGAAAAAACGTTATGTATTTTATAAGGGTAATTTTTGGTTTTAAATAAATAACATTTTTAAAAATAAAATGTTATCTATCTACAAAAACACGAAGCAAAAATAAAAATACGGAGCTTAAATTTTGAAATTAGAAGAAGGACGATAGTTTAGATGTACTTTCTTCTCTCCTTGCAAATGACCTCCTCCTCTTCCCCCTCCTTTATCTCTCTCTCTTTGCTCTTTTCTGATGAAATCGATAGTCACCTCGGATTCGAGACTTGACCTCGTCACTTGGATCGATAATGGCGACATCGGAAAAGTGTACCTCTGCCGTCTCCTAGAGCAACGAGAGGCGCTATTACGCCGTGAAAGTGGTGAACATGGAAGTTTTAGCTCTGTGGTTTACGTGGAGAATCGAGATTCGATGGATCTTTGGGTGTAGGAAGCTAACGGCGAGTTGGGTTAGAGCTTTACCGTTGGGTTAGGGCTTCCTTATAAAGTCGTGACGATTTTCTACCTTTGTATGATCGAAAACTTCATTAATTTATGGTATTTTACGCCTTTGTATAATTTATGTATTATCGGAAGAAGGATTTTGGGCTTTACGGAAGGGAAATTTGGTTACAATTGCCTTTGGCGTTTCACTTTTGAAACTAAAGGTGTTCCTAGTTTATTAATATTAACATCTTTGTCACATGATCGATTTTGTTTTCTTCTAATTCTATGGACATACCATAATTATTTGAGTTTATTATTGTTTTTTATACGAGATTTAATTGATTTACGCAAAAGATATTGGGTTACAATCCAAATACTGCAGAAAAGTATGTCTAATTGAAATGCAACTTTCATATTACACTTTCGCTTGGATTGTTCTACTATATATTCGGTTTTATCGAGATCTTTTATCGAATAATAATAGTACTTGGTTTGAAAGTGATCCATCAAAGGCACTTGTGCATTCTCCAAGATAGTGAGAGGGAGTGTTTGGAAAAATGCGGATAACTTCATAGAGTAAACAAAGAAGGCATCGGTTTTTTGGAGTTCGTAGAAATCCTCAAATTTCAAATTTTGAAATACATTTGGTAAAATGTTATTTGTTATTAGTGTAAACCTGCTTTTTTTTAGTGTCTTCTTACTTTTACTATTTTTGGGGATCATTCTTCCATTATTATTTTTGCTCATGAACTTGGTTTATGCTTGGTGACGAGAACATACAAGTGCTTGTTTGGATAGTTTATTGTTATTTTCTTGGTTACTATTATGATCTCATCACCAACATTATTTGTATAGAATCGATAATGTGGAGTTTGAAAGGTTTAGTAGATGGACTTTTCAACATTTGTTGAGCTCTGAACCATTTGGAAAAGAAGAGTATTATGTGGTGTTGCATTGACATTCATCGAGATCTAAATCAATCGTAACAAGTGGTCACTTTTTCTCCTTCAATGATCATAAACTTTAGGTGTTTTGAGATCCAATTAGAGATAGTCTATGTCTACTAACCAAGATGAACATAGTGGTGCAAAACAATGATAGTCTATGTTTTTTGTTCACTTCTTTGCACCTAATGGTTGGAGTGCCAGGAAATCAAGGAAAAGTAAGGTTTAACATTATACATTTGATATGTTTTTTGTTACATTTTGGAATAAGAAAATAATTATTTTTTTGGGAGATAATTAAGTCTTGGTATATAGCATATCATAATCCATATGTACTATCGGTGATATTGGTGGGTGCATCAATGCAAGAAGACAAGTGTGGTTTTTGACTCCAAGCACAAGTTTTGAGGACCCATTTTGATTTTGTCATTTAGATTTGGTGAGTTCATCACATTTTCCAAACATCCCATCTGGGTACTCACTTTTTTTTCTGAGAGAGGATGTGATGGCATGTTTTTCTTTGCTCCAACTTTTACTCTGTTTTCACTAATATTATTTTTACGCATTATTTAGTGGGTAATTTTTCTTTGAAAAGAAGGGTTTTGGGTAAATTTGCGAGAAAGACACGACACTAGTAATATGCTTGGAATGGGAATGATTTACGAACACAAGCGTTCTCACGAGGTAACCGCAAAATTCTTTCCTACTTGATTCCCCTTATTTATTTAGTGTCCGGGATATGAAATTGATGGCTTTTGAAGCTAGAGTCGTAATCTCATTAAAAAGTACCAACCCAACTTGACGTATTGGCGATTGTACTATTTCTCCTAATTCATTTAATCATTACTCGCCATTGATGCAAAATCCCAAATCATTTTTGTGAAAATGGAAAGGCCCAAAGGGAAAAAATACAGAGTGAGGGCCAAAGAGGACTAGCGGTGTTTATGAAGTTTAAGAACGCTTAATTTAGGATTTTGTATTACGCTTATATAAATATATTATGTGATATTTCTAAGTTCCATATCTTGATAACGTTTGTAGTTTGTTGGATAACCGTGTTTGATCTTTGTTAATGTAGAAGAAGTTTAATGGGTAATTTGAAAATGATTACTATGACCACCACTTTGGAAGTGTGTCTTCTAATTATCCACAAGTGTAAAAACTAGCCGTGAACCGGGGGAGAGGTCAAAAATCCATGTTTTCTTTGTATGCTATTTTTTGCGGTTTATTTTTGTTGAATCTTTTATGTTCTCTATCGAATGGCGACTTTCTTGACAAGTGACGACTTGAAGATAGCCCATATTATCTCTTCTAATTTCAAACTAGATAATTGCATCAATTGCATGCATCGACTCTGAAAATTACCTTACAATCTAATGGCCATATTTTAACAATTACAATTGTTTGGTACCGGGATATGGGGCACTTGAAAGAATTTGCAGTCTGAAGACAAAATCATTACCCAAAGGTTGAAGTCCAAATTCATTGAGGCGAGAGGTAAAGATTATGATCATGCTTTTCATTTTATTTTCATTTGTGTTTTCTTTGATCATAAATTAACATGTTAGATCTAAATAACGTTAGTTAGAAACTATTCCTTAACACCTAATCTATTCTCGCTTCTACTATTATTGGAAGGTAAACTAAATCTTTTGTTTAACATTATTTACCGATAATTAAACATTAAGATATAATTTGGAACCTTATGACCCAACTTTTGATTTTTGAATAATAGCATATTTAGAAACACGGCTTTGGTGTTTTGACCATTAAGGCTATAATTTGGTGGTGCAAAATTGTCTGCATGCCTAAAGACTATTTTTTGTTCAAGTAAGCTCTCGTGAATAAAATTACGAACTTTGTATCTTTATTTCCCCTTAGTCGAAAGCGGATTATAGGTATGTGAAATCTTGATCATGGTCTAGATTCTTCGAACCGAGATGTGCCCCTTGAGCTTATTTGGTTAGTTACAACTATGAGCTATGTAAGCATGGGATCGATTGGTATATATTTGGTTATATTGAAAAGTGAATTTGAGATGTATATATGGATAGTTTGGTATATATTTTGTGGATGAAGTAATTTGAAATTGTAAACGAATGATATTGTTGGGATGTATTTTGAATAGTTGATACATTTTGGCTTTAAATTTAAATGAGAATTTAGACCTTTTAGCTATATATCATGGCATTAGCATATTGCAGGTGCATTGGTAATGTAGGTGAATCACAATTTTTTTTAATCTACAACATTTTAAAAACGTTGTGTAAATGTGTCTAAACGTTGTCTGATATACTAAACAACATTTTTATCCAAAAAACGTTGTGGAATCATACATTCTACAACGTTTTTAAACATCTGCTAATTTTTGGAAAGCAAATCTACAACGTTTTTTTTCTAAAAAACGTTGTGTATTGTGCTTAACTACAACGTTTTAAAAACGTTGTGTAAGGGTGTCAAATAGATGACACCCTTAACCACTGACGTTTTTCCTCGATCAAACCACAACGTTTTTTTTCGTTATCTATTTATTGTTTTGTAGTAGTGATTCTTACATACTTTTAACATACCGAATTCATTCATGTAAACATGATACAAGTCTTACAAGTTCTTCCTTAATTCATAGCTTATCTATGAACAAAGTGCTTATTCTCGGCTTATTAGGACTTAAGTCCTTATTTTATTTCTTCCTATCATTTCTTTGCATACATGATCATTAATCCACACTTCTCTTATCAACCTATAATGGCAGAGATGGTAGATTAATGACATGAGATCATTACCTTTGTTGAACTAGCTTTCTTCTTCTCTTTTCTAACAATTATTCTCTCTAACCAATAAGTTGAAAAGTGTTGGATGAAAAAGAACAAGTAACAAATGAAATCCAAAGACTTCTATTTATAAGATTGCTAAGATTAGGGCAATTTGGTCATTAATTCATCCCACCTCCTTGAGCACCTCCTTACTATTCATTACTTAGACACTAAGTTAACTTGCCCACCAAATTAAATACTTGGTCATCACATAATTGTCTTGGTCATTACTTAATTGTCTTGGTCACCAAGATAATCAAATTATCATGTGTTTCCCCATGGATTACTTTAACACATTGGATCCTAACTTGGGCTTGGATTTAATTAACTTACTTAAGCTTTGGGCTTATATTACCAACTTACTTGGACTTCTCATTAACCACCACTTGGGCTTGCACATTAATTCTATTGGACTTTACAACTTGCTAACAATTCTACAAGTCCAATTCATTTGGCTAAAAGCCTTAATACATATTCTCTACGAATTATACTCGAATTCTCTTTCACAATATACGATATTCCATCCTTTGTACATACTCGTATAATACTTCGTATTATACTTGTATTTGCTACCTCGCACAATACATACGTATCATACGATCATCACATTACTTCTAATGCTTTATTTTCCTAACATTCTCGAATCACGTCCGCATGCGAAAAATTATGTTTTTCATACTTGAATTCTTATTACATAATCCAACTCACTTCAATATTCTATCGTTACGTATTTCTCGGATGTTCAAAAATAATTCCTGAGCCGAAATCGATGAATAGTGTTTTTCAAAAAATTTATCGAAAAACTTTTATTTTCGTCTTAGAAATTCAAACACTTTAATTCTCTCACGTAGTCAAAATACTACGATATTCTAGCGTTTCTAGGTTATAGAACGACATTCATCTTACTAATGCATAATAATAACAAGTAATATAATTTTATTAAATAAAATTATTTTACAAACGATTCAAATTTCTCGGTCGTTACAATACATATATTATTATCGAACTATGGTTTGATTTAGCCCAAATATAATATTTGAAGCGTTTAATGCTTATATATATATATATATATATATATATATATATATATATTATCATCAAACTATGTTTAATTGAGCCTGGATATACATCTGGAGCGTTTGCTTTTGGTATATATATAAATACTTATATATATACTTATTATCATCAAACTATACATATATATATATATATATATAACTATTTATCAGTCTGCGGGTTAGATTTGCCTAAATCTGGCCATTTCTCACTTTAACCGGTTCATAGTGACTAAACTGGAATTGTTGAAGCTGGAAAGATCAGATTTATTCAAATCTAGTTCATTTTTTTAGCTTTTGTATATATTGCATTATCATATGAGCCTAGGACTCATGTGATCACAAATTCAGTTACTGAATATATATTCGGTTCCCGTGATGGACATTTTCAACTGCAGCCAGCTTGTAAATTATTCATGGTGTCTGAATTTCCTTAGATTGCTCTAATGCCCACAAGGATTTCGGCACTGCTATGTATCTTATTTTCTCGAAGATGCTTCGTATCTCGAAAGTAATAAAAGCAATCAAGCCGAATACATAATAAAATAGAAGTATCAAAGGCCTCAATTACTATTGAGCATAAGGGTTTTAAAAATCTATTTTACAAAACATAAATGCCATATCTCGTTATAATTGAACTTTTATACAAAAATTCAAACCATTTGTATATAGGTTCAAACGTGGCATCACACTACTTTCAGACAACAACACATAGACCACACACATATTCAGATAAAAATTGAACTTGAAAAGTGGCGGCAATCGTGTTATCACGGATGTTGGGGGGTGCCTAACACCTTCCCCCCGCATAGTCAATCCCCCGGACCATAATGAATCTCGAATTTGCAGACTAGTTAAATAGTGTCACATCACTAGGTCTATGTGCAAACCATTTCTCAGTTGAGTTGGTACAACTATTTTAAAATACCAACTGGCGACTCTTACAATCAAATCGTCGACATATACATGTCAAACCTTTTCAAACTTGTTTTTTTCAAACAAATCTCACCTAACATGAGAACACCAAAAGACAAGAACAGAAAGGGACAAATAAAAATCCCGACGTCGACACTGCAAATGGAAGATGATGACACCGTATCACTTGAGAGTGGACATACATTTCCTCCAGGATCATAAAGATGGAGGGAAATCATAGCAATAATTCCCTATGAGGGAGACATGGGTGCCACACCCCTTACAATTCAACCCATCAAACTCAAAAGAGTTGAAAACCCTTTCAAGGTGGCTGCAGCAAAACCCATAATATTGCCATTCAGACCGCAATATCCTATCATCAGCCTTAAAAAATTCCCATGGAACTATGGAGAGGGTGAAGGATCAATGTCTAACACCACTTGTGTGGTATCCAAGGAACACCCGCTATATCTCCCTCAACGAGTGATGAATCCAGTCAACAGATCTAACGGGAAAGTGTCCAAGGAGAAAATCAAAGAATTCCTCCACATGATGGGACATAATGAAGCCAAGGTGGTGCAAAGTTTGGAAGAAGCACCTCAATAGATATCTATTTTGGACTTGGTATTCTCTTCGGAAGATCATCGGAAGGTCTTAACGAAGATATTGGAAGAAGCCCACCTGCCAAAGACGGTGGATGTTGAAAATTTCATCATCTGGTAGATCACATCTTTAATAGTAATGTGATATCCTTCACTGATGATGACATACCTCCCGAAGGGACGGGTCACTTCAAGCCACTGCACATCGCAGTGATGTCTTCCAGATATATGGTCAGAGGTGTGCTAATAGATGGAGGATCATCCCTAAACATCTACCCCTATGCCACATTAGAAAGGATGAAAATTAATCCCAACCAGATCTGACGCAGCCACATAATCATCAAAGCTTTTGATGGATCTCAACGAAATATTCTAGGAGAGGTTGAATTACTTGTGGAAATCATTCTGCATACCTTGTACATATCCTTTAAAGTGCTCAAAATCACTACAGGATATAATTTACTATTGGGAAAACCTTGGATCAATATGACAGGAGCCGTCCCATCCACTTTTCATCAACAGCTCAAATATATCATCAAAAGTAATTTGGTCACTGTCAATGATGAACTAGAGTATCATGTCCAAAGTGATATGCCTCTAATCAGTTTTAATGAAGAAGTTGAACTTGTTAGCTTCCAAGCCCTTTAGGTGAGCAACACTCACTATCAACCTATCGGGGTTCTAGCTCTGAAACCTAGAGTTTTTGCCAAGGTAATGTCAGCCAGTTAGGAGATGATATCCTTGTGTTTCCAACTAGAACAAGGGTTAAGAAAGAATCAACAAGGAATCAAATGCCCAATTCAAATTCCCAGCCAAATAGGGAAGGCGGTACTAGGCTACTCCTCTTGATTAAGTCATAGGAACCCTTTAACAATCCAGAATTTTATGTGTAATTTAAAATATTTATTGAATTAAATAAATATTTTGGTTGATGTGTATTGTTAAATAAATATTTATTTAATTTGATTATTTATTAGTTAAATAAACAATTCGTGAGTTGTGGAGAATTAACTTAATTGAGATAATATATTAATTGAGTTGATAATTGGTAATTTGGTATTTTAAAGTTAATTAAAATAAAAGAATGATGAATTATTTATTATGTGGTAATATCCTAATTTTATTTTATAATTAAATTAGGGAGTTGATAAGGATTAGATTAATTGTTAGAATGTTGTTTCAATTTAATAATTAAATTGGAGATTTAGTGATTTGTTAAGTAAATTATAATTTAATGGGAGTTATAATTATGTGATAATTTGATTTATTGTGTTAATGTTAACTTTAATTTAATTGAATTTGAATATTAGAATTTAATTAAATAGAGTGTGACAATTAAACTATATAATAAGTGAGTTATTAAAGTAAATTAAAAAGGTTTAATTTGGTTTTACCATACAAAGCCTTAAAGCTTTTGAAATTCTTATTTTAATTTTGTTTTGCCAAACAAGCCCTATTGGCTTTTGAATTTAAAATAAACATAACTGATATATTAAGTATTGCTATTATTATATGTCAGTTTTTTTATTTTGCGTCTGTTTCTTTTTACGTTAAGTTATATTAGTTTAAGCCTAAATCTAAAAGGGAGAAAGAACAGAGAAAAGAAATCACAAAGAGAAATGAGAGAAGGGGGAGAAGGAAGAAGATAAGAGTTTTTGTGAGTTTGAGAAAAATCAAAGGAGGTTGCTATCATCTGTGTTGCTCAAACAAGAAATTTGAGGTAGTAATTTAACACTTTTGTTCTTAGTTCTTTGTGTTTTAGAGTTTTCATAAAAATTCTCTGTAATTGAGTTTTAGTTGATGATATGTGAGAATAGAAGTTGTTATTTAGATGATTATAATTGTTATATGTAGAATTAAATCAGGAATATGGGATTTAATTGAAAGAATAGTGTTCTTGATTTTCACGGCAAAATAAAATTGGTTTTCAAAATCTCTATAATGCAACTTTTGATGAACTTTTGATGTATAAATCGATGGGCTATGTTTATATGTAATTGTAATATGATAACTAACATCTAGACACAGATTTCGTATAGTAATTCAGGAAATCGCGTTCAAAAAGAAAAGAAATTAGTTTATAGTGAGCATATGTATGAATATGGATTGTTGGAGTCCAAAATTGATATTTGATTTGTGAATTAAATTGTTAATTGATTCTTGAATGTGTTAATTCACGAAGAAACGAAAAGAATGTAGTTTGAATGAACTGTTTTGGTTGAGAAATAAAGGCATAGTGATTAAATTCGTTAAACACGTCAAAATTTGAGTTTTAAGCATGAACATGGTTTTAATTCTTTTGGTTTGATTGTTTTAGTGGTTTAGTTGTTTTAAATCAGTGTATATGTGACGGGTAATGTTTTTATGAAGCCTATATGATTTGGGTGTGTTTAATTTGCTGCTTAAATGGTGAAATTAAGTGTGTTTTTAGGTTGAGCAGGCAAGAAATAGTCTCTGAAGTTTACATACAAGACCAAATAAGCATTTTCTGCCTGATGTCAAAGGCAGAAATGGCATAGTTGTGCTGGCTCTAGAGCTTTAAACGACACATTTGCACCTAAGACAAAACAGAGACAGTGATGTCTTGTTGATTGTGCAGTCTTTAAAAATGCAATATAACCTAGTCTAATAAAAATGATAATGTGGTGAGCATGTAACAAGGACGCTATAACAGATTGTTAACATGTATTTGATAATTCCAAATTTGTAAAATTAGTAAGTTATGAAAAAATCACGTTATTAGTTGTTAAAGTCTAGGGAGGGTGATTAAGTGTTGTAATGTTAAGACTTGTGATTTTCGGAATTGTGTATGGGGCTAGTGGTTGGAACTTGTACTAACATAACGAGTTCAACTAAAATTGGATTTAGCTTGTAAGGTTAATGTTGGTATACCTAATAGATGTTGTGATTCTAATGATATGTGTAGGTGAACATGAGTTGTAATTTAATAGCTTACGCACGTGGTAAGTTTCTGATCCTTACTTTTATTTTAAGCAAGTTTCGTAACCTTTGCTACTTTATTATTCAAAATGGTTTCTTTTTCACCATTATTTTGTTATACTTATTCATGTCTTCTATCCGTACTCTTACATTACACGAGTTTCTTGAATCTATTATTCAATTGAGCAAAATTTTGAACACTAATCTATATTTGAGCTTATCCTACCTTATTGATAATTATGCAAGTCATTAATCTATTTTGTTTATAAATTACGCAAGTTCTTGAATTCTATTAAGCTAAGTTATTAATTTTGTTTCCTTATTGGAAACTGTAACCTTAGCTTACCATTTTTTTCAAGCAATGTTGATTATATATTTTCAATGCTTTGAATTTTATTCTTAAAGCATGACTTTGATACATTACAATATTCATTTATGGTTCATAACTAGCTTGTATTACGTTGTTGTTAAACCTTTGCACTGCTATTATACTTTTAATTCAACTAATCCTTAGTTAATGTTCGTTGAACTCTAAATTATCCTTAAAACTTATCCAAACAAAACTTACTTTGGTGCGGACTTGTATATTTAAATTGAGATGAACAACCCTATTATAGGGGATTATTTATGCGAAGCATTTAGATGTTTGTGCACAATACATGGTACGAAGGGATGATCACTCTAAGTATGGGGAGTCCCTACAGTCTAATGACTATTTAGGTTTAAGTTGAAAGAAATACTTATAACCTTGGACATAGTTCTTGGTCTTGTGACCCTCAGATAATTTCCAGTATCAGTTATTGATTATCAATGTTAAGATATGTTATTCAATTCAAATGAGTTTATTCATTGCAAGTCATTGTATTCTTTCAAGTGAGCATTTGTGTTGCTCTCTCTTGCATAGATATAACTATTGCAGCTAAAATTAAGAAGGTTGACGAGCCAACTACCAGTTAAGGAAAAGGCAAAATGAACAAGTGTTGAAGACTTGTTGATTGTTCAGAATTATGTTTTCAGACTTCATTTTTCAATTATGAGATGTAATTAATTATTTTTCTGCATTTGATGAATGTTTAAAGGTTAAATAACCTGGGATTGATCATATTTAATTTTGTAACCCTTTAATGGGAAGATTTATTGTTTAAAATTTTATTGAATTTGGGTAGTTAGAAATGAATGTTTGGATAGTGAACACCAGATCATGTGGGAATGAAGTACCAATATTTGGGGGTGTCACAAACCCGCACAAGCATACACCGGTTCCTTCATCTACAATGCTATTTCCTAAACCTATGGGTTAAGATTTTGTACGACCTCTAAGGAAAATTCCTGACTCTGCGACGGGTATGCTATTTCCCAAGCCCAAATCGGCTAATGGGAAAAAATTCCTAATTCCAGACCCAGATATTGAGGAAAGGAAACAAAGGAGAAAATAAGACATAAATAGACGGTTATCAAAGATGTACGTACTAGTGCATACCGAGGGTATGAACAAGGATATCTCAGATGACAACTGCTCAAATGTCATGGTCATTATTCAAGAGGAGGAGGATGAAAACCGCCCCTTCATCAAAGATGTCCCCCAGGACTTAACCCTCTGCAATTGGAGCAACACTCCTTGCATTTGTTGGAAAGGGTAAAAGGGGCAGAAAATCCCTCTGCTATGTAGATAACATTAACTGCTTACTTTAGTTTCATAGTATTAGAAGTTATTTTTGTCATGCCATACTAACACTTTGTATGATCAAACAGTTTCATATATTAAATGAAAGCATTTTGTTTCAGGACTCCAGAGTTAGATGTGTCTAAACTTGGTGATGGAGTGCCAATTCCTCACAATGACTGTAACTTTGATGTAAAGTTGAACTCTGACTTGATGGAGATTGAGCAAGAGGATTTTAAGGTGCCTGAGGAGATCAAAGAATCGGTCGAAAATAAACCCAAACCAAACCTTGATCAAACTACCTCTGTGACGCCCCCAAAATTAGGTATACATCACCCATCTTGGGTCGCCACTTACATGGTACATAAATTCAAATACAACTTACTAATATAACTGTCATGTACAATACGACATAAACTGTGAGTTTGAATACAAATATTGTCTACTAGATATTATACAAACTCAAAAGGAGTCCTCATTACAACTATTATCACACTATTTCACGTAATAGTGAGGACTACTAATGCTATCCTCCTGGACCATTACTTACCCCCACTCGCTCGTCCAATGGCTATGTTCTCATTTCTGAAGAGAACGAAAGAAAGAAAGGGTGAGCTCAACTAGCCCAAGAAGAAATATTATGACTAAGATAATGCGAGAATAAATTATCATTAGCCTTCAACAATGTTAAACGATAAAATACAATAGACAACCGGTTTAATCTGCGTGAATAAGCAATCCATTAAAAAAATCAAGTAGAGAATAAAATCTACTATCTTTTAGGTTTTAAAAGGTTTTCATCAATTTTTATTCTTTGAGACTCAAATTAATAAATAAACCACCACATCTAATCATCCCCGTACCCACGGTCAAGGATTTTCATCAAATTATCAATGGTCATGACTATACTTCAATCACCCCAGTCATAATCATACCAAAACTATCCATCATCGCATTACAGAGCCAATTTGAGGACTTTTGTCACATCGTTTATATCAAGTCATGATTATACCGAAATGATCCTCAGTCATAATCATACTAAGTTCATCTATGCACGTAAGCCAAAGATAACATAATATAACATGAGGATGATGACAATGACATAGTAATTCAATAAAACAAGTTCAAGAATTATTTAATCCATGAATTATTAACGTCCAAATTGTCAACATGATCTTTGTTTACAGAGAGTAAAATTCAAGAATGATCGGAAGAATATTTTCATGAAAAGATATCGGATGAAACGCAAATATCAAGGATATTCTACTAATTTCATGGAGTATAGAAGTCAAAGTTTTAACCAACCGAGTATAATAAAGAATGGAATAACAAAAGAAATCACCATGCATGCAGTACTTGCGCATATGCGGGTTATTCCAATGAAATAATAATAACGGAACCCGTGTCGTGTGAAATTCACACCGCGGATGTTCCAACAGAATAATAAAGATGGAACCGGATCCTGTGTAAAACACATGCATGTGATATTCCAATGAATGATAAAGACGGAACCAGTCCTGTAAAACACACATGCATGGATGTTCCAACGAATAATAAAAAGACGGAACCAGGTCCTGTAAAACACACAGATAGGATATTCCAATAGAATGATAAAGATTTTAACCAGTCCTGTAAAAACACACAGCATGTGATGTTCCAATGTAATAATAAAGATTTTAACCAGTCCTGTGTAAAACACACATGACGTGATGTTCCAACGAGAATAATAAAGATTTTACCCAGTCCGTGTAAAACACACGACATGTGATGTTCCAATGTAATAATAGAAGAATGTCACCAAGTATAGGGTAAACCACATGATACAAAGTTATTCCAATGTAATGATATGAATGGATTAACATAAGGATTTCACCAAGTATAGGGTATCTGCATATACAAAGTTATGTATAGGGTATACCACTTTTACAAAAGTTATTCCAATGTAATAATAATGAATGGAATAATGTGTTCTCTTCAAGAAGAAAGAATAACACCCTTACCGTAAAAAGAACCTAATATAGAAGTAGTGAAGTAGCAGAATACTCTTCTTCTTTCTATAATTTTCTCTATAGCTTCACTCTATAATTTCTCTCTCTAGAGTTTCAATGAATTCGTAAGAAAATAAATGAAGGAATGAGCTTATTTATAGGAAAATGGAATGCATAAGAACTAATCCATGAACGGTCCAGATTGATTTACTTTAATCTGACGGTCCATATTTAAAGAAAAAAATCTTTTAAATAAAATATAATATATTCTATTTATATAAAAACATTTTACTATGCAAACACTATGCAATACTATGCAAAACACTATGCAAAAACACTATGCAACACTATGCATAATAAAATATAATATATTCTATTTATAGAATAACTTTAATAAAGTATTCTATTTTATATAAAAAGATGTTTCGCTTTTATTACGTTAATAATACGATTAAAACAAAGCGTCATTATCGTTATAATAATTCATATTATTAATCGACAATAATGGAATCAAATTGAGTGACTTCTCACATAAGCATCAATAATCAATACTGGTGTACATTACTATGCACCCACATTATCGTATTTTTACTACCGAGTAGTAGTTCAACAATGAACCACAGTAAAACTTCCGCCGTTATTTCAATAAAATATTTTTTTGTCGCTTTCTCAATCCGAAAATAATTACATTATGGGTCCACCAATGATTAAGCCGTTGTACGAATATTCCCTGCTAAACCGAATATTCCCCGACCAATCGAATATAATATAACCACTTGCATACTTTGCAAAATTTATAAATACTACCTACAACTATAATATTATCTTAAATTCACACCATAATATTAAAAAATTATTTCAACAAAATTTAAATCTTTATTGATAAAATCTGGGGTCTCACAATCTCCTCCTTATGGAATTTAAGCCCTCGAAATTAGGCGATACACTGATATGATAAAGAGGTGAGGATACCTTGAATACCTTTATCGTTGAAAACATTAAATTCATTTTTTTGCAATCCTACCAAAGATATTCATTAACAATTCATCTTTGCACTACAAAGCTAAAGATATACAAATCAGTAAAACCAATAATGTCGAGAATTGACGCAGCGATTAATAGTATCACGACCACGAATTATCCATGCACCAATCGCCAAGGATATTCGTGTTTTCAATCTGACTACGTGATTATACCGAATAATCCTTGGTCATAATCATACCAAGTCTATCAATGCACTACTACCAAAGATGACTTTTACCACATCCATGAATTAATATTTCATTCACGAGACTCACTCAATAATTAATCCATATCATCGAATCATCCCCGCACTACGTGCCCGAGGATATTCATTAGTATCACGACCACGAATTATCCATGCACTACTGCCAAAGATAATCATGTATTCATTAGTATCACGACCACAAATTATCCATGCACTACTGCCAAAGATAATTGTGTATTCATTAAGATCACGACCACAAATTATCCATGCACTACGGCCAAAGATAATCGTGTATTCATTAGTATCACGACCACAAATTATCCATGCACTACGGCCAAAGATAACTGTATTCATTAGTATCACGACCACAAATTATCCATGCACTACGGCCAAAGATAACTGTGTATTCATTAGTATCACGACCACAAATTATCCATGCACTACTACCAAAGATAACTCGTATTCATTAGTATCACGACCACAAATTATCCATGCACTACTACCAAAGATAACGTGGTATTCATTAGTATCACGACCACAAATTATCCATGCACTACTACGAAAGATAACTGTATTCATTAGTATCACGACCACAAATTATCCATGCACTACTACGAAAGATAACGTGTATTCATTAAGTATCACGACCATAAATTATCCATGCACTACTACCAAAGATAATCGTGTATTCATTAGTATCACGACCACAAATTATCCATGCACTACTACCAAAGATAACTGTGTATTCATTAGTATCACAACCACAAATTATCCATGCACTACTACCAAAGATAACGTGTATTCATTAGTATCACGACAACAAATTATCCATGCACTACTACCAAAGATAACGTGTATTCATTAGTATCACGACCACAAATTATCCATGCACTACTACTGATCGAAGATAATCGTGTATTCATTAGTATCACGACCACAAATTATCCATGCACTACTACCAAAGATAACGTGTATTCATTAGTATCACGACCAAAATTATCCATGCACTACTGACCAAAGATAATTGTGTATTCATTTACTGGTTATGATTATCTTAGAATAATCCGTGGTCATAATCATACCAAGTCCATCTATGCACTACAAAGCCCACAGATGACTTTCAACATAATATAAACATGAGGATAATGATATAAAGAATCAATCAAATGAGATAAAGGATAAATATTAAACATTTATAATATAATTTATCCAGATTCAAGAATATCCCCATGTTATCAATCATTTAATAATCTCATAATCTAATAACATTAATATTATAACAATATTTTAATCACTTCTTAAATTTATAAACAATTTATCTTAATTGTTTACACTTTACCACATAATGCATTTAATCATTCAAAATGTCATACTCATAAGATATCATCACCAATTATCAAATCTCTCAAAAATATGCATATACTCTATATAGATTCTCTAGCCATAAAATCCTATTTTCAACTTTGTTACTTCACATAACATATTTAACTCATATGTTCGTAACTAAACTATTTTCATGAAAAATATCAAATCAGTCCCAAAAATATTTCTTTTGTGGAATTTAGCATAATATAGTCCCATGATGAAAATATATTTTTCTCGAATTTTAAAATTCATTTACTATTTTTCAAAAATCAATTTCCAATAAATTCCTTAAGAAATTAGCTACCTCAAGTTTAACTCCAAAATTCCCAAATCTTGGCAGGACCTCACACATGTTAACGTGAGCTTCTAGTTTAAATTTCATGGTCATCGGAGTTATAGAACTCCTAGGTTATAGCGTTTTTATTTAAAAACCTAAATATTGAAATAGTCATAACTTGCTCATTTTAAGTCAGAATGAGCTCATTTTTGGACAGGAGATACTTTATACCATATACCTTCATGTCCCAAAAGGCCAGAATTTTTCTCATAATTTAAGTGGCCGAAACAGCCCCTTAAAGTTTTTGGGCAGTAGCATTTTTGAAATTTACAGCTTTGGCCTCCTTTGCTAAAATCAGTCCACACAAAAATCTACAACACCTTTTCCAGTAATTCCACTTGGATTAGTTAGGTAACTCATAGATATATCTCTAGGACTTGACCACATTCAAAAATTCAAAATATAATAAGAGATATGGTCAATTGAATTTCATGTTACGTTTTTCACCAAAATCTAATTTTCAACTCTTTGTGATTTCTAAGAAACTTTCATGTTTTCACATACTAACCAACATAACTCATCATAAAACTTACTAATACTTCATATACCCATGATTTTCATCAGTCCTACGCTTTTATTATGACTTTCATCATAAACCACGTAAACTGTTCATTTTAGTTGAAGAATTATTTGAGGGTTTAAGAAATGGGTTTTGTACTGGGGTCAATACAAAATTCGATTTCACGCTCTAAGTAGGTTAAGAAGTCTTCATAAATACGCTAGGAAATTTATTAATAATAGAAATATCATTCAAAACTGTGACTCTCATCTAAGACTTGGATAGTACGTCACATTGATACCAACTCGACTTCTATCCCTTAACCTAGATAGTACCTCACAATGATACCTATAAACTTGCCATCTTCATTCACGATGTCGCCTACTGAAAAGCACGGCTTGTTTGCATTCCACACAGGAAGTTAACAACGAAAGGTTCGGGGCTCTTTACTTATGGCTTGATATGACAATGATTAACTTTAGGGTTTGGTTACTTTGAATTAGGTATATGAGGTTGTTATAAATATGAAAGCTAACAACCTTACAAAAAGAATAATGAGTAGTTAATCAATCGTTTCAAAAATTACCTCAAAGGCAAGTATTTTCAAAGAGATAAGATCGACAATAACGTGAAAGTGTTTATTTGAATCAAACAAGATTTAAAAATAGTAGCGGTAACGAAGGCTCCTACTAACGAAGTTTCAACCAATAAGTCAAAGTCTAAATTCTCCGGAGTCAAATTTAAACGTTGAACGCAACTAGGTGAAATAAAAGAGTGGGTAGAACTCATCTAACATGTATATAAACTTCGCAAGAGCTTATGATTACTTACCCGTGATAATCTTATTCAGGTTCCTCGTCACGAGAAAAAAAACGCTCTCTCTTAAACTACCGGCTTTGGTTTGTCTGGGACAGCCTTTGGTGCCACTATCCCAGCTGGACTTGACTTCACTATACGACAAAATCGAGCTAAATGACCTTCTCTTCTTGAAATTTCCACTTCTATTATCTTTGCCATGATTACCACCGAAGTGGTTACCATTCTTAGCATGATAATTTCCCCCACGATGGTTATCATTGTTCATGACCGCTTACAATTGTATGATTATTATCGTGTTGTTGCTCATTACCTTTTGGTTGAAATGACTCAACGGTCTCATGTGCTTCATTGCTTATCTCAATATTTTCGGATGTCATTTTCAAATCGCCACCAAACATGGGTTAAATAACATATCACATATTATCCCTATACTCGACCGACCAAATAAATACCACATAAACTTAGGTAGGTCATACTAGCGAAGGAATTCCCCGCCTCCCCTCCTAGTTCTTGTCTCACATCTTAGCCAGGATCATATCCTAAGCTCGATATGTTGTGGCGACGCCCCAAAATTAGGTATACATCACCCATCTTGGGTCGCCACTTACATGGTATATAAATTCAAATACAACTTACTAATATAAGCTGCTGTATAATAATACGACATAAACGTGAGTTTGAATACAAATATTGTCTACTAGATATTATACAAACTCAAAAGCGGTCCTCATTACAACTATTATCACACTATTTCACGAATAGTGAGGACTACTAATGCTATCCTCTCGGACCATTACTTCGTTCCCCGACTGTCCCAAATTATGTTCTCATTTCAAAGAGAACAAAGTGAAAGAAAGGGTGAGCTCAACTAGCCCAAATGAAATATTATGACTAAGATAATGCGTAATAAATTATCATTAGCCTTCAACAAAGATGTTAAACCGATAAAATACAATAGACAACCCAGTTTAATCTGCAGTGGAATAAGCAATCCATTAAAAAAATCAAGTAGAGAATAAAATCTACTATCTTTTAGGTTTTAAAAGGTTTTCATCAATTTTTATTCTTTGAGACTCACAATAAATAAACCACCACATCTAATCATCCTCGCACCACTTGGTCAAGGATTTTCATCAAATTATCAATGGTCATGACTATACCGAATCACCCCGGTCATAATCATACCAAAAACTATCCATCATCGCATTACAAAGCCACCGAGGACATTTGTCACATCGTTTATATCAAGTCATGATTATACCGAATGATCCTCAGTCATAATCATACTAAGTTCATCTATGCACGTAAGCCAAAGATAACATAATATAACATGAGGATGATGACAATGACATAGTAATTCAATAAAATAAGTTCAAGAATTATTTAATCCATGAATTATTAACGTCCAAATTGTCAACATGATACTGTTTCGTAGAGTAAAATTCAAGAATGATCAGAAGAATATTTTCATGAAAAGATATCGGATGAAACGCAAATATCAAGGATATTCTACTAATTTCATGGAGTATAGAAGTCAAAGTTTTAACCAATCGAGTATAATAAAGAATGGAATAACAAAAGAAATCACCATACATGTCAGTACTTGCATGACGAGTTATTCCAACGAATAATAATAACGGAACGTGTCGGTGAAATTCACACCGGCTGCGGGATGTTCCAATGAATAATAAAGATGGAACCGGATCCGATTGTAAAACACACGCATGTGATATTCCAACAGAATGATAAAGATTTTAACCCGAGTCCGGTAAAAACACATGCATGTGATGTTCCAATGTAATAATAAAGACGGAACCAGTCCTGTAAAACACACGATAGGATATTCCAATAGAATGATAAAGATTTTAACCAGTGTCCTGTAAAACACATGAGCAGGATGTTCCAATGAATAATAAAGATTTTAACCAGTCCGTGTGTAAAACACACATGCATGTGATGTTCCAACAGAATTAATAAAGATTTTAACCAGTCCTGTAAAACACACGAGCATGGATGTTCCAATGAATAATAGAAGAATGTCACCAAGTATAGGGTAAACCAACAGCGTATCTGAGTTATTCCAATGTAATGATATGAATGGATTAACATAAGGATTTCACCAAGTATAGGGTACGCCGCATATACGAGTTATGTATAGGGTATACCACTTTTACAAAGTTATTCCAACGGTAATAATAATGAATGGAATAATGAAGTTCTTTTCAAGAAGAAAAAGAATAACACCCCTCTACCGTAAAAAGAACCTGAATATAGAAGTAGTGAAGTAGCGAATACTCTTCTTCTTTCTATAATTTTCTCTCTATAGCTTCTCTCTATAATTTCTCTCTGTAGTTTCAATGAATTAAATAAGAAAATAATGAAGGAATGAGCTTCTATTTATAGGAAAATGGAATGCATAAGTAACTAATCCATGAACGGTCCAGTTGATTTACTTTTAATCGACGGTCCATATTTAAAGAAAATCTTTTAAATAAAATATAATATATTCTATTTATATAAAACATTTTACTATGCAAACACTATGCAATACTATGCAAAACACTATGCAAAAAACACTATGCAACACTATGCATAATAAAATATAATATATTCTATTTATAGAATAACTTTAATAAAGTATTCTAATTTATATAAAAGATGTTTCGCTTTTATTACGTTAATAATACTGAATAAAACAAAGCGTCATTATCGTTATAATAATTCATATTATTAATCGTGAATAATGAAATCAAACCGAGTGACTTCTCACATAAGCATCAATAATCAATACTGGTGTGCTACTATGCAACCACACGACATCGTTATTACTTTACTTTACTACCGAGTAGTTCAACAAGAACCATGGTAAAACTTCCATGAATTATTTCAATAAAATATTTTTGTCGTTTTCGATCAATCCGAATAATTACATTTCGCTAGGTCCACCAATGATTGAGTAGTTGTACGAATATTCCCTCGCTAAACCGAATATTCCCAGGCCAATCGAATATAATATAACCACTTGCATACTTTGCAAAATTTATAAATACTACCCACAACTATAATATTATCTTAAATTCACACCATAATATTAAAAAAATTATTTCAACAAAATTTAAATCTTTATTGATAAAATCTGGGGTCTCACAACCTCCTTCAACCTTGGAACCTCATAAAACCCCAAACAAATCTAAATTGGCATGGACCTTACCCCAAGACAAAGGAATGACATGGTTGCTTTATTAACCTAACTCCAGGATGTGTTTGCATGGTCTCATGAAGACATGATTGGTTTGTCAACTAATATCTTCATTCATCGCCTACCCACTAAAGAGGGATTCAAGCCAATCAAACAAAAGCTCAGGCAATTAAAACCTTAGTGGAGTTTGAAAGTCAAGGATGAAATTGTGAAACAATTTCAAGCCGGCATCATCATGGTATCAACATACCTTGAGTGGCTATCAAACATAGTTCTTGTACCTAAACCAGAAGGGATGATGCGAGTATGCGTGGATTACAGGGATTTAAACAAAGCTCGTCTCAAATACAACTTCCTAGTGCCATTTATCCATATACTCATTAATAATACAGCTCAGTATGACATGTACTCCTTTGTTGACTGCTTTACTGGGTACCACCAAATCGTGGTTGCTGAAGAGGACCAAGAGAAGACAACATTCATCACTCCTTGGGGAACCTTTTGCTATAGACGGTTGTCATTCGGCCTCATCAACGCCAGAGCTACTTATTAGTGAGCCATGATGGCTATTTTCCATGATTTAATGCACAAAGAGATAGAAGTCTATGTGTACGACATCATTATCAAATCCCGAAGGGAAGAAGACCACATAGACCATCTCAAAAAGCTCTTCAACCGGTTCTTGCATGAAGTACAAATTGAGCGAAATCCAACCAAGTGCACCTTCTAAGATCAAGTCGTAAGTTTCTAGGATTTCTAGTGAGCCACAAAGGCATTGAGCTGGATCCTACCAAAATTCAAGCCATTACTGAGATGCCCATACCCCAGTCAAAGAGGGAAATACGTGGACTTTTGGGAAGAATCAACTTCATCAGCCGATTCATCTCCCAAATCACAACAACCTGTGAGCCCATCTTCAAGTTGTTAAGGAAGAACTCCTCTAAGAAATGAAACGAAGAGTGTCAAAAAGCCTCCCTTTCTATCAAAGAACAATTAGTCAAAGCTCCTATCTTGGTACCTCCCAAGGATGACGTTCCCCTGTTTATGTACCTGTCAATCAATGACAATGCCATGGGCTGAATGCTGAGATGCCCATACCCCAGACAAAGAGGGAATTGCGGGGATTTTTGGGAAGAATCAACTTCATCAGCCGATTTATCTCCCAAATCACAGCAACCTGTGAGCCCATCTTCAAGTTGTTAAGGAAGAACTCTTCTAAGAAATGGAACGAAGAGTGTAAAAAAGCCTCCCTTTCTATCAAAGAACAATTAGTCAAAGATCATGTCTTGGTACCTCCCAGGGATGATGTTCCCCTATTTATGTACCTGTCAATCAATGACAATGCCATGGGCTGCATGCTGGGACAAAAAGGCGATAAAGGCCAAGAAAGAGCTATCTATTACCTCAGGAAAATATTTAGCATCAATGAGCACAAGTACACGTTGATTGAAAAGACTTGTTGTGCATTTACATAGGCTTCCATGAGATTACAACGTTATCTCAATGGTCACACAATCCACCTCATATCCCGCATGAATCCTCTCAAATATGTATTCAGCAAACCCATGTTGAATTATCGACTGGCCAAATGGCAGTTGATCCTCCAGCAATTCCACATCATCTATGTGACTCAAAAATCTATCAGAGGTCAAGGAATTGCGGATCTACTAGCCATAACACCATCAGAGGATTTCAATCCCTTGGAAAAATATTTCACCGACGAAGGGGTAATGAAACTTCAGCAACACCATCAAGGGGATACAGTCCAATCATGGAGGATGTATTTTGATGGAGCTATAAACATGGAAGGTGCCAGAGCTGGGGCAGTTCTGGTATCTATCTCGGGAGAGCAGTATCCCGTACCTATCAAATTGAAGTTTGTCAGCACCAACAACACAACTGAGTATTAAAGTTGTATAATGGGGTTGAAGCTATCCCAATCCATGGGTGTCAAATGGTTAACTATCTTTGGAGATTCTGAGATGGTAATCAAGCAAACCACTGAGATCTATCATACCAACGAATTACATTTGCTGCCACACCACCGACAAGTTATCCAGATGGCTTCAAAGTTTGAAGAAATATCCTTCCTCCATATTCCTCGGAATAAGAATGACTTTAATGACGCATTAGCAACTTTGGTCTCCTTGATCCAAATATCTCAGAAGGGAAGTATTCCAAATATCAACTTTGCCAGCCAAAAGGCCCTAGCCTATGGGAATTACATCAAAGAAGTATCAGATGAACTGCCTCCCATCCACCACCCTTGGTACCATTATATTAAGGAGTTTTTATGAGATACTGGGGCGAATCAAGCTGAAAGAAAGCGGATCTATAGAATGGCCATAAAATTCTATCTGAGCGGAGACGCACTCTATAAAAGAGATGCGGGACTAGGCCTTCTAAGATGCCTAGACAAAGACTGAGCCCAGAGACTCATGGATGAAATTCATGGTGGAGTATGTGGTCCGCACATGAGCGGTCCTCTAGTTAGCAAGAAGATCTTAAGAACAGGGCATTACTGGTTCTCTCTCATAGCTGACTGTAATGATCACGTCAAGAGATGTTATCAATGCCAAATTCATGAAAATGTTATTCACGCCCCTCCAAGGGAACTCCATAATATGAGTTCACCCTGGCCCTTCTCAATGTAGGGAATGGACGTGATCGGGCAAATCGAGCCCATAGTTAGCAATGGTCATCGGTTTATCTTTACCATGATCGACTACTTCACCAAATGGGTAGAGGCAACCTTTTTCCCCAAAGAGGTGATCATTGGTTTCATCAAAAATAATGGCATTTGTCAATACGGACAACCAGAGGTGATTGTATCAGACAATGCCAAAAACCTCAACAACCAAATGATGGAGGAATTATGCAGTAAATTCCACATCAAGCATCTTAACTCCGTCATTTATCATCCAAAGATGAATGGTGTTGTTAAAGCAGTTAATAAGAATATCAAAAAGATCATGCAAAAGATGTCCACCAATCATAAAGGATGGCCTAACTTGTTACCTCTGACTCTATTAGCCTACAGAACGTCAATGCACACTTCCACTGGAACAAACCCCTACTCATTAACCTATGGCATGGAAGCAGTTCTCCCCATAGAGGTGGAAATAGAGTCCTTGAGAGTATTGATAGATGCTCAGATGGAAGAAGACCAATGGTTACAAGATCGGTACCACTAATTGTCTTTGATAGACGAAAGGAGGGTCACAACCATCTTCTATGGTCAATTATACCAACAGAGGATCGCTCGATCCTACAACAAGAAAGTTTGGCTATGGTAGTTTAAAGAGAATGACTTGGTCTTGAAGAAGGTCCTTGGCAATCAAGATCAATCTAAAGGAAAATTCGCCTCAAACTGGGAAGGCCCGTTTATTGTTAAAGAGGTATTGACAGTAGGAGCCCTCAGATTGCAAGAAATGGATGGCGAGGAATTTCCCCAACTCATCAACTCAAACACTGTGAAACGGTATTATGTCTGAATTTACCTACAAACCAACATCTTGGTTCTGGATAATCAATCCATCAGTCAATTCAAGTTTTCAAAACTTTTTTAACCACATCAGTTTGTCCCACCATGGACGAACTACGCAAACCTGATCTCCCATATACACGAGAGTACGTAAGCAGTCATTTATGGTCTGGTCTAACCTTTACAAAAATAAAACCCCTCACTACATACAACTTTCAACCTTTTCATCCTATCAAGGATGAACTACGCAGACCTGATCTCCCCCATACACGGGAGTATGTAGGCAGCCATTTATGGTCCGATCTAACCTTTACAAAACCAAAAATAAAACCCCTTACTACATACAACTTTAAACCTTTTCATCCCATCAGGGACGAACTACGCAAACCTGATCTCCCCCATATACGGGAGTACATAGGCAGCCATTTATAGTCCGGTCTAACCACTATAAAAACAAAAATAAAACCCCTCACTACATATAACTTTTAACCTTTTCGTCCCATCAGGGATGAACTATACAGACCTGATCTCCCCCATACATGGGAGTACATAGGCAGCCATTTATGGTCTGCTCTAACCTTTACAAAAACAAAAACAAAACCCTTTTCACCAAATATAATTTTAAACCTTTTTATGTTAGGTTGGAACTACGCAGACCTGATCTCCCCCATAAACGGGAGTACGTAGGCAACCATTCGCTGTATGGTCTCACCCATACAAAAATATAAACCCTGTCAACGATACTGGGCTCATCTTTCAACCTTTCAAACCAAACCATAAGAGATGGAACTACTTGATCTCCCCCATACACGGGAATACATCGGCGACCATCTATGGGGCGGTTAAACCACATCTCATCTACTTAGACCACAGGGATGGAACTATATAGTCTCTCAACACAAACGGGAGAAAAATCGGCGACCATCTCTACTATGGTTGAATCCTCAAAGAGAAACACCAATCCATAAGAGATGGAACTACCTAGTCTCCTCCATACACGGGACTACTAGCGACCATCTGTGGTACGGTAAACCTCTGAGAGAAAAGCCAAAATCCTCTCCACAACCACATTCACAAACCAGTCCCAAAACACCAAAGATCTAGGGAACACAAAGATCAACGATCCATTATGAAAGATCCAGAGACATCATAATGTCCATCCATCAAGGAGGAGTTTAGAATACATCTAGACCGCAAGTCCTAGAGAACTTGCAACTATCAAGCAAGTAATAAGGCTTATCTAAAAAGGGAAGTGGGTCAAAACATATTTCCTTTCCATATAATACTATTTGATATATACAATGTGTCATGTACATGACAAAAATCGCTAACCTAGTCTATGCAGGAAAATCAAAGCTAATTTACAAACTCGTTGATAAGCGAGCCTTCAAATCTAACATGGTATCCCTCTCAGTAGATGGAGGTAAATCTATGAGCTCCTTCCCTAGGGTGTCCACACGAGCCAGGAGATCTACGGCCATCTGCATGGTACTACTGTGCTCATCAATTAATGCACTTATCTCTGCAATAATGTCAGCAGTATGAGAACTCAATGCAGTACTATCTATAGTGGCAACATCTCGGGTAGCTAGAGCCTCATCCCGCTCAACAACAACTGCATCCCTAGACGATAGAGCCGTATCCCGCTCAATAACAACGATATCCCTGTGAGCTAAAGCATCATCTCTCTCAACCAAAGTGGTATCTCTGTCTGAAAGAGCTGTCAACATTAAGGCTCTAGCCTGATCCCTCTCAAACGTCATCAGATGTAACCTCTGCTCTAAATATTCTTCAGAATGAGGAGCCACAACAGTAGGAATACTGGGGGAATCAACCAGAGCTACTGTCAATCGTTGACCCACTGCCTCATCAAAGGGATGAATATCCTGCAACAGGTCAAACTGTGTCATAACATCCAGTGGATGAAATGTGGTCACCCCCCTCAAACCGGCCAGGGAAAGATAGTCCATGCCAACTGCATGAGTGATAGAGCTATAGGGAGAGCTGAGCCATGAACATGGAAAAATATCAAACGGGTCCTCGATCTCTGACAAGAAAGCCAACCATGATGCTGCATCTGTACACTTAGCTGGCTAAAAGGAATATGGCATGGCTATCTTGTGGAAAAAACAATACCCATGACATCTGAAAGTACCAATCGGTCTCAAGTGTGTCATAAATCACAAGTCCAACAAGATCGCACTGCCTTTAAAAACCCCCACTGAATGGGTATGGCAAAACATGGCCGACCTCAAGGTCTCTACCAAAATCATCGGTAAGATAGTATGACCCTCCCTGAGATCACGAACTACTACATGTACAACTGCATGTACAGATAAGCCACTATGAACATCAAGAGTTGTCTACACAGGCGACATGCCAATCACCCTCATAAATGGTAAAGTGCATGGAGTATTGTAGATAGCTATCCAATGACCCAAATCTGTCAATCAAAAAACTCATGGACACCACATGCCCCGAGGTAATCTCATTCAGGACAACTCTGCGCCTCAACCCTATTAGGGTCATAAACTTCTGGCTCATGTCACCGACAGCCATCCGAGCGCAAGGCCGATCTAATGGAAAGTCTGTAAGACACTCATACTCATCCAAAGTAGGAGTCAACTCCTGGGTATTAAATCTGAATACTTGCCTATTTGGTACCCAATGCTCAAGCAAGCCCTCTATAAAACCTGGTGGAACTTGAAATGTCAAGAAGGTCATAGAGTGTCGCAGCAACTTGACAACTGTCACCCAATCTAGGGAAGATAAACTATCATACCACAATCTCAAAGAAGATGCCACCAACAGGGTGGGGTATGCTCAATCCGACTAACAGTGGATGAAGACATCTGCAGGGCCATGTCATAAGATCGTCCAAGGGTCAATGCTAAACTCATCTCTAGAAATGCATATCCATAACATAAAAACTTGCATGATAAATAACAGATGATAATATGATGTAGGGAATAAAAACATTATACATACATTCCTAAGTACATCATCATCTAAATACATCATCTCTGTGTACAAAAAAAAAATACAAGGAAATGGGGCACAACTGCTCAACATCTAATAGAGAGCTATCAAAATATATAACGAGAACTGGGGCACATCTGCCCAATATCTAACAGAGGCCTATCAAATGATATAGCGAGAAATGCATCAGAAGAAGTCAATGATGTTGATATCCACATCATCCAATCTCTGCATCTAATGTAACTCCTCCTGAGTCACTAAACCTCTACCATAATGGATAACAGGCCGATACAATGGAGGATCTGCACTGACAAAACCATTTGCATATGGGCCACCTGAAGGACCAGCCCTAGAGCTGGAAGGATCAAAAGTATCAACCTTTGATGGATCACTACCTAAATGCCAAATAAAGAAATGTTCCCGGTCTAACTATTGGGTCAAAACCTCAATCTACGTCAGATGTGTAGGCTCTCGGATGCATGCAATCTAATCTGTCATCATGATGGAGCCAGGAACCATATCCCTTATAAAATGTATGGCGCGGGTCTGAGCTCTAATTGTATGAGGGAACCACCAGCAGTAAAAAGCCTCTTGAGTGAAAGGTACCTCTAATAAAGTAAAGCCATCCACGCCCATCAATAAGATCTCAATGATCGGCTGCAATAAAGGCCAATGACGCCTGGCAGGAGGAAAGATTAGAAAATGTATATCTCCTGTAGTACTCCTAATAGCATGCTCTCCTAAATAGAGCTCCCAACCTCCATCAGTAAGGAGAGAAATCCGACGGGTGGAAAATATATACTCGACACCAGTCGGGAAACTACCCTCAAAGCCAACTATCATGGGGTCCTTAGAGTAAGAAATCCATGAAATAAACTATGTGGTCAATAACTCCAACTGTATGCATGAATGGGTGAAACCCTTAGCTATATGAACCTCTGCCAAAGTGGAGAAATGTCATCGTCATCCCCGTGACAAATCCAAACCTAATAGGCTAACGGGATGAAGACATGAGAGCCTCTCGTATGCCCAAAACTGCCAATATAAGATCAAACATCTGCGGTTAGTGAAACTAGCAACCTGAACAAGGGAAATTAAAAGAGAAAATATGCACCAGCAGGAATGGGTAAAATCCTAACTAAGCCTCCGTTACGCCCTCTGAGCAAAGGCGCATCCCCCTGAGGAAGTAGGCAAAAGTGTAGGAGCCCCAATCAAACTCTCTGATACGGTCCACCTCCCGAGTGGCGCTGACTAAAGCAAATGACAGTGTCGAAGAGTTATCAGCTACGAAACAACCCCTGAGGATGATTAGGAACAATCACCGAAGGATATAATCTCTCACCCTCTAATCATCAGGCAATGGCTCAGTCAGAGCACCACTCATGACATCTACACTCAAAGGACCAGAATGGACTGTCCTCCCAGCTGCCCTTAAAGTCCATCATATAAGCTCGGAACATGTCTTTAAGTGTTTGAATTGTTCTCTCGCTCTGCCCATCGGTTTGCGGATGATACGCGGTACTCATTCGTGGTTGTGTCCCCATTCTTTCTCGAAGACTCTTCCAGATGTTTGACGTGAATCGCGGATCTCTATTTGATACAATAGATACTGGCACCCCATGCCTCAAAATAATTTCCTTAATATATAATTTGGCTAACTAGTACTATACTTAATCTTAATCGACAAAAAGTGAGCTGACTTAGTAAGACGATTTATAATCACCCATATGGCGTCGTGCCCTTTCTGCGTTGCCGGAAGTCCCTCCACAAAGTCCATTATGATGTGCTCTCATTTCTATTTTGGAATTTCTAATGGTTGTAATAACCCGGCTTGTCGCGTTGATGCTCGCCTTGACTCTCCGACAAGTTAGTTATCTACTAACGCATTCCGCAACTTCTCTCTTCATGTTTGGCAACCAGAAGTGGTGACGCAAATCTTGGTACATCTTCGTGCTTCCTGGGTTTATCGAGTATCAAGTACTGTGCGCTTCTTGCAAAATCCCCTCTCTTAGTTTTGGTACTAACGGTACCCAAATTTGTCCTTCAAATCTTAGCAGTCCAGTGCTATCAATCTTAAATTTTAATTCATCACCTTCAGTCAATCACTTCTTGATGTTAATGCAATCTTTGTCCTTTTCTTGTGCTTCTTTTACCTTATCCAATAAAGTCAGACTCGCTATCATTGTTAATAATTATTCGTTGGTCTCTTTCGGATACTTAATCTCTAAGTCTAGTCGTTCAAAATCTTTCACCAATTCTTCTTGAATGGTCAACTTCAATAACTTCTCTCTGCCTTTTCTGCTCAAGGCACAGTATATTTGCTTTGCTTGGATGGTATAGAATCTCACAATCATAATCTTTGATCAATTCTAGCCATCGGCGCTGCCTCATGTTTAACTCCTTCTGCGTGAAGATATACTTCAGACTCTTGTGGTCCATATATATCTCACACTTCTCGCCATACAAATAATGCCTCCATATCTTCAAGGCAAAAGCTACCGCTGCTAACTCCAGATCACGAGTCGGATATCCCTTCTCATAATCTTTTAGCTGACGTGAAGCGTACACAATGACACTGCCATGTTACATCAGTACACAGCCAAGACCCTTGTGTGATGCATCACTATACACTATAAATCCTCCTGTGTTGTCCGGTAAAGCCAACACAGGTGCTTGACTAAGACTCTTCTTCAATTCTAGGAAACTCTCTTCACACTTCTCCGTCCAAACGAACTTAACTGTCTTTCTGGTAAGATTGGTCAACGGTGATGCAAATTTTGAAAAATCCCGAATAAATCTTCGATAATATCCCACCAATCCTAAGAAACTCCTGATTTCTATCTGCGTCTTCCGCTGCTCCCAATTAATAATCGCTTCTACCTTTGCTTGATCCACCGAAACACCATTCTTGTCAATAACGTGCCCCAAAAACTGCACTCTTTGCAACCAAAACTCACACTTGGAGAATTTTGCATACAGCTTCTCCCTCCTTAATGTCTCCAACACTATTTGAAGATGCTCGGTGTGTTCTTCCTCCGTTTCTGAATATACTAGAATGTCATCGATGAATATGACAACAAACTAATCCAAATACTGTTTGAAGACTCTGTTCATCAAGTCCATAAATACTATTGCTGCGTTCGTCAATCCAAATAACATTACCAGAAACACAATGTGTCCATACCTAGTTCTGAATGTCGTCTTTAGAATATCCTTCGGCCTCACTTTCAGTTGGTGATAACCGGTCCTCAAGTCAATCTTTGAAAGTACTTTGCCCCCTTTAACTGATCACACAAATCGTCTATCCTGGGCAATGGGTACTTGTTCTTAATGGTGACCTTGTTCAACTCTCGGTAGTCGATACAAAGTCTTAACGACCCATCTTTCTTCTTTACAAATAAGACTAATGCTCCCCACAGTGATACGCTCGGTTGAATGTATCCCTTATCTAACAACTCTTGCAATTGAGCCATTAGTTCTTTCATCTCTACCGGTACCATACGATATGGCGCTTTGTATACCGGTGTTGTCCCTGGTGCCAAATCAATGATAAACTCAATCTCTCTATCCGGTGGCATTCCCAGAATTTCATCTAGGAAGACATCAACGAAATCCCTTACAATAGGTATCTGACTCAGTTCACCCTTGACTCGTCGAGTATCAACCACGTGAGCCAAATAACCTATACAACCCTTCCTAAGCAATCTCTGTGCTTGCACCATCATCAGACAATGAGATTATCTCGGTGATTTACTACCATAAAATACCACCTTCTACTTATTCGGAGTCTTTAGCTGTACACACTTCTTCTTACAGTCTATAAATACTCCATGAACCGATAACCAATCCATTCCAAGGATTACATCGAACTCCCCCAAACGAATCGGTATCAAATCCACTTTAAGCTTAAATCCTTGCAATTCGGTATAAGAATTCTTATAAAAGTATTCTACGAGGATAATTTCCTTGCTCTCTACTTCTACGTTCATAGGGTGTTCTAATCTCTCATGGGGTAAGTCTAACTGTTTAGCAAATTCTTCGGAAACAAAAGAGCAGGTAGCACCCGAATTAAATAACATTTATGCATCAATATCATTGATCAGAATGATACCTGACACCACATCCTTAGACTCCACCGCATCCTTTACGGTCATGTTGAACATTTGTGCCATTTGTTGGCTTGACTGGCTGGCCCTCCAATGTTCACCCATCCATTGTTCTTTGTTATTGCGCTCTTGCTAGTCACATCGCCCTTTCTCTTCGGACAGTCCTTAATTTGATAGTCTGTGGCTCCACACGAGAAACATCATCCCTTCTGCTTATTCGGACACTGAGGAGCCATGTGCCCCGATTGTCCGCAACGATAACAAACACTCTTTCCCTTCATGCACTCCCCTGAGTGATTCCTCCCACAGTTGTTGCACTTCATACTTTTCTTGGCCTCCCCTCCGCACTTATTTCCTCCAGAGGATTGGCTCTCCGTCCATTTATGCTTGTTGGGGTTGCTACCTCTACTACTTCCCCTTTCTGTCCTTCCTGACCAGTCTTATTTTCTTGTTTGAATCGAACGATGGCTTCATTGTCCCATTCGACAATGATAGCCCTTTCCAATAGATCAGATTAAGTCTTAATCTTTAATACAACCACTGCTTTCTGTACACATGGTTTTAGTCCTAATTTGAACCTCCTTGCCTTCGTGGCCTCCGTGTCAACCTGATATGGAGCGAATCAGGCTAACTCGTTTAATCTCACCGCGTACTCTACGACAGACATACTACCTTGCTTCAGTTCCAGAAACTTAACTTTCATATCTTGTTTCGTATTCTCCACGAAGTAATTCTCGAGGAATAGCTCCTTAAATCTAACCCAAGGAATAACTCCTTCGTCTGCTCGGCACCTATTGGCTTTCCACCAATAGTTAGCTTCGCCCTTCATCATGAAAGTGGAAAAACTCATCTTTTATGTCTCGGCCACGCGTGTGACCTCAAACACCTTCTCCATTTATTCTATCCATGTCTGGGCTTCAATTGGTTCCAAGGTTCCCCAGAATTCCGGTGGTCCTACCAATTTAAAGTCCTTAAAGCTAGCCAAGTGTTGTCTTGGCTGCCCTGCTGCTGGCGGGGGTCTGTTTTGCATTGCCTCTGTTAATAGATTAACAAAGTTCTGCATTGGATCGACATTTTTCCCTCCACCATTATTAACGGATCCTTCCTCCCTCTGATTCCGCTGAATTCTCCTAGGCGGCATGATCTGAGGAAAAGAAGAAAATTATTAGGCTTTATGTGATATGCTATTCATGTTAGCATTAAGAAGTTTAAGACGTCTATCAATCAGTTTTGATTTAAATAAACAACTTCATTATCAGAATAAAACTCGATGGATTTCCTCAACCCATCACTTACATACTCTACTTGAGTTTTCTAATAAGGTTATAACCTAGGTTTCACATTCCTAACGTTTATAACCTACTGCTTTGATACCAACCTGTGATGCCCCCAAATCCGGGTCCTCTGACCTCGGTTCGGTCATCACGATAAAAGATAAACACCAACCTCTAAACAACATATGCTAACTAAAATGCGAAAAATAATAAACGTACGTCGTTCATTCAAAAGGTGTTACTAGTCCCAAGATACGATAACCTTAATATCATCTTACAAAAATACCCTAAAATAAACATTAGGGTTCATATTACATAATAGTAATTTAAAATTAGGCATAAGGTAAAGTCTGCTCCTTGCCACTATTTTACATCTTTCCTTTACCCTTGTCCTTCCCTGAGGTCTCAGGCTTAGCTGCAATATAATTCATGATATAGCAAGGATGAGCAACAACTTTTCCCAACAAGTTTAAATACAACAATAAGGATATATCATGATGAATGGAAAAATAACTGACAATGAATTCAACAATATGAATATCTGAAGGATTCAATAATATGAATATTGCAAGCAAAGATAACGATTGCTTTTAGAATAACTGCTAGTCAAATAGACTTTGAACTATAACACTCCAATCGAATCAATAGCTAATTGACCCTTTGGTTACTGGCTACATAATAAGTACTCGAGGGGATCAGCCTCACGTATATTATGTATATGCATAACATTTAAATCTGCTTATTGTATCTTATATTAGATACCTGGGGTACTCCCTTATCATAAAAGGGGTGTTCTTTCAGTCTAAGAATCCTTACCATCAATTGGTTTGGATAGCTTTTATAAAACTTCATACGCATGCGTAATCGAACAAAGGTTCGGACTTCTATCTATCTGATTCAAGAATTATTGAACTTTAAATGATGTACAAGTCCAAGACTGTACAAACTCAAGTGCACTAAGTGTGAATATCAATAATAATGATGTGGAATAATTGTCAAGTAATTAAACCACTTAATAGCATGCTTGGAAATAAGATTCAAGATTAAATGAATAACGTTCATTTCAACAATAACCTGCTCAGTACAATATGAGAAGGATAGTAAAACTTCCATAAACTCAAAGTTGTGTAAGTTAGGAACTTGCAACACAATAAAATAGTCTTTAAATTCTTGCTCAAGTAAAAGAGTAAGAATTAAGGAACTTGCACAATCAAGGAGTGAAGTTCAAGAAAACTTGCTTAATATTAATGGGAGTAAGTTTAGGGAACTTGCACAATCAAAGAGTGAAATTCAAGGAAACTTGCTCAATAGTAATTGGAGTAAGTTTTGGGAACTTGCACAATCAAAGAGTGAAATTCAAGGTGTAATAACCCGATATTTTCTATATAAATAAATCAGAAATTTTGTGTATAATTTATATATATATATATATATATATTTAAAGGTGAGAATATGTGCCAGGTAATGTGTATGTATATTTGTGATAAATAAAAATTTATTTATTACATGAATAATTTTAAATAATTTTATTTTAGAATTATTGATCATTATAAATAATATTCTTATAATAATTAATTTTACAAAAAGATGTTTTTATTAATTAATTTCCCATGAAAATATGTTTATATGTTATTTAAATAATATATGAAATGATTATAGCATTATTATAATAACTATTTTATTATAAGAAATTATTTGATTATTAATTAAGCTAATTATTTAACTTAATTAATAATGTTATATATGACAGATTAATCAGATATGGAATCCAAACCCTAATTCTGGGTTTTGATTAAGGAATTTAGAATGATAATATAATATTAATTTTATTTTGATTTTTCAGTGCTATAAATATGTATGTTATGTGTGTAAGGTTAATCTGGAAAGCAGTTTCATTATAACCTGATAAAACCCTAATTTTGAAAGTCAATTACGATTGTAAAATCTGTTATATAACTATGTTATATGAATTATGTGTGTATTATGTAATTTTATGATTAATTAGGTAAACCCTAATTAATATTTAAAAATATTAAATTTTAGAAAACCCTAGTTCAAGCTGTTAAACCCTAATTTAAAAGTCAAGTTGAGTTCGAGACTGTTATGTAACTATGCTGGTATGATTAAGGTTAAGTATTATAGAATTTTATATTGATTAGGTAAACCCTAATTAATATTTAGAAATATTAATTTCTAGAAAATCTATTATTTAAATTAATAACCCTAATTGTTAGAATTAGTAACCCTAATTATCCAATTGGAGCCCTAATTGCTAAATTAGCAATCTCAATGATAATTAGTGAAACTTAAATCTAATTTTCAATTCTATGAAATTAGATAACCTATGTTAATTAAAGAAACCCTAATAATAATTTTTAGAAACTAAAAAATTTATATTTTAAACCCTATCTAGAAATCCTACATCTTTTGTGATAAAACATTAGGGTTAAACCCTAAAGATTAAACCCTAAGGGTTGGCCATGTTACAAGATTGCCATTAAATTGGTTAGCCAAATGACAAAAATACCCTTATTGCATTATTGGACATTACTTGTGTATCTTGCCAAATATGTAGTTGCTAAACCACCAAGATATCCCACGTGACATAATTCAATACAAATTAGTAGAAAATCTCGGCCAATTTCATTACAAGTCATATATATATATATATATAGGATTAGAGAGAGAAAAGTTAACTTTTAAGTCTCATTTGTGAACTTACACTCAACCTAGACCATTTTCTCTCTAACCCAAGAATTTCTATTGCATACCAGTCCTAAAACACAGCCCCACTACTGCTCATAACCAATCAAGAGCCTAGAATCAAGAATTGATCATGAGAGGTATAAAACCTAAACTAATAATCTGATCTTGATTGATGTGTTAGATGTTATTTCTTTTATGTTAAACATTTTGTTTGTAGTCCATATAGTTCATCTGGGTTGGTAGATGATAGATCAATAACATTTAAATGCACGAATTTGAATATTTTCAAAATCTGGAAAAAAAATTATTTTGTGTTCTGACAATGAATGTTAGAGGCTATAGATTCTTGGCTATTTATTATTTTTGTTGTTTTATTATTGGTCAAAACCAGTTGACCGGGCATGACTAGTCAAATTCTAGGTAACCCAGAAATTGGTTTTCAGCGTCTGACAAGATTTTTGAAGGACAAGATCTGTCAGATGATTGAATGTTTGATGTTGTTGTTATAACCAGTTTATAGTCTGTTATATCTTCTTTAAATCCATGGCTTTAGATCCCACAAACAATCAACTGATCAAACGTATTGGACGGTCAAACTTGGCCATCTGGTCATGAATATGATTTTTGAAAATTCCAAAAATTGCTAGAATGAACTTTTCTGACAGGCTTTGACCAGATCAAATCTGGTCATTGTTTTGTACTCTCACTGATTTGTTGTTTGTTATGTGTTCCTTGACATATGTACTATAGATTTAAACCTTAAGAACACCAACTGTATGAACAGAACCTTATGATAATTGGGCCTCAATGTGACACCATGACACTGTCTGGGTTTCTAGGTTACCCAGAAAACCCAGATCAGCTCTGACAGTCACTCTGCCTGCTTAGATCTCATTGATTTTATGTTGTTTGATCGTGTTCGTTGTTGGAGCTTTTAATATTACACCATGTCTACAAGATCTGACATTTGTATTTCCCAGAAACATAATACACTGAGACTTAATTTTGGTCAAACAAGCTCACTCGATCACTGATATGTTTTCTGGGTTTCATCAAGAATGCTCAAGAACACCTATAGCGACGGTTTTGTCGCTATAGGTAGTCTTTAGCGACAGTTTATTTCTAAAATTAATTATTTTTATTAAATAAATTGAAAATTTAGTTTTAAATTATTAAAAATACAAAATAAATTATTAAAAATTATTTCAAATTCTAAAAATTAGTTTTTAATAATTTTTAATATATTTCATAAATATTTAATATTTTTGAGATATTAAAGGTATTTAATTTATTTAATTATAATATTAAATAAATTAGCTAAAAATAATTTTAATACATGAAAAATTATTTAAAATTTTATTATGGTATAAGAAAATATTTGAAGTTATTTTTAACGACTTTTAATATTTTGTGATGAATTTCATTAATTATATTAATATTAATGATGTTTAAGTTATTTAACAAATGTATTAATTAAATTAATTTAAAAATGATTTTAACATTAGAAAAATTATTTTAAATGAAAATAAAGAGTTTTAAAATATTTGAAGTTATAAAATATAACTTTTAATATTTAAAGGTAAATCTCATTAATTATTTACGATTAATGATATTAAAGTTATTTAATAATTGGATTAAATAAAATGATTTTTAATATTATAAAAATCATTTTAAAGGAAAATGAAGTGTTTAAGAATATTTTAAGTTATAAAATATAAATTTTAATATTTAAGGGATAATTTCATTAATAATTTAATATTAATGATATTAATTTAATATTAAAGATTTTAAGTTTATTTAATAAGTATATTAAATAAATAATTTAAAAATAATTTTATTTATTTAAAAATCATTTAAAAAGGATATAAATGAAATGAAAATATTTTAAGTTATAATTAATGACTTTTAATATTTTGATAAATAGTGCATTAATATTTAAATATTAATGGTAATTATTTAAAAGTGATTTTAGTTGTTTTATAAACCATTTAAGGGTAATGGTAATACTTTAAAAATATTTTGAGTTATTATAAATAACTTTAATATTTTTGCAATGGGTTCATTAATAGTTAAATATTAATTAAATATTAATGATAATAGAATTGTTTAATATTTAAATCATTTAATAATGATTCCAGTGTTTGAAAACTCATGATAAATTGTAATAAATATTTAAAATTTATTATAAGTCATTTAAAAATAATATGACTGATACTTACAGATGTTGAACTATATGATAGAGTCTTAGACTCGATAATTACCCGGTAAAGTCGTCGGTACACCGACATGTTTTAGAAATTGATCCAGACATAAATATTTTGACTGTATTAATGTTTGATGGTGATTCAATGACTGTTGAATATGTGTGACAAGGTGATTAGGTTATTTGTTGTCTGCAATAAGCAGTGTTATGTGTTATAGTATGTTATTCTAATCGATCAATGATCTTATTAATTATAGGTTTCGGTATAAAAGATAAAACTAAGTTGCGTATTATAAGCAGCAGACCAAGCAAGTATCCTACCTTTGCATGTCTTTTATGCAATGGATATAAGTAAGAAAGTTTTCAGAATTATACTATTATTGTGCCAGATTACTAACCCTATTGTTATATATATTATATCTGATCATTGTTTATCAACATGATATTATATTATATAATTCAGATATATATTATGTTCGTTAATTTCTAAATATGGTTATACAAGTGACCTCACTTGGATAAGCGTTATATTTAAACACATGTTGATATATATATATATATATATATATATATATATATATATATATATATATACCTATTGATCCCCAGTATGTATACATTAAGTAAAAGCCATCTAAGCCATTTGACCAGCTAAACACGGATTTAGAAATATCGTTGAATATAATAAAACCTTTTTGTATCTAATAAAATTGTTTTGGTTCGGATTCCAGACTAAGTATGAACATCCCGAACATGAGAAAACTTTTATGCGCCCAAGGCGGATAGAGTGAACGATAATATCGTTCTTGCATGTAGTATTGATCAATACAGGGCCCATGGGATGTACACCCTCACGTCCGTAACTTATGACGGTTTACAAATGAAGTTCTGCTAAATCTATTCGAAAATTAAAAACAATGTTCATAGTATGTCAATTAAACCCCATTTATAGTCAATACATAGTTTCAAAAATTTGAGATAGAATTGTTATGTTATTATTATCGGTTCAGTTACTTCACAACTATTGATTTGTTGTAAAAGTGATGTACAAAGAAAATATTTAATTCTTTCAGCTAATTATATTTATAATAGTTATTACTTGTTGGGCACCCAAATGCTCATTCTTGCTTTAAATTTAAATGTTTTCAGCTAGGCATGATTAACTTGAAGGTTCAGACAAGAACAAGTGAAAAGGAAAGCAAACAGAATATGTTTAATGGTATTTTTTGTAACAGTTAAACTGTATTAAGATAATGATATGTATTATATATCACGTAAAGAAATATAGTAAAGGTTGCGTACTTGGGATTAGATTCTGATATATGTAAATTAAGTTTGATATTTATATTATTGTTATTATTATTAGTATTATTACGCTCATAGAAATGGTATCATAAAGCAACGAGTTCGGGTTTCAAGTACCAGAATTTGGGGGCGTTACACAAGGAAACTTGCTCAATAATAATTGGAGTAAGTTTAGGGAACTTACAAAGTCAAAGAGTGAAACTCAAGGAAACTTGCTCAATAATAATTGGAGTAAGTTTAGGGAACTTGCACAATCAAAGAGTGAAATTCAAGGAAACTTGCTCAATAATAATTGGAGTTAGTTTAGGGAACTTGCCTGTCTTCTCAGCTACAATATAATACTAGCTTTAACTAACTCGCAATGAAACGACCTAACATTATCATGTCGATCATTTCAATTACTATGTGTAAACTAATACGAGTCTACACTTACAATAATCAAGTCTTCACATAGCATGCTTCTCAACATATTACATGGCACATTGGTCACATATTACAAGATAATGAGATCATGTAAGCATGCCTTAAATTTTAGAACTAAAAACAAAATCTTGGCAAGATCATGCGATTGTAGCAATTGCGCTTGGTCTAGAGCTTAGGACTACAAGCCTTTTACTGACCCCTCCTTGCACTTTCAAGGTGAGCTTCTGCTCTCGACTTCATCCAACTCTAACAAACCAATTACACATATATTTTAACATACATACATGCTAGATTTTAACATATAACACATGACCATACTTGACTTCACTATCACAAGTTTACTTACAATTTATATGTCATTAAAACATAACAAGGGCATGTAATCATTTGTGCTTTTCAACTTGATCATTCAATACTCAGTAGTCATGCTTGTATATATACAACACATGTATACTTTACTCACATAGTTCATATTTTAGAAATTTCTCTTTTATGACTATGTGTGAATAAGTGAAAACCATGCATTAACCAAACAATGTTCATGCCAATAAATCTATAGGCATAATGAGTCCTAATATACATGCTTGCATGGTCATAACGTACTTTACTCATTTCTTGATGACATTAGCTTTCTTATTTTAATTTTCTTTAAATTTTACACTAAGTCAACTTAACATATACAAGGTATATTAACATATAACTCTCATGCATTTACAATATATATTAAAGTCATATATGCATGCTCAAATGGTAAGAACTTACAAGATAAAAGTCTCGGTCAAGTTCACTTTGAAAAGTCTTAATTTTCTTATCTTTGAAATAGTCTAATCTTTTAATTATGTATGCTAGTGTGTTCAATCACTTTAGTCTTGCATTTCATGTCAATATAAACCATATTATCATGTTCATAAAGTCAAAATGCTCACA
The DNA here is from genome assembly GCA_020205615.1 of Panax quinquefolius. Classification (NCBI taxonomy): domain Eukaryota; kingdom Viridiplantae; phylum Streptophyta; class Magnoliopsida; order Apiales; family Araliaceae; genus Panax; species Panax quinquefolius. The sequence goes on along the minus strand of JAINUW010000529.1, from coordinate 2,129,644 downwards.
TGATGTGTTCGTGACAAAGTTCATTTTTGAAACTATAATCTTTATTTCAAACAACAAGTATTATGTCCATTGTAGGTACTAACATGGTTATACTTGTTTATACTACATGTTCATGCTTATGCGTGTGTGCTAAAATAGTTCACATGCTTGCTCTAACCATATACTAACAAGTTAGCACAACGAAAACTTAACGAAAAACATCGAGTCAGTGCGGGTTTTGGCAAATGCTCTCGCACCTAATCTGATTAGAGTATTGAATAGCATGCGCCGTGCCAAAAAATGTAACTGATTTTTGGTTACTTGGTATTGTATGTTGCACCCTAGTACAAATAGGGCGCAGCTACGCCATGCCTGCATTAAAGATAGTAACTTGCTCTGTTCAGCAGAGCATCAGACATCCATACCATTCTTTGATTTAAACATGCTTATTATCATCATATAAGAGTTCTTACATGTAAGCATACTTTCTAAACACATCATATCATGCTAATTCACTTTGACTAACAAAGAATTCAAGAAATTCTTAAGAATTTGTCAAAACCAAACTAAGAACACAATTAGGATTTTCATACCTCTTTGAAGTAATTGAGCTGCAATATAATAATTTATTCACTCTATATAAGCTCTTTAGTAACTAATTCTCAGCAATTTCAACAAGGAAGGTGAAGGTCTTATTTATAGAAGATTGATTAACTAGATAATGCTATTACCTCACAAATCAAACCATTGGATTTCAAGAATGTATAATGTGTAAGAGAGAGTTGGTAATTCAATCATGAATCCAACTCCCCATCTATGTTGGTTGAATTTTGAGATGAAGATAGAGTAAGCTTGCTAGCTTGTTCACGTGGGAAGAAAGGAATGGGACTCTAATTATGGGACAAGGAAATTCTCAGCACTTGCAACAACAAAAATAATGAAATGCTACAATTGACTTATACCATATATACACCTAATATAAACTTTGGTTATAAAATGTGTATACACAATTCATTTCATACAACATAGGTTATAATGATTTAAAGAGCATACAATGTATTTCCTAATTACAAGGTATCAAGTAGTGCATATAATTCATGTACATTTTCAATTACCATGACTGTTATTATCATAATAACTTAATAAAATCATTACTAATTTAACAATTGATATTATTATCTGTCAATAGGGTATACATGAATGTTTACCCACACACTGAAAGTAGTATGCACACAAGCCAATCATGTTTGATGATAAAGCATATACTTTGTAACAATCTTATTCATTTATTAATAAAAAGTATTAATTTATTAAAGGCTTTTAATTATCTACATGATGCTGTTTTATAATATGTGATAAACCCATAGTTTTAAGCAATGCTTTTAGAATATTGATGATGATCATTGTAATGAGATCTAAATTCTTTGAAAGCTTAAAACTAAAATAGTTCCCAATCATTGGATTACTAAATTAGGGATTAGTGAATCCGGATAGATTGGTACATACGTTGCTTGCTCATTGGATGAGGATGATTGATCTCATGATCATTTGTGTGGAGACACTAAAGCAAGTATGTAGGTGCTTATTAGAGAATAAGTTCATTTGAGCGTTGGCTCGCTAAGGAATACCTAATGGAGTTTTACTTGCCTGTCAATAGGAATTCCTGTAGTGATAGTAGTACAAGTGATCCTTGGACTTGAGATCATCATAGTATCTTGTGTATGATGAGTTATATTTTGACTTATTCCTTAAGACCCTTAGGGTATATCAAAGGGTATGCTTGGGTATAATAAGTTGTACATGGAGATAATGTATGATCAATAAAGAATCTACCACTTCTAATAAAAGAAGAGAAATGTCCTATGTGATTCGATAAATGACAACCCAAAGTGGTCCTTGGCGGGCGTAATGAAATTAGAAAGGAGTTTCTAATTTGCATTATTTGGAGTTAATGCATTTAAGGATCGAAATACATATAATTAAATAAAATAAGACTTGACAAGAATTCCATGTCTTATATTTAATTGGGACATTGTATGGTGGAAGGATTGAATTGTACGGTAACTATTTACTCAAAGGTTCTTTTATGATTAATGTTGAAATCTATATTATCTGGAAAGTCGTTGATCGCTAGGGAGGCTTATCCTATTGTAGAATAAATATTATTTATTTAAATAAATTAATTGTTTAATTTATTTATTTAAATAAGATTAAATTGTTCTAGTTGATTTATTCACAACCTTTTTAATATGGAGAACCTAAAGGGTCACACCATAAAAGGAAGAATAATTATTTAAGAAGTTAATGGCATAATCGTAATAATATGTTATGTATATTTAATTTAATCTATGGTGATAGAATAAATTAAATAGCTTAATATTATTATTTAATATTTTAGAAATATTAAATATAAATTAATAAGAGGAGTCTTATTAATATTATTACAATTATTATTATTATTTTAATTTCTAAAAGAGTTTAGGAATTAATTTAATATAAGTACTCTCATTTATTCCTAATAAGATTAGGAGGAAAATTAATTAAAGGAGTTTAATTAATTATCCCTAATAAAATTAGGGAGCCCATTTAATTAAAAGTTTTAATTAAAATAATACCTTATTTTAAATAGGGTTACTTGATATCTTTATAAGAGGAGTCTTATATCAGATATTAAAAAACTACGTAATAATTCCAACAGTTGGGAGAGTACGCCTTTCTATAGAGATAGAAAACTAGGGTTTAGCCAACTACCCATCTTCTTGAATTCTTTTTCTTCCTTGGTGGATCACCTCTAGAGGCCAAACACTTGGGTGGCTAACGTTGATCGAAGGAAGGAACCAAACCCGGTGGATTCATGTTGAACGCGAAAAGGATTGGAGGTGAACTTGTACCTGAGGAAGCTCGGATCTTCAAGGGTATGTTTGTTCTTCATATCTTTTTGTTTAATTAATAATTGTGCATAAAGGGTGATCCGGGTATATGGTTTGTAAAATTTTTAAACTCTGATTTTTATACGTTTCCGCTAATTTTGTGCAATTTGATTGCGTTCATAAATATTACAAACCTAACACACACTTCATATCATATAATAATATTATTATGCAACTCACATGAATGCAAATAACTCTTACTATATAGTCTATATATATAATATATAGACATATTAATGTGCCACCTTGTACTATATAAAATGTATAGTTAACTACCATATAATAAAGGTTTACTATATTACACAAATTAATCAAGTACTCATATAATCATTTTATAAATTATTAATCTTTTACACATTAATTATTATCTATTCATAATAATTATTAATTAATACATTATCAATTAATTACTCATAATTGCAATTAATCAATATGTTCAACTCTTGCTACTATATTCAAATAAATTGAATATTTAATTAATAAAATTATCGAGTCTTTGATATTAAATTCTTCGAGTTTGTCCACTAATTTAAATAACTATTAGTGACTCCCTTTAATCAATTCATAGATTCACATAACCACTTAAGGTTTAAATAGGCTCACAAAACTAACTCATTAAAATTAAATCACATATTTAATTAATAAGGAGTTTCAAATTCGTGGACGTTACACAATGTCTATTATAAACTCGGTCTCCCTATTCGGTGGAAGACCCGACAATTCACTTGAAAATACATCCGCGAATTCTCTAACTTTAGAAATTTGTTCCATGGTTGCTACCACTCTCTGTGTGACGCCCCCAAAATTAGGTATACGTCACCCATCTTGGGTCGCCACTTACATGGTACATAAATTCAAATATGACTTACTAATATAAATGTCGTGTACAATACGACATAAACTGTGAGTTTGAATACAAATATTGTCTACTAGATATTATACAAACTCAAAAGGAGTCCTCATTACAACTATTATCACACTATTTCACGAGAATAGTGAGGACTACTAATGCTATCCTCTCGGACCATTACTTCGTTCCCCAGACTAAGTCCCACCATGTTCACATTTCACAAGAGAACGGTGAAAGAAAGGGTGGGCTCAACTAGCCCAATAAAAAATATTATGACTAAGATAATGCGAAATAAATTATCATTAGCCTTCAACAATGTTAAACCGATAAAATACAATAGACAACCGGTTTAATCTGCGGTGGAATATCTGATCCATTAAAAAAAATCAAGTAGAGAATAAAGTCTACTATCTTTTAGGTTTTAAAAGGTTTTCATCAATTTTTATCATTTGAGACTCGACAATAATAAACCACCACATCTAATCATCCACGCACTACCACGCCAAGGATTTTCATCAAATTATCAATGGTCATGACTATCTAGAATCACCCCGGTCATAATCATACCAAAAACTATCCATCAACGCATTCTGAGACCAATTTGAGGACTTTTGTCACATCATTTATATCAAGTCATGATTATACCGAATGATCCCTAGTCATAATCATACTAAGTTCATCTATGCACGTAAGCCAAAGATAACATAATATAACATGAGGATGATGACAATGACATAGTAATTCAATAAAACAAGTTCAAGAATTATTTAATCCATGAATTATTAACGTCCAAATTGTCAACATGATCTTTGTTTACGTAGAGTAAAATTCAATAATGATCGGAAGAATATTTCCATGAAAAGATCTTTGGATGAAACGCAAATATCAAGGATATTCTACTAATTTCATGGAGTATAGAAGTCAAAGTTTTAACCAACCGGGTATAATAAAGAATGGAATAACAAAAGAAATCACCATGCATGCGGTACTTAGCATGAGCGAGTTATTCAAATGAATAATAATAACGGAACCAATTCGGTGAAATTCACACCGATGGATGTTCCAATGAAATAATAAAGATGGAACCCGGATCCGGTGTAAAACACACGAGATAGGATATTCCAACGAGAATGATAAAGATTTTAACCAGGTCCGGTGTAAAACACATGCATGGATGTTCCAATGAAATAATAAAAAAGCGAACCCGGTCCGGTGTAAAACACATGCAGTGATGTTCCAATGAATAATAGAAGAATGTCACCAAGTATAGGGTAAACCACAGTATACAGAGTTATTCCAATGTAATAATAAGCAATGGAATAACATAAGGATTTCACCAAGTATAGGGTATCTGGCATGATACGGAGTTATGTATAGGGTATGCCACTTTTACAGGTGTTATTCAATGATGTAATAATAATGAATGGAATAATGAAGTTCTCTTCAAGAAGAAAGAATAACACCCCTACCGTAAAAAGAACCTAATATAGAAGTAGTGAAGTAGCGAGAATACTCTTCTTCTTTCTATAACTTTCTCTCTATAGCTTCTCTCTATAATTTCTCTCTCTAGAGTTTCAATGAATTAAATAAGAAAATAATGAAGGAATGAGCTTCTATTTATAGGAAAATGGAATGCATAGTAACTAATCCATGAACCGGTCCAAATTGATTTACTTTAATCGATGACGTCCATATTTAAAGAAAAATCTTTTAAATAAAATATAATATATTCTATTTATATAAAAACATTTTACTATGCAAACACTATGCAAAACACTATGCAACACTATGCATAATAAAATATAATATATTCTATTTATAGAATAACTTTAATAAAGTATTCTATTTTATATAAAAGATGTTTCGCTTTTATTACGTTAATAATACTGAATAAAACAAAGCGTCATTATCGTTATAATAATTCATATTATTAATCGACAATAATGGAATCAAACCGAGTGACTTCTCACATAAGCATCAATAATCAATACCGTAATGCTACTATGAAACCACACGTACATTGTACTTTTACTACCGAGTAGTTCAACAAGAACCACGGTAAAACTTCCGTAGTTATTTCAATAAAATATTTTTTGTCGTTTTCTCAATCCGGCAATAATTACATTATAGGGGCCACCAATGATTGAGTAGTTGTATGAATATTCCTCGCTAAATCGAATATTCCCAGAGCCAATCGAATATAATATAACCACTTGCATACTTTGCAAAATTTATAAATATTACCCACAACTATAATATTATCTCAAATTCACACCATAATATAAAAAATTATTTTGACAAAATTTAAATCTTTATTGATAAAATCTGGGGTCTCACACTCTGGGTATCAACAACATGACACAGATAACCTATACATCCCTTCCTCAATAATTTCCTATTTTGTGTCATGGTAAGACAACACGAACGTCCCGACGATCTATTATCGTAAAATACTACCTGAGGTTGTTTTAACATTCTAATATTCACACATTTCTTCTGACAATCTATAATTATCCTATGGTTAACCAACCAATCCATTTCGAGAATCACATCGAATTCTCCTAACTTTATCGGTAGAAAATCTACCGATAATTTACAACCCCGTATGTCTACGCAACAACTCTTATGAATATTTTCAACAGGAATTATCTACTCTTTTGCTACCTTAATATTTAAAGGTATATGCAACTTTTCAGGAAGTAATCCTAATTGTCTAGCAAAATCACATGCTATAAATGAACAAGTAGCACCCGAATCAAACAACACATAAGCATTTATGTCATTGATCAGAATAATACATGTGACTACGTCCCCTGATGCAACTGCATCTTGGACTGTCATGTTAAAGGTACAACCCATCAGCCTACCCGACTGCGTTGGACCACTAATAGCTAACTTACTGCTATTAATGCTCTGATTCCCGTCTGTTTCCTTCTTCGGGCAGTTATTTGCCATGTGGTCAGTTGACCCACACATAAAGCATCCGTGGTTCTTCTTCGGACTTGGACAGTTAGGCGAAATGTGCCCTTCTTGTCCACAATTATAGCATACGGCCTTCCCCTTGAGACAGACTCCCAGATAAGTCTTCTCACAGGTTTTGCAGGCCTCCATTCTTCTCTTTGGATCTCCTTGCTTCACTCCGATATTTCTAAAGTTGAACACTTTCCACTTTTTTCCCTCGCCACTCCCATTGGCTCCTTTTATTTTCACTCCCCCATTAACCTTCCCCTTATTCTTCTTGTCTTTGTGGTACTAGCTTAGAGCCTCGTTACCACTTTCGGTGATTATTGCCTTCTCTAAAATAGTCTCAAATGTAGTACTTTGGAACACAGATATACGGTTATAGAGCCAGGGTTTCAAGCCCTGCTCGAACCATCGAGCTTTATTAACCTCAGTGTCCACTTGGTGTGGAGCGAATCTCGCCAGTTCATTAAACTTAGCAGCATATTGGGGAACCGTCATGTCCCCTTGTTTCAAGTCCAGATACTGCATCTCCATCCTTCCTTGCATACTCGTGGGAAAGTAGTTTTCGAAGAATATCTCTTTGAACCTCACCCATGTTAGGTTCTCTATACCCACCCTAGCCTGGTTAGACTCCCACCAAAAATTGGCTTCACCTTTCATAATATAGGTTGCAAGGGCAACCTTCTGACCCTCTTCGACATTTGCTATAACAAATTTCTTCTCAATTTACTTTACCCGTGTTTGGGTTTCTATGGGGTCCGTAGTTCCTTTGAACTCCGGTGGACCGACACTTTTAAAATCCTTGAAGGTAGTAGCTCGTGGTGCTCCTAGATTTATGGGGATATTAGCCCTGTTTCTATTAAACGCGTCTATTAATAAGTTAACAATTTCCTGCATTGGGTTAACCGGACCTCCTTCCAGTTGATTTACGTTAGTACCTTGGTTTCGTTGCCCTCTTCTTGGCGGCATTTTGCTGTTACAATAAACAACACATTTCGTTATTATTCATTTCCTATTAGTTAGCTATTATTCAAGATTAAGCAAAAACTTCAACATCCATTAATCAACATGTTCCGTAAAAAGACCTATATTAATTCATTCATTGTAGTATAATACTACATCATTTCATTACACAGCCTAAGCTGATTACATTACCATCCCGCAATTACTTTCCAAAAATTGAGATTTATAAAAGACTACCCTTTGATATACAAAAGAGGGTTTTACGTCACCACTAAATACATAATATTTACATATCTAAAACTACTCTAGCTACTACTAGATTACATTTGCCTTAAGGCATTATTAAAATCTGATGTGGCTAGACCAGCGATAACATCCCGACTGATAGTGTGCCAAGTCTGCCCGGCCTGTACTGGATACCCAGCTACCTATTGCTGGAAATCCTGATGAGAACTCATATGGATATAGGACATTCTCCATATATTTTTCCTCTTGGTCTTTAGTTCCCCCTTGAGCTCAAAAACCTCATGCTTTAGCTCATGGACCTTGTCCTTGGCTAAAACCCGCTCAACGTGTTCCTGTTCCCACATCGACTCCACATCTATCTTATCTTGTAAGACAGTTTGAAGCTTTGCTCATAACTCCTTCACCTCTTGACAATAGTGGAGGTTTCTGTCTAACACTGCCATAAACAATGACATCATAGACTCCCTTTGGGGTGTCTCTTCTGCAAGTGTCATAGGGTTGAAGGACACCACCTCCACCTCTCTTCTATCATGCTTCTAAATACCGACATGAGATCGGGGTCCTCTGAGTCTCCAGACTCAATTACTACTATCTCTAGCTCCTCTGCTATTGGGTTCGGTATAACCTCTATCTGGTTAACCGATTATTCACTAATTACATGTATATCTTTATACATTCCATTTTCACCTGACATCTACACAAAATAATTAAGTTTGATTAGTACACGTCAGTAGAATAATAAAAACACATAACATAGATATAGAATGCATTCTTATAGGGTTAATTTCTTCTTTTACTTCTCTTAAGGTTATGACTTAAGGTTTTTATTCCCTCCTTAAGTTTTATAACCTAATGCTTTGATACCAACCTGTGACGCCCCCAAATCCGGGTATCTTACAACCAGACATATGGTGCTCCATGGTGCTACAGTTCACACAAACATTCAATCAAAAAACTTCAAGAGAATGAATATGTCTTATATATATTGCAAATCAGTATTACCATTCCCCAGGTTCTTTATAACCGTTACATTTGTTCTTGTCATAATATCAAATATTAACATTACAAACCTATACTATTACATAAGTAAACTATAGATTCGTCTTCTCCTTTCCTTTATCCTTGCCGGATCCTTCGGTCTGTTCGGTCTTAGCTATATTCATATGGTTTAAGCAAGAGTGGGCTTGACTAGCTCAGCAAGTACAACGATTCTATTAACAATATGTTTGAATTATACAAATCATATATCTTCAATAACTGAATAATAGTTATAAAGTACTATCGATAATTTAAAATAATACTTCTCTTTTCTTTAAAACATTTTACAATAACAATATTCAATAAAACATCAATTCCGGTCCAAGACCTTGAGCATTTCATACTTTCTTTGAAAAGGACATCCCAACACAAAGTCCATAAGTCTAGTATTTCTTACGAGCACGTCTAGGTGATCAGCTTATAGTACTCTATGTTGATCAACACTACATTTATTAACGTATGTACGTTTAAGTTGTGGCAACCTCACGTGCCTGTCGTTTGACGACAAAATATTTTAGCATACTCAGTCTTCGTTTGAAAACCACATCAATATAACTTGATAAATCATTAACCATACTATAATAGATTATAAGAAATCCAATATATCATAAGTCTAGCCGAAAGAATTGGCTTTGACTTCATCATACATCCATTCGTACGTAAGAATACATGAATCACAAATCTTTTCTAGATTGAACATAGACAAGGGTTAGAATACTTGCCTTCAGCGTCTACTATTGGTACTATACATTCACTTTAAGTCCTTAAGGTCTCTACAGTAGATGATCACATCATATAACACATTAGGTCATGAATAAACATACATGGTTCCTAATGAATCTTACACTTCTTCTCAATCTAATCACATATTAGACTTGTTACTATTGGTTCTAGCTTTCCAATATAGTTTACATCATCATTTCGTTCATGTTTGATTACTTATCTTCAACCTTTATGCACCATAATTAAGGTTTAACAAAGCTTTAACAATGTTATAATTAAGCTTTACTTCTTTGCTAATCAGTTACCATTCATTCTATACTTACAACCCTTCTTTACTATGCATTCCTTAAGACTGGCTCTGCGGCGCCAGTCATCCTTATACAACTCACGCTGTGGCGCGAGTTTCCAGTAGCTGAGGGTCGAACCCGGTGTTGGTTGGATAACCGATCACTAAACATGCGCAAGTATACGCGGTTTAACAAGTAATGCAGTGATAAGTAGAATGTCGTTCCCACGTGGAACTATCACTAATATTTACCAAATACCGACTTAATCTCGCTAAAGTCTTATTTGAACAGCAACAAATGAAAGAGTGATTAGTCTAAGCATAACTAATTATCAAAACAAGTAATGGATAATGAATGGTAATCTAAGGAATAACAAGCTAAGGTTACAACTTCACCCCACTCAGGCATTCTGTCAAACACCTGGCGTGCTATGTTTCATCAAACTAGCTACCTTTCTCTCTCTGGTCTTAATGGTCATGACAATTTGTCGACAGAGAACACACAAGTGCTCATACACCTCTGTCGAGGTATGTACGAACATATCCTTTCCAGATCCACCCGATAGGGAATAGAACAGAAAAGAATGCCCAAGTTAAATACAATCCTACATATGTCTATGCGAATTGATCAGAACAAGGATTTAAGCTTAAGTTCTCTATTAGGCCGCACGTGGTGCACAGATATATGTCTATTCTACGCACAACTTATGCAGTCGAAACCCACAATCACATGCCAATATATTCAGGTGTAAATCTACAATTCTTTTATCAATATCATGTAAATTACCAAAATCATCGCTAATGTCTTAGCGAGAATCATTAAGCATAAATATAACGAACCAAATCATATAGTGCCAACTAAAGAGATAAGATAGTCAATTTAAATAACAAATGGTTCCATTATAACCTTAGAGCAAATATTCAGTTCATAGCTATTGAATAAAATACAAGTAGCAATAAAGACAACATTTATGGATTACAAAATCAGAGAAAATAAATAGATAAGAAGAAACTTTGTCAAGGCCCTACAATCTCTAAGCATTCTGCTCGAATCAAGCTCTCCAGTCCGTGTAGCTCATTGCTCTTGATGCTCCAAAGAAACCCAAACTTCTCCCTTAATCTAACTAATCTATATTTACAAACATTTATCTAAGAGAGGAAGAGAAATTACAAAAGAAATAAACTCCTAATCTAAAACTACTCTCTAGATCTCTTCTCTCTCTAGTCTATGTTTTATCTATCATATGTCTCTAGCAAGCATCTCTCTTTTTATAACCGCCTCCCTTCCTTTGCTAGGTCAAAAATCACTTCTCTCTGCTTCAGAGCACTGGGCTTCATGTTGTGGGCGCGAGCAATAACTCTGTAGTTAGGCCATTGCATACGCCACGTGGGCTTGAAAAACAAGGATCTCACGCTGTGGCGCGGATCTACATAGAATCATTGGCGCTGTGGCGCCATAGTGATGTAAGCTGGCCAAGGAAGGTGGCGCTGCGGCGCGGTTAGTAACTAGGCATTGGCGTCGCGGCGCGAGCAAGAGTAAAATGACTTATTTGCCTCCTGATTGCTAGAAAACACCTGTTACGCTCTGCAATACATCAGTTAAGCGCAATAACACTATATTTATATAAAACTATATAAAAACTAACGAATTCAGGCAATTATTTAAGTCATGAAGTATCCGATTCGCAGGTATAAATCCCACTCATCACCCGGCACTGCGGCACCTCTCCTTACTGTTCAAGCCACGTCATGGCGTGAGACTACAAGGTCCAGCATCAGACACACAGTGACTGTAAATACCACCATTATGCCTTGAAATCAATGCGCCACAGCACTGACTTCTGTGCACTACACAATGAAAATTTTTTATTTGCATAATGAACTCCCTGTACTCCAAATTTGATCATTTTAAGTCCGAATTGGCACGTTCAAAAGCCATTAGCTCACAAATCACATACTCTACGTGTTCATACTAGAATTTTATATTTTCGACTTCGTTTACTCAAAATTCACCTATTGGTTCATTTTTAACAAAAATGATAAATGTCCGTGAAAGTTTAACACTCGTTTCTTCGTTCTAAGTCAGAATTTGGCCATTTTTGAGTCCGCAACTCTATAATGCCAAATAAGACTTGTTCCATTTGAAAACCAACGTTTCCGAGCTCAATATCAAAATTTGACCTCTAATCTGAGAATTTCACGAATTCGACGATTATCGTCAAATCGTGAAAATTCTGGCATAGCTTCGTTACTTATGATTTGATTATCATTTTAAATGATCTCTATTCATCATATAGACATGTCAACCTACAAATTACATCAACTTATTTTCTTGATAGGTTATAACTTATTCTCCATGAGTTTTTTAACTTATCAAAGTATAAACTATAAATAACTTTACTTCACATGGCTTATGTTAGCTTAAACCTTCTAACCATCATTCACAACTACTGAAAACAAGAAATGATAATGACTTAAAAAACGCGTTTTTATAAAAACGTTGTGGTATTTTTTTTACTGACGTTTTATTATAAACGTTGTAGAATACATATGAAAAAACGTTATGTATTTTATAAGGGTAATTTTTGGTTTTAAATAATTAACATTTTTAAAAATAAAATGTTATCTATCTAAAAAAACATGAAGCAAAAATAAAAATACAGAGCTTAAATTTTGAAATTAGAAGAAGGACGATAGTTTAGATGTACTTTCTTCTCTCCCTTGCCAGCGACCTCTTCCTCTTCCCCCTCCTTTATCTCTCTCTCTCTCTCTCTTGCTCTTTTACAGTAAATCGATAGTCACCTCGGATTCTGAGACTTCAGCCTCGTCCGCCAGATCGATAGCGGCGACATCGGAAAAGTGTACCTCTACCATCTTCGGAGCAACGAGAGCTGCTATTACGCCATGAAAGTGGTGAACAAGGAAGTTTTAGCTCTGTGGTTTCTGTGGAGAATCGAGATTCGGTGGATGCTGGGTGCAGGAAGCTGACGGCGAGCTGGGTTAGAGCTTTCGCTGTTGGGTTAGGGCTTCCTTATAAAGTACGTATTCTGATTTTCTACCATTGTATGATCGAAAACTTCATTAATTTATGGTATTTTCTGCCTTTGTATAATTTATGTATTATCGGAAGAAGGATTTTGGGCTTTCTGGAAGGGAAATTTGGTTACAATTGCCTTTGGCGTTTCACTTTTGAAACTAAAGGTGTTCCTAGTTTATTAATATTAACATCTTTGTCACATGATCAGATTTTGTTTTCTTCTAATTCTATGGACATACCATAATTATTTGAGTTTATTATTGTTTTTTATACAGGATTTAATTGATTTCTGCAAAAGATATTAGGTTACAATCCAGCGCTGCAGAAAGTATGTCTAATTGAAATGCAACTTTCATATTGCACTCGCTTGGATTGTTCTACTATATATTTAGTTTTATGCAGATCTTTTATCAGACAATAATAGTACTTCAGTTTGAAAGTGATCCATCAAAGGCACTTGTCTGTTCTCCAAGATAGTGAGAGGGAGGGTTTGGAAAAATGCGGATAACTTTATAGAGTAAACAAAGAAGGCATCAATTTTTTTGTAGTTCGTAGAAATCCTCAAATTTCAAATTTTGAAATACATTTGGTAAAATGTTATTTGTTATTAGTGTAAACTGTTTTTAGTGTCTTCTTACTTTTACTATTTTTGGGGATCATTCTTCCATTATTCTTTTTGCTCATGAACTTGGTTTATGCTTGGTGACAGAACATACAAGTGCTTGTTTGGATAGTTTATTGTTATTTTCTTGGTTACTATTATGATCTCATCACCAACATTATTTGTATAGAACTGACAATGTGGAGTTTGAAAGGTTTAGTAGATGGACTTTTCAACATTTCTTGAGCTCTGAACCATTTGGAAAAGAAGAGTATTATGTGGTGTTGCATTGACATTCATCGAGATCTAAATCAATCAGAACAAGTGGTCAGCTTTTTTCTCCTCCAATGATCATAAACTTTAGGTGTTTTGAGATCTAATTAGAGATAGTCTATGTCTGCTAACCAAGATGAACATAGTGGTGCAAAACAATGATAGTCTATGTTTTTTTGTTCACTTGTTGCACCTAATGGTTGGAGTGCCAGGGGAAATCAAGGAAAAGTAAGGTTTAACATTATACATTTGATATGTTTTTTGTTACATTTTGGAATAAGAAAATAATTATTTTTTTTGGAGATAATTAAGTCTTGGTATATAGCATATCATAATCCATATGTACTATCAGCAGTATTGGTGGGTGCATCAATGCAAGAAGACAAGTGTGGTTTTTGACTCCAAGCACAAGTTTTTGAGGACCCATTTTGATTTTGTCATTTAGACTAGTGAGTTCATCACATTTTCCAAACATCCCATCTGGGTACTCACTTTTTTGCTATAGAGGATGTGATGGCATGTTTTTCTTTGCTCCAACTCTTTACTCTGTTTTTCACTAATATTATTTTTTTGCATTATTTAGCTGATAATTTTTGCTGAAAAAGAAGGGTTTTGGGTAAATTTGCAGAAAGGGCACGACACTAGTAATATGCTTGGAATGGGAATGATTTCTGAACACAAGCGTTCTCTGAGGTAACTGGCAAAATTATTTCCTACTTGATTCCCCTTATTTATTTAGCGTCTGGGATATGAAATTGATGGCTTTTGAAGCTAGGAGTCGCAATCTCATTAAAAAGTACCAACCCAACTTGACGTAACGGCGGTGTACTATTTCTCCTAATTCATTTAATCATTACTCGCCATTGATGCAAAATCCCAAATCATTTTTGGTGAAAATGGAAAGGCCCAAAGGGGAAAGTACAGGAGTGAGGGCCAAAGAGGACTAGCAGTGTTTATGAAGTTTAAGAACGCTTAATTTATGATTTTGTGTTCTTCTTATATAAATATATTATGTGATATTTCTAAGTTCCATATCTTCAATAACGTTTGTAGTTTGTTGGATAATTGTGTTTGATACTGTTAATGTAGAAGATGTTTAATGGGTAATTTGAAAATGATTACTATGACCACCACTGGAAGTGTGTCTTCTAATTATCCACAAGTGTAAAAACTAGCCGTGAACTGGGGAGAGGTCAAAAATCCATGTTTTCTTTGTATGCTATTTTTTGCAGTTTATTTTTGTTGAATCTTTTATGTTCTACTGCAATGGCAGCTTTCTTGACAAGAGACGACTTGAAGATAGCCCATATTATCTCTTCTAATTTCGAAACTAGATAATTGCATCAATTGCATGCATCAGCTCTGAAAATTACCTTACAATCTAATGGCCATATTTTTAACAATTACAATTGTTTGGTACCAGGATATGGGGCACTTGAAAGGCTGCACGAGTACGAAGACAAAATCATTGCCCAGTGCTGAAGTCCGAAATTCATTGAGGCGAGAGGTAAAGATTATGATCATGCTTTTCATTTTATTTTCATTTGTGTTTGCTGATCATAAATTAACATGTTAGATCTAAATAACGTTAGTTAGAAACTATTCCTTTACACTGAATCTGTTCTCGCTTCTACTATTATTGGAAGGTAAACTAAATCTTTTGTTTAACATTATTTACTGATAATTAAACATTAAGATATAATTTGGAACCTTATGACCCAACTTTTGATTTTTGAATAATAGCATATTTAGAAACCTGGCTTTGGTGTTTTGACCATTAGGCTATAATTTGGTGGTGCAAAATTATCTGCATGCCTAAAGACTATTTTTTGTTCAAGTAAGCTACTGTGAATAAAATTCTGAACTTTGTATCTTTATTTCCCCTTGGTCAGGAAATGGATTATAGGTATGTGAAATGCTGATCATGGTCTAGATTCTTCGAACCAGACAGGCCCCTTGAGCTTATTTGGTTAGTTACAACTATGAGCTATGTAAGCATGGGATCAAATTGGTATATATTTGGTTATATTGAAAAGTGAATTTGAGATGTATATATGGATAGTTTGGTATATATTTTGTGGATGAAGTAATTTGAAATTGTAAACGAATGATATTGTTGGGATGTATTTTGAATAGTTGATACATATTGGCTTTAAATTTAAATGAGAATTTAGACCTTTTAGCTATATATCATGGCATTAGCATATTGCAGGTGCATTGGTAATGTAGGTGAATCACAATTTTTTTTCTTATTGTTTTTTAATCTACAACATTTTAAAAACGTTGTGTAAATGTGTCTAAACGTTGTCTGATATACTAAACAACATTTTTATCCAAAAAACGTTGTGGAATCATACATTCTACAACGTTTTTAAACATCTGCTAATTTTTGGAAAGCAAATCTACAACGTTTTTTTTTCTAAAAAATGTTGTGTATTGTGCTTAACTACAACGTTTTAAAAACGTTGTGTAAGGGTGTCAAATAGATGACACCCTTAACCACGACGTTTTTCTGACTGAAACCACAACGTTTTTTTCGCGTTATCTATTTATTGTTTTGTAGTAGTGATTCTTACAAACTTTTAACATACCGAATTCATTCATGTAAACATGATACAAGTCTTACAAGTTCTTCCTTAATTCATAGCTTATCTATGAACAAAGTGCTTATTCTCGGCTTATTAGGACTTAAGTCCTTATTTTATTTCTTCCTATCATTTCTTTGCATACATGATCATTAATCCACACTTCTCTTATCAACCTAAAATGGTAGAGATGGTAGATTAATGACATGAGATCATTACCTTTGTTGAACTAACTTTCTTCTTCTTTTTTCTAACAAATGAAAGTAGCTTAATCTAGATTATTCTCTCTAACCAATAAGTTGAAAAGTGTTGGATGAAAAAGAACAAGTAACAAATGAAATCCAAAGACTTCTATTTATAAGATTGCTAAGATTAGGGCAATTTGGTCATTAATTCATCCCACCTCCTTGAGCACCTCCTTACTATTCATTACTTAGACACTAAGTTAACTTGCCCACCAAATTAAATACTTGGTCATCACATAATTGTCTTGGTCATTACTTAATTGTCTTGGTCACCAAGATAATCAAATTATCATGTGTTTCCCCATGGATTACTTTAACACATTGGATCCTAACTTGGGCTTGGATTTAATTAACTTACTTAAGCTTTGGGCTTATATTACCAACTTACTTGGACTTCTCATTAACCACCACTTGGGCTTGCACATTAATTCTATTGCACTTTACAACTTGCTAACAATTCTACAAGTCCAATTCATTTGGCTAAAAGCCTTATTACATATTCTCTACGAATTATACTCAAATTCTCTTTCACAATATACGATATTCCATCCTTCGTACATACTCGTATAATACTTCGTATTATACTTGTATTCGCTACCTCGCACAATACATACGTATCATACGATCATCACATTACTTCTAATGCTTTATTTTCCTAACATTCTCGAATCACGTCCGCATGTGAAAAATTATGTTTTTCATACTTGAATTCTTATTACATAATCCAACTCACTTCAATATTCTATCGTTCGTATTTATTTCTGGATGTTCAAAAATAATTCCCGAAATAAATCGATGAATAGTGTTTTTCGAAAAATTTATCGAAAAACTTTTATTTTCGTCTTGGAAATTCAAACACTTTAATTCTCTCACATAGTCAAAATACTACGATATTCTAGCGTTTCTAGGTTATAGAACGACATTCATCTTACTAACACATAATAATAACAAGTAATATAATTTTATTCATTATTTTATTAAATTAAATTATTTTACAAACGATTCGAATTTCTCGGTCGTTACAATACATATATTATTATTGAACTATGGTTTGATTTAGCCCAAATATAATATTTGAGGCGTTTAATGCTTATATATATATATATATATATATATATATATATATATATCATCAAACTATGTTTAATTGAGCTCTGATATACATCTGAGCGCTTCTTTGCTTTTGTATATATATAAATACTTATATATATACTTATTATCATCAAACTATATATATATATATATATATATATATAAGCTGCTTATCACCTGCAGGTTAGATTTGCCTAAATCTGGCCATTTCTCACTTTAACCGGTTCATAGTGACTAAACTGGAATTGTTGAAGCTGGAAAGATCAGATTTATTCAAATCTAGTTCAATTTTTTAGTTTTTGTATATATTGCATTATCATATGAGCCTAGGACTCATGTGATCACAAATTCAGTTACTGAATATATATTCGGTTCCCGTGATGGACATTTTCAATCGCACTGACATAAATTATTCATGGTGTCTCGAATTTCCTTAGATTGCTCTAATGCCCACAAGGATTTCGTGATCAAGCATGTATCTTATTTTCTCGAAGATGCTTCGCATCTCGAAAGTAATAAAAGCAATCAAGCCGAATACATAATAAAATGGAAGTATCAAAGGCCTCAATTACTATTGAGCATAAGGGTTTTAAAAATATATTTTACAAAACATCAATGCCATATCTCGTTATAATTGAACTTTTATACAAAAATTCAAACCATTTGTATATAGGTTCAAGCGTGGCATCACACTACTTTCAAACAACAACACATTGACCACACACACATTCAGATAAAAATTTAACTTGAAAAGTGGCGGCAATCGTGTTATCACGGATGTTGGGGGGTGCATAACACCTTCCCTCCGCATAGTCAATCCCCCGGACCATAATGAATCTCGAATTTACAGACTAGTTAAATAGTGTCACATCACTAGGTCTATGTGCAAACCATTTCTCAGTTGAGTTGGTACAACTATTTTAAAATACCAACTGGCGACTCTTACAATCAAATCGTCGACATATACATGTCAAACCTTTTCAAACTTGTTTTTTTCAAACAAATCTCACTTAACATGAGAACACCAAAAGACAAGAACAGAAAGGGACAAATAAAAATCCCGACGTCGACACTGCAAATGGAAGATGATGACACCGTATCACTTGAGAGTGGACATACATTTCCCCCAGGATCATAAAGATGGAGGGAAATCATAGCAATAATTCCCTATGAGGGAGACATGGGTGCCACACCCCTTACAATTCAACCCATCAAACTCAAAAGAGTTGAAAACCCTTTCAAGGTGGCTGCAGCAAAACCCATAATATTGCCATTCAGACCGCAATATCCTATCATCATCCTTAAAAAATTCCCATGGAACTATGGAGAGGGTGAAGGATCAATATCTAACACCACTAGTGTGGTATCCAAGGAACACCCGCTATATCTCCCTCAACGAGTGATGAATCCAGTCAACAGATCTAAGGGGAAAGTGTCCAAGGAGAAAATCAAAGAATTCCTCCACATGATGGGACATAATGAAGCCAAGGTGGTGCAAAGTTTGGAAGAAGCACCTCAATAGATATCTATTTTGGACTTGGTATTCTCTTCGGAAGATCATCGGAAGGTCTTAACGAAGATATTGGAAGAAGCCCACCTGCCAAAGACAGTGGATGTTGAAAAGTTTCATCATCTGGTAGATCACATCTTTAATAGTAATGTGATATCCTTCACTGATGATGACATACCTCCCGAAGGGACGGGTCACTTCAAGCCACTGCACATCGCAGTGATGTCTTCCAGATATATGGTCAGAGGTGTGCTAATAGATGGAGGATCATCCCTAAACATCTACCCCTATGCCACATTAGAAAGGATGAAAATTAATCCCAACCAGATCCGACGCAGCCAGACAATCATCAAAGCTTTTGATGGATCTCAACGAAATGTTCTAGGAGAAGTTGAATTACTTGTGGAAATCGTTCTGCATACCTTCTACATATCCTTTAATGTGCTCAAAATCACTACAGGATATAATTACTATTGGGAAAACCTTGGATCAATATGACAGGAGCCGTTCCATCCACTTTTCATCAACAGCTCAAATATATCATCAAAAGTAATTTGGTCACTGTCAATGATGAACTTGAGTATCATGTCCAAAGTGATATGCCTCTAATCAGTTTTAATGAAGAAGTTGAACTTGTTAGCTTCCAAGCCCTTGAGGTGAGCAACACTCACTATCAAGCTATCGGGGTTCTAGCTCTGAAACCTAGAGTTTCTGCCAAGGTAATGTCAGCCAGTTAGGAGATGATATCCTTGTGTTTCCAACTAGAACAAGGGTTAAGAAAGAATCAACAAGGAATCAAATGCTCAATTCAAATTCCCAGCCAAATAGGGAAGGCGGTACTAGGCTACTCCTCTGGATTAAGTCATAGGAACCCTTTAGCAATCCAGAATTTTATGTGTAATTTAAAATATTTATTGAATTAAATAAATATTTTGGTTGATGTGTATTGTTAAATAAATATTTATTTAATTTGATTATTTATTAGTTAAATAAATAATTCGTGAGTTGTGGAGAATTAACTTAATTGAGATAATATATTAATTGAGTTGATAATTGGTAATTTGGTATTTTGAAGTTAATTAAAATAAAAGAATGATGAATTATTTATTATGTGGTAATATCCTAATTTTATTTTATAATTAAATTAGGGAGTTGATAAGGATTAGATTAATTGTTAGAATGTTGTTTCAATTTAATAATTAAATTGGAGATTTAGTGATTTGTTAAGTAAATTATAATTTAATGGGAGTTATAATTATGTGATAATTTGATTTATTGTGTTAATGTTAACTTTAATTTAATTGAATTTGAATATTAGAATTTAATTAAATAGAGTGTGACAATTAAACTATATAATAAGTGAGTTATTAAAGTAAATTAAAGTGGTTTAATTTGGTTTTACCATACAAAGCCTTAAAGCTTTTGAAATTCTTATTTTAATTTTGTTTTGCCAAACAAGCCCTATTGGCTTTTGAATTTAAAATAAACATAACTGATATATTAAGTATTGCTATTATTATATATCGTTTTTTTTTTTTTAGGTCATTTGCTTTTTTTACGTTAAGTTATATTAGTTTAAGCCTAAATCTAAAAGGGAGAAAGAACAGAGAAAAGAAATCACAAAGAGAAATGAGAGAAGGGGGAGAAGGAAGAAGATAAGAGTTTTTGTGAGTTTGAGAAAAATTAAAGGAGGTTGCTATCATCTGTGTTGCTCAAACAAGAAATTTGAGGTAGTAATTTAACACTTTTGTTCTTAGTTCTTTGTGTTTTAGAGTTTTCATAAAAATTATCTGTAATTGAGTTTTAGTTGATGATATGTGAGAATAGAAGTTGTTATTTAGATGATTATAATTGTTATATGTAGAATTAAATCAGGAATATGGGATTAAATTGAAAGAATAGTGTTCTTGATTTTCACGGCAAAATAAATTTGGTTTTCAAAATCTCTATAATGCAACTTTTGATGTATAAATCGATGGGCTATGTTTATATGTAATTGTAATATGATAACTAACATCTAGACACAGATTTCGTATAGTAATTCAGGAAATCGCGTTCAAAAAGAAAAGAAATTAGTTTATAGTGAGCATATGTATGAATATGGATTGTTGGAGTCCAAAATTGATATTTGATTTGTGAATTAAATTGTTAATTAATTCTTGAATGTGTTAATTCACGAAGAAACGAAAAGAATGTAGTTTGAATGAACTGTTTTGGTTGAAAAATAAAGGCATAGTGATTAAATTCGTTAAACACGTCAAAATTTGAGTTTTAAGCATGAACATGGTTTTAATTCTTTTGGTTTGATTGTTTTAGTGGTTTAGTTGTTTTAAATCAGTGTATATGTGACGGGTAATGTTTTTATGAAGCCTATATGATTTGGGTGTGTTTAATTTGCTGCTTAAATGGTGAAATTCGTGTGTTTTAGGTTGAACAGAGCAAGAAATAGTCTGTGAAGTTTCTGTCTGCGCACCAGCGCAGCTACGCTGGTGTCAAAGGCAGAAATGGCATAGTTGTGCTGGTTCTAGAGCTTTAAATGACACATTTGCACCCAAGACAAAACAGAGACAGTGATGTCTTGTTGATTGTGCAGTCTTTAAAAACGCAATATAACCTAGTCTAATAAAAATGATAATGTGGTGAGCATGTAACAAGGACGCTATAACAGATTGTTAACATGTATTTGATAATTCCAAATTTGTAAAATTAGTAAGTTATGAAAAAATCACGTTATTAGTTGTTAAAGTCTAGGGAGGGTGATTAAGTGTTGTAATGTTAAGACTTGTGATTTTCGGAATTGTGTATGGTGCTAGTGGTTGGAACTTGTACTAACATAACGAGTTCAACTAAAATTGGATTTAGCTTGTAAGGTTAATGTTAGTATACCTAATAGATGTTGTGATTCTAATGATATGTGTAGGTGAACTTGAGTTGTGTGACGCCCCCAAAATTAGGTATACATCACCCATCTTGAGTCGCCACTTACATGGTACAGAATTTAAATACAACTTACTAACATAACTGTCGTGTACAATACGACATAAACTGTGAGTTTAAATACAAATATCGCCTACTAGATATTATACAAACTCAAAAAGGAGTCCTCATTACAATTATTATCACACTATTTCACGTAATAGTGAGGACTACTAATGCTATCTTCAAGACCATCACTGCTTCCCCACTCGTCCCAAATTATATTCTCATTTCACAAGAGAACAAAGGAAAGAAAGGGTGAGCTCAACTAGCCCAAGAAGAAATATTATGACTAAGATAATGTAGAATAAATTATCAATAGTCTTCAACAATGTTAAACCGATAAAATACAATAGACAACCAGTTTAATCAAGTAATGAATATCTGATCCATTAAAAGAGTCAAGTAGAAAATAAAGTCTACTATCTTTTAGGTTTTAAAGGTTTTTCATCATCAACATTATAGTGAGACTCGACTTTAATAAATATTCCACATCATCGAATCACCCCCACACTTTTCTGACCAAGGATATTCTTTAGTATCACGACCACAATTATTCATGCACTACGGGCCAAGAATATTTGTGTATTCATTAATGGTCATGATCATGCCAACAATCGTCCATCAATGCACTACGACCAATGAGGATTTTATCACATCATTTGTAACATTACTACCATGATTACACCGAATAGTCTCTCGGTCATAATCATACCAAGTCCATCTATTCATTACAAATACGGATGACTTTCAAAAAATATAAACATGAGGATGATGACAATGATATAAGAATTCAATAAAACAAGTTCAAGAATTATTTTATCCAGAATTATTAACGTCCAAATTGTCAACATGATACTCTTTTGTAGTAGTAAAATTCAAGAATGATCGGAAGAATATTTCCATGAAAAGATATCGGTGAAACGCAAATATCAAGGATATTCTACTAATTTCATGGAGTATAAAGTCAAAGTTTTAACCAACCGGGTATAATAAAGAATGGAATAACAAAAGAAATCACCATGCATGCGTGCCTTAGCATATGCATGTGTTATTCAACAATGAATAATAATAATAACGGTCAAATTGAAATTTACAATCACAGTGATGTTCCAACAGAATAATAAAGATGGAACCGCATCCTTGTAAAACACATAGATAGGATATTCCAACAGAATGATAAAGATTTTAACCGTGTGCGTGTAAAACACACACGATGTGATGTTCCAATGAATAATAATAAAGATTTTAACCAGTGTCCTGTAAAACACACGACAGGATGTTCCAACGAGAATAATAATAAAGATTTTAACCAGTCCTTGTAAAACACACGATGTGATGTTCCAATGTAATAATAGAAGAATGTCACCAAGTATAGGGTAGACCAGCATATACAAAAGTTATTCCAATGTAATAGTAAAGAATGGAACAACAGAAGGATTTCACCAAGTATAGGGGATTCCGCGTATACAGGTTATTCCAACAAAATAAATAAGAATGGAATAACAAAAGAAGTTCTCTTCATGAATACAAAAGAATAACACCCATTACGTTTGGTAGGAGATTGAATCTTTATGACGATGTAGTAACAAAATACTCTTCTTCTTTCTCTCTTATTCTCTCTATACTTTCTCTCTATAGCTTGAATGAATTAAATGAAAATAATGAAGCCCTAGGCCTCTATTTATAGAAGATTTCTAGCTTAGCACCTGCCGTGTGAAAAGGCAAGTGGCTTGACGACTGGTTTGACGCCTGTAATGTGAAACAACAAGTGGTTCGACGCCTGTAATGTGAAATGACAAGTGGTTCGACGTCTGGTAAAGGTAATTACTATTAACGAAGGTAAATACTATTGACGAAGGTAAATACTATTCACAAGGGTAATTACTATTCACGAAGGTAATTACTATTGACGAAGAGACTCTTAGATGATGACATATGAGCCCCCCATAAAATAATCAAACTTACCACAAATCATTTTTTTTCATCAACACATATTTAATCTTTCAACAATTATTAATCATTTATAACTTGTCGTCTCAATTATTGATTTAATACTATAACATATTATACAGATGATACTGTGACCATAATTGAATCAATAATATAAGAGATATGATGCAACAATTACTGTAACAATAATTGAGCATAGCTGAGTGACTTCTCACGTAAGCATCAATAATCAATCTGAGTGTGCTACTATGTAACTTCACGCGTATTCATCGTACTTTTACCAACCGGGTAGTTCAACAGCTTTTAACGGTAACACCTCCGCCGTTATTTTTATAAAATATTTTTGTCGTTTTCTCAATCCGACAATAATTACATTATGGGATCCACCAATGATTGAGTCATTGTATTTAATATTCCCTAACAAAAAGAATATTCCCCACCAAACGAACATTTTATAACAACTTGCATACTTTGCAAAAATTTATAAATATTACCCACAACTATAACATTATATCAAATTTATTCCATAATATTCAAAAATAATATTTATAGAAAAATTCATCTTTATTTATAAAAGTCAGGGTCTTACAACCTCCCTTCTTATGAAATTTCGCCCTCAAATTTAGGGTGCGACTGTATGTTGAAGAGGTAAGGATACCTTGATTTCATTTCGATTCTAACTCCCAAGTCATTTCCTCAACATCGTGGTTCCTCCACAAAACTTTAACTTGAGGTATAACCTTGGAGCGTAGAATATGTTCCTTCTTATCCAAAATTTGAACAGAACCTCTTCATACGCCAAATCTTCCGCTATTTCATCCGGTTCTAACTCAATAATATGGTTCGGTCTTTTCACATATTTACGTAACATAGATATGTGAAAAACGTTATGAACACGAGACATATTTGGCGGTAAAAGCAGTCTATAGGCCACGCTTCCTACTCGATCGAGGATTAAAATGGACCGATGAATCGAGGGTTAAGTTTTCCTCTCTTTCCAAATCTTGTAACTCCTTTCCATGGAGCAACTCTTAACAACACATGATCTCCTACATCGAATTCCATGTCCTTTCGATGAAGATCAGCATAACTCTTTTGTCGATTTTGTGAGGTTTTTATACGTTGTTTGGATCGTTTGAATCTTTTTTGTAGTCATACGTATTCAACTCCGGTCCCAACAACGTTGCTTTACCCACCTCATCCCAGCGATCTTGGAGAACGACACTTTCTTCCATACAACGCTTCGAATGGAGCCATGCCAATACTTGCTTGATAACTGTTGTTGTAGGAAAACTCCACCAATGGTAAGAACTTGTCCCAACTCCCTTGAAATCAAGGACACAGAGTCTTAATAGATCTTCAAGAGTTTGAATAGTCCTCTCCGACTGTCCGTCCGTCTGAGGATGATATGCCGAGCTAAATCGTAAGTCTGTGCCCATAGCTTTTTGCAAACTAACCCAAAATCGTGAAGTGAATCTTGGGTCTCGATCAGAAACTATGGATATCGGCATACCATGCAGTCTTACAATCTCGTTTATGTACATACGAGCAAGACGTTCAAGTGTATAAGTTTCTCGTATCGGTAAGAAATGAGCAGACTTGGTCAATCTATCAACAATGACCCAAATCGCATCAATGCCTTGAGAAACCTTAGGAAGACCGGTAACGAAATCCATGGTAATGTGCTCCCACTTCATTCTGGAATTTCAAGTGGTTGCAATGTACCTTTTGGTACTTGATGCTCAGCTTTAACTCGTTGACAAGTTATACACCTTGAGATAAACAGCGCTATCTCTCTCTTTATATTGCTCCACCAAAATGTATGACGAATATCATGAAACATTTTGGTACTCCCAGGATGGATTGCAAATGGTGTGTTGTGCGCCTCCATCATGATATTATACTTTAAATCGTATCGTTAGGACACAAAGTCCGGAGTTGACTCAAGTATTCCTTCTTCATCGATTCTTGCTTCCGACATAGCACCTTCTTGCACTTTTTTTTCCTCATACGCATCGCCTCCAGTGCAGTAGCTTGAGCGGCTTTTTTAACTTTATTGATTAAAGTCGGTTCTACTCGTATACTCGCTATCATCACATGCGTCCCTAGAGTCTTTAACTCTATCTCCATCCTTTGCAAGTCACACAAAATGGGCCTTTGCGTTGACAATATCGCACTCGTACTTGCATATGATTTTCTACTCAATGCGTCAGCTACCACGTTCGCTTTTCCAGGATGGTATTGGATGGTATGATCATAATCTTTCAACAGCCTCAAGCCAACGTCATTGTCGCGTGTTGAGTTCCTTTTGAGTGAAGAAATATTTGAGGCTTTTATGATCCGTAAAGATCTCCACTTTCTCCCCATACAAGTAATGCCTCCAAATTTTAAGTGCAAAGATAACAGCTGCCAACTCTAGATCATGAGTAGGATAATTCCTCTCATATTCTTTGAGTTGTCGCGGGGCATAAAGCTATAACTTTTCCATGTTGCATAAGAACACATCCCAACCCTTTGCTCAAGCATCATCAGAGATGACAAATCCTCCGAGCGGATGGTATTGTCGAACAGTCTTTGAAATAAGTCTCCTCTTGAGTTCTTGAAAACTCTTCTCACATTCTTCGCTCCAACCGAACTTTGTATCTTTCCGAGTCAGTTGAGTCAATGGAGTAGCGATTTGAGAAAATCCTTCCACGAATCTCCGATAATAACCAGCTAAACCGAGAAAGCTACGTGCTTGATCATCGATTTAGGTTGTTCCCGACTTTGAATAGCTTCAATCTTTCTTTGGGTCAATGGATATTCCATGACTTGATACCACGTGCCCAAGGAATGCTACTTCTTCAAGCCGAACTCACATTTCTTCAACTTGGCATAAAGCTTATATTCACGAAGCTTTTGGAGTGTCAGCCTCTCAAGTGTTGCTCATGATCTTCACGGCTTTTGGAATAAATAAGGATATCATCAATAAAGACGACCACCAAAAGTGATCTAAATATTCCTTGAATACTCGGTTCATCATATCCATGAAGGCGGCGGGAGCATTAGTCAATCCAAAGGACATGACTAGGAATTCATAATGCCCGCATCGAGTTCTGGGCCGTCTTTGGAATGTCAATTTCTAATCTTCAATTGGTGATATCCTAACGAAGATCAATCTTTGAAAAGAATTTGGCTCCTTGCAATCGGGTCAACCAGTCATCAATACATGGCAATGGATACCTATTTTTGATGGTGACATGATTTAACTCCGATAATCAATACAAAGTCGCATACTCCCATCTTTCTTCTTCATGAATAGAATAGAGCACCCCAAGGAGAAGTACTAGGACGAATAAAGCCAATGTCTAACAATTCCTGCGATTGGGTCTTTAACTCCACGAAGTTCAATAGAGCCATTCGATATGGGGCTTTGGAAATAGGTTTTCTACCGGGTTCAAGGTCGATACAAAATTCAATTTCACGCCTGGGGTAGGCGGAAGTTCTTGAGAATACGTCAGAAATTTATTAACAATAGGAATATCGTTTAAAAGCGGCGTATTTTTATTTAAATCATGACATGAGCTAAGAAAAGCTTGACATCCGCTTTTCAATAAACGAATAGCTTTATGGCTTGAGATGACCGTGATTGATTTTAATGGTTTGGTCGTTTGAATTCGCATAATAGGTTGATTAGGAATATGAAAGCTAACAACCTTACGAAAACAATCAATTTTTGCATGATAAGTAGTTAACCAATCAATCCCTAGAATCACGTCAAATGCCAAGTATTTTTAATGAAATAAGATCAACAGGTAATGTGAGGGTACCGATTTGAACCAAACAAGACTTATAAACAGTGGATGTAATGAAGGTTTCTCCCAACGGAGTTTCCACAGATAAGTCAAAGTCTAATTTCTCCGGAGTCAAATTTAATCGATGAGCGCAAGTAGGAGAAATAAAAGAATGGGTAGAACCGGTATCAAATAAAGTATAGACTTCATTAGAGTTTATGATAAGCTTACCCGTGATGACCTCATTCGGATTCCTTGCTCTTTGGGAGGTCACAACAAACGCTCTCCCTTGCACTACTGGTTTTGAATTTTCTAGGATGGCCTTTGGTGCCTCCATCCTAGCTGAATTTGTCTTGATGGCGACAAAATCGAGCTAAGTGACCTTCTCTTCCACAATTATAACATGCTTTGACTGCATGGCGTGGTTTGATGATGTGTCCTCTCCTCGCATTTGAAGCATATGATAGGTGCTCTTTCTCCTTCCTTAACAATGGGTCTTTGGTCTTTGACGTCTTTCCACCATTGTTGAATCTCCGCTTTCTTGAAATGTCCATTCTTATTATTTTGGCCCCGATTACCACCGAAGTGGTTACCATATCCGCCCGTTGATTCCCTCCACGCTTGTTGTCACCGCTCGATGAATACTCTCATTTGGTATTATAATTTTGCTTTTGCTTCTCTTTTAGTTGTGTTGACTCATTATCGCGTTCCACTAATCGAGCCCTATTTACAACATCCTAATACAAGCACGCTTTATGAGAAATAAGATGTTGACGTATCTCGACTTCAAACCTCTTAAAAACATTCGCGCCATTCTCTCTTCATTATCCACCAAGTGGGAAATGAAAGGATAACTCAAATTTTGCCTCGTATTGCGACACGGTCATATTGTTTTTGTGTTCAACTTGATAAATTCCACCTCCTTCATGTATGGCGAATACTTTCGTGAAAGTATTTGTCGTTGAACGACTCCCAGAACTTCTCCCAAGATATCTTCATCTGTAAAGAGGTTGAGTACGCTTTCTGATTCCCACGAAGAATCCGCCTCTCTGCAAACATAAAAGCGGCAAAGGGAACCTTTGCTCCTCGGAGCATCCCAAGACATCAAATATCTTGTAATCGCTTTATCCATGCTTCCGCCAAGTGGTTTTGGCTCTCCTTAAACTCCGGTGGTCCCAGGCTCCTTGAATTGTTTAGCGGTGACCACTTTGAGAGTTTTCCGTGTTTCCACCTACGTTTTGGGCGAGAGTCGCTCCTTTCTTTGTTGCATAAATTCATAAAAGCCTCCGAACATTTGATCATTCATCATTTGGTCGGTGTTGTTGTTTTTATGAGGATTGTTGCCTTCGATGATGCACATTATCCTCGATTATTGATATGTGGTGAATCAACGATTGCACTGCGCTCCATTGCTATTCTCAACATTCTCGGATGTCATTTTCGATCTCGCCACAAAACAAAAGGTTAATTAACATGTAACAAATTATCCCTATCTTCTTCGACCAACCAATAAAATAGCACATAAACTTAGGTAGGTCATACTAGCGAAGGTATTCCCGCCTCTCCCTCCTAGTACTATTCTCACATCTTAGCTGGGATCATATCCCTAAGCTCGATAATAATCGTGGCGCCCCAAAATTAGGTATACATCACCCATCTTGGGTCGCCACTTACATGGTAGTGCGTAATTTAAATACAACTTACTAATATAACTGCGTAGGTACAATAATCGACATAAACCGTGAGTTTGAATACAAATATTATCTACTAGATATTATACAAACTCAAAAGGAGTCCTCATTACAATTATTATCACACTATTTCACGTAATAGTGAGGACTATTAATGCTATCCTCTGGACCATTACTCCGCTCCCCACTCGTCCCAACTATATTCTCTTTTTCAAGAAGAATAAAGAAAAGAAAGGGTGAGCTCAACTAGCCCAAGAAAGAAATATTATGACTAAGATAATGCGAATAAATTATCAATAGTCTTCAACAATGTTAAACCGATAAAATACAATAGACAACCAGGTTTAATCTGCGGCGGAATATCGCAATCCATTAAAAGAGTCAAGTAGAAAATAAAGTCTACTATCTTTTAGGTTTTAAAGGGTTTTCATCAACATTATAGTTTGAGACTCACTTTTTAATAAATATTCCACATCATCGAATCACCCCTTTACTGCCAAGGATATTCTTTAGTATCACGACCACAATTATTCATGCACTACGGGCCAAGAATATTTGTGTATTCATTAATGGTCATGATCATGCCAACAATCGTCCATCAATGCACTACTGACCATCGAGGATTTTTATCACATCATTTGTAACATTACCGCTATGATTACAATCGAATAGTCTCGGTCATAATCATACCAAGTCCATCTATGCACTACAAAAGCCACGTATTTGACTTTCAAAAAAATATAAACATGAGGATGATGACAATGATATAAGAATTCAATAAAACAAGTTCAAGAATTATTTTATCCGGGAATTATTAACGCCTAAATTGTCAACACGATCTTCGTTTTGTAGAGTAAAATTCAAGAATGATCGTAAGAATATTTCCATGAAAAGATCTTTGGATGAAACGCAAATATCAAGGATATTCTACTAATTTCATGGAGTATAGAAGTCAAAGTTTTAACTTAACTGGGTATAATAAAGAATGGAATAACAAAAGAAATCACCATGCATGCGGTGCCAGCATAGACAAAGTTATTCCAATGAATAATAATAACGGAACCGTGTCGTGTGAAATTCACACCGAAGCGGGATGTTCCAATGAATAATAAAGATGGAACCGGATCCGGTGTAAAACACATGATAGGATATTCCAACAGAATGATAAAGACGGAACCAGTGCGGTGTAAAACACATGCATGGATGTTCCAACAGAATAATAATAAAGATTTTACCAAGTCCTATTGTAAAACACACATGACGGATGTTCCAATGAATAATAATAAAGATTTTACCCGAATCCGTAAACACACGAGCGTGATGTTCCAATGAATAATAGAAGAATGTCACCAAGTATAGGGTAGACCGCGTATACAGGTTATTCCAACAGAATAATAAAGAATGGAACAACAGAAGGATTTCACCAAGTATAGGGGATTCCGCGTATACAGGTTATTCCAACAAAATAAATAAGAATGGAATAACAAAAGAAGTTCTCTTCATGAATACAAAAGAATAACACCCCTTACGTTTGGTAGGAGATTGAATACTGCAGCAGTGTAGTAACAAAATACTCTTCTTCTTTCTCTCTTATTCTCTCTATACTTTCTCTCTCTATAGCTTGAATGAATTCGTGAAAAATAATGAAGCCCTAGGCCTCTATTTATAGAAGATTTCTAGCTTAGCACCTGCCGTGTGAAAAGGCAAGTGGCTTGACGACTGGTTTGACGCCTGTAATGTGAAACGACAAGTGGTTCGACGCTTGTAATGTGAAATGACAAGTGGTTCGACGTCTGGTAAAGGTAATTACTATTAACGAAGGTAAATACTATTGACGAAGGTAAATACTATTCACAAGGGTAATTACTATTGACGAAGGTAATTACTATCGATTTAAGAGACTCTTAGATGATGATATATGAGCCCCCCATAAAATAATCAAACTTACCACAAATCATTTTTTTTTCATCAACACATATTTAATCTTTCAACAATTATTAATCATTTATAACTTGTCGTCTCAATTATTGATTTAATACTATAACATATTATACAGATGATACTGTGACCATAATTGAATCAATAATATAAGAGATATGATGCAACAATTACTGTAACAATAATTAAGCATAGCTGAGTCACTTCTCACGTAAACATCAATAATCAATACCGTGTGCTACAATGCAACTACGCGTATTACTGTACTTTTACCACCGGGTAGTTCAATAGTTTTAACGGTAACACCTCCGCCGTTATTTTTATAAAATATTTTTGTCGTTTTCTCAATCCGAATGATAATTACTTATTAGGGTCCACCAATGATTGAGTCGTTGTATTTAATATTCCCTAACAAAAAGAATATTCCCAGGCAAACGAATATTTTATAACAACTTGCATACTTTTTGCAAAATTTATAAATATTACCCACAACTATAACATTATATCAAATTTATTCCATAATATTCAAAAATAATATTTATAGAAAAATTCATCTTTATTTATAAAAGCTGGGGTCTTACAAGTTGTAATTTAATAGCTTACGCACGTGGTAAGTTTCTGATCCTTACTTTTATCTTAAGCAAGTTTCGTAACCTTTGCTACTTTATTATTCAAAAAGGTTTCTTTTTCACCATTATTTTGTTATACTTATTCATGTCTTCTATCCGTACTCTTACATTACACGAGTTTCTTGAATCTATTATTCAATTGAGCAAAATTTTGAACACTAATCTATATTTGAGCTTATCCTACCTTATTGATAATTATGCAAGTCATTAATCTATTTTGTTTATAAATTACGCAAGTTCTTGAATTCTATTAAGCTAAGTTATTAATTTTGTTTCCTTATTGGAAACTGTAACCTTAGCTTACCATTTTTTTCAAGCAATGTTGATTATATATTTTCAATGCTTTGAATTTTATTCTTAAAGCATGACTTTGATACATTACAATATTCATTTATGGTTGATAACTAGCTTGTATTACGTTGTTGTTAAACCTTTGCACTGCTATTATACTTTTAATTCAACTAATCCTTAGTTAATGTTCGTTGAACTCTAAATTATCCTTAAAACTTATCCAAACAAAACTTACTTTGGTGCGGACTTGTATATTTAAATTGAGATGAACAACCCTATTATAGGGGATTATTTATGCGAAGCATTTAGATGTTTGTGCACAATACATGGTACGAAGGGATGATCACTCTAAGTATGGGAAGTCCCTACGATTAATGACTATTTAGGTTTAAGTTGAAAGAAATACTTATAACCTTGGACATAGTTCTTGGTCTTGTGACCCTCAGATAATTTCCAGTATCAGTTATTGATTATCAATGTTAAGATATGTTATTCAATTCAAATGAGTTTATTCATTGCAACGATCAGTATTCTTTCAAGTGAGCATTTGTGTTGCTCTCTCTTGCATAGATATAACTATTGCAGCTAAAATTAAGAAGGTTGACGAGCCAACTACCAGTTAAGGAAAAGGCAAAATGAACAAGTGTTGAAGACTTGTTGATTGTTCAGAATTATATTTTCAGACTTCATTTTTCAATTATGAGATGTAATTAATTATTTTTCTGCTTTTGATGAATGTTTAAAGGTTAAATAACCTGGGATTGATCATATTTAATTTTGTAACCCTTTAATGGGAAGATTTATTGTTTAAAATTTTATTGAATTTGGGTAGTTAGAAATGAATGTTTGGATAGTGAACACCAGATTATGTGGGAATGAAGTACCAATATTTGGGGGTGTCACAAACCCGCACAAGCATACACCGGTTCCTTCATCTACAATGCTATTTCCTAAACCTACGGGTGAAGATTTTGTACGACCTCTAAGGAAAATTCCTGACTCTGCGACGGGTATGCTATTTCCCAAGCCCAAATCGGCTAATGGGAAAGAAGTCCTAATTCCAGACCCAGATATTGAGGAAAGGAAACAAAGGAGAAAACAAGACATAAATAGACGGTTATCAAAGATGTACGTACTAGTGCATACCGAGGGTATGAACAAGGATATCTCAGATGACAACTGCTCAAATGTCATGGTCATTATTCAAGAGGAGGAGGATGAAAACCGCCCCTTCATCAAAGATGTCCCTCAGGACTTGACCCTCTGCAATTGGAGCAACACTCCTTGCATTTGTTGGAAAGGGTAAAAGGCGCGTAAAATCCTCCGCTATGTAGATAACATTAATCGCTTACTTTAGTTTCATAGTATTAGAAGTTATTTTTGTCATTCCATACTAACACTTTGTATGATCAAACAGTTTCATATATTAAATGAAAGCATTTTGTTTCAGGACTCCAGAGTTAGATGTGTCTAAACTTGGTGATGGAGTGCCAATTCCTCACAATGACTGTAACTTTGATGTAAAGTTGAACTCTGACTTGATGGAGATTGAGCAAGAGGATTATAAGGTGCCTGAGGAGATCAAAGAATCGGTCAAAAATAAACCCAAACCAAACCTTGATCAAACTACCTCCTTCAACCTTGGAACCTCATAAAACCCCAAACAAATCTAAATTGGCATGGACCTTACCCCAAGACAAAGGAATGACATGGTTGCTTTATTAACCCAACTCCAGGATGTGTTTGCATGGTCTCATGAAGACATGATTGGTTTGTCAACTAATATCGTCATTCATCGCCTACCCACTAGAGAGGGATTCAAGCCAGTCAAACAAAAGCTCAGGCAATTAAAACCTTAGTGGAGTTTGAAAGTCAAGGATGAAATTGTGAAACAATTTCAAGCCAGCATCATCATGGTATCAACATACCTTGAGTGGCTATCAAACATAGATCTTGTACCTAAACCAGAAGGGAAGATGCGAGTATGCGTGGATTACAGGGATTTAAACAAAGCTCGTCTCAAATACAACTTCCTAGTGCCATTTATCCACATACTCATTAATAATACAGCTCAGTATGACATGTATTCCTTTGTTTACTGCTTTGCCGGGTACCACCAAATCGTGGTTGCTGAAGAGGACCAAGAGAAGACAACATTCATCACTCCTTGGGGAACCTTTTGCTATAGACGGTTGTCATTCGGCCTCATCAACGCCAGAGCTACTTATTAGTGAGACATGATGGCTATTTTCCATGATTTAATGCACAAAGAGATAGAAGTCTATGTGTACGACATCATTATCAAATCCCGAAGGGAAGAAGACCACATAGACCATCTCAAAAAGCTCTTCAACCGATTGCGCAAGTACAAATTGAAGCGAAATCCAACCAAGTGCACCTTCGGCATCAAGTCAGGTAAGTTTCTAGGATTTCTAGTGAGCCACAAAGGCATTGAGCT
Organism: Panax quinquefolius; assembly: GCA_020205615.1. Lineage (NCBI taxonomy): Eukaryota > Viridiplantae > Streptophyta > Magnoliopsida > Apiales > Araliaceae > Panax > Panax quinquefolius. The sequence continues at coordinate 2,094,613 of JAINUW010000529.1, read as the reverse complement.
GGATCCTACCAAAATTCAAGCCATTACTGAGATGCCCATACCCCAGTCAAAGAGGGAAATACGTGGACTTTTGGGAAGAATCAACTTCATCAGCCGATTCATCTCCCAAATCACAACAACCTGTGAGCCCATCTTCAAGTTGTTAAGGAAGAACTCCTCCAAGAAATGGAACGAAGAGTGTCAAAAAGCCTCCCTTTCTATCAAAGAACAATTAGTCAAAGCTCCTATCTTGGTACCTCCCAAGGATGACGTTCCCCTGTTTATGTACCTGTCAATCAATGACAATGCCATGGGTTGAATGCTGAGATGCCCATACCCCAGACAAAGAGGGAATTACGGGGATTTTTGGGAAGAATCAACTTCATCAGCCGATTCATCTCCCAAATCACAGCAACCTGTGAGCCCATCTTCAAGTTGTTAAGGAAGAACTCTTCCAAGAAATGGAACGAAGAGTGTAAAAAAGCCTCCCTTTCTATCAAAGAACAATTAGTCAAAGATCATGTCTTGGTACATCCTAGGGATGATGTTCCCCTATTTATGTACCTGTCAATCAATGATAATGCCATGGGCTGCATGCTGGGACAAAAAGGCGATAAAGGCCAAGAAAGAGCTATCTATTACCTCAGGAAAATATTTAGCATCAATGAGCACAAGTACACGTTGATTGAAAAGACTTGTTGTGCATTTACATAGGCTTCCATGAGATTACAACGTTATCTCAATGGTCACACAATCCACCTCATATCTCGCATGAATCCTCTCAAATATGTATTCAGCAAACCCATGTTGAATTATCGACTGGCCAAATGGCAGTTGATCATCCAGCAATTCCACATCATCTATGTGACTCAAAAATCTATCAGAGGTCAAGGAATTGCGGATCTACTAGCCACAACACCATCAGAGGATTTCAATCCCTTGGAAACATATTTCACCGACGAAGGGGTAATGAAACTTCAGCAACACCATCAAGGGGATACAGTCCAGTCATGGAGGATGTATTTCAATGGAGCTATAAACATGGAAGGTGCCAGAGCTGGGGCAGTTTTGGTATCTATCTCGGGAGAGCAGTATCCCGTACCTATCAAATTGAAGTTTGTCAGCACCAACAACACAGCTGAGTATTAAAGTTGTATAATGGGGTTGAAGCTATCCCAATCCACGGGTGTCAAATGGTTAACTATCTTTGGAGATTCTGAGATGGTAATCAAGCAAACCACTGAGATCTATCATACCAACGAATTACATTTGCTGCCACACCATCGACAAGTTATCCAGATGGCTTCAAAGTTTGATGAAATATCCTTCCTCCATATTCCTCGGAATAAGAATGACTTTGATGACGCATTAGCAACTTTGGTCTCCTTGATCCACGTATCTCAGAAGGGAAGTATTCCAAATATCAACTTTGCCAGCCAAAAGGCCCTAGCCTATGGGAATTACATCAAAGAAGTATCAGATGAACTGCCTCCTATCCACCACCCTTGGTACCATTATATTAAGGAGTTTCTATGAGATACTGGGGCGAATCAAGCTGAAAGAAAGCGGATCTATAGAATGGCCATAAAATTATATCTGAGCGGAGACGCACTCTATAAAAGAGATGCGGGACTAGGCCTTCTAAGATGCCTAGACAAAGACCGAGCCCAGAGACTCATGGATGAAATTCATGGTGGAGTATGTGGTCCACACATGAGCGGTCCTCTACTTAGCAAGAAGATCTTAAGAACAGGGCATTACTGGTTCTCTCTCATAGCTGACTGTAATGATCACGTCAAGAGATGTTATCAATGCCAAATTCATGGAAATGTTATTCATGCCCCTCCAAGGGAACTCCATAATATGAGTTCACCCTGGCCCTTCTCAATGTAGGGAATGGACGTGATCGGGCCAATCGAGCCCATAGCCAGCAATGGTCATCGGTTTAGCTTTACCATGATCGACTACTTCGCCAAATGGGTAGAGGCAACCTTTTTCCCCAAAGAGGTGATCATTGGATTCATAAAAAATAATGGCATTTGTCGATACGGACAACTAGAGGTGATTGTATCAGACAATGCCAAAAACCTCAACAACCAAATGATGGAGGAATTATGCAGTAAATTCCACATCAAGCATCTCAACTCCGTCATCTATCGTCCAAAGATGAATGGTGTTATTAAAGCAGTTAATAAGAATATCAAAAAGATCATGCAAAAGATGTCCACCAATCATAAAGGATGGCCTAACTTGTTACCTCTGACTCTATTAGCCTACAGAACGTCAATGCACACTTCCACTGGAACAAACCCCTACTCATTAACCTATGGCATGGAAGCAGTTCTCCCCATAGAGGTGGAAATATAGTCCTTGAGAGTATTGATAGATGCTCAGATGGAAGAAGACCAATGGTTACAAGATCGGTACCACCAATTGTCTTTGATAGACGAAAGGAGGGTCACAACCATCTTCCATGGTCAATTATACCAACAGAGGATCGCTCGAATTAGATTGAACCTGTGAATTGTAAATCTATTCTACTATTACTACTACTATAATTTAATTGTGATTTTACTTTTGAATAAAGTATTTTATTCATTCAAATATACACAGTGAAATTATTGTTGATCTTTTTTATGCTTGTCTGCTGATAGAAAATATGTCATCAAATTCGTCTACTGCTACATCCGTATGGCCTCCGTTCATATGTCATTGTTGTACAAACCCTTGTATAGTAAAACTTTCAATGTTGGAAAAGAATCCGGGTAGACACTATTATTCTTGCCCAAGAATGGTATGTATTTATGTATTGTAATTTTTGTATAATTGTTCTTTAAGTGAATAAATTTATTGTGTCCCCAAATATGCAGCAATGTGGTAACTTCATCGGCTGGTGTGACGAATATGTTTGAGTGTTGCATAATCAAGGGAGGTTGCAGATGGACACATCCAAGCGTTTAAATGTAACAACTCATCCAACGAATTCTGACTCCAACAAATTAGCGATGATGAAGATTGAAATGCGTCAATTGCAACTAACTCAACGATTTGTTATCATGGTTAATGTTATGTATGTGGTGGTGTTGTTAATTTTATTAAATCGGTTGTAATTTTGATAATGTTCATTATTTAACCAACACTAGTGTATTTCCAATGGTTGCACTGAATGTAATTGTTAAGAATGGATGAATGTAATTAATAAAACTTTGGGTATTTGTGTAAGCTTTTGTCTGGATTCATGTCTCCCCCTATTTCTCACATTCTAAATTCATAGTAATAGTAATAGCCGTTTATTTGGGTATTTGTGTCCATACAGCAATGTATGCATTTTGTATTTGTGGCTGTTTGATTATTTGAAATGTAATCATTTCTTGTAAGCACCCATGCACACAAGATATATGCTGTGGGTGGGAGAGAAAAGCCCACTAATTCATTAGATCCATCTTCACATCTCAGTGTCAGCAAGTAGTAGTGTATCACATCAGATTTGGTTCCTTACTAACTAACTAACTATGTCATAATAACTGAGGAACATATATATATCATGGTGAATAACAATCCAATGCTTCCTTCCTTCATGTCCTAAAAAACCTTAAATCCAATTCAATGCCTCTACCCAAATGAGGATAGAGGTTGCAGAGTATCATATCATTTGGCAAGATATCTCACCTTCTGAATTCATAGTAATAGTAATAGTCGTTCAAATCACACTAATCAGTGGGTAGGAATTGTGCAACATCTATGGCATCACTGTTATAAAGTTAAAAAGTATTCCTTACAAAAAGTACTCTACTGAATCAAAGGCAGTAACAAACTTACAAAAAGTACTCCACTAAATTATTTTACAAACTTATAAAGTACTTATAAAACTATTCATAATGCAGTCCACCTTATAAAATATTCAACCTTAAAAAACTTATAAAGTACTTTGGAATATGTGAAGAGCATCAGGTTTAGTACCACAAATTCTCATCCTGAAATGAAAAAGTAAAATATTAGTTGAGAAATCTATAATGAAAATATCCTTTAGAAAAAATCCTTTAGAAGACGATTTTTACAATCACCTAGAGATGAATAACTATCATTATCTATATTTGGGTTAGGAGTTGCGCCGTCGTGACAAGTTGAATACCTGCAACAAAAATGACATATAATAAATCCAATTAGATACAACTTCAAAACTATGAAAACAAATGCAAAAATTTACAAATTTCTTACCGAATTGTAAGCATTGGACAATTTCTCTTGTCGTGTGTTTGGCCAACCAAACCACACCCATTACACCGTCGTGCTTTAGCTTTTGTTGGTCTCGCTAATGCTTTCTCTTTCCCTCCCTTAAGCCTTTTACCACAACCCTTTGCATGCACTTGACTCGGTTCGTTGTAGTAGTTGCTACCCCCACTCCCTGAAGCAACTACACTTGGAATTTGACTTCTTTCTACACCATCAACAAAACTTGTACCAAGACTAATCATTTGATTAATTTTATCATGTGCACTACTCAAAGCATCAATATAGACCTTAGTTGCTTTTTTGCTAGTAAGGGCCTTGTCAACCATATCTAAGGCTAGTTGCATTAATTGACTCCGCTTCAGTAGATATGACCTGTTATCAGTTATCTCAATGCCACTACCATCAACGACTACCCCAGATTTACTTGTTTTTGTCTATCTACTCAAAATGTATTGACTTGGCAATCTTTCATAATCATGCATTTTGTGCAAATATCCCAACACGTATCTACAAGGAATTCCCATGCTCTCAATTTTTTTGTAAGTACATGAAGCAAAATCCTTAACCTTGTCATAATGAATTTGTCGTAATGGATAATTACCGCCACTTTTTCTTGCAATGTTGTACACAGTGATCTTGATCCTCATCTATAAGCTCAAATTTAAAAGTCAAGCTCTCCCACATCTCATCTTGAAACTTAAAAAATATTTCATGTGTATAAATATCAACCATATGCACCAAAAAGTCATGAAGCATTTTCATTTTAGGCATCTCAATCATGTCTTTGTGATCTGCCAATAATTCTTCATGACGTTGACGCTCAAGTCCCCTACCAAACTGTATCATAAAATCCACCAATGAATTATTTTTGAAAACATATTTTTTGAAGAATGAGTGGGAGCTTTCAGCTCGTTGGCTACATGACATTCCAGCCGAGAAAACATGATTCATATATGCCGACACCCATTTAGCACGAATTTGAAACATTGATTGTAGCCATTTGTTGTCGTTTAACCCACTTTTCTCAACCAACTCTATCCATTTCAAATCGAACTCGTCCTTAATCTCTAATTTCTATATGTAATTTGAAAACTCCTTATAGTAAGCACTGTATTTAACTGAATCTATCTTCTTAGAAAATTTAGTTAAAATATGCCAACTACAATATCTATGAAATGTTATTGGTAGAGTTTGTGAAATTGCATTTGTCATAGCAGGATCTTAATCAGTAATGATCATCTTAGGGGCATCACTTGACATGGCTTCCAAAAATTGTTTGAAAAGCCAAATAAATGAATCTATGGTCTCATTACTCAAGAATGCACATGCAAATATTATTGTTTGACTATGATTATTAACCCCCATTAGTGGCGCAAAAATTAATCCATACCGATTAGTGTTGTACGTAGTATCAAATATCACTACATCACCATAAAAATTTTAAGCCCGTCTAGAGGTTGAATCAGCCCAAAAACAATGAGTAATCATGTTTTCATCATTTGACTCAATTTTGAAATAAAATGATGGATTTTTTCCTTGTTTACCCATTAAAAACTCGTGAAACATATGCCCATCATGTCCTTTCATCTCATTGCGCTTATCTCTTTCGAGATTATACAAATCTCTTTGCGTACAACCAATATTCTCAAACCCCCCCGATTGCACTCCAAGCAAATTGAATTGTTGATGCGATGGTATATTTACCATCTGAAGCTGTTGAGTCAGGGCCTTTTGGGCAGTGGATATATTGCGGTGAGATCGCAACAAATGTGATTTGCGTGGAGTTGTTAATGGGTGACAATGACCCTCAACAAATATACTAACAACATATAAGTCTGAAGGTGTCATCACAATAACAAGTTTTGCTTTACAACCCTCTTTGATTGATCCCCTGCGCCTTGTTGCCTCAATGTTCGCTACTATTGTAGCATTCCCCTATTTCCAACAAACAAACTCTTTCCTTATGATCTCACTACTTCCCCGTCTCTTTTTTTCAGACCAATTTCGAACACTAAAGTCACTCTCTTTTGCATATGCATTGTAGAAACTAAAAGCATCATTTATTGTTTGAAATTCTTGACCTATTTTTGGTTTCAACTCTGGTGCTACTTGAGGATTATACATATTATCTGAAAAATTAGGATCTAAATCAACATATTGCTCCTCATTTAGCCCACTCTCTAATTCAAAGTCTACATCCCCCCCTTCTTCATGCTCTAAATTTTCTCCCATACCATACTCTGCTTCAACATTATCCATTTTTATTAAAATCTATAATGATCAAATTTGGGTAAGCACAAATCACAAAGTAGAAGCACAGAGCAGGGTAAGCACAAAGCAGGGTAAAAGCAGGGTAAGAGCAGGGTAAGCACATAAGTTTACCTCGTCTGCTTCGAATATTTTTGTTGAAAATCAGTTGGGTGAGAGTTCGCGAGTTCTGTTGAGACGGAGATTCGCGAGTTCTGGTTAGATGGAGAGCAGCGAGAGTTCTGGTGGCTTTAGCGAGAATTCTCCCCTATGCTTAGAAGGGTTTGAGATGAAGGGTTTGTCATACAGTTTGGTCTGGAGAGCAGCGAGAGTTCTGTGCTTGGTTTTTTTTAGACTAGAATAGCTGCTAATTTGACCCGCGTGTTTCACTAGTCCGTTGCTGGGTCCATCTATTTGGTCAGTCTAAGAACCCCTATATATATTACTTATAATTGATCTTTTATACAATTCAAACCCTTTGTAAATAGGTGCAAACCAGGCATAGCACTACTTCAAAATAATGCACTTAGGCCCAATTTACTGCACACACACACTTTAAATAAATAGGGAATTGAAAAGACATTGTAACCGTGTTTTCACGGAAGTCGGGGGGGTGCCTAACACCTTCCCCTCGCTTAATAAAGTCCTTGAACTCTATGAATCTTAGTTTCCAAGGCATTTTAAATAAAGTCCAATAATTGGGCCTTTGTGTAAACCTTTTCAAATTCGGTTGAGTTGGTACAACCATTTCACTATTAAAAACTTGCGACTCTGAATTTTTAAAATGTCGACATTTTGTGTCAGACTCTTTTCAAACGCGCCTTTTCAAACGAAATTCAACACATAGAAAACATAAAGGGTAAGAAATCTTTAAAAGAGGAATTCCAAAGAAAGGAAATTTTTCTCGACGTCAATAATTTATTGTTAGGAAGACCGTGGATCTATATGGCAGGAGCATTTTCGTCCACCCTTCATCAACAAGTCAAGTACATCATTAATGGAAATCTGGTAACTATCAATGATAAACCAGAATATGATGTCCATGTGCAAAGCGATATGCATGTGATTAGTCTTGATGAGGGAGTCGAGCCTGTCAGTTTTCAAACCCTTGAGGTGAGCAGCACTCAGTATCAACCTATTGGGGCCCCAGCTTTTAAACCTAGAGTTTCCACCGAAGTAATGTCGGCTAGTCAAGAAATGATATCCTTGGGTTTCTGGCCTGGACAAGAGTTAGGGAAGAATCAACAAGGAACCAGAAGTCCAGTTCAAATTCCTAGTTAAACAGGGAAGGCTAGATTAGGCTATTCATCTGGATCAGACCATTAGTGTAAGACCCCAACTTTTATGAATAAATAATAATTTTCTCAAAATATATTTTTGAATATTATGGTGTGGATTTGATATAATGTTATAGTTATGGGTAATATTTACAAATTTTGCAAAGTAAGCAAGTGGTTATATAATATTCGATTGGTCGAGGAATATTCATTTTAATAGGGAATATACGTACGACGGCACAATCATTGGTGGACCCCACAACAGAAGTATTGTCGTAGTAAGAAAATGACAGAATTATCTTTTTATAAAAATAATGGCGAAAGTGTTACCGTTAAAATTATTGAACTACCCAGTAGTAAAAGTACAGTAATACGCGTGGTTGCATAGTAGCACACGGTAATGGTTATTGATGCTTACGTGAGAAGTCACTCAGTTATACTCAATTATTGCTACAGTAATTGCTGCATCATATCTCTCATATTATTGATTCAATTATTGTCACAGTATCATCTGCATAATATATATTATTAAATCAATAATTGAGACGATAAAGTTATTCATATTATTATTTGCAATATTGACAATGTCTAGAAGTTCTGTCATTGAGAGGTTTGGTCACCTAATTGCGCTCCAATATGGAGAAATCCTTATCGAAAAGCCCCCTCTTTCCTGGGAACGACCTGGTTGTTAAATATTGTGAATTATAATATTAATAATGAATAAGTTCATGTTGATTAAAGATGAAATGGATAGTTCCATTGTGTTGGAATTATTAGTGTTAGTGAAAATTGACATTTATTTCGATAATAATTGATGTTTGGAGGTTTGTGGACCAATCGAGTAATTAACCGGATAAATGAGAAATTAATTACTATTAATTCACTTGATTATAACTATTTGTTCATATGTGTGTACTATTGATTCACATTCTTGGCTTGTCCCAAGGAACATATATTAACCCAGCTAGCAAAGGAATTTGCTTCCATTGCAACAAGCCGGGTCACTGGAAGAGGAACTGCAAGGATTATCTTGCGGAACAAAAGCAGAAGAAGCTTGGAGAAGCTTCGAATCCTAATCAAGGTTTGTTTAAGATTGAAATTAATTTTTCTGAAAGTCAATCTTCTACTTGGGTATTGGATACTGGCTGTGGTTCTCATATATGTAATAATATACAGGGACTGGTCAGAAGTAGAAAGCTGAGCAAGGATGAGGTCGTCATACGAGTGGGAAATGGAGAAAAGGTTGCTACATTAGCTGTAGGGACTTATTTTTTTGCACTGCCTACGAATAATTACATTAGTTTAAATAATTGTTATTTTGTTCCGTCACTTATTAGAATCATTATTTTAATATTTGTATTGGATATGGATGGTTTTGACATTATAATAAAGAACAATAGTTGTTCTATTTATAATAATAATGTTTTATATGGTGTTGGTAATTTATGAAATGGACTTTACATTCTTGACTTGCATGAAAATATACTTCAAATTGAACAAACTAAGAAAAAGAAAAGAGATGATGTAAATTATACCTTCATGTGGCACTGTAGACTTTGTCATATTAATGAAACAAGATTATCCAAGTTGTATAAAAATGGGCTCCTAGAGCTATCAGATTATGAATCATATCCAACTTGTGAATCTTGTCTCATGGGAAAAATGACTAAATCTCCTTTTAGTGAAAAAGAAGAAAGAGTTACAGAGTTGTTAGCGTTGGTACACACAGATGTATATGGACCTATGACAATGAATGTACGAGGACGGTATTTTTATTTTATTACATTCACTGATGATCACTCAAGATTTGGATATGTATTTAATGAAATACAAATCTGAATCATTTGAAAAGTTCAAAGAGTTCAAAAGTGCGGTAGAGAAACAAACGGGCAAAAGTATTAAGATTCTTCTATCAGATCGAGGTGGTGAATACGTAAACAGTGAGTTTCTCAATTATCTAAAAGAAAATGGTATAATCTCACAATGAACTCCACCAGGGACGCCACAGCTGAATGGTGTATCTTAAAGGAGAAATTGAACACTGTTGGACATGGTTCGTTCCATGATGAGTTTTACCGATCTTCTGGTGTCATTATGGGGATATGCCCTAGAAGCAGCTATATATCTACTAAATAAGGTTCCCTCAAAATCCATCCCTAAGATTCCATATGAGATGTGGACAAGGAGGAAGCCTAGTCTTAAGCATGTTAAGATTTGGGGATGTCCAGCTTATGTGAAAAGTTTTCAAAATGATAAGCTTGGGACAAGATCTGATAAGTGTACTTTTGTGGGATATCGTAAAGAAAGTTTAGGATATTATTTCTAAAATCCTACTGAACAAAAGGTGTTTGTTGCCAAACATGCTGCCTTCTTAGAAAAGGAGTTTATCCTTGAAGGGGTCAGTGGGAAGAAAATAGATCTTGAAGAAATTCAAGAACCACAAACCACTACAAATCAAATGGATGAACCTGTCCAAGTAGAGATTCCTTCTGTACCACACCCTATTCGTAAATTTGGAAGAGTACCAAAGATACCTGATAGGTATGGACTTGTCATAGAGGATGACAATGAGGTACGCATCATAGATGATGATGATCCATTGAATTATGAACAGGCTATAAGTAATAAAGACTCAGAGAAGTGGCAAGAAGCCATGAAATCCTAGATGGACTCCATGTATGAAAACCAAGTATGGACTTTGGTTTCACCAGCTGAAGGCATTAAGCCTATTGGGTGTAAATGGGTCTTTAAATTAAAGACTAGAGCAGACGGAAAGGTAGAGAACTATAAGGCCAGACTGGTCGCAAAAGGTTTTAAACAAAGACAAGGAGTTGACTGTAACGAAACCTTCTCACCAGTAGCGATGCTCAAGTCCATTCGGATTTTACTTGCAATTGTAGCTTACCATGACTACGAAATCTGGCAGATGGATGTGAAAACGGCTTTCCTCAATGGGAAACTTGAGGAGGATGTGTATATGACATAGCCAGATGGATTTGTTTCAAAGGTTGGAACAAATTAAGTCTGTAAGCTACAACGATCCATTAAGGACTTGGGAGAAACATCCTATATTTTGGTGGTAAAAATCTATAGAGATAGATCTAAAAGGATGTTTGGCTTGTCACAAGGAACATACATTGACTACTATTTCTTCTTTTCAGAAGATACCTTGGGCCTCTTCATTTTCTGGGAAGAATCATCCACCAGTAAGACATGGTTCTTCTTGGATGGGAAGTGACCTTCAACAGTTTTCAACATGTTAAGTAATTCAGGTAAGCTGACATCTAACTTATTCATGTGAAAATTCACAACAAATTATGAGAAGGTGTTCGGGAGTGACTGCAAGACAAAATCATGACTAAACTCCCCATCCATGACGAACCTAAGTTGTCCAAGACGTTCAATTAGATTGATCATCTTTAAGACATAAGTCTCAATGGTAGTACCCTTGGTCATCCGAGATCGGAAGAGCTCCTTAGATATTTCATATCTAGCAGTCTTACTTTGCTCACCATGCAACTCTTGAAGGTTCAATAGCATAGTAGGAGCATCCATGGTTTCATGCTGACGCTGAAGCTCGTTACTCATGGATGCGAGCATGATGCATTGAACCACAGATGCATCATCTTGCCATTGTTTAAAAGTAGCAATCTCTTCCTCAGAGGCTGTCTCTGCAACTTATGTATGTACGGGCGAATTTAGGACATAAGAAATCTTTTCGGCAGTGAGAACAATTCTTAGATTCCTTAACCAGTCCGTGTAATTCGGTCCGGTCAGTTTGTTGGCATTAAGTATGCTACGCAGTGAAATTAGTGAATGAGACATTTTCAAAATTCTGCATGTAAAAAGATAATATTTTAGCAAACATTCATTTAATTAATTGCCAAAATAAATTAGGTCTTATTTTATATTGGTATCTCCCACTATTTTCTTCAAACTATATTACCCTCATGAATATAGTTCGACAATATCTATTTAAAGATTTGCTAGTGAGAATAAGGATCCCATTTCAAATGTATATAGCCTTGTGTGTGCACAACAAACTATATATAAATAAATAGGAAGACAACTTTAGTCAATTACATCATCATGTAACTCCTTATATTTTGCCTCTTAAATCATAATGGTCATGTGTGTGCACATCCGAACTAAAATGATTTAAGTTAAGTCATACCCAACATTTTCATATAACTGAAGAGAAAACTACAACCCTTGTGTGTGCACAACAAAGCGGTAATGTTCAATTCCTTATAAACATCAAATGTAATAAAAACAACATCTCAAATATTTAATACTCGCCTTTTGTGTGCACAACAAACTTATATTAAATATTCAATGCTCTACTGTTTTTATCATGCTAGAAGGCGACGTTCGATATTCCAAATATCTTTGAACGTTACAACTTAATATAATTTCATTGAGGGGTTTGTTATTATTAGTCTCATCTTGTTTAGCGCACATGCAAATATATATATAAAATATGCGTCATATTATTAAACATGCGAAACATGTTTGCATAATATATAATATATATAAAACTAGCATGCACATATAGAATACTATAATCTACCCGGATTGATTATAGACTTTTATTCTAGTTTGGTTCACTAGAGCCACCAAGTGAACCAAAAGGTCAAACCCTAGGGGTGCAAGAATAAACATTTAAATATAACTATTATATTTAAACCCGGGCTCCATTACAAACGGGTCTTCAAGCGCTCCTTTCTCCTTGATCTCTGGTTCTTCAAAAAAAATTCTAACTAATCCTATTACATTAAACTATTTAATTTAAATAAAAACCTTGATCAGCAGTCAAGGGGAAGTACATAGGAGATAGATAGAATTTACATCAAGAATAAAACCAGAAAGGACGTGGTACGCAGACCCCATTTAATAAAACCCATTCATTCAAACATCCAACCAAAATAAATCCAATCACATTGGTCAATAGTCCATAATCAATCCCATTTATTATCATACATATCATCATATGTATCAATAAATAAAATCATTCCATATATACATGAATATCGTTTAATAGGCAATTTTAAGTTGCATGAAATCCAATTTCAAGATTAAAATAAACTCTTTATTTTAATTATAAAATTATTAAAATAATATATATATATATATATATATATATATATATATATATATAGGAGCCCTTCCATAGCAATTGGTTGTTATGGGTCTTTGTCTGTAACACCCCTTTTTGAATAGTTGATAAACTTATTGGAAGGTTGAGATTGAAACATAAATATACCCAAATTGTAACAACTTATCTTGTACTTTTTTTATTTTAATATGAGGATCCCACCATAGTTAACATGTTGTCGGTTTGTTTAACTAAAACGAATTTTTAATATTAAATAATACGAATTTGCATGCGACTTATATTGTATAAAAAAAAAAAAAAATTCCAAACTGTAATAAGCTCTTTACGACTTGTAAAAAAAAACAAAAAAAATATTAAATCAACATAAGATTTGACTTCTTCGGACATTATTTTATAACCTTTGAAACTAAACAAATGTTATTTAAAAGGTTATTTGTAGCTCAGATACAAATGTTTTATAAACAAATGTTATTTTATAACCTTTTAAACTTTTTATAAGAAATAAAGAATATAAAATATTTTATAAAAACAAATATTTTATAAAAACATTTGTTTTTATAAAATATTTTATAAAAATATTTGTTATAAAATATTTGTTATAAAAACATTTGTTATAAAATATTTGTTTTTATAAAATATTTTATAATAACATTTGTTTTAAAACATTTGTTATAAAAACATTTGTTATAAATTATTTTTTATAAAAACATTTGTTATAAATTATTTTTATAAAAACATTTGTTATAAAATATTTTATAATAACATTTGTTATAAAATATTTATTTTTATAAAATATTTTATAAAAACATTTGTTATAAAACATTTGTTATAAAAACATTTGTTATAAATTATTTTTATAAAAACATTTGTTATAAAAACATTTGTTATAAAAACATTTGTTATAAAATATTTTATAATTACATTTGTTATAAAATATTTGTTTTTATAAAATATTTTATAAAAACATTTGTTATAAAAACATTTGTTATAAATTATTTTTTATAAAAACATTTGTTATAAAAACATTTGTTATAAAATATTTGTTTTTATAAAATATTTTATAATAACATTTGTTTTTATAAAATATTTGTTTTATAAAATATTTTATATTCTTTATTTGTTATAAAAGGTTTAAAAGGTTATAAAATAACATTTGTTTATAAAACATTTGTATTCGAGCTACAAATAACCTTTTAAATAACATTTGTTTAGTTTCAAAGGTTATAAAATAATGTCGTAAGAGGTTGTGTTTATTGTAATTTTTTTTTTTTTTTACGTTTACATAAGTATAAGTCAGATCGGTCAGTATTATTTAATATTAAAAATTCGCTTTTAGTTAAACAAACCGACAACATGTTGACTATGGTGGGGTCCTCATATTAAAATTAAAGTTTGCATAAGTCAAGTTACTACCGGGTATATTTATGTTTCAATCTCACCTTTCCAATAAGTTTATCAACAAATTCAAAAAGGGGTGTCAGATAAAGACTATAAAGAACCTATTACATGGAAGGGCTCCCTATATATATATATATATATATATATATATATATTTCCAACATATTCTAAGAAGCTGCAGGGATCAGGCTTTCCACGTGACCATGCAAACTAACTTATATATATATATCGTGCTAATATAACTAACCTCCATGTTGCATCCGGCCACCACGCAAAAATGTATCAGTTTTTTTTAAATAAATAAATCAGCCACACTGAACCGAATGAATCATTATTCGTTTTTGAAAAATAAAGTATGTTACGGACTTAACAAAATCAAAAACCGTTTTTAAAATAGGTTTCATTAATGTTTTTTTTTTCAAAATTAATAATTTTATACAACAAAAAAATGCCCAATAAATTATTCGAAATACATACCCATACATATATAGAATCATAAATAATTAATAATTCGCATAACGTTTGGCTTTGATACCGCTGTAAGGTTTTGTGAAAATCAAAGTAGCAATCAAATTGAAAAATTAGCGGAAGCAAAATAAAATTAGATTTTAAATTTTTTCACAAACCAATTACCCGGATCATCTTTTATGCATATTATTAATTAAAACGAAGAACAAGAAGTTATGGAATCATACCCTTGTAGATACGAGCTTCCACAGGTACGAGTTCACCTCCTACTTCTCCGCGATCTCCTTGAATCACCGGGTAGATTCCTTCCTTTGATCAATGTAAGCAACCCAAGTGTATGGCCTCTAGAAGTGATCCACCAAGGAAGAAGAATTTTCAATAAGAAGGGTGTATTGGCTCAAATCCTAGTTTTTCATATCTCTATAGAAAAAGGGGGCGTACTCTCCAACAAATTAGAATTACATATATCTGATATCTGATATAAGACTCCTCTTTTAAAGATATCAGGTAACTATATTTAATTAAAATAAGGTATTATTTATTTAATTAAACTCTTTTAATTAAATGGGCTCCCTAATCTTATTAGGGATAATTAATTAAACTCCTTTAACTAATTTTCACTCCTAATCCTATTAGGAATAAATGAGAATACTTATATTAAATTAATTCCTAAACTCTTTAGAAATTAAAATAATAATAATTGTAATAATATTAATAAGACTCCTCTTATTAATTTATATTTAATATTTCTAAAATATTAAATAATAAATATTAAGCTATTTAATTTATCCTCGTCACCATAGATTAAATTAAATATACTTAACATATTATTATGATTATGCCATTAACTTCTTAAATAATTATTCTTCCTTTTATGGTGTGACCTTTTAGGTTTTCCATATTAAATCGGTTGTGAATAAATCAATTAGAATAATTCTAATCTTATTTAAATAAATAAATTAAATAATTAATTTATTTTAATAAATAATATTTATTCTACAATAGGGATAAGCCTCCCTAGCGATCAACGACTTTTTAGATAATATTGATTTTTACATTAATCATAAAAGAACCTTTGAGTTAATAGTTATCGTACAATTCAATCCTTCCACCATACGATGTCCAAATTAAATATAAGATATGAAATTACTGTCAAGGCTTATTTAATTTAATTATATGTATTTCGATTCCTAAATGCACAACTCCTAATGAATGCAAATTAGAAACTACTTTCTAATTTGATTCCACCTTGGCCAAGGATTCCTGGGTTGTCATTTATAGAATCACATAGGACATATCTCTTCTTTTACTAGAAGTGGTAGATTCTTTATTGATCATTCATTATCTGCATATATAACTTATTACACCCAAGCATACCCTTTGATATACCCCATAGGTCTTAAGGAATAAGTCAAAGTGTAAATCATTATATACAAGATACTATGATGATCTTAAGTCTAAAGATTACTTGTACTACTATCACTACAGGAATTCCTATTGACAGGCAAGTAAAACTCCATTAAGTATTTTTTAGCGAGTCACGTTCAATGAACTTATTCTCTAATAAGCACCTAAATACTTGCTTTAGTGTCTCCACACAAATGAAAATGAGATCAATCATCCTCATCTAATAAGCAAGCAATGTACGTACCAATCTATGCGGACTCACTAATCCCCTTTTTAGTAATCCATTGATTGGGAACATTTTAGTTTTAAGCTATCTAAGAATTTAGATCTCATTAGCATTATCTCATCACGATTCTAAAAACATTGCTTAAAACTATGGGTTTATCACATATTATTAAAACAACACCATGTATATAATAAATGCCTTTAATAAATAATTCTTTTATTAATAAATAAATAAGATTGATTATAAAGTATATGCTTTATCATCATACATGATTGGCTTGTATGCATACTACTTTCAGTCTCAAGGTGGTGACTCACAAGATTTACAAAATCTTTTACTTAAATATTAAGAAAAGGGTACTTTAGTCTTTTTACATATAATTTTAATTGCATACTTGTCATTTGTCCTAACCCTTAGGGTTTAAGGTCTAACCCTTAGATTTTTGAAATTTAATTTCTAAGATTTGCAAATTTTGGTTTTCATAATAGAAAATTAATATTTCTAAATTATAATTAGGATTTTTTAATTATATTAAAATTTTCCAATCATAATTCAATCTTGATAATTAAGATTAATATTTCCTAATTAAAATTAAAATTACCTAATTACCAATTAGGGTTTCAAATGTACAATTTAAAGTTTCTAAGAATTAGGGTTTCTAATAATTAGAATTCTAATTAATCATTAAGGTTATCCATAATTAAATTTGTGATTAATACACATAAACTGTATACATTGTATTTAAATCCCCAAATTAGGGTTTCAAATTCGAATTAGGGTTTTAGATTCCCAAAAACTAAAATTAGGGTTTCCAGTCCGACTATTAGGGTTTCTTATCAGTCGTTAGGGTTTTCTAACTGAACGTTAACGTTCTTAATATACGATTAGGGTTTGACACATATATAGATTATCTAGTTAACCCTTGACCCTTAACCACCTTCTGTACACATATAATACCTTATTCACAGAACATATAAACATATACACTTAATCCTGAATAATTCACCAAAATCCTTTACAAAATTTTGAAATTCTCAAAATTCCTTCCCAAAAAATGTTAAATCCATACACTCATTTTTTGTCTAGGTTCTAATATTGTACCTTAAATCAATCAATTATGCTTTTAAAACTTTTCTATAATCTCAGGTTGTTACAGATTTTGTGTAGTAACAAATTTTCAATGATTATTTTTTTCCAATGATGTCTAAAAATGGAGTTTTTGCAAAAATATGGAATTAAAAGGATTTAATTTTATTGTCGTTGTTGTTTTGATGTTTTAAATTGATGAATACATGCTAGGTAACGTTTATATGAAGTTTATATGATTTGGGTGTGTTCAATTTGTTGTTTAAATAGTGAAATTCGTGAGTTTGGGTTTGAACATAGTCGATAAATAGTCTACGTAGTTTTTGTCTGCACACCAGTGCTGTTGCGCTGGTGTCAAGAGCAGAAATTATGTAGATGTGCCTGTCCCAAGGCTTAGAGCAGCGCAACTGAGCCAGACCTAGGACAAAGACAGTGATGAGATGTTATCTGTTCAATCACTTAAACTTAGTCTAATCTAGTTTAAATTTCATGACAATCTGTTAGGCTTATATCAAGATATTATAACAGATTGTTCATGTGTAATTGATGATTTCAACTTGTAAAAATTTACAAATTATACTTTAAGCTATTATTGGAAAGCTTTATTATATAATTAAAGTTGCATCGTTGACTAAAAAAGAACTTCGGATTGATTAAGTTTTATCGATTTATGAAATCAGAATTCAAATTAGGTTGACAAGCTATATAAAAGTGGAAGTTGAATCTTATGTGGCTAAAGTTGTGTTACGATGTTAATGGAATGTTTAGGGTGTTTGGGAAGCGTGAGTTATAATTTTTAGCTAACACATAAGGCAAGTCTTTTATCCCTACTTTTACATTATGCAAGTTTCTTGAATCCATTATTCAATTAAGCAAGTTTCCGAACCTTAATCTCTATTTGAGCTTATCCTACCTTGATTATAATTATGCAAGTTTGTTATTCTGTTTTGTTTATAAATTACGCAAGTTCTTGAATTCTATTGACCAAAGTTCTTAATTCTGTTCATTATTAGAAAGTGTAACCTTAACTTACCATTTATTTTCAAGCAAGGTTAATTATATCTTTTCAATGCTTTGAACTTTATTATTAAAGCATAAATTTGATGCAGTACATTATTCATTTATGGTTCATAACTACTATGTAATATGTCATTGTTGAACCCTTGCATTGTCATTATAGTTTTGATTCAACTAATCCTTAGTTCAAGTCCGTTGAACTCTAAAGTACCCTTGAAACTTATCCAAACCAAACTCACTTTGGTGCAGAGTTGTATGTTAAAACTGACATGAACAACCCTATTATAGGGGATTATTTATGCGGAAGCGTTTAGATGTTTATGCACAATACATGATATGAAGGGCTGATCACCCTAAGTACGGGAAAGAAAGGTCATTATAGTCTAATGATTGTTAAGGTTTAAGTTGAAAAATACTTATAACCTAGGACATAGTTCATGGTATTGTGACCCTCAGATAATTTCTAGTATCAGTTCTTGATTATCGATATTAGAAAATGTTATTCAAATTAATTGAGTTAATTTATTGCCATATATTATATCCTTTCAAGTGAGCATTGTTTTGCCCACTCTTTCATAAATATAACCATTGCAGCTAAAGTTGAGAAGGTTGACGAAGTACCACTATCAAAGGAAAAGGCAAGATGAACAAGTGTTGAAGGCTTTTTAATTTGTTGAGAATTGTGCTTTTAGACTTAATTTTAATTATGAGATGTAATTAATTATGTTTTCGGTTTTGATGAATGTTTTAAGGTTAGACAACCTTGGATTTAATGATTAAGTTATGTAACCCTTTAATGGGAAGATTTATTAATTAAATTTTATTAAATTTGGGTAGTTAGAAATGAATATTAGAATAGTGAACACCAAATCCCGTGGGAATGAAGTACCCAGATTTGGGGGTGTCACAGGTATTCCTTAGGGAGCCACGTTCAGTGAACTTATTCTCCAATAAGAACCTACATACTTGCTTTAGTATCTCCACACAAATGATCATGAGATCAATCATCCTTATCCAATGAGCAAGCAACGTATGTATCAATCTATCTAGATTCACTAATCCTCTTTTTAGTAATCCATCGATTGGGAACATTTTAGTTTTTAAGATATCTAAGAATTTAGATCTCACTAGCATGATCTCGTCATGATTCTAAAGGCATTGCTTAAAATTATGGGTTTATCACATATTATTAAAACTGGACCATGTAGATAAATTTAAGCTTTTAGTAACTGAATATTTTTATTAATAAACGAATAAGATTATTACAAAGTATATGCTTTATCATCAACGTGATTGGCTTGTGTGCATACTACTTTCAATCTCCCACTTGCACTAAAGCCAATCGCCATGGTATCTCATACCATCTTCTCTAAGTGACGATCATCCTACTAATGTATAAGCTTTAGTTAATGGATATGTAACGTTGTTCTTGAGAATCCACTATCTCTATAGTGACTTCTCCCCTTTTAATGATTCTTTAATCAAATGAAAGTGCCGTAACACATGTTTAGATCCAAGATGAGACTTAGGAACTATTCCTTGTTCTATAATGAACTTTTCATCCAAACAATCAACTTGCAGCTTCATCTACAACTATATACTTTGTCTTTATCACTAAACAAGTAACTTTTTGCTATGTGGAACCTTTCTAATTCACTTCACCACCGTTCAAGGTAATGCTTTACCCTAAAGTGGATTTATTTTTGTCTTGGTCAGTTTTAAAAAAAAACCTTGAGTCTGTTTAGCTGTGACGCCCCCAAATTTGGGTATCTTCCAACCCAACAGACGGTGCTACACGGTACTACCATTCACACATACATTCAATTGAAAAGTCTCAAAAGAACTAATATGTCTTCTATATATTAGAAATAATATTACATTTCCCCAAGTTCTTTATACCCCATACATTTTTTCTCGTCATAATATTCAATATATTACAAACATTCACCTATACTATTACATAAGTAATTTAAGGGTTCGTCTTTGCCTTGCCCTTATCCTTGCCGGAGCCTTCGGTCCGTTTGATCTTAGTCGTGTTCATATGGTTCAAGCAAGAGTGAGCATGACTAGTTCAGCAAGTAATACAATTCTAAATAAACAACATGCTTGAAACATAGAACTCGTATATCTTCAATAACTGAACAATAGTTACGAAGTACTATTGATAATTCAAAATAGCACTTCTTTTCATTAAAAATGTTTTAAAACAACAATATTCAGTAAAACATCAATTTCGGTCCAAGACCTTGAGCATTTCATAAGTTCTTTTGAAAAGGACATCCCGATAATAAGTCTATAAGTCCAACATTACTTATGAGCACGTCTAGGTGATCAGCCTATAGTACTCTATGTTTATCAACACTACATTCATTAAACGTGTATACGTTTAAGTTGTGGCAACCTCACGTGCCTGTCGTTAAACAACGAAAACATTTTAGCATACTCAGTCTTTGTTTGAAAACCACACCAATATAACTCGGTAAACATTAACCATGCTTGATAGAATAATAATATAAGTCTAGCCGAAAGCATTGGCTTTGACTTCATCATACAAGACTTCATGTGAAAGAATACATGAATTTCAAAGCTTGTCTAGACTGAACTGGAACAAGGGTTAGAATACTTGCCTTTAGCGTCTGTTTACTATTTATCACACGTACACTTTAAGTCTCTATGTTTCCACAATACATGATCATATAACGTACCACATTAGGTAATATATAATCAAGTATGTATACTACTATATCTTACCCTTCATCTCAATCTAATCCCTACTTAGATTTGTTATTATTGGTTCTGCCTTTTTGTTAAATTGTTCCATTACGTTCATGTTTAATTACTTATCTTCAACCTTTAGGCAACATGATAGACTCCACGACACGCTTGCGTGAGGTGGTCGCTGCCCCGATCGTTTCTAGCACAGTTGTTGGGTGAATTGCTTGCAACACCTTAACCCCTCGCCTATATATAGACGGTAATCTTGGTACAATTTCTCGCGTTCGGAATTCTGCGTTGAATTGACAACAATGACACCTTGACCCCTCGCTTATATTGAAGAGGTAATCTCGGTACAATCGACGATTGATGCGGTAGAAGACGCCACACACAACTATGAATTGTTGTATGATAAGTCAAATTGAATCTCAAAGAAATAATTAAGAAAAATACTTAGGAATTCTTCAAAGAACCAAAAGTAGAGAATAACCTCACAAATATATTGAATAATGAATAATGTATAATGTGTTTGATTACATCAACTTAGACCTCTATTTATACTACTCAAAACAATCCAAATCCTAATAGGAATTTATAAACTTTAACCCTAATAGAAGTCAATTTGAAAAAGAAATTCTAATTAAAAAGAAATCCTAATTAAAAAGGAATCCTAATTACAATAGAATTATAAAAATAAATAAAATAAATCCTTCCAAGTAAACGAAATTCTTTGTTGCGTGGATAATCTGGTAACTTGCAGCGTGAAAGAATTCTTGCCGCGTGGGATTTCTTTAATGTGTGACTAAACTCCTTTTTTTCCCTCATGAGTCAGATTAGCATGACAAGCTTCAAGAAAAAATAATGAGAAGGCCCATGTGAATTTTTACATGATACTGACTATATATGTTAAGCCCACTTGATTTTTTCATGATACTACATATGTGTTAAGTCTAATAACTTGAAACAAATACTTGTTCACTTGGAAATTACGTTAGCGCCACTTAGTAGGATACTAAATTTCAAGATTGAATACTGCACATAAAATTCGTGACCCATAATGCTAGATTAACTAGATGATTTGCATGGTTTGCATGTGCTAAATTAAATTGGCCAATTGAGTTGCCTTTCCTCCAATAAACTTGAGTATTTTATGGTCTGAACTAAGGATCCTAGAATCATATTCCTTGACGCTCGAGTCGATAGATTGATGAAAAATTCTAACCCGATCAGTCTGTCATCATTCCCCTCCTCTTCAAAATGATTTGTCCTAAAATCTAGCACATCGTCTTCTCAAAAAAAAATTTATTCAACCACAAAATTGCTCCTACATATAAAACAAACTAAGTTAGTAGCATCAAACCAATCATAATGCCAAAACTCAACTCGCAAATGAAATATATAAGCAACAAAATCTCCAACTCCCGCCAAGAACATAACAATGCCTAACTTCTCTCCCGAATTGACAATTTGTAGACCAGTTACTCCCAAAACACTAATTATATAAACTAATTTACTATCTACTAAAATAATCATGAATGCAAAGTAAGAAAGAATATGAAAAGTCTTATATCCTCCTGGATCAAAAATCATCACGCAAAACACTTCATGTGGTAGATTCTCCCAATGGCGAATTCCTGGATCAAAAATCAATATAATGATCTCAATCCTTCGCAGAAACACATTCGTCAATGCACCTGGATCAAATATCAATATTTGAAATTTGTCATATTTCTCACGCAAACTCTCTTGAATGCCTGGATTAAACACAAAACAAAACATATCAATAAGTTCCTTTTGTCTAATCACAACGAAATTAAATAAACTAAAGTCATATGCATAGTCTACTAAAACAATATTCAAAACAAATCCCTGTATATATCTTATGCATTGAACGGGATGAACTGCACGATCCATTCTTCCCTCAATGAATATGATTCTATCACGAATCTGCAAAACACAACCAACCTCCCTTTTTTCATTGACATTAACACAATAAAGAACAAATAATGTTATCAATGGAGTAAAAAGGTCACAATCATAAGTTGAAAATTCAATAGCATATCGACGATGATCACAAACAAACTCAACACATGCTAAAGAATTTTCCAAAGTGTTGACAAAAATCAAAATATCATCAAAATATAGAATAACAAATTTTTCCATGAAAGAATGCAAAATATAATTCAACAATTCCATAGAAGTATGCAATGCCTTAGCTAATCTAAGTGAACTAACTAAACATGCAAATAACTCATCTCTCAAACCATCTTGATGATAAACACTTCTTGAATCAAAACCATATGATAACAAATCATGCAACGAAGAATGCTCCAATGAAACAACATGATTACTACCATTGTTAACTAACGACAATTCATGTAAAGATTGACTAGCATGAAACCCTAAGTCAATATCTGGATAACAAAACCTAGAATTAATTTCATGCAAGTAAACACATTGAAAATGAGAATATATATCATGATCATAAACTAACTCAACATAAATCAAATATCCTCCATAGTTTATGATAAAAATGATTCTACCATCAAAATAGCTAACAACAAATTTTCCAACGGAAGCATGATAAACATGTTTTAAATAACTCATGAAAACATTAGATGCATCAGTTAATCTAACAGAAATAACTAACCACCTATATAACTCACATACAAAAACAATTTTCCATTTATCACAATCTCTCGTGCTAAATTGATTAGGCATTGTCATCACATGATCATTATCACATGTAGATAAAACACAAGTACTATGCAATTTATTAAGCATATTATCTAAACAAGAAAAAGAATAACGATACTTGTTTACCAATTCAAAATCGATGAACAAACTCGTTGTCCCATCCTCCTTAGACACTATGATCTCATAATCAACACATGAACTCATGTCTTCTCTCACGATACCCACTTTCACCAACTCTCCAACCCGCCTTGGTAACTCCGTCGTCTCCTTGAGAATACTATCAGCTGATCGGTACGGAATGATAGTACGGGGTATTTCATCAACAACCTGCACAAGAGACAAAACAAAACTAGACAAAGAAGAATCATTAGTGTTAGTATTCACAAGCGTCGTCTTGTACGTATGTACAGTCATTGGCTTTTCAAAATATAACTAACTTTTTAACTCACTCTCTTTTTCATAGTCACATATTTCTTCTCTCTCTTCTTTATGCTCACCCTCTCGTTTATTTTTCTCTCGTTTATTTTCAAGGTCACTCTTTTCATTCTCTTTTTTTCTCAATCTCTCTTTTCTTTTCATTCTCACTCTTTTCAATTTTTTCTTTTACATTATCAATCTTTTGAACAATTTCTTTTTGTCGATCTTTTCCACATGTATTTCCTTTTACAAACTCTTCTTCTTGATTACTTTCTTTCAGATGTTCACCATCTTGCTTTTGATCATGGATTTCATCTTGAACACTTGAACCCAATAACTCTCCTTGGACTGCATATTCTATAATTTCTTCCACCTTCCCCTGTTGATCTTGTTTCTTTTGTGCCTTAGAAGTATATTGTAGCTGCATCCAATAATCTTCCTTGTTTACTTGTGTGCGAACCCTCCTATTATTGTCTAATGTAAATCGCCTTGAAGATTGCTCTACATGTCTTTGAGATGTATACTCCTCCCTCCTGTCACGCTGTACTGGAGCAAACCGCTTTCTCGTTGCTATTTTTAATTTTGCCCAAGTCTCGAACGGACGCTCCCCGTGTTTTTGTTTGCTAAACTGCCACCATATAATTGTATGATCGGAGATCTCTTGAACTGCCCGTCTGACCTTCCTCCTCTCGGAGTAATCATGACAGTCAAATTCTCGCTCCATTTTTCTCTCCCATTTCAGATATGCCTCTGTATCAATATTGCTTTGGAAAGTATTCCTTCGAGACCCATAAGAACATTCATAATTGTAGCCATACATGTTTGCTGTAAAACAAAGGTTAGTAGATAAAAATTTTCCTCACACACTCCCTTACGTGTTTCGCTCAAATATTGATGAATCACTCGTGTATCACCCAAATTTGGCTTTTACCCTCGATTAATCTCACCACTAAGCCTTTTACCTCAAATATTCTCTCTAATAGGTTCTTATTGAATTCCCTAGCAAAATTCTTGGTTTTACTAATCAATTCAAAATTATGTATCACGAATAAAAAATATAGTTGGTGTAACTATCACTCTATCAAAATACCACAAAATCACTGATCGATTGGCTTGTACACCTCTTGTATGCTTCAGATTTGTAAATTCTAGCTTATTTTAGAATTGATGATGATGGAACGGTATGAAATCTTTGTGGGAATTTGATGATTTGATGGTGTGCTACAAGTTTGGTTAGCACAATGAAAATAGAATATGAATTTTTTTTTCTTTTTTTTTATATTTTTTTATATTTTTTTTATCTTTTTTTACAATATATATTTTGACAGAAAATTAAAGATAAGTAACTTGCTAGAAAGGCTTATCTTTGATACCAAATGATAGAATCCACGGCACGCTTGTGTGAGGTGGTCGCCGCCCCGATCGTTTCTAGCACAGTTGTTGGGTGAATTGCTTGCAACATCTTAACCCCTCGCCTATATGTAGACGTTAATCTTGGTACAATTGCTCAAGCTTCGAAATTCAAGCGTTGAATGGACACCAACAACACCTTGACCCCTCGCTTATATTGAAGCGGTAATCTCGGTGCAATCGGCGATTGATCGATGCAAGAAAGACGCCACACACAACTATGAATTGTTGTATGATAAGTCAAATTGAATCTCAAAGAAATAACTAAGAAAAATACTTAGGAATTCTTCAAAGAACCAAAAGTAGAGAATAACCTCACAAATATATTGAATATTGAATAATGTATAATGTGTTTGATTACATCAACTTAGACCTCTATTTATACTACTCAAAACAATCCAAATCCTAATAGGAATTTATAAACTTTAACCCTAATAGAAGTCAATTTGAAAAAGAAATTCTAATTAAAAAGAAATCCTAATTAAAAAGGAATCCTAATTACAATAGAATTATAAAAATAAATAAAATAAATCCTTCCAAGTAAACGAAATTCTTTGCCGCGTGGATAATCTGGTAACTTGCCGCGTGGAATTTCTTTAATGCGTGACTAAACTCCTTTTTTTCCCGCATGAGTCAGATTAGCATGATAAGCTTCAAGAAAAAATAATGAAAAGGCCCACGTGAATTTTTACATGATACTGACTATATATGTTAAGCCCACTTGGTTTTTTCATGATACCGCAAATGTGTTAAGTCTAATAACTTGAAACAAATCCTTCTTCACTTGGAAATTACGTTAGCGCCACTTAATAGGATACTAAATTTCAAGATTGAATAATACCCATAAAATTCGTGACCCATAATGCTAGATTAACTAGATTATTTATATGGTTTGCATGTTCTAAATTAAATTGGCCAATTGAGTTGCCTTTCCTTCGATAAACTTGAGTCATTTATGGCCCGAACTAAGGATCCTAGAATAATATTCCTTGACGCTCGAGTCGATAGATTGATGAAAAATTCTAACCCGATCAGTCTGTCATCACAACATAAATAAGGTTTAACAATACCTTATTAAGTTCCTCAGTTTATTACTATTGAGTTACTGTTCATGCTATACTTGTAAACCTTCATCACTGTCCAAACCCTAGGGTTGGCACTGCGGCGCCACACTCTTCAAGTCGCGCTGCGGCGCGAGTTAACAGTGGGTACGAACCAGACTAGGCACTACGACGCGAGTCTCCTTTGTTATGGCCGCATCAAGCGGCCTTGCTTAGTAGTGTGCTCTGTCTTGCCACACAAGAACACGGGCTTTAAAGGTCATGAGTCACAAGGCATGATCTTAGGACTCTGTGCCTCTGATAATTTTTGCAGATTTTGAAATTTTGAGAAACTCCCGGACGCATAACTTCTTCGTTATAAGTCCGATTTGGCTTGTTCAAAAGCCTATGGTTCACAAATTACACATTCTATGCGTTCATGTAAGAATTTTATCTAATTGACTTCGTTTTCTAAAATTTCACCTATTAGTTCATTTTTAACGAAAACGATAAACGTTCGTGAACGTTCAATGCTCGTTTCTTCGTTCTAAGTCAGAATCCGGTCATTTTCGAGTTCGCAACTCTATAATGACAAATATGACTTGTCTCCATCGAAAACCAACGTTTCTGAATTCAAACACAAAATAAGACTTCCATTCCGAGAATTTCACGAATTCGACGATTATCGTCCAATCGTGTGAATTCCGGCGAAACCCCATTACTAATCATTCTAAATGGATTTTAATCAAGATATGAATATTTCAAGTTACTTATTACACCAACTTATTATCAAAGTAAGTTTTGAATTATTCTCATAAGTTAATAACTTAATCAACTTATAAACTATAAATTTCCTTGCTTATGACTTAATATGGACTTAAGTCCATCAATCAATGTTCTCATACCATATCAAACATACTAACATCATATGACAAACATACGATAAGTTCTTCACAAGTTTATCAACTTATTTAAGTTTAAGTTGCTTAATCAACTTAAGTTCATTCATTACTTACTTCTTATATGTTCTTAGCATATATGCACATTAAGTTACACTTCTCTATCAATCTTATTATGGTAGAGATAGACAAATAGATCACAAGATCATTTACCTTTGATGACTAAAGTCTTCTTCTTTGAAATCTAGCAAAAGGTTGATTTGGCGTTAAAAGTGCTTATTCTCTCTAACACTTAAGTTAATTTGTTTTAGGTGAAAGTTGAATAATGAAAAATGATCAACAAACTCACCTATTTATAGGCTTGGCAAAGTGATGGCATAATGGTCTTTTAGGCCTTGCACCTCCTCAACTAACCTCCTTAATCCACCTCCTTATTAACCTCCTTACAATTCATTGCTTTACAACTAAGTAAACTTGCTAGCCACATCTATTACTTGATCATCCCAACACTTGATCATCACACAAAGTGCTTGTCCATCAAGACTACCCATATTACTCTTGGTTTGCTCCATGGATCATGGCTTAACACATTGGGCTTGCTTAATTAATCAAGCTAATTCTTATTGGGCTTACATTACAATAGTTTGGACTCATGATTAACAAACACTTGGGTTTGTATATCACTTTCTATTGGACTTCTACCAATATGATAATAATCCTACAAGTCCATTCCATTAAATTAAACACCTTGGCATATATACTATACGTATAATTCTCACATGCTAGCTCGTATACTAAATTGTAATATATGTTATTCCATTCTCCATACTTAATAGTATAATACGTCGTATTATACTTACGTTCAATACCTCGCATAATGCCTATGCATCATACGATTAATACTTTCTCTTCTTAACGCTTAATAATCCTAACGTTCTCTAATTAAGTCCGTATGCGAAATATTGCATTTTCCATACTTAGATTATTATTACATAATCCATCTCACCTTGATATTATAATGTTACGTATTTCTCGGAAGTTCAAAAATAATTCCCGAGTGAAAATCGATGAATAGTATTTTTCAAAAAATTTCTCGAAAAGCTTTTATTTTCGTCTTAGAAATTTAAACACTTTAATTATCTTACTTAGTTAAAATACTACGACGTTCCGACGTTTCTAGGTTATAGAATGACAATCATCTTATCAACATGTAATAATAATAAATAATATTATTTTATTCATTATTAAAAGTATTTACAAATGTTCGATTTTTTGGGGCGTTACATTAGCCCTCTAGTTTTAATTCAGAACCACCATGAATATGATCACATCCTTAGTGTCGGTTAAGTACTTTAAGATATTTTTCACTGTCTTACTATGATCTTCTCCAAAATATGACTGATCAACATCAGGTCTCATACATTTCATTGCATATATGATAGTTACTCATGTGATCTATCTTTTAGGAGTTTATGTGGACTATTAAGAGAGATACACTCCAGGGCTCATCAACATGAGACATATATTGGAGTTTGTCATGCTAAAAAACTTTAGCATTAAACGAATATACGTTCCTTGGGTTAAGTCGAGCATCCTTTTAAATCTATCTATATTGATTTGTATCCCCAATTAAGATACTTTTCTCAAATCATTCATGGAGGAATGTTTAGACAACTTTATCTTTACTGATTGTAGCATTGGTATGCCATTCATTATCTGTAGTGTATCAAGATATAATACTAGGAATGTCACGACGCTCCCACTGACCCTTTTGTACACACTAAGTTCATTCTTATTTTTGATAAAATTAAACTCTTTTAATTATCTTATCAAAATGAATGTTCCATTTGAGAAGCTTGTTTCAATCTATTTCTCTGAGTATCTAGAATTCTTACCTCATTGTATGTAACTGGATCATCATCTTCTATGATGCGTACCTCATCATCATCATCTATGATGAATCCATACCTCACAGATATCTTCGTTACTATTCCAGATTTACGATTTCGTTGTGGTACAATAGGTCTATCTACATGTTCCTCTTATTTGACTTATAGTGCTTTGTGGTTCTTGAACTCTTCAAGATCTATTGTCCTCCCACTAGCCCCTTCAATGATAAACACCTTTATCTTAGAAGGTAGCGTGTGTCGAAACAAACACCTTTTGCTAAGTAGGATTATAGAATATATTCCCTAAACTTACTTTTGGATGTCCCACAAATCTGTACTTGTTAAATATTGTCCCAAGCTTATCCTTTGAAACCTTTTCACATACGCTGGACAACCCTTTATCTTAACATATTTAAGATTAGGAATCCTCCATGTCCATAACTCTTATGGAGTCTTGGGCCTGGATTTGGAGGTTACCTTTTTCGTAGATATGCAGCCATTTCTAGGGCATGACCCTAGAAGGATACTGGAATGTCGGTAAAATCATTGTGAACCACACCATGTCTAACAAGGTACGATTTTTCCTTTCAGATACATCAATTAATTATTGTGTATCAAAAGGCGTCCATTGTGAAAAAACCATTTGAGATGATCTAGAAACACATTGTATAATTATTCCTTCCTCGATCTAATTAAAGAACCTTAATACTTTGCCAATTTGTTTCACTTTTGAATTCTTTGAACTTTTCAAATGATTTAGACTTCTATTTCATCAAATACAAATATTCAACTCTTTGAATGATCATCTCCTTTTCTTATACTACTTTGTTCAATTTGCAAAATGATTTTTCACATAAGTCAAGTACACAAAGTCCATTAAGTAATATTCTAGTTCTATACAAAACATTATTATTATATATAGAACAACAATTGTTCCTAAATATAATACCAAAAATAATTTATTGTCTAACAACAAAAAGGAAATATTGTTTCTAACGAGAACTAGAATACAATAACAACATATAGACTTAATAAACTTGCCTGTAGGCAATGTTAACCAAAAAGTTCATATGGATAATGTGTGACGCCCCCAAAATAGGTATACATCATGTGACAACCGTAATTTTGTAAATTAATTTAAATATTTATTGGATTGTATAAATATTTTTCGATGAGTTAATTATTATATTAAATAATTAATTGATGAAGTTGTGGTAGATTAATTTAATTATATGTGTTATATTTATTAAATTAATGTGGAGAATTTTTATTATTCGAAGTATGCGATTATGTAAGCTTATTGAATTAAAAGAAATATTTAATAAGCCTATTGTTATTTTAATTAATTTAATTATTAATTAGAGATTTAATAATTTAATATTTTTATTAATGAGAAATTTAATTATGTGACTATGTGAATTAATGAGAAATTATTATATTTTATTTAAAGTAAATTAAATAAGATATTAGATTTATTTTATAAGGAGTGTGACATTATTTAAAACTATATAATAAAGTTTTATTAAATTAAATGATTTTTAAAACCTATTCTATCTAGCCAAACATGGCACTATGGGAAGTTGAGGGCAGTTACCCATGACTGGGTAACTGACCACCAACGCGTCAGTTGATTTCTATATTATATACGTCTTCCTTTCTTTTTCTTTCTATTTTTTTCTAAGTCTAATATTAAGCATAGAGAGATACCGAGAGAGTTGAGAAAATTTTGAGAGAGATTGGGAGAAACTCTGTGATTGAAGTAGAGAGAATTGTCAATTTATCTAATCTACACTTGGGTAATCTCTTCAACCCAATTTATATATTTTACGTCTTTTAAAGTTTTCATGAATATGGTTTTATTCATTCTATAATTCTCTGAAATTGGGAAATTTTATTGTTATGAGAATATATGTATTAATTCGAGTTGTATGGCATGTTTTATATATATATATATTGTGTGTTTCCATATCATCAATTTCATAAGATTACAACGTATGATTATGGCTTGTTATTTCAAAAATTTACAGAGTACGTGATATGGCCATATGGCCTTATACGTGATTTTTATATGTCGAATATAATTTATTTTGCAAAACTCACACATTTATATGATTATGCATGTTAAAATGAACAAAATGAAACTTGAATGGTTGGATTTGGCTTTATAACGAATCCCTAGCATTAAAATCCATGTTTTTGTTAAAAAACTTCAAGAACATCAAGAACAGTCCAATTTGCATGCTTTAATTCTGTGATTATGTGTTTTAATGGGTGAAAATCACTCCATAGATGGTAAGTATTGATTATTTATGAATTCTAGCATGTGGGTATGTCTAAATTCGTGTAAAAATAAGTTGCTTGGAAATTTTTAGTCGTGTTCTACAATTTTAACGAATTGCAGAAACTGGAACTGGAGTCTCGCGCCGCGGTGCCAACTCCTAGTTCTTTTCCCCATTCTTGGCATACTACCATCAAGATCACATGCCGCATAAGTGTCCAATACAAGCCAGCCACTTAGCAGAATAGTCAAAAATGAGTTTTTAAAAGTGTACAAGTATGGAAATGTGATAGCAACTTAGTCTAATGATTATAAAGACTTATTAGACCTATAATGAGATGTTAAAATAAATTCTTAACATGTCCATAACACAATTACGTGTTTATTGAATGATCGAATGCATAGTTAGTTTATTTTTCGTGAAGTCTTAATTTTACACTAAGTGTAATAATTGACTAAGTATAGTCATGAATTTGAGTTAAACAAAGAGTAAAGTTATGATGTTAGTACGTTATTATTGACTGGTATCATGAACATAATTGGTATGTAGGATTTAATTCAAAGAACGAGTTTGTTTAAGTGTAATCTACGCACGAGGCAAGTTTCTAAACCTTATCTTGTTACATTGAGCAAGTTTTCTAACTCTACATTTACGTTGAGCAAGTTTCTTACCCTAAACTTTCGTTGAGAAAGTTTCCTAACCCTACTTGTTATCGTTATTTAAGTTGATTAATTCATCTTTCGATATCGAGCAAGTTCTCATTATTATTGATCAAGCCTGTCTTGTATATTAAAGTTTATTAATCTTTATGCATGATGTTGTTATACAATAATTATTCTATTGTATACCTTTTGAGATGTTATTCAAGTTAAATATTTGTTTACTGTTAAACCTTGTTAGACTAGCGAACCCTTATTGATTCGACTACTCCATAGTTGATGAGCGTTCTAAATTTCAGAATCCCTAGACGAATTATCCAAACCAAACATCCTTTGGTGCGGACTTGAATGTCAAACTGAGATGAACAACCCTGTATGGGGGATTATTTACGCTTTAGCGTTAAGATATTGTGCACAGTATGGTAATAAGGGCTGATCCCCCTAAGTACGAGAAGAAGAGTCCATAGTCTTATGACTGTTAAAGGTTTCAAGTAAAAACACTTGACAACCTAGGACATAGTTCAAGGTCTTATGACCCTCAGAATTTCTTTTGATTCTTGTTATCCATTCTTGATTCAAAAGTTGAGCTTTATATCAGAAGTTATTATTTCTCTCGCATGTTATTATTCATTGTTATATTGTTATACTTGTAGGCAATCGTGCTCACTCTTAGCGTAATAATAACATTGCGCTTAAGAAAAAAAAAGAGCGTATTTAACCTTCCACTAGTAAGGGCAAGGACAAGATTAGCAAGTAATGAAGACTACTTTATTATTGTGGTTATGTAATGATGATTAAAATTGATGTTACTTAAGACTTATTTGTTTATATTTTTCGCATAGATGATTTAAGGTTAGAGTAACCTGGGATTTATTTATTATGTAATTGATGTAACCCCCTAAGGGGAGAGATTTTATTATTTATTTCTATCTATTGCATGGTTTGCATTTATTTATGGGTAGATAGATAGATGATGTTTGTATAGTGA
Source organism: Panax quinquefolius (assembly GCA_020205615.1). Taxonomy (NCBI): domain Eukaryota; kingdom Viridiplantae; phylum Streptophyta; class Magnoliopsida; order Apiales; family Araliaceae; genus Panax; species Panax quinquefolius. Next base: position 2,061,166 of record JAINUW010000529.1, on the reverse strand, counting down.
ACACCAAATCCTGTGGAAATGGAAGTACCGGATTTGGGGGTGACACAGGTTGGTATCAAAGCTATAGGTTATGAACCTTAGGTGGGGGAACAACCTTTGGTAGTAGCCTTGTAGGAGATTGAGAACATAGTAGTGGTAAACTCTTATCGAGTTCTATGAAATGAATTTCTAAATTCATTAAAGATAATAAAAGACTTTATGTGCTTATGTGTTAATCTAAGTGCTCGCTAGCACGGATTAGTAACTAAAACTTAAAATTTTTTGTCAGGATGTCGGATGTTGGAGGAGCTAGTCGAGCTGGGGAGGAGGAACCCCGATTACCTATAGAGGAGGAGCCCCGAGACATTCATGTCGTCAGGGAACAACTTGTACAGAGAGAGCCATCTCTGTTGATCACTGTTGCTGGTCAGGAGCATGAGCCGGAGACTAATCCAGAAGAGGATCCTGAGGAAGAGGAAGAAGAAGAGGAGTTCCCACCGAACTCCATTGATGCAGAGATGTATGATGCACTCTGTGATCGTAACGTAAAGTTGCAGGATACTGTTCATGAGCTGACAGAGAAGACTGTTATGCAGCAGAGTACTATTAAACAGAAGGATAGAGAGATTGTGACTCTCCACACACGTTTGGGAAATGTGGAGTGGGATCTGGTTAACGAGAAGGGTCAAACCGAGGATAAGTTCGCATAAATAGAGAAGTTAAAGAAGGATCTGAAGGAGAGCTCAGAGAGGCTTGCCATAGCAGAGGAAGGCTGGGTACGAGAGTCACGTTGTGCCGATCATGCAGAAGATGATCGTCGTGCGAAGAAGGCTAAACTTGAGGAGACGTACTCTACACTACAAAATGCAATGGATGCGGTCCAAGATCGAGTTAGGAAGTATCCAATCCAATTTGAGGATCTACCATCATATATGCTAGATCGCAGAACGATGTCTCGCATCATGGAAGAGGAACGTAGCAAGGCTATTCAAATACCTTTAATGCATAAAGGTGATAGTATTAGTTTAAATATGTGAAAACTATTTGATAGTTAATTATGTAAATTCCGATATATTCATAAATAAAGGAATATTGTGATGTTTTAAATCCTGTAGATTCTTTATCTCGGGATAGTTGATGTAAATAAGCGAGGATGCGATCTTATGATGTAAAGACTTTTGAATTAAATGAAATGTCAAAGTTTATTTGAAGTAATGTGTTAAGTGAGTTATGATTAAATGTTTAGTTAAGTCTTAAATGTTTTAGAGATTGAGTAAAGATCTAATAAGCGTATATTCTTAATAGAAATATGCCGCCTAGAAGACAAAATCGTCAGAAAGCCCATAAAGGGTCAACAAACAATAACAACGACACCAATGCTAACTCCGTTCAGCATTTGGTAAACCTTTTAGCTGGAGCACTTAATGTAAGACCCCGAAATTTTTTTAAATAAAAAGGAATTTCCTTTATTTATTATTTTGAAATAGTAAGGGTTGATTTGATTAATGTGGATAGTTAAGGGTTAAATACGCAAATATTTCAAAATAAGCAAGTGGTTATAAAATATTCATTATCGTCGGGAATATTCGTTTGGTCGTGGAATATTCGCTTCGTCGGGGAATATTAATATCGACCATGCGACAACCATGTGTGGGCCCCATAACGGAAGCGATTGGATGAAGAAAACGACAAATATAAGTTGTTTTTAAATAACGGCGTAGTTGTTGCAGATAATCTTGTTGAATACCCGGTGGTTAAAACACACTAATACGCGTTGTTGACGCGGCAAATACTGCACCAGTATTGCACCAATTATTGATTCTTACGTGAAGAAGCACACTACTCAATAATGGTTACGATAATTCTTTATTCAATATTTTATTGAGTTAATAATTGCCGTGTTGATATTTATATTGTTGTTGTTTCAATAATTGTCATTACACAATTTTTTCATTATCGAAGCAATAATTCATATTATCTGAATAATATTATTAGATAACATTATTGGCAATGTCTAGAAAGTTACATCTAAGGAGAGGTTTGGTCACCTAATTGCGCCACCAAGAAGAAGAAATTCTTATTGAAAGCCCCTCTTCTCTGAGGAAGCTGCTGGTTGTCAATTTTGTGATTCTCGTAATATTATTTATGAATAATTAATTATTGATTCATATGATGAGAAAAATATTAATTTTATGTGGATATAGATGGAGAAAATTTTTATAGTGACAATTGTTGAAAATTGAAATTTTATCTTTTTCGATAAAATAATTCATTTAAATATATTATTTTAATAATATATTAACTATGATATTTTTACAACGAATGTGGGATATATGAGTATCTGAGGAGGAAGAGTATTTTTGTTGCAATAAATGTTTAAAACATGTTAAACATGCTCGGTGGACCCCATTTATTGATGAAATTTGATTATAGCACAGTAAAATCGACCGTTTGTGGATTTCGGTCAATTTCCATTTGGAATTTGGAAAAGCTTTCTTACGCAAAGTTGTAGAGAATTGAATTTCCTATAAAACTCATGTGATTCAATTTTCTGATGAAAGGGCTATTTATTATGAATTATTGAAGTTCAAGCTCAAAATAATTGATTTTTTGAAAGTTTTAATTATTTATTTTATGAAAACGTTTTTTTCTTACTTTTCTAGAAGGTGGCATGTGGGAAATGCTAGGATCTGAATTCTAAGGTTGGCGTATGAAATTGATATATATATATATATATATATATATATATATATTAATTTATTAAATTTTCGCTTGGTGTTCTAAGCAATTTCCTATAAATAGGTGCTTAGGTTAGAATTGAAAATCACACGAAACTCAAGTTTTCTCTCTATATTATCGGCGTATTCTTGTGAGTATTTTGAGTATACTTTGAGTATTGCTAGACGGTGCTGAAGTTCCCTTCAAAGACTATACCCTAGATTCTAGCTAAATCTTGATCTTTTCGAGGTAAGGGATGTTATTTTCTTCTCAAATGATATTATTTCTTCAATATCATTATGCTGAAATGTTGATCTGAAGTTTTTATCAAATTTGGAACTTTTTCATGTCGGAGTTACTATTCATGAGTTACTATTCACGAGTTACTATTCATGAGTTACTATTCACGAGTTACTATTCACGAGTACTATTATTCATTAAGCGTGAAGATGTTTTTTGGAATTTCTATCTTTTGGTGTGTGAGTTACTATTCACGATACTCGGCTATTCACGATATCTGATACTATTCAAGAAAAATAAAATTTCTTCTTTTCGTCCAAAACATCTATTCTGGATACTAACTCTGATTGTATCCATGTTTTGATCATTCTTGAATTTTACACCACTATGATTATTTTTGAGGTATTTTTGGACGTGGATAAAACCAAGTACGAATCCTTAATCCTTAATCCTTGTCATTTTGTTTCACTGGATTCGTTTCTTTAAAAAAAAAATATTTTTCATCATCCTCAGTCTTAAATGATGATATTATGGAATATCTTTGGCCTGTAGTGCAAAGATGAATGATTTCTTAAGAATATCTTTGGCCTGTAGTGCAAAGATGAATGATTTGAAGAATATCTTTGGCCGTAGTCAAAAGATGAGCAGTGTTTAAATGAACATGACCAATGATGAATATCTTTGGCTGTGAGTGCAAAGATGAATATTTGATTCCGGATGTATATTGATTGATGTTACGGGGATAAAAGATGAGCGATGAACTTTTAAATTCATACATAGAAGATAGTAGTTTGCATTCTCTACTTAACTCTTCTAATGAATTATTATTTCATTGCTGAATATTGATTTAAAATTTGTTGTCTATTGTATTCTATTAGATTTTTCCTGTTGAAGACTAACGATAATTTGTTATATATTATCTTAGTCATAATATTCTTCTTGAACTAGTTGAGCTCACCTTTTCCTTTTTGTTCCATTTTTCTCGGGAGGCGAGAATATAGCGAAAGTACGAGTCTGGGTATGGAATGAAGGTTTTAGAAAGGATTGTTTAGTAGTCCTCACCATTTTGTAAAATAATGTATCAATAAATGTGATGAGGATTTATTTGAGTATAGATATTGTTCAGAAGATAATATTTGTATTCAAACTCACGCTTTTACCGTTGTAATAATAAAGTTGTAGTTGTTTACGTACCATGTATTGACAACTCGGAATAGGTGATGTATACCTATTTTGGGGACGTCACAGTTGGTATCGAGCTTAGGATATGATCTCTGGCGGAGATCGGGGAATAGAACTAGGAGGAGAGAGAGTAAATCCTTCGCTAGTGTGTCCTACCTAAGCTTATTTGTTAGTTGGTCAAGATATATAGGGATATTGTGTGATATATTGATTTCCTTAATTAACCCTTGTTTTATGGCGATGATTTGAGAATGTCGACCGAGAATATTAACAATGGAAATGAGACCGTGGAGATGCTGTACTCACCAACGAGGAGAACGTGCAACAGTGGCAATGTTCCTCCGCGAACAACACCATTGAAGCGAGATGATGAGCGAGGGATGTTTAGAAGTTTTTGCGAGTTCATGCAAAATCGAACGAGGGAAACTTCGTGTTCAAAATCTGAGGAGGAAATGATAGCAATTCACGGGTTGTCACACAATGCAAGCGCTTCAAAGAGTTGGGACCACGAATTTAAGGGAATGCGAGATCCGATCATGGCGGAAACATGGGTTAAACAAATTACCAAGATATTCGATGTCTTGGGATGATGCGGAGGAACAGAGGTTTCCATTCGCCACCTTTATGTTCCGTGGCGAAGGCGGACTCTTCGGTGGGAGTGCATGAAGCGTACCATCCAAATTTTTTCGGCATGTCTTGGGAGACGTTTGAAGCTATTTAATGACAAATACTTTCACGAAAGTGTTCGTCATATGAAGGAAGTGGAGTTCATCGATTGGAACAAAACAACATGACGGTGTCTCAATGCGAGGCAAAGTTTGCAGAGTTATCCGGTTTTGCACCTCATTTGGTGGAGAATGAGGAGCGATATACGCGGATGTTTCTTAGAGGTTTGAAACCCGGCGTACGTCGATATCTCATTTCTCATAAATTTTCTCTCTATTCAGAGATGTTGTAAATGAGGCTCAATTATTAGAGCGAGATAACGAGTACTACGGTCAACCGAGGACCACAACCGAGGATCGTACAGGAGATAGCGATCAATGAATAATGATAACCAAATGGAGAAAGCAGACAGATGAATGACAAAAATGGTAACCACTCTCATGGTGGTAATCATAGCCATGAAAATAGAAGAAGCGAGTCGGGAGGAGATTTTAAAAAGAGGAGATTTAACAACGACCATGTGAAGACGACAGTCGGTCACGTGAACAACCGGGTTCTAAGGGAGGAGAACGACCACCCATTATATGCTACAAATGCGGAAAGAGGGACATATCGGTCAAACGCCCACAGCAGCTTCAAGGTATGCTATAATTGTGGAAAGGAAGGACATATCGCTCGAGATTATGCAATGGCGAAACCTAGTTCAATGGGGACGGTGACTCAAAAGACCGTCCCCGAGAAAAGTCAAAGTCAACGATTCCGGAAGAGCGTTTGTTGTGGATGGTCATAATGCAAGGAACCCAAACGAGGTGATCACGGGTAAGCTATTTATAAATTCTTGCGAAGTTTATACGTTACTTGATAAAGGTGCTACCCATTCATTTATCTCTCCTGCGTATGTGCTCAACGTTTAAACTTGACTCGGAGAAATTAGACTTTGACCTATCTGTGGAAACTCCGTTAGGAAAACTTTCATCACATCCACCGTTTATAAATCTTGTTTGATTCAAGTTGGCACCATCACCTTACACATTGACCTTATCTCTTTAAAGTTACTTGCTTTTGATGTGATTTTAGGGATTGATTGGTTAACTACTCATCATGCCAAAATTGATTGTTTTCGTAAGGTTGTTAGTTTTCATGTTCCTAACCAACTGTTTGTATGCAATTCAAGCAACTAAACCATTAAAATCAATCACTATCATATCTAACCATAAAGCTATTCGTTTATTGAAAAGCGGATGTCAAGCTTTCTTAGCCCATGTTATGGATTTGAGTAAAGACACGTCAAATTTGAATAATATTCCTGTTGTTATTGACTTTCCGATGTATTTCCCGAAGAACATCCCTGTCTACCCCGAACGTGAAGTTGAATTCTTTATTGATCTTGAACTCGTACAAAGCCCATTTCTAAAACCCCATATCGAATGGCTCTATTGAACTTCAGGAGTTAAAGGTCCAACTACGAGGAATTGTTGGACATTGGTTTCATTCGTTCTAGTACATCTCCTTGGGGCTGCTCTGTTTTATTTGTAAAGAAGAAAGAAGAAGCGGGAGTATGCGACTTTGTATTGACTATCGAGAATTGAACCATGTCACCATCAAGAATAGGTATCCTCTACCTCGTATTGATGACTTGTTTGACCCGATTGCAAGGGGCACAATTCTTTTCAAAAATCGATCTTCGCTTACGGATATCATCAAATTGAAGATTAAAAGCGAGGATATTCCAAAGACGCCTTGAAACTTCGGTATGGGCATTATGAATTCTTAGTCATGTCTTTCGGACTAACTAATGCTCCTATGGCTTTCATGGATATGATGAACCGAGTATTCAAGGAATATTTGGATCAATTCGTTGTTGTCTTTATTGATGACATCCTCATATATTCGAAAAGCCGTGAAGATCATGAGCACCATTTGAAGTTTGGTACTCCAAAGGCTTCGTGAAAACCAACTATATGCCAAATTGAAGAAATGTGAGTTCGGCGAGGAAGTAGCATTCCTTGGGCACGTGGTGTCGAAACATGGAGTATCTGTTGATCCGTGCCAAGATTGAAGCAATCTGAAGTTAGAGCAAAAATCAAGCTCGGTGATCAAGTCGTAGTTTTTTGGGCTTAGCCGGTTATTATCGGAGATTCGTGGAAGGGTTTTCTCGAATCGCTACTTCATTAACCCAAATTTAACTCGGAAGGATACAAAATTCGTTTGGAGCGAAGAATGCAAGAAAAGTTTCCAAGAGCTTAAGAGGAGACTTATTTGAAGACTGTTTCTAACAATACCATCCGGTTCGGATGGATTTGTTATCTACGATGATGCTTGAGCAAAGGGTTAGGATGTGTTCTCATGCAACGTGGGAAAGTCATAGCCTATGCCTCATGACAACTTAAAGAGTATGAGAGGAATTATCCTACTCATGATCTAGAGTTAGCGCGCAATCGTTTCGCTACGCTTAAAATATGGAGGCACTATCTATATGGGGAGAAAGTGGAGATATATTCGCACCATAAAAGCCTTAAATATTTCTTCACTCAAAAAGAACTCAACGTCTGGCAATGACGTTGGCTCGAGCTATTGAAAGACTACGACCACACTATTCAATACCATCCCGGTAAAGCAAACGTGGTAGTGGCGCATTGAGTAGAAGATCTGTCATGCGGAACGAGTGCGATGATGTCAAGTATCTGCATAGAACCAACTTTAATAGAAAAAGTTAAGGTTGCTCAAGCCACCCAGGCTTGAAATGATGCGTATGAAGAAGAAAGTACAAGAATGAGCTATTCGAGGCGAGAATTGATGAAGAAGGAATACTTCGAGTCCACTCTAGACTTTGTGTTCCTAACGACTCTGATTTGAAGTACAAGATTATGATGGAGGCACACAATACGCCATTTGCAATCCATCCTGGAAGTACTAAAATGTATCGTGATCTTCGACATACATTTTGGTGGAACAATATGAAGAGAGAGATTACAAAGTTTATCTCGATGTGTTTAACTTGCCAACGTGTAAAGGCGGAGCATCTTGTACCTAAGGGTCATTGCAACCACTTGAGATTCCGGAATGGAAGTGGGAACACATTACTATGGATTTCGTTCACGGGTCTTCCTACGGTTTCTCAAGGCATCAATGCTATTTGGGTTATTGTTGATAGACTAACCAAGTCTGCTCATTTCTTCTTGCCGATCACGGAGACTTATTCCTTGAACGTCTTGCTAGTATGTGCGTGAATGAGATTGTGAGGTTGCATGGCATGCTGTATCCATAGTTTGGATCGTGACCCAAGATTCACTTCAAGATTTTGGGTTAGCTTGCAAAAAGCTATGGGCATGGATTTGCGATTTAGTTCGGCATACCATCCCCAAAACGGACGAGACAATCGAGAGGACTATTCAAACTCTTGAAGATCTATTAAGACTCAGTCCTAGACTTCAAGGGTAGTTGGGATAAGTATCTACCATTGGTGGAATTCTCCTACAACAACAGCTTATCGAGCAAGTATAGGTGTGGCTCCATTCGAAGCATTATATGGGCCGAAATGTCGTTCTCCAATATGTTGGGATGAGGTGGGTGAAGCAACATTGTTGGGACCCGAGTTAGTATGTATGACTACCGAAAAGATCCAAATGATTCGACAACGTATACAAAGCGGCACAAGATCGACAAAAGAGTTATGCGGGATCTTCATCGAAAGGACGTGGAATTTAATGTAGGGGATCATGTATTGTTGCGAAGTTACTCCATGGAAGAGAGTTACAAGATTTGGGAAGAGAGGAAAGCTCGATCCACGATTTATTGGTCCATTTCAAATTCTTGACCGAGTAGGAAATGTAGCCTATAGACTTGCGTTACCTCAAAGTATGTCTCGTGTTCATAATGTGTTTCACATATCTCGTACTTAAGTAAATATGTGAAAAACCCAAACCATGTTATTGAGTTAGAACCCAGGACGAGATAATGCCAAGACTTAACGTATGAGGAGGTACTGTCAAGATTTTGGATAGGAAGGAGCATGTCCCTACGCCAGCAAGGTCATACCACAAGTTAAAGTTTTGTGGAGGAATCATGCTTTATAGAGGAAATAACACGGGAATTGGAAACTAAAATGAAAGCGAGGTATCCTCACCTTTTGAAACACACAGTATGTCACGTCCAATTTCGAGGACGAAATTTCATAAGGAGGGAGGTTGTAAGACCCCAAAATTTTTTAAATAAAAAGGAATTTCCTTTATTTATTATTTTGAAATAGTAAGGGTTGATTTGATTAATGTGGATAGTTAAGGGTTAAATACGCAAATATTTCAAAATAAGCAAGTGGTTATAAAATATTCATTATCGTCGGGAATATTCGTTTGGTCGTGGAATATTAAATGCTTTGTCCGGGAATATTCGTGCGACAATAAGACCATGTGTGGGCCCATAACGCAGAAAGCGATTGGATGAAGAAAACGCACAAATATAAGTTGTTTTTAAATAACGGCGTAGTTGTTGCCAGAATTATCTTTGTTGAATACCCGGTGGTTAAAACACACTAATACGCTGCGTTGTTGACGGGTTGATTGCGGTATTGCACCAATTATTGATTCTTACGTAAGAATGCACTACTCAATAATGGTTACGATAATTACTTGTTCAAATATTTTATTGAGTTAATAATTCTTTGTGTTGATATTTATATTCTTTGTTGTTTCAATAATTGTCATTACACGGTATTTTTTTTCATTATCGAAGCAATAATTCATATTATCTGAATAATATTATTAGATAACATTATTGGCAATGTCTAGAAAGTTACATCTAAGGAGAGGTTTGGTCACCTAATTGCGCGCCCAATGAAGAAGAAATTCTTATTGAAAGCCCCTCTTTCCTGAGGAGCTGCTCGTTGTCAATATTGTGATTACGTAATATTATTTATGAATAATTAATTATTGATTCATATGATGAGAAAAAATATTGATTTTATGTGGATATAGATGGAGAAAATTTTTATAGTGACAATTATTGAAAATTGAAATTTTATCTTTTTCGATAAAATAATTCATTTAAATATATTATTTTAATAATATATTAACTAGTGATATTTTTACAACGAATGTGGGATATATGAGTATACGAGGAGGAAGAGTATTTTTGTTGCAATAAATGTTTAAAACATGTTAAACATGTCGGTGGACCCCATTTATTGACTGAAATTTGATTATAGCCTGTAAAATCGACCGTTTGTGGATTTCTATCAATTTCCATTTGGAATTTGGAAAAACTTTCTTCTGCAAAGTTGTAGAGAATTGAATTTCCTATAAAAACTTGAGAGATTCGAATTTTCTGATGAAAGGGCTATTTATTATGAATTATTGAAGTTTTGAAGCTCCGAAATAATTGATTTTTTGAAAGTTTTAATTATTTATTTTATGAAAAACGTTTTTTCTTACTTTTCTAGAAGGTGGCATGTGGGAAATGCTAGGATCTGAATTCTAAGGTTGGCGTATGAAATTGATATATATATATATATTAATTTATTAAATTTTCCTTTGGTGTTCTAAGCAATTTCCTATAAATAGGTGCTTAGGTTAGAATTGAAAATCACACCGAAATGAAGTTTTCTCTCTATATTATCGGCGTATTCTTGTGAGTATTTTGAGTATACTTTGAGTATTGCTAGATCGTTGCAAGTTCCTTGAAAGACTATACCCTCAGATATTCTAGCTAGAAATCTTGATCTTTCGAGGTAAGGGATGTTATTTTCTTCTCAAATGATATTATTTCTTCAATATCATTATCTTTGAAATGTTGATCTGAAGTTTTTATCAAATTTGGAACTTTTTCATGTATAAGGTTACTATTCATGAGTTACTATTCACGAGTTACTATTCATGAGTTACTATTCACGATTCTTATTATTCACGTACTATTCATGAAGCGTGAAGATGTTTTTGTGGAATTTCTATCTTTTGGTGTCTGAGTTACTATTCACGTGTACTGGCACTATTCACGTATCTGGTACTATTCATATCGAAATAAAATTTCTTCTTTTCGTCTAAAACATCTATTCGGATACTAACTCGATTGTATCCATGTTTTGATCATTCTTGAATTTTACACCACTATGATTATTTTGAGGTATTTTTGGGCGTGGATAAAACCAAGTACGAATCCTTAATCCTTAATCCTTAATCCTTGTCATTTTGTTTCACTTTGGATTCGTTTCTTTAAAAAAAAATATTTTCATCATCCTCGGTCTTAAATGATGATATTATGGAATATCTTTGGCACAGTAGTGCAAAGATGAATGATTTCTTAAGAATATCTTTGGCCCAGAAAAAAGATGAATGATTTCGAAGAATATCTTCTGGCCGTAGTGCAAAGATGAACAGTGTTTAAATGAACATGACTAATCGATGAATATCTTTGGCTGTAGAGTGCAAAGATGAATATTTGATTCGAGATGTATATTGATTGATGTTACAGGGATAAAAGATGAGCGATGAACTTTTAAATTCATACATAGAAGATAGTAGTTTGCATTCTCTACTTAACTCTTCTAATGAATTATTATTTCATTGCAAATATTGATTTAAAATTTGTTGTCTATTGTATTCTATTAGATTTTTCCTGTTGAAGACTAACGATAATTTGTTGTATATTATCTTAGTCATAATATTCTTCTTGAGCTAGTTGAGCTCACCCTTTTCCTTTTTGTTCCATTTTTCTCGGGAGGCGAGAATATAAAAAGCAATTAGTCGGGTATGGAATGAAGGTTTTAGAAAGGATTGTTTAGTAGTCCTCACCATTTTGTAAAATAATGTATCAATAAATGTGATGAGGATTTATTTGAGTATAGATATTGTCTGAAGATAATATTTGTATTCAAACTCACAGATTTTACCGGTTGTAATAATAAAGTTGTAGTTGTTTCTGTACCATGTATTGACAACTCAGAATAGGTGATGTATACCTATTTTGAGGGCGTCACACTTAATAATCAAACCCAAGCTCCACCAAATACTTCGTTTAAGGACTTCAAGGCGGTGGGACCGCCAGGGTTTAAGGGTTCCATAAACCCAATCGAAGCTCAGACCTGGGTAATGGAGATGGAGAAGGTGTTCGATGTTGCTAGGTTAAGGAAGATCGTAAGACCGCCTTATGCAACATTTATCTTTGAAGTTCGCCGCCTATTGGTGGCAGACAAATAAAGTGAGAGGAGGTGAAGGTGTAATATCCTGGGAGAGATTCAAAGAGATGTTTTTCGAGATGTTTTTCCCGGCTAGTTCACAAAATCAGATGGAGGTTCAGTTTCTAGAATTAAAACAAGGGAATATGTCAGTAGCTGATTATGCGGCAAGGTTTAAAGAGTTGGCTAGGTTCGCCACGTACCAAGTACATACCGGAAGTAGAGAGGAAGGCGAGACAATTTGAGCAGGGGACCAAGCCACTGGTTGTATAGCAAAGTGTCAATGTTCCAATTGAACACTTTTCTTTGAGTGTTAGAGAAGGCCATACTACGAGGGTGGAAGCGATCAAAGAACGAAGTATAATCGGGGCGCGAAGAAGAAGAAGAGTGAGAAGGAAAGTAATAACAAGACTGGTGGGAGTAGCACTCGGGGTAATCATAGTCAGAAGAGGAAGTGGTCTGATAATTCGTCGGCTGGAAGTCAACAGGGGGGACAGAAGAAGAAGATCGAAGCGTGCCCAACCTACAGAAAAACTCATTTGGGAGTTTGTTTAAAAGGGAAACGAGTGTGCTACAATTGTGGTCAGGAAGGCCACATAGCACCCAACTGTCCGAACCCAAAGAAGGGTGCCTATTTCATATGTGGCTCAAAGGACCATCTTGCAAGAGATTGTCCTAAGAAGGGATCGGGAGGGACGAGTTCAGGAGGAAATACAGGAAATACTGGTGGAAGCACTCTGACAATCGCAGTACCAACCGCAACCAATCGACCGACAGCCAGAACGTTCAACGTGACAGTGCAAGATGCGGTGCAGTCTCGCGATGTGGTGTCAGGTATCATTCCGATCAATAAAGTTAATGCTTATGTGTTATTTTATTCGGGTGCTACTTGTTCATTTATATCCGATAACTTTGCTAAGAACTTAGAATTGCTCAAGGACGAGTTAGAATACCCCATGAACATAGAAATTGCGAATAGAGAAATTATCCCTGTTAAGTATGTGCACAAGAACTGTAGAGTAGATATTAAGGGTAATATCATGAACGTAGACCTTATCCCTATTCGACTTGGAGAATTTGATGTTATTTTGGGTATGGATTGGTTATCCAATTATGGGGCGATAATTGACTGCTAGAAGAAGTGTATTAACCTTATGACTCCGTCAAAGGTTGTGTTTTATGGTAGCAAGTCGCCTAGACAAGTGAGTTGTCTGACGATGATGCATGCCAGGAGATTGTTAAGACAAGGCTGTGTAGGATATCTAGCTTATATAGTCGATAGTCGTAAAGAGAATCCGAAAATTGATGAGATTCCAGTAGTGAGAGATTTCGCAGACGTATTTTTGGATGATTTGCCGGGACTTCCTCCAGATAGAGCAGTTGAATTCGTTATCGATTTGGCTCCAGGAACGGCCCTAATATCGAAGGCACCATACCGAATGGCACCGATAGAGATGAAAGAACTGATGGTCCAACTACAAGAATTATTGGACAAAAAGTATATTCAACCAAGCGTATCACCTTGGGGAGCGCCGATTTTATTTGTGAAAAAGAAGGATGGGACGATGCGGCTCTTAATCGACTATAGAGAACTGAATAAGGTCACGATTAAGAATAGGTATCCATTACCGCGAATCGACGACTTGTTCGACTAGTAAAGGGAACAAAGTATTTTTCAAAGATATATTTGAGAAGTGGTTATCATCAACTGAAGATGAGACTAGAGGATGTACCGAAGATAGCATTTAGAACACGATACGGTCACTACGAATTTTTGGTAATGTCATTTGGTCTAACGAATGCTCCTGCAACATTTATGGGCTTAATGAATGGAGTGTTCAAGCTGTTTTTGGATAAATTCGTAGTAATATTTATAGATAACATTTTGGTATATTCAAAAACCAAGGAAGAACACGAAGAGCATTTGAGGTTGACATTAGAGACATTGAGAAGAGAGAAGTTGTATGCTAAGTTTTCAAAATGTGAATTCTTGATTGAAAGAGTACAATTTCTTGGACATGTGATTGATAGAGACAGAATTTCAGTGGATCCCTCGAAAGTCGAGGCTGTGATTAACTGGGATCAGCCAAAGATGTCGTCGAAAGTAAGAAGTTTTCTTGGATTGGCGGGTTATTATAGAAGATTTATTCAGGATTTTTCCAAGATCGCAACTTCGCTGACGAATTTGACTAGGAAATCAGTGAAATTTGTTTGGACGGAGAAGTGTGAGGAAAGCTTTCAAGAATTAAAGAGGAGGTTTAGTTCAGCACCTGTGTTATCTCTTCCGGATGACACGAAAATTTTAATGGTTTATAGTGATGCATCGCATAAAGGACTTAGTGTGTGCTTTATGCAAAATGGCGAGTCATTAAGCGTGTGCGTCTCGACAACCGAAAGATTATGAGAAGGGGTATCCCACCCATGACTTGGAGTTAAATTGCGATAGTTTTTCTTTGAAAATTTGGAGGCACTATCTCTATGGGGAGAAGTGTGAAATATATACAGATCATAAGAGTCTGAAATATATTTTTACACAAAAAAACTTGAACATGCGTCAAAGAAGGTGGTTGGAGTTAATTAAGGACTACGATTGTGAGATTCTATACCATCCGGGTAAGACAAATGTGGTGGCCGATGCCCTAAGTAGAAATGGTCGGGAGAAATTAACGATGTTGACCGCTCAAGAGGAGCTAATTTTAGCAATGGAGAAGCTAGAATTGGAAGTTAAGTATCCTATGGAAATTAACGATAAACTATTCTAGATGCAAGCTGGTACAACTTTACTGGATAAAGTTAAGGAGGCCAACTTTAGGACAAAGAATGTGAGAAAGTGGAGAAGAAGATATCTGTAGGGACTGAACTGAGATTCAAAATAGACAGTGAGGGACTACTAAGATTTGATAGCAGAATTTGGGTACCGCCAGTACCAGAGATTAAGGAAGAAATTTTGAGCGAGGCTCATAACTCACGATATTTGATTCACCCTGGTAGTACCAAGATGTACCAAGATCTTCGACAACACTTTTGGTGGCCAAATTTGAAACGAGAGGTTGCAGAATGTGTTGTCAAGTGTCTGACATGTCAGAAAGTGAAAGCAGAACATCAGAGACCGAGTGGGTTACTATAACCTTTAGAGATTCCAGAATGGAAATGGGAACATATTACGATGGATTTTGTGGTTGGCCTACAGACAACTCAGAAAGGCTACGATGCAGTATGGGTTATTATTGACCGATTGACGAAATCCGCACACTTCCTTCCGATCAGAATCAGATTCAACCTAGATCAGTTGGCAAGGTTATATATGAAAGAGATTGTTTCAAGGCATGGAGTTCCGGTGTCAATTGTTTATGATAGAGATCCGCATTTTACGTCGAACTTCTGGAAACATCTACAGGAATGCATGGGTACACAGTTGCGAATGAGCATAACATATCACCCTCAAACAGATGGACAGAGTGAAAGAATAATTCAGACATTGGAAGATATGTTAAGAGCTTGTATAATGGATTTTAAAGGAAATTGGGATGACCATTTACTGCTTGTAGAGTTTGGTTACAACAACAGTTACCACGCTAGTATTGGAATGCCGCCTTATGAAGCATTATACGGTAGAAAGTGCAGAACTCCACTATATTGGGATGAAGTTGGCGAAAGACAATTATTAGGATCAGAATTGGTACAACAAATAGTAGAGATAGTCAAAGTGATTCGAGCGAGATTGATAGCAACCCAAGACAGACAGAAGAAATATGCCGATACACACCGTAAGAATGTTGAGTTCGAACCAGGTAGTTATGTGTTTTTAAAGGTCTCTCCTTGGAAAGAAAAGATCAGATTCAGAAAGAAAGGGAAATTGAGCCCAAGATTCATTGGATCTTTCGAAGTTTTGAGAAGAGTCGGAGAAGTTGCCTATGAGGTAGCCTTACCTCCATCTCTAGAGAATGTCGACAATGTTTTCCATGTCTCAGTCCTACGACCCTAAAAACCTGATTACAAGCACGTGATTGAATATGAACCCCTACATTTTGACAAAGACTTGTCTTACGAAGAAATTCCTGTTCAAATTGTCGACCGAAAAGAACAAGTTCTGAGAAATAAAGTAATACCTTCTGTTAAGGTAATTTGGAGGAACCACAACGCTGAAGAAGCTACGTGGGAACTCGAAGAGAATATGATGAAGAATTATTCTCATTTATTTACTTAGATTGTAATATGCGATTCTGGGGACAGAATCTTTGTAAGGGGGGGACAATGTAATGGGACAAATTATTGAGTTATGATTCTAGGGACAGAATCCTTTTAAGAGGGGAAAGATGTGACAACCGTAATTTTGTAAATTAATTTTAATATTTATTGGATTGAATAAATATTTTTCGATGAGTTAATTATTAGATTAAATAATTAATTGATGAAGTTATGGTAGATTAATTTAATTATATGTGTTATATTTATTAAATTAATGTGGAGAATTTTTATTATTCGAAGTATGAAATTATGTGAGCTTATTGAATTAAAAGAAATGTTTAAGAAGCCTATTGTTATTTTAATTAATTTAATTATTAATTAGAGATTTAATAATTTAATATTTTTATTAATGAGAAATTTAATTATGTGACTATGTGAATTAATGAGAAATTATTATATTTTATTTAAAATAAATTAAATAAGATATTAGATTTATTTTATAAAGAGTGTGACATTATTTAAAACTATATAAAAAAGTTTTATTAAATTAAATGATTTTTAAAACCTATTCTATCTAGCCAAACATGACACTATGGGAAGTTGAGGGCAGTTACCCATGACTGGGTAACTGACCACCAATGCGTCAGTTGATTTCATTTTTTTTCTAAATCTAATATTAAGCATAGAGAGATACAGAGAGAGTTGAGAAAATTTTGAGAGAGATTGGGAGAAACTCTGTGATTGAAGTAGAGAGAATTGTCAATTTATCTAATACACTTGGGTAATCTCTTCAACCTAATTTATATATTTTACGTCTTTTAAAGTTTTCATGAATATGGTTTTATTCATTCTGTAACTCTCTGAAATTGGTAAATTTTATTGTTATGAGAATATATGTAATAATTCGAGTTGTATGGCATGTTTTATATATATATTGTCTGTTTCCATATCATCAATTTCATAAGATTACAACGTATGATTATGGCTTGTTATTTCAAAAATTAACAGAGAACGTGATATGGCCATATGGCCTTATACGTGATTTTTATATGTCAAATATAATTTATTTTGAAAAATTCACACATTGATATGATTATGCATGTTAAAATGGACAAAATGAAACTTGAATGGTTGGATTTGGCTTTATAACGAATCCGTAGCATTAAAATACATATTTTTGTTTAAGGACTTCAAGAACATCAAGAACAGTTCAATTTGCATGCTTTAATTATGTGATTATGTGTTTTAATGGGTGAAAATCACTCCATAGATGTTAAGTATTGATTATTTATGAATTCTAGCATGTGGGTATGTCTAAATTCGTGTAAAAATAAGTTGCTTGGAAATTTTTAGTCGTGTTCTGCAATTTTCGCGAATTGTCGAAACTGAAACTGGAGTCTCGCACCGCGGTGCCAACTCCTAGTTCTTTTCATGCCATGGCACCTGCGTACCATGTCATAAGTGTCCTAAAGAAGGCAGCAGTGATGCAAGAATCAATAAAAAGTGGTAATATATATACACTTAGCGAAATAATCAAAAATGAGTTTTAAAAAGTGTACAAGTATGGAAATGTGATAGCAACTTAGTCTAATGATTATAAAGACTTGTTAGACCTATAATGAGATGTTAAAATAAATTCTTAACATGTCCATAACACAATTACGTGTGGATTGAATGATCGAATGTATAGTTAGTTTATTTTTTGTGAAGTCTTAATTTTACACTAAGTGTAATAATTGACTAAGTATAGTCATGAATTTGAGTTAAACAAAGAGTAAAGTTATGATGTTAGTACGTTATTATTGACTGGTATCATGAACATAATTGGTATGTAGGATTTAATTCAAAGAACGAGTTTGTTTAAGTGTAATCTACGCACGTGGCAAGTTTCTAAACCTTATCTTATTACATTGAGCAAGTTTTCTAACTCTACATTTACGTTGAGCAAGTTTCTTACCCTAAACTTTCGTTGAGCAAGTTTCCTAACCCTACTTATTATCGTTATATAAATTGATTAATTCATCTTTCGAAATCGAGCAAGTTCTCATTATTATTGATCAAGCCTGTCATGTATATTAAAGTTTATTAATCTTTAAGCATGATGTTGTTATACAATAATTATTCTATTGTATACCTTTTGAGATGTTATTCAAGTTAAATATTTATTTACTGTTAAACCTTGTTAGACTAGCGAACCCTTATTGATTCGACTACTCCATAGTTGATGAACGTTCTAAATTTCAGAATCCCTAGATGAATTATCCAAACCAAACTTCCTTTGGTGCGGACTCGAATGTCAAACTGAGATGAACAACCCTGTATGGGGGATTATTTACGCTTTAGCGTTAAGATATTAATGCAGATGATGGTACTAAGGGCTGATCCCACTAAAATGCGAGAAGAAGAGTCCATAGTCTTATGATCATTAAAGGTTTCAAGTAAAAACACTTGACAACCTAGGACATAGTTCAAGGTCTTATGACCCTCGAATTTCTTTTGATTCTTGTTATCCATTCTTGATTCAAAAGTTGAGCTTTATATCGGGTTATTATTTCTCTCGCATGTTATTATTCATTGTTATATTGTTATACTTGTGGGCAATCGTATTCACTCTTGCGTAATAATAACATTGCAGTTAAGAACGAAAGAGCAGACGAACCTTCCACTAATAAGGGCAAGGGCAAGGGCAAGGACAAGATTAGCAAGAAATGAAGACTGCTTTATTATTGTGGTTATGTAATGATGATTAGAATTGATGTTACTTAAGACTTAGTTGTTTATATTTTCCGCACAGATGATTTAAGGTTAGAGTAACCTGGGATTTATTTATTATGTAGTTGATGTAACCCCCTAAGGGGAGAGATTTTATTATTTATTTCTATCTATTGCATGGTTTGCATTTATTTATGGGTAGATAGATAGATGATGTTTGTACAGTGAACACCAAATCCTGTGGAAATGGAAGTACCGGATTTGGGGGTGTCACACATCACCCATCTTGAGTTGCCAAAAACATGGTACAAAATTCAAATATAACTTAATAACACATATGTCGTGTAAAATATGACAAAACTCAAACTAAGAGTTTTAATAAGAATATTGTCATCTAGACAATATCCACACTCAAAAGAGTCCTCATTACATTTATTTTCACACTATTTAACAGAATAGTGAGGACTACTAATACTATCATCTGGACTGTCACTCCATTCCCCGACTAGTCCTGGCTACGTTCTCATTTCCTGAGGAGAACAGTGAAAGAAAGGGTGAGCTCAACTAGCCTAGTAAGAAATATTATGACTAAGATAATGTAGAATAAATTATCGTTAGCCTTCAACAGTGTTAAACTGATAAAATATAACAAACATCAAGTTTAACTGCAGTGGAACAAGCAATCCATTAAAAGAGTCAAGTAGAGAATAAAATCTACTACCTTTTATGATTTAAAAGGTTTTTCATCACTTTTATCGCTGAGACTCAATTTAATAAATAATTCACATCTTCCCTGCATTACGGCCAAGGATATTCATTAGTATCACAACCACAAATTATCCATGCACTACGAACCAAGGATATTCGTGTATTCATCAATGGTCATGATCATGCCAACAACTGTCCATCAATGCACTACGGGTCAATGAGGACTTTTTCCATATCATTTGTAATATTACGGTCATAATTACACCGAATAATCCCTTGTCATAATCATGATACTTCTTTGTAGAGTAAAACTCAAGAATGCTCAAGAAGAATATTTCCATGAAAAGATACTGGATGAAGCGCAAATATCAAGGATATTCCACTAATATAATGGATTATAGAAGTCAAAAATTTAACCAACTGAGTATAACAAAGAATGGAATAATAAAAGAAATCACCAGGCATGCGATAGACCGCACAAACAGGTTATTCCAACATAATAATAAATAACGAAACCATGTCATGCGTAAACACACAGACAGGATGTTCCAACATAATAATAAATAACGGAACCAGGTCATGCGTAACACACAGACAGGATGTTCCAACAGAATAAGAAATAACGGAACCAGGTCATGCGTAAATGCACAGACATGATGTTCCAACAGAATAATAAAGAATAGAATAACAGAAGAATTTCACCATGTATGCTGTACTTCGCATAGACAGGTTATTCCAACATAATGATAAAGAATGGAATAACAGAAGAATTTCACCAAGTATATGGTAGCTCTCATGTATCTGAGTTATTCCAATGTAATAATAAATAATGGAATAACAGAAGTTCTCTTCATGAATAATAAAGAAATAATACCCCTTACCTTAGTAGGAAATTGGATATCGCAATATTGTAGTAACAGAAGATTCTTCTTCTTTCTCTCTTATTCGCTCTATTCTTTCTCGCTCTAAAGCTTTAGTGAATTCGTGAAAAATAATGAAGGAATGAGCTTCTATTTATAAGCTTGGTAGAGTAAGGGTAAAATAGTCTTTTCGCCATAATTCCGTTGTGGGGTCCACCAATGATTGTGTCGTCGTACGAATATTCCCCGAAAAAAGAATATTCCCCGACCAAACGAATATTTTATAACAACTTGCTTACTTTGCAAAATTTATAAATATTATCCACAACTATAACATTATATCAACTCCACATCATAATATTCAAAAATGATATTTAGAGAAAATTAATCTTTATTCATAAAAGTTGGGGTCTTACATAATGCAGAAACCTTTGTTTCATTTCCCACACATAGGAGTACTTATCTTTTTTTTTAGTTTTCTACTTCTGCTTAGTCCCATCATAAGTCTATATTTATGATAACCAAAGCCGGTATCCAATACCCAAGTAGAACCTTGACTTAAAAAAATATATTTTAATCATGAACAAAATTGTATTTGTAATCGAAACTTCACCAAGCCTCTTTGGTTAGCCTCTGCAAGATGCTTCTCGTAGTTTCCTTCCAGTGTCCTGGCTTATTACAGTAGAAGCAAACTCCTTACTATCCATATCAGTTTTGATCTTATTATCCTTTGTTTTTGTCTTTCCATTTACCTTCTTAGAATCGTTCTTCTTTTCAGAAGATCCTTTGGCCCCTACTAGTAAGACTTGGTCTTTCTTGGTTGGAAAGTGACTTTCAACATTTTTCAACATATTAAGCAAATCAGCGAGGCTGATATCTAATATCTTCATATGAAAAATTCACAACAATTGTGAAAGGAGTTCGGGAGTGAGTATAAGGTCAAATCTTGGCTCAACTCTCCATCCATGACAAAAATCGTTGTCTTAATTGATTAATCAAATTGATAATGTTAAGGACTTTTGTCTGTACTGTTGTGTCATCGATCATTCAAGATCGGAAGAGCTCCTTAGATATCTGATATCTATCAGTCCTACTTTCCTCACCATCAACTACTCGATGTACAGAAGTATAATAGGAGCATCCATAGTTTAATGCTAACGCTGAAGCTCGTTACTCATGGATGCGAGCATGATGCATTGAGCCAACTTTAACGATCCAAAAGTTTAAAGTGTAATATTAAATATTTATTGAATAATATAAATATTTATTTGATGTGCCTATTGGTGAATTGATGAAATAAATATTTATTTGATGTGATGGTTGTGAATATAAATTTGTTAGAGAATTTTTCTAAATTAAATTAATTTATAATTTAGAGAGCTGTAAAATTACATGAGATGTTATACTTTGTTGTTTTGATTTAATAAATAGTTTGTGATTATAATTATAAACTAAAGTGTTTATTAAAATAAATTAAAAAGGATTTAAATTAGTTTTTTTGCCAAACAAGGCTTAAGTATTTTAATTCTTTAAAAATTAAAGGGTTTTACCAAACAAGCCTTATGGATTTTGGTATTTCTAATTTTGAATTTAAATAAAATAAACAAATTAAATTAAAATAATAAATATAATATATTTATATTATATACGTTAGTAATTGAATTTGCAATTAGTAGTATTATTAAGCGTTATCAGTTTTATTTCTTACGCTTGAATACGAGTTGGTTTTCTTATTACGCATTCTATTTCCCAAGTTTGAGAGTATTGAGTTTTGTTAATGTTGAGAGAATTTGAGAGAGAATGATTTCATAGCAATAATTCTAGTGAGTTTAACAAGGATTGCAAGCAAATTCAAGGTATTTCTACACAACATTAGTATTATATATATATATATATATATATATATATATATATATATATATATATATATATATATATATATATGCATATATAGGTTTTACGACAAAAAAAAATTGCATGTTACGTGAATTTCATATTTTGAATTGTTGTTATATAAATGAATTGTGGTGATTATTCATGTTGGTGAAGTTTTAGTTTGTATATAAGCATGAAATTGTAGGCTAATTTTGTTCTAACAATAAAAATAATGTCAGTGTTTATGTTCTTCATATAGCTTGAGTAAGTATCAATTTTAGTGGCCAATTTGTATGTGAAACTATAAATTGACGCTTGTATATGGTAGTTCATTAAGAAACGAGCATAGCATAATTTGAATGGAGTGATTTGGTCAAGTAATGAATTCACAGTGATGATTTTTAGGATGAATATCAAGAAAATTGAGTTTTTCATGAAAACATGAAAATTGAGAAATTAAAATAGTTTTAGTTGTTGTTAAATTGTGCTAAGTGGTTGAATATGTTAGCAATCATGTTTATGATAGTTGTATATTTATTTTACGTGTTAATTTCACTGTTTGGTGGGTGAAATTTGTGTTTGTTGGGCTAAAGTCGACACTCACACATTAAATTTATCTCATGTTCTGTCTGTTCGAAGCATAAGTAGCAATTTGCATACCAAGTGCTTAAGGCAAAATGGCGCAATTGCCATTGGTCCTGTGCCTTTGTATGGCACAATTGCATACCATACCGGTTTGAGATTCTGGCTTCTGTTGTTACTGCAGACTTATGATAGTAACATAACATGGTCTGAAATTATGCTAGCATGTCAAATGTGTAATGTTAAGGTTAACAAAACATAGGGAATGGTGGTTAGTAATTTCAAAGTTTCAAATGATTAAGCTATGAACGTGTTGTGATATATCTTGGTTAAGTGTTGTGAGGATAACACTTGGATAATTCAAAAATGTTTATGGTAATATAAGACTTGTGCTAAATTATCAAGCCTAACTAGAAATGCGTGTTATGATGGAACGTGAATGTTAGTATATCTAATAGATGATGGTTCTAAAATTATGTGTAGGTGATCGTGAGTTTAATTTTATAGCTTACGCTTAAGGCAAGTTTATAAACCATGTCTTTTTACATTGAGAAAGTTTTCTAACTCTACACTTTCGTTGAGTTAGTTTTATTATTACATTGTGTAACTTTATTCTTTTTATTGAGCAAGCTTTTTATCTTAACTGTTATTGAATAAGTCAATTGTTCCTAAAATTTCATTCGAGCAAACTTTAACTCTAATGTTATTTGAAATTCTCATTTGGTTGATTCATTCGAACTTGTTTATAGTTAAGCAAGTTGCTTAAGTTCTATTCTTGTATAATGAACACAGTTTCTGAACTCTTGTCTCTATTATTGAACTGTTTTAATTCTTTGCATGAGTTAATACCATGTTGGGCAAGTTTTTAGTTTCCAGCTTTCTATCAGTTAATGTAAGTTCAGTAATTTCATTTCTAATGTTTTAAGACTCTAACCTTAGCTTATTTACTGTTCAAGCAAAGGTTAACCATTTTATTCATTTTATTGAATACTTATGCTCTATAGTTATTTTAAGCATGAGTTTAATATGTATAATTAGTTCACTATAATTCTCAATTTTTCTATGTTATGTTGTTATTAAACAACTGTTGTGTTATCAAACACTATTGATTCAACTAGTCCTCTAGTTGATGTTCGTTAAACTTCAAATTACCCTTGAAAGCTTATCTAAACCAAACTTTCTTTGGTGCAGACTTGTATTCTAAATACTGAGAGGAACAACCCTATTATTATTAGGGGATAATTTACGCTTACATTGAAATGTTTGTGCACAATACATTGTATGAAGGGCTGATCCCCCTAAGTACGAGGAGTCCATATAGTCTTACGACTGTGAAAGTTGGAGTTGAAAGATTACTCGCAACTGTGGACATAGTTCATAGACTTATGACCCTCAGTTAGATATATTCCATATTTTGGATTCTAGTTTTTGATTATCATCATTAGAGTACTATTCGGTTTTGATGAGCCTATTGTTGGCAGTTATTATTGTTATTCTCCATTTAATTCATTATTATATCCAGTGAGAAATTGTTTTGCTCACTCTTGCATATTTATATACTCATTGCAGCTAAAGTTGAGAAGGTAGATGAGCCTTCAACTAGCAAAGAAAAGGGAAAAATGTACAAGTGATGCTGATTTGTACTTTTGACTACTGTTATGATAACAAACTTTTAATAATGATATAATGTAATAATTTAATTCCGCACTTGAATGATGTTTAAATGTTAGATAACCTGGGATGTTTTTGAACTTAATGATGTAACCCTATTTAAGGGGAGGATTTATGATTTGAATATTATTTATTTGGGTAGATAGTATGAATGTATGGATAGTGAGCACCAAATCATGTGAGAATGAAGTACCTAGATTTGGGGGTGTCACACCAACTGTGCATCATCTTGCTAGTTTCTAAAAATAACAATTTCTTCCTCAAAGGCATTGTCTACAACCATTGCAGGGATAAACGTATTAAATATATAAGATAGCTTTTTAGCTGTGAGAACTATTCTCAAATTCCTTAACCAAGCTGTTTAATTCGGCCCGATTAAATAGCATCTAATATGCTCCGTAGTGATAGTAATTTGGACATTGTAAATTTTTGTAAATGAATGTGTAATTAACAACATTTTACCATACATTATTTTATTAATTACCAAAATAAACTAGGTCTTGTTTTAAATTGGTATCTCCCACTATTTTCTTCAAACTATATTACCCTCAATATATATAATTCGGCAATATCTAATTAAAGATATGCTAGTGAGAATAAGGATCCCATTTCAAATGTGTATAACCTTGTGTGTGCACAACAAACTATATATAAATAAATAGGTAGATAACTCTTGTCAATTACATCAACTAAGCAACTCCTTGTATTTTGCCTCTTAGATCATAGTGGTCAAGTGTGTGCACATCCGAACTAAAATGATCTAAGTTAAGTCATACCTAGTGGAAGAACCCGAATTTTTAGAAAATATTAAAATGAGAATTTAGTAAAAAAAATTCTGAAGGCATGAGAAGGGTTCGAATAAGAATATATATATATATATATATATATATATATATGTGTGTGTGTGTGTGTGTGTGTGTGTGTTTGTGTTTTGAGGTATGTGGTATGATGTTACATGGGGTAATATAAACTATGTAATAAGTGATTTCTGTGTTTAATAAATATATTATTATTATATATTTGTTATTTATTGAAGAGGCGAGTTATTTGAAGTAAAGAAGATGGATAGAAATGTATCTATCGATATTAAATAATTTATGTGAAATTATTTTATCATAGTAAGTTGGTGACATTAAATATCTTTGATAATCACTAATTTCTTGAGTATCTATACGAGTAAGTATCAAGTTTAAGGCAGTACAACCGTACCTTTAATGGTGGATGTATAGGAGCTAGGCTAAACGATTCCTTCAGAGAGCGGAGGTATATACGAATTAGTAACCGATCTAACTCATTGTGAAAACAGTGTAGACGAGACGGAAACTAATTTGTTGGTTGTTTGTGGGAAACCACTCAGTGTACTATATTGAATACTATTAAAGACTCGATGCGTTCTAGGTTTAGACTTGTATATATGTACGTTGTTGACGAGAGAAGAAAATTAATATACCTTTAAATTGGTTAGAGAATTATTAAGTAATTTGATACACGACGAGAAGTGAAGATTAAAGGAATGTATGTATGTGTTATATATATCTTGAATTATGGAAAGAAATTAGATAAGTATATGAGATCTTTATAGTTAACTAACTATTAAGGGAAATAGAGTTTGAACTTGAAGTTAATCTCTAAACTATTGAAGAATGTTGTGGTAGATGTTAGTTAACTAGTATAGCAAGTTAGTAATTTAAAAGCATGAAGTATTCATGAATTGAAGCTGAGGTTCTGCTCAAGCAGAACTTGTCTGCCTCTAAACTTGAGGTGGCGCAGCTGCACCACTTCCAATCTTATGACCAGGGTAGCTGCGTCGGTCTGTAGAAAACTCTGAGTAAGTTGTGAAAGTTTGATTTCAAGATATGTATACTAGGGAATCATATAAAGGTCATAAATGATGATTAAGTTCTCCATGAATGGATTAAGTTAGCAAAACAGGATTTGAATAAGAGTTAATTAATTAACCCGGAATAAATATTGGTTAATTAAGTGATATTATAGAATATTACATTATAAACCTAATTGTTAATTTAAATTTTTTAATGTTAATTAGGAAACATTAATCCTAAATTGCAAGCCTTAATGTGATTAGGGAACCCTAATATAATTAGGAAATCCTAATTTCTAATTTAGAAATCTTAATTTTCTATTTAAAACACTAATTAGAAGATCTTAGAAATTAATTTGCAAAACCTAAGTGTTAAAACCTAATGGTTTTTTCAAATGACAAGTATGCCATTAAAATGGTAAGCAAATGACTAAAATACCCTTTTTATAATTCTTCTATAGGATGGAGTGTGAATCTTGCAACGATCTTGGTTGGTTACCAACTATATATCTCCCATGTGCTAATAAATCTCAACAAAATCTGATATTAAGTGCCACCTTACCACCCATAGATACATTGCATCAAAATAAATAGATTAAAGAGAGAGAAAATTCACAAGCAAGCCCCATTTGTGATCTTACACTCAACCAAGCATCTCTCTCTCTAAACCCACGAAATCCATAAGTGTATCAATCCCTAGTATGGTCCTTAGCACCCCAAGAACAGATCATGATGATCAGATTCAAAATTGGACATTAAAGAGGTATAAAACCCTTACTTACTAAATCATTAAGATTTATGTTAATGTTGTTATTTGTTGTTTAGATTTGTGTTAGAGGGTGTTATTTAGTGATCAATGATTTTACATCATAGATCCATAATATCTAGATGCCAAAAAATGAGTTTTTAAAAATAGATCATGAACCCTAAAATGATGTCTGACAACCATATTTAAGGGCCTCCAGATATATGTGTTAGATGCTATGTGTGTTTAGTGTTATAGACTTGTTCTATGCCATGAGGAGAGTAGACTAGAAGTGGAATCAAGTCTATACCATGTCTAGATCTAAAGTTATGAGTGGTCAAACATGGTTGACCAACCATGAAAACTGGTTTCTGAAAAACCTAGAAAATTCCCAGATTTCCATAAAGTCTGACAATGACTTTTGAAGCCATAGATCTTGCTGATGTTAAGTAGTTAGACTATGTTGTCGTATTGATGTTGTTGTCTGACATATGGACTACACATCCATGCCTTTAGATCAACCAGATGCTTAAAAGAATCAAAGCTATGGAGGATCAAAGTCGGTTTGACCATCAGCCGGATGAATTTTTGGAAAACCCAGAATTCGTCAAGAACAGCTCCTGACAAGCACTTTGACCGGCTCAGATCTTGAGTTGGTGATTTAGTTAGAATGATTTAATGTGGTATTGTTGTTCCCTAACATCTCTACTACAAGATTTGATCCTTTAGACACATTAAGGAAGCATGGAATCCAAGATATAAAGCTCCAAAGTAGGTACATTGAACTGTTCTTCATTTCTGGTTTTTCTGGGCAACCCAGAAATGAAGAACATCCTCTGACAAGAACTTTGATGGCTCATAACTTTTTATTGTTATATAATTTGGCCATGAAAGTTGCTTGAGGTTGTAGTATTACATCAGTACTATAACATTAACACTTTAGCAAACCCAGAATTATGAATATCAAAGATCTATCATTGGTCAAACTTAGCACCCTGGTGTTTGACTTAGCAAGTTCTTGAATGGCTAAGAACACCTATAGCGATTGTTTTGTCGCTATAGACAAATTTAGGGAGATTTTATTTATAAAATGAATTATATTATTAAATAATTAGAGAAAAATGATTTTTAATTATGAAAAATTCATAATTAATTTCTAAAAATTATTTTAAATCCTAAAAATGGATTTTTAATAATTTAGAATATATTTCATAAATATCTTAATAATTTTAAATAATAATGATATTTAATTTATTTGTTTATTATATTAAATAAATTACTTAAAAATGATTTTAATACTTTAAAATCATTTGAAATTATATTAAAGTGTTACAAAATATTTTAAATTATTTTGAATGACTTTTAATATTTTGTGATGAATTTCATTAATAATTTAATATTAATGATAATTAATTTTTTAATAAATTTATTAATTAAATTATGGAAAATTAGTTTTAATGTTTTAAAAATCATGTAAAATGATTTAAAGGTTATAAAATATTCTAAGTTTTAAATTATAAATTTTAATATTTTGTCTTGAAATACATTAATATTTTAATATTAATGGTAGTTATTTAATAATGGATTTAATTATTTTAAAATCATTTAAGTGGGATATTAATGTATTAAAAATACTTTGTAATATTATGTTATATATTTCATTATTATTTGAAATTAAATAAATATTAATGATAATTGAATTAAGTGGTATTTAAATCATATAAATATGATATTAATGATTGAAAAATCATGATAAATGATAATAATCATTTGAAAATTATTATGAGCCTTTGAAAAATATTTTAACTGAATAATATATTATCTAAGATAATTATGAAGTGTTTAGGTAGATTCTTATGGAAAATAGGCTCGATGATTATCCGATTTGGCAATCAGGAGTTCGAAATTGTACCGAACTCAACTCAGACTGAAATAGTTTGACTTGAGATCATGTCGTACATGTTTTAGCGACTATGATGACATTATTCTAATTTGGAGATCGATATTTTTAATATTAGGTCTTAAGATGAGGCTAAGATAGATTGTGCAACAGTAGTCAACGATAAAGGCAAGTTTTCTTGAACTATTCTTTCAAATAGTGGTTAATCATTGTTGATTATATCACGTCTGTGAATTATTGATTCACATGTTGTGCATGTTGCATATGTTCATCAGGTATGAAAGGCTGATCACCTTCAGTACCATTTGATCCATTTGATTTATTCATGTTCATTATTGACCATTCATTTCATTATCTTGGTCGTTCAGCTATGAATATTTGATTCATGATATTTCACAATTATTATATTGTTGAAAGTTAGCCAGCTTATTGTTCAATCTTTTAATGTTAATTAGGAAACATTAATCCTAAATTGCAAGCCTTAATCTAATTAGGAAACCCTAATATAATTAGGAAATCCTAATTTCTAATTTAGAAAGCTTAATTTTCTATTTAAACCCTAATAGGAAAATCCTAGAAATTAATTTGTAAAACCCAAGGGTTAAAACCTAAGTGTTAAAACCTAAGGGTTGTATCAAATGACAAGTATGCCATTAAAATGGTAAGTTAAAGGACTAAAATACACTTTTTGTAATTCTTTTATAGGATGGAGTGCGAATCTTGGCATGATCTTGGTTGGTTACCAACTATATATCTCCAATGTGCTAATATATCTCAGCAAAATCTGATATTAAGTGCCACCTTGCCACCTATAGATACATTGCACCAAAATAAATAGATTAAAGAGAGATAAAATTCACAAACATGCCCCATTTGCGATCTTACACTCAACTAAGCCTCTCACTCTCACTAAACCAACGAAATCCATAAGTGGATCAGTCCATAGTATGGGCCCTAACACCCCATGAACAGATCATGATGATCAGAATCAAGATTGGACATTAAAGAGGTATAAAACCCTAACTTTACTAAATCATTAAGATTCATGTTAATGTTGTTATTTGTTTTTTAGATTTGTGTTAGAGGGTGTTATTTAGTAATCTATGATGTTACATCATAGATCCATAACATCTAGATGCCAGAAAATGGTTTTTTAAAAACTGATCACGAACCCTAAAATGATGTCTGACAACCATATTTTAGGGCCTCTAGATCTCTGTTATTTAGATGTTATTTGTGTTTACTGTTATAGACTTATTTTATGCCATGAGGAGAGTAGACTAGAAGTGGAATCAAGTCCATACCATGTTTATATCCCAAGTTTTGAGTGGTCAAACATGGTTGACCAACCATGAAAATTGGTTTATGCAAACCTAGAAAATTCCCAGATTTCCAGAAAGTCTGACAATGACTTTTGAAGCCCTAGATCTTGCTGATGTTACGTAGTTAGACTATGTTGTTGTATTTATGTTGTAGTATGACATATGGACTACACATCCATGCCTTTAGATCACCCAGATGCTTAACATAATCAAAGTTATGGAGGGTCAAAGTAGGTTTGACCATCAGCCGGATGAATTTCTGGAAAACCCATAATTCGTCAAGAACAGCTCTTGACAAGCACTTTGACCGGCTCAGATCTTGAGTTGGTGATGTAGTTAGAATGATCTAATGTGGTATTGTTGTTCCCTGACATCTCTACTACAAAATTTGATCCTTTAAAGACATTAAAGAAGTATGAAATCCAAGATATAAAGCTCCAAAGTAGGTACCTTGAACTGTTCTTCATTTCTGGGTAACTTAGAAATGAAGAACAACCTTTGATAAGAACTTTGATGGCTCATAACTTCATATTGTGATATAATTTGGCCATGAAAGTTGTTTGAGGTTGTAGTATTACATCAATACTATAACATTAACACTTTAGCAAACCTAGAAATATGAATTTCAAAGATCTATCATTGGTCAAACCTAGCACCCTGGTGTCTGACTTAGTAAGTTCTGGAATGGCCAAGAACACCTATAGCGATTGTTTTGTCGCTATAGACACATTTAATGACATTTTATTTATAAAATGAATTATATTATTAAATAATTAGAGAAAAATGATTTTTAATTATAAAAAATTCATAATTAATTTCTAAAAATTATTTTAAATCCTAAAAATAGATTTTTAATAATTTGGAATATATTTCATAAATATCTTAATATTTTTAAATTTTGATGATATTTTATTTATTTAATTATTATATTAAATTAATTACTTAAAATGATTTTAATACTTTAAAAATCATTTGAAATTATATTAAAGTGTTAGAAAATATTTTAAGTTATTTTGAAAGACTTTAAATATTTTGTTATGAATTTCATTAATAATTTTATATTAATGGTAATTAATTTATTTAATAAATGTATTAAATAAATTATGGAAAATTAGTTTTAATGTTTTAAAATCATGTTAAAATGATTTAAAGGTTATAAAAATATTTTAAGTTCTAAAATATAACTTTTAATATTTTGTCATAAAATACATTAATATTTTAATATTAGCGGTTATTTAATAATAGTTTTGATTATTTTAAAATCATTTAAAAGGGATATTAATTTATAAAAATACTTTGGGATATTATAAATAACTTATAATATTATGTTATGTATTTCATTAATATTTTAAATTAAGTAAATATTAATGATAATTAAACTAAGTGGTATTTAAATCATATAAATATGATAATAATGATTGAAAAATCATGATAAATGATAATAATTATTTGAAAATTATTATGAGTCTTTGAAAAATATTTTGACTGAATAATATATTATCTAAGATAATTATAAAGCATTTAGGTAGAGTCTTATGGAAAATAGGCTCGATGATTATCCGATATTATAATCAGGAGGTCGAAATATTACCGAACTCAACTCAGACTAAAATAGTTTGACTTGAGATCAGGTCTTATGTGTTTTAGCAACTATTAGGATTATGTGTTTAGGTTATTTTATAACTGTATTTAACAGTATTAACTGTGATGATATTATTCTAATTTGGAGATTAGTATTAATAATATTAGGTCTTCAGATGAGGCTAAGATAGATTACGTAATAGTAGTCTGCGATAAAGGTAAATTTTCTTGAACTATTCTTTCAAATAATGGTTAATCATTGTTGGTTATATCACGTCTATGAATTATTGATTCGCACGTTGTACATGTTTGATATGTTCATCATGTATGAAAGGCTGATCACCTTCATTACCATTTGATCCATTTGATTTATTCATGTTCATTATTGACCATTCATTTCATTGTCTTGGTCGTTCAGCTATGAAAATTTGATTCATCATATTTCATAATTATTATATTTTTGAAAGTCAGCCAACTTATTGTTCATTCTTTTCACCATGATACATCTTTTATTGAACTTAAACTTGTTGGGCAAACTTATTGCTCACCCTTGCTATATCATGATAAAAATTGCAGATTAGGACGAATACGTCTGATACAGGCAAAAACAAAGGTCATTATATGTCAGATAAGATATGGAATTCAGGTATAAGTTAAGGTTATCGACCTCGGGGATAATGTGTAAAGTTTAATATATAAACAAATTAT
This sequence comes from Panax quinquefolius, assembly GCA_020205615.1. NCBI lineage: Eukaryota > Viridiplantae > Streptophyta > Magnoliopsida > Apiales > Araliaceae > Panax > Panax quinquefolius. The sequence continues at coordinate 2,028,539 of JAINUW010000529.1, read as the reverse complement.
GTTTATATCTTTCCCAACATTTATAGAATTAGTATACTAGATTTGTGGTGATTGGGACCAAGATTTGGGGTTGCTACATTGCGTGATAGTGGCATGATATTAAATTGAATAGAAAGAGTTGATTCACTTATATAAGACGATTAATTAATATATGTGTTTAGCATAAAGGATGAATGAAATATGTTAATTAATATTTGATATTTTTAATATATTACATAGTATTATAATATATAAAAGGGTTAATATTTCGAACATAAGTGATTAATAAAAGAAGAAACCAATATAGTTATAAGTAATTATTGGCTAGAGATTGATACATTAAGTTAATACTTTACGTTGTAGTTAAAGAAAATTGTTTTGGAACAATTTATGGAAGAAATGAAGTGAAAGAATTATATTATATTAATTAGTGTAGTACATACTAATTATTTTAAGGAAATGTCTATTTGGATAAAGGTGTTATGAGTATAAGTTCATAGTATATAATCATTTAAAGCAATTAAATATTAAGGTAAAGTGTGTCACACAAAATTTATATTAAATAAATATTAATAAAACGTGGATTGAGGAAAAGCCAAACGTGGCCTAGACCCATAATATTTTATTAAAGAGATAATGAGCTTGAGTTACATAACTCAAGTAAATGAGATAAATGAGCCTTGTGTGGCCTAGAGTTAAACAAGATTGAAGGTTTAACTTGAATTATTAAAAGAGAATTAATGAAAATATAATAGATGATTGATAATAATCATTGTGATATTTATGTGTGATACGAAGTAATGGGTTGGGAATACCCAACTGAGTCATATTTAGCCCAATTAAAATATTATTTGGACTAGCCTAATGTATATGTGATATAAGATTATATTGGTGTATATTTAAAATATAAGTATACTTCCTATATACGGGTAAGTACATATATATGTGTCCATAACTTAATTTAATATGATAATGTTAAGTTATTATAATTAATTTAATAAGCTCAAAAGGAATTAACTTTATTAGATTGTAGACTATTTTACTGATAAGTTAGAGGAGTAATGTAATTTTCCCAATATCAGTGTCTCACATTATAAATGCCTTGTGATAGGCCATTAGCCTATCCTATTCCTTCTTCATTAAGTAGTAGAGCTGATAATTGCTGAACGTGGAGTTGGTTACCAAACTCCCTCAATCCACTGACTTCTTCTTCTTCCCTTTGGTTTAAATTTGTGGGCAAAGCCATTATTTGGACATTGATCTCCCTATAAATAGGGACTCCTCCATCTCAATTCTCGTTGGTTGAATTGTCTAAGAAAACTTAGTTATAGAGAGTTAGGAGAATTGGAGAGCAATTACAGTATTGAAGAGCTATACTTAGCATATTGAAGCATTCAAGAGGTGATGTTACTGACATTAATGCTCTTGAGTTCTAAGTTTTGTAATTTCTTAATAATAACAAGAAACAGTTTTTTTTTTGAGTCACAAAATTGATGGCTAAGGATTGTTCAAATCCATGAATTGTTGTCAGATACTGTTAATGCAGTTAAATACGAAAACAATGAAAGCTAAACAAACCAATTTGGTTTAGAAACGAATTTGTAGTGAATGAATTCGCTAAACTTTTCCAAATATAAAAATTTAGCATGCATATGAGTTTTGGATTAATATTTGGGTTAGTTAACGTTTATGTTAATTGTTGATTATTTGGTATGTTGTAGTTTTATGAGGTACAAATCCATAGAGTCGAAAATAGACTAATTTGGATGTGTATAACTCATGTTATGAAAATTGAACGGAGCATGGGTCTGAAAAATCACGAAGAACAGAACCTGGGAAGCCATTCTGCCTCACTAGGCGTAGCTGCACTACCCCCAAGGCCATTTTGGGTGCATCTGCGCTGCCCTAAGGTCATTTGGGGCTCAGTTGTGCCGGACACAGTGTCTAGTACGACTGCTTTGACCTGCTGTAGTAAGTTAGGCATAACTTTTTCATACGAACTTCGATCACTACTAGAAAATCGACCTATAGATCAAAAGACCGTCGCTATATGTTATAGCGACAGTCGGCAGCCGTCGCCATATAAGCCGTCGTTGAAACCTATAGTGACGGTCTTTTGATCTATAGCGATCGTCAGACCGTCGCCAGAAAACTACACAAAAACGTGCATTAAGCTTTATAACGACGGTCAGATAATATATCACGACCGTCGCTTTAGATGCTGTTGGCGCGAAATGTTTAAGTCTACTGCGACAGTCCTAATCGTCGCTATAGAAGATTCTGACACGAATGTTTTGGGTCTACTATAACGGTCGTGGTCGTCGCTATAGAAGTTTGGCACCAACAATTGATTTCTATAGCGACAGTCTTGACTGTCGCTATATCTTTTCAAGATTTTTTTAAAAATTACTTTTAGTATATAATATTTCTTATTTATTTTACCTGTTAACAAGTATAATTACATTCAAACCATACCATCCAATCTGAATATAATATTTAAAACTAAAAGAACAAAACAAATAAAGTTTAGTATTCAAAATTACAAATTAATGTATAATATCATCTAAATATACATAACCATCCAAAATATTGTTACTATTTATCAAAACAGTACATAACCAGTAGCACATCTAACATATTTTCACCCAAAATAGTGTTACATCTAACATATCTCTAGCAGCACGAGACATGTCACAGGTCCTCTATAGGATTATTTGATCCACTAATATCACCATTATCTCCTTCTATGGATCGATCCTATAAATTAATTATCAAGTGAACTTGTTAATCCATACAAACAGAGTGATAAAGCAAAAATTTTAAGTATAAGTGGAGTGAGAGAGAAACACCTGATTGTTGGAATGAGCATTTGGAACTGATGATTTCTTCATAAATTCTGTCATGATTGATAATATTTCATCCGCTTTCCTTGCAGTATCGTCTCCTTTTTCCCACACCTTTTTTAACTCGGATTTCAATTTTTGATTCTCATATTGTACCTCATTATTTGTGTCACGAGGCCCCTAAGTGTTTGTAGCTGTGGCACCAACTCCACCCTATCAAAGTCTACCATGTCACTCCGGTCCAAGCACTTGTGCAAGTATATCATTCCGTCCTATACTACTACTTTCACCAGTCGATTCCCGAGTCTTCTTTAACTTAATAATTTTTTCCTGTGAAAATATACAAGGCAAAATTTACATAACTTAAATATACAAGGTAGTTTAACATAACTTAAAGAAGAGTAACAATGTCACTTAAAGTAAGAACATAAGTTATCTTTCTTTTTCCTCTAAAATATATATAGATTAAGGACATTTATGACACTAATAACAGTTTAAAGATTTGCATGTAATCTATAATGACAATTTAGACTAGGTTATATAAGGTACAACAAGAAAGAGCTTAAACTACAAGTAACATAAACAACAGGATAAAGGGGCTGAGGTAAACATGAATGGAATGGCCACTCCTTAAGAATCTTGTAACATGACATCTGAACAATATATGTATAGTTTATAATAAAGGCTCCTGATACAGAGAGGTCTGTTGCAACTAGGCTTGCTAGGACATTTGGATACCTTGCACCTGAACATGCTAGTAAGAAAATCATAAAATCTTAATATCTATGTATATGGTTATGTTTCAAATTGCAGTTCTATTTTGAGCATAGTACCAATATATGTATAAAATATATGATATTAATATGCGAATAAAATATAATTTTCAATTACAGATTGTATGATTATACTCATTGTTGGAAAAAACTTTCTCAATTTCTACTGCAGGTTATTTGTCGTAAACCTTTGCAGCATTTTCTAACTTATTTTGCATCCTTGACAAATTTGAATAAAATACTTATATGTCTTTCCACAACTAGAGAAAAGTTGCATCAAGAGGACTATTTAATCTTAAGTATAGTTTATAATAAAGTAACATATTGTTTGTAACCATAGTTTGAAGTATGAGCTTTTTGGATTTTCATTCATAGAAAATTGGTCACTGAATACACAATAGTACACATTTTGCTAAAATAAATTGATGTATTCTCGGGGCCAAACTTATCTATAAAAGAAATGGTTTATTTTAATATTCTATAAAGCCTAAACCTTCAGAATGTGTTTCTCTTCAATTTATGTTATTTAGCATATGTAGCAAGACTGCATCTAGTATTTAACATTAAACTAGGAAATTGTGTTCAATATGCAATTCAAGACTTCTCTTCAATTTCTGTTCTTTAGCTTTGGAGTTGTGTTGATGGAACTTTTGACTGGATAGTAATAGTTATAACATGGTTGACATCCATTGCTTATGTACCAATAGTTCTAAACACAGTTGCACACCATGCAATCACTTAGTTACTCAAACCCTTAATCTAGAAAAGTGGGAAGCCTCTGCATTTGAACAATTTTGGGCTAACAATTTAAAAGCTGACCCTCGACTTATAGTAATAACAAGACCATATTCATTCTCAAGGATGTTCAAATAATCCATTGTCCTAGTCTTTATAACATGTTCTACAATGCCTTTCTCAGCACCTCCATAAAGAACATGATTACCTAGATTTGCAGTTATCTCAGACAAACTAAATGTAGAAGACTCCCAATAATGAATAGTTTGCAGGAATGAAAACATCCCATAATCTTCACATATAAAGAAATTAAGCATGATAAATATGTACCACATTCGAGGATGCTCCCGATAAAATTGAATTATCACTTCAAGTGTGGGATTGTATATACATATCCGCTCGGTTAATCTCTTTTTATTTATTTATTTGGTACTACAAATAAAACAAAAAATAGTACATATTTCAAGAAATACTCTATTCATAGAAGTCTAATACATGATTAATGACAAAAAAGCTTGAAATAACATCAAATATTACCAATTCATGCTTCTTTTTTGGAATTGATTTAGTTCCCAACATATGACCTACCAACATTTTTTTTCGATTTTCACAATTTTTTGTTGCTATATCCTGCATTGCATGTATTTATAAATTAATAATAATATATAACAATAAGTAAGAATTGATAATACATAAATTAAAATAAACACAACCTGTGCATCATCAGTTAGCCAATAATCAACCAACGCAGCCCATTAATTAGGATTTACTCGATCATTGTTGATAGTATTCGCTATCGATCTAGCACGGTCACCAGGCACAAAATTAATACGCTTTAAGTTAGACTTCCAATCTCTCCGCCTATTGATCATGATAGCCATCAGTTTTCTTTTAGCATTGGGGTTATCTGTGGTAAATCGTTTCTACAACAAACAAATTTACATATATATTAAATTACCTTCAAAGTGTTTAATGTCAAATTCTATAAAATACTATTGATTAATAACCTGAATTTCATCCCAAGCCCTTGTCATGTTACCCTTCGTCATATTGGACCATGTTGGAATACTTATTGGAAAAAATTCTCCATTGCGAGCAAGACACCCGAGAAAGGTTGTTAACTTATTGGCGTATCCCCCAACAGGTTGACCATTTGCATCATAAATTACTTTCTTGGGTGCATCGATATTCGACCATAACTTTTCTCCCATCGTTGGTCCACACTTCCTCTTAGGCCGAGAACCTAAAAAAGAGAAAGAATCAAGATATATGAACTAAACAAAACTGAAATATAACATGATTTATATATGTAAAAGAGTTTGTCAATAACACAAAGTTACATCTCAAATGACCTTTGTTAATTATACATACAAGTATTTTAGTGTTCATTGCTATTTAAAGCTTACTTTCATTGGTTTTTAGTCATGAATTTGCACAACACACCTTGTAGACCTTAAATAACTTAATGTACAACTTTCAAATGGTATACATAGATAATATAGGAACTCTATGCTGACTCACAACTTCAGTTGCAACATTTGACCATAGCAGTCCATATTTAGGCATAATGTTAGCTATAAATTTACAAACAGTCCATAATAGAACTCAAAAGAAACCTTTAGCAGTCCATAATTCATATAGTAGTTCATAATTCATATAGCAGTCCCAAGCATATAAGTTATATGCATTATCACATCATGTAGCTGTTATATAGTCTATATTCATGCTTTAGAACACACAAATGTAATGTCTTATGCTTTTGACAAAAATAGCCCATAGACAGTTCCATGAAGTTTTAAAACCTGATTTTGGGGGGGTAAATAGGCCCAACTATCATTTAGTTGTTCTGCGAGGGTGTCTTTCTGCAGTTGTTTATTATAGTAAAGAAGGATAGTTCCAAATTAGGATTATGAAAGATTATAATGTGAAAGAGTCTTGGATGTGACGCCCCCAAATCTAGGTATCTTCCAACCCGACAGATGGTGCTCCACGGTGCTACAGTTCACACAAACATTCAATTAAAATGCGTCAAAAGAATGAATATGTCTTATGTATATATTGAAAATCCATATTAACATTCCCCAGGTTCTTTATAACCATTACATTTGTTCTTGTCATAATATAAAATATTATCATTACAAATCTATGTTATTACATAGGTATTCTACGGGTTTGTCTTCGTCTTTCCTTTATCCTTGCTGGATCCTTTGGTCCGTTCGGTTTTAGCTGTGTTCATATGGTTCAAGCAAGAGTGAGCATGACTAGCTCAACAAGTACAACAATTCTATTTAACAATATACTTGAATCATACAAATCATATATCTTCAATAACTGAACAATAGTTATGAAGTACTATCGATAATTCAACATAGCACTTCTCTTTTCTTTAAAACATTTTACAATAACAATATTCAGTAAAACACCAATTCCAGTATAAGACCTTGAGCATCTCATACTTTATTTGAAAAGGACATCCCGACACAAAGTGCGTAAGTCCGATATTTCTTACAAGCACGTCTAGGTGATCAGCCTATAGTACTCTATGTTTATCAACACTACCTTCATTAAACGTATGTACGTTTAAGTTGTGGCCACCTCACGTGCCTGTCGTTTGATGACAAAACAGTTTAGCATACTCAGTCTTCATTTGAAAACCACACCAATATAACTTGGTACAACATTAACCATACATTGATAGATTGTAAGAAATCCAACATATCATAAGTCTAGCCAAAAGAATTGGCTTTGACTTCATCATACAATAATTCATGCGTAAGAATACATGAACCACTAAGCTTGTCTAGACTAAACATAGATAAGGGTTAGAATACTTGCCTTTAGCGTCTGTTACGGTTATTACACGTACACGTTAAGTCCTTAAGGTCTCTATAGTAGATGATCACATCACATAACACATTAGGTTATGAATAAACATGCATAATTCCTAATGAATCTTACCCTTCTTCTCAATCTAATCAGATATTAAACTTGTTACTATTGGTTCTAGCTTTCCGTTTATAATTCTCATTAATCTTACGTTCATGTTCAATTACTTATCTTTAATCTTTATGTATCATAATTAACGTTTAACAATGCCTTAAAAATGTTATGAATAAGTTTTACCTCATTGTTAATCAATTACCATTCATTCTATACATTCAAACCTTCTTCACTGTGTACTTTTATAAAAAATGTGCTGCCATTGATTTATCCTTATATAACTCGTCTTTGCAAAGACGGTTAGCAGTGAGCTGTGAGTTCTACTTGGCGCTTACTGGCGCCACACACATAACTCCTTGGGCTCGCTACTGGTGGTGTGAATCTGCAGATGAGGTCTAGGCATGGCAATTTGGCGCCAAGATTACCACCTTTAAGCCTTGGGCTGGCACCACGATGCCAGCTCTGTGCACCAGATAGTTGACAGTTTTAATTTGTACAACGAACTTCTCGGACTCCAAATTTGATCATTTTAAGTCCGAATTGGCTCGTTCAAAAGCCATTAGCTCACACATCACATACTCTACGTGTTCGTGCAAGAATTTTATATTTTCGACTTCGTTTACTCAAAATTCCCCTATTAGTTCATTTTTAACGAAAAGGATAAACGTCCGCGAACGTTTAACGCTCGTTTCTTCGTTCTAAGTCAGAATTCGGCCATTTTTGAGTCTACAACTCTATAATGCCAAATAAGATTTGATCCCATCAAAAACCAACCTTTCCGATCTCAATATCAAAATTCAACCTCTAATCCGAGAATTTCACGAATTTGACGATTATCGTCCAACCTTGAGAATTCCAGCATAGCTTCATTACTTATGATTTGATTATCATTCCAAAATGGACTCTATCCATCATATGAGCATTTCAACCTACATATTACATCAACTTATGTTCATGATAAGTTATGGCTTATTCTTCATGAGTTTAAAAATTATCAAAGTATAAACTATATATAGTTTCAATTCTCATGACTTATGATAGTTTAAGTCCTTTAACAAACATTCTTACATACTTTTAACACACCAAATTCATTCATGTAAACATGTTATAAGTCTTACAAGTTCTTCCTTAGTTTATAACTTATTCATGAACAAAGTGCTTATTCTCGACTTATTAGGACTTAAGTCCTTAGATTATTTATTCCTATCATTTCATTGCATACATGATCATTAATCCACACTTCTCTTATCAACCTATAATGGTAGAGATGTAAGACCAATGACATGAGATCATTACCTTTGTTGAACTATCTTCCTTCTTCTCTTTTCTAACAAATGAAAGTAGCTTATTCTCTCTAACCAATAAGTTAATTGTGTTGGATGAAAAAGAACAAGCAAATAATGAAATCCTAGCTTTCTATTTATAGAAAAACCAAAGTGAGGGCATATTAGACAATACACCAAACCCACCTCCTCACTATTCATATCCTCATCCGTAAGTAAACTTGCTTCCCACTTTAATTACTTGGTCATTACACAATTGTCATGGTCACCAAGATTACCAACATTAACATGGGTTGCCCCGTAGGTCACCCTAACCCATTGGATCCTAGATTGGCTTGGATTTAATTAACTTAACTTAACTTTATGCTTGTATTAATAAACTTACTTGGATTTCTCATCAACCATCACTTGGGCTTTAACATTAATTCTATTGGACTTACCATTTGCTAACCATCCTACAAGTCCAACTCAATTGGCTAAAAGCCTTATTACAAAATCTCTATATATTATACTCGTATTCTCTCTCGTATATTAATTCAAAATATACGATATTCCATCCTTCGTACATACTCATATAATTCCTCATATTATACTCGAATTCGTTACATCGTACAATATATACCCATCATACGATCATTACATTAACTTCTAACACTTTATTTCCCCTAACATTCTCGAATTATGTCCGCATGCGAAAAATTACGTTTTCCATACTTGAATTATTATTTCATAATCCTACTCACTTCGATATTCTATCATTACGCATTTCTCGGAAGTTCAAAAATAATTCCTGAGCAGAAATCGATGAATAGTGTTTTTCGTAAAATTCCTCGGAAAACAATTATTTTCGTCTTGAAAATTCAAACACTTTAATTCTCTCACGTAGTCAAAATACTACTAATTTCTGATGTTTCTAGGTTAAAGAACGACATTCATCTTACTAACATGTAATAGTAATAAGTCATATAATTTTATTCATTATTTTATTAAATAAAATTATTTTACAAATGATCCGAATTTCTCGATCGTTACATTCTTCCCCCCATATAAAGATTTTGTCCCCAGAATCTTGTTTCACTTTACGCAAACAATCGAGGGTAATCCTTCCTTATCTTTTCTTATAATTCTCACATTGTTTCTTCTGCATCGTGGTTCTTCCATAACACCTTTACGGAAGGTATGACTTTGTTCCACAGAACTTGCTCTTTTTCAATCAATAATTTGAATCGGCATCTCTTCGTACGTTAAGTCCTTCTCGATATTAATAGGCTCATACTCTATTACGTGCTTATAATCTAGCTTATAAGGATGTAACACGGATACGTGAAACACATTATGTATTCATTCTAAGTCTGGAGGTAATGCTATTATGTAAGCTACCTCACCTACCCGTTTTAACACTTCAAAAGGTCGTATAAACCTTGGACTTAACTTTCCCTTCTTTCCAAAGCGTATCTTTCCTTTTAAGGGAGATACCTTTAGAAACACGTAAGAGCTTACTTCAAACTCCCTATTTTCTCGATGAGAGTCTGCATACTTATTCTGTCTGTCTTGAGCTTCTACGAGACACATTCGTATCAACTTTACCACATCCACTGTTTGCTGCACTAATTCTGGCCCCAACATTCGGCGTTCTCCAACTTCATACCAACACAGTGGTGTTCTGCATTTCCTTTCGTATAAAGCTTCGAAAGGCGACACACCTATGCTTGCATGATAACTATTGTTATTCGCAAACTCTACTAATGGTAGATGATTGTCCCAACTACCCTTGAAATCTATGACGCAAGATCTTAACATATCTTCTAACGTCTGAATTGTTGTCTCGCTCTGTCCATCAGTTTGTGGATGATACGCCGTACTCAGTTTCAACTGCGTTCCCAACTACTCCTGCAGACTCCTCCAAAAGTTCTCGTGGATCATGGATCATGATTTGACACAATCAAAACTGGTACTCCATGTCTGGAAATTATTTCCTTAACATAAAGTTTAGCTAACGTGTCCAAGTTATACTTGACCCTAATTGGCAAAAAGTGAGCCGACTTCGTCAACCGGTCCACTATTACCCCAATTATATCATACCCTTTCGTTGTAGTTGGAAGTACCACCACAAAGTCCATCGTGATATGCTCCCACTTCCACTCTGGAATCTCAAATGACTGTAACAAGCCACTTGGTCATTGATGTTTGGCCTTAACTTTCTGATAAGTCAAGCACCTACTCACATACTCGGCTATTTCACTATTCATGTTCGGCCACCAAAAACTCTGTCGAAGGTCTTGATACAACTTAGTACTCCCAAGATGAATCAAAAACCTCGAACTATGAGCCTCTTGTAATACCTGCTCCTTTAATTCCATCTCATTCGGAACCTAAATTCTTCCTTTAAATCTCAATAACCCCTCATTATCAAGACTATACTTAATATCTTTTTTATTGGTTAACCGCTCCTTTACCTGGTCACACTCATCAGTTTTGAGCTGCACCTCCTTGACACTTTCTACGATGGTAGATTGAATCTATGTCGCAAACAATATTTGCCTCAATTCACTTGGAAACTTCACTTTTTCCATCCTAGCTATCTCCATTATTAACTCAGTTTGAGACGTTAACATAGATAACTTCTCCAGACCCTTCCTACTTAAGGCATCAATAATTACATTGGCTTTTCCAAGGTGATACAGAATTTCACATTCGTAATCCTTTATCAACTCCAGCCATCCCCTTTGTCTCATATTCAACTCCTTCTGTGTGAAGATATATTTTAGACTCTTATGGTCTGTATATATCTCACATTTTTCTCCGTAAAGATAATGTCTCCATATCTTTAAGGCAAAAACTACTACAGCCAGTTCCAGATCATGAGTAGGGTAAACTTTCTCATAATCCTTTAACTGCCTTGATGCATACGTAATGACCTTGCCATGCTGCATGAGCACATAACCAAGTCTTCTATGCGAAGTATAGCTATAAACTATGAAATTTCCTGTGTTATCGGGTAATGATAAAATAGGTGCTTTAGTCAACCTCTTCTTCAGTTCTTGAAAACTGTCCTCACATTTATCAGTCCACACATATTTCACCGTCTTCTTTGTCAAGTTTGTCAACGGAGTAGCTATCTTTGAAAAATCCTGGATAAATCTCCGTAAGTATCCCGCTAATCTTAGGAAACTCCGCACCTTAGTCCGCTAATCATGAAACTCCGCACCTTCACTGGATCTACTGAAATCCCATCATGGTCAATGACATGACCTAAAAACTGTACCTTCTACAACAAAAATTCAAACTAAGTGAATTTCCCATACAACCTCTCCTTCCTTAGTGTCTCTAACACTATTCTTAGTTGTTTAACAAGATCTTCTGGCGTCTTAGAATAGACTAGAATATCATCGGTAAACACTACGACGAACTTGTCCAAATATTGTTTGAACACTCTATTCATCATATCCATAAATGCAACTAGTGCATAAGTCAATCCAAATGACATTACCAGAAACTCGTAGTGACCATAACAAGTTCTGAATGCTGTCTTTGGTACATCCTCCTTCCTAACCTTCAACTGATGATACCTAGTCCTTAAATCTATTTTAGAAAAATACTTAGCCCCTTTTAACTGATCAAAGAGATCATCGATCCTGGGCAATGGGTATTTATTCTTTATCGTTAACTTGTTTAACTCTCTGTAGTCGATACAAAGTCTTAACGATCCATCCTTTTTCTTGATAAACAATACCGGTGCTCCCCACAACAAAACACTCGGTTATATGTACTAGAAACTGGTGTCACTTCTGGCACAATATCTATTACAAACTCGGTCTCCCTATCCGGTGGAAGACCCATCAATTCACTTGAAAATACATCCGCGAATTCTTTAACTATAGGTATTTGTTCCATGGTTGCAAACACTCTCTGGGTATCAACAACATAACATAGATAACCTACACATCCCTTCCTCAATAATTTCCTAGTTTGTCTCATGGTTAGACAACAAGAACATCCCGACGATCTATTCCCGTAAAATACTACCTGAGGTTGTCTCAACATTCTAAGGTTCACACATTTCTTTTGACAATATATAATTGCCCCATGGTGTACTAACCAATCCATTCCGAGAATTACATCGAATTCTCCTAACTTTATCGGTATTAAATCTATCGATAATTTACAACCTTGTATATCTACGCAATAACTCCTATGAATAGTTTCAACAAGAATTATCTCCTCATTTGCTACCTTAATATTTAAAGGTATAGGCAACTTTTCGGGAAGTTATGAGTGGGATTCATACCCGCGAATGGGATACTTTATGACTTAAATACTTGCCTGAATTCGTAGTTTTTATGTAGTTTTATATGATAATTGTGTTATTGTGCTTAACTGATGAATTCCAGGGCTCTACAGTACTTTTCCTGCTCTAAAAGGGAAAAATGGTCATTATTTGTGCACTCATGCCATGCATGCCCAATGCTGTTGTGATAAGCGCCGCCACCCCTGCCCTTGATGACATCAAGACAAGCAAGTCATGGTAAGCACTGCTCCTTCTTTGGCTCGAGGCAGCAATGTGAGTCTCAGTGTCCTAGATTCTAATATGGCACCGCAGCGCCATCTAAAGCTTGGTGGCCCGTTCCGCGGCGCCACCTCCGGTTCCCAGACAACCAGAGCCTTTTTTGACCTAGCAAAAAAAAGGAAGGAAAAAGTATATAAAAGGAGAGAGGGAGACTACACATGATAGAGGAGAATAGAGAGAGAAGAAGTCTAGAGAGTAGTTTTAGCTTAGGATTTTATTTTCTTCTGTAATTTCTCTTCCTTTCTTAGATGAATGTTGGTAAATATAGATTACTAGATTAGGGATAAGTTTGGGTCTCTTTGGAACATCAAGAGCAATGAGCTACACGGACTGGAGAGCTTGATTCGAGCAGAATGCTTAGAGATTGAAGGGCCTTGACAGAGTTTCTTCTTATCTATGTATTTTCTCTTATTCTGTAATCCATAAATTTTGTCTTTATTGCTACTTGTATTTTATTGAATAGCTATGAACTGAATATTTGCTCTAAGGTTATAATGGAACCATTTGTTATTTAAATTGACTATTTCATCTCTTTGGTTGGCACCATACGATTTAGTTTGATATATTTATGCTTAATGATTCTCGCTAAGACATTAGCGATGATTTTGGTAATTTACATGATATCGACAGAAGAATTGTAGATTTACACCTGAATATATTAGCATGTGATTGTGGGTTTCGAATCCATAAGTTGTGCGTAGAATAGACATATATTTGTGCCCCACATGCGACCTACTTGAGAGCTTATGCTTAAATCCTTATTCCAATCAATTCGCATAGACATATGTACGGTTGTATCTAGTTTGGGCGTTCTTTTCTGTTCTATTCCTTATCGGGTGGATCTGGAAAGGATATGTTCATACATACCTCGACAGAGGTGTATGAGCACTTGTGTGTTCTCGATCGACAAATTATCGTGACCATTTAGACCATAGAGAGAAGGGTAGCAAGTTTGATGAAACATAACACGCCAGGTGTTCGATAGAATGCTTGAGTGGGATGAAGTTGTAACCTTAGCTTGTTGTTCCTTAGATTACCATTCGTTATTCATTTACTTGCTTTGATAATTAGTTATGCTTAGATTAATCACTCTTTCATTTATTACTGTTTGAATAAGACTTTAGCCATATAAAGTCGGTATTTGGTAAATATTAGTGATAGTTCTTCGTGGGTACGACACTCTACTTATCACTATATTACTTGTTAGACCGCGTATACTTGCGCGTGTTTAGTGATCGGTTTTCTGACTAACAAGTTTTTGGCGCCGTTGCCGGGGAACTGTTATTCTAATATTGTCCAATATTGATTTCAATCAGTTTAGTCTTACATTGAACATATATATATATATATATATATATATTTCTTTTATTTGTTTGATCTTCCTTTCTTTTGTTTTTAAGTTTACAGATTATGGATAATCAATGTTATCAATAGCTTTATGAGTGGACGACGCCACCAAGCTCGGAAGAAGGACTCGAGAAATTGCAAGTTCAAATTGCCAATGCCTTGAGGTTTTCTGACAATCTTAAGTGTCAGTCCACTCAGAATGCCTACTGTCAGGAACGAGCTGACTTTGAACCGATCTCCTATCATCCAAACTGCCAAGGTTATCCAAACTCTTGGGACTACAGTCAAGAGCAATATCATGATCCGAATCATGTCTCTCAACTTGAATATCAGTCTTCGCCGCACTATGAGTAGACATCTTAGCCGAACAAGAAATTTTCTAAGTCTTCAACACGTGAAGAAGAGAACCGACTTGAAGAGCTTCTCACCATCTTTATCGAAAGAAATGAGATTCGGATGGCAAGCCAAAAGCCGCATTGCACAGCCTTGAGAATCAATTGGGGCAACTCGTCAATGTTATCACAAATCCACCGCAAGGCAATCTTTTGGTCTTAATTGATCTCGACGACGAAGCAATAGAGTATTGCATGGTGGATACGCAAGGAAAATGCGATGAGTCTCACATAGATATTGAGGGAGA
Organism: Panax quinquefolius; assembly: GCA_020205615.1. Classification (NCBI taxonomy): domain Eukaryota; kingdom Viridiplantae; phylum Streptophyta; class Magnoliopsida; order Apiales; family Araliaceae; genus Panax; species Panax quinquefolius. The sequence goes on along the minus strand of JAINUW010000529.1, from coordinate 2,013,432 downwards.
TGTCATAGTGCAAACTAACCGATCTGTGGAGTCTGAAGTTGAAGACAAACGGAGCAACAGTGGTGGTATAGTCATTACTGATCCACAATTAGAAACCACGCTCCCGACTGTGAAAATCCTAGAGGGCCCAATTGAGCATGAAGAACGCTTTCAAATTAATGAAACAGGCGAATTAGTGGATAATTCCAGTGGCAAGCGATTCCTTGTGCCGAAGGATGACTGGATGGATGACGGGCAGAAGAATGGCCAATCTTCAATGTCGGCCAATACTTTAAAGGAATTGACGAATAGGTGGCATGCAAAGGTCATTTTTGCTTATGAGCTAGATTGAACGACATCAATATAGTCAAGCTGACGATTTTAAAACAAGCACTTGATGGTGAGGCACCCCCATCTCGGTATAAATTTTATCTGTTTTCTTTACTTATGTCTAGTTTACTTTGTGTCTGTTTGCCTTAGTTGCTAACATGGCTGCCAGATTATGCATTAATGCTTTTGTGTCTATCATCTGCAGGCGGCATGTTTATTTTGTTGTATTGCGTGTTATAATAGTGTTTCAGAGGTTTTTAGTAATGTATAATAACCTTTGTAGTGTAGTTTTTCTTTTTTCCTTGACATGTGCAGATAACAGATAAAATATATCAGAAATTTCACCTCGTGTCGCAGCGCCATCGAACAAAGGGAATGCTGCGATCGTCAGCATACGCCACAGCGTTCCTCACCTCATCGTTAATCCGCGTCGCAAATACCCACCCAAGGAAGAACGGATCGCATTGCATGCATGCCCACGAAGAAACCTCAACTACTACTAACTCGCGTCGCGGTGCCAAGTACATAATAACATCTCGCGCAGCAGCGCCAGAAGCAAAAATATGTTTTAAAAACTGTTATTAGCAATAGTTTTAGCCAGCAATTGCCATTTCGTCTCTCCACTTCCTCTCGACGTCTCTCGACACCATAGCACAAACAGCCCCTGCACCATATCCACTTCCTCTTGACCGTTTCTCATCTACAGCCTCAACAAAAACCTAGAGCCTCCATCAATTTGCTCGTCAGAGTGAACATTCATACGAATTTTCACCTAGGGTTTTCTCACTCAAGGTATTATTTTGTTCAATTGATAAAGTATTTTGATCAAATTATTGGATTTGTTCATCTCTTGCTGTGCTTTTCTTCTTGATTAATTTGGTGATTTCCACTAAAAAAAATCGGGTTAGAGCACTTTCAAACAAAGTTCTGTCCAAGTTGGTTTTGAATAGTGCACTCAAGAAGTTTGACAAATTGCCAGAGAGAAGAAATTGAGTGTTTTGGGGCTCTTTGATATTGGATATTGTTGGGGTCTTCTTGGCCTAAGTTTGGGGGAAGTTTGGGCATTGCTTAGGACTATTTTTGCATAAACCTACTGAGACTTCTATCATGGCACCAAAAAGGCAACGCTTGAGCGTAGGAGGGTCTTCATCGTCCGCTGCACCACCACCCACGGGTTGGGACAGAGCCAAATTTATCAATGAGGAGGCCTGGAAAAGCTATAAAAGTTCTTTCGGCTCACGCAATCTGATTCCTTAGCGGGGGTTCAGGCCGAATAGGAAAGATGGTGAGCTAAACACTATGATATTGGAGCGGCATTGAATCAACTTCACAAAACCACCCATCTCAGTAGTTGTATCTGTGGTTCGGGAGTTTTATGCAAACGCTAGTCCCGAAGGCCCGTCTGTTGTTCAAGTTCGGGGGAAGCAAGTGGCGTACAACAGTCAGGCCATCAATGCTTTGTACGGAACGCCCAACTATGCGGGCAATGATTACATGCAGTCGGGACTCCACAGTTATGATCTTGATGATATCATTAGGCGGCTTTGCAAACCCGGGACTGAGCGGAAGAAAAATGATTACACGGAGTAAATGACCAATTTCCCGTCTTCGGCACTCAGTCGCTATAAAAAGGCGTGGTTTGGCTTCATTTGTGCCAACATGATCCCCACCCGTCATTTTAGTGACGTGACTAAGAAGAGGGCGATCCTGCTTTTAGCTATTTTCACGGGCCTACATGTGGATATTGGTGTGCTCATTCATGACTCCATTCGGAAGGCAATAAAAAGTACCATTGCTGCTGGACTTCCTCATCCATCATTGATCACTATATTGTGCAAGCAGGAAGGTATCCAGTGGAGGCCCAAGGAGATAGCCTCGTCACCGATGACAGTCATTGAGCACTTGACTATCAAACGCTACTATGAGTGGGACGGGGAAGAGTCTCATGCCAGAGGCGAGGGATACGGGACGCTTAGAGTGCCACCTCCTTCAGCAGACCCAGAGCCTTCTCAAGCACCTGAGGCAGGCACAACTAGTCAGGGTCTTTTGGTAGACATCATGGCATCCCTCACCCTACTACATCAGAAACAGGATGCTGAGGCACAAAGGCAGCGGAGGCATATAGCAGCAGTGGCTCAGAGGCAGGAGATAATGATGTAGTACCAGGCTGAGCTAGTGAACACTACGAAGAGCATCTACACAGACTATTGTGGCGAGAGCACTGAGTTCACCCCATACCAATTTCTAGAGCCTCCTGTCTTCCCACCTTACCCTCCACCATCACCGCCCGCCGAAGCTGATCAGGACGCAGCTGATGAGGATGAAGCCGATGCCGCTGCTGAGTGAGCGATCTTCAAGGAAGCCCTCTTGTATTAAATTTCTTTATGTTTAGCAATGAGGGCATTGCTCACCTCAAGTCTGGGGGTGTTTTTGGCTTTAATCTATTTATTTTCGTACTGCCATGTTAGGTTGCCAGACTTTAGTACGTTATTATGTTTTTATTTATCAGTATTGTGGTGCAGTGTTTTGAACTGCGGGACTATGTTTGAATTTTTATCATTATATATGCCATGAATTTTTTTTAGTTTTATTTATTTATGCTTTGATTATTTTTCGCATGATTGTGGTTTATAGCCATCTTTTTGGGGCTTATATAGTTTAGATGCTTGTGCCATTTGAATGGCCTTTTTCACCCTATTTTGAGCTTCTATTTAGCAAGGGTGTTATAGTTATCATTATTTTTTTTATTATGGCTGATGACAAGCACCAAGTTTTATGGTCTATCTCTTAGAGTCGTGACATGCATGTATGAGTTAGGGGTTTTTCATTTGATAAGTTTAGACTGTTATTGATCTGTCCTTCTAACAAGCACCGACCAACTATGTTAACAAGTAATTTTCTTTTTCAATTAATAAGTTTAGACTGTTATTGATCCGTCCTTCTAGCAAGCACCGACCAACTCTGTTAACTAGTAATTTTTTTTTTCAAAATTTAGTTCGCCTGTTTATTGTTTTGAGCATTTGTTCACTCTTATAAATTTTCATTTTTACAAGGTAATAAAAGGCTTAGACATTTTTTACAGTTATGGATCTTGGATTCGTGCATGTTTAGATATAAAAAAAATATATTTATATAATAAATTGTTATTGAAGATTGAATATTGAAAGTCTTGCAGTGGGTCGAGATGGAGCGTAAAACACACTCGCCCATAAACGCAGGACTGATATTTAGATGGAGCATAAAATGCACTCGCCTAATAATTTTCGGTGCTCGTAAAGTCTAATTTGGCTTATGTTGATTACGTGGCCTTAGCTACTTGAGTTACTAGAATCTTAGGGGTGTTCTACACCTAGTGCCTTAAATCCATCTGGTTTGGGAGTCACTGATCAAAAGCTCATTAATGGGTAGTTCTGATTAGCCTAAGGTAATTAAGGACTGTCCGAGTCTGGTTTTACAGTCTTCATGCTGGAGTCTTTTGATCCGTTATTTCACTTGTGTCTTATTCTTAATGCTTGTTGAATGTTTAAGTTGTGGAGTGTGCATTTTTGTATTAATAATCGACTGTGCGAACTTATTTTGAAGCTATGATTAGTCAGGACGGTTGGTCTCCACACACACACACAGAATGGATCGAATACAATCTTATGCTTGAAATTGATTGAACCCTTATTCATGTTTGTGATTGCCATGTTCTCTTGGAGTAGCGTTATGCTTTGAGGCCATGATGCTATATTACAGTTTTATTTGTCGTTTCGCGTGTGTTTTACTTTTGTTATGTGTTTTAGATAGTTTGCTCGAGGACAAACAAAGACTTAAGTTTGGGAGTATTTGATGAGTGGGATTCATACATGCGAATTGGATACTTTATGACTTAAATACTTGCCTGAATTCGTAGTTTTTATGTAGTTTTATATGATAATTGTGTTATTGTGCTTAACTGATGAATTCCAGGGCTCTACAGTACTTTTCCTGCTTTAAAAGGGAAAAATGGTCATTATTTGTGCACTCGCGTTGCGGCGCCAATGCCAAGCATATTGGTCACTCCGCAGCGCCACCCCCTGGCCCCTGATGACATCAGCACTGCGCCACGGCGCCATTGCTCCTTCTTTGGCTCGCGTTGCAGCGCGAGCTCCGTGTCCCAAATTCTAATATGGCACCGCAGGGCCATCTAAAGGAAGGAAAAAGTATATAAAAGGAAAGAGGGAGGCTGTACATGATAGAGGAGAATAGAGAGAGAAGAAGTGTAGAGAGTAGTTTTAGCTTAGGATTTTATTTTCTCCTGTAATTTCTCTTCCTTTCTTAGATAAATGTTTGTAAATATAGATTAGCTAGATTAGGGAGAAGTTTGGGTCTCTTTGGAGCATCAAGAGCAATGAGCTACACGGACTGAAGAGCTTGATTTGAGCAGAATGCTTAGAGATTGAAGGGCCTTGACAGAGTTTCTTCTTATCTATTTATTTTCTCTTATTCTGTAATCCATAAATGTTGTATTTATTGCTACTTGTATTTTATTCAATAGCTATGAACTGAATATTTGCTCTATGGTTATAATGGAACCATTTGTTATTTAAATTGACTATCTCATCTCTTTGGTTGGCACCATATAATTTGGTTTGATATATTTATGCTTAATGATTCTCGCTAAGACATTAGCGATGATTTTGGTAAATTACATGATATCGACAGAAGAATTGTAGATTTACACCTGAATATATTGGCATGTGATTGTGGGTTTCGGCTGCATAAGTTGTGCATAGAATAGACATATATCTGTGCGCCACGTGCGACCTAATTGACAGCTTATGCTTAAATCCTTGTTCTGATCAATTCGCATAGACATATGTAGGATTGTATATAGCTTGGGCGTTCTTTTCTATTCTATTCCCTATCGGGTGGATCTGGAAAGGATATGTCCGTACATACCTCGACAGAGGTGTATGAGCACTTGTGTGTTCTTGGTCGAAAAATTGTCGTGACCATTTAGACCATAGAGAGAAGGGTAGCTAGTTTGATGAAATATAGCACGCCAGGTGTTCGACAGAATGCCTGAGTGGGGTGAAGTTGTAACCTTAGCTTGTTGTTCCTTAGATTACCATTCGTTATCCATTTACTTGCTTTGATAATTAGTTATGCTTAGATTAATCCCTCTTTCATTTATTGTTGTTCGAATAAGACTTTAGCGATATAAAGTCGGTATTTGGTAAATATTAGTGATAGTTCTTCATGGGTACGACACTCTGCTTATCACTGTATTACTTGTTAGACCGCCTATACTTGCGCGTGTTTAGTGATCGGTTTTTCGACCAACAAGTTTTTGTCCTAATCGTCTAGAAAAATCACATGCTATAAATGAACAAGTAGCAGCTGAATAAAACCACACGTAAGAATTTATTTCGTTGATTGGAATAATACCTGTGACTACGTCCCCTGGTGAAACTGCGTCTTGGATTGTCATGTTAATTAATGATACGACTCATCGGCCTACCCAACTGCGCTGGACCACTAATATCTAACTTACCACTATTAGTTCTATGATTCCCATCCGTCCCCTTCTTTGGGGAATTTTTTGCCATCTGGTCAGTTGACCCACACAGAAAGAATGCGTGGTTTTTTTTTTGGACTTGGACAGTTAGGCGAAATGTGCCCCTCTTGTCCATAATTGTAGCATACGGCCTTCCCCTTGAGACAGACTCTAAGATGAGTCTTCCCACAGGTTTTGTAGGCCTCCATTCTTCTTTTTGGATCTCTTTGCTTTACTCTGGTATTCCTAGAGTTGAACACTTTCCTCTTATGTCCGTCGCCACTCCCGCTGGCTCCTTCTATCTTCACTCCCCCATCAACCTTCCCCTTATTCTTCTTATCTTTGTGGTACTGGCTTAAAGCCTCGCTACCACCTTCGGCGATTATCGCCTTATTTAAAATACTCCCAAATATAGTACTTTGAAACATAAATATACGGTTGTAGAACCAGGGTTTCAAGCCCTGCTCGATCCATCGAGCTTTCTTAACCTCAGTGTCCACTTGGTGTGGAGCGAACCTCGCTGTAAGACCCCAGCTTTTATAAATAAAGATGAATTTTTCTATAAATATTATTTTTGAATATTATGGAATAAATTTGATATAATGTTATAGTTTTGGGTAATATTTATAAATTTTGCAAAGTATGCAAGTTGTTATAAAATATTCGTTTGGTCGGGGAATATTCTTTTTGTTAGGGAATATTCGTACAATGGCTCAATCATTGGTGGACCCCACAACATTATTGTCGGATTGAGAAAACGACAAAAATATTTTTATAAAAATAACTATGCGGAGGTGTTACTGCTTAAACCGCTGAACTACCCTTGGTAAAAATACGATGTCTGGCGTGGTTGCATAGTAGCACACGGTATTGATTATTGATGCTTACGTGAGAAGTCACTCAATATGCTCAATTATTACTTCGATAATTCTTTGCATCATATCTCTTATATTATTGATTCAATTATTGTCACAAGATCATCCAGATAATATGTTATAGTATTAAATCAATAATTGAGACGACAAGTTATAAATGATTAATAATTATTGAAAGATTAAATATGTGTTATGATTTGTGGTAAGTTTGATTATTTTATGGGGGGGCTCATATGTCATCATCTAAGAGTCTCTTCATCAATAGTATTTACCTTCACAATAGTAATTACCCTTGTGAATAGTATTTACCTTCGTCGATAGTAATTACCCTTGTGAATAGTATTTACCTTCGTCAATAGTAATTATCCTTGTGAATAGTATTTACCTTCGTCGATAGTAATTACCCTTGTAAATAGTATTTACCTTCGTCAATAGTATTTACCTTCGTTAATAGTAATTACCTTTACCAGACGTCGAACCACTTGTCGTTTCACATTACAAAGCGCCGAACCACTTGTCGTTTCACATTACAAAGCGCCAAACCAATTAAATCCGAGCCACTTGCCTTTTCACACTAAGCGGTGCTAAGCTAGAAATCTTCTATAAATAGAGGCCTAGGGCTTCATTATTTTTCACAAATTCATTCAAGCTATAGAGAGAGAAAGTATAGAGAATAAGAGAGAGAAAGAAGAAGAGTATTTTGTTACTACACCGCCGCAAAGATTCAATCTCCTACCAAATGTAATCGGTGTTATTCTTTCTTATTCATGAAGAGAACTGTTGTTATTCCATTGCTTATTATTACATTGGAATAACTCGTATAAGTGGTTTACCCTATACTTGGTGACATTCTTCTATTATTCTGTGGAACATCCTGCTCGTGTGTGTTTACACCGGACCGGTTCCGCTCTTTATCATTCTGTTGGAACATCCTCATGCATGTGTTTTACACCTAACCGGTTCCGCCTCTTTATTATTCTCGTTGGAATATCCTATCTCGTGTGTTTTACACCGGATCGGGTTCCATCTTTATTATTCTGTTGGAACATCCTCATCGGTGTGAATTTCACCGACATGGTTCCGTTATTTATTATTCTCATTGGAATAACTTTTCTGCATGCGGTCTATCGTGCATGCATGGTGATTTCTTTTGTTATTCCATTCTTTATTATACCCAAATATTTAAAACTTTGACTTCTATACTCCATGAAATTAGTAGAATATCCTTGATATTTGCGTTTCATCCAAAGATCTTTCATGGAAATATTCTTCCGATCATTCTTGAATTTTACTCTACAAAACAAAGATTATCATGTTGACAATTTGGACGTTAATAATTCTGGATAAAATAATTCTTGAACATGTTTTATTGAATTCTTATATCATTGTCATCATCCTCATGTTTATATTTTTTGAAAGTCATCTGTGGCCTGTAGTGCATAGATGGACTTGGTATGATTATGACCAGAGACTATTCGGTGTAATCATGGCCGTAAATGTTACAAATGATGTGATAAAAAATCCTCGATGGGTAGTAGTGCATTGATGGACAGTTGTTGGCATGATCATGACCATTAATGAATACACAAATATTCTTGGCCCGTAGTGCATGAATAATTGTGGTCGTGATACTAAAGAATATCCTTGGCCGTAATGCAGGGGTGATTCGATGATGTGGAATATTTATTAAAGCTGAGTCTCAAATATACAAATGATGAAAACCTTTTAAAACCTAAAAGATAGTAGACTTTATTTTCTACTTGACTCTTTTAATGGATTGCATATTCCGCTGCAGTTAAACTGGTTGTCTATTGTATTTTATCAGTTTAACATTATTGAAGACTATTGATAATTTATTCTGCATTATCTTAGTCATAATATTTCTTACTGGGCTAGTTGAGCTCACCCTTTCTTTCACTGTTCTCATCAGGAAATGATAATATAGCTGGGACGAGTCGGGGAAACGAGTGATGGTCCTGAAGATAGCATTAGTAGTCCTCACTATTCTGTAAAATAGTGTGATAATAACTGTAATGAGGACTTTTTGTTTGAGTTTGTATAATATCTAGTAGACGATATTTGTATTTAAACTCACAGTTTATGTCGTATTGTACACGATAGTTATGTTAATAAGTTGTATTTAAATTTTGTACCATGTAAGTGGCGACTCAAGATGGGTGATGTATACCTAATTTTGGGGGCGTCACAGTTGGTATCAGAGCTTAGGGATGTGATCCCTGGCTAAGATGTGAGAATAGTACTAGGAGGGGAGAGACGGGGAATATCTTCGCTAGTATGACCTACCTAAGTTTATGTGCTATTTTATTGGTTGGTCAGAAGATAAGGATAATTTGTTACATGTCAATTAACCTTTTGTTTTGTGGCAGTATCTAAAAATGACATCTGAGAATGTTGAGAATAGCAATGGAGCGCAGGCGATCGTTGATTCACCACATATCAATAATCAAGATAATGTGCATCGAAAGGCGACAATCCTCATGCAAACAACAACACCGACCAAATGACAAATGATCAAATGTTCGTGAGGCTTTATGCAATTTATGCAACAAAGAAAGAGAGCGACTCATTCCCAAAACGTGGGTGGAAACACGGAAAACTCTCTGGGCGGTCACCGCTTAAACAATTTAAGGAGTGGGACCACCGAAGTTTAAGGAGAGCCAAAACCACTTCAAGCGGAAGCATGGATAAAGCAGATTACCAAGATATTTGATGTCTTGGGATGCTCCGAGAGCAAAGGTTCCTTTCACGCCTTTATGTTGCGGAGAGGCGGATTCTTGGTGGGAATCGGTAAAAACGTACTCAACCAAATTGTCTTGAAGATATCTTGGGAGAAGTTCCAGAGTCGTTCAACGACAAATACTTTCCCCGAAAGTATTCGCCACATGAAGGAGGTGGAGTTTATCAAGTTGGAACAAAACAATATGGCCGTGTCGCAATACGAGGCAAAATTTGCGGAGTTATCACGGTTTCAAATCCCCACTTGGTGGATAATGAAGAGAGAATGGCGCGAATGTTTTTAAGAGGTTTGAAGCGGAGATACGTCAACATCTTATTTCTCATAAACCGTGTTTGTATTCGGATGTTGTAAATAGGGCTCGATTAGTGGAGCGCGATAATGAGTCAACGAACTAAAAGAGAGCAAATTAAAGCAAAATTATAATACCAAATGAGAATAGTCATCGGGCGGTGACAACAAGCGTGGAGGGAATCAATGGGCGGATATGGTAACCACTTCCGGTGGTAATCGGGCAAAAACAATAAGAATGGACATTTCAAGAAAAGGAGATTCAACAATGATGGAAAGACGTCGACACCAAAGACCCATTGTTAAGGAAGGAGAAAGACCACCTATCATATGCTTCAAATGCGGAGGAGAGGGACACATCGATCAAATCAAGCGTCATGTCAGTCCAAAGCATGTTATAATTGTGGAAGAGAAGGTCACTTAGCTCGATTTTGTCGTTTCATCAAGACAAATTCAACCTAGGATGGAGGCACCAAAGGCCATCCCGTAAAATTCAAAACCGTGGTCTGAGGGAGAGTATTTGTTGTGACCTCCCAAAGAGCAAGGAATCCGAATGAGGTCATCACGGGTAAGCTTATCATAAACTCTAATGAAGTCTATACTTTATTTAATACCGGTTCTACCCATTCTTTTATTTCTCCTACTTGCGCTCATCGATTAAATTTGACTCTGGAGAAATTAGACTTTGACTTATCTGTGGAAACTCCATTGGGAGAAACCTTCATTACATCCACTGTTTATAAGTCTTGTTTGGTTCAAATCGGTACCCTCACATTACCTGTCGATCTTATTTCATTAAAAATACTTGCATTTGACGTGATTCTAGGGATTGATTGGTTAACTACTTATCATGCAAAAATTGATTATTTTCGTAAGGTTGTTAGCTTTCATATTCCTAATCAACCTATTATGCTTAATTCAAACGACCAAACCATTAAAATCAATCACGGTCATCTCAAGCCATAAAGCTATTCATTTATTGAAAACGGATGTCAAGCTTTCTTAGCTCATGTCACAGATTTAAATAAAAATACGCCGGGTTTTAAACGATATTCCTATTGTTAATAAATTTCTGACGTATTCCCAAGAACTTCCCTGCCCTACCCCGGAGCGTGAAATTGAATTTTGTATCGACCTTGAACCCGTTACAAAACCTATTTCCAAAGCCCCATATCGAATGGCTCTATTGAACTTCGTGAGTTAAAGACCCAACTGCAGGAATTGTTAGACATTGGCTTTATTCGTCCTAGTACTTCTCCTTGGGGAGCTCTCTTCTTTCATTAAGTGAAGAAGAAAGATGGGAGTATGCGACTTTGTATTGATTATCGGGAGTTGAATCACGTCACCATCAAAATATAGGTATCCATTGCCACGTATTGATGACCTGTTTGACCCGATTGCAGGAGAGCAAATTCTTTTCAAAGATTGATCTTCGTTCCGGATATCACTAATTGAAGATTAGAACCGTGACATTCCAAAGACGGCTTTAAACTTCGATGCGACGGCATTATGAATTCCTAGTCATGTCCTTTGGATTGACTAATGCTCCTGCCGCCTTCATGGATATGATGAACCGAGTATTCAAGAATATTTAGATCACTTTGTGGTCGCTCTTTATTGATGACATCCTTATTTATTCCAAAAGTCGTGAAGATCATGAGCAACACTTGAGGTGACACTCCAAAAGCTTCGTGAATATAAGCTTTATGCCAAGTTGAAGAAATGCGAGTTACGGCTTGAAGAAGTAGCATTCCTTGGGCACGTGGTATTAAGTTATGGAATATCTGTTGACCCAAAGAAAGATTGAAGCTATTCAAAGTCGGGAACAACCTAAATCGATGGCCGAAGTACGTAGCTTTCTCGGTTTAGTGGTTATTATCGGAGATTCGTGGAAGGATTTTCTCGAATCGCTATTCCATTGACTTCACCGACTCGGAAAAAGACACAAAGTTCGGTTGGAGCGAAGAATGTGAGAAGAATTTTCAAGAACTCAAGAGGAGACTTATTTCATTTTGTTACGACAATACCATCCTGCTCTTGAGGGATTTGTCATCTACATGATGCTTCGACAAAGGGTTGGGATGTGTTCTTATGCAACATGGAAAAGTTATAGCCTATGCCTCGCGACAACTCAAAGAATATGAGAGGAATTATCCTACTCATGATCTAGAGTTGGCGTTGTTATCTTCACACTTAAAATGTGGAGGCATTACTTGTATGGGGAGAAAGTGGAGATCTTTACGGATCATAAAAGCCTCAAATATTTCTTCACTCAAAAGGAACTCAACATGCGACAACGACGTTGGCTTGAACTGATGAAAGATTATGATCATACCATCCAATACCATCCCGAAAAGCAAACGTGGTAGTGACGATTGAGTAGGAAATCATATGCAAGAAAAAGTGCGATATTGTCAACGCAAAGGCCCATTTTGTGTGACTTGCAAAGGATGGAGATAGAATTAAAGACTCTGTGGACGCATGTGATGACAAATGAGTATATCGAGTAGAACCAGAGCTTTTTAATTGATAAAGTTAAAGTCGCTTTCGAGCTACTGGACACGGAGTGATGCGTATGAGGAAGAAAGTGCAAGAAGGTGCTATCTTAGGAAGCAAGAATCGATGAAGAAGGAATACTTGAGTCAACTCCGGACTTTGTGTTCCTAACGACCACGATTTAAAGTATAATATCATGATGGAGGCGCACAACACACCATTTGCAATCCATCTCAGGAGTACCAAAATGTATCATGATATTCATCATACATTTTGGTGGAGCAATATGAAGAGAGAGATAGCATTGCTTATCTCAAGGTGTCTAACTTGTCAACGAGTTAAAGCGGAGCATCAAGTACCAAAAGGTCCATTGCAACCACTTGAAATTCCGAAATGGAAGTGGGAGCACATTACCATGGATTTCGTTATCGGTCTTCCTAAGGTTTCTCGAAGGAATTGATGCGATTTGGGTCATTGTTGATAGATTGACCAAGTCTCGATCATTTCTTCCGATACGAGAAACTTATACACTTGAACGTCTTGCTCGTATGTACATAAACGAGATTGTAAGACCGCATGGTATCTTAGGTATCCATAGTTTCTTATCGAGACCTAAGATTCACTTCACGATTTTGGGTTAGTTTGCAAAAAGCTATGGGCGCAGACTTACGATTTAGCTCGGCATATTATCCTCGAGACGGACGGACGATCGGAGAGGACTATTCAAACTCTTGAAGATCTATTAAGACTCGTGTCCTTGATTTCAAGGGGAGTTGGGACAAGTTCTTACCATTGGTGGAGTTTTCCTACAACAACAGCTTATCAAGCAAGTATTGGCATGGCTCCATTCAAGCATTGTATGGAAGAAGAGTGTGTCGTTCTCGGTATCTTTGGGATGAGGTGGGTGAAGCAACATTGTTGGGACCGGAGTTGGTACGTATGACTACGGAAAAGATTCAAATGATCCGACAACGATATAAAAACCTCACAAAATCGACAAAAGAGTTATCTTTGATCTTCATCGAAAGGACGTGGAATTCGATATAGGAGATCATGTGTTGTTAAGAGTTGCTCCATGGAAAGGAGTTACAAGATTTGGAAGGAGAGGAAAACTTAATCCTCGATTCATCGGTCCATTTTTAATCCTCGATCGAGTAGGAATGTGGCCTATAGACTCGCTTTTACCGCCAAATATGTCTCGTGTTCATAACGTTTTTCACATATCTATGTTACGTAAATATGTGAAAGACCCGAACCATATTATTGAGTTAGAACCGGACGAAATAGCGGAAGATTTGACGTATGAAGAGGTTCCTGTTCAAATTTTGGATAAGAAAGAACATATTCTACGCTCCAAGGTTATACCTCAAGTCAAAGTTTTATGGAGGAACCACGATGTTGAGGAAATGACTTGGGAGTTAGAATCAAAATGAAATCAAGGTATCCTTACCTCTTCGACATACCAGTGCATCGCACCCTAATTTCGAGGGCTTAAATTTCATAAGAAGGGAGGTTGTAAGACCCGAAATTTTATAAATAAAGATGAATTTTTCTATAAATATTATTTTTGAATATTATGGAATAAATTTGATATAATGTTATAGTTGTGGGTAATATTTATAAATTTTGCAAAGTATGCAAGTTGTTATAAAATATTCGTTTGGTGGGGAATATTCTTTTTGTTAGGGAATATTAAATGCGATGGCTCAATCATTGGTGGACCCCACAACATTATTGTCGGATTGAGAAAACGACAAAAATATTTTTATAAAAATAACTACGGAGGTGTTACTGAATTAAAAGCTGTTGAACTACCCTAAGTGGTAAAAATACGATGTCTGGCGTGGTTGCATAGTAGCACTAAGTATTGATTATTGATGCTTACGTGAGAAGTCACTCGGCTATGCTCAATTATTGCTACAAGAATTGTTCTTTGCATCATATCTCTTATATTATTGATTCAATTATTGTCACAAAGATCATCCGTATAATATGTTATAGTATTAAATCAATAATTGAGACGACAAGTTATAAATGATTAATAATTATTGAAAGATTAAATATGTGTTATGATTTGTGGTAAGTTTGATTATTTTATAGGGGCTCATATGTCATCATCTAAGAGTCTCTTCATCAATAGTATTTACCTTCGTCAATAATAGTAATTACCCTTGTGAATAGTATTTACCTTCGTCAATAGTAATTACCCTTGTGAATAGTATTTACCTTCGTCGATAGTAATTATCCTTGTGAATAGTATTTACCTTCGTCAATAGTAATTACCCTTGTGAATAGTATTTACCTTCGTCAATAGTATTTACCTTCGTTAATAGTAATTACCTTTACCGAGACGTCGAACCACTTGTCGTTTCACATTACAAAGGCCGAACCACTTGTCGTTTCACATAACAAAGGCCAAACCAATTAAATCAAGCCACTTGCCTTTTCACACGGCGGTGCTAAGCTAGAAATCTTCTATAAATAGAGGCCTAGGGCTTCATTATTTTCACTTAATTCATTCAAGCTATAGAGAGAGAAAGTATAGAGAGAATAAGAGAGAAAGAAGAAGAGTTTTTTGTTACTACACCGCATAGATTCAATCTCCTACCAAATGTAAGGGGTGTTATTCTTTCTTATTCATGAAGAGAACTGTTGTTATTCCATTGCTTATTATTCTGTTGGAATAACTTTTGTATAAGTGGTTTACCCTATACTTGGTGACATTCTTCTATTATTCATTTGGAACATCACATGCTCAGTGTGTTTTACACCGGACTGGTTCCGCTCTTTATCATTCTGTTGGAACATCACATGCATGTGTTTTTACACCGGACTGGTTCCGCTCTTTATTATTATTCATTGGAATATCCTATCTCGTGTGTTTTACACCGGATCCGGTTCCATCTTTATTATTACATTGGAACATCCTCAGCTTGCAGAATTTCACCCGACATGGTTCCGTTATTTATTATTCATTGGAATAACTTTTCTGCATGCGATCTATCGCATGCATGGTGATTTCTTTTGTTATTCCATTCTTTATTATACCCAGTTGGTTAAAACTTTGACTTCTATACTCCATGAAATTAGTAGAATATCCTTGATATTTGCGTTTCATCCAAAGATCTTTTCATGGAAATATTCTTCCGATCATTCTTGAATTTTACTCTACAAAACAAAGATCATGTTGACAATTTGGACATTAATAATTCCCGGATAAAATAATTCTTGAACTTGTTTTATTGAATTCTTATATCATTGTCATCATCCTCATGTTTATATTTTTTTGAAAGTCATCTCATGGCTTCAGAAGTGCATAGATGGACTTGGTATGATTATGACCGAGAGACTATTGATGTAATCATGACCGTAATGTTACAAATGATGTGATAAAAAAATCCTCGATGGTAGTAGTGCATTGATGGACATGATTGTTGGCATGATCATGACCATTAATGAATACACAAATATTCTTGGCCCGTGAGTGCATGAATAATTGTGGTCGTGATACTAAAGAATATCATTGGTCAGTAGTGTGAGGGGTGATTCGATGATGTGGAATATTTATTAAAGCCGAGTCTCAAATATAACAAAGATGATGAAAAACCTTTTAAAACCTAAAAGATAGTAGACTTTATTTTCTACTTGACTCTTTTAATGGATTGCATATTCCGCTGCGCTTAAACCGGGTTGTTCTATTGTATTTTATAAGTTTAACATTATTGAAGACTATTGATAATTTATTACGCATTATCTTAGTCATAATATTTCTTCTTGGGCTAGTTGAGCTCACCCTTTCTTTCACTTTGTTCTCTTGAGAAATGATAATATAGCCGGGACGAGTCTGGGAAGCGAGTGATGGTCCTGAAGATAGCATTAGTAGTCCTCACTATTACGTAAAAATAGTGGTGATAATAACTCGTAATGAGGACTTTTTGTTTGAGTTTGTATAATATCTAGTAGACGATATTTGTATTTAAACTCACAGCTTTATGTCGATTGTACACTGCAGCTTATGTTAATAAGTTGTATTTAAATTCTGTACCATGTAAGTGGCGACTCAAGATGGGTGATGTATACCTAATTTTGGGGGCGTCACACTCGCCAATTCATTAAACTTGGCAGCATATTGGGGAACCGTCATGTCCCCTTGTTTCAAGTCCAGAAACCGTATCTCCATCCTTTCCTGCATACTCGTGGGAAAGTAGTTCTCGAAGAATATCTCCTTGAACCTCACCCACGTTAGGTTGTCTATACCCGCCCTCGCTTGGTTAGCCTACCACCAAAAATTGGCTTCACCTTTCATCATATAGGTTTCAAATGTAACCTTCTGGCCCTCTTTGACATTTGGTATGACAGATGCCTTCCCAATTTCCTTTACCTATGTCTGCGCTATTATGGGGTCCGTGGTTCCTTTGAACTCCGACGGACCGACATATTTAAAATCCTTAAAGGTAGTAGCTCATGCTACTCCTAGATTTATGGGGATATCAACCCCATTTCTATTGAACGTGGTTGTTAATAAATTAACAAATTCCTGCATTAGGTTAACCGAACCTCTTTCCGGTTGATTTACGTTAGCACCTTGATTTCGTTGCCCTCTTCTTTGCGGCATTTTGCTGTTACAATAAACAACACATTTCGTTATAATTCCTTTCTTATTAGTTAGTTATTATTCAAGATTAAACAATAACTTCAACATCCATTGTTCAGTATGTTCCGTAAAAAGGCTTATATTGATTCATTCATTGCAGTATAATACTACATCGTTTCATTACACAGCCTAAGCTGATTACATTACCATCCCGCAATTGCTTTCCAAAAATTGGTATTTACAAAAGACTACCCTTTGATATACAAAAGAGAGTTTTATGTCACTACTAGATACACAATATTTATATATCTAAAACTACTCTAGCTACTACTAGATTACATCTGCCTTAAGGCATTATTAAAATCTGTTGTGGCCAGACTAGCGATAATATCCTGACTGATAGTGTGCCGAGTCTGCCCAGCCTCTACTGGATACCCAGCTACCTGCTACTGGAAATCCTGATGAGAACTCTTATGGATATAGGATATTCTCCCTATCATTTGCCTCTTGGTCTTTAGCTCCCCCTTGAGCTCAAAAACCTCATGCTTTAGCTCATGGACCTTGTCCTTGGCTAAAACCCGCTCATCATATTTTTGTTCCCACAGTGACCCCACATCTGTCTTATCTTGTAAGACAGCCTAGAGCTCTGCTCGTAACTCCTTCACCTCTTGACAATAGTAGAGGTTCATATCTAACACTGCCATAAATAGTGACATCATAGTTCCCCTTTGGGGTGTCTCTTTTGCAAGTGATATTGGATTGAAGGACACAACCTCCACTTCCTCTTCTATCATGCCGTCAAATACTGACATGAGATCGAGGTCCTCTGAGTCTCCAGACTCAATAACTACTATCTTTGGCTCCTCTGCTATTGGGTTTGGTATAACCTCTATCTGGTTAACCGATTCTTCACTAACTTCCTGCACATCTATATGCATTCCATTTAAACCTGATATCTATACAAAATAATTAAGTTGATTAGTACACGTCAGTAGAATAATAAAAACACATAACATATTCATAATACATTTTTATAAGGTTATTTTCTTCTTTTACTTCCTTGACTTCTCTTAAAATTATGACTTAAGGTTTTAATTCCCCCCCTTAAGTTTTATAATCTAATGCTTTGATACCAACCTGTGACGTCCCCAAACTTGGGTATCTTCCAATCCAATAGATGGTGCTCCACGGTGCTACAGTTCACACAAACATTCAATTGAAATACCTCAAAAGAATGAATATGTCTTTGTATATATTGAAAATCCATATTAACATTCCCCAGGTTCTTTAGAACCGTTACATTTGTTCTTGTCATAATATCAAAATTTATCATTATAAATCTATGCTATTACATAGGTATTAAACGGGTTCATCTTTGCCTTTCCTTTATCCTTGTCTGATCCTTCGGTCTATTCGGTCTTAGCTGCATTCATATGGTTCAAGTAAGAGTGAGCATGACTAGCTCAGCAAGTACAACAATTCTATTTAACAATATGCTTGAATCATACAAATCATATATCTTCAATAACTGAACAATAGTTATGAAGTCATATCGATAATTCAAAATAGCACTTCTCTTTTCTTTAAAACGTTTTATAATAACAATATTCAGTAAAACACCAATTCTAGTCTAAGACCTTGAGCATCTCATACTTTATTTGAAAAAGACATCCCAGCACAAAGTCCGCAAGTCCGACATTTCTTACGAGCATGTCTAGGTGATCAGCCTATAGTACTCTATTTTGATCAACACTACCTTCATTAAACGTATGTACGTTTAAGTTGTGGCATCCTCACGTGCCTGTCGTTTGACGACAAAACATTATAGTATACTCAGTCTTCATTTGAAAACCACACCAATATAACTTGGTACAACATTAACCATACATTGATATATTATAAGAAATCCAATATATCATAAGTCTAGCCGAAAGAATTGGCTTTGACTTCATCATACAACAATTCATGCGTAAGAATACATAAACCACAATGTCACGATTTGATTCTACAGTTAATTCTGTAATGCACCCGTTAGTAACGTCACTAACTATTGAACGGGGTTAGCTTCCGCGTTGTTATTGTTGGTAGATCCCTCAGGGGTTCTTTATCGAGGCTGAAGTCTTCTTGGAGGCATTTTCTATAAAAAAAACACTAATTAGATTATTACTCAATTCCTTTAAGTATTTTCTACTTAATTTTCACACCATAACAGATTATCACATAATACACAACACTTTGAATAAAACAATAACTTTTATTCATTCATAATCTTTTAGAAAACATAAGAACAGTAGCATCACTGCTATTTACATTACTTTCCTGAACTACTAAAGTTCCAAGATAACATCATCATTATATCCCATAGGTTACATAACACTTGGGATTCTCTTCCATCTTGATCTTATTCACTTGTGCATCTCTTTGCTACCCTGGCTCATTTAGTAGCTTCTTCGTATGCATCTTCAGCTCTTGCCGTCTTAGTAGATTCTTCTTTCAGCTTGTTCTTCAGTTCTGCGATCTCCTCTATCAGTTGCTCGTTTCATCCTTCAGTGTGGATCAGCTTCCCTTCGACATTACCCAGGCGTTCCTCTAGATCTTGGATCTCGTTGACTTTCTGTGCCATTGAGGTTTGTTGTTTAGCTACTATCTCTCTCAACTCCTCAACGATATCCTTAAGTTCTATATTTCAATCGTATACTTCGTCGTACATACGGGCAGCGATCGAGTTAAGTGGAATATCTTCTTCCTCATCATCATTCGACTGTAGCACGTCCTCACGGTCTTCCTCGTCCGTCTCTATTTCATCATCCTCATCAGGTAACCCCTCCTGCTCAACTACTGTGACCAACGAGGATGATTCCCGTGGCAATATCATTCTGAAACCACTTGAATATCTCGAGGCTCCTCCACTCTAGGCATCTGGGATCCTTCCTCCCTAGCCTGACTGGATTCACCTACATTAGCCATCTTGACAACAAAATTTTTAAGTTGTAATTACTATTCATTACTACTGGACACTCACGAGCACATAAGTTGTAATCACATAAGCACATAAGTGTTTTAGTACTTCTTCCTTAAAACTGGATAAGAGTTTATCACCACTACCTTTTCAAAGGTTACTTCCTAAGGCTTTTTCCCACCAAAGGTTCATAACCTAAAGCTTTGATACCAACTTGTGAAACCCCCAAATCCGGGTACTTCACTTCCACCAGATTTGGTGTTCACTTGATAAAAACATTCATATCTAACTACCCAACCATAATAAAGTTTAATAATAAACCTTCCCATTAAAGGGTTACTTTAATAAGTTCAACAAAACTCCCAGGTTATCTAACCTTTAATTACAAACATCATATGTGGAAAATTAAATAATTACATCATAAGATTTAAAATAGTCATCAATTTTACAAGTCTTCAAAACTTGCTTATTTTCCATTTCCCTTTATTTGTTGTAGGTTCATCGACGTTTTCAACTTTAGCTATAATTTTTATATAAGCAAGAGTGAACAAACAAATCTCACTTAAAATTATAATGAATAAACATCATATCAATTGCCAAATGAATAGGCTCAATAGAAAATGAATAAGGTATTTCATTAATAATAATTAGGAACAAAATCTGAAATATATAACTGAGGGTCAAAAGACCACAAACTATGTCCATAGTTATAAGTATTCATTCAACTTAAACTTTAACAGTCGTAAGACTATAAGGACTCCTCGTACTTAGGGGGATCAACCCTTCGTACAATGTATTGTGCACAAACATTTCAACGTTATGCGTAAATTATCCCCTATAATAGGGTTGTTCATCTCAACATTTAGAATACGAGTCTACACCAAAGTAAGTTTGGTTTGGATAAGTTCCAGGTAATTTAGATTTAAGGAACATCAACTAAGGATTAGTTGAATAAAAATGTAGTAACATTATACTATGGAGTAAATCATAAGTGAATCGACATTGTATACTAAGATCATGCTTTAGGAGTAATCTAAGAGCTTAAACATGTAATAACATAACATACCTTGCTTGAACAATATTAAGCTAAGGTTATTTAGAATTGAGTATTGAGTATGAATAACAAATAGTAAATTGAACGACAAAACTTGTTCAATATTAGTGTATCAGAATTTAGAGACTTGCATGATAAACAACAAGTTAAATATTAGAAAGATTGGCTCAATATCAAAAGGTAAGATTTAGGAACTTGTACAACATAAATAGAGTTACGAAACTTGGACAAAGAAGTTTAGGTTTAGAAAACTTGCTCAAAGAAATTTTAGAGTTATGAAAACTTGCCCTGCGTATGAGCTAAACCGTAACAATTCGATTCACAGTATCCTATACACATGTCATCATGACATAATTAGTTACTAGTGATACTCTATATACACATAAGTGTGTCTATTTAATGTATGGCTTGACTTTTAACCACATAATCAAATTACACAAGAAAATTCATTAACAACTAACAATATACACATTCATAGAACTATAATACCACATTTAACAAAATCACGGTCATAATAATTGCATCATATTAACTATTATAGACTCTGTGTACCAAAAAAATAATTTTACGGGCCTTATCAAGAACTTAAAGTATTTACCACTACTGCGGTTTGAATCGAGGTTAGCGCCATGACACAAAGACTGCACTTTCTGGCGTGGCTCACAAAGCCATATGGCCGGGTACGGCACTGTAAGGCGCGAGGTTGGCGATGTGGCACTGCCTCTGGTGCTGCGGCGTGAAGATTAGTTTTGCGACTCTGATTTTGCTGCTGAGGCGCCAAATTACAGAACCGACCACAAAAAATAGAACAAAGTAAAATTTTTGACTATTTAACACTGTTAGCACCTAAATTAACATATATAACATGTATAAATTACACATAACCTTTACCCATTATATATATACTGATTTCAAAACAAGTAAACCACAATTTCAGATGAAACAAATCCTTGAACGCTATATTTAAAACCAAAAACTCCATTTTTGACATCGTTTGACAAAAACTAACAGTGTATGTCAGATCTCGAATTTTATGAAATGAAAGTATTCAATTTTCTTATAATTATTATTTTATTTATTAAATGGTTAAATTGAGAAAGGGTTAAAGTTAAGGGTGATATGTGAATTTTTTTGCAAAGTAAGCAAGTTGATATAAAATATTCGTTGTGTCAGGGAATATTCGATTCGTCGGGGAATATTCATTTTAATAGGAAATATTCGTACAATGGCATATTCATTGGTGGACCCCACAACAGAAGTATTGTCTTATTTAGAAAACGACAGAAATATCTTTTTATAAAAATAATGGCGAAAGTATTACCGTTAAACTGTTGAACTACCCGGTAGTAAAAATACGATGTCTGCGTGGTTGCATAGTAGCACACTCAGACAATTAATGATGCTTACGTGAGAAGTCACTCAGTTATACTCAATTATTGCTACAGTAATCGTTGCATAATATCTCTCATATTATTGATTCAATTATTATCATAGTGTCGTCTGCATATTATTTTATATTATTAAATCAATAATTGAGACGATAAAGTTAATCATATTATTATTTGTAATATTGACGATGTCTAGAAAGTTCTGTCGAGGAAAGGGGTTTGGTCACCTAATTGCGCGCCAATAGGGAGAAATCCTTATCGTAAAGCCCCCTCTTTCCTGGGAATGATCTGGTTGTTAAATATTGTGAGTTATAATATTTATGATAAATAAGTTCATGTTGATTAAAGATGAAATTGATATTTCCATTGTGTTGGAATTATTAATGTTAGTGGAAATCGACATCTATTCCGATAATAATTGATGTCTGGAGGTTATATTGACCAATCGGGTAATTAATCGGATAAATGAGCAATTAATTGCTATTAATTCACATGCTTATAACTATTTGTTCACATGTGTGTACTATTGATTCACTTGCATGTACTATTAGGGGAGGTGGTGCAAGATTGATAATACTTGCATGACTAAATTAAAAATGGAAGTATAGATGAAGGTACTATACTGTAATTTTTTTTTTCACATGTATAGAACTATTGAGTCACATGATTGTACTATTGATTCACATGATGTACTATTAGGGGAGGTGGTGTAAGTTTGATAATACTTGCAGGACTAAATTAAAAATGAAGAAAAAAGATTAAGGTATTATACTGTAATATTTCGAGCCCCAAAACGTGTAATTATCAAAACTATGTTTTCCTATAAATAGAAGCTCATTCTTCCTTCATTCTCACCAATTCACTAAGACTCACAAGAGAAATTATAGATAGAGAAGCTATAGAGAGAAAGAAGAAGAGTAGTCTGCTACTTCACTATTCCAATATCCAGTCTTCTTCTGAGGTAAGGGGTATTATTTCTTTCGTATTCATGAAGATAGTTATTTTCTTTCAATGCTCGAAAGGGTTGTTAGTCCAATCTTTATTATTTTATTGGAACAACTTGTCTACGCGGACTACCGCATGCATGGTGAAATTCTTCTGTTATTCCATTCTTTATTATTCTTTTGGAATAACCTGTCTACGCGGACTACCGCATGCATGGTGAAATTCTTCTATTATTCCATTCTTTATTATTTAGTTGGAATAACCTATCTATGCGGACTACCACATGCATGGTGAAATTCTTCTATTATTCCATTCTTTATTATTCTGTTGGAATAACCTGTCTACGTGGACTACCGCATGCATGGTGAATGACCCATCGTATTCATTCTTTATTAAATTGTGGAAATGATCTGTCTACGTGGATTACCGCATGGCGGGTGAAAATCCATTTATAATTTCGTATATTCTATTATACTCGTATGAGATATCATTTCTTTTGTACTCGTCATGGAATATCGTTTTATTTTGTATTTTCCTTTTATGAGTACTATTCACAGAGTACTATTCACGAGTTACTATTTACGGGTTGCTATTCAGCTAATTACTATTCACTCAAATATTATTCACTCGGGTATTTGGGGCACTTTTCATGCCGAAGTACTATTCACGAGGTACTATTCCCGAAGTACTATTCATAGGATACTATTCACGGGGTACTATTTACCCGAAAAATATATTTCTTTTCTGTCCAAATTATTTTTGATATATGAATATTATTCTTGAATTTTACTCCACAAAAACAGTATCATGTTGACAATTTGGATATTTTTAAACTCTGGATAAATTTAAGGTCTTTAATATTTATCCTTGATTTCATTTGATTAATGCTTATATCATTGTCATTATCCTCATGCTTATATTGTGATGAAAGTCATCTTTGGCTTACGTATATAGATGGACTGTTGATTTGTATGGTTATGACCAGGGATCATTCGGTATAATCATGACCCGTAATGTTATAAATGATGTGGTAAAAGTCCTCATTGGCCCACAGTGCATTGATGGACTGTTATTGGTATGATTATGACTAGGGATTATTCGGTATAATCATGACCATTGATGATTACATGAATATCCCTGGCACGTAGTGCAGGGATAATTCAATGATGTGGTTTATTTAAGCTGAGTCTCAGCAACAGTTGTTGGTATGATCATGACCATGCGTTCTCTTCGGACAAGGGTACAAAGATGAATTGTTGTTTGGCGTGATCATGACCATTGGTGAAAACACGAATATTCTTGGCCCGTAGTGCATGGATAATTTGTTGTCGTGATACTAATGAATTTCCTTGGTCGTAGTGCATGGATGATTCAGTGATATGGATTATTTATTGAGTTGAGTCTCAGCGATAAAATATTGATAATAAACTTTTAATTCATATAAGATAGTAGATATCATGATTTACTTGACCCTTCTTAAATACAGTTGTATGTCTTTGGCCTGTAGTGCAAAGATGAACTGTTAATGAATATATTTGGCCCGTAGTGCAAAGATGAATTTATTAGTATGATTATGAACAGGAACTGTGATTTGGTATAACCATGATCTTTGATGTTTCTGGTAAAGAAAGGTG
The DNA here is from genome assembly GCA_020205615.1 of Panax quinquefolius. Taxonomy (NCBI): domain Eukaryota; kingdom Viridiplantae; phylum Streptophyta; class Magnoliopsida; order Apiales; family Araliaceae; genus Panax; species Panax quinquefolius. Next base: position 1,988,611 of record JAINUW010000529.1, on the reverse strand, counting down.
ATGAAAATTATCTTCATCCTGGGTGCGAAGAGAAATTTAAAATCACTATTATGATTATGAGATATTCACATGATTGTGGAAAGGAACCATTGATTGGTGTTACATGGATAAAACATTGTTGGTGGACTTTTTAACATGGAGAAGATAATAGACTTTATGGTCTATTTGACTCTTCTAATGGATTGCTTGTTCCGCTGCTACTATGGTTGAAAAGTTTTATCATCTACCATATGTTCTAAATCTCTGATTTATTACTGACGAAGGCTATTGATAATTTAATTATCTTTAGTTATGATATTCTTTACTGGGCTAGTTGTGCTCACCCTTTTTGCTTCACAATTCCTTTCAGGTAATAAGAGTGTAGCTGGGTCGGGCGGGGGTAACAGGGGAATAGAACGATGGTCTATAGCTGTTGAGGTTTCCCCTAAAATATTATGGAAATACTTTTATTGAAAATTTTAGATAAGTGTGTCGTATTTTATACGTCATTTTAACAGTTGATTTTAGTGAACCGAATAGGGTGAGGTGAACCCAACTTTGGAAGGGTGTTTTGCGACTATCATACAAGATGTCTAATAACAGATGACTTCGTGTTATCATAAGATAGGGTTATGCACATGCACTTGCTGATTATATCTATGAGCACTACCTATATAATCTTGGAGTCTTGTTGAATTATAATTTTCAATTGGAGACAATGGAGATAATTATATGTCAAGAGAAGACTCACCATTGGAAAAAAACATGATAGTAATCTTCTTATTTTTCTTTGGGGTCTATTGGGTCAACCACGGATAATTCTCGAGTCATATGAGATCTATCATAACTTAGAGGCATGGCCTCCCATGTACGAAGGTTTCCTTGAGTATTTTCCAAAGATTTTAATTTTTAAAACAGTTATTGACTGTACATTTATGTAAAGTACCATTGTAAGGTGTTGTGGTAGAGGCACCATGAGAGATACATGTATTTGTATTAAAACTCACAGCTTATGTGTTGTCGTACTCTGCACGACAGTTCAACCATTGTATAAATGAAGTTTGTATTTAATTTCTATAGTGCGATATCTGGTGACTCAGAATGGGTCGCGTGGACCTATTTTGGGGATGTCACACTATAATCCTGATTATACACCAACTTAGTTCATTTTAACTAATTTTTTTTTTTCTTACCAAATTGACATACTCAAAGTTCAATTTCACATTTAACTCACAATCAAAATGCTAATTTTGGTATTCCTATAAGCCATGTTCATATAGATACTCACTGTAAAATCGATTTTTTTTCTGGTAACACACACACACACACACACACACACACATATATATATATATACAGTCCGGCTCTAAAGCGAACCTTAAAGAGCGAACCAAATATGAACAATCGTCGTTGTTGTCTATGGCGACGGTTCGATCCGTCGCCATAGCCATATAGTCTTTGGCGACGGCCAATTGAACACATAGCCATAGACACCAAAACGACGGTTTGCGTCTTTGGTTTGCTTTTTAAGTTAAACTAGAGCCTCTTCAGATATATATATATATATATATATATATATATATATATATATATATATAATTATAACCTCACAACTACATATGCACATAATTTCATAACCAATTATAAACATTTGGATTACAGAAACTTTTATAAAACTTTATAACATAGTGAAACTTAGAAAAACAAATATACGTACATATAGATGCATATATAATATGAAGGTTATGAATAATACCTTCTATCGCTTGAGAAATCCTTGTTCACCACAGATAGTTGCTTGGAAAGTTTCAGGAATCCTCTTTTAATTCTTTCTCAAACTCTCTCAACTATCAAACTCTCACAATTTCTCTGTAATCTTTTTCTCTCTCTGTTCTCTTACGTTTAGGCTTAGCAAATGACTGCGTGAACAAACTGATAGCCAAGTATGCGTAAAAATAAAAAAAACTGATATGGCCATAATAGGCACACTAATTACTATCGGTTACAACATATAAACATATAGGTTATAAATATATATATATATATATATATATATATATATATTGATTTATTTTATTTAAAATTCATAATTCAAAAATCCAAAAGCCATAAGGCTTTGTTTGGCAAAACCTCTTTAAAAATTAAAGACTTAATATGTTTAAGCCTTGTTTGACAAAACTAATTTAAACTCCTTTAATTTATTTTAATAACCCACTTATAGCATAGTTTATTGTCACACTTTTATTACCAAATTAAATTAAAAACATTATAATAATCCATTTAATCCCTATCAATTCACAAATTTAATTATTAAATTAAATTAGAATATAATCTCATAATAATTAATTTCCTTAAGCCATTATTTATTGTAAATAATCACATTAAATCAAATTAAACAAATATTTATTCAACCATAAACACATCAATTAAATATTTATATAATTCAATAAATATTTAAAATTATAATTTAAATTTCCGGATTGTTACAAAGAACACGATGGCCTACTACCGAAGTACCTCTAGTCTCCGCCGTCAGTTTGATCGACTGAGAAATGGTGAGAGAGGAGAGAGAATGGGGAAAGGGTTAGAGATGAGAGCTCAAACAACTGAATATTAGGGGCAAAATAATGATTTGGGGGAAAATAGAAGCTCGCGCCCAAGATAAAGACCCGATAATGACTCAGTTAAAAAAACACCCTACACCGACGGCCAGATATTGACCATCGCTATATATGACCTATAGCGACGCTTCCGCCCCAACCGTCGCTATATGTTGAATTTCTAGTAGTGGATGGAGGTGATCTAGAATTATTTAGAAAGATAACGAGTAGACCTACAACTTTCATTCTTTATGTTTTTCGATTTGAAGTCATTTAGAGGGGTAAAAATGTCCATCGTTGTGACTGTTATGTATTTGAAGGCAATCGGAGGGCGTTGGACATGCACCTACACAATAGTAGTGCACCTGGCGATAAAATATGTTATTCTAAGTTATAAAACATAAATATGCATGATACTAGACATGACATATAAGATTTCCTTACTCATAATGGAATGTTATAGTATGATATTGAATGAGATTTTGAATGATGAACTATACTAACTATGATTAAATGAGTTGATTAAATGCGAGCATACGCGTTATAGGGTCTAACATCCTTACATGATGAAATGGTTAATGTAGTTCATTACTTATGCATGAACCTACTTAGCCTTATTGGAAATTATCAAATAAAGCCTTAAAGTATGAAAACAACTTTGAGTAAACCCAAGAGGTTCTGAACTTTGACCAATGACCTCTTAACTTATGTATATATTATGTGTTAACATTCATGCATGTTAAGAAATGAAGTGTGAACTGAGAACTGAAGATTCAAAACTTATGCGGCGGGGATCTGCAATTTGTGCCCATCCTAAATCTAAATTAAGCAATAGCAATGCTGCGTTGTAAAGCGATGTTGCCAAACTATTTTAATGGTAATCTGAACCATAAAGCATATGTGTATGAATGTCTTAAGCTTCAATGCTTGACTTAAGAGATGAATTAAATATATGAACAAGTAATGGTTATATAAAACCCAAATTTGTTAAATTTTATTAAAGTTTGCAAAATGTAAGAACGATATAGATCGCGCATCTATAAACATTAAATATGTTTCGAGTTTTAACAATAAGAAATAAATTTAACAAAAGTATAGAGAAGTGATAAAAATATATATGAGAAGATTCAAATAAAAATCTTGAGGTATTTAAAAGATATGAATATGGAGTTACCTGACTCCAGTAGTAAGATGTTAAGTGTTGTTAAATAGATGATGTCTACAAGATGAAGGATAGAGTTTAATTGATAATATGTTCAGAGAATGCTTATGAAACAAGGTAAGATAATATGTGTGGGTTCAAATAAGAACCTGAAAAGCCAAAATATTAGGGAACACCTGAGTTGAATAATCAAAAGACAACATGATTAATGTGACGCCCCCAAATCCGGGTATCTTCTAACCCAACAAACGGTGTTGCACGGTGATACAGTTCACACATGCATTCAATTGAGATACTTCCAAAAGAATGAATATATATTCTACATATTACAAATTATTATTTTTCTTCCTAGGTTCTTTGTAACCATTACATATGCTTTTTTGTCATAATATCAAATAAATACAAAGTTCATACTATGTTATTATAAAGTCGACTTAATTGTTTGCCTTAGCCTTCCCTTTATCTTTACTAGATCCTTCAATCTGTTCTATCTTAGCTGCATTCATATTGTTCAAGCAAGAGTGAGCATAACTAGCTCAGCAAGTATGACAATTTCATTTAACAATAGGTTTGAATCATATGGATCATATATCTTCTATAACTGAATCAATAGTTATGAAGTACTATAGATAATTTAAAATAGCACTTCTTTTTTCTTTAAAACGTTTAACAATGAACAACATTCGTTAAACATAAATTTTGGTCCAAGACTTTGAGCATTTCATTCTTTCTTTGAAAAGGACAACCCGACACCAAGTCCGTAAGTCTTACATATCTTACGAGCACGTCTGGGTGATCAGCCTATAGTACTCTATATTGTACAACACTACTTCATTAAACGTATCTACTTTTAAGTTTTGGCAACCTCACGTGTCTGTCGTTTGATGACAAAACATTTGTTTATTCATACTCGGTCTTTCTTTGAAATCCATACCAAAAAAGTTGGCAAAAGATAGCAACATTGATAATATTTTGATAGATTATAAGGAAATCCACAAAACACACTAAGTCTAGCCGAAGGAATTTGCTTTGACTTATTTATACATCAATTCATGCGTAAGATACATGAATCATAAAGCTTGTCCAAAAAAAGCATAAACAAGGGTTTAGAACACTTGCCTTCAGTGTCTTCTACAGTTAATACACTTCCCTTTTGAGTCTTTAAGGATTCTACATTACATAAATATATAACATAATACATTAGGTCATAATAATCATGTATGATCATTAATCTATCTTACCCTTCTTCTCAATCTAATCATTCATTAGATTGGTTAACGTTCGTTAAGGTTTATTATATTACATTGTGTTTACATTCTCGTAACTTTCGTCAGCCTTTAGTTATAATTCTCAAGGTTATTATCATCCTTAAGGACATTACTTTAAGTTTATTAAGGTTATAATTCACCTTCAATCAACTTATATTTCCTTTGCATTCATTTTCATTTATTACTATTTCTTTTCTAGTGCTGGCGCTGTGACGCCAGCTTCCCTTATAAAGCTTGGGTTGCGGTGTGAGTTAGCATTGTATGAGACTAGGCCTCGGCGGTGCGGCGCCACTTAACAGAGGTTGAGGGTTTGGCCTGACACTACGACACCGACTTTATACTCTTGGACCGCGCTGCGGCACCGACCCTGTGCCTTAGAGAAATTTCTTTGTTCTTTTCTTTTGTAACTTTTCCAGGCTCATAACTTATTCATTATAAGTCAGAATTGGCTCGTTCAAAAGACGTTAGCTCACATATCTTGTGTACCATGATTTCATCAGAAAATCTTACATTTTCAAATCCGTTAACATGGAATTCACTGATTAAGTTCTTTATTACGAGTTCATTAAACGTTCGGGAACGTTCATGGCTCGTTTCTTCATTCTAAGTCATAATTTGATCATTCTCGAGTCCGCAACTCTAAAATGCAAACTTAGAATATACTCCATCGAAAACTAACGTTTCTGAGTTAAAGGGTGACTTTTGACTTTCATTTCGAGAATTTCACAATTTCGACGATTATCGTCTAATCTCGTAAATTTTGCCATAAATTCGTTACTTGTGATTTTTACACCGCTCAAAATAGATTCATTCCATCATTCTATCATCCTAACCAAAACATATATCATCTAATCCTATACATGATGGTTTTAAATTTGTCCATCAACAACAAATGATAATTTTCAATGTTCTTCATTAGTTCATAACTTTTATGATTATGATTCCACTTGTAACATGGTTTATTAAGTTTTAAGTCCACTAATAGCCATCCTTATACTCCTTATGATACATGCTCCACCAATAATCACTTCTCTATCAAACTAATAATGAAGAGATAAAGATTAATGGTCTAGAGGTTCATTACCTTTGATGTTCAAGCTAACTTTCTTCTTCTTCTTGAATTATTAATGTCTAGCTCTTCTCACTATTCTCTCAATATGTTTATGCTATGTTTTGGTGGAAAATGAACAAGGCAACAAATGAAGGCAAAACTCTCATATTTATAGGATTTACCAAGTGAGGGCATAATAGTCATTAAGCCATCCCACCTCCTTACTTTCCATCTCCTTACTATTCATTACTTGCCCTCCACAACACTTATCCTTTTCTTGGCCATCAAGTGGCCAGCCATGACTCACCTATGGGGGACCCACATGGGTTGCCCTTTGGGTTTTTCTTATGCTATTACCCATCGGTTCAGTCCACGGGTCCAGTTCTTGGTTCAGGCTTAGGTTTTAATTACTTTGAGCTTAACATTGGGCTTGTATTTCATATCTTTGGGCCTTAACAAGTTTGCACTTGGGCTTGCCCAATTCCAACACAAATCCTACAAGTCCATTATTATTGGTTTAGAGCTTATAACGTATAATCCTCGTATTCTTTACATTCAATACCCCGAAATTCGGTCTATTTTCACATTTGGATTACGTACGTCACGATCCCACCTTCTTCCAAATATACATCATTATATAGCTAAATATTACAACATACATTCTTAAATCCCAGGTTCTAAAACCTTATAACCTATTTCAGTACAAATAATGTTAATTACATTATTCTCTATCTCTTCTAAGAGTGACTTTTATCCGCCACCAAGGATACATAACCATTCATTAAACTATTCTATAGTTTAATTACATTATCCTCTATTACAAGTCTTCGCTTGATCTTCACGCACATTCATACACTAAATGACACTTCATCTGGATACTAATCAGCTTGATCTTTACGGGATCCTTAAGTTCTTTATAACATCATTCACTAAAAATGTTTTTATTTAAAGCAAACGTGAGCATTCAATTGCTCGGCAAGTCTTAGTAGTTGAAAAAACAACTTCAATAGTTTAAACAGTCTTTTAAGACTTCACTAATTGAACCAAGGTAGGAAAATCTCTGATTCCTATCATTTTAAAACATTAGTCACATTCACTTTGAAATACTTCCATTCTTCTACCTTATTCCATATACATTATGTCTGGCTAGAATCATTAGCATAGACTTATAATAACGGATCATGTATAAATATAACATTCTCATATTGAGCAGTTCATCTCATAGAAATACCGAAGTGTTCATATTGTGGCACAAGGCCTCATATGTTCTACCACCTTGTACAAATATCACACATTCACACATAGACAGAACTTCTCAAGTTCAACATCTGAGAAGTTTAAGAAACTAGCATTCATTTAGAATATGAATGAAGATAGGAAACTTGCCTTCCGCACAGCTACAACTTATAGTTTACGCTGAACTGCTCATTCCAATTCCTATATAGCACATAAGGAACTAACACATACACTAATTAGTCATATACTTGACTTTCACATTGGTTTACTTAACTTTACTACTTAGGGTTTGCGTTCATACAACCTAAGATTACGCGACCAACTTCCTTTACCGATTAACGACTTCATGACATACGGAGATGTCTTACTCAATACGTTCATCATCTTTGATGATTTACATTCTTATCTTCTTCTTATAACTTCTCTAGGACTCAGCAAACAACGTTTCTCTGCTAGTAGTCCATATGGTACTCTGAGTTGTTTCACACAAATAACCAATAAAGAAGTTCCCGTCTCATCTACACTGCCCATAATAGTGAGTTAGATCGGATGCCAATTTTGTATATACCTTCGCTCTCTGAAGGAATTGTTTAGCCCAGCTCCCATATTTCAACCATCAAAGGTTATGATTGCACCACAACCTAACTTATCTTAACTTATACAAACCATTAAACTATAACGTTTGTTAAGTTAATTCTTATTCCTTATGGTTTTCTAGCAACTAAATGCCATACCTCAGAATTCATTCTCTATCATCCAAGTCATACATGCTTTAGTATACTCAGAACGATCATTCAATATTCATTCTACGCATTTATAGCGTTAACCATTTTACGTTACCTTATTCTTATCTTACAACATCCGGTTCATTCGACTCGAAACATCATCCAAGTTGTAAACATTAACTCAGCCTCTTTACGTTATATGTACATGTCTTTAATTCCGCTTCTTCACCGTTCACAGGTTTAATCATTGGTCTTCATTATCCTATGGTCAAACTATACATGGGGTGTAGGTTCTATCCATTTAGTATTTGCGTACACTCATCCCTCACGCCGATTAAAATGTTCAACGCTTACATTTCATTCTAACATTCTCCATCCGTTTCACATTCAGCTTTCATTAATCTTATTACCGTTCGCAACGGCTTTCTTGATAAATCATATCTTACTTACTACCTACATCAACGTCCAAGTCATACAACCAAGTATACTTAGAAAGTTCACCCGACGTGAATATGATTCACGAGAATCGTTTACTTATTCAATGTTTAAGTTGTTCATCCCTTAATCTCTCATTCAACCTTTACCCAAGGTTTTAATCTCTTTCATTCATTACTATCACCTGAACCCCATGTTCAATATTCTTTCTTAATGTCAAAGCCATACAGTTCGTTGTATGCTAAGACCGATCGTTCATCGCAACAACGTTGTGTTCACAGCGTCTATATGCTTTACATTCATCTCTCATTACCATGTCATAACATCCAAATGTTATACATTACCCTCATTACCCAATGTCTAAGAAATCACAATCATAGCAATCCCCCACGTTCGTTTCATTGTGACTACTGTCCTCGGATATTAGTTCTGTAACCCACATTCACATTCATTTAATCTCATTTAATCTTTCCGTTCAACCTTCACTAAAGGTTTAAATCACTTATTTAAGTCTTACCTTAGGTGAACTACATGTTCATATTTCTTTCTTGCACATCCCCCAGTAATTGAATAGTTAAAAGCTCATCATTGGGCACTGTCTTACACCTGCGCTGCGACGTCGGTTCCCTACACACATCTCTCGCTGCGATGCCACTCTGCAGTGGCTAAAGGCCTGGCCTTGGCACTGCGATGCCACCTCCCATGGCTTGGCTGGCGCTGCGGCGCCAGGCCTTCATCCTCGAAAAATTTTCTAAGTCTCAAATCAAATTTGAGACGCTCACTACCCGCTTAGATAACTTATTTGCTATAACTCGGAACAAGGTCGTTCCAAAGCCATTCTCTTCCTTATCTTACGTACTGTGATTACCCTCAGACATAACTTCATTCTGAATCCGTTAACATGCCATTCGATTGGCTTAAATTTCATTATTCATTCGTTTTACGTTATTAACATTCTCCATTCATTCGTCCGTAATTCGATCATCCAAACTCGTAACTCGTTCGTTCTTGATTCTACGACTCACATTTTCTACGTTATCTTACATTCTTATGAAACCTTACATGTTCGGGTTCATTTACATACTTTCTATTTCTCGTTAGTATTTTACGAAATTTTTGCCATAACTTCGTTATAGCTCAGTTTAAATCCGTTCTTAATGAATGTTTCTACCATTCCTAACCAAGCAATAAGCATCTAACTTATACGCGATGGTTTTAAACTTGTCCATTAACAAAAATTATCCTATCATAGTTTTAAATTTGTCCATCAACAACGTTATTCGCGTTCTTCGTTTGTTCTTCATTTTTAATTGATATTTTGATTATAATTTCACTTTTTCTTGGAATTTGATGTTATAGAACACCATTCCTTACTTCTCACACCAAATCGTTCATATGATTCATTTGGATCGTTCAAATTAAGTACTAATCTTATACTTCTTTAAGAAATTTATAAAATAAATTTCCAATTCTTATTTCTTCTTTTCTTAATGATTTCAACCATATGAAATCATTCCTAACATCATTAATTCTTATCCTCCTTAAGCTATGTTTTTAACATATAAAACTTGAAGAAAATCTAACTTAGAAGTTAGGTTTTAATACCTTTCTTCCTTATGCTTCTTCCTTTAGACAAAGTCAGCGATTCGCTAGCTTTTCTATTTCACGAACCCTTCAATTCAATCATTCATGCTCATTCTCATCCTTGTTCATCCAAACTCTCTCTCTCTCTTTCTCTCAAGTGTTGGTTGAAATTTCAAAATCCTAAACAAATGAAATCTAAGCTTCCTATTTATAGAAAACCAAGGCTAGGGGCAAAATAGTCATTTTGCACCTAAATTTACTATTCACGCCTTCTTAATCCACCTCCTTACTATTCACGAAGCTTCCCTTGGAAGTTTCGTGGTTTTGTCTTGCAGAATTCGTCCGACAGTTCGAAAACTGTGATTCTCGGAATCCAAATATTTTTGGATATTTCGTCTTTCCTTTACCGATTAACTTTTACGTATTCTTTTGATCTCCAAAAAATTGAAAAATAGATTTTGGACTTCAGTGTTTTCCTTCACGTTTTTCCCTAACACAGCTAAACGAATGAAAATTACATTGCAATACTTTTCGTCATTTTTATTTCGTCCGATTTCTGTACGTTTTTTAAGAAAAAATTTTATCGGCTTACTTAGCTTTTCACGATATATTATCGTCAAATCATTCGACGGAATGTCATTTCGACATACTGAACACTCGGAAAGGCTTAGGATTTTCAAACACTAACCCTTAGGGTTTCGTCGGGTGAATAATGCCTATTTCATATTTTGCCCCAAAAATAATTTGTTCCCAGAAATTTTTTATTTTCTTCTAGAAAATTCTTACTCGTTCAGTCTAGCTTGTAGCCAGAATCCTCCCGATTAATAATCATCCTAGGTTCTAGAACGATTAATAAACATATAACACATAATAGTATTAATAAAAAATTATTTTATTAATAACTAATTCTTTAAATCTTAAATTCTGGACAATCCGATTTTTCGGGTTGTCACATTCTTCCCTTCTTATAAAAATTTTGTCCTCGAAATTTCTAAAACCAGACCCATTCCCAGGTCATCACATTCACCCCTTCTTCACAAAATTTCGTCCTCAAAATTTTAGCTTACCCTTCTTCTCAACTTCTCTTCAAAGAAGTTCTTATCTTTCAAACATTCCCTACCCTTCATAACTTTCCAAGAATCATGAATTAGAAGGAATAAATAAGAATATAAAGATTCCTTTAAAACATTTCATACTTTTGCTGAGGGGTCAAATCGACCATGAATTCTTACTTGGTTTAATAGCATTTCACTGTAAACCCTTCTCTCATGGTCAGTTTACAATCACAAAGAAGGTAAACTACCTCTTCCATACGTAGGCGATCAACCCATCGTATAACCCCATTTCAAGGTATATTTACCTCTGTGACGCCCTCAAATCCGGGTATCTTTTAACCCGACAGATGGTGTTACACGGTACTCATAACTATACATTCATTCTATTGAAACGACATCAAAATGTGTGTATCAACGACATTCTTATTACAATAATAATATTACATCTCGTTCCCAGGTTCTAAAACCATTACATTCTTTGTTCATCATACTATAATATATACAACTTACTAGATTATTACAAGGTAAACTAATCGTTCATCTTCGTCTTAGCTTTATCCTTTTCGGATCCCTCGGTTCGTTCGGTCTTAGTTGCATTCATATGGTTCAAGCAAGAGTGAGCATAACAAGCTCAGCAAGTACAACAATTTCTTTTAAACGACATGCTTGAAACATAGGAATCGTATATCTTCAATAACTGGACAATAGTTATGAAGTACTATCGATAATTCAAAATAGCACTTCTTTTCCTTCAAAATGTTTTACAATAACAATATTCTGTAAAACATCAATTCTTGCTCAAGACCATGAACGTTTCATAATTTCTTTGAAAAGGACAACCCGACACTAATTCCGTAAGTTTGACATATCTTACGAGCACTTATGGGTGATCAGCCCATAGTACTCAATGTTGATCAACACTACATCTATTAAACGTATGTACGTTTAAGTTTTGGCAACCTCACGTGCCTATTGAATAATCGATGAAAAATACATTTGTTTATTCATACTCAGGCTTACCTTGAATCCATACCAAACAATTGGTGTAGGATAGCGTTAACAATTCTATATTGAAAGACTTGTAAATAAATCAATCAGCTCTTCAAGATTAGTCTAGCCGAGGTAAAACTGGCATCGACCCTTTAGTAAAACAGTTTATGCATCTCATAGCATGAATCACAGAAAACTTAGCTAACACAAAGGTTAGACAAGCGTTTACGAAAAACTTGCCTTAAGCGTATGCTACAGTATAATAACTTTTCCTTTCAGTCTTTAAAGTCTCTACAACACATAACCACATAACATACCACATTAGGTCATGAATGAACATACATGGTTCCTAATGAATCTTACCCTTCTTCTCAATCTAATCCTGTATTAGATTTGTTATTATTGGTTGCGGCTTACAGTTATAACTTACATCATTCTTACCAAGTTCTTTCTTTTCCATAACTTAACTGAAATTATTATTCATACCACTCGTTTCAAGTTAATCATCCTTCCTCACGGCTTACTACCGTTATCACGTTTATTAATCGAAACTCGATCGTTAAGTACACGTATTGCATACCGTTCATGTTCACATTTAATTGACTTATCTCCAACCTTTAGTATTATACTTAAGGTTAATATCATCCTTTAATGATGTTACAGTAGGTTTAGCATTGATATGATTCATTATCATTAACTTGTTTCTCCTTTATATTCATAACCTTTCCTCTCTGGACTTTTCTTAATCTTTGGCGTTGCTGACCTAAGCATTCCTTCTCTCGTCGTGTCACGTCAGCGGCGTGACTTAGCGATGTCAGGTGTATGGGACTCGGTCACTGGCTGCTGCACAGAGTCTCCTTTTACTATGTCACAATTGTGGCGCTAGTTAGCAGTGTACCCTATCTCAACCTCATGACTGCGGCGGGGCGCTTTTTGTACATGGAGTCGTGCATTTGCTACGGACTCTCATGCCTCGAAAAAATTTTGACAGTTTTCCAACTTTGCAAAATTCCCGGACGCGTAACTTCTCCGTTATAAGTCTAAATTGGCTCGTTCAAAAGCCTATAGTTCACAAATTATATTCTCTATGTGTTTATGTAAGAATTTTATCTATTTGACTTTGTTTGCTAAAAATTCACCTATTAGTCCATTTTTAGCGAAAACGGTAAACGCTCGTGAACGTTCAACGCTCGTTTCTTCGTTCTAAGTCGGAATCCAGTCATTTTTGAGTACGCAACTCTATAATGCCAAATATAACTTGTCTCCATTGAAAACCAATGTTTCCAAGCTCAATATAAAAATTTGACCTCCATTCCGAGAATTTTACGAATTCGACGATTATCGTCCAAACTCGTGAATTCCGCCTTAACTTCATTTCGTAAGATTTGTTCTTCGCTTCAAATGGATTCAATCAATCATATTAACATCTTGACATACATACTTCATTAACTTATAAACATGATAAGTTATTACTTATTCTTTGTGAGTTTATAACTTATAAAAGTATAAACTACTTCTGACTTCCTTTCTCATGACTTATTATAGATTAACTCTTTTAGCCACCATTCTTGCTTCTTATTATCATACAATCTTATTAAAGTACACATATGAGTAGTTCATATAAGCTCTTCATAAATTCATAACTTAATTATGTTTGAATTACTTATTCATGACTTATACGACTTAAGTCCATTGATTAAGGCATTCTTATTATTCCTTAGTATACATGTTCTACCACTACCCACTTCTCTAACAATGGAAGAGAAAGAGATTCATGGTTTAAGTTCTTACCCTTGATAATCACTTGGTTAATCTTTAATCTACTTCTTGCTTCTTAAATTCTCAAAGGCTAACTTGTTCTAGCTTTTGTAGCTTATTCTCACTTATTCTCTGTAACCAATAAGCTATAAGTTATTGGATGAAAATCTAACAACTAACAAATGAGCTAGCAAGCTTCCTATTTACAGGACTTCCTAAGTTAGGGTATAATGGTCATAAAGCCACTCCACCTCCTTAATCACCTCCTTACTATTCCTTTACTTAATTATTAAGTTAACTTGCTCACCACATATACTTGGCCACCACACATACTTATCCATTAAGTTAACTTATTAATCACATAGCTTATCCTTTGCTTGTTCATCACATAAAAGCACTTTGCTTACTCATCACTCATAAGCACTTTACTTAGCCTTTAAGTTACTTAACTTATCCTTTGCATAACCCTTAAGTCTACTTGCTCATTACACAAAGTTCTTGATCACCAATTCACCCATGGGTTACCCCATGGATCAAGCTTTACCCATTGAATCTTATCTTGGGCTTTACATTCAACTAGCTTAATGAACTTATCTTATACATTGGGCTTGCAATTAAACAAACACTTGGGCTTGTTCATTAAATTACATTGGACTTAACCATTCCTACATTTAGCCTTTAAGATTAATTCGTATTGGGCTTTATTGTTATCCCAATTGGACATTAAAATTTCCTACACAATTCAACAAATCCATTACATATGACTTAAAGCCTTATAACGTATAATCTACGTATAATTCTCGTATTCCAACTCAATACTTATTTAATATACGACATTCCATCATTCATACATACTCGTATAATACCTCGTATCATACTCATATTCATTACCTCGTACAATACTTACGTATTATACAATCATAGCTTTAATTCATTATACGCATTTAAATTCCTTCTCGAAACTCACTTTTCCTAACCGTTAGGTTTTAAGTTCGCAAGCGAAAAACTGTGTTTGCCATAACTGAAATATTATTGGATATTCTATCTCACCTCGATATTCTATCATTACGTATTTCTCGGAAGTTCAAAAATAATTTCCGAGCAGAAATGCGTGAATAGTGTTTTTCGGAAAATTTCTCGGAAAGTTTTTATTTTCATCTTGGAAATTCAAACACTTTAATTCTACCACGTAGCCAAAATACTACGACGTTTCGATATGTCTAGGTCATATAACGACCTTCAATTAGCTTACTCCCATATATAATTAATTAAATTCATTTTAATCCACATAATCAAATAAAAATTTAATTCTCAAAAATCCAAATTTTCTGGGGCATTACACTCTCCCCCCCTTATAAGGATTATGTCCCCAGAATCTCGCTAACAATACATCCACCATTGAGGAAAAATTTTCCATCATTTTAATTTTGAGTTCCCACAATGCTTCTACAACATTGAGGTTCTTTCATTTCACCTTCACCAAAGGTGTTATACTAATTCACATGACTTGTCACTTCCCGTGACGCCCCCAAAACAGGTATACATCACCCATCTTGAGTCACCAAATACATGGTACAGAATACAAATACAATCTTAAATATACAACATGAGCTTTGAGTTTTAATACAAATTTTGTCTTCTAGACAATATTCAAACTCAAAATAAGTCCTCAATACATTTATTATCACACTATTTCATAGAATAGTGAGGAGTACTAATGCTATCATCTGGACTGTCACTCCGTTCCCCGACTAGTCCTTGCTACTTCCTCATTTCCTGAAGAGAACAATGAAAGCAAAAGGGTGAGCTCAACTAGCCTAGTAAGAAATATTATGGCTAAGATAATGCAGAATAAATTATCGTTAGCCTTCAACAGTGTTAAACTGATACAATATAATAAACATCAAGTTTAACTGCAGCGGAACAAGCAAACCATTAGAAGAGTCAAGTAGAGAATAGAATCTACTATCTTCTATGATTTAAAAGGTTTTTCATCACTTTTATCGCTGAGACTCAGCTTATTAAAAAAAACACGTCATCCCTGCACTACGCCCAAGGACATTCATTAGTATCACGACCACAAATTATCTATGCACTATGGGCCAAGGATGTTTGTGTTTTCATCAATGGTCATGATCATGCCAATAACTGTCCATCAATGCACTAAGTGCCAATAAGGACTTTTACCACATCATTTGTAACATTACGGTCATGACTATACCGAATAATCCCTGGTCATAATCTTACCAAGTCCATCTATGCACTACATGCCACAGATGACTTTCAACATAATATAAACATGAGGATGATGACAATGGCATAATAATTCAATAAAACAAGTTCAAGAATTAAATTTTAAAGATTTATAAGTTAATTTATTCTGAACTCAAAAACGTCCAAATTGTCAACATAATACTGCTTTGTGGAGTAAAATTCAAGAATGCTCAGAAGAATATTTCCATGAAAAGATACTGGATGAAGCGCTAATATCCAGGATATTCTACTAATTTCATGGAGTATAGAAGACAAAACTTTAACCAACTGAGTATAATAGAATATATGAACCTGCAATTGGATTTTCACCCGCCATGCGGTAATCCACATAGACAGATCATTTCCACAATTTAATAAGGAATGAATACAAAGGATCATTCACTATGCATGTGGTAATCTACATAGACAGGTTATTCCAACAGAATAATAAAGAATGGAATAACATAAGAATTCACCATGCATGTGATAGACCGCACAGACCGGTTATTCCCAACAGAATAATAAAGAATGGAACTAGGTCATGCGAAATCCGCACAGACAGGATATTCTAATAGAATAATAAAGAATGGAATAACAACAAAATTCACCAGGCATGCGATAGACCGCACAGACAGGTTATTCCAATAGAATAATAAATAATGGAACCAGGTCATGTGTAATACGCACAGATAGGATATTCTAACAGAATAATAAAGAATGGAACAACATAAGAATTTCACCATGTATGCAGTACTTCGCATAGATAGGTTATTCCAACAGAATAATAAATAGTGGAACCAAGTCATGCGTAATACGCACAAACAGGATATTCCAACAGAATAATAAAGAATGGAATAACAACAGAATTCACCAGGCAAGTGATAGACCGCACAGACACGTTATTCCAACGAAATAATAAAGAATGGAATAACAGAAGAATTTCACCATGTATGCGGTACTTCACATAGACAGGTTATTCCAATATAATAATAAAGAATGGAATAACAGAAGAATTTCACCATGTCTGCGGTACTTTGCATAGACAGGTTAATCCAACGTAATAATAAAGAATGGAATAATAGAAGAATTTCACCATGTATACGATAGTCCGCATATACAGGTTATTCCAACAGAATAATAAGGAATGGAATAACAATAGCTCTCTTCATGAATACGAAAGAAATAATACCCCTTACCTCAGAAGAAAACTGGATACTGGAATAGTGAGGTAGAAGACTTCTCTTCTTCTTTATCTCTGTAATTTCTCTCTATAATATTTGCTCTATAGATTTAGTGAATTGGTGAAAAACAATGAAGGAATGAGTTTCTATTTATAGGAAAATATAGTTTCGATAATTGCACGCTTTGGGGCTCGAAATATTATAGTATAATAACTTCCTCTTTTTCTTCATTTTTAATTTAGTCCTGCATGTATTATCAAACTTGCACCACCTCCCCTAATAGTAAATCATGTGAATCAATAGTTATAATCATGTGAAAATACGAATAACAGTATAATACCTCTATCTATACCTCCATCTTTAACTTAGTCATGCAAGTATTATCAATCTTGCACCAACTCTCCTAATAGTACATGAATGTGAATCAATAGTACACACATGTGAACAAATAGTTATAATCATGTGAATTAATAGCAATTAATTCCTCATTTATCCGATTAATTACCTGATAACTTTCAGACATCAATTATTATCGAAATAAATGTCAATTTTCACTAACACTAATAATTCTAACACAATGGAAATATCAATTTCATCTTTAATCAACACAAACTTATTCATCATTAAAATTATAACTCACAATATTTAACAACCAGGTCGTTCCCAAGAAAGAGGGGGCTTTCCGATAAGGATGTCTCCTTATTGGCATGCAATTAGGTGACCAAACCTCTCCTTGACAGAACTTCTAGACATTGTCAATATTGCAAATAATAATATGAATAACTTTGTTGTCTCAATTATTGATTTAATAATATAACATATTATACAGATAATACTATGACAATAATTGAATCAATAATATGAGAGATATTATGCAACAATTACGGTAGCAATAATTGAGTATAACTGAGTAACTTTACACGTAAGCACCAATAATCAATACCGTGTGCTACTATGCAACCATGCGTATTACTATACTTTTTGTGACAACCCGAGAATTTAGATAATTTACTAAAATCTCAAATGATTGATTTAAGGTCGAATAATAGACCTAGACAGAAAATAAATGTATGCGTTTGATGTTTTTGGGATGGAATTTTGAGGATTTCAAAATTCTATGAAGGATAAAGGTGAATTATTCAGGATTAAGTGTATATGTGACTATGTTCTGTGTATATGGTTATGTATGTGTTCGGAATGTGGTTAAGGGTCAAGGGTTGACCAGATATATTTTATTAGTGTCGAACCCTAATATTATTAAGAACGTCAACATTCAGTTAGAAACCCTAACGATATGTTCAGAAACCCTAATTTCTGTTTCAAGAATTCAAAACCCTAATTTAGAAAATCAAAGGCTAAATATAATGGCTTAAGTATTTTTGATTATATATTAAGGATAACCCTAATTTCTAAATTAGAAACTCTAATGCTAAGTATAAAACCCTGAGGGTCAAAAGTTATGTGTGTAAGGAATATGAATATTATTTGATGGTTTAAATTTTTTTGTAATATAAACAAATAAAAGAATTAAGTTATGTAACGTAATATATATGTATTGGGTGTGATAATTAAATAACCTAAGAGGTTATGGTATGAGAGAATATTATTATTTATAATATATACTAATTCTAAGAGATTTATTTTATACATCTCAATTAATTAATTTGATAACCTAATTATAGCAAGTCTAATTGGGTTAAGAAATTAAATGTGCATGAGTAAGGATTTATGTTATAATTGAGGAAATGAAAACCTAATTAAATGATTTGGGTTGGATACAAATTAAGGTATGGCACTATGTAAATTTTATAGCCCAAATGTTGGCCCAATGAAATTGGTTAGAGGCCAAGCAACACATTAATTGAGTGGCCCAACTTTTAGCCCAAGTGGGAGGGGATATGTTGGACATTTAGTAAGTTAATTAAAGTATAGAATGAAACCAATCTTGGACAAAAATTGGCCACATGGCCGGATAAGATAGAGAGAAAATGAGGGGGAATGGATGTAATCATGATACTTATCTACCACTAGCTCATGTGTCACTTATTTATTTGACCAACACTTATTTTTATCCAAAAGTGCAAGCAACAATATAATGATTAAGGAAGAGAAGAAGAGATGAGATTGGGGGATGTATGCAGATATATAAAATATATCTATACATAAATTACTAACAAACAAATAAAACCCATTTTCTCTTTCATCTCTTATTTCCTACTTTGCAACTAAGAAAGAAAGAGAGAGACAAGAGAGAGAGAGAGAGAGAGAGAGAGAGAGAGAGAGAGAGAGAGAGCTACCATTCGGCAGCTCCAAGAGGAGAAGGAGAAGAGAAGACTTAGATCTTCATACACCCAAGATCCATCTCATATTTTTGAAGGAGAAAGAAAATCAAGCAAAGGTATAAACCCCTTTTTGTTTATGTAATTTTTGATTACTGTAAATCAAACCTTGAATCTATAGTTCTAAACTCAAAAGCCATGTATATACATGTTGATGAGTGTTTTGTTTGTAGATCTACCCTTATTGGGTGTTGATTTGGTTGAAATCAAAAGGAATAGAAAAATAGAATTTTCCGGAAAGCTTAAACTTCAAAGTATGATCGAGCTTTTGATTTTTGAAATCTATGATGGATATTTGTAATTTATGTTCTTGGGATGCTAGATATATGTATGAAGGATAAAACCCCTTTGGAATCACTCAATTAGGTTGAATATTGACCAAGTTATGGAATTTATCCCAAACTACTCAAATCTAAGAAAACTGTTAGAATAACAGTTTTTACCAACAACTTCCAGGCTAATTTTCTAGAGCTTAACATGTCCAAATATGAATTGTGATATATGAAAATTTTAGATCGGATAGATACGAATCCAACAAAATTGACGGATCATTAATTGGAGTTATAGATCTCATTTTATTTATGTTTTTGCAAAGGACTCCAAAACTGCAAAATGACAAAAGTAAACTGCCAAGATTTTGCGAGGGCTGTTTTGGCAACTTAATTTATGAAATAAATTCTGGCCTTTTGGGATATAAAAATATATGGTATTAAGTACCTGCTGTCCAAAAATGAACTCATTCCAACTTAAAATGACCAAGTTATGACCATTTCAATTTTTGTGATTTTTTTTTGACAAAAATCGCTATAACCAGAGTTCTATAACTCCGATTGCCACGAAATTTAAACTGGATTGTCACATTAAGAAATATAAGATTGTGTCAAAAGATGGGCATTTCTGGATTTAAGCATGAAAGGGCTAATTTCTTAAGCTACGCACTAAAAATGATTTTTGAAAAATACTAAAGGAAGTTGGAAAATTATGGAAAAATACTTTTTGTGTATAAAATATATGTATATGTGTTTGGACAAAGGATAGAAAAATAATAAACTGATTTGGTATTCTCGTGAAAAGGATATGGAATCCAGTTGGCTGGATTGTGTAATTTGTGAAACTAGTTTCCTGGATTAGAAAATCTGATGAATACAACTTGCTGGATTGAAAAGAAGCTTATTGAATTGAAGGATTTAGAATCCAGCTGGATGGATTGATGGATTGGTGAATCAAGGTTGCTGAATTAGAAATTTGGTTGCTAGATTTAGAATCCAGGTTGCTGGATTAGTATTTGACTTATTAGGTGTTAATGAATAACTTATGAAATTAAAAAGCGGGTGTTAAATCATAATAAATATTAATGATTAGGGAATTATGTGGTATAAATGATTGAAAAATCGTGATAAATGAAATTAATTATCTGAAAATTATTACAAGCCTATGAATAATGTTTTGACTGATAAGAAAATTTGCTAAGATAATTGTTAAGTGTTTAGGCAGAGTTTAATTGAACTTAAACTCGTTATTTGTCCGACTAGACCGTCGGGATGATAGAATTGTGTCGGTTTCAACTCCGACTTAAATAGTCTAACTTGATGCTGAGTCTTATGTGTGTAATAGACTGATAGGGTTATGTGTTATGTGTTTAGGTTATTCTGTATATATATATATATATAATAGTATTATATTGTGATGATATTATTCTAATATTGGAGATCTATATTACTAATATTTGGTCTTCGGATAAAGCGTTATAAATGCTTAAAGGTAATTAACGGTTCAGGCAAGTTTTACTTAACTCTACTAAGAGTTGTTTTATTCAGATATGCTTATGGTTAATCATTGCTGATTGCCATGGATAATTGTACTCTGTACATATTGCATGTATAAGTCAGGTATGAAAGGCTGATCACCTTCATTACCAGTTAGTCCAGATATATTTGTTCATGTTCAATACTTGTTCAGTCAAAAGTTTGTTCGTGCTAGTTCTCAATTATATTGATGAATTATAGCCAGCTTATTATTCAGACTCTTTCAATCATGATATATCCTTAAATTGTATTTAAACTTACTGGGAATCTTTCATGCTCACCCTTGATATATCATGATAAAAATTGTAGATAAGGTGAATGCGTTCGGATACAGGAAAAAGGATAATGCCAAGTTAAGCTTGGGATAAAATGCGTGGCTAGTTTGTAATAGTATAGTTAGATAATAATGTTATGTCATAGATAGTTTATGATTTGTGTATAAGTTAAGGTTACTCGATTTTGGGGAATAGTGTGTAAAGTTTATTGTATAAACAATTTATGTTTATATCTTTCGCAAATAGTAATAGAATGATTGAACCGAATCCGCGGTGATTTGGGACCCGGATTCGGGGCTCTCACACTTTTACTACCGGGTAGTTCAACAGTTTAAACGGTAAGACTTTCGCCGTTATTTTTATAAAAAGATAATTATGTCATTTTCTAACTACGACAAAACTTCCGCCAGGGGGCGATGTGAATGATTTTGTCATCGCATTTGATATTCCCTGGTAAAAAGAATATTCCCTGACCAATCGAAATTATATAACAACTTGCATACTTTGCAAAATTTATAAATATTACCCACAAATATAACATTATATCAAATCCACACCATAATATTCAAATTTCGCCCTCGAAATTTGGGGTCTCACAATCTCCCCTCCTTATCAAATTTCGCCCTCGAAATTTACGTACGTACCTGGTATGCCGAAGAGGTGAGGATACCTTGACTTCATTTTAGATTCTAACACTTGAGGTATAACTTTTGAGTGTCGAATAGGATCCTTCTTATCTAAGATTTTAACATGTATCTCCTCATACATTAAATCTTCTTCTTATCTCGTCTAGTTCCAATTCAATAATGTGGTTCGGGTCATCCACATATTTACGTAACATCGATATGTGAAAAATGTTATGAACACGCAACATACTTGGCGGTAAAACGTGTCTATAGGCCACAGTTCCTACTCGATCGAGGATTTCAAATGGGCCAATTAATCAAGGGTTGAGATTATCTCTCTGCATTGACTCTTGCTTCTAGAATAACGCCTTCTTGAACCTTCTTCTTTGCATTCATCAGCTCCAGGTGTGTAGCTTGAGTGATTTTAACATTATCGATTAAAGTCGATTCTACTCATATATTCGTTATCTTCACGTGGGTCCATAGAGTCTTTAACTCTATCTTCGTCATTTGTAAGTTATACGAAATGGGTTTTTTTAACAACCTCGCACTCGTAAACGCATACGATCTTCTACTCAACGCGTCAGCTACCACTTTCGCTCTTCCACAATGATATTGAATGGTGTAGTCTTAATCTTCAACAGCTCGAGCCAACATCTTTAGCGCATTATACGTTTGTTTTGGGTGAAGAAAAATATTTAAGAGTTTTAGAAATGGGTTTTGTACTGGGGTCAAAATAAAATTCGATTTAACGCTCTGGGGGTAGGCCAAGAAGTCTTCAAGAATACGTCAAGAAATTTATTAAAGATAGAAATATCATTTAAAAACTCTGACTCTCATCCAAGATTGGATAACACGTCACATTGATACCTATCAACTTGCCATTATCATTCACGGTGTCCCCTACGGATAGTCTGGCTTTGGTGCATCCCAAGACTTGGAAGTGTAATGCCCCAGAAAATCGAACCTTTGTAAATACTTTTAATAATGAATAAAATAATATTATTTATTATTATTACGTGTGGATAATATGAATGTCGTTCTATAACCTA
The DNA here is from genome assembly GCA_020205615.1 of Panax quinquefolius. Taxonomy (NCBI): domain Eukaryota; kingdom Viridiplantae; phylum Streptophyta; class Magnoliopsida; order Apiales; family Araliaceae; genus Panax; species Panax quinquefolius. The sequence continues at coordinate 1,965,237 of JAINUW010000529.1, read as the reverse complement.
GAAATGTTGGAATGTCGTAGTATTTTAACTATGTGGGAGAATTAAAGTGTTTGAATTTCTAAGAAGAAAATAAAAGCTTTTCGAGAAATTTTTCAAAAAATACTATTCATAGATTTCTGCTCGGGAATTATTTTTGAACTTCCGAGAAATACGTAATGTTATAATATCAAAGTGATATGGATTATGTAATAATAACCTAAGTATGGAAAACGTAATATTTCGCATGTGGACTTAATTTGGGAACCTTAGGTTTAGTAAGAGTTAAAGGAAGAAAGTTGTGATCATATAATGTGTATTCATTATATGAAGGTAATGAATGTATATATAATACGACGTATTGTTCTACTATGTATGAAGAATGAGATAACGTATATTACGAATTAATATACGAGCTAGCATACGAAGATTATACGTGGGGTATAAATGTTAAGTTGTTAAATCTAAGGTAATGGACTTGTAGGATTATTAGCCTAATAAGAGAAGTCCAATAGAAGGTGACAATCAAGCCCAAGTGTTTGATAGATCATGAGCCCAAACTATGTTAGCATAAGCCCAATAAGGAAGTAGTTAGATTTAATTAACAAGCCCAATGAGAAGCCATGATCCATGGGTCAATCCAAGTGTAAAGTGGGTAAACTTGATGGGCAAACAATTAGTGTGATGACCAAGTGTTGTGTTGAGCATGGAATGAATAGTAAGGAGGTGGAAAGTAAGGAGGTTATTGAGGAGGTGGAATAAGGAGGTGGGATGCTTAAAGACCATTCTTCCCTAGCTTTGAGTTGCCTATAAATTGAAGGCTCCATTTCATTTTGTTGGTTGTTATTCATCCAACACTTTCCTCTCAAAGATAAGCAACTTATTTGGTAGAGAGAATAAGCCACTTAAGACTTATAAGCCACTTCAACTTTTGCTAGATTTTCCAAAGTGAATTGAAGTCATAGTCTTCAAGGGTAAGACCCATATCTTTTATCTACATCTCTTCTATGATAGGATTGATAGAGAAGGGAGATCGTTTGTTAAGAACATGTAATATGTTATTAAGGAATGAACTTAAGCCGAATAAGTTGAATAAGCAACTTGAACTTTAATAAGTTGCTAGAATCATGAAGAACTTATCATATATTTGTCATATGATGTTAGTATATTGAATATTGCACGAGAACATTGATTGATGGACTTAAGTTCATAGTAAGTCATAAGCATAAAGAATTGTAGTTCATAAGTTAAATAAGTCATTGACTTATGAGAATAAGTCAAAACCTACTTTGATTATAATTTGGTGTAATAAGTAACTTGTAATGATCATATGTTGGTTAAAATCCATTTAGAATCATTAAGAATGTAGTTTTCTTTGAATTCACACGATTGAATGATAATCGTCGAATTAAATGAAATTCTCGGAATGGAAGTCGTATTTTGTGTTTGAAGTCAAAAACGTTGGTTTTCGATGGAGACAAGTCATATTTGGCATTATAGAGTTGCGGACTCGAAAATGACCGAATTCTGACTTAGAACGAAGAAACGAGCATTTAACGTTCACGGACGTTTATCATTTTTGTTAAAAATGAACTCATAGGTGAAATTTTAGCAAAGGAAGTCAAATAGATAAAATTCTTGCATGAACGCATAGAGTATGTAATTTGTGAACCGTAGGCTTTTGAACGAGCCAACTCAGACTTATAACGAAGAAGTTATGAGTCCGGGAGTTTCGTAAAATTTTCAAAAATTGCAAACTATCTATGGCACAGAGTTGGCGCCGCGGCGCCAACCCAAGTCCAAATGAGTGGTGCCGCAACGCCGTAACAGTGTCTGAGCACACTGCTAACTCGTGCCGCAATGCGAGATAAAGAACAAAGTGTGGCGCCGCAGCGCCAGATCCGGATGTTAGACATTGCTAACTTCTTTGCACATGACGCATGATATGAAGATGAATGGGTGGTGCATGCTGGTACAACCCTAGGCAATGGTCAGTAAAAAATGTTTTCAAGTACAAAATGAAAGAAAACTTGTTAGTAATGAACTATGATATAAGGATAACATTGTTAAGGCATTGTAAGACACTTAAGTATGATGATTAAGAGTTAATGATCAATTGAAGATGAATAAAATGTGAATGACGTAATGAAAGTCAGAAACCCATAATAGTATATCTAAGTCAGGATTTACATTGAGATGAAGGGTAAGATATAATAGTATACATACTTGATTATATATGACCTAATGTGCTACGTTATATGATCATGTATTGTAAAAACGTACAGACTTAAAGTGTACGTGTGTTAATCAGTAAGTAGACGTTGAAGGCAAGTATTCTAACCCTTGTTCCAGTTAAGTCTGGACAAGTTTTATAATTCATGTATTCTTTCACATGAAGTCTTCAATGATGAAGTCTAAAGCCAACTCTTTCGGCTAGACTTATATTATGAGTCTGTCAAGCATGATTTATGTTTACCAAGTTATATTGGTATGGTTTTCAATTGAAAACCAAGTATGCTAAAATGTTTTTGTCATTTAACGACAGGCACGTGAGGTTGCCACAACTTAAACGTATACACGTTTAATGAATGTAGTGTTGATCAACATAGAGTACTATAAATTTGATCACCCGAGTGCTATGCTAAATAAGCTATGCGGACTTATGGACTTAGTTTCGGGTTGTCCTTTTCAAAAGAAATTATGAATTGCTCATAGTTTTGAGCCTTAGTTGATATTCTACTGAATATTGTTGCTGGAAAACATTTTGAATGAAAAGAAGTGCTATTTTGAATTATCGATAGTACTTCGTAACTATTGTTCAGTTACTGAAGATATATGAGTTCTATGTTTCAAGCATGTTGTTTATTAGAATTGTAGTACTTGTTGAGCTAGTCATGCTCACTCTTGCTTGAACCATATGAACACAGCTAAGATCGAAGCGGGGCATAGAAGGCTCGAAAAGCAGAGACAAGGTAAGGCAAAGACGAACCCTTAGATTACTTATGTAATAGAATAGTTGAATGTCTGTAATATATTAAATATTATGACAAGAACAAACAAATGGGTTACAAAGAACCTTGGAAATTTAATATTATTTTAGATATATAGATGTTATATTAGTCCTTTTGAGAATATTCAATTTAATGAATGAATGAATGGTAGTACCATGTAGCACCATCTGTCGGGTTGGAAGAGACCCAGATTTGGGGGCATCATAGGTTGGTATCAAAGCCTTAGGTTATAAAACTTAAGGTGAGATTAAAAACATTAAGTCATAACCTTAAGAGAGGTCAAAGAAGTAAAAGAAGAAAGTAACCTTATAAAAATGCATTATGATTATGTTATGTGTTTTTATTATTCTACTGACGTGTACTAATCAACTTAATTGTTTTGTGTAGATGTCAGGAGTAAATGGAATGTATGTAGATGGTCAAGCCATTAGTGAAGAATCGGTGAACCAAGTAGAGGTTATACCGAACCCCATAGCGGCAGAGCCTGAAGTTGTGCTTATTGAGTCTGGAGACTCAGATGATGCTGACTACATGTTAGTATTCGATGGGATGATAGAGGAGGAAGTAGAGACAGTGTCCTTTAATCCAATGGCTATAGCAGCGGAGATAGCTCCTGGGGGTTCGATGATGTCTCTTTTCATGTCACTGTTGGATAGAAATATCCATTATTGTCAGGAAGTCAAGGAGATGAAAGAAGAGCTCCAAATGGTTATAGAGGACAAGACTGATGTCGAGTCCATGTGGGAGCAGGAACATGACGAGAGGATTTTGGCTAAGGACAAAGTCCACAATTTAAAGCACGAGGTCTTTGAGCTCAAGGAGGAGCTAAAGACCAAGGTGCAGAAGATATGGAGGAGGTCCTATATCTATAGGAGTTCTCATACTGATTTCCGAATGACAGTGTGGTTGGATATCCAGTGGAGAGGTGGCGCAAACAAGGCATACTTTTAGCCGTGATATCATTGCCGCTCTTGCCAAGGAAGATTTCGAGAATGCCTTGAGGCAGATGTAAACTAGTAGTAGTTAGAGTAGTATATAAATATTTTATAAGTAGTAGTGACGTAAAGCCCTTTTTTGTATAGTAAAGGGTAGTCTTTTGAAAATCCCAATTTTTGGAAAGCGATAGCGGGAAAGTAATGTAATCATCTTAGGCTGTGTATGTAATCGTTGTAGTATTATATTACGAAGAATGAATATAAGTCCTTTTTATGGAAAGTAATGAGTTATGGATGTTGGAGTTATTGTTAATATTAATGATAACTAATAAAGAAAGGAATAATAACGAAATGTGTTTATTATATCAACAAAATACCGCCAAGAAGAGTGCAACGTAATCAAGGTGCGAACATAAATCAACTAGAGGGAGGTCTGATTAATCCGATGCAGGAGTTTGTTAATTTAATAACAACTGCCTTTAATAGAACATGGGCTAATATCCCCGTAAATCCAGGAGTGGCACGAGCTACTACCTTTAAGGATTTCAAGAGCGTGGGTCCGCCGGAGTTCAAAGGAACTATGGACCCTATTGAAGCACAAACATGGGTTAAGGAGATAGAGAAGGTATTTGTAATAGCAAATTTTGATAAGGCCCAAAAGGTTGCCTTTGCGACCTATATGATGAAGGGAGAGGCCAGCTTTTGGTGGGAAGCCAATCAGGCTAGGGCCGGGATAACAAATCTAACGTGGGGTAGGTTCAAAGAGATATTCTTCGAGAACTACTTTCCCACGAGCATGCAAGGGGGGGATGGAGATGCGGTTTCTGGAGTTGAAACAAAGGGACATGACGGTTCCCCAATATGTGCCAAGTTTAATGAACTGGCAAGGTTCGCTACACATCAAGTGGATACTGAGGTGAGGAAGGTGCGACGGTTCGAGTAGGGCTTGAAACCCTAGCTCTATAACCGCATATCGGTGTTCCAAAGTACTTCTTTTAGGACCATTTTAGAGAAGGCGATAATCGCCGAGGGTGGTAGTGAAGCTTTAAGTCAATACCACAAGGACAAGAAGAGCAAGGTTAAAGTAGACGGTAGAATAAAGATCGAGGGAGCTAGTGGTAGTGGCGAGGGTCAGAAGAGGAAGGTATTTAGCTCTGGGAATACTGGAGTGAAGCAAGGAGACCCGAAGAGAAGAATGGAGGCCTGCAAGGCCTGTGAGAAGACTCACTTAGGAGTCTGTCTCAAGGGGAAGGCCGTCTGTTACAACTGTGGATAGGAGGGGCATATTGCGCATAATTGTGTGAGTCCAAAGAAGAACCACGGATGCTTTGTGTGTGGATCAACTGACCACATGGCAAAGAACTGACCGAAGAAGGGGACGGACTGGAATCGGGGAGCTAATAGCGGGAAGTTAGCTATTAGTGGAGCAACATAGCGATTAGGTAGTGATGGGTCTGTACCTTTAACATGATGATCCAAGATGCGATTGCATCGAGGGGCGTCGTCGTCATGATTTATTCCGATCAATGATATCAATGCGTCGTCTTTGTTTGATTCGGGTGCTACTTGTTCATTTATAACATGCGATTTCGCTAGACGATTAGGATTACTTCCCAAAAAGTTGCCTATACCTTTAAATATTAAGGTAGCAAACGCATAAATAATTCATGTTGACGATGTTCATAAGAGTTGTTGTGTAGATATACAGGGTTGTAAATTATTGGTAGATTTGTTACCGATAAAGTTAGGAGAATTTGATGTAATTCTCGGAATGGATTGATTAGTAAACCATGGGACAATTATAGATTGTCAAAATAAATGTGTGAACATTAAGACGTTAGAACAACCTTGGGTAGTATTTTACGTTAATAGATCACCGGGATGTTCGTGTTGTCTAACCATGACACAAACTAGGAAATTACTGAGAAAGGGATGCGTAGGCTATCTGTGTCATGTTATTAATACCCAGAGAGTGGTAGCAACCATGGAACAAATACCTGTAGTGAGAGAATTTGCCAATGTATTTTCGAGTGAATTGCTGGGTCTTCTACCAGATAGGGAGACAGAGTTTGTGATAGACATTGTGCTAGAAGCGACACCAGTTTCCAGGGCACCGTATTGTATGGCGCCAGTGGAGATGAAGGAGTTGATGGTGCAGTTACAAGAACTGTTAGACAAGAAGTACATTCAACCGAGTGTTTCGCCGTCGGGAGCACTGGTATTGTTTGTCAAGAAGAAGGACGGATCGTTAAGATTGTGTATTGACTATCGAGAGTTAAACAAGTTAACGATAAAGAATTAATACCCATTGCCCAGGATCAATGATCTCTTTGATCAGTTGAAAGGGGCTAAGTCTTTTTCTAAAATAAATTTAAGAACGGGGTATCATCAGTTGAAGGTTAGGAAGGAGGATGTGCCAAAGACAGCATTTAGGACAAGTTCCTGGTGATGTCGTTTGGGTTAACAAATGCACCAACTGCATTTATGGATATGATGAACAGAGTGTTCAAACAATATTTGGACAAGTTCATCGTGGTGTTTTTAGATGATATTCTAGTCTATTCTAAGACAAGAAGATCATGTTGAACACCTTAGATTCGTGTTGGAGACACTAAGAAAGGAGAAGTTGTATGCGAAATTCACTAAGTGTGAATTTTGGTTGGAGAAGGTACAATTTCTAGGTCATGTCATTGACTATGAGGGAATTTCAGTACATCCAGCGAAGGTGGAAGCCGCGATGAATTGGGAACAGCCGAAAACGCCAACTGAGGTGCAGAGTTTCCTAGGGTTAGCAGGTTACTATAGAAGATTCATCGAGGATTTTTCGAAGATAGCTACTCCGTTGACTAACTTAACAAGGAAGACGGTGAAATACGCTTGGACTGACAAGTGCGATGACGATTTTCAAGAACTAAAGAAGAGATTGAGTGAAGCGCTGTTTTTGTCATTGCCTTAGATAACACGGGAAATTTTGTAGTTTATAGCGATGCTTCACATAGAGGACTTGGTTGCGCTCATGCATGCGGCATGGAAAGGTCATTAACGTATGAATCTAAGTTGAAGGATTATGAGAAAGATTACCTACTCATGATCTGGGCTCGCCATGATTGTTTTTCTCTAAAGATATGGAGACATTATCTTTATGGAGAAAATGTGAAATATACTGCGGACCACAAAAGTCTAAAATATATCTTCACAGAAGCGAGTTGAATATGAGGCGGAGAAGATGGCTAGAGTTGATAAAGGATTACGACTGTGAAATCCTGTATCACCCTGGAAAAGCCAATGTAGTTGTCGATGCCTTAAGTAGAAAGTGTCAAGAAAAGTTGTCTATGTTAACGGCTCAAACTGAGTTAATAACAGAGATGGCTAGGATGAAGTTGGAAGTGAAGCTGCTAAGTAAAGGAGGACAAATGCTATTTGCAATGGAGATGCAATCTACCATCGTAGAGAGAGTTAAAGAGGTACAACTCAAAATGGATGAGTGTGACCGGATGAAGGAGCGGCTGGCCAATGAAAAAGATACTAAGTACAGTCTTGATAATGAGGGATTATTGAGATTTGAAGGAATAATTTGGGTTCCAAATGAGACAGAATTAAAGGAGGAGGTGTTGCAAGAGGCTCAAAGTTCGAGGTTTTCGATTCATCCTGGTAGCACTAAGATGTATCAAGATCTTCGATAGAGTTTCTGGTGGCCGAACATGATGAGAGAGATCGCCGAATATGTGAGTAGGTGCTTGACTTGTCAAAGAGTTAAGGTCGAACATCAATTACCTAGTGGTTTGCTACAGTCATTAGAAAATAAGGAGTGGAAGTGGGAGAATATGAAGATGGATTTTGTGGTAGGACTTTCGACTACTCAGAAGGGGTATAATGTGATTTGGGTAATAGTAGACCGATTGACAAAGTCGGCTCACTTTTTACCAATTAGGGTTAAGTATAACTTAGACCAGTTAGCTAGACTCTATATTAAGGAAATAATCTCCAGACATGGAGTACATGTAACGATTTTGTCAGATCGTGATTCACGATTCATGTTAAACTTTTGGAGGAGTCTATAAGAGCAGTTGGAAATGTAGTTAAAGCTGAGTACAACGTATCATCCACAAATGGATGGACAGAGTGAGGGGAAAATTCAGACGTTAGAAGATATGTTGAGATCTTGCGTCGTGGATTTCAAGGGTAGTTGGGATGATCATCTACCATTAGTGGAGTTTGCGTATAACAATAGTTATCATGCAAGCATAGGTATTCCGCCTTACGAAGCTTTGTATGGGAGGAAATGCAGAACGCCACTATATTGGGATGAGGTAGGAGAACACCGAATGTTGGGACCAGAGTTGGTACAACAAACAACAGACATTGTCAAGAAGATACAAATGTGTCTTCTAGCAGCTCAAGATAGACAGAAGAAGTTTACGGATCCGCATAGAGAGAATCCGGAGTTTGAAGTAGGTTCATACGTATTCCTAAAAGTATCTCCCTAGAAAGGAAAGATACGTTTTGGGAAGAAGGGAAAGTTAAGTCCAAGGTTCATAGGACCTTTTGAGGTATTAAAACGGGTAGGTGAGGTAGCTTATATGATAGCCTTACGTCAAGACCTAAAACGAATACATAATGTATTTCACGTATTCGTGTTACATCCTTCTAAGCCATATCATAAGCACGTGATAGAATATGAGCCTATTCATATCGAGAAGGACTTAACGTATGAGGAAACGCCGATTCAAATTGTTGATAGAAAAGAACAAGTTCTGCGGAATAAAGTCATACCTTCGGTAAAGGTTATATGGAAAAACCACGATGCAGAAGAAGCAACGTGGGAGTTAGAAGAAATGATGAAAAAGAATTACCCTCATTTATTTGTGTAATTTTTTTTAGCGAGATTCTGGGAACAGAATCCTTATAAGGGGGAGAGAGTGTAATGCCCCAGAAAATCGAACCTTTGTAAATACTTTTAATAATGAATAAAATAATATTATTTATTATTATTACGTGTTGATAAGATGAATGTCGTTCTATAACCTAGAAACGTTGGAATATCGTAGTATTTTAACTACGTGGGAGAATTAAAATGTTTGAATTTCTTAGATGAAAATAAAAGCTTTCCGAGAAATTTTATAAAAAAGCACTATTCATAGATTTCTGCTCGAGAATTATTTTTGAACTTTCGAGAAATACATAATGTTATAATATCAAGGTGATATAGATTATGTATTAATAACTTAAGTATGAAAAATGTAATATTTCGAATGCGGACTTAATTTGGGAACGTTAGGTTTATTAAGCGTTAAAAGAAGAAAGTATAATATGACGTATGGACTCAAATCACTTAGAAGCTCTTGGATCATCACCTGAATGCCTGGAAGATCCCTACGGGGAATATGAGCAGCAGGAGCAGGGTCCGCAACCGTTATATCCTCCTCCTCATCCTCAACATTTTGTACCTCAACCCGGACATGACTTATCACCGCCTCCACCAAACGACGAGGTTATCTAACTAAACGGGGTCGAGGCACATCAGAAGCCCTCCTCCGCACACCTGAAGTGATCATGCGGGAACTACTCGACTGATCCAGATCCATAGATATCTGGACACAAGTCTCTAATTCACCTCAAAAAGGGTGTGGTAACTTCTAACTTGGAGCTTTTTCAAATGCATTTTTATGATTACATGCATGCATGCATTATTTTAACATACGCCTACAGTAAAGTTAAGAATGCATGACTACCCAATGCCTAAATTTTGAAAAATTTGGCCATAGTCTCCTTTATAAATAGGACTATTCACATGCATATAGACATGACTAGGTGGTCAATCAGTAGCACACCTGCCCACAGTCATAAACATCCTACATGAATACATATATCAAAGTCATAATCCGAAAGTATAGCCTAATTACCAAGATTACTTTGTTTTTTCACCTTAGCTCATTTATCCTCAAATAGAATAAGAAATAGCAAAAAAAAGGTGTCAATTTGATTATTTAAAAAGTTAAATTTTTTTACATCATTATGTTCAACATGGTTAAATACTAACATTTGCTATATTAAATATTTTTTATCATGTCATATGAGCATGCATATTCACTACTATGTGTTTAGAAACATTTTATGTGATAATTCATTTTCCAACTGATACAAACTGGAAAAGAAGACATGCATACGTTACCAGGACAATGTAGAACACTTGTACGGTGACACAATTTTTAGAAAGACGTCTGAACTCAACAGATCTTAAGAAAAGCTCTCAGATTTCTTGTGTGGCGTAACTTGGAAATAAATTATGAAAGTAACATGCAGCTTAAAACCACCTATGGTTGGCCGCAGGTGTACCTGCGACTCCCTTGGGTGGGGTCCACCCCTCCAGCTCGGTCCAGTTTTAGTTGCAAATGAGATCTCACAAGTTGAAAAGGCCAAATCAAGAATAAAAATGCTACGCAATTGAGCGGAATAGCCTAAAATCCTGGTTTTTAGAGACCAAACCGTCGGTCTACATGGCACTTATTAGTATTTGTCGACGTTGGGATTTTTAGTGTCCCTTTTCGTTACTTGTTTTTTGGTGTTCTCATTTTAATGTGAGATTTGTTTAAAAAAACAAGTGAAAAAGGTTCAACATGTATAATGTCGACGATTTGACTTTAAGAGTCGCCAATTGGTGTATTTAACTAGTTACACCAACGCAACTTAAAAGGTTTACACATTGACCCAGTGATGCGACATTGTCAAACGGGTCTGTGAAACCGAGATTCATTTAGGTCTGGTGGCTTGATTATGTAGAGGGAAGGTGTTAGGCACCCCCCCCCCCCGACATCCGTGTTGCCATGGTGACCGCCACTTTTCAAAGAAACTATTATATGAATATATATATGTGTGTGTGTGTGTGTGTGGATCAATGAGCAATTATTTGGAAGTAGTGTTTGTGAGACCCCAAATTATAAATAATGATTTAAATTTCTCGAATTGTTTTTTAATATTATGGTGTAGATTTGATATAATGTTATAGTAGAGGGTAATATTTATAAATTTTGTAAAGTATTCAAGTTGTTGTATAATATTCGATTGGTCCGGGAATATTCTTTTTATCGAAGAATATCCGTAAGACGACACAATCATTGGTGAACCCACAATAGAAATATTATCATAGTAATAAAACGACAGAATTATTTTTATGAAAATAACAGCAGAAGTTTTATCGTTAAAACTGTTGAACTACTCGGTAGTAAAAGTACAGTAATACGCGTGGTTGCATAGTAGCACACGGTATTGGTTATTGATGCTTACGTGAGAATTCACTCAGTTATACTCAATTATTGCTATTGTAATTGCTGCATCATATCTCTCATATTATTGATTCGGTTATTGTCACAGTATCATCTGCATAATATGATATATTATTAAATCAATAATTGAGACGACAAAGTTGTTCATATTATTAAATTACAATATTTACAATGTCTAGAAGTTCTGTCAAGGAAAGGTTTGGTCACCTAATTGTGCGCCAATAGGGAGAAATCCTTATTGGAAAGCCCCCTCTTTCCTGGTAACGACCTGGTTGTTAATTATTGTGAGTTATAACATTAATGATGAATAAGCTCGTGTTGATTAAAGATGAAATTTATAGTTCTATTGTGTTAGAATTATTAGTGTTAGTGGAAGTCAACATTTATTTTGATAATAATTGATGTCTGGAGGTTATATTGTTCAATCGGGTATTCGAGGCACTTTTTCCTGTCGGAGTTACTATCCATGAGTTACTATTCATGAGTAACTATTCACGAGTTACTATTCACAAGTTACTATTCACAAATTAGTATTCACGAGTTACTATTCACGAGTTACTATTCACGAGTTACTATTCATGAGTTACTATTCATAGAATACTATTCACCCGAACAAAATATATTTCTTTTTGGTCCAAATCATTTTTGGGTACAATATTATTCCATGAGGAGATGTGTTAATTTTTAAGACCGTTGGTTGAAATTATATTAGTAAATCAATATGGATCGTTGGTTTAAAGTTTAATAGTGAATCAGTATGGACCGTTGGTTTAAAGTTTAATAGTGAATCAGTATGGACCGTTGGTTTAAAGTTTTAATAGTAAATCAATATGGACCATCCGTTTAAAAGTAAATCAATCTGGACTGTTCATGAATTAGTTACTATTCAGTCCATTCTCCTCTAAATAGAAGCTCATTCCTTCATTATTTCTTACGAATTCACTGAAACTCTAGGGAGAGAAATTATAGAGAGAAATTATGGGGAGAAAATCTATAGAGAGAAAGAAGAAGAGAAGTCTGCTACCTCACTATTCTAGTATCCAGTTTTATTATAAGGTAAGGGGTATTTTGAAGTCTGCTACCTCAAAATCTATGAAGAGAACTTCTGTTATTCCATTCTTTATTATTCTGTTGAAATAACCTGTATACGCGGACAACCCTATACTTGGTGAAATTCTTCTGTTATTCCATTCCTTATTATTATGTTGGAATAACCTGTCTATGCGAAGTACTGCATACATGGTGAAATCTTTCTATTATTCCATTCCTTATTATTATGTTGGAATAACCTATTTATGCGAAGTACCGCATACATGGTGAAATTATTCTATTATTCCATTCTTTTTTATTACATTGGAATATCACATGCATCGTCAATTTACTTTGACTTGGTTCCGTTATTTATTATTCTCCCGAATATATCACATGTCGTGCGTTCTACGTGGGACACTGGTTCCATTATTTATTATTACGTTGAATTATTACGTATTTTAATATCACATGTTATTATTTTCTGGCGGACCTAGTTCCATTATTTATTATTACATTGGGAATAACTTTTATGCATGCGGTCTCTATCACATGCATGGTGAATCCTTCTATTATTCCATTCTTTATTATTCTATTAGAATAACCTGTCTATGTAGATTACCACATGTATGGTGAATGATCCTTTGTATTCATTCCTTATTAAATTATGGAAATGATCTGTATATGTGGATTACCGCATGGCGGGTGAAAATCCATTTGCAGTTTCATATATTCCTTATTATACTCAGTTGATTAAAGCTTTGGCTTCTATACTCCATGAAATTAGTAGAATATCCTTGATATTTAATGCTTCATCCAGTATCTTTTCATGGAAATTTTCTTCTGAGCATTCTTGAATTTTACTCTACAAAGATGTATCATGTTGACAATTTGGACATTATTGAGTTCAGGATAAATTAACTTATAAATCTTTAAAATTTATTCTTGAACTTGTTTTATTGAATTATTATGTCATTGTCATGATGAGTTATGTTGGTTATTATGTGAAAACATGAAAGTTTCTTAGAAATCACAAAGGGTTGAAAATCAGATTTTGGTGAAAATGGAACATGAAATTCAACTGACCATATCTCCTATTATATTTCGAATTTTTGAGTGTGGTTGAGTTCTAGAGTTACATATATGAGTTATATAACTTATCCAAGTGGAATCACTAGAAAAGGTGTTGTAGATTTTTGTGTGGACTGATTTTAGCAAAGGAGTCAAAAACTGCCGATTTCAAAAAGGCTACTGCCCATAAATTTGAAGGGGATGTTTCGGCCACTTAATTTGTGAGAAAAATTTTGGGCTTTTGGGACATGAAAGTTTATGGTATAAGGTACCTCTTGTCCAAGAATGAGCTCATTCCGACTTAAAATGAGTAAATTATGACCATTTCAATATATAGGTTTTTTCGATGAAAATCGCTATAATCGGAGTTCTATAACTCCGATGACCATGAAATTTAAACTGGAAGCTCACATTAACATGTGTAAGATCCTGCCAAGATTTGGGGATTTCTGGAGTTAAACTTGAGGTAGCTAATTTCTTAAGGAATTAATTAGAAATTAATTTTTGAAAAATAGTAAATGAATTTTAAAAATTCTGAGAAAAATATATGTTCATTATGGGACTATATTCTGCTAAATCCTAATAAAGAAATATTTTTGGGACTGATTTAGTATTTTTCATGAAAATGGTTTAGTTACGAACATATGAGTTAAATATGTTATGTGAAGTAACAAAGTTGGAAAATATGATTTTATGGCTTGGAAATCCTATATAAGGTATATGCAGATTTTTTTATAAGCGATTTGATCATTGGTGAAGGAATCTTATGAGTATGTCATTTTTGAATGATTAAATGCATTATTTGGTAAAGTGTAAAAAATTGAAATAAATTGTTTATAAGTTTAAGAAATGATTAAAATATTGTTATGATATTAATAATATTAGATTATGAGTGGTTGATAATATTTGGATAAATTTAAAGTCTTTAATAATTATCCTTGTTTTCGTTTGATTAATGCTTATATCATTGTCATCATCCTCATGCTTATATGGTGATGAAAGTTTTCTTTGGCTTACGTGCAAAGATGGACTGTTGATTATTGAGTTGTATATCTTTGGCTTACGCGCAAAGATGAATTGTTGATTATTAGTTTTATTGTTGTATATCTTTGGCTTACGTGCGAAGATGGACTGTTGATTATTGAGTTGTATATCTTTGGCTTACGTGCAAAGATAGATTGTTGATTATTGGTTTTATTGTTGTATATCTTTGGCTTACATGTAGAGATGGACTTGGTATGATTATGACCAGGGATTATTCGGTATAGTCATGACCATTGTTGATTTAATGAATATCTTTGGCACGTAGTGCAAGGATGATTCAATGATGTGGTTTATTTATTAAGCTGAGTCTCAGCGATAAAAATTGATGAAAACATTTTTAAATCATAGAAGATAGTAGATATTATGCTCTACTTGACTTTTCTAATGGGTTGCTTGTTCCACTGCAGTTAAACTTGATGTCTATTGTATTTTATCAGTTTAACATTGTTGAAGGCTAATGATAATTTATTCTGTATTATATTAGTCATAATATTTCTTACAGGGCTAGTTGAGCTCACCCTTTCTTTCACTGTTCTCTTCAGGAAATGAGAACGTAGCCGGGACTAGTCGGGAAACGGAGTGATGATCCGAGATGGTGTTATAGTAGTCCTCACTATTCTATAAAATAGTGTGACAATAAATGTAATGAGGACTCTCTTTGAGAGTGTATATTGTCTAGAAGGCAATATTCCTGTTTAAACTCATAGATTATGTTTTGTCATGTCTCACACGACTGTTGTATAATTAAGTTTTATTTGAATTTTGTACCATGTATTTGGCGACTCAAGATGGGTGATGTATACCTATTTTGGGGGCGTCACAGTTGGTATCAAAGCTTAGGTATATGTTCTCTGGCTGGGTTGTGAGACAAGAACTAGGAGGGGAGAGACGGGGAATTCCTTCACTAGTATGATCTACCTAAGTTTATTTGGTATTTAATTGGTCGGTCAGAGTATAAGGATAACATGTGATATGTTAACTAACTCTTGTTTTGTGGCAGTGTTTGAAAAAGACATCCAAGAATGTTGAGGTAAGCAATGGAGCGAATGACGCTATTGTTTCTAAGAGATTTGAAACCCGATATACGTCAATACCTCATTTCTCACAAACTTTGTTTATATTCAGATGTTATGAATAGGGCTCAGTTATTGAAGCGTGATAATGAGTCACCACAACCAAAAGGCAACGACCAACTACACGATAATAATCATACCGGTGGCAACGGCCATCGGAACAATGATAACCATTATGGGGAAAATTATCATGCCAAGAATGGTAACCACTTCGGTGGTAATCATGGCCAAGATAATAGAAGTGGAAATTTCAAGAAAAGAAGGTCACCTAGCCTGATTTTGTCGTGCACCAAAGTCAAGTCCAGCTAGGATGGTGGCACCAACGGCGGCTACGGACAAAACAAAGTCGGTGGTTTCAAGAAGAGCGTTTTTTGTGACTTCTCAAAAAGTGAGTAAACCGAACGAAGTTAGCACGGATTAGTTAATTATAAATTCTTGCAAAATATATGCCTTATTAGATACCGGTTCTACCCATTATTTTATCTCTCTTGCTTGCGTTCAATGCTTAAATTTGACTCTAGAGAAATTAGACTTTGACTTATCTGTTGAAGCCCCGTCAGGAGAAACCTTCATTACATGTGCTATCCAAGTACTGGATGAGGGTGGTCATAGTTTTGAATGATATTTATATTGTTAATAAATTTCTAGACGTATTCTTGAAGACTTCTTAGCCTACCTCTAGAGCATGAAATCGAATTTTGTATTGACCCCAGTACAAAACCCTCTAATATTTCTATACCTAAAACGATCGTATAATGTGTCAATGACGTTGGCTCGAACTGTTGAAGATTACGATCATACCATTCAATATCATTGTGAAAAAGAGAACGTGGTAGCTGACACGTTGAGTAGAAGATCGTATGCATTTACGAGTGCGATGTTGTTAACACAAAAACCCATTTTGTATAACTTACAAATGATGAAGATAAAGTTAAAAACTCTAAAGACCCACGTGGTGATATCAATTATACGAGTAGAATTAACTTTAATCTATAATGTTAAAGCCGTGCAAATTACATACTTAGAGATGATGAATGTGAAGTAGGAGGTTCAAGAGGACGATATTCTAGAAGTAAGAATCAATGAAGAGAGGAAATCTCAACTCTCGATTTTATTGGCCCATTTGAAATCCTTGATCGAGTAGGAACTGTGGCCTATAGACTCGTTTTACCGCTAAACAGGTTGCGTGTTCATAACGTTTATCACGTACCGATGTTACGTAAATATGTGGATGACCCAAACAACATTATTGATTTAGAACCGGGCGAGGTAGCAGAAGATTTAACGTATAAGGAGATACGTGTTAAAATCTTGGATAAGAAGGATCGTATTCAACACTCAAAGGTTATACCTCAAGAGTTAGAATCTAAAATGAAGTCAAGGTATCCTCATCTCTTCGGCATACTAGGTACGTACGTAAATTTCGAGGGAAAAATTTTATAAGGAGGGGAGATTGTGAGACCCCAAATTTTATGAATAAAGATTTAAATTTCTCGAAATATTTTTTTTAATATTATGGTGTGGATTTGATATAATGTTATAGTTGAGGGTAATATTTATAATTTTTGCAAAGTATGCAAGTTGTTGTATAATATTCGATTGGTCGGGGAATATACTTTTTGTTGGGGAATATCCGTACTACGGCACAATCATTGGTGAACCCACAACGGAAGTATAGTCGTAGTAATAAAACGACAGAATTATTTTTTTGAAAATAACGGCAGAAGTTTTACCGTTAAAACTGTTGAACTACTCGGTAGTAAAAGTACAGTAATACGCGTGATTGCATAGTAGCACACGGTATTGGTTATTGATGCTTACGTGAGAATTCACTAAGTTATACTCAATTATTGCTACAGTAATTGCTGCATCATATCTCTCATATTATTGATTTAGTTATTGTCACAGTATCATCTGCATAATATGATAATTGAGACGAAAAAGTTGTTCATATTATTAAATTACAATATTTACAATGTCTAGAAGTTCTGTCAAGGAGAGGTTTGGTCACCTAATTGCACGCCAATAGGGAGATATCCTTATTGGAAAGCCCTCTGTTTCCTGGGAACGACCTGGTTGTTAAATATTGTGAGTTATAATATTAATGATGAATAAGCTCATGTTGATTAAAGATGAAATTGATAGTTCTATTGTGTTAGAATTATTAGTGTTAGTGGAAGTCGATATTTATTTCGATAATAATTGATGTCTGGAGGTTATATTGTTCAATCGAGTATTCGGGGCACTTTTTGTGTTGGAGTTACTATTTATGAGTTACTATTTATGTGTTACTATTCATGAGTTACTATTCACGAGTTAGTATTCATGAGTTACTATTCATGAGTTACTATTCACGAGTTACTATTCACGAAATACTATTCACCCAAACAAATTATATTTCTTTTCGGTCCAAATCATTTTTGGGTACAATATTATTCCATGAGGAGATGTGCTAATTTTTTAGACCGTTGGTTGAAATTATATTAGTAAATCAATATGGATCGTTGTTTTAAAGTTTAATAGTGAATCAGTATGGACCGTTGGTTTAAAGTTTAATAGTGAATCAATATGGACCGTTGGTTTAAAGTTTTATAGTGAATCAGTATAGACCGTTGGTTTAAAGTTTTAATAGTAAATCAATATGGACCGTCCGTTTAAAAGTAAATCAATCTGGACCGTTCATGAATTAGTTACTATTTAGTCCATTCTCCTATAAATAGAAGCTCATTCCTTCATAATTTTTTTACGAATTCACTAAAACTATAGAGAGAGAAATTATAGAGAGAAAATCTATAGAGAGAAAGAAGAAGAGAATTCTGTTACCTCACTATTCTAATATCTAGTTTTATTCTAAGGTAAGGGGTATTTTTTTTCATATTCATAAAGAGAACTTCTATTATTCTATTCTTTATTATTTTGTTGGAATAACCTGTATACGTGGACTACCCTATACTTGGTGAAATTCTTCTGCTATTCCATTCCTTATTATTATGTTGAAATAACCTGTCTATGCGAAGTACTGCATACATGGTGAAATTCTTTTATTATTGCATTCTTTATTATTATTTGGAATATCACTGAAATCTGCAAATTGCAAATTTTTTATTATGACACATGGTTCTTATTATTTTCTTTATTATTCATTGGAATATCACATTGTGCATTTACTGGCATTTATGGTTCCATTATTTATTATTACGTTATTTATTATTACATTCCGAATATCACATGCATCGCGTATTCTGCCGACATGGTTCCATTATTTATTATTACATTGGGAATAACTTTGTTTATACGGTCTCTATCGCATGCATGGTGAATCATATCATTCTATTATTCCATTCTTTATTATTCTAATGAAATAACCTGTCTATGTGGATTACCATATGCATGGTGAATGATCCTTTGTATTCATTCCTTATTAAATTATGGAAATGATCTGTATACGTGGATTACCGCATGGTGGGTAAAAATCCTTTTGCAGTTTCATATATTTGTTATTATACTCAGTTGATTAAAGTTTTGGCTTCTATACACCATGAAATTAGTGGAATATCCTTGATATTTGCGCTTCATCCAGTATCTTTTCATGCAAATATTCTTCTGAGCATTCTTGAATTTTACTCTACAAAGAAGTATCATGTTGACAATTTGGACATTATTGAGTTCAGGATAAATTAACTTATAAATCTTTAAAATTTATTCTTGAACTTGTTTTATTGAATTATTATGTCATTGTCATGATTAGTTATGTTGGTTATTATGTGAAAACATGAAAGTTTCTTAGAAATCACAAAGGGTTGAAAATCAGATTTTGGTGAATATGGATCATGAAGTTCAACTGATCATATCTCCTATTATATTTTGAATTTTTGAGTGTGTTCAAGTTCTAGAGTTAGATCTATGAGTTATATAACTTATCCAAGTAGAATCACTAGAAAAGGTGTTGTAAATTTTCGTGTGGACTGATTTTAGCAAAGGAGTCAAAAACTGGCAATTTCTAAAAAGGCTACTGCACATAAATTTGAAGGGGATGTTTCGGCCACTTAATTTGTGAGAACAATTCTGGCCTTTTTGGATGTGAAAGTATATGGTATAAGGTACCTCCTGTCCAAAAATGAGCTTATTCCAACTTAAAATGAGCAAGTTATGACAATTTCAATATTTAGGTTTTTCTGACGAAAAACGCTATAACCGGAGTTCTATAACTCCGATGACCATGAAATTTAAACTGGAAGCTCACATTAACATGTGTAAGATCCTGCCAAGATTTGGGAATTTCTAGAGTTAAACTTGAGGTAGCTAATTTCTTAAGGAATTAATTAGAAATTAATTTTTGAAAAATATTAAATTAATTTTAAAAATTCCGAGAAAAATATATGTTCATTATGGGACTAAATTCTGCTAAATCCCAGAAAAGAAATATTTTAGGGACTGATTTGGTATTTTTCATGAAAATGGTTTAGTTACGAACATATGAGTTAAATATGTTATGTGAAGTAACAAAGTTGAAAAATAGGATTTTATGGCTTGGAAATCCTATATAAGGTATATGCAAATTATTTTTATAAGGGATTTGATCATTGGTGATGAAATCATATGAGTATGGCATTTTTGAATGATTAAATGCATTATTTGGTAAAGTGTAAACAATTGAAATAAATTGTTTATAAGTTTAAGAAGTAATTAAAATATTGTTATGATATTAATAATATTAGATTATGAGTGGTTGATAATATTTGGATAAATTTAAAGTCTTTAATAATTATCCTTGTTTTCGTTGGATTAATGCTTATATCATTCTCATCATCATCATGCTTATATGGTGATGAAAGTTATCTTTGGCTTACGTCCGAAGATGGACTGTTGATTATTGAGTTGTATATCTTTGGCTTACGTGCAAAGATAAATTGTTGATTATTAGTTTTATTATTCTATATCTTTTACTTAAGTGCGAAGATGGACTGTTGATTATTGAGTTGTATATCTTTGGCTTACGTGTAAAGATAGATTGTTGATTATTGGTTTTATCGTTGTATATCTTTGGCTTACGTGCAGAGATGGACTTGGTATGATTATGACCAGGGATTATTCGGTATAGTCAGGACCATTGATGATTTAATGAATATCCTTGGCCCGTAGTGCATGGATGATTTAATGATGCGGTTTATTTATTAAGCTGAGTCTCAGCGATAAAAATTGATGAAAACATTTTTAAATCATAGAAGATAATAGATATTATGCTCTACTTGACTTTTCTAATGGATTGCTTGTTCCGCTGTAGTTAAACTTGATGTCAATTGTATTTTATCAGTTTAACATTGTTGAAGGTTAATGATAATTTATTCTGTATTATCTTAGTCATAATAATTCTTACTGGGCTAGTTGAGCTCACCTTTTCTTTCACTGTTCTCTTCAGGAAATGAGAACGTAGCCAGGACTAGCTGGGAAACGGAGTGATGGTCCGAGATGGTGTCATAGTAGTCCTCACCATTCTATAAAATAGTGTGACAATAAATGTAATGAGGACTCTCTTTGAGAGTGGATATTGTATAATTAAGTTGTATTTGAATTTTGTACCATGTATTTGGCGACTCAAGATGGGTGATGTATACCTATTTTGGGGGCGTCACAGTGTTGTGCCTCGTTCGCACCTATATACCTAGGGTTTGAATTTATAGAAAATTTCAGTTTTAAACAAGATATAGCAATGAAGTTTTTTAAAAAGAGGTTTTTCAAACCCTGTGCTCAATAGTAATTGAGGCCTTTGATACTTCTATTTTATTATTAAATGTTAAACATTTGCTTTTATTTTTTTGAGATCGAGGCATCTTGAGAAAATAATATCTTGCGATGCCAAACTCCTTATGGGCATGACAATCATCCAAGGAAATTAAATTACTTTGTAAATAATGTACAAAACTGCTACAATTGAAAAAGTCCATCATGGGAACTGAATCTAGATTCAGTAGACTGAATCTGTGATCACATGATTCCTAGGCTCACATGATACTACATTTTATATGGAAAGCAGTAAGCAGTTATATATATATATATATATATATATATATATATATATATGTGTGTGTGTGTGTGTGTGTGTGTGTGTGTGTGTGTGCATGATCAGACACCACGAAGAAACTCCATGGGGGATCAGAAAAGTAATATAAAAAAGTTATATATATATATATATGTATGTGTGTATGTGTGTGTCCATGATTAGCCACCACAAAGCAACTCCATGGGGATTGAAAAAGTAAATAAAGCTGTAAAAGCGATCAACCGCCACGAAATAAACTCCAGGCGGGACAAAAAGTAAATGAAGCTATAAAAGGCCACGAAGTAAACTCTAGACCAGACAAAAATGTAAATAAATATATATATATATAATTGTTGTCGGACGTATCTGATGAGCTTGAATTTTATATCCGGTGCATTTATTGCCTATATATATATATATATATATATATATATATAAAAGCAGAGAAACGCTTCAGACATAAGTCTAGGCTCATCGAATGTAGTCGACCACAATTTATATATATAAGTATATATATATATATATATATATATATATATATATAAGCAAGTAAACGCTCCAGACCTAAGTCTAGGCTCAATCGAGGCATAACTCGATAATGTTAGTCCATATATGAAATATATACATAAATAAGTATATATATACAGACAGAAATGAAAACCACGGACCGAAGTCCTAGCAAACGCACACAACACGACTCTCAATATGTATAACAGTGTGTGCTAATATGAGAAGAAGACTTTATAAAATCTGGGAAGGCTTACAGTGGGATGCCAAAGTAGACTTCTATGACTTTATATGGATAAACACTCAGCTCCCGCCGGATAAAAAGATAGCTATATGTGAGCTAACAGATGTTTATAGAAGAGGAAACACTCAATAGTGGTGTATACAGAGTAAAATGGACAGGGCTTCCTCGCCTTTTTCTCTCCTTCTCCTCCTCAAATGGCTGACCCCAAGGCTCATATTTATAGACTGATGGCCGCAGGTACACCTGCGGCAGGCGTGGTTGTACCTACGGCTGGTCGTGGTGCATCCGGGCCTCGCGGGTCCTGTCGTCTCAAAGTACGTGCACTCGTGCACTGTAATGTCCTCTTGGACTTGCAGAACTTCAATCCGAGCATCCGAACGAGGTATATCTGACCTTCTTCAGACTGCTTGTGTCGAGAGTTACGCAATGACATGGATTAGAAGTTGTACGAAGTCAGGAAGAGGGGTCCATGCCCATGGTCTTCAAGCTTCAAATTCTATCCAAAGTACTGCCATGCGTAATAGTCACTCAGGATTGTTACTCCTCGGTTCTTGTGGGACATCATTAAAATGTATGTATGTATTAAGTGTTGAGATGACGCGCAAGTGTTGAAGGGGCAAGATGACCTTTGACTCTTCGACGGGGTTATCACCGGTTTGAGTTGAAAGCAGACGTTGCTCAGGGTTACATCTGAGATTGGACTACTTGTTTGTATGCCGCTGAATATACTCAGGGATATCTCTGAGGTTGGAATTGATGTTGTGGTCCTCCAGGACTACCTCTAGAGTGTTAAAAAGATTTTTTTGCCCTCCTAAATAGTTAGTAACAAGAAAAGAAAAATTTGAGTGTCTACAGTATTCGCCCAGATACATGGTTCACTATACCAATGATCACAATAGTTGCAAGGTATACTCAAAAATACCTCACGAAGGTCCGATGCCATTAGTTCGAGGTCGTAACTCCAAAATACTTCTCCCCAGCGAATATTTCATTCGATGATGTACATGTCAACGACGGTCAAGTAGCTTTGACGTATTTCCCAGCAGGGATATCACCCGTTGATGCACATGTCAACGAAGGTCAAGCATCCTTGACTCTTTGCCCAGCAGGGAGCTAATCCGTTGATGTACATTTCAGCGGGGGTCAAGAAACCCTGACAACATAGACTGTTGGCAATAAATCTGACAGGACATTGGAAAGACTTGGCGATACAAACCAGGGAAGAACACCCTCATCAGGTAGGACCGATGATGGAATATGTTATACACATCCTTAACAGACAAAGCTATATCCCCCAGAGTCTCTCATACATGAGAGATACATCCTCATTGTAAAGTTTATACCAAGGATTTAGGACTTTGGTGATAACACCAACGTCAACATCCTGGAAGTTCTTGAGAACTTTGGATCACACGTCCAAGCAGTTCATCATAGTCGTCAGTGATAACTCTAGCCCCCATCGGAAATGGGAGAGAAAATAGTCATCACATTCCGTTGGAAAATGGTCCAACAAACCGCATGCATCATACATTTGCATTATGCCGATGTACATTGCATCATGATTATCTTGTCACATTTCAAGTGTCTAGTATTCTTTATCCTATCCATGCCATTGAATTACATGAATATGATAAAGAGGGGCATCTTTAGACACTCGAAATTTTGTATTCCTGTTACTAACATTGCAGGAGGGCAGAATCGTCTTTCAAAAATAACCCTAGAGGAAAAAGCAGTTGTAGTTCCGGAAATTCCACTGGAGAAGCCTTTTCAATCTCGGAGATAACCCCGAGATATTCAATCCCAGAAACAACACCGAGAGTTTCACTCTCAACATCGGAGATAACCCTAAGGAGTGCAGTTGTACTTCCGGAGAAAATTCCAGAAAAGCTCATTTCAACCCTTGCAGTCAGCTTTAACCTCGGAGATAACCCCGACGCACTCAGTCCAAACCCGGAGATAACCTCAAGGGATCAGGCACACCTCAAAGAAAACCCTGAGGACCTTCAGCACTTGCAGCAACCCAATCTCAGAGATAACCCTGAGCAACGACTATTTTATCAGCCCAAATTGGAGATAACCACGGTGAGGGGCAAAATCATCATTTTGCCACCTCAATCCCACATGAGCACTTTCTTAACACATTTCGACATACATTCCTCGCAGTAGTGTCCCACAAGAACCAAATAGATGCAATCTTGAGTGACTACTACACAGGACAGCACACAGGATATAATTTGAAGACATAAAGACCAAGGGCATGGTCCCATGTTCCTGACTTCGCACAACCTCTAATCTCATTTTATTTGTGTAGCTCTCGATAACAAAACACTGAAAAAGGTCTTATACACCTTAATCGGAGGCTCAGATTGAAGTTTTGAGAGTTTGAACGGATAACACATTGTATGCGTGCACGTACTTGGAGACAGCTAGACCCATGAGCCAGGGCACTTAAATGGCCATGCAGTGCACTGTGAGTCCACCTCTATAAATATAGGGCTTGGGGTGGTCATTTTATAAGAGAAAACGATGAGGAAGCCCGGTACAATTTGCTCTGTACACACTATAAACTGAGTGCTTTCTCATTTTAAACACTTCTGAGCTCATATAGTGCTATATTTTTACTGGTGGGAACCGAGTGTTCATCCATTTAAAGCTATAGAAGTCTTCTTTGGCAGTCCACTATAAGCCTTCTTACACCTTTGAAAGCCTTTTCTCCACATTTTGCACACACTGTTCTTCACGTTGAGTGTCGTGTCGCGTGTGTATGCCTGGACTTCAGTCCGTGCTTTTTATTTCATTATATATATATATATATATATATTTGGACTAACATTATCGAGTTATGGCTTGATTGAGCCCGGACTCACGTCCAAAGCGTTTATTGCTTATATATATATATATATATATATATATATATATATATATATATATCTATATACTTATATATAAATTGTGGTTGAACTCTGCTCAATGAGCTTAGATTTATATTCGACGCGTTTATTGCTTTTATATATATATATATACAAATATATAAACTATTGTCAGACTCTATTTGATGAGCCTGGATTTTATATCCAGAGCGTTCTATATATATATATATATATATATATATATATATATATATATATATATATATATATATTTACATTTCTGTCAGGCCTGGAGTTTACTTCGTGGCCTTTTACTACTTTATTTACATTTCATCTTGCTTGTAGTTTACTTCATGGGGTTGATCATTTTACCGCTTTATTTGCATTTAAATCACTTTGGTGTTTACTTAATGGGCGGTTGATCATCTTACAACTTTATTTACATTTAGGATCCCCATGGAGGTGCTTCATGGTGGTTGATCGTGTCTATATATATATATATATATATATATATATATATATATATATATATATATATATATATATATATATATATATATATATATATCGCTTTTATATATTTACATTTCCAAATCATTATGTGAAGTTAAGCCGTGGTGGTTGATAAATCTGTATATATATATTTACAACTTTTATATATATAAATGCTTACAACTTTTATATAAACTGTTATATCATGTGAGCCTAGGAATCATGTGATCATATATTCAATCCCCTGAATCTTGATTCGGTTCCCGTGATGGACATTTTCAGCTGTAAACAGCTTGCACATTATTCACGGTGTTCAAATTTCCTTAGACGACTCTCATGTCCACAAAGAGTTCGGCACTGCTATATAGATTATTTTTCTCGAAGATGTTTCGCATCTCAAAAATAAAAGCAATTAAGCCAAACACTTAACAAAATGGAAGTATCAAAGGCCTCAATTACTATTGAGCATAAGGGTGTGAAAAAACCTCTTTTACAAAATGTCACTGCTATATCTTGTTAAAACTGAATTTTTACACAAATTCAAACGCTTTGTATATAGGTGCGAACGAGGCATAGCACTACTTCCAAATAATTGCACATTGACCCACACACACACATTCATATAATAGTTTAATTGAAAATTGGAGATCACCATTATAACACGGATGTCTGGGGGGGGGGGTGCCTAACACCTTCCCATTGCATATGCAAGTCCCCGGACCATAACAAATCTCGGTTTCACAGACCAGTTTACCAGTGTTACATCGCGTGGTCAATGTGCAAAGCTTTTCTCGGTTAAGTTGGTGCAACCATTTAAAAATACCAACTAGTGACTCTTACAGTCCAATCGTCGACATATAAATGTTGGACCTTCTCATAACTTATTTTTTCAAACAAATCTCACCTAACAAGATAACACCAAAAGACAAGAATAGAAAAGGGACAGTAAAAATCCCGACGTCGACAATTACACCACTTTTAGGTTATAGAACAATCTTCATCTTGTTTACTCGTTATAAATAACATATATTATAATTTTATTCATTATTTAATCAAATAAAATTATTTTACAAATAATCTGATTTTCTTGGTTGTTACATTCTTTCCCCTTTATAAGGATTATGTCCCCAGAATCTCAGAACAAATTAAACAAATAACTCAACTAATTCTTCTTCATTTTTTCTTCAAGTTCCCATATTTCTTCTTCAGCATCTTGGTTCCTCCATAACACCTTTACCAAAGGTATAACTTTATTCCTCAGAACGTGTTCCTTTCTATCAACGATTTGACTAGGCATTTCTTTATACGTCATATCCTTAATATGAATAGGCTCATATTCTATTACGTGCTTATAATCTACTTTATAAGGATGTAACATAGATATATGAAACACATTTTGTATACGTTCTAAGTCTGGAGGTAATGCTACCACGTAAAGTACCTCTCCTACCCTTTTTAATATGTCAAAAGGTCCTATAAACCTTGGACTTAACTTTCCTTTTTTCCAAAGCGTATCTTTCCTTTCTAGGGACCTCTGTTCACTCGATGCGAATCCGCATACTAATTCTGTAAGACCCCAACTTATTATAAATTAAATTGAATTTCCTCTATTCATTATCTTGAAATAATAAGGAGTTAATTTCATATAATGATTTGGTTATGGGTGAAATATGTAAATTTTGAAAAATAAGTAAGTGGTCATAAAATATTCATTGTTGTCGGGGAATATTCATTTGGTCGTGGAATATTCTTGCTATCGGGGAATATTCGTACGACGGCGCAGCCATTTATGGGCCCCATAACAGAAAACAGTCAGATGAAGAAAATGACAAGTTTGACTTTTTATAAATAACGTCGTAATTATTACTGCAACAATTGTTGGATTACACGGTGGTTAAAATACTGATGTCTGGCGTGGTTGCAATAATAATACACCAGGTATTGCACGATATTTTTAAATTATTGATTCTTACATAAGAAGGCACTACTCAATAATTGTTACAGTAATTACTGTTCAATATTTTATTTTATTGATTCAATAATTGTTGCGTTGATATTTTATGGGTGGGACACACTTTTGTCCTTTGTTGATAAAATGTGCTAAATTAATTTTTCAAATGTGGTGGGCTGATAATTTTTCAAAGTGTTAGGCGTAGAAAAAAAAATTATATTAATATTTTATTAATTTAGTCCGCTTTGGCGTTATAGCATTTTCCTATTAATAGGGTGCTTAGTTAGAATTGAAAATCACACAAAAAAAAAGTTTTTTTTTCTCTCTCTCTCTCTTTATATATTATCAAGCGTATTTTGTGAGTATTTAGATACTTTGAGAGTTGCTATTTAGTGTAAGTTTCCTTCAGCATTACATACGATATTCCAATCAGAAGTACTATTCTTTTGAGGTAAGGGATGTTATTTTCTTCGTAAATGATATTATTTCTTTCAATATCATTATGTTGAAATATTGATATGAATTTTATTATAGAATTTCTACCTTTTTTGTGTTAGGGTTACTATTCACGTATACGACACTATTCACGTATACAATACTATTCACAAATACGACACTATTCACTGAAAAATAAAATTTTCTCTTCTTTGTCCCAGATGTCTATTATGGTTACTACCTTTGATTGTATCCATGTTTTGATCTTCATTCTTGCATTTTACTCCATTATGGTTTATTATGGAGTGTTTTTGAACTCGAATTATCTAAAGTACGAATCCCTAATCTTTATTCTTTTGTCTCACTAGATTCGTTTCTTAAAAATATTTTTCATCATCCTCAGTTCTAAATGATGATATAACTGGATATCTTTGGCCTGTAGTGCAAAAATGAATGATTACCTGATGAATATCTTTGGCCCGTAGTGCAAAGATGAACAGGTGTTGAGATGAACATGACCAACTGGTGATACAAATGAATATCTTTGGCCCATAGTGCAATGATGAATATTTGATTCAAGATGTATATTGAATGATGTTACAGGGATAAAATATTGATGATAGACTTTTAAATTCATAGATGATACTAGATTTCATTCTCTACTTAATTCTTCTAATGAATTGTTGTTTCCACTGCAGTTGTTGATCTAAAACTTGTTGTCTATTATATTCTATCAGATTTTTCCCTGTTGAGGACTAAGGATAATTTGTTGTACATTCTCTTAGTTATAATATTCTTACTGGGCATTTTTGAGGTCAAGCTTTTCCTTTTTGATCCATTTTTCTTCTCAAGAAGCGAGAATATAGCAGGAACCAGTCGGGGAATAGAGTGATGGTCCTAGACAGTTGTTTTAGCAATCCTCACTATTTTTGTAAAATAGTGTATTAATAATTGTAATGAGGACTTATCTTAGTCTGGATATTATCTAGAAGGCAATATTTATATTTAAACTCACAGTTTATGTGTTGTCGTATTTTACGCGGCAATTGTATTAATGAAGTTGTAGTTATTTATGTACCATGTATTTGGCGACTCAGAATGGGTGGTGTCACAATTGGTATCAGAGCTTAGGGATATGGTCTTTGGCGGAGATTGGTTAATAGAACTAGGAGGGAAGAGACGAGTAAATCCTTCTCTAGTGTGTCCTACCTAAGCTTATTTGTTGGTCGGTCATAATATAGGGATATTATGTGATATGTTAATTTGTTTAATTAACCCTTATTTTATGGAAGTATTTAAGAATGACAGCTGAGAACGTTAACAATGGAGCGTATGAGACCGTGGAAACACCTTTAATCACCAACCAGGAAAATGTGTAACAGGATGGAAATATTCCTATTGTAAATAACACTACCAAACAAACGATGAATAATGGGATGTTTAGAAGCTTTTTGCAGTTCATGCAAAATCAAACGAGGGAGACTCGTGTACAAAATACAAGTTGAAATGATAGCAGCGCGCGGTCTGTCACAGCCAAGAAGTTAAAAGAGTTGGGACCACCAGAGTTCTGGGGAAAGTCGGATCCGATTAAGGCGGAAATGTTTGTCTAGCAAATTACCAAGATATTCGATGTCTTGGGATGTACAAATGCGTAGAAGGTTCCATTCGCCACCTTTATGTTCCGTGGTGAGGCAGATTCTTGGTGGGGAATCAGAAGCGTACCAACCAAATACTTTTCAACATATCTTGGGAAACATTTCAGAAACTGTTCAATGACAAGTACTTTCCTGAAAGTATTCGTTATATGAAGGAGGTAGAGTTTATTAGATTGGAACAGAACAACATGATGTTGTCCTAGTACGAGGCGAAGTTCACGAAGTTATCCAGGTTTGCACCTCATTTAGTAGAGAATGAGAAACGTATGACGCAGATGTTTCTAAGAGGTCTAAAACCATAAATTTGCCAATACCTTATCTCTCAAAAATTTTCTCTATATTCAGATGTTGTCAACAGGGCTCAATTATTAGAGCGAGATAATGAGTATGTTCAACAGAGGGACCACAACCAGGGTCATACTGGTGACAACAGTCATTGGAGCAATGATATCCAGCGAGGAAGGAAAAATATGGATAAAAGCGGTA
Organism: Panax quinquefolius; assembly: GCA_020205615.1. Classification (NCBI taxonomy): domain Eukaryota; kingdom Viridiplantae; phylum Streptophyta; class Magnoliopsida; order Apiales; family Araliaceae; genus Panax; species Panax quinquefolius. The sequence continues at coordinate 1,935,135 of JAINUW010000529.1, read as the reverse complement.
ACCACTCGGGTAGTAATCATGACCATGATAATAGGAGATGTGAGTCATGTGGAAATTTTAAAAAGAGGAGATTCAACAATGATTGGAAGACATCAGCAGCAGCACCAACACCAACAATAAATTTTATGGGAGGAGAACGACCGCTAGTTAGATGTTACATATGCAGAGAGGAGGGACACATAAGTCCAAACTATTCACAGCCTTCTAAGGTGTGTTTCAGTTGTGGAAAAGATAGTCATATAGCCCGGTTTTGTCCGGTAGCAAAGTCAAGTCCAGCTAGGACGGCGGCACCAAAGATAACTACGAACAAAACAAAGTCGGTGGTTCAAGGGAGTGCATTTGTCATGACTGGCCAAAGCGCGAGAAACCCGAACGAGGTGATCACGGGTAAGCTAATCTTGAACTCTTGCGAAGTTTATACCTTAAAAATATGGGTTCTACCCATTCTTTTATCTCTCCTGCTTGTGCTCAACGTTTAAACTTGACTACGGAGAAATTAGACTTTGAGTTATCTGTTGAAACCCCGTTAAGAGAAACTTTTGTTACATCCACTATTTATAAATCTTGCTTGATCCAAGTTGGCACCATCACATTACCAGTTGATCTTATATCTTTAAAGATACTTGCATTTGATGTGATTTTAGGGATTGATTTGTTAACTGTTCATCATGCCAAAATTGATTGTTTTCGTAAGGTTATTAGTTTTCATTCCTAACCAACTTGTTATGTGAATTCAAGTAACCAAACCACCAAAGTCAATCACTGTAATATCAAGCCATAAAACAATTCATTTATTAAAAAATGGATGTCAAGCTTTCCTAGCCCATGTTATGGACTTGATCAGAAACACATCAGATTTGAATAATATTTCTGTTGTTAGTGAATTTCCTGACGTATTTCCTGAAGAACTTCCTAGTCTACCCCCAGAACGTTAAGTTGAATTCTTTATTGATCTTGAACCGGGTACAAAACCCATTTCTAAAATCCCATATCAACTGGCTCCTATTTAACTTTAGGAGTTAAAATTCTAACTACAGGAATTGTTAGACATCGGTTTCATTCGTCCTAGTACATCTCCTTGGGGTGCTCCTGTTTTATTTGTAAAGAAGAAAGACAGGAGTATGCGACTTTTTATTATCTACCGGGAATTAAACCATGTCACCATCAAGAATAGGTATCCACTACCTTGCATTGATGACCTGTTTGACCAGTTGCAAGGAGCACAATTTTTTTCAAAGATCGATCTTCATTCTGAATATCATCAGCTAAAGATTAAAACTGAGGATATTCTGAAGACTGCCTTCAGAACTCGGTACGGGCATTATGAATTCTTAGTCATGTCTTTTGGATTGACTAATGCTCCTGCAGCCTTTATGGATATAATGTAAGACCCCAACTTATTATTAATGAAATTTAATTTTCTCTATTTATTATTTTGAAATAGTAAGGGTTGATTTGATTAATGTGGATAGTTAAGGGTAAAATACGCAAATACTTCAAAATAAGCAAGTGGTTATAAAATATTCATTGTTGTCGGGGAATATTCGTTTGGTCGTGGAATATTCGATCTTTGTCAGGAATATTCGTAAATGCGACAGCATTGACCATGTATGTGGGCTCCATAACTGAAAGCGATTGGATGAAGAAAACGACAAATATAAGTTGTTTAAAATAACAACAGAAGTTGTTACTGAATTATCTTGTTAAAATACTCTATGGTTAAAACACAAGAAGACGCAGGTATTGCACCAATTATTGATTCTTACGTAAGAAGGCACTACTCAATAATGGTTACACGATATTACTTGCTTAGATATTTTATTGATTTAATAATTGATGCGTTGATATTTTATATTCTTTGTTGTTTCAATAATTGTCATTACACGAGTATTTTTCATTATCGAAGCAATAATTCATATTATCCTAATAATATTATTAGGTAACATTATTGGCAATGTCTAGAAAGTTCTGTCTCTAAGGAGAGGTTTGGTCACCTAATTGCGCTACCAAGAAGATGAGAGAAATTCTTATTGGAAAGCCCCTCTTCCTGAACCGCACAGTTGTCAATATTGTGATTACGTAATATTATTTATGAATAATTAATTATTGATTCATATGATGAGGAAAATATTGATTTTATGTGGATATAGATGGAGAAAATTTTAATGTGACAATTGTTGAAAATTGAAATTTTATCTTTTTCCGATAAAATAATTCATTTAAATATATTATTATATTTTATTAATATAATAATGGTGATATTTTTACAAATGAATGTAGGATATATGAGTATACGAGGAGGAAGAGTATTTTTGTTGCAATAAATGTTTAAAACATGTTAAACATGTCTCATGGGACCCCATTTATTGATTCAAATTTGATTATAGCTTTTGTAAAATCGTCTGCTTTGTGGATTTCGGTCAATTTCTATTTGGAATTTGGACAAACTTTCTTCTGCAAAGTTGTAGAGAATTGAATTTCCTATAAAAACGCGCGAGATTTGAATTTTCTGATGAAAGGGCTATTTAGTATGAATTATTGAAGTTCAAGTCTCAAAATAATTGATTTTTGGAAGTTTAAAATATTTAAAATTAGAAAAATGTTTTTCTTACTTTTTCTAGAATGTGGCATGTGTTTGATGGCTGAAATCAGATTCTAGGCATGCGTAGGAAATTTATATAATTATATTATTAATTTATTAAATTTTCTGCTTTGGTGTTCTAAGCAATTTCCTATAAATAGGGTGCTTAGGTTAGAATTGAAAATCACACCAGAAACTGAAGTTTTCTCTCTCTATATTATCGAGCGTATTCTTGTGAGTATTTTGAGTATACTTTGAGTATTGTTAGACGGTGCAAGTTCCCTTCAGCACTATATCCGGTATTCCAGCTAGAAGTACTAATCTTTCGAGGTAAGGGATGTTATTTTCTTCTCAAATGATATTATTTCTTCAATATCATTATGCTGAAATATTGGTTGAAACTTTTTATCAAATTTGGAACTTTTTCATGTCGGGGTTACTATTCATGAGTTACTATTCATGAGTTACTATTCACGAGTTACTATTCATGAGTTACTATTCACGAGTTACTATTCACGAGTACTATTCATGAAGCGTGAAGATGTTTTTTGGGAAATTTCTATCTTTTGGTGTCGGAGTTACTATTCACGTGATACTGGACTATTCACGTATACTGACACTATTCATTCAATCAAAAATAAAATTTCTTCTTTTTGTCCAAAATATCTATTCTCGGATACTAGCTTTGATTGTATCCATGTTTTGATCATTCTTGAATTTTACACCACTATGATTATTTTGAGGTATTTTTGAACATGGATAAAACAAAAGTACGAATCCTTAATCCTTGTCATTTTGTTTCAATTCACCGGATTCGTTTCTTTAAAAATATTTTCATCATCCTCGATCTTAAATGATGATATTATTGAATATCTTTGGCTTGTAGTGCAAAGATGAATGATTTCTGAAGAATATCTTTGGCCGTAGTGCAAAGCTGAATAGGTATTTAGATGAACATGACCAACTGATGAATATCTTTGGCCTGTAGTGAAAAGATGAATATTTGATTCTAGATGTATATTAATTGATGTTACAGGGATAAAAGATAGACGATGAACTTTTAAATTCATACATAGAAGATAGTAGTTTGCATTCTCTACTTAACTCTTCTAATGAATTATTATTTCATTGCGAATATTGATTTAAAATTTGTTGTCTATTTATATTGTATTAGATTTTTCCCTGTTGAAGACTAATGGTAATTTGTTGTATATTATCTTAGTCATAATATTTTTTATCGGGCTAGTTGAGCTCACCCTTTTCCTTTTTGTTCCATTTTTTCTTCTCGTGAGGCGAGAATATAAGCGTACGAAGTCTGGGTATGGAATGAAGGTTTTAGAAAGAATTGTTTAGTAGTCCTCACCATTTTGTAAAATAATGTATCAATAAATGTGATGAGGATTTATTTGAGTATAGATATTGTCTAGAAGATAATATTTGTATTCAAACTCACGCTTTATGGTTGTAATAATAAAGTTGTAGTTATTTCATTACCATGTATTGACAACTCGAATAGGTGATGTATACCTATTTTGGGGCGCCACATGATTAGTATCGAGCTTAGGGATATGATCTCCAAGAGATCGGGAATAGAACTAGGAGGGAGAGACGAGTAAATCCTTCGCTAGTGTGTCCTACCTAAGCTTATTTTTTAGTTGGTCAAGATTATATAAGGATATTATGTGATATATTGATTTCCTTAATTAACCCTTGTTTTATGACGGTTTGAGAATGTCGATGAGAATATTAACAATGGAAATGAGACCGTGGAGACGCCTTTACTCACCAACGAGGAGAACGTGCAACAGTCGGCAATGTTCCTCCCGTGAACAACACCACTAAGCGATGATGAACGAGGGATGTTTAGAAGCTTTTTGCGCTTCATGCTAAATCGCATAAGGGAGACTCGTGTTCAAAATACAGAGAGGAAATGATAGCAATTCACGGGTTGTCACAAATGCAAGCAGTTCAAAGAGTTGGGACCATCGAAATTTAAGGGAAAGCCGATCCGATTATGGCGGAAACATGGGTCAAGCAAATTACCAAGATATTCGATGTCTTGGGATGCACGGAGAACAGAAGGTTCCATTCGCCACCTTTATGTTCCGTGGCGAGGCGGATCATCGGTGGGAGTCTCAGAAGCGTACCCATCCAAAAGACTCGGTATGTCTTGGGAGACATTTCAGAAATTATTTAATGACAAATACTTTCCGAAAGTGTTCATCATATGAAGGAAGTGGAGTTCATCGATTAGAATAAAAATAACATGACGGTGTCTCAAAGATGCGAGGCAAAGTTTGCGAGTTATCCGTGTTTCACCTCATTTGGTGGAGAATGAGGAACGATGACGCTGGATGTTTTTGAGAGGTTTGAAACCCTAAGATATCGACAATATCTCATTTCTCATAAATTTTCTCTATTCGGGATGTTGTAAATGTGGCTCAATTATTAGAGCGAGATAACGAGTACGCAGTCCAACTGAGGGACCGTAACTGAGGATCGTACGTAGATAGCGATCAATGTAATAATGATAACCAAATGGAGAAAGAAATAGACGGACAAAAAATGGTAACCACTCTGGTGGTAATCATGGCAATGAAAATAGAAGAAGCGAGTCGAGGAGATTTTAAAAAGAGGAGATTTAACAACGACCATGTGAAGACGACAGTGCCGGAAACAATTGGTTCTAAGGGAGGAGAACGACCACCGGTCATATATGCTACAAATGCGGAAAAGAGGGACATATCACCAAACCGCCCAACAATTCAAGGTATGCTATAATTGTGGAAAGGAAGGACATATCGCTCGAGATTGTACAATGAGAAACCTAGTTCAATGAGGATGGTGACTCAAAAGATCGTCCCGAAAAAGTCAAAGTCAACGATTCCGGAAGAGCGTTTGTTGTGGATCGGTCATAATGCGAGAACCCAAACGAGGTGATCACGGGTAATCTATTTATAAATTCTTGCGAAGTTTATACCTTACTTGATACCGGTTGCTACCCATTCATTTATCTCTCTGCATGTGCTCAACGCTTAAACTTGACTCGAGAAATTAGACTTTGACCTATCTGTGGAAACTCCGTTAGAGAAACTTTCATCACATCCACTATTTATAAATCTTGTTTGATTCAAGTTGGCACCATCACCTTACCCGTTGACCTTATCTCTTTAAAGATACTTGCTTTTGATGTGATTTTAGGGATTGATTGGTTAACTACTCATCATGCCAAAATTGATTGTTTTCGTAAGGTTGTTAGTTTTCATATTCCTAACCAACCTGCTGTATGCGAATTCAAGCAACTAAACCATTAAAATCAATCATCGCTATATCTAATCATAAAGCTATTCGCTTATTGAAAAACGGATGTCAAGCTTTCTTAGCCCATGTTATGGATTTGAATAAAGACATGTCAAATTTGAATAATATTCCCATTGTTATTGACTTTCCGACGATTTCAAGAACTTCCTTGCCCACCCCCGTAACGTGAAGTTCAATTCTTAGATTGATCTTGAACTCCGTACAAAGCCCATTTCTAAAACCCCATATCGAATGGCTCCTATTGAACTTCAGGAGTTAAAGGTCCAACTACAGAATTGTTGGACATCGGTTTCATTTGTCCTAGTACATCTCCTCGGGGTGCTCCTGCTTTTATTTGTAAAGAAGAAAGATTCGGAGTATGTGACTTTGTATTGACTATCGAAATTGAACCATGTCACCATCAAGAATAGGTATCCTCTACCTCGTATTGATGATTTGTTTGACCAATTGAGTGCAGGGGGCACAATTCTTTTCAAAAATCGATCTTCGCTTACGGATATCATCACCAAGATTAGAATCGAGGATATTCCAAAGACGCCTTTAGAACTCCGAGACGGGCATTATAAATTCTTAGTCATGTCTTTGGATGACTAATGCTCCTAACGGCTTTCATGGATATGATGAACCGAGTATTCAAGGAATATTTGGATCGGTTTGTTGTTGTCTTTATTGATGACATCCTTATATATTCCAAAAGTCGTGAAGATCATGAGCACCATTTGAAGTCGGTACTCAAAGGCTTCGTGAAAATTTCACAAACTATATGCCAAATTAAAGAAATGCGAGTTCGCTTGAGGAAGTAGCATTCCTTGGGCACGTGGTGTCAAAACAAGGAGTATCTGTTGATCCGTGAAGATTGAAGCAATACAAAGTTGGAGCAACCAAAGTTGGTGACTAAAGTCACGTAGCTTTTTGGGCTTAACCGGGTTATTATCGGAGATTCTTGGAAGGGTTTTCTCGAATCGCTACTCCATTAACTCAAATTAACTCGGAAGGATACAAAATTCGTTTGGAGCGAAGAATGCGAGAAAAGTTTCCAAGAGCTTAAGAGGAGACTTATTTCGGCACTGTTTCTAACAATACCATCCGGTTCTTGGATGGATTTGTTATCTACAATGATGCTTCGTGCAAAGGGTTAGGATGTGTTCTCATGCAACGTGGGAAAGTCATAGCCTATGCCTCATGACAACTTAAAGAGTATGAGAGGAATTATCCTACTCATGATCTAGAGTTAGCGCAGCATGCGTTGCTTTCTGCTAAAGATATGGAGGCACTATCTATATGGGGAGAAAGTGGAGATATATTCGCACCATAAAAGCCTTAAATATTTCTTCACTCTCAAAAGAACTCAACATGCGGCAATGACGTTGGCTCGAGCTATTGAAAGACTATGACCACACTATTCAATACCATCCCGGAAAAGCGAACGTGGTAGTGACGCGCGTTGAGTAGAAGATCATATGCGAGAACGAGTGCGATGATGTCAAGTATACGCGTAGAGCCAACTTTAATAGAAAAAGTTAAGGTTGCTTTCCAAGCCATGACCGAATTTGAGTGATGCGTATGAAGAAGAAAGTACAAGAAGGAGCTATTCCTAAGCAAGAATTGATGAAGAAGGAATACTTGAGTCCACTCTAGACTTTGTGTTCCTAACGACTGATTTGAAGTACAAGATTATGATGGAGGCACACAATACACCATTTGCAATCCAATCTGGAAGTACTAAAATGTATCGTGATCTTCGACATACATTTTGGTGGAAGAATATGAAGAGAGAGATTGCAAATTTTATCTCAATGTGTTTAACTTGTCAACGTGTAAAGGCGAAGCATCTAGTACCTAAGGGTCCGTTGCAACCACTTGAGATTCCGAAATGGAAGTGGGAACACATTACCATGGATTTCGTTACGGGTCTTCCTACGGTTTCTCAAGGCATCAATGTTATTTGGGTTTTTGTTGATAGATTAACCAAGTCTGCTCATTTCTTGTCGATACGAGAGACTTATTCACTTGAACGTCTTGCTAGTATGCACGTGAATGAGATTGTGAGGTTGCATGGCATGCCTGTATCCATAGTTTCGGATCGTGACCCAAGATTCACTTCAAGATTTTGGGTTAGCTTGCAAAAAGCTATGGGCACGGATTTACGATTTAGTTCGGCATACCATCCTCAAACGGACGGACAATCAGAAAGGACTATTCAAACTCTTGAAGATTTATTAAGACTCTGTGTCCTAGACTTCAAGGGTAGTTGGGATAAGTATTTACCATTGGTAGAATTCTCCTACAACAACAGTTATCAGGCAAGTATAGGTGTGGCTCCATTTGAAGCATTATATGGACGATAGTGTCGCTCTCCAAGATATGTTGGGGCGAGGTGGGTGAAGCAACATTGTTAGGACCGAAAGTTAAATACGTATGACTACGGAAAAGATCTAAATGATTCGACAACGTATACAAACGGCACAAGATTAACAAAAGAGTTATGCGGATCTTCATCGAAAGGACGTGGAATTTAGTGTAGGGGATCATGTATTGTTGCAAGTTGCTCCATGGAACGGAGTTACAAGATTTGGGAAGAGAGGAAAGCTCAATCCACGATTTATTGGTCCATTTCAAATTCTTGACCGAGTAGGAAATGTAGCCTATAGACTCGCGTTACCTCCAGAGTATGTCTCGTGTTCATAATGTGTTTCACATATCCGTATTTCAGAAAATATGTGAAAGACCCAAACCACGTTATTGAGTTAGAACCGGACGAGATAGCCGAAGACTTAACGTATGAGGAGGTACCTGTCAAGATCTTAGATAGGAAGGAGCATGTCCTACGCGCAAAGGTCATACCACAAGTTAAAGTTTTGTGGAGGAATCATGCTATAGAGGAAATGATCCGGGAATTGGAAATCGAAATGAAAGCGAGGTATCCTCACCTTTTCAAACACTGTAGTATGTCGTCAATTTCGAGGACGAAATTTCATAAGGAGGGGAGGTTGTAAGACCCCAACTTATTATTAATGAAATTTAATTTTCTCTATTTATTATTTTGAAATAGTAAGGGTTGATTTGATTAATGTGGATAGTTAAGGGTAAAATACGCAAATACTTCAAAATAAGCAAGTGGTTATAAAATATTCATTGTTGTCGGGAAATATTCGTTTGGTCGTGGAATATTCGTAATCGCTTGTGGGAATATTCGTATCGACCAACAAGTAGCGACCGTGTGTGTGGAGCCCTATAACGGAAAGCGATTAGATGAAGAAAACGACAAATATAAGTTGTTTAAAAATAACAGTAGTAGTTATTCACCAATTATCTTTGTTAAAATACTCGGTGGTTAAAACACAAGAAGACGCGGTATTGCACCAATTATTGATTCTTACGTAGAAGGCACTACTCAATAATGGTTACAGATAATTCTTCGCTCAAAGATTTTATTGATTTAATAATTGATGCGTTGATATTTTATATTGTTGTTGTTTCAATAATTGTCATTACACGTATTTTTCATTATCGAAGCAATAATTCATATTATCTCTAATAATATTATTAGGTAACATTATTGGAAATGTCTAGAATGTTCTCGCCTAAGGAGAGGTTTGGTCACCTAATTGCTGCGCCCCATAAGGAGAAATTCTTATTGGAAAGCCCCATCTTTCCTGAGAACTGCCTAGTTGTCAATATTGTGATTCTGTAATATTATTTGTGAATAATTAATTATTGATTCATATGATGAGGAAAATATTAATTTTATGTGGATATAGATGGAGAAAATTTTAATGTGACAATTGTTGAAAATTGAAATTTTATCTTTTTCTAATAAAATAATTCATTTAAATATATTATTATATTTTAATAATATAATAATGGTGATATTTTTACAACGAATGTGGGATATATGAGTATACGAGGAGGAAGAGTATTTTGTTGCAATAAATGTTTAAAACATGTTAAACATGTCAATGGACCCCATTTATTATTGAAAATTTGATTATAACTTGTAAAATCGCTTGGCTTATGGATTTCGGTCAATTTCTATTTGGAATTTGGAAAACTTTCTTCCGCAAAGTTGTAGAGAATTGAATTTCCTATAAAAACTCGTGAGATTCAAATTTTCTGATGAAAGGGCTATTTATTATGAATTATTGAAGTTTCGAAGCTCCGAAATAATTGATTTTTGGAAGTTTAAAATATTTAAAATTAGAAAACGTTTTTTCTTACTTTTTCTAGAATGTGGCATGTGTTTGATGGCTGAAATCAGATTCTAGGCATGCGTAGGAAATTTATATAATTATATTATTAATTTATTAAATTTTCTCCTTTGGTGTTCTAAGCAATTTCCTATAAATAGGGTGCTTAGGTTAGAATTGAAAATCACACCAGAAACTGAAGTTTTCTCTCTCTATATTATCGAGCGTATTCTTGTGAGTATTTTGAGTATACTTTGAGTATTGTTAGACGGTGCAAGTTCCCTTCAGCACTATATCCGGTATTCCAAATGCTAAAGTACTAATCTTTCGAGGTAAGGGATGTTATTTTCTTCTCAAATGATATTATTTCTTCAATATCATTATCTTTGAAATATTGGTTGAAACTTTTATCAAATTTGGAACTTTTTCATGCTCTGGGTTACTATTCATGAGTTACTATTCATGAGTTACTATTCACGAAGTTACTATTCATGAGTTACTATTCACGAGTTTCTTATTCATGAGTACTATTCATGAAGCGTGAAGATGTTTTTGGGAAATTTCTATCTTTTGATGTCTGAGTTACTATTCACGTATCTGGACTATTCACCAAAAATAAAATTTCTTCTTTTTGTCCAAAATATCTATTCTCGATACTAGCTTTGATTGTATCCATGTTTTGATCATTCTTGAATTTTACACCACTATGATTATTTTTGAGGTATTTTTGAACATGGATAAAACAAAGTACTAATCCTTAATCCTTGTCATTTTATTTCACTTTGGATTCGCTTTTTAAAAATATTTTTCATCATCCTCGCCTTTTAATGATGATATTATTGAATATCTTTGGCTTGTAGTGCAAAGATGAATGATTTCAAGAATATCTTTGGTCAGTAGTGCAAAAGATGAACAGTGTTTAGATGAACATGACCAATCGATGAATATCTTTGGCTCAGAGTGTAAAGATGAATATTTGATTCTAGATGTATATTGATTGATGTTACAGGGATAAAAGATAGACGATGAACTTTTAAATTCATACATAGAAGATAGTAGTTTGCATTCTCTACTTAACTCTTCTAATGAATTATTATTTCACTGTGAATATTGATTTAAAATTTGTTGTCTATTGTATTCTATTAGATTTTTCCCCGTTGAAGACTAACGGTAATTTGTTGTATATTATCTTAGTCATAATATTCTTTATCGCTTAGGTTGAGCTCACCCTTTTCATTTTTGTTCCATTTTTCTTCTCGTGGAGGCGAGAATATAAGCGAGTACTTAGCCTGGGGTATGGAATGAAGGTTTTAGAAAGAATTGTTTAGTAGTCCTCACCATTTTTGTAAAATAATGTATCAATAAATGTGATGAGGATTTATTTGAGTATAGATATTGTCTAGAAGATAATATTTGTATTCAAACTCACAGTTTTATGGTTGTAATAATAAAGTTGTAGTTGTTTCTGTACCATGTATTGACAACTCAGAATAGGCGATGTATACCTATTTTGGGGGCGTCACATATAATGAATCGCGTGTTCAAGGAATATTTAGATCAGTTCGTTGTTGTATTTATTGAAGACATCCTGATCTATTCTAAAATCCGAGAAGATCATGAGCACCATTTGAAGTTGGAACTTCAAAGGCTTCGTGATAACAAGCTATATGCCAAACTGAAGAAATGCGAGTTCTGACTTAAGAAAGTAGCATTCCTTGGGCGCGTGGTGTCAAAACATGGAGTATCTATTAACCAGACGAAGATTGAAGCAATCCTAAGTTGGGAGCAGCCAAAGTCGATGACCGAAGTACGTAGCTTTCTGGGCTTAGCTGGTTATTATCGAGGAGTCATGGAAGGTGTTTCTCAAATCGCTACTTCGTTAACTCAGCTAACTCAAAAGGATACAAAATTCGTATGGAGCGAGGAATGTGAGAAGAGTTTCCAAGAGCTTAAGAGGAGACTCATTTCGGCACCTGTTTTGACAATACCATCTGATTCGGATGGATTTGTTATATACATCAATGCTTCAGGCTGAGGGTTAGGATGTGTTCTCATGCAACATGGGAAAGTCATAGCCTATGCCTCACGACAGCTCGAAGAATATGAGAGGAATTATCTTACTCATGATCTAGAGTTGGCAGTAGTCATTTTTGCATTGAAAATCTGGAGACACTACCTGTATGGGGAGAAAGTGGAGATTTATACGGATCATAAAAGCCTCAAATTTTTTTTCACCCAAAAGGAACTCAACATGCAGCAACGACGTTGGCTCGAGTTGTTGAAAGATTACGACCATATCATTCAAAAATCCTCGTTGTAGCTGACGCATTGAGTAGAAAATCGTATGCGGGTACGAGTGAGATGTTGTTAACACAAAGGCCCATTTTGTATGACTTGCAAAGGATGGAGATAGAGGTAAAGGATCCAAGTACCCACGTGATGATATCAAACATACAAGTTGAACCGACTTTAATTGATAAAGTTAAAGTTGCTCAAGCCACAAACCCAGAGATGATACATATGAAGAAGAAAGTACAAGAAGGTGTTATTCCAGAAGCAAGAATCGATGAAAAAGGAACACTTCGAGTTAACTCCATACTTTGTGTTCCTAACAATTCTGACTTAAAGAATGGAATCATGATGGAGGCACACAACACACCATTTGCAATCCATCCTGGTAGTACCAAAATGTATCATGATCTTCGACATACATTTTGGTGAAGCAATATGAAGAGATAGATCGCGGAGTTCATCTTGAGCTGTTTAACTTGTCAACGTATAAAGGCGAATCATCAAGTGCCAAAGGGTCCATCGCAACCACTTGAGATTCCAAAATGGAAGTGGGAACACATTAGCATGGATTTCGTTACGAGTCTTCCTAATGTTTCTCAAGGCATAGATGCGACTTGGGTTATTGTTGATAGATTAACCAAGTCTGCTCATTTCTTGCCTATAGATGAGACTTATTCCCTTGAACGTCTTGCTCGTATATACATGAATGAGATTATGAGATTGTATGGCATGCCAGTATCCATAGTTTCGGATCATAACCTAAGATTCACTTCACGATTTTGGGTTAGTTTGCAAAAAGCTATGGGCACAGATTTACGATTCAGTTCAGCATACCATCCTCAAACGAACGTGCAATCGGAAAGGACTATTCAAACCCTTGAAGATCTATTAAGACTCTGTGTCCTAGATTTCAAAGGAAGTTGGGATAAGTACTTGGCATTGGTGGAATTCTCCTACAACAACAGTTATCAAGCAAGTATAGGCATGGCTCCATTCGAGGCATTGTATGGATGAAAGTGTCGTTCTCCAGTATGTTGGGACGAGGTGGGTGAAGCAACGTTGTTGGGACCAGAATTGGTATGCATGACTACAGAAAAGATCCAAATGATTCGACAACGTATACAAACGGCACATGATCGACAAAATAGTTATGCGGATCTTCATCGAAATGACATGGAATTTAATATTAGAGATCATTTATTGTTACGTATTGCTCCATGGAAGGGAGTTACAAGATTCGGGAAGAGAGGAAAGCTCAATCCACGATTTGTTGGTCCATTTGGGATTCTTGACCGAATAGGAAATGTGGCATATAGACTCGCATTACCTCCAAGCATGTCTCGTGTTCATAATGTTTTCCACATATCTATGCTTCGTAAATATGTGAAAGACCCAAACCACATTATTGCGTTAGAACTAGATGAGATAGCCGAAGATTTAATGTACGAGGAGGTACCTGTCAAGATCTTAGATAGGAAATAGCATGTCCTACGAACAAAGGGTATACCACAAGTCAAGGTTTTGTGGAGGAACCATGCTATAGAGGAAATGACCTGGAAGTTGGAATCAGAAATGAAAGCGAGGAACCCTCACCTTTTTGAAACACCAGGTACGTACGTCAATTTTGAGGACGAAATTTCATAAGGAGGGGAGGTTGTAAGACCCAAACTTATTATAAATAAAATTGAATTTCCTCTATTCATTATCTTGAAATAATAAGAAGTTAATTTGATACAATGCTTTGGTTATGGGTGAAATGTGCAAATTTTGCAAAATAAGCAAGTGGTTATAAAATATTCATTGTTGTCGAGGAATATTCGTTTGGTCGTGGAATATTCTTGCTATCGGGGAATATCCGTACGACGGCGCAGCCATTTGTGGGCCCCATACTGGAAAACGATCGGATGAAGAAAATGACAAGTTTGAGTTTTTATAAATAACGATGTAATTGTTATCTTTAACACTGTTGGATTACCTGGTGGTTAAAATACAGTAATACGCGTGGTTGCACAGTAGCACATGCTATTGTACAATATTTTTGAATTATTGATTCTTACGTAAGAAGGCACTACTCAATAATTGTTATAGTAATTACTGTTCAATATTTTATTTTATTGATTCAATAATTATTGCGTTGATATTTTATATTATTGTTGTTTCAATAATTGTCACTACACAATATTTCCCATTATCAAATCAATAATTCTAATTATTTGAATAATATTATTAGATAGTATTATTGGCAATGTCTAAGGAGGTTCTGTCTAGGAAAGGGTTTTGGTCACCTAATTGCGCGCCAGTAAGGAGAAATCCTTACCGGAAAACCTCCTCTTTCCTAGGAACGACCTGGTTGTCATAATTGTGATTCTGTAATATTATTTGTGAATAATTAGTTATTGATTTATATGATACGGAAATATATATTTTATGTGGATATAAATGAAGGATAGGGAAATATTTATTTTATGTGATTATAAATGAAGGAATTAATGCTTGGGTGTTTTATCAGTATTTTGTCGGAATAGAGGTGTTGAAAATTGTCCGTATGTGAATTTCGGTCATGTTTCGTTTGTAATTTAGAAAACCTTAAATCTACAAAGTTGTAGAGAATTCGATTTCCTATGGAATGGACATAAAATTTGTATTTTCCCTGATAAAAGGGCTATTTATTATGAATTATTGAAGTTTTAGAAATAAATATTTTTATTAATATTATGGGTGGGACCCACTTTTGTCCTTGTTGATAAAATATGCTGAATTAATTATTCAAATGTGGTGGGTTGATAATATTTCAAAGTGGCATGCGTTAAAAAAATTTATATTAATATTTTATTAATTTAGTCTTCTTTGGCGTTCTAGCATTTTTCCTATAAATAGGGTGCTTAGTTAGAATTGAAAATCACACCAGAAACAAATTTTCTCTCTTTCTCTCTATCTCTATATTATCGAGTGTATGTTGTGAGTATTTAGGTACTTTGAGAGTTGCTATTCAGTGCAAGTTTCCTTTAGCATTACATCTGATATTCCAGTTAGAAGTACTGTTCTTTTGAGGTAAGGGATGTTATTTTCTTCATAAATGATATTATTTCTTTCAATATCATTATGCTGAAATATTGATATAAATTTTATTGTGGAATTTCTACCTTTTTGTGTCGGGGTTACTATTCACATATACGACACTATTCACAAATACGACACTATTCACCAAAAAATAAAATTTTCTCTTCTTTGTCCCAGATGTCTATTATGGTTACTATCTTTGATTGTATCCATGTTTTGATCTTCATTCTTGACTTTTACTCAACTATTTTTTATTATGGAGTGTTTTTGAACTTGGTTTATCTAAAGTACGAATCCCTAATCTTTATTCTTTTGTCTCACTGGATTCGTTTCTTAAAAGTATTTTTCATCATCCTCGGTCCTAAATAATGATATAACTGAATATCTTTGGCCTGTAGTGCAAAGATGAATGATTACCTGATGAATATCTTTGGCCCGTAGTGTTGAGATGAACATGACCAATTGGTGATATAAATGAATATCTTTGGCCCGTAGTGTAAAGATGAATATTTGATTTAAGATGTATATTGATTGATGTTACAGGGATAAAATATTGATGATGGCCTTTTAAATTCATAGATGATAGTAGATTTCTTTTTCTACTTAATTCTTCTAATGAATTATTGTTTCCGCTGCAATTATTGATCTAAAACTTGTTGTCTATTATATTCTATCAGATTTTTCCATTTTGAGGACTAAGGATAATTTGGTGTACATTATCTTAGTCATAATATTCTTTACTGGGCTAGTTGAGCTCACCCTTTTCCTTTTTGTTCCATTTTTCTTCTCAAGAAGCGAGAATATAGCAGGAACTAGTCGTTGTATAGAGTGATAGTTCTAGACAGTTGTTTTAGCAGTCCTCACTATTTTTGTAAAATAGTGTATCAATAATTGTAATGAGGACTTATCTGAGTGTGGATATTGTCTAGAAGATAATATTTGTATTTAAACTCACAGTTTGTGTTGTCGTATTTTATGCGACAATTATATTAATAAAGTTGTAGTTATTTTCGTACCAAGTATTTGGCAACTCAGAATGGGTGGTGTATATCTATTTTGGAAGTGTCACATCTTCTGTCTATCTTGGGCTGCTACCAATCGCATTTGTATTAGCTAAACTATATCCACTGTTTGTTCCACCAATTCAGGTCCTAGCATTCGGCGTTCTCCTACTTCATCCCAACATAATGGTGTTCTGCACTTCCTTCCATATAAAGCTTCGTAAGGCGGTACGCCTATGATCGTATGATAACTGTTTTTATACGCAAACTCTACTAACGATAGATGATCATCCCAACTACCTTTGAAATCTATAACACAAGATCTCAGCATAT
This sequence comes from Panax quinquefolius, assembly GCA_020205615.1. Classification (NCBI taxonomy): domain Eukaryota; kingdom Viridiplantae; phylum Streptophyta; class Magnoliopsida; order Apiales; family Araliaceae; genus Panax; species Panax quinquefolius. The sequence continues at coordinate 1,918,360 of JAINUW010000529.1, read as the reverse complement.
CTTCTAGCGTTTGAATTGTTCTTTGACTCTGCCCATCTATTTGTGGATGATACGATGTACTTAACTTCAACCGCGTTCCCATCGTTTCTTGCAGACTTCTCCAAAAAGTTTGATGTGAATTGTGGATCACAATCCGAGACTATCAAAATTGGTACTCCATGTCAGGAAATAATTTCCTTAACATAAAGTTTAGCTAACTGATCTAAGTTAAACTTTACTCTTATTGGCAAAATGTGAGCCGACTTCGTCAATCGGTCCATTATTACCCAAATAACATCATACCTTTTATGTGTAATTGGAAGTCCCACCACAAAGTCTATCGTTATATGCTCCCACTTCCACTCCAAAATCTCCAATGACTGTAACAAGCCACTTGGTCGTTGATGTTCGGCCTTAACCTTTTGACAATTTAAGCACCTACTCACATATTCTGCAATCTCTCTCTTCATGTTTTGCCACCAAAAACTTTGTCGAAGGTCTTGATACATCTTAGTACTACTAGGATGAATAGAGTACCTCAAACTATGAGATTCTTTTAACACTTCCTCCAGTAATTAAGTCTCATTTGGAACCCAAATTCTTCCTTCAAATCTTAATAATCCCTCATTATCAATACTATAATTTATCTTTTTTTCATCTGCTAGCCGCTTCTTCATCTGATCACACTCATCATTTCTGAGTTGTACCTCCTTGACTATCTCTACAATGGTAGATCGAATCTCCATGGTAAACAATCTTTGATCCGACTCACTCGGTAACTTCACCTCTAACTCCATTCTAGCCATCTATGTTATTAACTTAGTTTGAGCCGTTAAGAGAGATAACTTTTCCCGACCCTTCCTACTTAAGGCGTCGGCCACTACATTGGCTTTTCATGGGTGATACAGGATATCATAGTCGTAATCCTTTATCAACTCCAGCCATCTCCTTTGTCTCATATTTAAATCTTTTTGTGTGAAGATATATTTTAGACTCTTACGGTCCGTGTATATCTCACATTTTTCTCCATATAGGTAATGTCTTCATATCTTTAAGGCAAAAACTACTTCGGCCTGTTCTAGATCATGAGTAGGATAAACTTTTTCATAATCCTTTAATTGTCGTGATGCATACGCAATGACCTTGCCAAGTTACATGAGCACACAATCAAGTCCTCTATACGAAGCATCGCTATAAACTACAAAATTCCCTGTATCATCGGGTAAAGATAATACAGGTGCTTCACTCAACCTTTTCTTCAGTTCTTGAAAACTGTCTTCACACTTCATAGTCCACACGTACTTCACTATCTTCCTTGTCAAATTAGTCAACGGAGTAGCTATCTTAGAAAATATCTTGGATAAATCTTGGATAGTATCCCGTTAACCCTAGGAAACTCCGCACCTCAGTTGGCATTTTTGGTTGTTCCCAATTAATCACTGCTTCTACCTTTGCCGGGTCTACTAAAATTCCATCCCGATTAATAAAATGTCCTAAAAACTTTCCCCTTTCTATCCAAAATTCACACTTAGTGAATTTCGCATATAACTTCTCCTTCCTTTGTATCTCCAACACTAATCTTAGGTGTTCAGCGTGATCTTCTGGCATCTTAGAATATACTAGAATATCATTGATAAACACTATGACGAACTTGTCCAAGTATTGTTTGAACACTTTATTCATCATATCCATAAATGCAGCTGGTGCATTCATCAACCCAAATGACATCACCAGAAACTCGTAATGGCCGTAATGAGTCTTGAATGTCGTCTTAGGTACATCCTCCTTTCTAACCTTCAACTGATGGGGATACCCCATTCGGAAATCTATTTTAGAAAAATACTTTTTCGCTTTCAGCTGATCAAAGAGATCATCAATCCTGGGCAATGGGTATTTAATCTTTATCGTTAATTTGTTCAACTCTCGGTAGTCGATACAAAGTCTCAACGAGCCGTCCTTCTTCTTCATAAATAGTACCGGTGGTCCCCACGGCGAAACACTCGGTTGAATGTACTTTCTATCCAAAAGTTCATGTAACTGAACAATCAACTCCTTCATCTCTACAGGCGCCATACGATACGGTGCTCTTAAAGCTGGTGCCGCTCTTGGCATAATATCTATTACGAATTCGATCTCCCTATCTGGTGGAAGACCTGGTAATTCGCTTGGAAATACATCCATGAATTCTTTGACTACAAGTATTTGTTCCATCGTTTCTCCCATGCTCTAGGTATTAACAACATGACACAAATAACCCACACATCCCTTCTTCAATAATTTCCTAGTTTATGTCATCTTCAGACAACATGAACGTCCCGATGATTTATTGCCGTAAAACACTACATTTGGCTATCTCAACTTTCTAATGTTTACACATTTCTTTTGATAATCTATAATTTTACCATGGTTAAAAAACCAATCCATCCCGAGAATTACATCGAATTCTCCCAACTTTATCGGTATAAAATCTACCGATAATTTATAACCTCGTATTTCTACACAATAATGCCTATGAATATTTTTAACATGAAGTATCTCCTCATTGGCTACCTTAATATTTAAAGGTATAGGCAATCTTTCGGGAAGTAATCCTAATCGTCTAGCAAAATCACATTCTATGAAAGAACAAGTAGCACCCAAATCAAATAACATATAAGCATTTATATCGTTGATTGGGATAATACATGCAACTACATCCTCTGATGCGACTGCATCTTGGACCGTCATGTTAAAGGTACAGGCCATCGGCCTACTCGTCTGAGCTGGACCACTAATAGCTAACTTACCACTATTAGTGCCCTTATTCCCATACGAAGCATCTGTGATTCTTCTTCAAACTTGGACAGTTAGGAGAAATGTGCCCCTCATGTCCACAGTTGTAGCATACTGCTTTTCCCTTGAGACAGACTCCTAAGTGAGTCTTTCCACAGTTCTTACATGCCTCAATCCTCCTCTTAGGATCTCCTTGCTTTACTCTGGTATTCCCAGAGTTAAAATCCTTCCTCTTCTGCTCGTTGCCACTCCCACTGGCTCCCTCGGTTTTCACACTCCCTTCTAACTTATTCTTGTTCTTCTTCTCTCTATTGTATTGACTTAGAGCCTCATTACCACCCTCGGCAATTATTGCCTTTTCCAGAATGGTTCCAAAGGAATTACTTTGAAACAATGATATCTGGTTATAGGGCTAGGGTTTCAAGCCCTGCTCGAATCTCCTCGCCTTCCTCACCTTCGTATCCACCTGATGTGGAGCAAACCTCTCTATTTCATTGAACTTGGCTGCATATTAGGGAACAATCATTTCCCCTTGTTTTAGTTCTAAATAACTCATCTCCATTCTACCCTGCATACTCGCGGGGAAATAGTTCTCGAAGAAAATCTACTTGAACTGTTTACACGTTAGGTTTTCTATCCCAGCCCTAGCCTGGTTTGCCTCCCACCAGAAGTTAGCCTCTCCCTTTATCATATAAGTAGAAAAAGAAACCTTTTGCCCCACTTCAACATTTGCAATAACAAATGCCTTCTCTATTTCTTTTACCCAATTCTTGGCTTCTATAGGGTCCGTAGTTCCTTTGAACTCCGGCGGACCTATACTCTTAAAATCCTTAAATGTAGTATCCCATACTACCACAAGATTTATAGATATATTCGCCCCATTTCTATTAAAAGCAATCGTTAATAAATTAACGAACTCTTGCATCAGATTAACCGGTCCCCCTTCCGGTTGCTTCACATTCGCTTCTTGATTTCGTTGTCTTCTTCTTGGCGGCATCTTTCTATTAAAATAAATAACACTTCATTATTACTTTCTTCTTATTAGTTATGTACTATTCATTTATTAAACAATAACTCAAACTCATTGCACAACATGTTCAATAAAAGGGTTTATTGATATGCTTCTTCCTTGTAGTATAATACTACATCATTCGTCATTACATAACCTTAGTTGATTACATTACTTTCCCGCAATTGCTTTCTAAAAATTGGGATTTATAAAAGACTACCCTTATGATATACAAAAGAGGGTTTTACGTCACTACATAGATACAACATATTTACATATGTAACTCTACTCTAGTTACTAACCAGACTACATTTGCCTTATAGCATTCTCATAGTCTGTATTAGCAAGACTAGCTTTCACATCTTGGCTGATAGTATGCCTAGTCTGCCTTGCCTGTACAAGATACTCAGCCACTTACTGCTGAAAGTCATCATGAGAACTCTTATGTATATATGACATTCTACTAATTTTCTACTTCTTAGCCTTTAGATCTTGTCTAAGCTAAAAGGCATCGTGTTTTAGCTTATGGACCTTGTGTGACGCCCCCAAATCTGGGTCTCTTTTAACCCGACAGATGGTGCTACACGGTACTACCATTCACATATACATTCAATTGAAAATCCTCAAAAGAACGAATATGTCTTCTATATATTAATAAAATCTATAAATGTATATATCCATAACTATAGTATATATGTTTATTGATTCATGCACCACTTCAAATATGTTGTCACATATTAAATCACTATATAACACAAAGTTTTAAATATCAATAATGTACATATATATATATATATATAGTGACTTAAAATTCACGGTTATTACATCCCCCCCGCCCCCCTTATAAGAATTCCGTCCCCGTAATTACATATAGGGTTACTGAAAAATATGTGGATAATTTTCTCTCATCTTTTCTTCAAGTTCCCACGTAGCTTCTTCAGCAGTGTGGTTCCTCCAAAGAACTTTTACAGAATGTATAACCTTATTTTGCAATTTCTGCTCTTTTCTATCTAAAATTTCAACCGGAATTTCCTCGTACGACAAATCCTTTTCGACCGGAATTGGCTCGTACGATATCACATGCTTGTAATCAGGCTTATATAGTCGTAACACTGACACATGAAACACATTATGAATATGTTCCTGTCCTGGAGGTAGAGCTACCTCGTACGCCACTTCGCTTATCCTCCTCAAGATCTCGAAGGGTCCAATAAATCTCGGACTTAGTTTACCTTTCTTTCCAAACGTTATCTTCCCTTTCCAGGGAGATACTTTCAAAAAATGCATAGCTTTCCACTTCAAAATCTATCTTCTGGCGATGTAAGTCTGCATACTTCTTCTGGCTATCTTGAGCTGCTACCAGCCGGGCTCTTATCACCTTGATGATCTCTATGGTCTGTTGCACCAGTTCTGGTCCCAGCAGTCGTTGTTCACCAACTTCATCACAGCATAAGGGTGTTCTACATTTCCTCCTATACAGTGCTTCATACGACGGCATTCTGATGTTGGAGTAATAACTATTGTTGTATGCGAACTCTACTAATGGAAGATGATCCTCCCAGCTACCCTTTAAGTCCATCACACAAGCTCTGAGCATGTTTTCAAGCGTTTGAATCATTCTCTCTCTTTGTCCATCGGTCTGCGGATGATACGCAGTGCTCATCCATAGATGCGTCCCCATTATTTCTTGAAGACTCTTCCAGAAGTTTGATGTGAATCACGGATCTCTATCCGATACAATAGATACTGGTACGCCATGTCTCGAGATAATTTCTTTGATATACAATTTGGCTAGCTGGTCCAAACTATACCTGATCTTGATTGGCAAAAAGTGAGCCGACTTCGTAAGACGATCTACAATCACCCATATGGCGTCATGCCCTTTTTGCGTTGCTAGAAGTCCCACCACAAAATCCATCGTGATGTGTTCCCATTTCCACTCTATAATCTCTAAAGGTTGTAGTAATCAACTTGGTCGTTCATGCTCTACCTTGACTCTTTGACAAGTTAGACATCTGTTGGCGCATTCTGTAACCTCTCTCTTCATGTTTGGCCACCAAAAGTGTTGACATAAATCTTGATACATCTTTATGCTTCCTGGGTGTATCGAGTACCTCGTATTGTGCGATTCTTGCAAAATCTCTTCTCTTAGTTCTGGTACTAACGGTACCCAAATTCGTCCTTCTTTTGAGCCTCTTTAACCTTATCTAATAAAGTCGGGCTCGCTACCACTGTAAATAACTTCTCATTGGTCTCCATCAAATACTTAACCTCTAAGTCAAGTCGTTCGAAATCTTTCACCAATTCCTCTTGAATGGTCAACTACAGTAACTTCTCTCTACCTTTTCTGCTTAGGGCATCTGCCACTACATTTGCTTTGCCTGGATGGCACAGAATCTAACAATCATAATCCTTGATCAATTCTAGCCATCGGCGCTGCCTCATATTTAGCTCCTTCTGCGTAAATATATACTTCAGACTCTTGTGAATCCGTATATATCTCACACTTCTCACCATACAAATAGTGCCTCCAAATCTTCAAGGCAAAAACTACTGCTGCTAACTCCAGGTCATGAGTCGGATAACCCTTCTCGTAGTCCTTCAAATTGGCGTGAAGCGTCTGTATGATGACCTTGCCATCTTTATCATCGAGACACAACCAAGACCCTTGTGTGACGCATCACTATACACTACAAATCCTCCCGTGTTGTCTGGTAAAGCCAACACAGGTGCTTGACTAAGCCTCTTCTTCAATTCCATGAAACTCTCTTCAAATTTCTCCGTCCAAACGAACTTCACCGTCTTTCTAGTAAGGTTGGTTAATGGCGATGCTATCTTTGAAAAATCTTGGATGAATCTCCGATAGTATCCTACTAATCCCAAGAAACTCCAAATTTCTGTCAGTGTCTTTGGCTATTCCCAATTGATAACCGCTTCTACTTTTGCTGAATCCACCGAAACACCATCTTTGTCGATAACGTGACCCAAAAACTGCACTTTCTGCAACCAAAACTCACACTTGGAGAACATTACATATAACTTCTCCCTCCTTAATGCCTCCAACACTATCTTTAGATGTTCAGCGTGCTCTTCCTACGTCTCTGAATATACCAGATTGTCATCGATGAACACGATAACAAACTTATCCAAATACTGTTTAAACACTATATTCATCAAGTCCATGAATGTTACTGGCGCATTCGTCAATCCAAAAGACATTACCAGAAACTCAAAGTGTCCATACCGAGTTCTGAATGTCGTCTTTGGAACATCCTCTTGTCTCACCGTCAGTTGGTGATAACCGGTCCTTAAGTTGATTTTTGAAAAGTATTTCGCCCCCTTCAACTGATCAAATAAATCATCGATCCTGGACAACAGGTACTTGTTCTTAATGGTGACCTTGTTCAACTCTCGGTAGTTGATACAAACCCTTAATGACCCATCCTTCTTCTTTACGGATAAGACTGGTGCTCCCATGGTGATACGCTCGATCGAATATATCCCTTATCTATCAACTCTTATAGTTGAACCATCAGTTCCTTCATTTCTATCGGAGCCATATGATACGGTGCTTTGGATACCGGTGATGTCCCTGGTGCCAAATCGATAATAAACTCTACCCTCTCTATCTGGTGGCAATCCCGGAATCTCATCTGGGGAGACATCAAAAAATTCCCTTACAATAGGTATCTGACCTAGTTCACCCTCAACTCTGTGGGTATCCACAACGTGAGCCAAATAACCTATACAACCCTTCCTACGCAACTTCTTTGCTTGCATAATCGTCAGACAACAAGATTGTCTCGGCGATTTACTGCTATAAAATACCACCTTTGACTTATTCAGAGTTTTTAGGTGTACGCACTTTCTCTTATAGTTAATGACCGCTCCGTGACTCGATAACCAATCCATCCCGAGGATTACATCAAACTCTCCAAGACAAAACAGTATCAAATCCACATTAAACTTAAACCCTCTTACATCAACACAACAATTCCTATGGATGTAGTGTACAAGGATAATTTCTTTGTTTGCTACTTCTACATTCATTGGGTTTTCTAATAGTTCATGAGGTAAACTTAATCTTTGAGCAAACTCATCAGATACAAAAGAACATAAAGCTTCCGAATTGAATAACACATAAGCATTTATATTGTTGATCGGAATTATACCTAACAACACCTCTTTGGATGCCACGACATCTTGCACTGTCATATTGAATGTCCTCACTGTCGGCTTGTTTGGCTGGGCTGGTCCTCCATTGGTTGTCTTATTGCCCCTGTTGCCGTTTCTGCCATCCGTGCTTTTCTTCCTCGGGCAATCCTTGATCCGATGTCCCGCTTCACCATAGTTAGAACAACCTCCCTTCTTCACCTTAGGACAATTGGGTGAGGTATTCCCTTCTTGTCCAAAGGTATAACATACCATTTTTCCCTTCAGGCACTCTACCGAGTGACCCTTTCCACAGTTTCCACACACCTACATCTTTTATTGCACACTTCCTTGCTGACTCTCCAAATTACTACCCCCACTGCTCCATTTTTGCTTCTTTTTATTACTACCGCCATTGCTAACATTCTGATTCCCACCTTCTACTTTCTTCTTGTTCTTCTCCCGATTGTACTTTGACACCGCTTCGCTTCCACCTTCCGCTATGAGAGCTTTCTCCAACAGAGTTGAGAATGATGTGATTTGTTAAACCGCTACCTTACTATAAATCCACGTCTTTAGTCCATTTTTGAACCTTCTTGCTTTCATCATCTACGTGTACACCTGATGTGGAGTGAATCTGGCCAATTCATTGAACTTCACAGCGTATTCAAACACTGACATATTTTCTTGTTTCAATTCCAAAAACTTGATCTCCATTCTCGCTTGTGTACTCTCAGGAAAGTAGTTCCCAAGGAACAACATCTTGAACGCTTCCCAAGTCACGATTCCAGTCCCGGCTATGTTCTGGTTGGCCTCCCACCAATAGTTAGCCTCACCCTTCATTAATTAGGTAGCAAAAATTGTTTTCTACTCTTCTGCTACTGTAGCAATAATGAAGGACTTCTCAATCTCCTTTATCCACGTGCAGGCCTCTATCGGTCAGTCTCATTGTTCCTCTAAACTCTGGCGGTCCCACTTGCGCTTGAAGTCCTTAAAGTTGACTAATTGGTTTCCCGCCTGATTTCCTACTGGTTGAGCTTGATTCCTCATAGCTTCAGCCATTATGTTGATAAAGTATTGCATTGGGTTTGGTTGAGCTCCCGCTGCATTATTAACTGACTCTTTGATCTCTTGGTTCCTTGGTACACGTCTGGGTGGCATTATCTAGTAAAACAAAATTCTAACATGTTACTCGGGTTTTATTATCATATAAGTACTTAGCATGTAATACGCTATTGTATTCAAACAATCAGATGATCATTATGTGAGTGTTTTAAATTACCAAGATTTGGAAGTCTTTCTCCCTTATTAGTGGGTTAAGTTTGTTTTAAAAAAAATTCTAATTCAGTCTACTGGATTCACATAACATTAAATAGACAATTTACTATTTAAATTTTCCAACATATATCATAATAATGCATTTATATTCATATACATCTTCGGTGTCTCACATGTTCAATACAGGTATATTTTTATAAATGCTACTATCCCATGTTAAACACAAAAGATGGGATTAACTCAAAATGATACTCCCCTACAAACACAAATAGGGATACTACATAACTACCTACTACCTCACACCTGCTGAGGTTTACATCAACATAAAACCCTATTACACAAAAGGGGTACTAATGCATCTATCTGCAACTGGTCCATAGAATAATCATCGCTAGTGGCCCTACTGGGTCACCTAAACAGGCTCCTGGGGAAACAACCCCTCCATAATTCTACGCCGAACGGATCGACTCGACTCCCCTATCTCCGCGCGAGGCCTAACACTCAGTCCCTTCTGGCTCTGGAAGGCTGCATCAAACACTAGCCCTAGTGTCTCTATCCTGGTATCTTTCGCCAATAGCTCACCTTCCAACTGGTCAACCCTCTTTGCTGCATTATACCATGCTTCATTCATCCTAGTCCTCTACAGCCTTTCCACCTCAAGGCCAGCAATCAAGGCCTAAAGCTGCACCCTCAGCATCCTAACTCGCAACTCTAACTCATCCAACTTTCCCTTTTGTTCGACTACCTCCATCTGGGCTTGATAAGCCGCATCCTTATATTGACCTTCTGTGAACTGGAGTGTGTGGTTTTCAACCTCTTGTTCTCCCACTATGCCTTCTAATTGATTGATTCTCCTCAATAAATCCCCTATCGGAGGACCATGAGGGGCTTCTTCCGTGACCTCACGCTCAATGGGCTCTTGCTCCACTGAATGACTGCCCTGGTGTTCTTCAGACATCCTACAAACACCATAAATAACACCAACATTAGTACCACAATAAAATATATTCATTGATAAAATTAAATAATATTTTATTTAGTACAACTGAAACTCAATGGATCCCCTAAACCCATAATCTACATACTCTATATGAGTTTTCTACTAAGGTTATAACCTAGGTTTCACATTCCTAATGTTTATAACCTACAGCTTTGATACCAACATGTGATGCCCCCAAATCCAGGTTCTCTAACATCAGATTCGGTGCTCACGATCTATCATCATCATAAGCATTCTATAACTATTACGGAATAATAAACATACATTGTTCATTATAATAAAGTTTCATAATATGGTCCCAAGGTCTTCTTAACCTTAACTTAAACACACCATTCATATTACAAAAGGTTTACATAAGAAATCCCATCAGATAACAATAACTAACAGTCATTCTAAATTATTCTTGGATCTTGCCCTTGCCTTTGTCTTTCGTATTGGATCCTTCGGGCTTAACCGAAATAAATGTCATGATATAGTAAGGGTAAGCAACTAATTTGCTTAGCAAGTTTATATACAAGGGAGATATATCATGACTGGAAAGAAGTTTTGTTTTCAATGTTCAACAATAATATAAGATTGTGAAGGAACATGAATTAATAATCAACAATTGAATATTCGAATAATTAAATAACATGAACTGAGTGGTTTTGAAATAACCATGAACATTTGCCAAGGTTCTCAGTCATTTAAATTGGACCTCTTAATAAGTTTTGGTATTTAAGGGGATCAGCATTTTCATACCCCATGATTTATGCATAAACACTTAATAATCCAGCATCAATATCATGCTTTAATCAAATTCATCCTTTTCTCAGTCAAGAGTTCTTATCATATCAATTTAATAAGAACAGCTTTTTAAAACACATTTGATTTAACAAATTTAAACATGCTTGATCTAGCTGATACAATTAGCATAGATCTATCTCATAAATAGTTCATGAATGAAAGAACTTTAATTTAATTCACAGTTCAATAATAATAGAATAGGAATTCAATTGCACAAAGTGCAAATTTCAATAATCAATATAGATGTGAATAATCATCAATAATTATTCACTAACATGCTTTGAAAATAATAACTCGAGTTTGAGTTAGGAAACTTGCCTCGTTTGTAGGTTACGGCTACACAATTAAATTCTATCCACTATGCAGTTTAATTATCATCCTTTGAGAGACCTATAGTTAATCTTTCAATTAGCCATAACATAACATTAGATTAGGTAATCACATAGATATTATATATTACATTTAGTTCTTAGAAATATTATCCTGCTTCGATAATGTTACTATTAAATAACCACTACCTTTATTTCACTTAATATTATTAATCATGATAATATTTAACTCACCTCTTAGTATTATTAGTTCACTAACAATACTTTTATTCGCTTACTAATATTATTAACATCTTAATTACTAATATTATTAATTCTCTTAAAACTATTTTAATCATACAATAATATTATTACTTTAATAATATTTTACTTATGCTTTAGTATCATTAATCAATTAATAATACTTTTAATCATTTACTTAATAGTATTAATATTTTATTCATTTACTAATATTATTAATCATTTAATAATATTTTATTCCTTAACTAATGTTATTACATTAATAACATTTTATTTAATCTCGAATATTATTATTTACTTAATAATATTTTAATCATCCAATAATACTTTAATTTAATATTATTAATCTTTTAATAATATTCTAATCTAAGATTAATATTTTAATCTAATATTATTAATCATTTAATAATACTTTAATCATTTATTAATGCTTAAATCAAAATTATTAACCATTTAATAATATTTAAATGAAGTTTTAATCTTAATATTTTTAATTACTTAACAATATCATATTCTAATATTATTAATATCATAATAACATTTTAATAATTTATTAGCTCAATAAATAATTTATTCTAATTGTTCACCCTTTATAAAACCTCTCATTTAATATCCATAAAATGTCATAAATAATATTTCTTATTATAAATTACCAAAATGCCCTAAAATAGTCATAATATTATATATTAGGAGTATTCAAGCATTAAAATCATATTTTTCTTATTTAAGACATCATTTAACTATTTATTTTCTTTTATTCATAACTTCATCATTTTTAGGAAAAATACCAAACTGATTTCAAAAATTCTTCTTTTCTGGATTTGGACAGAATATGACCCAACAATGATCCCCAAATTTTTCTGGAATTTTAGCTAATTTTAAAGTGCCCAAAACACTCGGATCTTGCTTCATTTTTCATAAATTGAGTTTTGCTCATATAATTCTGAAATTTTCAGAGTATACTCTCATAACATATATGAACATACTGTAAAATTTTTGGATTTTGCCCATGTATACACTGTGAGAAATTCAGGTGTTAATATTTAGGAGTCCTTTACGGAAATAGCCATTATACACAACCTATAAATCAAAACGTGTCCATTCTTTTTCCTACATGTAGATAACTTCTTGAGGTACCTTTGTGATTTTTTCCAGATTTTTAAACGACTTGAAACTATCCAAAACAGCCTTAAGAAAAACGTGGACATTAACTTTTTAGGGTTTTAAAACCTTAATACACTATATGGACTGTTTTGGGAAAAATAGCCCCCATAGCTTTAATACTTGCTAGATTTGTGTTTTACCACTTGGGTTTACTAGATAACTCATGTATCTAGCACCACCCTTCGACGGATCACAAATCCAAGTTGTAAAACTAGAGTTACACAAGATTTAGTGGAAGAAAATAAAAAAAAACAAGGGTTTAACCCCTATAAGAACATATGCTCATTTTCTTCCTCTAAACCTTTGATCTAACACTCAAGATACTTAGTTCCATAAATGATGATATGTAGAACTAGGGTATCTTGAGTATTAGTTCATAACCCCAACAAAAACTTGCTATAACATAAAATAGAAGAAGAAGATGAAGATTAGGTTATACCTTGATCTAATAGCAACCTTCCTTGATTTACCAAAGTAGTATATAATCTTGGGTGCATTACACAAGCTAGCACACTCCTCTCCTACTCTTCCAAAAAACCGAACCCCTCTCTATCTTTTCTCTCTTAGTAATTTGCTAGCTTGAGAGAAAAAAATAGAAGAAGGAGAATAGGAGAAATGAAATGATCTAGCTAATGAATGTGGTGATTTAGCTAAGATCCCCCATACTTTTGTTGTCCCTTGGATAAAAGACTTTGCCTTATCTCTTTCAATTAAGCCTAATCATGTGAGTAAGGGTGCTAAGTAGATTTTCAATCAATGGGAGATGGACACACTTGTACTTGATGTAAGAGTTACTAATTAAGGAACTTGATTAGCATAATTTTGTTGCCTTAAATGGCCTAATATGGCCGGTCCCCCTTGCCCCAATATCTCCTCCATTTTGCATTTATTTTAATGCACAAATTTGATTAATCAAAAGTCTAAAATACCCTTAATCAAGTGGGCTAAGTATTGGTTTGCATTTTATTTCTTTTGGGCTTCTCCTTTAATTGTTTTGGGCTATATAATGAACATAGTCTAACAATTTTAATATATGCTACCCAAATTGTTTATTTAGGGTTTCTATTCCTAATCTTATGAAATTTAATTACTTATACATGTGACTTTAGCTCATAACCCAATTAGGTTTACTATAATTAGGTTTAAAATTATTAGTCACTTGAAATAACAAGATTATCCACTTAAGTTAGTATACATATTAAATACTAACCTTTCCTTATTACCATAACCCTTAGGTTATTTAATTGTTTCACCTAATGTATAATTAGGTTATGTTGCTTTCATTTTTAATGAAATCTATAAATGTATATATCCATAACTATAGTATATATGTTTATTGATTCATGCACCAGCTTTACATATGTTGTCACATATTAAATCACTATATAACACAAAGTTTTAAATATCAATAATGTAAATACATATATAGTGACTTAAAATTCACGGTTATTACAATAAGCATTAATACCATTAATCGGAATGATACATGAAATCACATCCTTAGATCGTATAACAACATCCCAAGACGGCCATATTGAAAGTCCTCATGATGAGGTTTCGGCTTGACTGTCTTTGGTCCAAAGAAAGTCAATGCACCACCACCGTTGTTGTTTCCTTTTCCACCACTTGCACTTCCCGCTGACTTCTTAGGGCAATCACGAGCCATGTGATCTTTTGAACCGTAGGTAAAACATGCTCTTTTCTTTGGACTAAAATAGTTCAGTGCAATGTGTGCCTTCTGACCACAGTTAAAACACACCCTCTTTCCCTTCAAACATACCCCAGTATGGTTTTTCCCACATGTCGCACAAGCTTCAAATTTCTTCTTTGGTTGACTTCCTTGTTGTCCTCCCGTAGTTGAATTATCGCTCCACTTCCTCTTCTGACTGTTACTTCCAATGTTACTTCCACCAGCCTTATTCTCATTCTCATTCTTCCTCTTTTTTTGTTCATGGTTGTACTTGGTCAAGGCATCGCTTCTACCTTCCACAATAATTGCCTTTTACAGTACAGCCACAAATGTATTCCGCTGGAACATTGAAACCTTGCTATAAAGCCAAGGCTTCAATCCTTGTTCGAACCTTCTCGCTTAACGCTCGTCGGTATTGACTTGATAAGTGGCAAACCTTGCCAACTCGTTAAACTTCACAGCATATTCTGGCACCGTCATAGTTCCTTATTTTAGTTCTAGAAATTGCACTTCCAACTTATTCCGAGAACTCGCTGGAAAGTACATTTCGAAAAATATCTCCTTAAATCTATCCCACGCTATCACTCCTTATCCCCCACGAACCTTATTTGCCTGCCTCCAGTAGGTAGCTTCAGACTTCAGCATGAATGTTGTGAATGCGGTCTTCTGATCATCGTTAACTCTAGCAGCATTGAACACCTTCTCCATTTCCATGATTCAGGTTTGGGCTTCCATTGGATTCATAGACCCCTAAAACTCTGGCGGTCCAACCGCTTTAAATTCCTTGAAGGTCGTGACTTGGGCTTGCGGTTGCTTCACAAGTTCACCCGTCAACACAACAGAGCTACCAACTACTGAACCGGATTAGCGTTGGCTTCATTACTATTATTAGTAGACCCCTCAGGAGGTGGTTGTTGACGTGGTTGTCTTCTTCTAGGAGGCATTTTCTGTTAAGATATACTTGTTATTAGTTAATTACTCAACTTCTTGAGTATTTGAAGTTTAACTTAAACATTTTAAGATTAAAGCTATAACACATAAGATTTCAAATAAACTTTGATATTTTATTCATTCATAATGTTTTAAAACTTATTAAAGATAGTATACCCGCTATTAACATTCACATTCCTGAACTAGACAAGTTTCAGGATTACATACTCATATTATCCCTTTATTCCTCTCAAAATAAGGGATTCACAAATTATTTACTCACTTACTTAAACACACATTATTATTATTATTATTCTCTCTATCTAGTCATATTGAGACGTCGTAAGGCTTCCAGAAGTTCTTCCTTCATGATACGATACGTCATTCTACGATCCATCACGAACCACGGCGAATCTTCAAACTGAGATGGGTAATACAATACTCGACCCTGGGCCCTATCAATCGCAGAATTAAAAGCGTAGTACATCTCGTTCATCTTTGCTTTCTTCACTTGGACCTTAGCCTCAGCAAGATCTGCACGTTGAGTCGCCTTCATCCAAGCATCCTCTGCCCTTGCACACTTAGCCGATTCCTTTTTGAAGTCATCTTTTAATTTCCTTATGTCAGTCTTCATATTATCATTTACTGCCAATAGGTCTTCATGCTGACCCTTTGTATGAACCAGGTCCCACTCCGTGTTTCCAAGGTGTGAGTCGAGTTCTTGAATCTCTGCATCCTTCTGCTCCATTGTAGCGTGATGCATCTCAACCAACTCCTTTAGCTCCTCAACCTTATCTTGTAATTCTATGTTACGGTCGTACAGAGCGTCATACATCTCAGCTAATATGGACTTTGGTGGAAACTCCTCAGGATCCCCTTCATCATCATCCTCCTCTATCTCTTCTGAACTATCCTCCTCGGGATCAATCATAGACTAATCATCCTGGATCAACTGCTCCCGCACTACATGAATATCCTAGGGTTCGTCATCTCTAGGTACCTGAGGTATCACTTCCCTAGCTGGACTGGATCCTCCTTCGTTAGTCATCCTGATAACAAAATATTTTAAGTTTTACTTAACATTTTCGATACTTGTGAGCACATAATGTCTTTTATTATTTAACTTCAATGGATACCTTAATCCATTCCTTAAAACTCGATAAGAGTGGACACCTCTTTGTTTTCTGTTTCGTTAAAGGTTACTTCCTAAGGTTTCCCCACCTAAGGTTCATAACCTAAAGCTTTGATACCAACATGTAACACCCCCAAATTCAGGTACTCCATTCCCATAGGATTTGGTGTTCACTTTTCAAAATCATTATATCTAACTACCCATAATCAAAGGATAAAGACATAATTTAAATAACTTAACAATAATCTTTCCCATTAAAGGGTTACATCATCTCAAAAATAATCCCAGGTAATCTAACCTTAAAATTATTACATAAGTGTGCGGAATACATCATAAAATAAAGCAAGTCTTTAACATAATTCATGAAAATAAAATTCTCATAATTCTTCAACACTTGGACATTTTGCCCTTTCCTTTGCTAGTAGATGGCTCATCAACTTTCTCTACTTTAGCTGTAATGTTAAATGCAAGAGTGAGCAAACAATTGCTCACTGATATAGGAAGTAGTAATGATAACAACATGAGAATAAACAACGAATGCTGAACAACAATAATGAACTTGTTCTACGAATCAAAATAGAAAACAAGTTCGAGTTTAATATCTCAGGGTCTTAAGACCACAAACTATGTCTCCAATATTTAGGTATTATTACCTCAACTTTAACTGTCATTAGACTATACAGAGCATTCTTAACGTACTTTGGGGGATCAACCCTTTGTACCAGGTATTGTGCACAAAAATCTAAATGTTACACGTACAAAATCCCCTATATTTGGGTTGTTTGTCTCAATTTGGATTTAGAATTTCCGCACTAAATAAGTTTAGATTAGAATTAGCTTACCAGTTGTTCTAGAATTTTAGAATATTATTCCACTCTAGGTCAAATCAATTTAATAAAAGTTTACTTGCTATTTGAAGGTTTAATACCAGAATATAGAATTGAACAAGGTTATTAAAGTCAAAGATCGAATATCAACAATATACAATTGAGTAAAGATAATGTACATGCAAAGTGCTATATTCAAAAGAGTTAGAACAATCTCCTTTGAATCAATTTATTAGAACAATATATGCTTCGAATAATAATAAGGAAAGTAAATCTCTCTCGATTGTAATGAATTAGGTTACAAGTGCTTGTACAATAATACACTAGATAGAATCAATAGGCTTGCTTAACTTCAATGTAAAATTTAGGAATGGATAGATTGCTTGACTTAAAGATAACATAGTTATGAAACTTGCTCAATAAATAACAAGGTAGAGTTAGAAAACTTGCCTCAAGCGTAAGCTATAATATTAAAACTCTCATTCACCTACACATTTTAGTGGAATCACAATATCTATTAGACATGTTAACATCCACTTACAAAATAACACCCATTTCTAGTTAAATTTGTTAATTTAGTACAAATCTTACCTTACCATACATATTTCAGAATCACAAATGTACATTTCATAACACGTATTCATTAATTAATAAGTTTCTTAAGTCATACATATCATTTTCACAACTTACTAACTTTACATTTTAGAGATACTAATCACATGATACGTTTCTGTTTTAACCTTGTTATTACACATTTAACACATTAACATAATCATTGAGCTATGTTATAATGAATGTTCAAAGTCTGCAAAAGTAGCAGACTTCACTATCTGTGACTAACTATTGGTGCGGCCGCACCAAGATATTACTATTAGGTTATCAAGGCTATCACATGGGTTACACGACGATCACATTAAAGAGGTCACAACAAGGCTAATTTACACATTCCCAATTTTTACAGAACACAAAATTAGACTCTGTTATAGACCAAAAATCTCAATTCCACAAAAATTCACCAAACTTGAACATCTAGAACTTTATAATATCATAGTTAAGCATGCTATACATCATTCTAACTACACAAACATCACATATACACGAATTTGAAGAATCAAAACCATATTTTTCCAACTTTCACCATATTTTATGCTTTAAGCGAATTCGATCGCCATGAACTCATTTCTTAATCAATTCACATGATTTAAACTACGCGGATTTCGTTTCTTAATATACTAACATAATCCCACATCAAATAGCAGATTACAATAAGTATTGACCATGAAATTTTGTACTTTCTAAAGCCATTTTTCTAACATAACATTGTTATTTACTTTTTCTTCCTACAACCCAATTTCTCACGAATTTGACAAACAAGTATCAAGTCTACATGATGATTAACAGATTAAAAACCAAATATACATATATGTGTATCAATCCAACACCACTATCAATAGAAATTTTAAGAACAAGAGTTACAATTAGAGTAGGTTATACCTTGTTCCTTTGATTATTTGCTAGCAAAAGATGATAGAAATCCTTCCCAAAATCCTTCTTCTCTAACTCTCAATATTACTGTGTTTTTCTCTCTCCCTCTAAGCTCTCTCTCTCTCAAAACTCTGTTATTTTGGCCTTAGAAGAAATAAGAGGCGAAGTAGGAAATAACCCAATTGATAATCGTGGTTATCAATTAAAAAAACAAAAAAGATGTCAGTTGAATAAGCCAAAGGCCACAAGGCCTTATTTGGCTAACCACACCTTTCCTTTACTAGATTATTTTTATATTATTTTTATTATATAGTTTCATGTGTCACACCTTTAGATAATTTAAGTAACACATAATAATAGTAATTAATAATAATTATAATTTCATTATAATTATACTTATAATTAATAAATAATTATATTTCTAATTTAATTAATAAATTAGAAACATCACTTTATTTAATTTATTTATTTTCTTTAATATTAAACAATTCATTTAATTTAATTATTTCCTTAAATATTAAGCAATTGATTTAATTTAATTATTTCCTTAAATTAAATCATTCAGATAAAATTATCATTATTCAATTTAGTTAACATTAATCAATTTAGTTACTAAATTAATTCACCACAATTCATCAATTATTTATTTTCCTCAATAAATAAATTATTTAAAATATTTATTTAATTCAATAAATATTTAAATTAAATTACAAATTTTTCGATCGTTTCAATAACTACATCCACCGCTGTCACACGCACTCAATTCAGTCCTAGCATTCTATGCTTCTCCCACTTCATTGCAACACAACTAAGTTTACGTGACTTTCTTCCGTATAATGCTTCGTAAGGCAGCATGCCTATAGTTGCATGATAACTATTGTTATACACAAACTCTACTAATGGTAGATGATCATCCCAACTACCCTTAAAATCCATTATGCAAGATCTCAGCATATCTTCTAATGTCTGAATTGTTCTCTCGCTCTGGCCATCAGTTTGTGGATGATAAGCTGTACTCAACTTTAACTGTGTCCCCATCTATTCTTGCAAACTCCTCAAAAAATTCGATGTGAATCGTGGATCACGATCTGACACTAAATAGGAACTCTATGTCTGGAAATAACTTCCTTAACATAATGTTTAGCTAACTGGTCTAAGTTATACTTAACCCGTATTAGCAAAAAGTGAGCCGACTTCGTTAACCGGTCCACTATTACCGAAATCACGTCATACCCCTTCTGAGTAATTGGAAGTCTCACCACAATGTCCATCGTGATATGCTCCCACTTCAATTCTAGAATCTCTAATGACTATAACAAGCCACTTGGTAGTTGATGTTCGACCTTAACCTTTTGACAAGTCAAGCACCTACTCACATACTCAACTATCTCTCTCTTCATGTTCAGCCACCAAAAACTCTATCGAAGGTCTTGATACATCTTAGTACTACCAGGATGAATCGAGTACCTTGAACTATGAGCTTTTTATAACACTTGCTCCTTTAATTATGTCTCATTCGGAACCCAAATTCTTCCTTCAAATCTTAATAACCTATCGTTATCAAGACTATACTTTAAATCTTTTTCATCTGCTAACCACTTCTTTATCTGGTCACACTCATCGTTTCTGAGCTGTACCTCCTTAACTTTCTCTACAATGGTAGATTGAATCTCCATTATAAAAATTCTCTGTCCCGATTCACTCGAAAACTTCACCTCTATCTCCATCCTAGCCATATTTGTTATTAACTCAGTTTGAGCCGTTAACATAGATAACTTTTTTCGACCCTTCCTACATAAGGCATCGGTCACTACATTGGCTTTTCCAGGGTGATAAAGGATTTCACAGTCGTAATCCTTTATCAACTCCAGCCATCTCCTTTGTCTCACATTCAACTCCTTTTGTGTGAAGATATATTTTAGACTCTTATGGTCCGTGTATATCTCACATATCTCTCCGTAATGATAATGTCTTCATATCTTTAAAGAAAACACTACCGCGTCCAGTTCCGGATCATGAGTAGGGTAAACTTTCTCATAATCCTTCAACTGTTGTGACGCATACACAATGACCTTGCCATGCTGCATGAGCACGCAACCAAGTCCTCTATTCGAAGCATCATTATAAATTACAAAATTTCATGTATCATCGGGTAATGACAATATAGGTGCTTCACTTAACCTTTTCTTCAGTTCTTGAAAACTTTCTTCACATTTCTCGATCCACACGTACTTCACTGTCTTCCTTGTCCAGTTAGTCAATGGAGTTTTTATCTTAGAAAAATTCTAGATGAATCTTTGATAGTATCCCGCTAACCTGAGGAAACTTCGCACCTCTGTCGCTATTTTCGGTTATTCCCAATTCATCATGGCTTCCACCTTCGCTGGATCTACTGTCCCTTCATGGTCAATGACACATGACCTAAAAATTGTACTCTTTCCAACCAAAATTCACACTTAGTGAACTTCGCGTATAACTTCTCCATCCTTATTGTCTCCAACACTATTCTTAGGTGTTCCACATGATCTTATGGCGTCTTAGAATAGACTAGAATATCATCGATAAACTTGTTCAAATATTACTTGAACACGCTGTTCATCATATCCATAAATGTAGCTAGTGCATTAGTCAACCCAAATGACATCACCAGAAACTCGTAATGACCATAACGAGTCCTAAATATCGTCTTTGGTAAATCCTTTTTCCTAAGCTTTAACTGTTGATACCCCGTCTGCAAATCTATTTTATAAAAATACTTTACCCCTTTCAATTGATGAAAAAGATCATCGATCCTGGGCAATTGATATTTATTCTTTATCGTTAACTTTTTTAACTCTCGATAGTCGATACAAAGTCTTAACGAGCTGTCCTTCTTCTTTAAAAATAGTACCGGTGCTCCCCATGATGAAACACTCGGTTGAATGTACTTCTTATCCAATAACTCTTGAAACTGACCCATTAGCTCCTTCATCTCCACTGGCTCCATACAATACGGTGCTCTTGAGATTGGTGCCGTTCCTGGCACAATGTTTATTATGAATTCAGTCTCCCTATTCGGTGGAAGACCAAGAAATTGACTTGGAAATACATCCATGAATTCTTTAACTATAGGTATTTGTTCTATGGTTGCTCCCACTCTCTAGGTATCGACAACATGGCACAAATAACCTACACATCCCTTCCTCAACAGTTTCCTAGTTTGGGTCATAGTAAGACAACACGAACGCCCCAGTGATCTATTACTGTAAAATACTACAGGAGGTTGTCTCAATGTCCTAATGTTTACATATGTCTTTTGGCAATCAATTATTGCCCCATTGTTAAACAACCAATCCAACTCGAGAATTACATTGAATTCTCCAAACTTTATTGGTATCAAATCTACCGATAATTTATACCCCCGTATTTCTACACAACAACTCCTATGAATATCTTCAACAGGAATTATTTCTACAAACCTTAATATTCAAAGGTATAGGCAATCTTTCGGGAAGTAATCCTAATCGTCTAGCAAAATCACATGTTATAAACGAATAAGTAGCACCCGAATCAAACAGTACGTAAGCATTTATATCGTTGATCAGGATAATACCTATAACAACATCCCCGAATGCAACTGCATCTTGGACCGTCATGTTAAAGGTGCGGGCCATCAGCCTACCCGGCTGAGTTGGACCACCAATAGCTAACTTACTGCTATTAGCGCCGTTATTCGTGTCCGTCCCCTTCTTCAGGCAGTTATTCGCTATGTGATCAGTTAATCCACATACAAAGCATCCATGGTTTTTCTTCAGACTTGTACAATTAGGCTAAATGTGCCCCTCCTATCCACAATTGTAACATACTGCCTTCCCCTTAAGACAGACACCTAAGTGAATCTTCCCATAGTTCTTGCATGTTTCCATCCTCCTCTTAAGATCCCCTTGCTTAACTCCGGTATTCCCAGAGTTAAATCCCTTCCTCTCTCGACCATCGCCACTTCCGCTGTCTCTCTCGATCTTTACTCCCCCATCCTCCTTATTCTTGTTCGTCTTATATTTGTGGTACTGGCATAGAGCCTCATTCCCACCTTCGATAATTATTGCCTTTTCTAGTATGGTCCCAAAAGAAGTACTTTGGAATATAGATATTCAGCTATAGAGTCAAGGTTCCAAGCCTTACTCGAACCTTCTAGCCTTCCTAACCTCCGTGTCCACTTGGTGTGGAGCAAAGCTCGCCAGTTCATTAAACTTGGTAGCGTATTGGGGAATATTCATCTCCCCTTGTTTCAACTTTAGAAACCGCATTTCCATCCTCCCCTGCATACTTGTGGGAAAGTAGTTCTCGAAGAAAATCTCCTTTAACCGCACCCACGTAAGGTTCTCTATACCAGCCCTACCTTGGTTTGCCTCCCACCAAAAGTTGGCCTCCCCCTTCATCATGTAGGTAGCAAAAGCAACCTTTTGCCCCTCATCGACATTTGCAATAACAAATGCCTTCTCTATTTCTTTTACCCAAGTTTGGTCTTCTATTGGGTTCGTACTACTTCATGATTCACGGGTATATTAGCCCCATTCCTATTAAAAGCGGTCGTTAACAAGTTAACGAACTCTTGCATCGGGTTAACCAGACCTCCTTCCGGTTGATTAATATTAGTATCTTGATTTTGTTGTCTCCTTTTTGGCGGCATTTTTTTGTTAAGATAAACAACACATCATTATTACTTTCTTCTTGTTAGTTAGTTATTATTCATTTTTAAATAATAACTTCATCTCATTACACAATATGTTCCATAAAAAGGCTTCTATTGATTTACTTCTTGTAGTATAATACTACATGATTCGTCATTACACAGCATTAGCTGATTACATTACTATCCCGCAATTGCTTTCTAAAAAGGGGGATTTACAAAAGATTACCCTTTGATATACAAAAGAGGGTTTTACATCATTACTAGATACATCATATTTATATATCTAACTCTACTCTAGCTAATATAAGGTTACATCTAACGTGTGGCATTCTCAAAATCCGTGTTGGCAAGACCGAGTATAACATCTCAGCTGATAGTATGACGAGTCTGCCCTGCTTCTATCGGATACCCAGCTACTTGCTGCTGAAAATACACATGAGAACTCCCATATATGTGGGACATCCTCCCAATCTTCCACTTCTTGGTCTTTAGCTCATGCCTGAGCTAAAAGACCTCGTGTTTCAGTTCATGGACCTTGTCCTTCGCCAAAACTCGTTCATCGTGCTCCTCCTCCCACATCGACTCCATACTCGTCTTATCTTCCAAGATAGCATGAAGCTCCTCCTTCAGTTCTTTCACCTCCTTACAATACTGGATATTTCTATCCAATACTGTTATAAATAGTGCTTTCATTGACTCCTCCAGAGTCATCTCTTCTGCAGGTGCTATGGTGTTAAACGACACCACCTCCACCTCTTCTTCAGACATGCCATCGAACACAGACATAAGGTATAGGTTCTCCGAGTTTCCAGACTTAATAACTACCACTTCTGGCTCTTCTTCTATAGGGTTCGATAGGATCTCTACTTGATACACCGACTCCTCACTTACTACATGTATATCCCTATACATTTCATTTTCTCCTGACATCTACAATAAAACAATTTAGTTTGATTAGTACACGTCAGTAGAATAATAAAAACACATATCATATATAATGCATTTTTTAGGGTTAATTTCATCTTTTACTTCTTTAACTCTTCTTAAGGTTATAACTTAAGGTTCTATTTGCCCCCATTAAGTTTTATAACTTACTACTTTGATACCAACCCGTGACGTCCCCAAATATGGGTATCTTCTAACCTAACATATGGTGCTACAGTTCACACATACATTCAATTGAGATGCCTCAAAAGAACGAATATGTCTTCTATATATTCCAAAATAATATTAATATTCCCCAAGTTCTTTATAACCATTACACGTGTTCTTATCATAATATCAAATAATAACAACATTCGCCTATACTATTACAAAGGTAATTTATAGGTTCGCCTTAGCCTTTCCTTTATCTTTATCGGATCCTTCGGTCCGTTCGGTCTAAGCTGTATTCATATGATTCAAGCAAGAGTGAGCATAACTAGCTCAGCAAGTATTACAATTCCATTTAAATAATATGCTTAAAATATACAAATTGTATATCTTCAATAACTGAATAATAGTCATGAAGTACTATAGATAATTCAAAATAGCACTTCTCTTTTCTTAAAACATTTCACAATGAACAACATTCAGTAAAACATCAATTTCGGTCCAAGACCTTGAGCATTTCATACTTTCTTTGAAAAGGACAACTCGGCACCAAGTCCGTAAGTCTGACATTACTTACGACAATTTCTATGTGATCATCATATAGTACTCTATGTTGTACAACAATATATTCTTTTAACATATGTATGTTTAAGTTTTGGCAACCTCATGTGCCTGTCGTTTGGCGACAAAACATTTGTTTAGCATACTCAGTCTTCATTTGAAAACCATACCAAAATAGTTTGGCAAAACTTAACAACATTAACAACAGTTTGATAGATTATAAGAAATCCAAATAAACATCTTAAGTTTAGCCGAAGGGATTGGCTTTGACTTTATCAAACATCAATTCATGCGTAAGATATATGAATCACAAAACTTGTCCAAGATGAACATAGACAAGGGTTAGAACATTTGCCTTTAGCATTTTCTACTATTATTATACTTTTCCTTTGAGTCTTTAAGGATTCTACAATACATGATCATATAACATACCACATTAGGTCATATATAATCAAGTATGTTTACTACTATATCTTACCCTCATTCTCAATCTAATCTTGCCTTAGATTGTCTATCATTGGTTACGGTTTATCGTATTACATTGATCTTATGTTCACGTTCGAGTAACTTATCTTCAACCTTTAGTTGTTTTACTTAAGGTTTATAACATCTTAAACAATGGTACTTTATGCTTAGTATGGATATAATTCACCATTAATCAACTAGCTTTCTCTTTACATTCAAAATCTTTCTTCTCTATGCTTCACCTAGTATCAAGGCTGTGTATTTTTGCCAAATTTTCTTCTATAACTTGGCCACATACGGGTTTCAGTGTGGTATGCCTTAGTCTTGGCGATGCGGCGCCACTCTCAAGATTAGAGTTCATAATACATACACACATTCCAAGATTCTATAAATCGGCCTCATATGCGGTAATGACCATTACTCTTTAGTTCGGTCGTATGCTTGCACATGGACCTTGAGCCTCGTAAAAAATTTTACAATTATTTTGTTTGATGAACTTCCCGGGATCATAAATTATTCATTTTAAGTCCGAACTGGCTTGTTCAAAAGCCATAATCTCACAAATAACATGCTCTATATGTTCATTCAAAAATTTTACATTTTCGAATCTGTTAACAAGGAATTCACCTTTTTGTTCATTTTTACAAAAAACGATAAATATTCGTGAACGTTCATAGCTCGTTTCTTCGTTCTAAGTCAGAATTTGACAATTTTCAAGTTCGCAACTTTAAAATGCAAACTTAAACTATTCTCCATCAAAAACTAACATTTCCAAGTTCAATGTCAAAATTTAACTTCCTGTAACACCCTCATATCTATACTCCCACGGTATCTGATATGGTGTTTACAGAAAATCAACATAATGTATTTAAATCTATACACCCATGGTATCTGATTATAAGATTATATTAAATAGAGGGACTATCAGATATAATTCCCATATATCCAAAATTCATAGTATTCCATAACAGATGTCAATTCTCAAGAGAACTATTACTGTGTTTGGATACCCTCACTTGGATATATGAACTATATCTGTGACTAGAGTCTATCTATCTGAAATTTAGAGTACCAGTAATAACATGAACAGTCCATATTACCAATACCCTCACCCAGATGTATAGTCTATGCCAAGTGAATCTATACTATCACATCGATAATAACTATCTATCCAAAATCCAGAGTATCAATAACAACATGAATAGCCCATGCTATTAATACCCTCACTCAGATTAATAGTTCCCAAGGATCTCAACTAGAGTCGAAGAAGTCTAATTTTACATCTATATATATAAGAAAACACGGTTGCAAAATTAAAAGATGGTATATATATATATATATATATATATATATATATATATCACAATATTAAGATTCGATTACATGATTCTCATAACGAGTTCTTATTACAAGGTATTCAAATAGACAAGAATATAATCTAATATATGTAGCGACGCATCCCTTTATCTACTCTAGATGTTCCAGGATTACAATCTAAAACTACAAAGGGAATAATTTGCAAGGGTGAGCTATGACATGCTCAACAAGTTTTGTATTTATAACAATATATGATTTGAAGAAATACAACAATTCAAAATTTTGACTGATAGTTTTTACCATTTCTGGATTCCTATTTATTTCAACCATTTCTGGAATTTTTCTTTATTTCTGTCAGTCACACAGACTTAGAAATTTTATTTAGATATGAGATAGGGGATCAGCCTATTCAACATACTAGGAGTATGCATTTCATCCTACCAGTGCTCAAACACACCCAACATTAGTATCAATATAGTCATTGACCATATCTTGATCCCTTATGGGATACGCAACTTCAGTATAGGATATCTTACCAAAACAATTTGGTTTGACTCAACAGTTTATGCTCAATAAACATTATAATATGAATAAATAATTCATTTCTTAGTTCTGCTGAAGCTATAGCAATAACTTTACAATAAGAAGGTAATTCAATTGTAGGTGTAGTATATTATATCAACAGCATATCAAGATAAAAATCTTGTCCAATGAATAAACAGGGTTTAAGAAATATGCATAAGTAATAACTTGGGTATAGGAAACTTGTTTTATAAGAGATTTAAGGATAGAGAACTTGCCTGAGCGTAGATCAGTCAAGTTATGATATTCAATCGTTAATAAATACCTACGATTTTCATATATATAATTCCAACATGTGAACTGATTAGATTAATTAAGTTTTTGGTGTTAAATACCTTTGATAAATGGACTAAATTTTATTTATAAAATTTAATTATCATTTATAATACCTTTTTAGAATTTTTAAAGTATTTAAAACATTTATTTATATTTTAAATAATTTTTAAATCATTTATTTCTATTTATAAGTAATTAATATTTACTTAAAATTTACAAAAAACATTGATTATTATTTTAAATAATTTATATTCATTTATTATAATTTTTATATCAATAATAATATTTTCCATAATTATATAGTATTTATAAATAATTATTATAATTTCTTTATTAATAAGTAAATTATTAATAATATCTAAATAAAATAAAATAATTGTTGAATTTATGTAAAAATATCAGAATTTATTTATAATTATTTAATATAATTTTTAAAACTGTTTTTATATTTATTTATTATTAATTTATAATTTTTATAATTTATTTTTAGAAAAATAATTTATGTCTGTCGCTAAAGCCCTTCAGTGACAGAAAGTGTCGTTGTAGGTGTTCTTGAGTTCTGGGCAATCAGTTCGGTCATGATCGAGTGACCAATTTGACCACTAATTAAAATGCTACTGATAATAATTTTTGGTTTGGTCAAGAGTTGATGTTATAGTACTCATACAATAGTACAGCATGAAACAAATTTTAGGCTTTAACCTACATATAACAAGAAGTTATAGAGCCTCAAAGTCACTGTCAGAGCTGTTCTTGAGTTTCTGGGTAACCCAGAACAGTTGTCATGGCCAGTCAACGGTTTTATGGCTTGAATATCTTTGATTCTGTGTATTAGATGTGTGTGATGTTTGTTGTAACATGTAGTATATATGTCATGGTACATATATATAACATTAACTTGAAAAAAGCATAACTCTATGGTCTCTAATTTTGCTGGCCAAAGTACAGCCAAACGTTGTTCTTCGTGTTCTTCAGTTTTCTTGGCAACCCAAAAAACTTGGTCAAGCTCGGTCAACAACTTTTGACCATTAATTCCAGTAATCTTATGAGTTGTTTTAGCAATTTGAGATCATATATATGTAGTACATATTATAGGGTATTATTCTATAACAAAACCTTACAAAAATAACAAACAAAACATGATTAAAAAGGTTGGTCAAAGTAGCCAGTTCAACTATTCTTGAGTTTTCTGGGTAACCCAGAAAACTGCAATCCGTGATCGATCAACCCACTTTGACTGCTTATAACTTGAAATCTATGGTTCAAATGAACCTGTTTTCTTTTCCAGATTAAAAACCTAGTAACAGGCTACAAATACCAAACAATTAACAGACAAAAACATCAACACATATGAATCTATAGGCCCTGACATTCGGCTATCAGACTTAGTTTTCCAAATTTCCAGATTTCTTAAAACACTTAATTAAGGCATCTAGATGTTATGGAAACGTATTCTACCAATCTAACACACTTTCTAACATACTAATACATAATTCTAAACATCTAAACAACAAATCTAACATAGGATCAAAGAGTTAATTATGAACTAGGGTTTGTATCTTTTCTTGAATTATTTTCGATTCTAGCTTCTGATATTGTTGCTGCTATCACCCAGGCTTGAGTTGGTAAGTTTATAAGTGAATCTAGGCTTAGGAATTTCGTGAGTTTGATTAGCCCTAAGGTTCCTATTTATAGAATTCTTCAACTTAGCTTTTTGGTCATTTTTGTGCAACTTGCCTCTATAAATATTTGATCTGATCACTATTGTCATGCTTGGGAGTTACAAGCATGTCATGTGTAGCCTAGGGACTTGCAATGGTGACTCTTAACCTACTTGTGAGCTAGTTAGGTTTGTTTAGTAGCTTAATTAGGCTTTAATCTTCACTAATCTTGACTAGGGTTTTGTTTCTAATGGTTAGGATTGTTAAATGATGTTTATTAGAACCTAATTGAAGTTTACTAACCATGATTAGGTGTTAACATAAGCTAATTAGGGTTAGTTTAGCTAATTAGGGTTAGGTTTACAAATTATGTTTAGGGTTTTGCTAATTAGGGTTATGGTTTGTTAATCTAGGGTTGTTAACCTAAATTTCTCACTAATCCTAACAAGCACGACAAAGCGTTTTGTCAGTGTAAGCACGACAAAGCAACTAGTCAAAATAATTTTACCGAAAAGTCCGATTACAGAAAAAATTTAAGCACGAGGTGTCAAGCACGACGTTTTTCAGATAAAAAATTATTTGGTCAAATTTGTTAAACAAAGTATATATTAACACATAACACATTCAGAATGGAGAAATTTTATTTATATAACGGAATTTTATACATACGAGTCTTATTAGGGTTTTGGGTTTTTACATTCACCCCCATTAATAAGAATTTCGTCCTCGAAATTACAGTACAAGTTAAGTAAATAATTGAGGATAATTCTCGTGCATTTTATCTTCAAGTTCCCATGTAGCTTCTTCAATGTTCTGATTTTTCTAGATTACTTTGACCGATGCTATCACTTTATTTCTCAAGACTTGCTCTTTACGGTTGACTATCTGCGCAGGTTCTTCTACATAAGAAAGATCTTCTTCTATTTGGATTGGCTCATATTGTATAACATGTTTATAATCAGGTTTATATGGTCGTAATGTAGACACATGAAACACATTATGAATATAATTCAACTCATAAGGTAGTGTTATTTCATAAGCAACTTCACCAACCCTCCTCAAAATTTCAAAAGGTCCAATAAATCTAGGACTTAGTTTTCCTTTCTTGCAAAAACGCATCTTGCCCTTCCAAGGAGATACCTTCAAGAATATGTGGCTTCATGCGTTAAAGTTTTGTTGTTGACGATGTGGATGAGCGTATTTTCTTTGTCGATCT
Organism: Panax quinquefolius; assembly: GCA_020205615.1. Lineage (NCBI taxonomy): Eukaryota > Viridiplantae > Streptophyta > Magnoliopsida > Apiales > Araliaceae > Panax > Panax quinquefolius. The sequence continues at coordinate 1,887,745 of JAINUW010000529.1, read as the reverse complement.
TGAGATGCTTGTAATCGTTGACGAATAATTCTGACGATTTCAGTTGTTTGGTGAATTATCTCAGGTCCTAGCATTTGTCTTTCCCCGACTTCATCTCAACATAAAGGTGTTCTACACTTCCTTCCATATAAAGCTTCATAGGGTGGCATACATATGCTAGCATGATAACTATTATTATAGGCAAATTCAACTAAGGGTAACTGATCTTCCCAACTTCCTTTGAAGTCTATGATACAAGTTCTCAACATATCCTCTAATGTTTGTATGGTTCTCTCACTCTGTCCATCAGTCCGAGGATGATAAGTTGTACTTAATCTTAATTGTGTTCTTAAATGTTTTTGAAGGCTTTTCCAAAAATTAGAGGTAAAACGTGGATCTCGATCTGATACAATGGAAACAGGTACTCCATGCCTAGAAATAATTTCATTGATATACAGTTTGGCAAGATGATCTAGGTTATGAGTAATTTTAATAGGTAAAAAGTGAGCTAATTTTGTTAAACAGTCAACTATTACCCAAATGGTATTATGGCCCTTTTCTGTAGCTCGAAGACCAACAACAAAATATATAGTTATATGTTCCCACTTCCACTCAGGAATTGGTAAGGGTTGAAGAAAATCACTCGGCTTTTGATGCTCAACCTTAACCTTTTGACACGTGAGACATTTGCTTACCCATTCAGCTATTTCTCTTTTCATGTTCGACCACCAAAAGTGTCGACTTAAATCCTTATACATATTTGTACTGCAAGGATGTATGGCAAATTTAGAATTATGAGCTTCGTTTAAAATTTCATCTTTTAAAGATTGGTTTAACGGAACCCAGATTCTATCTTCATATCTTATTATTCCATATGTATCTATTCTAAATTTGCTATACTTGTCATGAGTTATATTAGACTTGTATTTCTGACACTCTCCATCCTTCTCCTGTATCTCTTTTACTTTGCTAAGCAGAGATGAAACTCCCTCTAAAATGTACAATTTTTGGGTAGAGGTAGTTGGACATTCCACCTCAATTTCTAAATTTTCAAAGTTTTTTATTAACCTATCATTGGTGGTTAATACATTCAATTCTTCCTGATTTTTTCTACTTAATGCATCAGCTACGACATTGGCTTTACCGGGATGATATAATATTTCACAGGCATAGTCCTTTATAAGTTCTAACCACCGTCTCTGTCTTAAATTTAATTCCTTTTGCATAAAAATATATTTTAGACTTTTATGATTTGTATATATTTCGCACGTCTCACCGTATAAGTAATGTCTCCAAATTTTTAGAGCAAAAACTACTGCGGCTAACTCTGAATCGTGAGTAGGATACCTCTTCTCATAATCTTTGAGTTATCGTGATGCATAAGTTATCACTTTCCCATGTTGCATCAACACACACCCTAAACCTCTGTGTGATGCGTCACTATATACCACAAGGCCTCCTGTATCATCTGGTAAGGATAACGCTGGAGCCATGCTCAGTCGCTTCTTCAATTCTTGGAAGCTTTCCTCACATTTATCTGTCCAGACGTATTTCACTGTCTTTCGAGTTAAATTAGTTAATGGGGTTGCTATTTTTGAAAAATCTTTTATAAACCAACGGTAATAACCTGCTAAACCGAGAAAACTTCGTACTTCTGTTGGAGTTGTTAGTTGTTCCCAATTCACAACCATTTCAATCTTAGCTAGATCTATAGATATTCCATTCTTGTAAATTACGTGACCTGAAAATTGAACTCTCTTCGAACAGAATTCACACTTGGAAAACTTTGCATAAAGTTGTTCCTTTCGTAATATCTCTAAAATGACTCTCAAGTGTTCAGTATGTTCTTCCCGTGTTTTCGAGTATACTAGAATATCGTCGATAAACACTACAACAAATTTGTCCAAACATGGTTTAAAAACTTGATTCATTAAATCTATAAATGTTGTCGGTGCATTTGTTAATCCAAAAGACATTACCAGAAACTAAAAATGTCCATAGCGTGTCCTAAACGCTGTTTTCGGCACATCCTCCTTTCTTACCTTTAATTGATGATAACATGTTCTAAGGTCAATTTTTGAAAAATGTTCAGCCCCTTTTATTTGGTCAAACAAATCATCAATCCTTGGTAAAGGATATTTATTTCTAATAGTTAATTTATTTAGCTCCCTATAGTCTATACATAGTCTCATAGTTCCATCCTTCTTCTTTACAAACAACATTGGTGCTCCCCGGGGTGAAACACTAGGTTGTATGTACTTTTTATCTAAGAGTTCCTGTAATTGTATAAGTAACTCTTTCAGTTCTATAGGTGTCATTCTGTACGGTGCTTAGAAACTGGTGACATTCCCGTTGCAAGATCAATAACGAACTCAATTTCCCTATCTAGAGGCAATCCTGGTAAGTCATCCGAAAATACATCGGGAGAATCCTTAACTATAGGTATTTGATCTGGTTTTACTCCTTCCTGTCGAGTATCAACTATATAGGCAGAATATCCTAAACAACCCTTTCTAAGTAATCTTTCTGCTTGAACTATAGTCAAACATCGAGATTGCTTAGATGAACAACTACCGTTGAACAATACCTTTGACTTCGAAGTAGTCAAAAGGTTTATATGTTTTTGATGATAATCAATCATCATGTTATGACAAACTAACCAATCCATTCCTAAAATTACATCAAATTCTCCCAGCTGAATTGGTATCAAATCTACTTTAAAATTATGTCATTTTATTACCACACTACAGTTTCTGTATATGGTCTTAACCAGAATTCTTTCATTATTAGCAATTTCTACACAAAATGGTTTGTCTAACTTTTCATAAGGTATATTCAAGTTTGTAGAGAAATTTTTAGACACAAAAGAACATGTAACACCATAATCGAATAACACATGCATTTAAAGTGTTAATAGGGATAATACCTGTCACCACGTGCTGTGAAGCAACAGCATCCGTCACCGACATATTAAATGTTCTCGCAGTAGGTCGATTTTGAACCCCAAGTGCAGCTACGGTTGATTGATTATTCTCTGGTACTCTATTCCCCTTTCCTCCTTGGTTCTTGGGTTTAGGACAATTCTTAGAAAAATGGTCCAACAAATTACAATTAAAACATCTATTTTTATTTGGAAGAGGACACTATGGAGAAAAATGTCCCAATTGTCCACAATTAAAACATTTGTTACGATAGCACTCTCCTTTATGTTTCTTACCGCAAGTAGGACAAGGTTTAATATTATTATTACTAAAGTTGTTATTATTATTTCCTATCTTTTTCCCTGGGTTGTTAGAAAAAGTATTATCCCATTTACGCTTGTTATTCAACCCACCTGAACTGGGTTATGTCCTAATTTTTCCTCTTTCATTATGACTTTTCTTGTCCTGATGAAACTTAGCAAGACTTTCATTCTCACTTTCGGCTATAGTGGCCTTCTCTAGTATTTCAGAGAAAGTTTTTATTTGAAGTACTGACAACTTACTCCAAATCTGAGGTTTTAAACCCTCCTGAAACCTACGAGTCTTTCTAAGTTTAGTGGTTACTTGATGAGGAGCAAACCTAGACAGTTCATTAAACTTAGTTGTATACTGGGTTACAGTAAGATCTACTTGTTTTAAGTCCAGAAATTTTATTTCCATTCGGTTTTTCAGTGATTGGGAAAAATAGTTTTCAAAGAACAACTCTTTGAATCTATCCCAAGGAACAATTTCAGTTTCTACCCACCTTTGGTTGATTCCCACCAATAATTAGCCTCACCCTTCAAGAAAAAGGTCGCAAAAGTTGTCTTTAAGTTATTATTAACATTGGTTACTAGGAAAAAATTTTCTATCTCAGAAATCCAAATTTGTGCATCTACAGGTTCTGATGTACCTTTAAACTCAGGTGGTCCGACTAATTTAAAGTCTTTAAAAGTTGTATTTTGGTTCACAGGTCTATTTACAACTCCTAGCATAAGGTCTACTAACTGCTGGGTAGAATTATCATCATTCCTTTCTCTTTTGGGGTCTTCTGGTTGGTGGAATGATTCTATATAAAACAATAACCGAAATTCACATAAGAATTTGAATAATACAATATAACATATTGTTTATTTTAAATATCACAACGATCTTACATAACAACTTCTTAATTAAACATACTACTATCTTATAAAATACTGATTACAATACAAACTTTGAATGCTTCTTTATTATACTAATATAAAGCATTGAACCACCTATGCTACTCTCTAGAATTCATTGATATCATCAAAGGAATCCTGAATCATGTGACAAACCACAGATCGATCAATGAGATAAGCCGTTTTCTTCTCCTCTACCGGATATCGAACTACACGACGATGTAAATCATTAAAAGTATCTCGAACACCCAGAGATGTTTTAAGAAGCCTTGAGTGAATTTCCTTCATGCCCCTCTGTACATGGTGCAGTTGTACTTTTAGTCGTTGACTATGTCCCCTCTCATGCTGTAGCATTCCCTTAGCTATATCAGCCCTAAACCTCATCTTATTAGTCTCATATTCTGTTGTCTTCATCAGTGATGCCATTGCCTCATCATGTTCATCAATTCTCATTAATTGTCCTGCTACTGGATCTTCCTCTTCCTCAGCATCTAGCAGTTGTTGATCATGAAGCAATTCCTCATCTTCCGCATCACTGGCTATGTATGACTCTATTTGTGGTGGATTATTGGCTATTACCAATTCTTCATCATTGGAGTTGGCCATCTATAAAAGAAAACTCCTTAAATACTATATAGAAATTTACACAACATAATAGTTTTAATATTATATTTTATGTGTACTTTTAAAATTTTACGGACTCGAATACTATATACTAAGATTTCTCTTCCTTATATCTATAGCCTTAACTGCTCTGATACCAAAATTGTAACACCCCCATATCTATACTCCTATGGTATCTGATATTGTATTTACAGAAAATTAACATATAGCATTTAAATATATACACCCATAGTATCTGATTATAAGATTATATTAAATAGAGAGACTATCAAATATAATTCCCATATATCCAAAATTCACAGTATCATATAACAGATGTCAATTCTCAAAAGAACTATTACTGTGTTTGGATACCATCACTTGGATATATGGGAATTATATCTGATAGTCCCTCTATTTAATATAATCTTATAATCAGATACCATGGGTGCATAGATTTAAATGCATTATGTTGATTTTCTGTAAACACTATATCAGATACCGTGGGAGTATAGATATGGGGGTGTTACACTTCCATTCCGAGAATTTCACGATTTCGACGATTATCGTCTAATTTCGTTAATTCCACCATAACTTCGTTACTTGGATTTTTACATCGTTTCAACTAGATTCATTCCATCATGCTAACATCCTAACGAAACATATTTCATTAATGTATGCACATGATAAGTTATAAGTTGTTGGTAAATTTTGATCAAGACAAATAATGAAAATCCAAAGCTTTTATTTATAGAATTTCCTAGTTGAGGGTAGTTTGGTCATAAAGCCATCTCACCTCCTTAAGTCACCTCCTTACTATTCATAACTTGGCCATCACACATCTTATCCTTTGCTTGCTCACCAAGATCATGCCATGTGATCATGGGGCCCACATGGGTTGCCCCATGGGTCATTCTTACCAATTGGATCGATCCACAGATCTGGTTCTTAATTTGGGCTTTAGATTTAATTAACTTAACTTATGCCTTGGGCTTGCATTAACAAACATTTGGGCCTTAACATTAATTTCAATTGGACTTTAACCATTCCTACACAAATCCTACAAGTCCCTTTTAATAGGATTAAAGCATTAACATATAATCCTCGTACTCTTTACGTATACTAGTTCGTATAATCTTTCATCATACACGTTATACTAACTTTCATACATACTCGTATATTACCTCGTATCATACTCGTATTCATTACCTCGTACAATACTTACGCATCATACGATCATCGTTTACTCATTAACGTTTCACTTTCCCTAACGTTCTCAAATTTAGTCCGCAGGAAAAAACTGTGTTTGCGATACGTGAATTATTATTACATAATCCATCTTCTCTTGATATTCTATCGTTACATATTTCTCGGAAGTTCAAAAATAATTCCCGAGCAGAAATTAGTGAATAATGTTTTTTAGAAAATTTCTCGAAAAACTTTTATTTTCGTCTTGGGAATTCAAACACTTTAATTCTATCAAGTAGTCAATATACTATGACATTCTAACATATCTAGGTTATAGAACAACCTTCATCTTACTAACACATAATAATAACATATAATATAATTTTATTCATTATTTAATTAAATAAAATTATTTTACAACAAATCTGAATTTCTCGGTTGTTATAGATTGCGTTGGAGATTCAAAGTCATTTCAAAATTTTCTATAATCGGTATAAAATCTAAACCACTAAATTAATATTTTTTCGCATGGATCCTATTTTAGGGTTTCAGAATTGTCTTTGAAAATTTTAATTTCTGCTACTTTTATGTGCCGAAATCCCTACAATAAGTTCTTAGTTGTTAATATTATTTTATTAAAAAAAATTAAAAAAAGGGAAAAGCACAAAATTAGTAGTTAGATGTGTTGCATATAGTTAGTGCATTCTGCCTGATTCCAGCTTGTTATTTAGTTCGAAGTTAATTTGGTCGATGATGAGATTGGAGTTGCTTAGACAAGGAGTAGTATTGACAACTAGGGAATAGATGTAATTTCATAGCATAACCCAAGTCTTTTGCCTAATTGAAACTGATGTAACTGGATAGCATAATAGAATGGCTATGTTGACTGACTTAGTTGAAATATACACATAATTGACGTTTTAAGGAAAATTGAGAGTTTAATGAAACAAATTAGTGAACTAGTGGTGATGGCTAGGATTAGGCAGAGACCTAAGTTTGGGGGAAGATATGAGATCTATTTGCGTGAAATAAAAAAAATAGAAAGAATGAAAAAAAGAAAATAAAAAAATAATGAATAAACACCGTGACTAGTTTAGTTTTGTGACCTTTGTTACTTGAGTAAGTACGCCCTAGGGGATGTCTCTACACCCAGCTCCATAAAGCCATTTGGTTTGGGAGTCGTTGGTCTAAAGTTCACTAATGTGTAGCACTGAAAAGCCTAAGAGGACTAGACATTACATAGTCATCTGTAAGTAAAAAATACAGGAAAAGAGCTAAATGCCCCCGTAGTTGAATAAAGATAGCAAAAATATCCCATATTGACTTATGATTTGTTATTTGCAGAGTTTTAGCCGGATTTTTGCTTGTTTACAGATTTCTTTATGTTTAAATTATGTTTCCCTTTTAAAGAAGTGTATTATGTGTCATATTTGATTTACAGTCGGTTTTCATGGTTGCGTACACACACACTACGTCAATGATAACAGGTGTTGATTTGGAGATTGATATGAGATTGTTAATGTGTCTTGGTGAGATTTATTGTATATGTCTATAGTGATTTCTCTGAGGTAATTTGGTTAAACTTTATATTATTTAACAGTTGGATTCGTAGGCATATAAGTAGTTTGAATGTGCATTGTGTTGTGCTTGAGGACAACCATTGTTCAAGTTTGGGGGTATTTAACGAGTGGGTTTCATTATAATGACCCCAAAATTCAAACAATTCAACTATCGACTTCGGTCGTTAATAATACGTCTAACTTCTGATTTTACATCCTTATTCGATGTTAAACTTAATAAAATGCGGAATAATTAAAAACTTTTATGTCTTCTTACTTTAATTCTCTGAATCAAAACCTTTATCATTGACCCATCTCTGAATCAATTTAATTTTATGATTCGCTTCATCAAAGTTATTATATAAAACCTTATATTTCAATCTGATAACCTTTGAATATTAGATAACTAAAACTTTACATACTTATTGTGATTTATCAAGTACATTTCTCAAAACCTTTATCTTTACCAACATTTGAACCATACTCAATTAATTACTCACTTTATCAGAGTTAATAAATAAAACATACATCCAGGTTCAATACCCTTTATACAACTGATAAAAACTTAAACTTTATAATTCAACATCTATTAAACATCATACATTATTTGGAACCCTAAACATGGTTCAAATAAAAATAATTCAGCAAAAATCTTCAAGTATCATATCTGATTCATGTCTTTCATGTAGCACATAACTTTACCTTGAATCTTTAACCTGTAAAAGTAATTATTTGCAAGGTTGAGCTCGACAGCCCAACAAAATCCAACAGTTTTCATGCATCACATAGCACATAATAACATGCTCAACATATATCTCATAAACATTGGACTAACATAACATACATGCTACAGTTCATATAACAAGTATAAAGATTGAGTTCCTTACTCTACTAGCATGTTTTAATCAATAAACATAGTCATAAATTGACTTTAACATTTCGTACTTTCAACATATATATAACACATTATGTTCTTTACAATAAAGATTTAAAACAGTTAATCATCAAGTTGACATAGCAAATAGGAACTGAAAGACTTTCCTGATTCGTGGTTTATGAACTACGACTTAACTGCTTAACACATATCTGCACTTCGTGAATTCCTACACAGTTATATAATCAGTCACATTAACTTTTAGTCACATAGCAATGCGTAGTAGTTATAATGTAATCTTTACTCTACATCTCATATCCATTCCTATTATCAATACACAATGTTCAATTTTATTGTGTTAACTTTTGACTTATATCTCACTACATTTCATATTCGAAGTTTATTCAAGTGTTTAAGTCTTGCTACACAAATGTAATAATGTTCGCCAATTACCCTACACGTATCATTGGAATCGCAATAACGATTAGTTGTATTAACATCCACTTTCCAACATAACACTCGCTTCTAGCTAAACTTGTTATTTTAGTACAAGTCTTACACTACAATATATGTTTTAGAAATTCCAAGTGTTAACTTCAACACAATTATCTACCATTCATTGTGTACACTAAGTTCTAACATATTGCGTTCATAAGTTATAAATCATTTTACAAATTTGAAATTATCAATGACATGACACAGTTCTATTTTAACCTCCTCATTACATGTTTGTCACATTAACGCATCATTAAACTAAGTTATAATGGTATCCGAGGTCTGCAGCAGTAGCAGAAACCACTGCCTCAGATTAGGGTATGGCGCAGCTGCGCCATTCTTAGCCTGGGATTGGCGTAACTATGTTGTTGACCTTAACTACGCCAGTTTCTGGCCTTGACACCGTAGCGGTAATTGCTAGTCTTGTGACGAAGCAAAAATCTTGACGTAATAATAGTGTTCCATTTTTAACCCAACTAACACGAATTTCACCCACAAAACAATAATATTAACATAGACAATTGGTATAGAACTAACACAAACATGATTCCTCACATATTCAACCACATAGAAAAATTTAACAACAACTTTAACTAATTTAATTCCTTAAATTTCATGTTTTCATATAAAAACTCCATTTTTGATATACTTCACAAAAATTCACACTGTAATCAGAATTCTACACCAAATTGCTTCGTCCAAACTATGTTCTCTTCGTTTCTTAAGGGACTAGCATAATCAAGTCTCAATTTACAGATTAATATACGAATTGACGACCATATTTTGTACTTTCATAAGCAATATGAAAAATAAATACTGTAAATACTTTTCTTCCTTTTTTTAACCATAATTAGCATAACAAATTCTTATCTAAATGCAAACTCTAACATCATAAACACATATAATCACAATTATCGGTTATATATATCAACAATTCAACAAATTGAATTCATAGAACTTAGAAGGTTTATGCCGTAAAATACATGTATATACCTATATATATATAATATTAAGTTTATGTAAAAATACCTTCTTATGCTTGAACAATCCTTGTTAAACACAGGATTTTGTTTGAAAATCTCAAGAATTCTCTCCCAACTCTCTCTCAATTCTCTGCAACTTTCTTCCTCTTAGTGTTCATATAGGTTAAATATTACAATGCGTAAAAAAAACTGATGGCGAATCCATTATACGCACACGTAAAATAGCAGTTACAAAATACAAAGTGTCTCTAGGTCATGTTTGGCTAGAACCCAATTTTCTTTTTAATTTATTTTAATAATCCCCCTTATCATATGGTTCACAAATGTCACCCTTTGTTTGATTAAATTACTTAACCAACATAACTCTAATTTTAGTCAATAAAACATTAATCCTCTAATTTAATTATTTAATTAAATTAAAATATTTCTCATTCCGTCAATATTATCATATTTTAAATAAATTATCCCATAACAATTCCCATAAAATATTTATTTTATTCCATAAATATTTTAACTATATACGAAGTTCACAATCGTATTACATTCGCATTATCTTCTTATTTTATTAAAACAAATATATTTACGTTATTTCACAATTTTAACTAAGTGAATCACCCACATAATTTACTGAAACTTAATTCATAATAATTTCCATCGTCACGATATCAATTAAATTATACTCTCTCGTGACATAATTTTAACCTAATCAAATTAACTAATATTACTCAGTTAATTTTCTTTTCATAACAATTACTGTAATACCTTGAAAAAAAGATGAAGAAGTATTTATGTTTGTATTTTAAATATATTGTTTGAATTTTTGGCTTTAAATTGGGTCGAAGTAGTCATTTAAATTGTGTGGGCTAATAGATAATAATAAATGATAGATAATATTATGTGGTTAAAATTTGGGCCTTAATATTAATTTAACCCAATTAGAAGTTTATTGAGGCAACCTAATTAATAAATAGCTAAACCTAATTACTACATTATATCTATACAAATCGAGATAAAGAGAAAGAGAGGAACGGCGACAACTAAAGCAGATGAGACAAATGTATGAATTAGATCATTGAATTACCTAGGATGCTAACTTTTTGTATTCAAATAAAGATTATTTTGGTTATACTTTAATTAAAAGTTAGATTCCTAATACTTTCTGCAGGAAGGTATTTTGCATCCCTATGAAAACTAGTAATTATTATATTATATTTCGTGGGCTATCTCATGCTTCAGTAAAGGCACAGTACATTATGGCTTTTGTTCTAATGGAGATTGTGACTATAGTTATATAAAAAAAATCTCTATATTCTTCATGAAGTATAATCTGGACATAAGAATTATAGTTATATTAATTTAGAGGAAGACATATATAGTACAGTAAATTAGATTTATACCTTCGTGTAATTTGGATAAGTTATTCAAGTCAGTAACTAAGATCACGCTAAGAACATTATTTTATTAATTATAGATACACATTAGAAATGTATACTTTTACAAATTAAACGTGATAGTTAAAATAATTATAAAAATGAAAGAATATTGTTTGTTTTAAAATTTAACACTTTTTATATAACTGATAAATTATTATTTTTTTTTATTTTTATTAAATCGGACGGAGAGAATTTAACAAGTTATATTTGGAATATATTTTGGGTAATAATAATAATTCACTAATTATACTTATTTATTATTTTGTTTAATTAGTTCGGATAGAAGAAATTTAACGAGTTATATTCGGATTATAATTTTGGGTATGACGTTGCTTAACTCAGGTATGGATTCCATACTCGTTCAGCTATACTTTTGTTAAATTTGAATTGTTCGTTTTGTTCCTCGTTTCGAATTTTTGTTATTATTTCACATAATTGTTTCTTGTGAAATTGATATAATTGTTTCATTTTGGAGTTGACACATTGAACTTGTACTTGTACTCTTTGAATCAGGTTATCATGTATAGTATTTATTTTGATAATTGTAGAGTGGTACATGTTGCTACCTTCTTTTTGAAATCTTGTGACTAGAATTTGATTTGGTTCAACATGTACATATAGAACCCTTTTTGTTGGTATTATGTCGCATGTGTTGTGACATGGTATTTTGTTAGAATATATCGTAGGGTATACCTGAGCTATAACTACCTGTGGGGGTACCACAGCCATGTCGTCTTGGCACGAGAGGCATGACACTTTCCGTGGTGGTGTGATTAGTCCACGGCATCTCCGTTTGGGCTCCGGAGGAAGTGGGCCATTTGGTGTTTTATTGTGGGAGGCATATGGGTTAACTTAGTTTTCTGTTTTGTTCAGTTCTGCGGATTGGTGATGTTTGTGCGAAACACACCTTCCAATTTTACGTGTATTGGATTCGCGGTCCAATGTGTGTGATTTTCCTGTGTGGCATTATTTGATTTGCTTATGTGGAATTATTTAACTTGCCTGTGTGGCAAGGTATATTCTATTTTGTTTTGAGCTCGGTAGGAAATAACACCCAACTATTTGATTCAGCCTATTATTTCGTTGTGTTAGCTTTGTTCGTTTCGTTTCAGTTCGTTTTGTCTCTTTTCATTTAATTGAGTTAGTTATTTCGGTTCATTATTTGTATTCTATATCCGTACCGGGCATTTGGCTCATGCTGTGTTTTTCTTCCGGTAGGTTTGCAGTGGTGATTCAGGGCTGAACCCGTATCAACTAAAATAGACGCCTAACGATTGCCAACTAAAAGAGTGCCAGAAATAGTACCTGGCGCACCTGCCGCTTGTTTATACGTCAAAGCAAACACTCGACCACCCTGACGCTGACCTCCATTGCCACCATTATCACCAACTCCACCGTTACCACGTGGCACCGTACAATCTCTAGCCATATGACCCATCTGTCCACACAAGAAGCATGCACCGGTCGCTCTGATTACGCCTTTGTTGACAATTCGCCCGCTTCTTGATTTATTACGACCATGCTAAGGTACCCTACAATGATTGCGATTCTCCCTTTACGAGGGCATCTGCTGATAACCTCTATTTTGATTCTGGCCACGCCACTGCCCCTGCTGGCCGCCACGATTTCTGTTCCACTGACCACCCTGATTCTTCCCATTTTTACCCCGACGCTTGACCCTGCTGGTCATCTATGTCCCTCTTTCGACTCCCTTCTGGTTTAGAAGACCGAAAGTCATGTCTCTCCATCTCAATATTCTTGGCCGCATTAGCCACTGTTGACACATCTGCAAACTTGTTGTTAATGAGATGCTGCCGATACCTATAATGATCTGCCACTTGAACTTCTCTTGCTCGTTACTGCATTGCGTCCCCTGCTTTGAGGTTCCCATGAAGCACGCCAACTGGTGAACCTCGTCATGAAATCCGTGATGGACTCATCATCTTTCTGTCGAATAGACAGATAATCTCTAGCATAGGCCTCTTTATCAGCAGCTGGGAAGTACTGCTGATAAAAGACCTCACAAAACTCTGTCCAGCTAAGTGCCTCGGCATAACCATCACCTTTTGTTACTTTCGTCGCCTTCCACCACCTCTATGCATCCCCTTCCAGCTTGTAAACAGCAAGCAATACTCTTTGATTATCTGAACACCCTAACACATCAAAAATCTTCTCCAGGTGGGCAATCCAATTCTCTTCCTCAATTAGAGTCGATGCTGAACTGAATGATTGTGGTTTCTGCTTCTGAAACCTTTCGAACCATACATATATTGCAACCCCCTGCTGATCATGACTATCCGCATTCCCTTCCTCAATATTTGTATACTGGCCATTATTTCCCAGATTCTCTTGTTCGGGAATTTCTGGTGGTGGCTGTTACATTACATGTACAACTTGTGCCACCAACTGAGGTAACGCCTGATTTACAGCCTGATTCACCAAGGTAGCCAATTAAGCATTTATCTGGTCATTAGGTTGCTCATTGGGCTGACCCTCACCTCTTCCCCTATTGTTACCTCGCCTACTAGCAACTCTAGCTGATCTACGAGCCATCTAAGAAAGAGATCACGAATAGATAACAAAGTAGATTAGAGACAGATTTGAATATAGTTGATATGATAGCTGAACAGAAAATCAAACAGAATAAAACCTAACCTAGAAGTCTACTCATATCTCACAGGTCAAACCTAAATAGGTTTTCTACAAGAAAGAACCTAAGCTCTGATACCAACTCTCTCCAAAATCTCAAATGGGCCAATATAATGCAGACTAAGCTTCCTTTTCAACCCAAATCGCTGAATGCCCTTCCAAGGAGAAACTTTTAAAAATACAAGCTCACCAGGTTCAAACTCTAAAGTCCTCCGATGCTTATCAGCATAACACTTCTGCTGTGATCGAGTCGATTTCAATTTCTCCTTAGCCAACGCTACTTTTTTTCGTAGTGATTTGGACCAACTCAGGCCCTTCTATGGCCCTTTCACCAACCTCATCCAAACAATTTGGTGCCCGACACTTCCTACCATACAATGCCTCAAAATGTGCCATCCCAATACTTGCATGCCAGCTGTTGTTATAAGCAAACTCAACTAGGCTCAAGTAATCATCCCAATTACCCAACCACTCAAGTGCACAAGACCTCAACATGTCTTCCAACGTTTGAATAGTTTGTAACCTTAATATTTTAATATCTGACAAATCAATATTACTGTTTAATATATATACACCATGAATCATTGCTTGCCTTATACCTTAAAATCACGTTTTGAATTCTCTCGTATATATATATTAGCGAGTTCGATATATATATATATATATATATATATATATATATATATATATATATATATATATCCTTTGAAATCAATCATGTATCTTTGAAGTTGGCAACATAATAACAATTGATATACATAAAGTACCAAAACGAAATAAATATATTTGTTTTAGAATATATTAATTGGACTTTGTCTTTTATTAGGTCAAACTAGTTATTAAATTTATGTGGGCTAATAAATATTAATAAATGATGGATAAATTAAATTGGTAAAATTGTGCTTTAAACTAAATGGGTCTAATTTATAATTGTGTAATTTTAAAATCCTATTAAAATTTGGAGAGTTAATAAATATATTATATTAATTAATAAAATATTGATAATAAATAACTAAAACACAAACCCTATTGTATACTCAAGCCATTATTCGTCTAAAAGAAAAGAAAAAAGGAGAAACGCAGCCGCATTGCAGAGAAGGGAGAAAAAGAAAGAAAACGAACTTAGTTAAGTTAAGGTATGTAATTTTAATTTGTGTATATTAGTGTAATCAATTATTTTGGGCAAAAGGGATCACGTCTGTGGCAAAAGTCGGCTGAGATTTGACATTATAGTATTTTTTTTATATGTCTTTTACTTTATTAAAGGAACTTGATAGTCTAGCTCCTGACAATACAGTTGTCATCCTAATTCACATGTATATATATAAAAAAAAATTGATTCAATGCTTCGGTTATCAGCACTTTATATAGCTGCTATAATTTTATAAAGTATAATGGTTTACATTATATATATATATATATATATATTAAGGTTCTGATTTGTTAAAAGATAAAAGAATGATTAGAAGATAAAATATAATTTAATTTGGGTTGTATTGTAAAATTAATGTAATTGGAGGAATTAACTTCTTATTAATATAAATTATAATTAGTAAGTAACTTATAATTGTATTATTATTACTTTTTATTAGATCGGACGGAGGGAATTTAAACAGTTATATTTGGAATATAAATTTTGGAGTATTAATAATTGATAAAAGGCGATGATTAAAGGCATATTAAATAGATTATGAATTATTTTGGAAATATTAGTTTGGATTATTTTTTAATATGAGGTGAATATGTTTAGGTTGCGAATAACATTTCGTATTTGATATCGTTAGCATTTGAGAGTAAGATTTTTTGGAGTGTGCTATAAATGGTTTGAAAGTATCAAATACGGATTCCGTAATTTTTCAGCGACATTCTTATTAAATTTGATTTGTTCGTTTTGTCCCTTATTTCGAATTTCGTTATTATTTCACATAATTGTTTCTTGTAAAATTCATATAATAGTTTCATTTTAGAATTGAAATATATTTCTCGTGTTTGAACTCTTTGAATTAGGTTATCATGATTAGTATTTACTTTTGATAATTGTAGAGCGGTACATGTTGCTACCTTCTTTTTGAGACCTTGTGACTATAATTTGATTTGGTTCAACATATACATATAAACCCCTTTTGTTGGTATTATGTCGCATGTGTTATGACATGATATTTTTGTTAGAATATACCGTAGGGTATACCTGATCTATAACCACCTGTGGGGGTAACACAGGCATGTCGTCTTGGCACGAGAGACATGACACTTTCCGTGGCGGTGTGATTAGTCCACAGCGTCTCTGTTTGGGCTCCAAAGGAAGTGGGCCATTTGGTGTTTTGTTGTGGGAGGCGTATGGGTTAACCCTAGTTTTCTGTTCTGCTGCATACATTTAGATTTGCGGTCCAATGTGTGATTTGCCTATGTGGCAATATTTTGGTTGCTTGTGTGGCATCATTTGATTTGCCTGTGTGGTATTAGTTTGACTTGCCTGTGTGGCAAGATATACTTTTGAGCTCACTCGGTATGAAATAACCCAGCCATTTGTTTCAGCTTATTATTTTATTGTATTAGTTTTATTTGTTTCTGTTCAGTTCAATTAATTGAGTTAGTTACTTCAGTTCGTTATTTCTTTATTCTTCTATTGGTTTCGTTAATTCTGTTGATTCAGATATATTTTATTTAGATCTTTGGAGATTATATTTTCCTCAGTATTTACACTTGAGGCTTTGTTCAATATTTTGTCTCAGTTGTTTTCGTATATCAGTTGTATATCTTTTGTATATCTGTATCCGTACTGGGCAATTGGCTCATGCTATGTTTTTCTTCCGGCAGGTTTGCAGTGGTGATTCAGGGCTAGTGTGATGAGAGTGTTGCCTGTGACCATCTAGGTTGATTCAAATTTTAAGTTTTGATTATTTTGACTCTGTTTGGAGAATTGTACTTAGTACTTTATTGGTGGATATCATTATTAATATTTTTTTGAAGTTATTAGTGCTCTGTTTACTAATTTTGAGGTTTGTTGTGCTTTGTGTGTGACCTCCCTTTCTTCTTCGGGAAGGGGGTGTTATAGAGATGGTATCAGAGCTTAGGTTCTTTCTTGTAGAAAACCTATTTAGGTTTTACCTGTGAGTTATGGGTATATCACTAGGTAGACGTAGGAGTTTGATTTGATGTTGTTCTCTATTTGGTGTGTCTTAACTTTGACCAAGTGACATCTTCTCTTCGAGTTGTAGTTGATTTGAGAAGTTGAGATAATTTGTTAAGATTATTATTGTTATGCATTGGAGCAATAATATTAGTTAAGGATTGTGATTGGATATCATTAAGGAGAATAAATATGTGATTGTGGTTGGATATTTTGTACAGTTAAGAAATGATTATATGATTATGATGTGAGTATTTGTATAAGTGAGTTTTTAATTTTGGAAAATTATTTGTTAGAGTTGTTTTTGGTGACAATTTATTATGATCTTAGAATTGAGGATTTGATTTTGATGATGATTTTGTTTATGTTAAACTTGTGGATAATTTGAGGTACGTGTATTGATGGGATACTATGATAAGGTGAAAACTATAAAGTATAGAGGATCTCTTGTAATTTTTTTTAGTTGTTGATATTCGAGGTAATTAGGTGAATTATTTGGAGTTAATGATCAATTTTGTGACTATTTCTAGTAGGATATTGGAGTTATGTTCTATGAAGTTTATTTGTAATAATATTGGGAGACATTGAAATTTATTAGATTAAGGTTTACAATAAGGGATGAATGATTTATTATATAATTAGATAGTAAGTGATAAATTTCAATTGATTTTGAGAGATCTTGAATATTTATAGTTTGCTTATGCATATAGTAGAATATTTGACTTAGAGTTTGATATGCTGATAAAGAGATAGTTGTAGTACAGTCTTCGGTGTAATAATATTTGAGGACTAGTTCAAATTGAGGATGAGATATTTTGAAGCTCTTGAGGACTTGGGGAGAGTTGATACTATAGTTTGCATAATTGTTTTGTTTATCCAATGTCATTGAAGTTTTGCATAAATTTATGTAAAATAAATAAATATAAATAAAAATAATTTGTTAAATCTTTGTCATGTGTTGAAAAAAGTTTTATGAATTAAAGATAATTTTAAATATTTTGGGTATTCGAATCGTATTTAGATGAAGATTTTTTTTTTGATTTTGAATTATGTTCCGAAGAGTACGTTTACAAGAATTAAACTCAAAGATATTAGCGACAGCCGTACCAACGATGGATCATGTGATCTAATTTGATGCAACACAAACAACCTTATCAAGGCTTGACACGGTAGCTGACGAATCTTTTACAAGTACATTGATAATTACGTGGACCGATGACTTATCCGTGTAGATCGTTACAAATGGTGACGCTACGTCGTAACTAAATTTTTTTTTTTTTTTGTAGTTTATTTGAATTCCGAGGACGAAATTATTTTTAAGGGGTGGAAAATGTAATAACCCATATTTTTTTTAAAATTAAATATTAATTAATTTTATTGTAAACAATTGTATTTAAATTGGAAAAGGTAAATGCTTTTTGTTTCCCTCTTTTCTTCCTTGTTTTGTTATGAATTATTTTGGAAATATTAGTTTGGATTGTTTTTTTAATTTGAGGTGAATATGTTTAGGTTGTGAATAACGTTTCGTATTTGATATCGTTGGCATTTGAGGGTAAGATTTTGTGGAGTGTGCTATAAATGATTTAGAAGTATTAGGTACGGATTCCGTACTCTTTCAGCGACATTCTTGTTAAATTTGATTTGTTCGTTTTGTCCCTTATTTCGAATTTCGTTATTATTTCACATAATTGTTGTGAAATTCATATAATAGTTTCATTTTGGAGTTGATATATATGACTCGTGTTTGTACTCTTTGAATTAGGTTATCATGATTAGTATTTATTTTTGATAATTGTAGAGCGGTACATGTTGCTACATTCTTTTTGAGACCTTGTGACTATAATTTGATTTGGTTAAACATGTACATATAGAACCCTTTTGTTGGTATTATGTCGCATGTGTTGTGACATGATATTTTTGTTAGAATATACCGTAGGGTATACCTGAGCTATAACCACCTGTGGGGGTACCACTTGTATGTCGTCTTGGCACGAGAGACATGACACTTTCCGTGGCGGTGTGATTAGTCCACGACGTCTATGTTTGGGCTCCGGATGAACTGGGCCATTTGGTGTTTTATTGTGGGAGGCGTATCAGTTAACCCTAGTTTTTTGTTCTGTGGATTGGTGATGTTGTGCCAAATACACTATCCGATTTGCATACATTTGGATTCGCGGTCCAATGTGTGATTTGCCTGTGTGGCATTATTTTGGTTGCTTGTGTGGCATTATTTGATTTGCCTGTGTGGTATTAGTTTGACTTGCCTGTGTGGCAAGATATATTTTTGAACTCACTCGGTATGAAATAACCCCAGCCATTTGTTTCAGACTATTACTTTATTGTATTAGTTTTGTTTGTTTCTGTTCAATTCAATTCATGATATATCGTACCTTCCTTGAATGTATATGTAAAATATTGTAAATTGAAACAATTTTACATTTGTTTCAGCCTATTATTTTATTGTATTAGTTTTGTTTGTTTCTGTTCAGTTCAATTCATGATATATCAGTACCTGTGAGTTGTGGGTATTTAAATTTATGTTAGTTTTAAATTTACAAGGTATATGTCGCTGAAAGAGTACAGAATCCGTACCTGATACTTCCAAACCATTTATAGCACACTCCACAAAATCTTACCCTCAAATGCCAACGATATCAAATACGAAACGTTATTCGCAACCTAAACATATTCACGACTAATTAAAAAACAATCCAAACTAATATTTCCAAAATAATTCATAATCTATTTAGTATGCCTTTAATCATCGCCTTTTATCAATTATTAATACTCCAAAATTTATATTCCAAATATAACTCTTTAATTTCCCTCCGTCCGATCTAATAAAAAGTAATAATAATACAATTATAAGTTACTTACTAATTATAATTTATAGTAATAAGAAATTAATTCCTCTGATTACATTAATTTTAAAATACAACCCTAACTAAATTATATTTTATCTTCTAATCATTCTTTTATCTTTTAACAAATCAGAACCTTAATATATATATATATATATAATGTAAACCATTATACATTACAAAAGTATAACAACTATATTCAGTGCTGATAACCGAAGCATTGAATCAGTATGAAATAATACATTTGGATTCGCCCATGCTGACCCGAAGTTTGACCCTGCTGGTCATCTTTTTCTCTCTTTCGACTCCTCTCCGATTTAGAAGACCGAAAATCCTGTCGCTCCATCTCAAAAAATTTGGCTGCATTAGCCACTGCTGACACATCTGCAAACATAGTGTTAATGAGATATTTTCGATACCTATAATGAATCCTCCATTTTAACTTCTATGCTTGTTCTGCTACAGTCCTTGCTGAGGTTCCCGCAAAGCCTGCCAACCTAGTGGACCTCGTCATGAAATCCGTGATGGACTCATCATCTTTCTGTTGAATGAATAGATAATCTCTAGCATAAGCCTCTTTATTAGCAGTTGGGAAGTACTGCTGATAAAAGACCTCACAAAACTTAGCCCAATTAAGTGTCTCAGCATAATTTTTACCTTTTGTTACTTTCGTCGCCTTCCACCACCTCTGCGCATCCCCTTCTTGCTTTTAAGCAGCAAGCAGCACTCTCTGATTATCTGAACACCCTAACACATTAATATTATTCAAACATTGAACAATCACCTTGCTCATTAGACTCAATGGATTGAACTGAACAGAAACCAATAAAACTAATACAATAAAATAATAGGCTGGAACAAATGGCTGGAGTTATTTCATACCGAATGAGCTCAAAAATATACCTTGCCACAGAAGCAAGTCAAAACAATGCCACACAGGCAAGTCAAAGTAATGTCACACGGACAAGTCAGAATAATGCCACACAGGCAAGTTACACATTGGACCGTGAATCCAAATATATGTAAATCAGATAGGTGTGTTTGGCATAACATCACAAATTCGCAGAACAGAAAACTAGGATTAACACATACGCCTCCCATAACAAAACACCAAATGGCCCACTTCCTCCGGAGCCCAAACGGAGACACCGTGGACTAATCACACCGCCAAGAAAAGTGTCATGCCTCTCGTGCCAAGACGACATGTCTGTGGTATCCCCACAGGTGGTTATAGCTCAGGTATACCCTACGATATATTCTATCAAAAATACAATGTCACAACACATGCGACATAATACCAATAAAAATAGATACCGTGTCACAACACATGCGACACAATATTCACAGAAGTGGGATCCTAATGTATATGTTGAACCAGAACAAATCATAATGTATCCAAAAGAAGGTAACAACATATAACGCTCTACAAATATTAAAATAATTACTAGACATGATAACCTAATTCAAAGTGTACAAATACGCATCCAATGTATCAACTCTAAAATGAAACTAATATATTTATTTCATATGAAACAATTATGTAAAATCATAACAAAATTTTAAATAAGGAAACAAATGAACAAATCAAATTTAACAAGAGTACCGCTGAAAGAGTACAGAATCCGTACCTGAATTAAGTAATGTAATACCCAAAATTATATTTCATATTTGACTTGTTAAACTCCTCCGTCCGAACTAATTACACAATTTAACAAAAATTAATTAATATCTATAAGTTAAATTACTAATTACAAATTTACTTTTCCTAAGACTCACATTAATATTATTATAATTGCTACTAGTATAATTATTGTTTATTCCTGTAAACTTCCAATTTTAAACATTTTTGAAAAATCATTCACAATATATTAACCAAAATATTATAATTGTTAACTAAAGTATTGTAACAGGATGCATATATAAAATCCACATATAAATATACAAGTTGATGCACCTACTGTGTTGCACAGTATTGTTGAATTATTGATTAAATGCGTGAGAAGGCACTACTCAATAATTATTACGTGATTCTTCGCTCAATATTTTATTTTATTGATTCAATAATTGTTGCGTTGATATTTTATATTATTGTTGTTTCAATAATTGTCACTACACAGTATTTCCCATTATCAGATCAATAATTCATATTATTTGAATAATATTATTAGATAGCATTATTGGCAATGTCTAGAAAGTTCAGTCAAACAGAGGTTTGGTCACCTAATTATGGCCAAGATGTGGAGAAATCCTTAAGCGGAAAGCCCCTCTTTCTAGGAGCGGCTGGTTGTCATAATTGTGATTCTGTAATATTATTTGTGAATAATTAATTATTAATTTATATGATAAGGAAATAATTATTTGATGCAGATATAAATGGTGGATTTATTTATTTTATGTGGTTATAATTGAAGGAATTAATATTGAGGTTTTTTATCAGTATTTTTGTCGGAATGGAGGTATTAAAAATCAAATTAGTATTTTTATGATATATTGCATGAGTTATAATTTTTAATCCTACCGTTGGATCGTTGTAATTTTTGGATATATTATACATATATAAGTTGAGTATATGTCCACAAATTTTGAACCGTTAAAAATGAACGTATGATTTGTTATGAATTTTAAGAGGTGACTGATTCAGAAATTAGGTTTATAAATGATTTTGGTGGAAAATTCTAGAATTGAGTGGGCCCCAGTTGTGGTTAGTGAAGAAATGTGCTAAATTTTATTTCAAATGTGGTGGGTGGCAATAGTAGCAGGTAAAGCCATCAAGTAGCAGGTCAAGTCTACTTCGGCGTGCTAATATTTTTCTATAAATAGACGGCTAAGTTAGAATTGAAAATCACACCAGAAATATAAGCTTTATCTCTATATTATCAAGCGTATTTTGTGAGTATTTAGATACTTTGAGAGTTACTATTCAGTACAAGTTTCATTCAACATCATATCCGACATTCATTCTGAAGTACTGTTTCTTTGAGGTAAGGGATGTTATTTTCTTCTTAAATGATATTATTTTCTTCAATATCATTATGCCGAAATATTGGTTTGAACTTTTTAATCAAATTTGGAACTTTTTCTGTTGGGGTTACTATTCACATATACAACACTATTCATGTATACGACACTATTCATGAATACGACACTATTCACCAAAAAATGAAAATTTTCCTTTTTGTCCAAGATGTCTATTATGGTTACTATCTTTGATTGTATCCATGTTTTGATCTTTATTTTTGAATTATGCTTCTCAATTGGTTATTATGAAGTATTATGGATCTTGGATAAGTTGTTATACGAATCCATAATATTTGTCCTTCTGTCTCACTGGATTCGTTCTCTAAAATATTTTTCATCATCCTCAGTCCTTAATAATGATATTATTGAATATCTTTGTCCTGTAGTGCAAAGATGAATGATTAACTAATGAATATCTTTGGCCCGTAGTGCAAAGATGAACAAGTGGTGAGATGAACATGACCAACTGGTGATACAAATGAATATCTTTGGCTTGTAGTGCAAAGATGAATATTCAATTAAAGATGTATATTGATTTTTGTTATATGGATAAAATATTGATGATGGACTTCTAAATCTTAGAAGATAGTAGAAATCATTCTCTACTTGACTCTTCTAATGGATTGCTGTTTCCACTGCAGTTTTGATCTAAAACTTGTTGTCTATTATGTTTTATCAGATTTTTCCCTGTTGAAGACTAATGATAATTTGTTATATATTATCTTAGTCATAATATTCTTTACTGGGCTAGTTGAGCTCACCCTTTTCCTTTTTGTTCCATTTTTCTTCTTATGAGGTGAGAACATAGCAGGATCGAGTCGGGGTATGGAGTGATGGTTCCAGAAAGATGTTTTAGCAGTCCTCTCTATTTCTATAAAATAGTGTATGAATAATTGTAATGAGGACTTATTTGAGTGTTGATATTGTCTAGAAGACAATATTTGTATTTAAACTCACAATATGTGTTGTCGTATTTTGCACGACAATTGTATTATTGAAGTTGTAGTTTGCTTACCATGTATTTGGCGACTCAGAATGGGTGTTGTATACCTATTTTGGGGGCATCACAGTGACATTATATTTTGTTAGAATACCGTAGGGTATACCTGAGCTATAACCACCTGTGGGGGTAACACAGGCATGTCCTCTTGGCACCGAGGCATGACACCTTCCGTGCCGATGTGATCAGTCCACGGCGTCTCCATTTTGTGCTCTGGTGGGAGTTGGCCATTTTGTGTTTTGTTGTGGGAGGTGTATGGGTCGACCCTAGTTTTCTGTTCTGTTCTGTTCTACGGATTGGTGATGTTTGTGCCAAACACGCCTTTTAATTTTACATGCATTGAATTCGCGGTCTAATGTGTGTGACTTGTCCGTGTGGCATTATTTGATTTGCCTGTGTGGCATTATTTGACTTGCTTGTGTGGTGAGGTATATATATGTTTTGTTTTGAGCTCGATATGAAATAACACCCAGCCATTTGATTCAGCTTATTATCATTTGCACTCATGATAACTGACCGTGATACGATATATCAGTATACAAAAACTAAATGTGTCAGCCTATTTAAAATATTATAAATTTAAATGTGTCAACAAAGGTATTATTTGTGTTGTGACATGATATTTTTGTGTATGCAAATCGAATCATATTTAGATGAAGAGAAAATTTTATGTTTTCGAATTATGTTACGAAGTGTAAGTACATTTACAAGAATGAAAATCAAGAAAATTGAGGAGGACTCGCACTAGCTGTGGAGCATGTGGTTTAATTCAATGCAAAACGAAGAATCTTAACGGGTCTTGACACGGTAGCTGAAGAATCTTTTACAAGTACGTGGATAATTGCAACTACCGATGGATGTACCAAGCTTGATCGTTACAAAGGATGAATTACGTCTTAGCTAAAGTTATGAATAATTATGCCATGTAAATATTAAAATAAAAAATAAATTTGGTATCTTATTTGAATTCCGAGGACGGAATTATTTTTAAGGGGAAGGTAATGTAATAACCCAAATTTTTTTTTTTGTTAATAATTAAATACTAATTGATTTTATTTTATAAAATTGTATTTGAATTGGAAAAGATAAGTTATTTTTTTTTTCATTTGGAAAGTTAAATGTTTTTTTGTAGATAATTAAATAAGTGATTAAATTAAAACTGAGGAGTCCATTAAAATTTGACAACTACTATATTGATTCCTATTTATTTTTAAAGAGTGAAGGGTAACTTTAATCCTATTATAATTTGTTTAGTTGAATTTTGGAGTAAAATACGTGTACGCACTACAGTCCATAAAAAAAATTATAATTAATTAATCCGATGTCGAAATTGAGTGAATCCAAATCGTGTTTCTTCATTCTTTCGTCTTCTACAATTTGGAAGAAGGAAGAAGCTTGAGGCAATTTTAGATCGTCAAGAGCGGGTTATGATGAGGGAGACAATATCATTTGTTAAAGTTTTATAGCAAAATCATCTGGAGCGTGAAGCTACTTGGGAGATGGGGGAGTCTATTTAAGCGGAGTGTTCGCACCTCTTTGAAAATTAGGTTCGTTCCATTCTTTTGATTCCGAGGATGGAATCCTTTTGAGGGTGATGAAATGTAATACCCGAAAAAAAGAAGAAGAAGAAGAAGAAGTATTTATGTTTTTATTTTAAATCTATTGTTTGAATTTTTGGCTTTAAATTGGGTCAAAGTAGTCATTTAAATTGTGTGGGCTAATAGAAAATAATAAGTGATAGATAATATTATGTGGTTAAAATTTGGGCCTTAATATTAATTTAACCCAATTAGAAGTTTATTGAGGCAACCTAATTAATAAATAGCTAAACCTAATTACTTCATTATATCTATACAAATCGAGATAAAGAGAAAGAGAGGAGCGACGACAACTAAAGCAGATGAGACAAAGGTATGAATTAGATCATTGAATTACCTAGGATGCTAACTTTTTGTATTTAAATAAAGATTATTTTGGTTATACTTTAATTAAAAGTTAGATTCCTAATACTTTCTGCAGGAAGGCATTTTGCATCCATATGAAAACTAGTTATTATTATATTATATTTCGTGTGCTATCTCATGCTTCACTAAAGGCACAATACATTATGGCTTTTGTTCTAATGGAGATTGTGACTTTAGTTATATAAAAAAAATCTCTACATTCTTCATGCAGTATAATCTGGACATAAGAATTATAGTTATATTAATTTAGAGGAAGACATATATAGTACAGTAAATTAGTTTTATACCTTCGTGTAATTTGGATAAGTTATTCAAGTCAGTAACTAAGATCACGCTAAGAACATTATTTTATTAATTATAGATACACATTAGAAATGTACACTTTTACAAATTAAGCGTGATAGTTAAAATAATTATAAAAGTGAAAGAATATTGTTGGTTTTAAAATTTAACACTTTTTATATAACGATAAATTATTTATTTATTTATTTTATTTTTATTAGATCGGACGGAGAGAATTTAACAAGTTATATTTGGAATATATTTTGGGTAATAATAATAATTCACTAATTATACTTATTTATTATTTTGTTTAATTAGTTCGGACAGAAGGAATTTAACGAGTTATATTCGGATTATAATTTTGGATATGCCGTTGCTTAACTCAGCTACGAATTCCGTACTCTTTCAACGATACTTTTGTTAAATTTGAATTGTTCGTTTTGTTCCTCGTTTCGAATTTCTGTTATTATTTCACATAATTGTTTCTTGTGAAATTGATATAATTGTTTCATTTTTGGAGTTGACACATTGGACTGGTACTTGTACTCATTGAATCAGGTTATCATGTATAGTTTTTATTTTGATAATTGTAGAGCGATATATGTTGCTACCTTCTTTTTGAAACCTTGTGACTAGAATTTGATTTGGTTCAACATGTACATATAGAAGCCTTTTTGTTGGTATTATGTCGCATGTGTTGTGACATGGTATTTTGTTAGAATATACCGTAGGGTATACCTGAGCTATAACCACCTGTGGGGGTACCACATGCTTGTCGTCTTGGCACGAGAGGTATGACACTTTCCGTGGAGGTGTGATTAGTCCACGGCGTCTTCGTTTGGGCTCTAGAGGAAGTGGGCCATTTGGTGTTTTGTTGTGGGAGGCGTATGGGTTAACCCTAGTTTTCTGTTCTGTTCTGATCTGCGGATTGGTGATGTTTGTGCCAAACACACCTTCCGATTTTACATGCATTGGATTCGCGGTCCAGTGTGTGATTTGCCTATGTGGCATTATTTGATTTGCCTCTGTTTCATTATTTGACTTGTCTGTGTGGCTAGGTATATTCTGTTTTGTTCTGAGCTCGGTATGAAATAACACCCAACCATTTGATTCGGCCTATTATTTCGTTGTGTTAGCTTTGTTCGTTTCATTTCAGTTCATTTCGTCTCTTTTCATTTAATTGAGTTAGTTATTTCGGTTCATTATTTGTATTATATATCCGTACTGGGCATTTGGCTCATGCTGTGTTTTTCTTTCGACAGGTAATCAGGGGAATCAAGGGCAAGTGTGACAAGAGCTCCCTTCTATCCAATAATTTTGATATATTTTGTTAGGCTATGATACATTGATTTATTTAGAGTTGTAATAGTTATTTCAGACTGTGGTTTGAGCCAGTGTGGCATTTATTATGGTTTGTTCTAAGACATTTAATCAGTTTGAGATTTATTGTGGTTGACTTGAGGTATTTATCAGTTATTAAAACTATTCTTTTGTGGCTTTGAGCCTTGCTATTAAATTCATCAGTTTTGTTATGTTTTGAGTAACCCCTCTTTCTTTTTTTGAAAGGGGGTGTTACAATTACATTAATTTCTTCAATAGTTTAATTAACTATTGGACCTCTTTTTCCCAATACATGACTATACATACTTTTCTTCACACCAAATTACATATTCACAATATATAACACATATATACACATACTCAAACTCAAAACATGATAAAATAAGAATTTTATTTATTAAATTCTTATTTAAATAATTAATTAAAATTCGGGTTTTCACACATCCTTCCCTCCTTATAAGGATTCCGTCCTCGGAATCACCGAAACCCTACCTTACTCAGGTTTTCATCAAATCTCTTTTCAAAATTTACCGTTGAATATCTTCAACACATTACCTTAATATAGGTTTTATTTATTACCACTCCAAGCATTCTTCACAATAAATTCTTGTAAGTTTTATTTCATAACCTTTACTCAGACACAATTATATTTGAGTATTACATATTCTTTGACCCGTTCATTATCTTTCTTTAAGGATCGTTAGCATAAACACTCAGGATACTACATTCACCCATTCTTCTAAGAATTTTGTCCTCAAAATTTTATTTATTACTCTTCATTCATTCAATCTATCAAAATAGATTTTACGTTATTACTTTATTCATTCATTGGGTTCTATAACCACTTTCTTTCCACAAAGATCTTTCTACAATTATTAAACTTTTCAAATAAAAGCTTTACATTATTCTTCAATAACTCATCTCCTTCTCAATTCAAAATTTCTTTTCCCACTTATTCAATATATTCATCATTCAATGTCGCATTCTACGACTTACTTCTTTCTAAGGAATATCATCCTTACCACATTCGCCTTTTAGAATAGAAAGAATCTTCCACAATTGATCAATAATTGGGAAGCAGTATAAAACACGTAGGAATTTAAAAGATTTTAAATCATGCTGAGGGGTCATAAGACCTTCAACTACGTCCACGTTTATAAGTACTCTTTTAACTTAAACCTTAATAGTCATTAGACTAATAGGACTCCCGTACTTAGGGTGTTAAGCCCTTTGTACGATGTATTGTGCACTCTGTCCACGGTTATAAGTATTTTTTCAACTTAAAACCTTAACAGTCATTAGACTATAGGGACTCCCGTACTTAGGGTGATCAGCCCTTTGTACCTTGTATTGTGCACAAACATCTTAACACTTTCGTGTACTCCCCTATAAAAGGGTTGTTCATATCAGCTTTTCAACATCTGAATCCGCACCAAACTAATTTGTTTTGGCATAACTTCTCAAAAAAATGCTTGAATTTCATGAACATCTTTTAATAATTGTCTAGCTGAATCAAATAGCATAGACTTCTACAACAAACTGGACATCAATCGAAATATATATATATATATATATATATATTCTCATATCTCAAAGAAATCTCAAAAATCCTTTTATGGAGTCATGATTATGAAGTTGTCATATTACATCTCACCATAGTGGGGTGACGATCATATAATCACATCCAATACCAAGTTCCGTTGCATTGATGACTCCATCATTTATCATATCACCCGATACATATAGTTAAAATATATTTGAAAATTTTTAAAAAAATCATTTTTTTATCTAGAAGAAACAACAACATAGAAACGTGAATAATATCACTGTTTTAAAAATTCTTTGGTTCACTAGTGTGATCCAACATTTTTAAAAAACCAAAAGTATAACCATCGGCACAAATCAATAAATCTCGAAAGTCTAGCATAGCTTGTAGATTTAGAATATCCAGGTATCCATCAACTTCAATCTTCCTATACCCCCAGTATAGTTCATCAAACTTACTACACATTGGAAGTTCAGGAACTTGCCCAATAATATGAGTTTAAGAACTTACCATAGGTGTCCATTCGTTGAGGGGTTCCAAATATACCATATTATTATGAGTCACGAACATACCATATGCATTAGTTTTAAGAACCACACCTAATCCTAATAATATCTGACTAATCTTAATAGTTTCTAACTATCAAACATACACATGAGAAAAGAATCACCTTTTCGCCACATATACATTGAAACCGCGATACCAACATTCCAATGATTATCAATGTGAAAAACTGAATGCAAGCACAAACCCTTCGCCCATACATAGATTTATACAACTCATCCATCACATGAGTCCTCAATTCAAATCCCACCTAACTATATCTCACTGTTAACTTGCTCTTTGCTCGATAGGAATTCCTTATATCACATTATCTATAACTCATCATGAGTTTATCTTGTACTATTTCATAGTACATCATCTTCATAGCATCAAGCTATAATAATTCAAACATTACAGACCATCTTTCTTTTATAAGTTAAACTGATCACGTCGTGATCTTATCCTATAATCATCTCCTTTAAAATTCTTTTCTTAACTCGTGATAGTTTTGTTTTATGATCCTCTTTATTTCCTTTTTCATCATACGTATCCATTTTATATACTTGGTACACATCGAGTCTCTAATAGTTTCAATATGGTATGCTGAGTGGTTTCGCACAAACAACCAACAAACTGGTTTCGAGTTTCTAGTTCGTATATACCTCCGCTCTATGAAGGAATCGTTTAGCCCAGATACCATATATCAACTGTTAAAGAGTACAACTGTACCATACTTAAATATAACTTTTTGATTCTTAACTTCTTTATCATCTTCTCCTTTATTCTCTAAGATTATAGCCTAGGATACTCTTACCTAAGGTTTATAACCTACAGCTTTGATACCAACTATAACGACCCAAAAATTCATACAATTCAACTATCGACTTCGGTCGTTAATAATACGTCTAACTTCTGATTTTACATCCTTATTCGATGTTAAACTTAATAAAATGCGAAAAAATTAAAAACTTTTATGTCTTCTTACTTTAATTCCCTGAATCAAAACCTTTATCATTTACACATCTCCGAATCAATTTTATTTTATGATTCGCTTCATCAAAGTTATTATATAAAACCTTACATTTCAATCTGATAACCTTTACATATCAGATAACTAAAAATTTACATACTTATTGTGATTTATCAAGTACATATCTCAAAACCTTTATCTTTACCTACCTTTGAACCATACTAAGTTAATTACTCACTTTATTAGAGTTAATAAATAAAACATACATCCAGGTTCAATACCCTTTATACAACTGATAAAAACTTTAACTTTATAATTCAACATCTATTAAACATCATACATTATTTGGAACCCTAAACATTGTTCAAATAAGAATAATTCAGCCAAAATCTTCAAGTATCACATCTGATTCATGCCTTTCAAGTAGCACAAAACTTTACCTTGAATCTTTAACCTGCAAAAGTAATTATTTGCAAGGTTGAGCTCGACAGCCTAACAAAATCTAACAGTTTTCATGCATCACATAGCGCATAATAACATGCTCAACATATATCTCATAAAATTGGACTAACATAACATACATGCTACAATTCATATAACAAGAATAAAGATTAAGTTCCTTACTCAATCAGCATGCTTTACTCAATCAACGTAATCATAAATTGACATTAACATTTCATACTTTCAACATATATATAACACATCATGCTCTTTACAATAAAGATTTAAAACAGTTAATTATCAAGTTCACATAGCAAATAGGAACTAAAAGACTTGCCTGATTCGTACTTTATGAACTACGACTTAACTGCTTAACGCTTATTTGCACTTTGTGTATTCCTACACAGTTATATAATCATTCACATTAACTATTAGTCACATAGCAATGCATAGTAGTTATAATGTAATCTTTACTCTACATCTCATAACCCTTCCTATTATCAATACACAATGTTCAATTTTATTTTTTTAACTTTCGACTTATATCTCACTATATTTCATATTCGAAGTTCATTCAAGTGTTTAAATCTTGCTACACAAATGTAATAATATTCTCCAATTACCCTACATATATCATTAGAATCACAATAACGATTAGTTGTATTAACATCCACTTTCCAACATAACACTCACTTCTAGCTAAACTTGTTATTTTAGTACAAGTCTTACACTACTATATATGTTTCAGAAATTCCTAGTGTTAACTTCACAACACTTATCTACCATTTATTGTGTACACTAAGTTCTAACATATCGCATTCATAACTTATAAATCCTTTTACAAATATGAAATTATCAATGACATGACACGATTTTGTTTTAACCTCCTCATTACATGTTTGTTACATTAACGCATCATTAAACTAAGTTATAATGGTATCCATGGTCTGCAGCAGATAGTAAAACCATCGCTGCCTCGGATGAGGTATCTTTGCTTGATTAAATCATACTTAAGCTTTGGGGCCGTGGCAGAAACGCCACAAATATAAATGTAAAAAATGATCCGTTTTAGTCCAACTAATACGAATTTCACCCACAAAACAGTAATATTAACATAGACGATTGGTATAGAACTAACAAAAACATGATTCCTCACATATTCAACCACTTAGAACAATTTAACAACAACTTTAACTAATTTAATTCCTTAAATTTCATGTTTTCATATAAAATCTCCATTTTTGAGTTCCTTGACAAAAATTCACACTGTGATCAAAATTCTACACCAAATTGCTTCGTTCAAACTACGTTCTCTTCGTTTCTTAATGGACTAGCATAACCAAGACTCAATTTACAGATTAATATACGAATTAACCACCATATTTGGTTCTTTCATAAGCCATATGAAATATATATATATATATATACTGTAAATATTTTCTTTCCTTTTTTTAACCGTAATTAGCTTAACAAATTCTTATGTAAATGCAAACTCTAACATCATAAACACGTATAATCCCAATTACCGGTTATATATATCAACAATTCAACAAATTGAATTTACAGAACTTTAAAGGTTTATGCCGTAAAATACATGTATATACGTATATATATATATATATATATATATATATATATATATATAATATTAAGCTTATGTAAAAATACCTTCGTATGCTTGAACAATCCTTGTTAAACACATGATTTTGTTTGAAAATCTCAAGAATTCTCTCCCAACTCTCTCTCAATTCTTTGCAACTTTCTTCCTCTTAGTGTCAATATAGGTTAACTATTACAATGCGTAAAATAAACTGATGGCCAATCCATTATACGCACACTTAAAATAGCAGTTACAAAATACAAAGGGTCTCTAGGCCATGTTTGGCTAGAACCCAATTTTCTTTTTAATTTATTTTAATAATCCCCCTTATCATTTGGTTCGCAAATGTCACTATTTATTTGATTAAATTACTTAACCAACATAACTCTAATTTTAGTTAATAATTCATTAATCCTCTATTTTAAATATTTAATTAAATTAGAATATTTCTCATTCCATCAATACTATCACATTTTAAATAAATTATCCCATAAAATATTTATTTTATTCCATAAGTATTTTAACTATATATGAAATTCACAATCGTATTGGATTCACGTTATCTTCTTATTTTATTAAAATAAATATATTTACGTTATTTCACTATTTTAATTAAGTGAATCACCCACATAATTTATGAAACTTAATTCATAATAATTTCCATCGTCACAATAATAATTAAATTATATTCTCTCATAATATAATTTTAACTTAATCAAATTAATTAATATTACTCAGTTAATTTCCTTTTCATAACAATTATATTAATTTCTTCAATAGTTTAAAATTATGTATACATGAATATACATAATTTTCTTCACACCAATGTAGACACTCGAAATTTTTCTTTTTCCTGTTACTAACTATGCACGACGACAAAAGCGTCTTTTTCACACTCTAGAGATAACCCTGGAGGACCACAACATCAATTCCAACCTCAGAGATAACCCTGAGGATATTCAGAGTCAACATCATAACAACCTTAGAGATAACCCTGGGAAAAATTCGCTACAACTGTGCAAAAACTGGAAATAACCCCGAGAGGGGTAAAATTGTCATTTTGCCAACTCAACTTCACTTTAAGTCAAATACACTCATTTTAACTCAAATCTCTTCAAAAGAAGTCCCACAAGAACCATATCTTAACTTCAGAGCGCAAACTATGCAAAACAGCTTACCGAATTGCCTGACGAAGACCCGTGAATGCTATTTCGGTTATGGACCCATCTTCTTGGAATCAAAAAGGGAAAATCCCATGTCATTGCGTAACTTTCGACAAAAGCAGTATGAAGAAGGTCATATATACCTCGTTCGGATGCTCGGATTGAAGTTCTGTAAGTTTGAGTGGACATTACAGTGCATGAGTGCACGTACTTCGAGACGACGGGACCCGCGAAGCCCGGGGACACCTCGACCAGCCGCAGGTGTAACTGCGGCCATCAGTCTATAAATATAGACCTTGGGCTCAGCCATTTGGGAGGGAGAAGAGAAAAAAAGGCGAGGAAGCCCTGTCCAATTTACTCTGTACATGCCCATATTGAGAGTTTCCTCAATTTAAACATCTGTTAGCTTACATATAGCTATACTTTTATCCGACGGGAGCTGAGTGTTTATCCACATAGAGTCATAGAAGTCTACATTGGCAGCCCACTGTAAGCTTTCTTACATTCTATAAAGCTTTTCTTTTCATATTAGCACACACTGTTATACACATTGAGAGTCGTGTTGTGTGTGTTTGCCCAGACTTCGGTCCGTGGTTTTCATTTCTATATGTATATATATACTTATATATGTATATATTTTATATATGGACTAACATTATCGAGTTATGCCTCGATTGAGCCTAGACTTATTTCTGGAGCGTTTACTTACTTATATATATATATATATACTTATATATATAAATTGTGGTTAGACTCTGTCTGATGAGCCTAGACTTATGTCTGAAGCATTTCTCTATTGTCAGACATATCTGATGAGCCTGGATTTTATATCCGGAGCATTTACCTGCTTATATATATACTTATATATATAATTGTTGTCGGACATATCCGATGAGCCTGGATTTACATCTTGTGCGTTTAATGCTTTTATATATATATATATATATATATATATTTACATTTCGTCCTACCTTGAG
Source organism: Panax quinquefolius (assembly GCA_020205615.1). NCBI lineage: Eukaryota > Viridiplantae > Streptophyta > Magnoliopsida > Apiales > Araliaceae > Panax > Panax quinquefolius. Next base: position 1,853,023 of record JAINUW010000529.1, on the reverse strand, counting down.
TTTATTTTGTGGCAGTTAATCGCTTTTACAGCTTTATTTACATTTAAATCTGCACTGAGTTTACTTAATGGCGATTGATCACTTTTGACTTTATTTACATTTCTTCCCACTTGGAGTTTACTTCGTGGTGGTTTATCATGTCCATATATATATATATATATATATATATATATATATATATATATATATCGCTTTTATATATTTACATTTCCAATACCCCATGGAGTTGCTTCGTGGTGGTTGATCATGTCTGTATATATATATTTACAACTTTTATATATATAACTCCTTACTGCTTTCCATACAAACTGCAGTATCATGTGAGCCTAGGAATCATGTGATCACAGATTCAGTCCATTGAATCTAGATTTGGTTCCCGTGATGGACGTTTTTTAACTGTAAGCAGCTTGTACATTATTTACAGTGTCTGAATTTCTTTGGTTGACTGTCATGCCCATGAGGAGTTTAGCACTTCTGTATATTATTTTCTCGAAGATTCCTCACATGTCGAAAATAAAAGCAAATAAGCCGAACATTTAATAATAAAATGGAACTATTAAAGGCCTCAATTACTATTGAGCACATGGTTTAAAAAACCTATTTTTATAAAACGTCATTGCTATATAATGTTTAAAATTGAATTTTTCTATAAATTCAAACCCTATGTATATATGTGCGAACGAGGTACATCACTACTTCCAAATAATTGCACGTTGATCCACACACACACACATTCATATAACAGTTTCTTTGAAAAGTGGCGGTCACCGTGGCAACACAGATGTCGTGGGGTGCCTAACACCTTCCCTCCACATAATCAAGCCCCCGAACTCAAATGAATCTCGGTTTTACATACCCATTTAGCAGTGTCACATCACTGGGTCAATGTGAAAACTTTTTCGGTTGCATTGGTACAACTAGTTAAATACACCAACTGGCGACTCTTAAAGTTAAATCGTCGACATTATACATGTCGGACCTCTTTTACTTGTTTTTTCAAACAAATCTCACATTAACATGAGAACACCAAAGAACAAGTAACGAGAAGGGACACTAAAAAAAAATCCCGACGTCGATAGGTGGCGACTCTGCTGGGGACTCCAGTAAGAGGGCTTAAGCCGCTATTACAAGTTTTTCAAAATTGCTATATGCTTGTGTGTGAATGTTGCATTTACATTTCTGATGAATGTGTACGAATGCATTTTTACTTACTGCACTATACTATATCTATCTGTGATATTAGTGCTTCGCACATGTCATCATTTTCATAAACGGTGAGACACGTTATATGTGAATGCATGTTGTGTGGTTCCTCCACTAGGAGGCTATGCTGTCGATGTTTGATTACTGGACTCGTAGGAAGAATAATTCCAACGGGGCTGTAGACACTCGAAATTTTCTACACTCCTATTACCAACATTGCATGAGGGTAGATTCATCTTTTGGAGATAACCCTGAAAGACAGATTACATCCATTCCGGATACTACCAGAAGTTTGGTTCCAACCCGGAACACAAACCGGGAACATCATCTCAAACCCATAACACACACCGGGAATGTCATTTCCAATCTCGGAGATAACCTTGAGATATGCAAATCAAAAGACCGGCAACAACACCGGAGAGGACAGTTTTGTCTTGGCGATAACACCGCGACGCCCAGTTCAACTCCCAGAGAAACACTATGAGTAGCAACCCCATCCTTGGTGATAGCCCCAAGAGATGCCATTACAGTTCCAATGATAACCCCAGAAATGCTTATATCAAACATATGCAATCAACTTCAACCTTAGACATCTTGTCGAGGCACACACACCTCAAACCCGGAGATAACAATGGGCAGACAGGAACATCCATAGATGACAGTGATACATACAAACAAGCAGCAGTCCAATCTCAGCTGTAAACCTGAGCAACGTCTACTTTCCACTTAAACCGACGATAACCCCGGTGCGGAGTCACAACGTCATCTTACCATATCAACAAGATGATATCACGGCATACCAACAAGTAGTCCAATCTCAGCTGTAACCCTGAGCAACGTCTACTTTCAACTCAAACCGGCGATAACCCCAGCGAGGAGTCAAACGTCATCTTGTTCCTTCGACAATGGCACGTCATCTCAACACTTCATACATACATACATTCAACAATGTCCCATAAGAGCCGAGGATTGACAATCCCGAGTGACTATTACGCGTGGCAGTACTTTGGATAGAATTTGAAGCTTGAAGTCTGTGGGCATAGACCCCTCTTCCTGACTTCGTACAACCTCTAATCCATGTCATTGCGTAACTCTCGACACAAGCGGTCCGAAGAAGGTCAGATATACCTCATTCGGATGCTCGGTTTAAAGTTCTATAAGTTCGAGTGGACATTACAGTGCACAAGTGCACGTCTACGAGACGATGGGACCAGTGAGGCTCGGATGAACCACGACCAGCTGCAGGTACAACTGCGAATGCCGTAGGTGTACCTGCGGCCATCCGTCTATATATACAAGCCTTGTGGTGAGCCATTTGAGAAGAAGAGGGAGGGAAAAAGGCAAGGAAGTCCTGTCCATTTTACTCTGCATACACATCTTTTGAGTGTTTCCTCACTTCTAAACAGTAGGTAGCTCACATATAGCTATCTTTTATCTGGCGGGAGCTGAGTGTTTATCCATTTAAAGTCATAGAAGTCTACTTTGGTAGCCCACTGTAAGCCTTCTCTTATTCTATAAAGCCTTATTCTCATATTAGCACACACTGTTGTACACGTTGAGAGTCGTGTGAGTGTGTTTGCCCAAACTACGGTCTGTGGTTTTCATTTCTGTCTGTATATATATACTTTTATATATATGTATATATTTCATATATGTACTAACATTATCGAGTTATGCCTCGATTGAGCCTAGACTTTGGTCTGGAGCGTTTAATTGCTTTTATATATATATATATATATAACTTGTGGTCAAACTCTGTCTGATGAGCCTGGATTTTATATCCGGTGTGTTTAATTGCTTATATATATATACTTATATATATAATTGTTGTCGGACATATCCGATGAGCCTGGATTCACATCCGGTGTGTTTACTACTTTTATATATATATTTGTACATATATATATATATATATTTACATTCCTGTCCGGCCTGGAGTTTACTTCGTGGCCTTTTACAGCTTTATTTACATTTCTTCCTGCCTGGAGTTTACTCTGTGGCAGTTGATCGCTTTTACAGCTTTATTTACATTTCGTCCCACCAGGAGTGTACTTCGTGGTGGTTGATCATGTTCATATATATATATATATATATATATATATATATATATATATATATATATATATTTACCGCTTTTATATATTTACATTTTTGATCCCTCATGGAGTTGCTTCGTGGTGATTGATCATGTCTGTATATATATATTTACAGCTTTTATGTTTATAATTTCTTACTGCTTTCCATACAAATTGTAGTATCATGTGAGCCTAGGAATCATGTGATCACAGGTTCAATTTACTGAATCTAGATTCGGTTCCCATGATGGACATTTTTCAATTTATGGCGACACATACATTATTTTACAGTGTCTAAATTTCCTTGGGTGGCTGTAATGCCCATGAGGAGTTCGGCACTCCTGTATATTATTTTCTCGAGAATGCTTCGTATCTCGAAAATAAAAGCAAACAAGCTAAACATTTAATAATAAAATGGAAGTATGAAAAGGTCTCAATTCCTATTGAGCACAGGGTTTGAAAAACCTCTTTTACAAAACTTCATTGATATATCTTGGTTAAAACCATATTTTTCTATAAAATTCAAACCTTGTGTATATAGGTGCGAACGAGGCCTCGCACTACTTTCAAATAATTGCACATTGATCCACACACATATACACACACACATTTATATAATAATTTTCTTTAAAAAGTGGCGATCGCCGTGGTAACACGGATGTCAGGGGGTGCCTAACACCTTCCCTCCGCATAATCAAGCCCCCGGACCCAAAATGAATCTCGATTTCATAGACCCATCTAGCAGTGTCAAAACACTGGGTCAATGTGCAAACCATTTTGGTTGCCTTGGTGCAACCAGTTAAATACACCAACTGGCGACTCTTAAAGTCAAATCGTCGACATTATACATGTCAGACCTTTTTCACTTGTTTTTTCAAACAAATCTAACATTAACATGAGAACACCAAAGAACATGTAACGAAAAGGGACACTCAAAAATCCCGATGTCAATAGGTGGCGACTCTGTTGGGGACTCCAGTAAGAGGGCTTAAGCCGCCATTACAAGCTTTTCAAAATTGTTATATGCTTGTGTGTGAATGTTGCATTTACATTTATGATGAATGTGTACGAATGCATCTTAATTACTGCACTAGTAAATATCTATCTGTGATATTAGTGCTTCACACATGTCATCATTTTGCATAAACGGTGAGACACGTTGTATGTGAATGTATGTTGTGTGGTCCCTCCACCAGGGAGGCTATCCATCGGTGTTTGATTCTTTGGACTTGTGGGAATAATGATTCCCCGGGGCTCGGAAAGGCACCACTCAGTTCACTGCGGTTGAGCAATAGGATTAACTTCCCGTCAAGTAGATTGCGATGATCTGGGAACCTTCATGCCGAAAAGCAGCGAAAGTAACCCTAAGATAGGTCAGCCTCTGATAACCTGAACGCGGAGGGAAGTCTCTTCATACTTTCCATTTTAAAATTACCTATAATAACATTTACTTGTAATTCTATTCCATGTTCATTCATATGTAATGGAAAATATAAAGAATATCTGTGTATGCATGACATGTTATCAATTAACAACCGGTTTTGCAGGACAAAATTCCTAAACGGACATGTTATGATAACATTTATATTGCCCTAAGATAAAACTATGTAAGTCTTTTGTAGGGAAGCAATTGGGCCTATTACCCATTCAAAGTCCAAAAAGGCCATAGGCCTACAACCAATCATGTCTTCTTCTGATCTGTCTAATGCTGTTTCCCGAGAAGAATTTAACAGATTGAGTAAACAAATCACAGACTTGGCTGTCCTACTAAAAGAATTACACCGATGCTACTCGAGTGCGAAGATACCTACACATACAGAATCCTCTACATAAGGAGGAGTTCAAGGTCTGGAAAAAATAGTTCTAGCACATCAATTGATACAACCAACAAAGAACCTAAAAACACCCATCTCAAAGGAGATCCAGACACCAGTCATATCAAATGGAGGAAACTATCCACGTTCTCAAAGGGATTGGAATACATGGCAGTGTTTCATATACAGAACTTTGCATATTTCCTGATGTTCAATATGCAGAGAAATTAAAGACCCCTAATTTTGAAAAATATGACGATTTTGGGGATCCTTATACACATTTAAAGGTGTTCATAGGAGAACTTGGGTCTTATGCAGAAAATAAAAAACTTCGAATACAGCTGTTTCAAAAAAGTCTGACTGGAGAAGCCCGTTCATCGTATACTAGATTAGACAAGTCTAAGATCCATAGTTGGGAAGAGCTGGCTCACACCTTCCTCACTCAATACAGTTTTGAATCTTAGATGGCTCCTGACCAGTACCAAATTACCAAGGTCAAGAAACAGTCTAATGAGTCATTTAGAGAGTATGCTCAAAGGTGGAGGCGCCTTGCTGCTAAAATTATTCCTTCCATGACAAAATCAGAAATGGTCATGACCTTCATAGATGTACAGGAAGCTCCTTTCTATGAAAGAGTTCTAGATGGTATTGGCAAACCATTTTCTGAAATGATCAAACACAACGAGATAGCTGAGATGGGATTGAAGTCCCTAGTCGCTCTTAAAGCTGTTGCTGAGCACATCCAGTCTGGATCTTATGGAAACAACCCCCAGAGGGTCCATAAAAAGAAAGAGGAGGATGTTTCCTTGATACTACAAGGACAAAAAGGCAATCCAAGCATGCCTATGCAGAGGAAAAAATACTCCCCTTTTCTAGCACAACCTTCAAACCCTCCATTGCCTAAAAGTGGAGAAGTAAAGCGACCTCGAACGTTCACACCCTTGGGGGACTCACTCGAGAATATTCTTGCTCTTCTGACTGCTCAAAAGAAAATTACACATCTTCTTTCACTAGCCAACCCTAATGGGAGGGGTTTTAATGCTACTCGAAAGTGTGCTTATCATGCCAGGGCACCTAGACATGATACTCAAGATTGCTGGGCCTTGAAACATAAGATTCAAGATCTAATAGACAACGGTGAGATAGTGGTCACTAAACCAGATCAACCTCATGTGCAAGATAACCCTCTTCCTCAACACAAAGAAGAAGAGGTAACCATGATCAGTTGGAGCACTATACAAGGTTCCAATTCTAACGACCAATCATCACAACCCATCAAAGACGGTGTTGACAAATGGGATTATGCAAAGTTCCAGTTTACCATGGAACGAAAGATAAAAGCTCTTTCCAAACAAATTGAACAATAAGCAGAACTGGTGACCTACTAACATCAAGTTACATGCCAATTAATCAGGCAGAAGCATGCCTATCTCCTTCCTTTTGTTATGAATGCCTCCTCACCACCTTCAGAAAGCGAAGCTATGGAGGATAAGGTTGTGAAGCGAGCAAATGCTAAAGTCCGTCGGGATTTTTCCAATTAGAGGGAATTCACCTATTTGGGCCAATCTATGGAGGAGATATTACAGATGTTGATCAACGAAGGAAGAATTACCTTCCTTCTCCCTCCCATCAATCCTCACTCAGGGCGGTTCAATCCTGATGAAATGTGTCAATATCATTCATATTCTCGCGGTCACAACACAGAAGAATGCTGGGCACTCCGCCATCTTATTCAGAATCTTATTGATAGCGGTGTCCTGCAAATAGCAGATGATTACACTGTACAACTCAAGGGTGGGAATGCATGTCCTTCCAAATGGAAGGGATCAGTAGTAGTTATATCCGAATTGGATGATGAGATTGTCAAAGTATTTCCCATACAACCAATTCAACTCAAAGGAGCTGACAATCCTTTGAAAGTGGCCGCACCAGAGCCAATTTCTTAATCTTTTAGACCATAATATCCTATCGTCAGCTTACACAACGTTCCATGGAATTATGGAGAAGCTGAAGGATCCACATCTCATTCTACTGCTACAGTGTCGAAGGAAAATCCACTGTATCTTCCTCAATGGATTATTAAACCTACTTGCGAAGCAAAGGGAAAGTTGCCCGTGGAGAAGATTGAAAAATTCCTCCGCACTATGGGCCACAATGAAGCCAAAGTGGTTTTAAGCTTGCAAGAAGCTCTACACCAAATTTCAATACTGGATTTGGTTTTCTCTTCCGAGGATCATCGGAAGATCTTGCTAAAGGTTTTAGAAGAAGCCTATTTGCCAAAATCAGTGGATGTGGAAAAATTTCAACATTTGGTTCACTTTGCCGAAATAATTTAAACTTTTCTATCTTCTTCTTTTATTTTCCCTAAATCACAACCTTTATCATCTACATGTCTTTGAATCTTATACAATCCAAGATTCACTTTACCAGAGTTAATATATATATATAAATATATATATATACTTACATCTCAAATAGATATCCTTTATGTTAGGTTTGTAATATTCATGTGCGCAATCAAATTGCATAAAAATGCGAAAGCGTGTAAAAATCAGAGTTTAAAATTTTACAAACCATATACCCGGATCACCCTTTATGCACAATTATTAATTAAACGAAGAATAAGAAATTATGAAATCATACCCTTGTAGAAACGAGCTTCCTCAGGTACGAGTTCACCTCCTACTTCTCCGCGATCTCCTTGAATCCACTGGGTTTGGTTCCTTCCTTTATTCAACGTTAGCCACCCATATGTTTGGCCTCTAGAGGTGATCCACCAAGGAAAAATAAAGATTTAAGAAGAAGGGGTATTGGCTCAACCCTAGTTTTCTATCTCTATAGAAAAGGCGTACTCTCCCACAAATTAGAATTATTATGTATATCGATATCCGATATAAGACTCCTCTTATAAAGATATCGGGTAACCTTATTTAATAAAAATAAGGTATTATTTAATTAAACTCTTTTAATTAAATGCGCTCCCTAATCTTATTAGGGATAATTAATTAAACTCCTTTAACTAATTTTCCTCCTAATCCTATTAGGAATAAATGAGAGTACTTATATTAAATTAATTCTTAAACTCTTTTAGAAATTAAAATAATAATAATTGTAATAATATTAATAAGACTCCTCTTATTAATTTATATTTAATATTTCTAAAATATTAAATAATAAATATTAAGCTATTTAATTTATTCTATCACCATAGATTAAATTAAATATACTTAACATATTATTACGATTATGCCATTAACTTCTTAAATAATTATTCTTCCTTTTATGGTGTGACCCTTTAGGTTCTCCATATTAAACCGGTTGTGAATAAATCAATTAGAACAATTCTAATCTTATTTAAATAAATAAATTAAACAATTAATTTATTTAAATAAATAATATTTATTCTACAATAGGGATAAGCCTCCCTAGCGATCAACGACTTTCCAGATAATATAGATTCCAACATTAATCATTAAAGAACCTTTGAGTAAATAGTTACCGTACAATTCAATCCTTCCACCATTCAATGTCCCAATTAAATATAAGACATGGAATTACTGTCAAGTCTTATTTTATTTAATTATATGTATTTCGACTCTTAAATGCACAACTCCAAATAATGCAAATTAGAAACTCCTTTCTTATTTCATTCTGCCTTGGCCAAGGACTACTGGGTTGTCATTTATTGAATCACATAGGACATTTCTCTTCTTTTATTAGAAGTGGTAGATTCTTTATTGATCATACATTATCTCCATATACAACTTATTATACCCAAGCATACCCTTTGATATACCCTAAGGGTCTTAAGGAATAAGTCAAAGTATAACTCATCATACACAAGATACTATGATGATCTCAAGTCCAAGGATCACTTGTACTTACTATCACTACAGAGAATTCCTATTGACAGTGAAATAAAACTCCATTAGGTATTCCTTAGCGAGCCACGCTCAAATGAACTTATTCTCTAATAAGCACCTACATACTTGCTTTAGTGTCTCCACACAAATGATCATGAGATCAATCATCCTCATCCAATGAGCAAGCAACGTATGTACCAATCTATCCGGATTCACTAATCCCCGATTTAGTAATCCAACGATTGGGAACTATTTTAGTTTTAAGCTTTCAAAGAATTTAGATCTCATTAGAATGATCATCATCATTATTCTAAAAGCATTGCTTAAAACTATGGGTTTATCACATATTATAAAACAACATTATGTAGATAATTAAAAGCCTTTAATAAATTAATACTTTTTATTAATAAATGAATAAGATTGTTACAAAGTATATGCTTTATCATCAAACATGATTGGCTTGTGTGCATACTACTTTCAATCTCCCACTTGCACTAAAGCCAATCGTCATGGTAACTCATACTCTTCTTCTCTAAGTGACGATTATCCTGCTGTTGGATAAGCTTTAGTTAATGGATATGTAATGTTGTTCATGAGAGTCCACTATCTCTATAGTGATTTCCCATCTTTCAATGATTCTAATAATCAAATGAAAGTGCCACAACACATGTTTAGATCCAAGATGAGACTTAGGAACTATTCCTAGTTCTATAATAAACTTTTCATCCAAACAATCAACTTGTAGCTTCATTTATAGGTATATACATTGTCTTTATCACTAAACCAACAACTATTTGCTGTTTGGAACCTTTCTAATTCAACGCACCACTTGATTCAAGGTAACACTTTACCTTAAAGTGGATTTTCACGTCGTCTTGAGTGCATCTGAAAAACTTGAGTCTGTTAAGCCCTCTAGTTTTAATTAAGACCCACCATGAATATGATCACATCCTTAGTCTTGGGTTAAGCATTTTAAGATGTTTTCAACGACTCATAGTGAACTTCTCCATAATATGGTGATCGACATCGGTCTCGTATATTTCATTGCATACATGATAGTTACTCATGTGATCTCTCTTTTGGAGTCTTTGGGGACTATTAAGAGAGATACACTCTATAGCTCATCAACATGAGACATCTCTTGGAGTTTGCTATGCTAAACGACTTTAGCATCAAATGAATATACGTTCCTTGGGTTAAGTTGAGCATCCTTTTAAATCTATCTATATAGATTTTATCCCCAATTAAGATACTCTTCCCAAATCATTCATGGAGGAATGTTTAGACAACTTTATCTTTACTGATTGTAGCATTGGTATGTCATTCCTTATCCGTAGTATATCAACATATAGTACTAGGAATGTCACGATGCTCCCACTGACCCTTTTGTACACACTAAGTTCATTCTTATTTTTGATAAAATCAAACTCTTTTGATTGCCTCATCAAAACGAATGTTTCATATTTGAGAAACTTGCTTCAATCCATTTCTCTGAGTGTCTACAACACTTACCTCATCGTATGTAATCGGATCATCATCTTCTATGATGTGTACCTCATCATCATCATCCATGATGAATCCATACCTCCTAGGTATCTTGATACTATTCGATTCTGATTAGATTTGGTTGGTACAATAGGCTATCTCTCTGAGTTCCTCTTATTTGACTTATAGTATTTTGTGGTTCTTGAACTCTTCAAGATCTATTATCCTCCCACTAGCCCTTGAATAATAAACACATTTATCTTAGAAAGCGTGTGTTTCATAATAAACACCTTTTGCTAAGTAGGATTATAGAACATATACCTAAACTTACTTTAGGATGTCCCACAAATTATACTTGTCAAATCTTGTCCCAAGCTTATCCTTTGAAACCTTTTCATATAAGTTGGACAACCCCTTATCTTAACATACTTATGATTTGGAATCCTCCCTATCCATAACTTTTATGGAGTTTTGGGGCCGGATTTTGAGGTTACCCTTTTGTAGATATGCAGCCATTTCTAGGACATGACCCTAGAGGGATACTGAAATGTCGGTAAAATCATTATGGACCGTACCATGTTCAACAAGGTATGATTTTTCCTTCAGATACATCAATCAATTATTACGTATCATGAGGTGTGTCCATTATGAGAAAACCATTTGAGATGATCTAGAAATTTATTGCACAAGTATTTATTCCTTGATCTAATCAAAGAATCTTAATACATTGTCAATTTGTTTCACTTCTAAATTGTTTGAACCTTTCAAATAATTCATACTTGTATTTCAGCAAATACACACATTCAACTCTTTGAATGATCATCTCCTTTTCTTATACTAGTTTGTTCAATTTATAAAATAATTTTCCACGTAAGTCAAGTATACAAAATCTATTAAGTAATATTCCAGTTCTATACAAAACATTATTATTATAAATAGAACAACAATTGTTCTTAATTATAATACCAAAAATTTTATTGTCCAACAATGAAATGGAAATAATGTTTCTAACAAGAATTGGAATACAATAACAACTTATTGACTTAATAGATTTGCGGTAAGCGATCTTAAACTATAAGTTTCTATAGCTAATGCAAAGACAACCTTTGCTTCATTTTCCACACATAGGATTACTTATCTTTGTTTAACTTTCTACTTACCTTGGTCCTTTCATAAATCTTTATTTATGATAACCAAAGTCGGTATCCAATACCCAAGTAGAACCTTGACTTAAAGAAAAAATTATTTTAAATCATGAACAAATTTGTATTTATGTAAAAACTTCACTAAGCTTCTTTGGTTAGCCTCTGCAAGATGCTTCTTCTGAGTTTCTTTCCGATGCCGGGCTTATTGTAGTGGAAGCAAACTCATTTGCTATCCGTGTCGATTTTATTCTTATTATCCTTTGTTTATGCCTTTCTATTTACCTTCTTTGAATCGTTCTTCTTTTGAGAAAGATCCTTTGGCCCCTACCGATAAGACTTGATCTTTCTTGGTTGGAAAGTGACTCTCAACATTTTCAATATGTTAAGCAAATCAATGGTGATATATCTAGCTTGTTCATATGAAAATTCACAACAATTAATGAAAGGAGTCCGAGAGAGTGAGTGCAAGATCAAATCTTGGCTCAACTCTCCATCCATGACAAAACTTCGTTGTCCTAATTGATCAATCAAATTGATAATGTTAAGGACTTTTATCTCATCTTTGTAGTGTCATCCGGTCATTCTAGATCGGAAGAGCTCCTTAGATATCGATATTTATTAGTCTTACTTTCCTCACCATCAACTACTTGATGTGCGGGGAATATTGTAGGAGCATCCATAGTTTCATCTTCGTATTTGAAGCTCGTTACTTTCATGGATGCGAGCATGATGCATTGAGCCAATTGTGCATCATTTTGCCACTTTCTAAAAGTAGCAATCTCTTCCTCGGAGGCATTGTCTACAACCAACCATGCGGGATAGGTGTATTAAGGACATAAGATAGCTTTTCACTATGAGAACTATTCTCAAATTCCTTAACCAATCCGTTTAATTGATTACGTTAATTTAGCATCTAATATGCTTCGCGGTGATAGTAATTTTAGACATTGTAAAATTACGTAAATGAATTTGTAATTAACAACATTTTAACATACATTCTTTTATTAATTACCAAAATAAATTAGGTCTTGTTTTAAATTGGTATCTCCCACTATTTTTCAAACTATATTACCTCACTTATATAGTTTGGCAAAATCTAATTAAAGATTTGCTAGTGAGAATAAGGATCCCATTTCAAATGTATATAGCCTTGTGGTGACACAACAAACTATATATAAATAAATAGGTAGACAACTTTTGTCAATTACATCAACTATGCAACTCCTTTTATTTTTCCTCTTAGATTATTTTGATCAAGTGGTGGCACATCCGAATCAAAATTATCCAAGTTAAGTCCGACCTAGCACTCCATATATTCAAAAAGAAAAATATCATCCTTGTGGTGACACAACAAAACAATATTGTTCAATTTTCTTTATAAGCATCAAATGTGATAAATTAACATCTTAAATACTTAATACTTGCCTTGTGGTGACACAAAAACTCATATTAAATATTTAATACTCTATTAATTTTATCATGCTAGAAAATGACGTTCGATATTCCAAATATCTTTGAGCGCTTAGGACTTAATATAAAAATTGAGGGTTTGTTATTTAATTTGTCTCATCTTGTTTAGCGCCATATTATATATATATATAAAATACGCGTCATATTAATGAACATCTGAAGCATGTTTGTATAATATATAATATATATAGTATAAGCATGCACATATAGAATACTATATTCTACCCGGATTGATTATGGACTTTTATTCTAGTTTGGTTCACTAGAGCCACCAAGTGAACCAAAAGGTCAAACCCTAGGGATGCAAGAATTAATATTTAAATATAACTATTACATTTAAACCCGGGCTCCATTACAAACGGGTCTTCAAGCGCTCCTTGTTCCTTGATCTCCAATTTTTCAAAATTAATTCTAACTATTCCTATTACAAAACAATTTAAAATAAATAGAAACCTTGATCGGCCGATCGAGGGAAGTACATAGGAGGGGAATAGAATTTACATTAAGAAAAATTAGAGAAGGCGAGTCTGCAGACCCCATTTAATAAAACTCAATACATTCATGCATCCAACTAAAATAAAATCCAATCATATTGGTCGATAGTCTATAATCAATCCCATTTATTATCATACACATCACCATATACATCAATAAATAACATTCATCTTATGAATAATAAACATTTAATATATATATTGATATCATTTAATGGAGAAATTTAGTTAGTATAAAATCTAATTTTGAATCAAAATAAACTCCTTTATTTTAATCCAAATTTAAATCAAAATAAAACTATTTTATTTTAATTTATCCAATTTTGAATAAAATAAACTATTTTATTTTAATCAAAATCTTTAATCAAAATAAACTCCTTTATTTTAATTAATTATGGAATCGAATTCCATATATAAAAAAATCTTTAATTAAAATAAACTCTTTTATTTTAATTAATTATGGAATCCAATTCCATGTAAAAAAAATCTTTTATTAAAGGAAACACGGATATTCTTTCCTATTCACAAATAAACTCCTTTATTTTGAATAAAATGAAATCTTATTTCATATCTAAATAAACTCCTTTATTTAAGGAAAGACTGATTCTTTTTCCTATTCACAAATAAACTCTTTTATTTTGAATAATATAAAATCTTATTTCATATTTAAATAAACTCATTTATTTAAGGAAAGATAGAATCCAATTTCAACTCTAATTAGTTATCATGGAATCCAATTCCAACTCTAATTAGTTAGCATGAAATTTAATTTTAAAATTAAAATAAACTCTTTTATTTTAATATTAAAATAAATCTTTTATTTTAAAATTAAAATAAACTTTCAATTTTAATTATAAAATAATTAAGAATATAATATATATATTTATTATATATACTAAAGTAACCGTATATATATAATATATATTATAACGAATCACGTGAATCACATGAAAAATGAGATAACCGACCACCTTTTAAAATATGACCAAGTCATACCAAGTCATGCAAAATAAAAAAACGTGGCTTGCTTTTAATAAAAAAAAACTGTATTTCCGTGCATGTTAGCTCCCTTCATTTCTTTATTATATAATAATCCGCAGGAAACAAACCAAAATTGCATGCTCCTTTAAACCGTGAATCAGCTCATTATAAAAGACCTGCTACCTTATTTATTTTTAATTTTTTTTTAGATTGTGCACGGAAATCAACAAGATTCGAGTAATTATATATATATATATATATATATATATAAATCGTAACTAACTTTTTTTTTAAAATTTTATACAATTAAATTATGCCCAATTAAATTGTTCTAAACACATATCAATATACATATCAAATTAAAACAATTAATAATTAGCATAAAGGTTTGGCTCTGATGCCACTTATTAGGTTTTGTAATATTCATGTGCTTGTGATCAAATTGCATAAAAATGCGAGCGTGTAAAAATCGAGTTTAAAATTTTACAAACCATATACCCGATCACCCTTTATACAATTTATTAATTAAACGAAGAATAAGAAATTATGAAATCATACCCTTGTAAAATCGAGCTTCCTCGAGGTGCGAGTTCACCTCCTACTTCTCCGCGATCTCCTTGAATCCACCGGTTTGATTCCTTCCTTTGATCACCGTTAGCCACCCATATGTTTGGCCTCTAGAGGTGATCCACCAGAAAAATAAAGATTCAAGAAGAAGGGGTATTGGCTCAACCCTAGTTTTCTATCTCATAGAAAAGGCGTACTCTCCCACAAATTGGAATTATTACGTTACATCGATATCCGATATAAGACTCCTCTTATAAAGATATCGGGTAACCTATTTAATAAAAATAAGGTATTATTTAATTAAACTCTTTTAATTAAATGGGCTCCTAATCTTATTATGGATAATTAATTAAACTCCTTTAACTATTTTTCCTCTCCTAATCTATTAGGAATAAATGAGAGTACTTATATTAAATTAATTCCTAAACTCTTTTAGAAATTAAAATAATAATAATTGTAATAATATTAATAAGACTCCTCTTATTAATTTATATTTAATATTTCTAAAATATTAAATAATAAATATTAAGCTATTTAATTTATTCTATCACCATAGATTAAATTAAATATACTTAACATATTATTATGATTATGCCATTAACTTCTTAAATAATTATTCTTCCTTTTATGGTGTGACCCTTTAGGTTCTCCATATTAAACCGGTTGTGAATAAATCAATTAGAACAATTCTAATCTTATTTAAATAAATAAATTAAACAATTAATTTATTTAAATAAATAATATTTATTCTACATAGGGATAAGCCTCCCTAGCGATCAACGACTTTCCGGATAATATAGATTTCAACATTAATCATTAAATAACCTTTGAGTAAATAGTTCTGTATGATTCAATCCTTCCACCATTCAATGTCCCAATTAAATATAAGACATGGAATTCTTGTCAAGTCTTATTTTATTTAATTATATGTATTTACGACTCTTAAATGCACTGACTCCAAATAATGCAAATTAGAAACTCCTTTCTAATTTCATTACGCCTTAACCAAGGACTCTTTGGGTTGTCATTTATTGAATTACATAGGACATTTCTCTTCTTTTATTAGAAGTGGTAGATTCTTTATTGATCATACATTATCTCCATGTACAACTTATTATACCCAAGCATACCCTTTGATATACCCTAAGGGTCTTAAGGAATAAGTCAAAGTATAACTCATCATACACAAGATACTATGATGATCTCAAGTCCAAGGATCACTTGTACTACTATCACTACTGAGAATTTTTATTGACGAGCAAATAAAACTCCATTAGGTATTCCTTAGCGAGCCACGTTCAGTGAACTTATTCTCTAATAAGCACCTACATACTTGCTTTAGTGTCTCCACACAAATGATCATGAGATCAATCATCCTCATCCAATGAGCAAGCAACGTATGTACCAATCTATCCGGATTCACTAATCACCAATTTAGTAATCCAACGATTGGGAACTATTTTAGTTTTAAGCTTTCAAAGAATTTAGATCTCATTAGAATGATCATCATCATTATTCTAAAAGCATTGCTTAAAACTATGGGTTTATCACATATTATAAAACAGCATTATGTAGATAATTAAAAGCCTTTAATAAATTAATACTTTTTATTAATAAATGAATAAGATTGTTACAAAGTATATGCTTTATCATCAAACATGATTGGCTTGTGTGCATACTACTTTCACTTTATACATCTTATAGCTCAAACTTTAACTTTACAACTCAACAATTATACATAACCCAATCATCATTCCTTACTCAACCAAGTCATAAATGTTAGGTTTGTAATATTCATGAACGCAATAAAATTGCACAAAATAAGCGAAAACGTGATAAAATAGAGTTTTAAAATTTTACAAACCATATACTTGGATCATCCTTTATGCACAACTATTAGTTAAACGAAAAGATAAAGAACAAGAATCATACACTTGAAGATTCGAGCTTCCTCGGGTACAAGTTCACCTCCAAATCCTTTTTGTATTCAACTTGAATCCACCGGTTTTTGTTCCTTTCTTTGACCAATGTTAGCCACCCAAATGTTTGGCCTCTAGAGGTGATCCACCAAGGAAGAAGAAAGATTCAAAAAGATGGGTATTTGACAAAACCCTAGTTTTTCAATCTCTCATAGAAAAAGAATGTACTCTCCAATAATTGGAATCACGTATTCTGTTAAAACATCAACCAACCTCACCCATAATAATACTCCTCTTATTTATAGATGTTGGCAACCCTCCTTAACAATTAAGGAACTGAGTTTTACATTAATTAATTAAATTTCATTAATTAATTAGGCTCCCAATCTTCTTAGGAATAATTAATTAAACTCTTTTAATTAATTAGCCTCCTAATCTTCTTAGGATATTTGAGAGTACTTTTATTAATTAATTCTCAAACTCCTTTAGAAATTAAATAATAATAATAATAATAATAATAATAATAATAATAATAATAATAATAATAATAATAATAATAATAATAAGAAGAAGAAGAAGAAGAATCATCTTATTAATTTATATTTAATATTTCAAAATATTAAATAATAAATAATACTAATAATAATAATAATAATAAGAAGAAGAATCCTCTTATTAATTTATATTTAATATTTCCAAAATATTAAATAATAAATATTAAGCTATTTAATTTATTCTATCACCATAGATTAAATTAAATATACTTAACTTATTATTACGATTATATCATTTGCTTCTTAAATAATTATTCTTCCTTTTATGGTGTGACCCTTTAGGTTCTCCATATTAAACCTGTTGTGAATAAATCAATTAAAACAATTCTAATCTTATTTAAATAAATAAATTAAACTATTTATTTATTTAAATAAATAATATTTATTCTACAATAGAGATAAGCCTCCCTAGCGATTAACGACTTTCCAGATAATATAGATTTCAACATTAATCATAAAAGAACCTTTGAGTAAATAGTTACTGTACAATTCAATCATTCCACCATACAATGCCCCAATTAAATATAAGACATGGAATTACTATAAAGTCTTATTTTATTTAATTATATGTATTTTGACTCTTAAATGCACAACTCTAAATAATGAAAATTAGAAACTCTTTCTATATTCATTCTGCCTTGGCCAAGGACTACTGGGTTGTCATTTATCGAATCACATAGGACATTTCTCTTCTTTTACGAGAAGTGATAGATTCTTTATTGATCATACATTATCTCCATGTACAACTTATTATATCCAATCATACCAGTTGTTATACCCTAAAGGTCTTAAGGAATAAGTCAAATTATAACTCATCATACACAAGATACTATGATGATCTCAAGTCCAAGGATCACTTGTATTACTATCACTATAGGAATTCCTATTGACATGCAAGTAAAACTCCATTAGGTATTCCTTAGCGAGCCACATTCAGTGAACTTATTCTGTAATAAGCACCTACATACTTGCTTTAGTGTCTCCACACAAATGATTATGAGATCAATCATCCTCATCCAATGAGCAAGCAATGTATGTACCAATCTATCCGGATTCACTAATCCCCAATTTAGTAATCAAACGATTGGGAACTATTTTAGTTTTAAGCTTTCTAAGAATTTAGATCTCATTAGAATGATCATCATCATTATTCTGAAAGCATTGCTTAAAAGTATGGGTTTATCACATATTATAAAACGGCATAATGTAGATAACTAAATGCCTTTAATAAATTAATACTCTTTATTAATAAGTTAATAAGATTGTTACAAAGTATATGCTTTATCATCAAACATGAATGGCTTGTGTGCATACCACTTTCAATAAATTGACCTTAACATTTGATACTTCCAACATAAATCATACATCATGTATTATTTTTGCAATACATATTTAAAACAATTCATCATCAAGTTCACATAGAAAATAAAAACTGAAAAACTTATATGGATCGTTGTTTACCAATAACAGTTAACAGCTTACAGCTATCTACACTTCACGTGCCCTACACAATTATATAATCATGCACATCAACTATTAGTCACATAGCAACACATAGTAATTGTAATATAAACTTTTCTCTACATCAAATAACTCTTCCTATTAATCAATACACAATGCTCAATATGATTGTGTTAAATTTTGACTTATATCTCACTATATTTCTTCTTAGTCATACTCGAAGTTCATTCATGTATTTAAGTCTTGTTAGGACTCCTTATTGATATTATAGTAACCCCATTCTATATCTTATAATGTTAATTTCAATTGAATTTAAACACTTTTTAAGTTCATTAACACTTGTCATGGCGTTTCGACGTTCATTCGTCAAACTCCTGATTTGTCTCTGTTGCGTATGCTTATTAGACTTATACAACTTATCTAATACATCATTTATTAATGATAAGCATCATTATATTTACAAATATTCATGTTTTATAACTTTGAACAACATCTTTTATCATTAAAAGCACTACACTTCCATACGTGCATGCCCGACGCCCTCCGATTGCCTCTGAATACACATCAGTCCCAAAGATGGCCACTTATACAAAAGTTTTAGTTTATTCGTAATCTTCCTGACTCATCCTGAATCGCCTCAATTGGAGTTCGTATGAAAACATTTTGACCGGTTTACTATAGGAGATCAAAATAGTCAAACCTGAGCACTGTACCGGTGCCGCGGCATCCCAATTAGCCTTGGGGGTGGTACTGCAGTGCCCAAGAGCAGTTTAGGTTACCCAAGTTATTTTGTTTTGTGAATTTTTGACCCTTTCTTCTTCCAACCTTCATTATTCGAGTTATACACATCCAATTGAGTCAATATTTGACTCTAGGGAATCGTAATTCATAGAAATATAACATACCAAAGAATAAATAATTTAAAGAAACATTAACTAACCCAAATCTTTACCCAAAACTCATGTTCATACTAAAATTTAATGTTTTAACATGTTTAGTGATTTCATTCACTACGAATTCGTTTCTTAACCAAATTGATTCATGCAACTTGCGTTCTTTTCATTTTTAAACGTTTTAACAACATCCATCATCAATTTCAGGTTTTCATCATGAAGAATATTGAAAATTATCATTGGTTGTTGATGGACAAGTTAAAACCATCATGTATAGGATTAGATGATATATATTTGGTTAGGATGATAGAATTATGGAATTATTCTATTGTGAAAGGTGTAAAAATCTCAAGTAACAAAGTTATGGCGAAATTTATGAGATTAGATAATAATTGTCGAAATCAAAAAATTCTCAAAATTAAAGTCAAAAGTCACCATTTAACTCAGAAATGTTAGTTTTCGATGGAGTATAGTCTAAGTTTGCATTTTAGAGTTGCGGACTCGAGAATGATCAAATTCTGACTTAGAACAAAGAAATGAGCTATGAACATTCCCGAATGTTTAACGAACTTGTAATAAGGAACTTAATCGTTGAATTCCATGTTAACGGATTCTAAAATGTATGATTTTCTAATGAAATCGTAGTACACGTAATATGTGAGCTAACGGCTTTTGAACGAGCCAATTCTAACTTATAATAAATAAGTTATGTGCCCAGAAAAGTTGCAGAAGAAAAGAATTGAGAAATTTCTAAAAGGCAAAGGGCTACGTATACTTCATTTCAAGAGTGTAAAGTTGGCTCTGTAGTGCCAGGCTAAACCCTCAACCTCTATTAAGTGGTGCTGTAGCGCGGCCTGTAGTATAGAGAGTGGCACTACAACGCCGACGCTGGGTCTCGACACAATGACACACTACGCCATGTGTGAGCTTTATATAAGGGAAGTAGCCGCAAAGACTAACACTAGAAAAGAAATAGCATTAATTGAAAATGAATGCAAAGGAAATGTAAGTTGATTGAAGGTAAATTATAACCTTAATAAACTTAAAGTAATGTCTTTAAAGATGATAATAACCTTGAGAATTACAACTAAAGGTTGACGAAAGTTATGAGAATGTAAACACAATGTAATACGATAAACTGTAATGAACGTTAACCAATCTAATGAATGATTAGATTGAGAAGGAGGGTAAGATAGATTAGTGATCATACATGATTATTATAACCTAATGTGGTATGTTATGTACTTATGTAATATAGAATCCTTAAAGACTCAAAAGGGAAGTTATTAACTATAGAAGACGCTGAAGGCAAGTGTTCTAAACCATTGTCTATGCTCTTTTTGGACAACTTTATGATTCACGTATCTTACGCATGAATTGAAGTATAAAGAAGTCGAAGCCAATTCCATCGGCTAGACTTATTATGTTTTGTGGATTTCCTCATAATCTATCAAAATATTAGTAATGTTGATATCTTTTATCAACTGATTTGTATGGATTTCAAAGAAAGACTGAGTATGAATAAACAAATGTTTTGTCATCAAACGACAGGCACATGAGGTTGCCAAAACTTAAACGTAGATACGTTTAACGAAGTAGTGTTGTATAACATAGAGTACTATAGGCTGATCACCTAGACGTGCTTGTAAGATATGTCGTACTTATGGACTTAATGTCGGGTTGTCCTTTTCAAGTAAAGAATGAAATGCTCAAGGTCTAGGACGAAAATTTATGTTTAATGAATGTTGTTCATTGTTAAACATTTTAAAGAAAAGAGAAGTGCTACTTTGAATTATCTATAGTACTTCATAACTATTGATTTAGTTATAGAAGATATATTATTCATATGATTCAAACCTATTGTTAAATTAAATTGTCAAACTTGATGAGCTAGTTATGCTCACTCTTGCTTGAACCATATGAATGCAGCTAAGATAGAACGGACTGAAGGATCTAGTAAAGATAAAGGGAATGATAAGGCAGAAAATTAAGTTGACTTTGTAATAGCATAATATGAACTTTATATTTATTTGATATTATGACAAAAAACATAATTAATGGTTACAAAGAACCTGGGAAGGGAAATATTAATTTGTAATATATAGAAGACATATTCACTCTTTTGGAGGTATTTTAATTGAATGTATGTGTGAATTGTAGAACCGTGTAGCACCATCTATCGAGTTAGAAGATACCCAGATTTGGGGGTGTCACAGGTTGTTATCAGAGTTGTAGGTTATAAAACATAAGGGGGAAAAGAACCTTAACCCATAACCTTAAAAAGATTTAAAGAAGTAAAAGATGAAGTTAACCTTAAAAATGCATTAAATGTGATATGTGTTTTTACTATTCTGATGATGTATACTAATCAAACTAATTTGTTTTGTTATAGATGTCAGGAGATAACGTGATGTATAGGGATATACATGTCGTTAGTGAGGAGTCTGTGAATCAAGTAGATATTTTACTGACCCCTATAGCTGAGTTGCTAGAAGTGGTGGTGGTTGAGTAAGAAGACTCAGAAAACTTAGAATCCATGTCCTTGTTTGATGGTATGTCAGAGGAGGCGGTGGAGGTGGTATCGTTTAACACGGTAGCACCTGCAGAAGAGATGA
This sequence comes from Panax quinquefolius, assembly GCA_020205615.1. NCBI lineage: Eukaryota > Viridiplantae > Streptophyta > Magnoliopsida > Apiales > Araliaceae > Panax > Panax quinquefolius. Next base: position 1,830,484 of record JAINUW010000529.1, on the reverse strand, counting down.
CTCCCGGGGAGTCAATAAAGGCGTTATTCATGACAGTGTTGGATAGAAATATCCAGTTGGGGAAAGAGGTAAAGGAGTTAAAGGTGGAGGTCCACGATATCTAGGTAAACAAGAAAGATATGGAGACAATATGGGAAGAGGAGCATGACGAGAAGGTTTTGGCAAAGGACAAGGTGTAACGCCCCACAAAATCGAACATTTTGTAAATACTTTTAATAATTAATAAAATAATATTATTTATTATTATGTGTTAGTAAGATGAATGTCGTTTTATAACCTAGAGACGTCTGAAAGCTGTAGTATTTTAATTACGTGGGAGAATTAAAGTGTTTGAATTTCTAAAACGAAAATAAAAGTTTTCCGAGAAATTTTCTGAAAAATACTATTTATCGATTTCTGCTTGGGAATTATTTTTGAACTTCCGAGAAATACGTAACTTTATAATATCAATGTGAGATTGATTATGTAATAATAATCTAAGTATAGAAAATGTAATATTTCACATGCGGACTTAAATTAAGAACGTTAGGAATATTAAACGTTAAGAAGAAAGTGTAATGATTGTATGATACGAGGTATTGTACGGATAAGTATGAGTAATGAGATAACGTATATTACGAATTAATATATGAACTAGAATACGAGAATTATACGTATAGTTTATGATAAAAGGCTTTTAACCAATTAAGTGAGACTTGTAGGATTGTTAATAAATTGGTAGAGTCCAATAAGAATTGAATGTGCAAGCCCAAGTAATTAGTAAGCTAAAGCCCATAGTAACTTAATGTAAGCTCAAAGGTTTGAGATAAGCTAAGTGGATTAAAGCCCAAATTATGATCCATTGGATAATTAGGATCTATGGTGCAACCCATGGATAGACTTGATGAGCAAGAACTTTATGTGGTGATCAAGAAATTAATGTGGCTAGTAAGTTTACTTAGGGCTTAAGATATGAATAGTAAGGAGGTTAGTAAGGAGGTGGGATGTGTTATTAACCCTAATGCCCTCACCTTATCAAGCCTATAAATAGAGGAAGTTTGCTAGACATTTGTTCATTATTCAAAATACTAACAACTTCCAAATATAAAGCAACTTATTGGTTAGAGAGAATAAGCACTTTTAAGTCAAAGCTTCCTTTGTTAGATTTTCCAAGAAGAAGAACTAGTTCATCAAAGGTAATGATCTTGTGTCCAATATTCTTCCATCTCTATCATTGTAGGATGATAAGAGAAGTGTAATGAAATAAGCATGTATGCTAACAACATATAAGAATAGATTAAGCAATGGACTTAAGCCGAATAAGTTGTGAATAAGTAACTTGAACCTAAATAAGTTATTAACTTGTGATAAACTTTTTATATAGTTGTCATATGAAGTTAGTATGTTGGATATGATATGAGAACATTGAGTAAAGGACTTAAATCAATAATAAGTCACAAGTAAATGAAATCATGAAAGTTATAAGTTAATAAGTCATTAACTTATGAGAATAAGTCAAAACTTACCTTGATAATAAGTTGGTGTAATAAGTAACTTAAAATGTTGGTATGATGATTAAAATCCATTTAGAATGATAAACAAAACATTAGTAATAAGGTTTCACCGGAATTCACACGATTGGACGATAATCGTTGAATTCGTGAAATTCTCAGAATGGAAGTCGTATTTTATGTTTGAACTCGGAAACATTGGTTTTCGATGGAGACAAGTCATATTTCGAATTATAGATTTGCAGACTCGAAAATGACCGTATTCTGACTTAGAAAGAAAAGAAACGAGCATTGAACATTCACGAACGTTTATCATTTTCGTTAAAAATGAACTAATAGGTGAAATTTTAGCAAACGAAGTCGAATAGATAAAATTCTTGCATGAACGAATAGAGTATGGAATTTGCGAACCGTATGCTTTTGAATGATCCAATTCGGACTGATAACGAAGAAGTTGTGCTTCCAGGAGTTTCGCAAAATTTTAAAATCTGCAAAAATTGTCTGAGGCATAGAGTCCGTGGCCATGACGACTCATAGCTTTAAGGCCGTATTAAATGTGAGAGCCGAGAGACATGGCATATTTCTAAGCGGCAGCACTTGCATGCCACTGCTTCCATAACAAAGGAGACTCTCATGCCACATGTCAATGGGACTTCGGACTTGCATCTCGTTAACTTTCATGCCATGATGAGGCTTAAAGAGGAAAGGGTGGACAGTAATGAAGGTTTGCAAGTGTAGCATGAATAGTAACTCAGTAATAATAAACTGAGGAAATTAATAAGGTATGGTAAGCTATTTTTAACCCATATTTATGTTGACTAAAGGTTGAAGATAAGTAATCAATCATGAATGTAACGAAAAGTCGGAACTAATAATAACAAATCTAAGTCAGGATTATATTGAGATGAAGGGTAAGATATAGTAGTATACCTACTTGATTATATATGACCTAATGGGGTATGTTATATGATCATGTATTGTAGAGACTTAGAGACTTAAAGTGTATGTGTGATAAACAGTAAGCAGACGCTAAAGGCAAGTATTCTAACCCTTGTTCCAGTTCAGTCTGGACAAGCTTTGAAATTCATGTATTCTTTCTCATGAAGTCTTATATGATGAAGTCAAAGCCAATTCTTTCGGCTAGACTTAAGATGTTTTGATTTCTGATAATCTATCGAAGTATGGTCAATGTTTTACCAAGCTATATTGGTGTCGGTTTCAAATGAAGACTGAGTATGCTAAAATGTTTTTGTCGTTTAACGACAGGAACGTGAGGTTTTCATAACTCAAACGTATACACGTTTAATGAATGTAGTGTTGATCAACATAGAGTACTATAGGCTGATCACCTAGACGTGCTCATAAGTAATGTCGGACTTATGGACTTAGTGCTGGGATGTCCTTTTCAAAAGAACTTATGAAATGCTCAAGGTCTTGGACCGGAATTGATGTTTTACTGAATATTGTTGTTGTAAAACATTTTGAGTGAAAAGAAGTGTTATTTTGAATTATCAATAGTACTTCGTAACTATTGTTCAATTATTGAAGATATACGAGTTCTATGTTTTAAGCATGTTGTTTATTAGAATTGTAGTACTTGTTGAGCTAGTCATGGTCACTCCTGCTTGAACCATATGAACACAGCTAAGATCGAGTGGACCGAAGGCTCCGGCAAGGATGAGGGCAAGGCGAAGATGAACCCGTAGAATACTTATGTAATAGTATAGGATGAATGTTTGTAATATACTTGATATTATAACAAGAACAAGTGAAAGGGTTATAAAGAACTTGGGAAATGTAAATATTATTTTGAATATATAGAAGACATATTCGTTATTTTGAGGATTTTCAATTGAATGTATGTGTGAATGGTAGTACTATGTAGCACCTTCTATCGGGTAGAAAGAGAGCCATATTTGGGGGCGTCACAGGTTGGTATCAAAGCATTAGGTTATAAAACTTAAGGGGCGAAACAAAACCTTAAGTCATAACCTTAATAGAAGTCAAAGAATTAACAGAAGAAAATAACCTTATAAAAATGCATTATGAATATGTTATGTGTTTTTATTACTCTACTAACTTATACTAATCAACTTAATTGTTTTGTATAGATGTCAGGAGTAAATGGAATGCAGTTAGATGTTCAAACAGTTAGTGAAGAGTCGGTTAACCAAGTAGAGGTTATACCGAATCCTATAGCGGCAGAGCCTGAAGTTGTTGTGATTGAGTTTGGAGATTCAGAGGATCCTGATTTCATGTCAATATTCAATGGTGTGATAGAGGAAGAGGTGGAGGTGGTGTCCTTCAACCTGGTAGCTATAGCAGTTGAGATGGCTCCTGGGGAGTCGATTATGTCATTGTTCATGTTAGTGTTGGATAGAAATATCCATTACTGTCAGGAGGTTAAGGAGCTAAAGGCCGAGCTCCAAGCAGTTATAGAGGATAAGACGGACGTGGAGTTCGTGTGGGAGCAGGAACATGACGAAAGGGTTTTGGCAAAGAACAAGGTCCATGAGCTGAAACATGAGGTCTTTGAGCTCAAGGAGGAGCTAAAGACAAAACATAAGAAGATAGAGAGAATGTCTTATATCCATAGGAGTTCTCACACAGATTTCCAGCAGTAGGTAGCTAATTATCCTGTAGAGGAGGGGCAGACATGGCATACTATCAGCCGTGATATTATTATCGATCTTGCCAAGACAGATTTTAATAATGCCTTGAGGCTGATGTGATCTATTAGTGGATAGAGTAGTTTAGATATGTAAATATTTTTGTATCTAGTAATGACGTAAAACCCTCTTTTGTATAGAAAAAGGTAGTCTTTTGTAAATCCCAATTTTTGGAAAGCAGTAGTGGAATAGTAATGTAATCAGCTTAGGCTCTGTAATGAAACGATGTAGTATTATACTACCAGGAATGAATGAATATAAGTCTTTTTATGGAACAATTGAGCAATGGATGTTGAAGTTATTGTTTAATCTTGAATAATAACTAACTAATAAGAAGGAAATAATAATATGATGTGTTGTTTATTATATTAGTAAAATGCCGCCAAGAAGAGTGCAACGAAACCAAGGTGCTAATGTGAATCAGCAAGAGGGAGGTCCAGTAAACCCCATGCAAGAATTTGTTAATTTAATAATAGCCACATTTAAAAGAACAAGGGCTAATATCCTCGTAAACCCGAGAGTAGCACGAGCTACGACCTTTAAGTATTTTAAGAGAGTTGGTCCCCCGGAGTTCAAAGGAACTACGGACCCTATTGAGGCCCAAACGTGGGTAAAGGAAATTGAGAAGGCATTTGTGATAACAAATGTTGACGAAGCCCAGAAGGTTGCCTTTGCAACCTATATGATTAAGGGTGAGGCCAACTTTTGGTTGGAGGCCAATCAAGCTAGAGCAGATATAGGGAACGTAACGTGGGTGAGGTTCATGGAGATATTCTTTGAGAACTACTTTCCCACAAGCATGCAGGGGAGGATGGAGATGAGGTTACTTGGCTTGAAACAAGGGGACATGATAGTGCCCCAATACGCGACCAAGTTTAATGAATTGGCAAGGTTTGCTCCACACCAAGTGGACACCGAGGTAAGGAAGGTGCGACGGTTCGAGCATGGCTTGAAACCCTGGCACTATAATCGTGTGTCTGTGTTCCAGAGCACTACTTTTGGGACCCTATTAGAGAAGGAGATAATCGCCGAAGGTGGTAGTGAGGCGTTGGGCCAGTACCACAAGGAAAATAATAATAAAGGGAAGATTGACGAGGGAGTAAAGATAGAAGGAGCTAGAGGCAGTGGTTAGAAGAGGAAGGTATTTAGCTCTGGGAATACCGGAGTAAAGCAAGGAGACCCGAAGAGAAGGATGGAGGCCTGTAAGATGTGCGGGAAGACTCACTTATGAGTCTTTCTCAAGGGGAAGGTCGTGTGCTATAAATGTGGTCAGGAGGTGCACATTGCGCCTAACTGTCCCAGTCCTAAGAAGAATCATGGGTGCTTTGTGTGTGGGTTAACTGACCACATGGCAAAGAGTTATCCAAAGAAGGGAATGGATGGGAATCGGGGCACTAATAGTGGGAAGTTAGCTATTGGGAGTCCAGCGCAGCAGGGTAGGCCGATGGGCCATACCTTTAATATGATAGTACAAGATGCAGTTGCATCAAGGGACGTCATCACAATTATTATTCCGATCAACGACATAAATGCTTACGTGCTATTTGATTCGGGTGCTACTTGTTCATTCATAGCTTGTGATTTTACTAGACGATTAGAATTACTTCCCGAAAAGTCGCCTATACCTTTAAACATTAAGGTAACAAACGTAGAGATAATTTTTGTTGAAGATATTCATAGGAGTTGTTGCGTAGACATACGAGGTTGTGAATTATCGATAGATTTAATACCGATAAAGTTATGAGAATTTGATGTAATTCTCGGAATGGATTGGTTAGTAAACCATGGGGAAATTATAGGTTGTCAGAAGAAATGTGTGAATATTAGAACGTTAAGACAACCTCAAGTAGTATTTTATAGGAATAGATCGCTGGGACGTTCGTGTTGTCTAACCATGACACAAACTAGGAAATTATTGAGGAAAGGGTGTGTAGGTTATCTGTGTCATGTTATTGATACCCAGAGAGTGGTAGCAACCATGGAAAAAATACCTATAATGAGTGAATACGCGGATGTATTTCTGATTGAACTATCGGGTATTCCGCCGGATAAGGAGACCGAGTTCATAATATATATTGTGCCAGGAGCGGCACCAGTTTCCAGGGCACCATATCGTATGGCGCCAGTGGAGATGAAGGAGTTGATGGTGCAGTTACAAGAACTGTTGGACAGGAAGTACATTCAACCGAAAGTGTTTACGCCAGCAAGCAACATCTTGTTTTGTCGAAGAAGAAGGACGGATCGTTAATACTTTGTATTGACTACAAGGAGTTGAACAAGTTAATAATAAAGAATAAATACCCATTTCTGAGGATCGATGATATCTTTAATCAGTTGAAAGGGGCTAAGTATTATTCTAAAATAGATTTATGAATGGGGTATCACCAGTTGAAGGTTAAGAAGGAGGATGTGAAAGTAGTATGCACACAAGCCAATCATGTTTGATGATAAAGCATATACTTTGTAACAATCTTATTCATTTATTAATAAAAAGTATTAATTTATTAAAGGCTTTTAATTATCTACATGATGCTATTTTATTATATGTGATAAACCCATAGTTTTAAGCAATGCTTTTAGAATAATGATGATGATCATTCTAATGAGATCTAAATTCTTAGAAAGCTTAAAACTAAAATAGTTCCCAATCATTGGATTACTAAATTAGGGATTAGTGAATCCGGATAGATTGGTACATACGTTGCTTGCACATTGGATGAGGATGATTGATCTCATGATCATTTGTGTGGAGACACTAAAGCAAGTATGTAGGTGCTTATTAGAGAATAAGTTCAATTGAGCGTTGGCTCGCTAAGGAATACCTAATGGAGTTTTATTTGCCTGTCAATAGGAATTCCTGTAGTGATAGTAGTACAAGTGATCCTTGGACTTGAGATCATCATAGTATCTTGTGTATGATGAGTTATACTTTGACTTATTCCTTAAGACCCTTAGGGTATATCAAAGGGTATGATTGGGTATAATAAGTTGTACATGGAGATAATGTATGATCAATAAAGAATCTACCACTTCTAATAAAAGAAGAGAAATGTCCTATGTAATTCAATAAATGACAATCCCGTAGTCCTTGGCCAAGGCATAATGAAATTAGAAAGGAGTTTCTAATTTGCATTATTTGGAGTTGTGCATTTAAGAGTCGAAATACATATAATTAAATAAAATAAGACTTGTGAAATTCCATGTCTTATATTTAATTGGGACATTGAATGGTGGAAGGATTGAATTATGCACGTAACTATTTACTCAAAGGTTCTTTAATGATTAATGTTGAAATCTATATTATCCGGAAAGTCGTTGATCGCTAGGGAGGCTTATCCCTATTGTAGAATAAATATTATTTATTTAAATAAATTAATTGTTTAATTTATTTATTTAAATAAGATTAGAATTGTTCTAATTGATTTATTCACAACCGGGTTTAATATGGAGAACCTAAAGGGTCACACCATAAAAGGAAAAATAATTATTGAAGAAGTTAATGGCATAATCGTAATAATATATATTAAGTATATTTAATTTAATCTATGGTGATAGAATAAATTAAATAGCTTAATATTTATTAAATATAAAATAATAAGAGGAGTCTTATTAATATTATTACAATTATTATTATTATTTTAATTTCTAAAGAGTTTAGAAATTAATTTAATATATATTACTCTCATTTATTCCTAATTGGATTAGGAAGGAAAATTAGTTTAATTAATTATCCCTAATAAGATTAGGGAGCTTAATTAATTAAAAGAATTTAATTAATTAAATAAATCCCAATTCCTTAATTATTAAGGTGGGTTGCCCACATCTATAAATAAGAGGAGTCTTATTATGGGTGGTGGGGGTTGTTGACTTTTACAACATACGACATAATTCCAATTTGTTGGAGAGTACGTTCTTTTCTATAGAGATAGAAAACTAGGGTTGAGCCAATACCCTTCTTCTTGAATCTTTATTTTTCCTTGGTGGATCACCTCTGAGGCCAAACACACGGGTGGCTAACGTTGATCAAAGGAAGGAACCAAACCCGGTGGATTCAAGTTGAGCGAAAAGGATTTGGAGGTGAACTTGTACCTGAGGAAGCTCGATCTTCAAGGGTATGATTTTATTCTTTATCTTTTCGTTTAATTAATAATTATGCATAAAGGGTGATCCGGGTATATGGTTTGTAAAATTTTTTAAACTCTGATTTTTACACGTTTCCGCACTTTTTATGCAATTTGATTGCGTTCTTGAATATTACAAACCTAACAGTGGTATCAGAGCCAAACCTTTATTCGAATTATTAATTGTTTTAATTTGATATTATATTGATATGTGTTTAGAACAATTTTATTGAGCATAATTTAATTGTATAAAAAAAAAAAAAAAAACGCGAATTCGGCCTGATTTTTTTTAATCACGTGTCATACCAAAAATCTCATTTTGCAAGGCAACACAGTAAATCAAAGGAATCAATGACTTCAAGGACTTTACAGGGATCAAGACACTAATTTCGCATTTTTTAAAAAAAAAAAAAAAGGAACTTGCCACATTTTTTTGAAAAAGGAGATTAAGCAGTGAATAAAAAAATTATTACGTGAATATAATATATATATATATATATATATATATATATATATATATATATATATTAGAATGCACGGAAATAATATTATCATACTTGATAATGGTGATTTTTTATTACATATCGGGAGGTCGTGAAACGAGCTTCACAACATCGAAATTAATATATATATTATATAAGTATATTACTGCTTATATATATATATATATATATATATATATATATATATATTATTCTCAATAATTTTATTATTAAAATAAAAGTTTATTTTAATTTTAAAATAAAAGTTTATTTTAATATTAAAATATAAAATTTATTTTAATTTTAAAATTAGAATTTCATCTTAATAATTAGAGTTGGAATTAGATTCCATGCTAACTAATTGGAGTTGAAATTGGATTCTATTTTTCCTTAAATAAAAGAGTTTATTTAGATATGAAATAAGATTTCATATTATTCAAAATAAAGGAGTTTATTTGTGAATAGGAAAGAGAATCCTAATTTCCTTAAATAAAGGAGTTTATTTAGATATGAAATATGATTTCATATTATTCAAAATAAAGAAGTTTATTTGTGAATAGGAAAGAATTCGTGTTTCCTTTAATAATTTTTTTTTTATTACATGGAATTAGATTCCATAATTAATTAAAATAAAGGAGTTTATTTTGATTAAAGATTTTGATTAAAATAAAATAGTTTATTTTATTCAAAATTGGATAAATTAAAATAAAATAGTTTTATTTTGATTTAAATTTGGATTAAAATAAAGGAGTTTATTTTGATTCAAAAATAGATTTTATACTAACTAAATTTGCCCATTAAATGATATCAATATATATATTAAATGTTTATTATTCATAAGATGAATGTTATTTATTGATGCATATGATGATGTGTATGATAATAAATGGGATTGATGATGGACTATTGACCAATGTGATTGGATTTTATTTTAGTTGGATGCATGAATGTATGGGTTTTTTTAATGGGGTCTCATGACTGTCCTCTCTATTTTTTTCTCGAATGTAAATTCTATCTCTCTCCTATGTACTTCCCTCGATCACGATCAAGGTTTCTATTTATTTTAAAATAGTTATGTAATAGGAATAGTTAGAATTAAATTTTGAAAAATTGGAGATCAAGGAGCAAGGAGCTTGAAGACCCGTTTGTAATGGAGCAGGTTTAAATGTAATAGTTATATTTAAATATTATTTCTTGCACCCCTAGGGTTTGACCTTTTGGTTCACTTGGTGGCTCTAGTGAACCAAACTAGAATAAAAGTCTATAATCAATCCGAGTAGAATATAGTATTCTATATGTGCATGCTTATACTATATATATTATATATTATGCAAACATGCTTCGCATGTTCATTAATATGACGCGTATTTTATATATATATGTGCATGTGCGCTAAACAAGATGAGACAAATTAATAACAAACCCCTCAATTTTAATATTAAGTCCTAAGCGTTCAAAGATATTTGGAATATTGAACGTCGCCTTCTAGCATGATAAAATTAATAGAGTATTAAATATTTAATATGAGTTTGTTGTGTCACCACAAGACAAGTATTAAGTATTTAAGATGTTAATTTATCACATTTGATGCTTATAAAGAAAATTGAACAATATTGTTTTGTTGTGTCACCACAAGGATGATATTTTTCTTTTTTGAATATATGGAGTGCTAGGTCGGACTTAACTTGGATAATTTTGATTCGGATGTTCCACCACTTGATCAAAATAATCTAAGAGGCAAAAGAAAAGGAGTTGCATAGTTGATGTAATTGACAAAAGTTGTCTACCTATTTATTTATATATAGTTTGTTGTGTCACCACAAGGTTATATACATTTGAAATGGGATCCTTAATCTCACTAGCAAATCTTTAATTAGATTTTGCCGAACTATATAAGTGAGGGTAATATAGTTTGAAGAAAATAGTGGGGGATACCAATTTAAAACAAGACCTAAATTATTTTGGTAATTAATAAAAGAATATATGTTAAAATGTTGTTAATTACAAATTCATTTACGTAATTTTACAATGTCTAAAATTACTATCATCATGGGCATATTAGATGCTATTTAATCTTAATCAATTAAACGGATTAGTTAAGGAATTTGAGAATAGTTCTCATAGCTGGAAAAGCTATCTTATGTCCTTAATACGCCTATCCTTGCAATGGTTGCGACAATGCCTCTAAGGAAGAGATTGCTACTTTTAGAAAGTGGCAAGATGATGCACAATTGGCTCAATGCATCATGCTCGCATCCGTGAGTAAACGAGCTTCAGCCACGAGATGAAACTATGGATGCTCCTACTATATTCCTGCACATCAAGTAGTTGATGGTGAGGAAAGTAGGACTGATAGATATCAGATATATAAAGAGCTCTTCCGATCTAGAATGGCCAATGGCACTATAGTACAGAAAAAAAGTTCTTAACATAATCAATTTGATTGATCAATTAGGACAACTGATTTTGTCATGGATGGAGAGTTGAGCCAAGATTTGATCTTACACTCACTCCCGGACTCCTTTCACAATTGTTGTGAATTTTTCATATGAACAAGCTAGATATCAACCTTGCTGATTTGCTTAACATGTTGAAAAATGTTGAGGGTCACTTTCCAAACAAGAAAAACCAAGTCTTACTGGTAGGGGCCAAAGGATCTTCTAAAAAGAAGAACGATTCAAAGAAGGTAAATAGAAAGGCATAAACAAAGGATAATCTGAACAAAACGACACGGATAGCAAAGGAGTTTGCTTCCACCGCAATAAGCTGGACACCGGAAAGAAATCATGAGAAGCATCTTGCAGAGGCTAACCAAAGAAGCTTAGTGAAGTTTTGCTTCTAATACGCTTTTTGTTCATGATTGAAATAAATTTTTCTTTAAGTCAAGGTTCTACTTGGGTATTGGATACCGACATTGGTTATCATAAATATAGATTTATGAAGGGACCAAGAAGAAGTAGAAAGTTAAACAAGATAAGTAATCCTATGTGTGGGAAATGAAGCAAAGGTTGCTGCATATTAGCCATAGAAACTTATAGTTTAGCAATGCCTATGGGCAAATCTATTAAGTCAATAAGTTGTTATTGTATTCCAGCCTTGTTAAAAATATTATTTCCATTTTATTATCGGACAATGAAATCTTTGGTATTATAATTAAGAACAATTGTTGTTCTATTTATAATAATAATGTTTTGTATAGAATCGAATATTACTTAATAAATTTTGTATACTTGACTTACATGAAAATAATTTTGCATATTGAACAAATTAGTATAAGAAAAGGAGATGATCATTCAAACAGTTGAATGTATGTATTTGTTGAAATACAAATGTGAATTATTTGAAAGGTTCAAAGAATTCAGAAGTGAAACAAATTGGCAATGTATTAAGATTCTTTGATTAGATCAAGGAATAAATACTTGTGCAATAAGTTTCTAGATCATCTCAAATGGTTTTCTCATAATGGACACATCCCGATACGCAATAATTGATTGATGTATCTGAATGAAAAATCGTACCTTATTGGACATGGTGCGATCCATAATGATTTTACCGACATTCAAGTATCCTTCTAGGGTCATGCCCTAGAAATGGCTGCATATCTACGAAAAGGTAACCTCAAAATCCAGCCCAAAGACTCCATAAAAGTTATGGACAGGGAGGATTCCTAATCTTAAGTATATTAAGATAAGGGGTTGTCCAACTTATGTGAAAAGGTTTCAAAGGATAAGCTTGGGACAAGATTTGACATGTATGATTTGTGGGACATCCTAAAGTAAGTTTAGGTATATGTTCTATAATTCTACTTAGCAAAAGGTGTTTGTTGTAAACACGCCTTCTAAGATAAAGGTGTTTATCATTAAAAGGGGCTAGTGGGAGGATAATAGATCTTGAAGAGTTCAAGAACCACAAAATACTATAAGTCAAATAAGAGGAACTCAGTAGATAGACCTATTATACCACAACCTAATCGTAAATCGAATAGTACCAAGATACACAGGAGGTATGGATTCATCATAGATGATGATGATGAGGTACGCATCGTAGAAGATGATGATCCAGAGTTACATACGATGAGGTAAGAGTTCTAGTGTGTACAAAAGGGACAGTGGGAGCGCCGTGACATTCCTAATATTATATGATGATATACTATGGATGAGGAATTAAATACCAATGCTACAATCAGTAAAGATAAAGTTGTCTAAACATTCCTCCATGAATGATTTGGAAGAGTATCTTAATTGGGGATACAAATCTATATAGATAGATTTAAAAGGATGCTCAACTTAACCCAAAGAACGTATATTCATTTGATGCTAAAGTCGTTTAGCATGGAAAACTCCAAGAGATGTCTCATGTCGATGAGCTATGGAGTGTATCTCTCTTAATAGTCCCCACAGACTCCTGAAAAGAGAGGTCGCATGAGTGACAATCATGTATGCAATGAAATGTATGAGACCCGATGTTGATCACCATATTATGGAGAAGTTCACTATGAGTCGCTGAAAAATATCTTAAAGTGCTTAACCCAAGACTAAGGATGTGATCATATTCATGGTGGGTCTAAATTAAAACTAGAGGGCTTAACAGACTCAAGTTTTTTGATGCACCAAGATGATGAAAAAATCCAATTCAAGGTAAAGGGTTACCTTGAATAGTGGTGCAGTGAATTGGAAAGGTTCCAAAACAGCAAAAAGTTGCTGGTTTAGTGATAAAGACAAAGTATATAGCTATAAATGAAGCTACAAGTTGATTGTTTGGATAAAAGTTCATTACAGAACTAGGAATAGTTCCTAAGTCTCATCTTGGATCTAAACATGTGTTGTGGCACTTTCATTTGATTATTAGAATCATTGAAAGATGAGAAATCACTATAGAGATAGTGGACTCTCAAGAACAACATTACATATCCATTAACTAAAGCTTATCCAACAGCAGGATAATCGTCACTTAGAGAAGAAGAGTATAAGATACCATGACGATTGGCTTTAGTGCAAGTGGGAGATTGAAAGTAGTATGCACACAAGCCAATCATGTTTGATGATAAAGCATATACTTTGTAACAATCTTATTCATTTATTAATAAAAAGTATTAATTTATTAAAGGCTTTTAATTATCTACATGATGCTATTTTTTTATTATATGTGATAAACCCATAGTTTTAAGCAATGCTTTTAGAATAATGATGATGATCATTCTAATGAGATCTAAATTCTTAGAAAGCTTAAAACTAAAATAGTTCCCAATCATTGGATTACTAAATTGGGGATTAGTGAATCCGGATAGATTGGTACATACGTTGCTTGCTCATTGGATGAGGATGATTGATCTCATGATCATTTGTGTGGAGACACTAAAGCAAGTATGTAGGTGCTTATTAGAGAATAAGTTCACTGAACGTGGCTCGCTAAGGAATACCTAATGGAGTTTTATTTGCTGTCAATAAGAATTCCTCAGAGTGATAGTAGTACAAGTAATCCTTGGACTTGAGATCATCACAAGATCTTGTGTATGATGAGTTATACTTTGACTTATTCCTTAAGACCCTTAGGGTATATCAAAGGGTATGCTTGGGTATAATAAGTTGTACATAGAGATAATGTATGATCAATAAATAATCTACCACTTCTAATAAAAGAAGAGAAATGTCCTATGTGATTCGATAAATGACAACCCAGTAGTCCTTGGTCAAGGCAGAATGAAATTAGAAAGGAGTTTCTAATTTGCATTATTTGGAGTTGTGCATTTAAGAGTCGAAATACATATAATTAAATAAAATAAGACTTGACAGTAATTCCATGTCTTATATTTAATTGGGACATTGTATGGTGGAAGGATTGAATTGTACGGTAACTATTTACTCAAAGGTTCTTTAATGATTAATGTTGAAATCTATATTATCTGGAAAGTCGTTGATCGCTAAGGAGGCTTATCCCTATTGTAGAATAAATATTATTTATTTAAATAAATTAATTGTTTAATTTATTTATTTAAATAAGATTAGAATTGTTCTAATTGATTTAATCACAACCGGTTTAATATGGAGAACCTAAAGGGTCACACCATAAAAGGAAAAATAATTATTTAAGAAGTTAATGGCATAATCGTAATAATATGTTAAGTATATTTAATTTAATCTATGGTGATAGAATAAATTAAATAGCTTAATTTATTAAATATAAATTAATAAGAGGAGTCTTATTAATATTATTACAATTATTATTATTATTTTAATTTCTAAAAGAGTTTAGAAATTAATTTAATATATGTACTCTCATTTATTCCTAATTGGATTAGGAAGAAAAATTAGTTTAATTAATTATCCCTAATAAGATTAGGGAGCTTAATTAATTATAAGAATTTAATTAATTAAATAAATCCCAATTCCTTAATTGTTAAGGTGGGTTGCCCACATCTATAAATAAGAGGAGTCTTATTATGGGTGGTGGGGGTTGTTGACTTTTACAACATACGACATAATTCCAATTTGTTGGAGAGTACGTTCTTTTCTATAGAGATAGAAAACTAGGGTTGAGCCAATACCCCTTCTTCTTGAATCTTTATTTTTCCTTGGTGGATCACCTCTAGAGGCCAAACACATGGGTGGCTAACGTTGATCAAAGGAAGGAACCAAACCCGGTGGATTCAAGTTGAACGCGAAAGGATTTGGAGGTGAACTTGTACCTGAGGAAGCTCGATCTTCAAGGGTATGATTTTATTCTTTATCTTTTCGTTTAATTAATAATTATGCATAAAGGGTGATCCGGGTATATGGTTTGTAAATTTTTTTAAACTCTGATTTTACACGCTTCCGTATTATTTTGCAATTTGATTGCTTCTTGAATATTACAAACCTAACAGGATGTACCAAAGACAACATTCAGGACTCGTTATGGTCATTACGAGTTTTTGGTGATGTCGTTTGGATTGACTAATGGACCAGCTGCATTTATGGATATTATGAACAAAGTGTTCAAGCAATGTTTAAACAAGTTCGTCGTGGTGTTTATCGATGATATTCTAGTCTATTCCAAGACGCCAGAAGATCATGCTGAACACCTAAGATTAGTGTTGGAGACACTAAGGAATGAGAAGTTGTATGCGAAGTTCACTAAGTGTGAATTTTGGTTAGAGAAGGTGCAGTTTTTAGGTCATGTCATTGATCAAGAAGGGATTTCAGTAGATCCAGCAAAGGTGGAAGCAATGATGAATTGAGAACAATCGAAAACGCCGACTTAGGTGTAGAGTTTCCTAGGGTTAGCGGGTTACTATCGGAGATTAATCCAGGATTTATTGAAAATAGCTACTCTGTTGACTAATTTAACAAGGAAGATGGTGAAATACGTGTGGACGGTTAAATGCGAGGACAGTTTTCAAGAGCTGAAGAGGAGATTGAGTGAAGCTCCTATTTTGTCATTACTCGATGACACAGAAAATTTTGTACTTTATAGCGATGCTTCGCATAGAGGACTTGGTTCCGTGCTCATACAGCATGACAAGGTCATTGCGTATTCATGTAGGCAGTTGAAGGATTACGAAAAAGTTTACCCTACTCATGATCTAGAACTAGCCGCAGTAGTTTTTGCACTAAATATATGGCGACATTATTTTTATGGGAAAAAATGTGAGATATACACGGACCATAAGAGTCTGAAATATATCTTCACATAGACGGAGTTGAATATGAGGCAGAGGAGATGGCTGGAGTTGATAGAGGATAACAACTATGAAATCCTATATCACACTGGAAAAGCCAATGTAGTTGCCGACGCCTTAAGTAGGAAGGGTCGGGAAAAGTTGTCTATGTTAAAGACTCAAACTAAGTTAATAACAGAGATGGCTAGGATGGAAATAGAATTAAATTTGCCAAGTGAAGTGGGACAGATACTTTTTACGACAGAGATGTAATCTACTATTGTAGAGAGAATCAAGGAGGTGCAACTCAAAATTAATGAGTGTGACCGAGTAAAGGAGCGGTTAACCAATGGAAAAGAGACTAAGTACAGTCGTGTAAACGAGGGATTATTGAGATTTGAAGGATGAATTTGGGTTTCGAATGAGACGGAATTTAAGGAGCAGGTTCTACAAGACGATTTTTGATTTATCCTGAAGCGCAAGCGCCGCCTCTCTTAAAGTAATGCCAAGAAGAATTTGACGATATCTGGCAGCAATTGCCAATAATTAGTCATAGACAGTGAAGTCTGCTACTTCTGCAGACTCTGGACATTCATTATAAATTAGCTCAATGATTATGTTATTGTGTCAAATGTGTAATAACAAGGTTAAAACAAAAACATATAATATGGTTAGTAACTCTAACATGTAAAGTTAGTAAGTTGTGAAAATGATATGTATGACTTAAGAAACTTATTGATCAATGAATAAGTGTTATTAAATGTATACTTTTGATTCTGAAATATGTATGGTAAGGTAAGATTTGTACTAAATTAACAAGTTTAACTAGAAATGGGTGTTATTTTGTAAGTGGATGTTAACATGTCTAATAGATATTGTGATTCCACTAAAATGTCTAGGTGAACATGAGTTTTAATATTATAGCTTACGCTTGAGGCAAGTTTTCTAACTCTACCTTGTTATTATTGAGCAAGTTTCATAGCTATGTTATCTTTAAGTCAAGCAATCTATCCATTCCTAAATTTTACATTGAAGTTAAGCAAGCCTATTGATTTTATCTCGTGTATGATTGTACAAGCTCTTGTAACATAATTCGCTACAATCGAGTGAGATTAACTTTCCTTATTATTATTCGAAAAATATATTGTTCTAATACATTGATTCAAAGGAGATTGTTCTAACTCTTTTGAATATAGCACTTTGCATGTACATCATGTTTACTCAATTGTATATTGTTGATATTCGATCTTTGACTTTAATAACCTTGTTCGATTCTATATTATGGTATTAAACCTTCAAATAGCAAGTAAACTTTTATTAAATTGATTTGATCTATAGTGGAATAGTGTTCTAAAATTCTAGAATAACTGGTAAGCTAATTCTAATCTAAACATACTTTAGTGCAGAAATTCTAAATCCAAACTGAGACGAGCAACCCTAACATAGGGGATTTTGTACGTGTAACATTTAGATGTTTGTGCACAATAAATGGTACAAAGGGCTGATCCCCCTAAGTACGTTAAGAAGGGTCTGTATAGTCTAACGACTGTTAAGGTTGAGGTAATAATACCTAAATACCGGAGACATAGTTCGTGGTCTTAAGACCCTTAAATATTAAACTCGAACTTGTTTTCTATTTTGATTCATAGAACAAGTTCATTATTGTTGTTCAACATTTGTTGCTCATTCTCATGTTGTTATCTTTACTACCTATATTAGTGACCAATTGTTTGCTCACTCTTGCATTTAACATTGCAGCTAAAGTAGAGAAAGTCGATCAGTCATCTACTAACAAAGGAAAGGGCAAAATGTCCAAGTGTTGAAGACTTATGAGAATTTTATTTTAATGAATTATGTTAAAGACTTGCTTTATTTTAAGATATATTCCATAAACTTATGTAATAATTTTAAGGTTAGATTACCTGGGATTATTTTTGAGATGATGTAACCCTTTAATGGGAAAGATTATTGTTAAATTATTTAAATTATGTCTTTATCTTTGATTATGGGTAGTTAGATGTAATGGTTTTGAAAAGTGAACACAAAATCCTATGGGAATGGAGTACCTGGATTTGGGGGTGTCACAGTGAAGTTGATACAGATGCATCTCATAGTTGCTCAAGATAGACAAAAATAGTATGCACACTCGCATCGAGTAAATAGAGAGTTTGAAGTAGGCTCATATGTATTTCTAAAGGTATCTCTTTGGAAAGGAAAGATACGCTTTGGAAAGAAGGGAAAGTTAAGTCCAAGGTTTATAGGACCTTTTGAAGTGTTAAAACGGGTAGGCGAGGTAGCTTACATGATAACATTACCTCCAGACTTAGAATGAATACATAATGTATTTCATGTATCTGTGTTACGTCCTTATAAGAAGGATTATAACAACGTAATAGAGTATGAGCCTATTCATATCTAGAAGGACTTAATGTATGAAGAGATGCCAATTCAAGTCATCGATAGAAAAGAGCAAGTTCTGCGAAACAAAGTTATACCTTGAGTGAAGGTGTTGTGGAAGAACCACGATGCCAAAGAAGCAACGTGGGAACTTGAAGAAAAGATGAGGAAGGATTACCCTCAATTATTTGTTTAATGTAAGACGAGATTCTGGGGACATAATCATTATAAGAGGGGAAGAATGTAACGACCCAGAAATTCGGATTTATTGTAAAATAATTTTATTTAATTAAATAATGAATAAAATTATATTAAATGTTATTATTATGTGTTAGTAAGATGAAGGTTGTTCTATAACCTATATATGTTGGAATGTCGTAGTATATTAACTACTTGATAGAATTAAAGTGTTTGAATTTTCAAGATGAAAATAAAAGTTTTTCGAGAAATTTTCTAAAAAACCCTATTCACTAATTACTGCTCGGGAATTATTTTTGAACTTCCGAGAAATACGTAACGATAGAATATCAAGGGAAGATGGATTATGTAATAATAATTTATGTATGGCAAACGCAGTTTTTCACCTGCTGACTAAATTTGAGAACGTTAGGGAAAGTGAAACGTTAATGAGTAAACGATGATTGTATGATGCGTAAGTATTGTACTAGGTAATGAATACGAGTATGTACGAAAGTTAGTATAATGTGCATGACGAAAGATTATATGAACTAGTATACATAAAGAGTACGAGGATTATACGTTAATGCTTTAATCCTATTGCAAGGGACTTGTAGGATTTGTGTAGGAATGGTTAAAGTCCAATTGGAATTAATGTTATGGCCCAAATGTTTGTTAATGCAAGGCCAATGCATAAGTTAAGTTAATTAAATCTAAGGCCCAAATTAAAAACCAGATCCGTGGATCGATGCAATGGGTAAGAATGACCCATGGGGAATCCCATTTGGGCCCCATAATCTCATGGCATGATCTTGGTGAGCAATTAATGGATAAGATGTGTGATGGCCAAGTTATGAATAGTAAGGAGGTGACTTAAGGATGTGGGATGGCTTTATGACCAAACTACCCTCAACTAGGAAATTCTATAAATAGAAGCTTTGGATTTTCATTATTTGTCTTGATCAAAATTCACCAACAACTTATAACTTATTTAGTAGAGAGAAAATGAAAGAAAAGTAAGTCTTTCATAATTCAAGAAGCAAGAAGAAGAACATAGTTTGATCTTCAAGGGTAAGATCCTAGATCATTAATCTTCCATCTCTTTAATTATAGTTTGATAGAGAAGTGTTGATTAGTGGAGCATGTATGATAAGAAGTAATAAGAATGGTTACTCAATGGACATAAACCTTAATAAGCCATGAACAAGTAATTCATACTTATTTAAGTTATGAATTAAGGAATAACATGTAAGACCTAATCATGTGTATACATTAATGAAATATGTTTAGTTAGGATGTTAGTATGATGGAATGAATCCAGTTGAAATGATGTAACAATCTCAAGTAACGAAGTTATGGCGGAATTAATGAGATTAGACGATAATCGTCCAAATCGTGAAATTCTCAGAATGGAAGTCAAACTTTGACATTGAACTCGAAAACGTTAATTTTCGATGGAGAATATTCCAAGTTTTCATTTTAGAGTTGCGGACTAGAAAATGGTCAAATTCTAACTTAGAATGAAAAAACGAGCTATGAACGTTCACGAGTGTTTATCGTTTTCTTAAAAATGAACAAAAAGGTGAATTCTGTGTTAACAGATTCAAAAATATAAAATTCTTGAAGGAACACATAGAGCATGTGATTTGTGAGCTAATGGCTTTTGAACGAGCTAATTCAGTTTTAAAATGAACAATTTATGAGCCCGGGAAGTTCATCAAACAAAATAATTGTAAAATTTTTCTAAGGCTCAAGGTACGCGTCGCAATGCGACCCAGAGAGTAATGGTCGGCATACAAAAGACGAGGTATTGATTGATGAGGTATCGAATGTTAGCACAAATACCAAGACTGAGGCATCCCACACTAGAAACCCGTGCCACAACACGAGTTGTAGAAGAAAAGCTGGCGTCGCAGCCCTAGCACTAGGTGAAGCATAGAGAAGAAAGATTTTGAATGTAAAGAGAAAGCTAGTTGATTAATGTTGAATTATATCCATACTAAGCCTAAAGTAACATTGTTTAAGATGATATAAACCTTAAGTAATACAACTAAAGGTTGAATATAAGTTACTCAAACGTGAACATAAAAATAATGTAATACGTTAAACCGTAACCAATGATAGACAATCTAAGGAATGATTAGATTGAGAAGAAGGGTAAGATATAGTAGTAAACATACTTGATTATATATGACCTAATGTGGTATGTTATATGATCATGCATTGTAGAATCCTTAACGACTCAAAGGAAAAGTATAATAAAAGTAGCAGACATTAAAGGCAAGTGTTCTAACCCTTGTCTATGTTCATTATGGACACGTTTTATGATTCATGTAACTTACGCATGAATTGATGTATGATGAAGTTGAAGCCAATTCCTTCGGCTAGACTTAAGATGTTTCTTTGGATTTCTTATAATCTATCAAACTGTTGTTAATGTTGTTAAGTTTTGCCAAACTATTTTGGTATAGTTTTCAAACGAAGACTGAGTATGCTAAACAAATGTTTTGTTGTCAAACGGCAGGCACGTGAGGTTACAAAAACTTAAACGTACATACGTTTAAATAAAGTAATGTTGTACAACATAGAGTACTATTGGCTGATCACTTAGATGTGCTCGTATGTAATGTCGAACTTACGGACTTGGTGTCGGGTTGTCCTTTTCAAAGAAAGTATGAAATACTCAAGGTCTTGGACCAGAATTGATGTTTTACTGAATGTTATTCATTGTGAAACGTTTTAAGGAAAGAGAAATGCTATTTTGAATTATCGATAGTACTTCATGACTATTGTTCAGTTATTGAAGATATAAAATTTGTATATTTCAAGCATATTGTTTAAATGGAATTGTAATACTTACTGAGCTAGTTATGCTCACTCTGGCTTGAACCATATGAATGCAGCTTAGATCAAACGGAGGGAAGGATCCGGTAAAGATAAAGGGAAGGCTAAGGCGAACCTATAGATTACCCTTATAATAGTATAGGTGAATGTTGTTATTATTTGATATTATGATAAGAACACATGTAATGGTTATAAAGAACTTGGTGAATGTTAATATTGTTTTGGAATATATAGAAGACATATTCGTTCTTTTGAGGCATTTCAATTGAATGTATGTGTGAACTGTAGCACCGTGTAGCACCATATGTAGGTTTGGAAGATATCTGAATTTGGGGGTGTCACACAATCCAACGGAACTGCGTCTCTATGGTATCCACACGAACGTCCTGCAAATCATCACACGATCTGCAGTAAAAGGAGCAGCGATACTAGCCATCAAAGATCAGAACTTTTGAAACTTTTCTCTCTAGTCTCTCTCTAAGAGAGGCTGGGTTTTTTTAGGTTAATGATCTGATTTCTAAAATGGTTTATATATCATATATATAGTAGTCAAAAGGAATTAATCAAAATCGAATCTAATTAAAATCCATATTTATATATATTATATATTAATTAAGTCTGACTTAATTAATATACATATATACAAATTATCCTATTAATTTAAATTCATAATTTAAATACTATAAATTATATTGACATATTTAAATCCTTATAATTTAAATTAATTTCTCTTTTAATTACGTTTTAAGTGTAAAGTATTATGCATACAAGCCAATCATGTATGATGATAAAGCATATAATCGTAATCAATCTTATTTATTTATTAATAAAAGAATTATTTATTAAAGGCATTTATTATCTACATGGTGTCGCTTTTAATAATATGTGATAAACCCATAGTTTTAAGCAACGCTTTTAGAATAATGATGATGATCATTCTAATGAGATCTAAATTCTTAGAAAGCTTAAAACTAAAATAGTTCCCAATCATCGATTACTAAATCGGGGATTAGTGAATCCTGATAGATCGGGTACATACGCTCATTTCGCTTCATCGATGAGGATGATCGATCTCACGATCATTTGTGTGGAGACACTAAAGCAAGTACGTAGTGCTTATTAGAGAATAAGTTCAATCGAACGCGACTCGCTAAGGAATACCTAATGGAGTTTTACTTACCGTCAATAGAATTCTCAGAGTGATAGTAGTACAAATGATCTCAGACTTGAGATCATCATAAGATCTTATATATAATGAATTACACTTCGACTTATTCCTTAAGACTCTTAGAGTATATCAAAGGGTATGCTTGGGTGTAATAAGTTATATATGAAGATAATGAATGATCAATAAAGAATCTACCACTTCTAGTAAAAAGGAGAAATGTCCTATGTGATTCGATAAACGACAACCCAGTGAATCTTGTTAAGGTGGAATGAAATTAGAAAGTAGTTTCTAATTTGCATTCATTAGAGTTGTTCATTTAGGAATCGAAATACATATAATTAAATAAAATAAGACTCGACAAAGAATTCCATGCCTTATATTTAATCGGGACATCAGATGGTGGAAGGATTGAATTGCAGACGCAAATATTTACTCAAAGGTTCTTTTATGATTAATGTTGAAATCTATATTATCCGGAAAGTCGCTGATCGCTAGGAGGCTTATCCCTATCAGAGAATAAATATTATTTATTTAAATAAATTATTTGTTTAATTTATTTATTTAAATGAGATTAGAATTGTTCTAATTGATTTATTCACAACCTGCTTAATACGGAGAACCTAAAGGGTCACACCATAAAAGGAAAGAATAATTATTTAAGAAGTTAATGGCATAATTGTAATAATATAGTTAAGTATTTAATTTAATCTATGGTGATAGAATAAATTAAATAGCTTTAATATTTATTATTTAATATTTTAGAAATATTAAATATAAATTAATAAGAGGAGTCTTATTAATATTATTATAATTATTATTATTTTAATTTCTAAAAGGTTTAGGAATTAATTTAATATTAGTATTTCATTTATTCCTAATCGATTAGAAAAGAAAATTAGTTAAAGGAGTTTAATTAATTATCCCTAATAGATTAGGGAGCCCATTTAATTAAAAGAGTTTAATTAAATAAATAATACCTTATTTTAATTAAAATAGGTTATATAATATCTTTATAAGAGGAGTCTTATATTAGATATCTAATATACGTAATTCCTAGATTTGGAGAGTACACCCTTTTCTTATTCAGATAGAAAAACTAGGGTTTGAGCCAAATCCCTTTCTTCGAAAAAATTCTTCTTCCTCGTGGATCACCTATAGAGGCCATACACTGGGTGGCTTACATTAATCAAAGGAAGGAATCTACCCTTGAGATTCAAGGAGATCGCGAGAAGTAGGAGGTGAACTCTGCACTGAGGAAGCTCGCTTCTACAAGGGTATGATTTCATAATTTCTTATTCTTCGCTTAATTAATAATATGCATAAAGGATGATCCGTAATCGGTTTGTGAAAAATTTTAAAATCGATTTTATCTCGCTCGCCGCTTATTTTTGTAATTTGATCACACTTGATTTTCACAAAACCTAACAAAGGGTATCACGAGCCAAACTTTATGCTAATAATTATTAATTATTTTGATTCCATATATGTATGGGTATGTATTTTGAATAATTTATCAAGCATAATTTGTTGTATAAAATTATTATTTTAAAAAAAAAAAAAAAAAATTTTTTTTTTTTTTAATTTATTATTAAAAAAATTTTTTTTTTTTTTATTTTTTTTTAAAAATTTTTTTTTTATTAATCAAGTAATATATATTGTATAATATTTATATATATATATATATATATATATAATATTATATATTTAATATATAAAATATCAAAATATATTTTTTAATTTTAAAAAAATATATAGCTTTATATATATATATTATATAAATATTTAATATATTTTTTATCATTTTATTTATATTTTTTATTCACGTAAGGCAGCTTTTTTTTTTTTTGATATATTTTAAAAATATAATATATATATATATATATATATATATATATATATATATATATAATATTTTTTTTATAATAAAGCAAAGTCCTATTTATTAGTAATAAAGTAGGACTTTATATATATATATATATATATATATATATATATATATATATATATATATATTAATTTTAATAATTTTATAATTAAAATAAAAGAGTTTATTTTAATCTTGAAATTGATTTCATGCAACATAAAATTGCCCATTAAATGATACTCATATATATATGGAATGATTTAATTTATCGATACATACGATGATACGTATGATAATAAATGGGATTGATTATGGACAATCACCAATATGATCGATTTATTTTAGTCGATGTTCGAATGAATGGGTTTTATTAAATGGGGTCTCACAGACTGCCTTTTTCTCGGTTTTCTTCTTGATGTAAATTCTATCTCTCTCCTATGTATTTCCTCGATCACGATCAAGGTTTCTATTTAAATTAAATAGTTTAATGTAAATAGATTAGTTAGAATTTTTTTTAAGAACCGAAGATCAAGATCAAGGAGCGCTTAAAGACCCGCTTGTAATGGAGCCCGTGTTTAAATGTAATAGTTATATTTAAATGTTTATTCTTTCAGACCCTAGGGAGTTCAATTTTTGGTTCACTTGGTGGCTCTAGTGAACCAAACTAGAATAAAAGTCCATAATCAATCCGTAGTAGAATATAGATTCTATATGTGCATGCTAAGATATATATATATATATATATGCAAACATGCTTCGCATGTTTAATAATACGACGCGATTTTTTATATATATTTATTGCTACTAAAACAAGATGAGACAAATAATAACAAATCCTCAAAGTTTTTATTTATTAAGTCTTAAGCGCTCAAAGATATTTAGAATATCGAACGTCGCTTTCTAGCATGATAAAAATTAATAGAGTATTAAATATTTAATATGAGTTTGTTGTGTCACCACAAGGCAAGTATTAAGTATTTAAGATGTTAATTTATCATCATTTTTGATGCTTATAAAGAAAATTGAACAATATTGTTTTGTCAGGTCACCACAAGGGCGGCGATATTTTTCTTTTTCAATATACGGAAGTGCTAGTTGACTTAACTTAGATAATTTTGATTCTGATGTGCCACCACTGATCAAAATAATCCAAGAGGCAAAACATAAGGAGTTACATGTCGATGTAATCGACAAGGAGTTGTTCTACCTATTTATTTATATATAGTTTGTCAGGTCACCACAAGGCTATATATATTTGAAATGGGATCCTTATTCTCACTAAAAAAAAACTTTAATTAGATTTTGCCGAACTATATAAATGAGGGTAATATAGTTTGAAGAAAATAGTGGGAGATACCAATATAAAATAAGACCTAATTTATTTTGGTAATTAATAAATGAATGTTTGCTAAAATATCGTTTTTTTACATGCAGAATTTTGAAAATGTCACATTCACTAATTTCATCATCGCTAAGCATACTTGATGCTAAACAAACCGACCGACCGAACTACACCTGACCGTTAGGAATCTGAGAATTGTTCTCACCGCCGAAAAGATTTCTTATGTCCTAAATTCGCCTGCACTCGCAAAAAAAGTTGCAGAGAGATTTCCGAGGAAGAGATCGCTACTTTTAAATAAAGGGCAAGATGATGCATCCGCGGCTCAACGCATCATGCTCGCATCCACGAGTAACGAAGCTTCAAATACCACAAGATGAAAATGATGGATGCTCCTACTATGCTACTACACCTTCGAGAGTCAGATGGTGAGCAAAGTAGACCGCTAGATATGAAATATCTAAGAGCTCTTCCGATCTCTGACGACCGAGGGCACTACCGCTGAGACTCATGTCCCAAAGATGATCAACTGATCAACGCCTCGACAAATTGGGTCACATGGCGGATGGGGAGTCGAGTCAAGATTTAGTCTTGCAAATACCCCCTGCACACCTTCTCACAATTTGTTGTGAATTTTCACATGAATAAGTCGATGTCACCGCTCAATTACTTAACATGTTGAAAATCGTCAAGGTCACTTCCCATCCAAGAAGAACCATGTCTTATCGGTGGATGATTCTTCCAAGAAAAGGAAGAGGCCCAAGGTATCTTCCTCAAAGGAAGAAATCCAAGAAGGCTAAGGAAAGGCGAAAAGTGAAGGATCAAAGAAACCGATCCAAATTAGCAAAGGAATTTGCTTCCATTGCAATAAGCCGTCATCGAAGAGGAACCGCAAGGATTATCTCGCAGTATCAAAAGCGTAAGAAGTTTGAGAAGCTTCAATCCTAATCAAGGTTTGTTTATGATTGAAATTAATTTTTCCGAAAGTCAATCTTCTACTGGGTATCGGATACCGGATGTGGTTCTCACATATGTAATAATATGCGCAGGACCGGTCAAGTAGAAAAGTCGAAAGAAGGATGAGGTCGCCCCACGAGCGGGGAAATGGAGCAAAGGTCACGACATTAATGTAGGGGACTTATTGTTTAAAGACCGCCACTGCAAGTTCATTAATTTAAATAATTGTTATTTTGTTCCAAATATCATTAAACATTATTTCTATCTCTCGTATTGATATGGATGGTTTTAATATTATAATAAAAAGAACAATGCTTGTTCCATTTATAATGATAATGTTTTATATGGTGTCGGTAATTTATAAATGGACTTTATATACTGACTTGCATGAAAATATATTTCAAATCGAACAAACTAATAAAAGGAAAAGAGATGATGTTAATTATACCTTCATGTGGCAATCGTAGACTTCTTACCATATTAATGAAACAAGATTATCCAAGTCAGATAAAGACGGGCTCCTGAGCTATCTCGATTATGAATCATATCCAACCCGTGAATCTTGTCTCATGGGTAATGACTAAATCTCCTTTTAGTGGAAAAGGAGAAAGAGTTACAGAAGTTGTTAGGGCTTGGTACACACGTATGTATGTGGACCCACGACAACGACGAATCATTTAGGAGGGTATTCTTTTTTTTATTACATTCACCGACGACCACTCAAGATTTG
Organism: Panax quinquefolius; assembly: GCA_020205615.1. Lineage (NCBI taxonomy): Eukaryota > Viridiplantae > Streptophyta > Magnoliopsida > Apiales > Araliaceae > Panax > Panax quinquefolius. The sequence continues at coordinate 1,802,610 of JAINUW010000529.1, read as the reverse complement.
GATATGTATTATTTAATGAAATACAAATCAATCATTTGAAAAGTTCAAAGAGTTCGTAAGTGAAGTTGAGAAGCAAACCGGTAAGAGTATTAAGATTCTTCGATCCGATCGAGGAGAGAATACTTAAGTGGTGAGTTTCAATTGTCTCAAAGAAAATGGTATAATCTCACAATGGACTCCACCAGGACGCCACAAATGAATGGTGTATCTCGAAAGGAGAAATCGAACATCATTGGACATGGTTCGATCTATGATGAGCTTTACCGACCTTCCAGCTTCTTCTTTCGGGGATATGCCTAGAATCTACCGTGATACCTACTTAACAAGGTACCTACAAAATCCGGCCCCAAGACCCCATATGAAGCATGGATGGAGGAGGAAACCAAATCTTAAGCATGTTAAGACTTGGGGTTGTCCAAATTTTATGTCAAAAAGTTTGAAAACGATAAGTCGCAGACTAGATCCGATAAAATGTAGATTTGTGGATACCCTAAAGAAACATCGGGGTATTATTTCTATCATCCAACCGATCAAAAGGTGTTTGTTATAAACATGCCGCTTTCTCGAAAAGGAGTTTATCCTCAAGGGTCAAAGGAGTAAGATATATCTTCAAGAAGTTCAAGAACCACAAAATACTACAGATCAAAGTGAGGTACCTAACCAAGTAGAGATTCCTTCAGACTCACACCCTATTCAGAACTGAAGAGTACCAAAGATACCAGACAGTATGGACTTGTCATAGAAGATGACAATGAGGTACGATCATAGATGATGATGATCCATCAAATTACTTAACAAAGCATGAGTAGTAAAGACTCGTAGAAGTGGCAAGAAGCCATGAACCGAGATGGACTCCATGTATGAGAACCAAGTATGGACTTTGTCTCTCACCACCAAGGCATTAAGCCTATTGGGTAAAATGGGTCTTTAAAAGAAAGACCGAGCAGACGGCAAGGTAGAGACCTATAAGGCCCGATCGGTCAGCAAAAAGGTTTCAAACAAAGACAAGGAGTCGACTATGACGAAACCTTCTCACCAAGAGTAATGCTCAAGTCCATTCGGATTTTGCTTATGATCAGTAGCCTTACCACGACTACGTAAATCGCGTATGGACGTGAAAACGCCTTCCTCAATGGGAAACTTGAGGAGGATGTGTATATGACATTAACCGTAGGGATTTGTTTCAAAGGTTGGAACAAATCAAGTCTCAGAAGCTACAACGATCCATTTATGGATTAAAGCAAGCTTCTCAGTAGGGAACATCCGCTTTGATGAGACAATCAAAAGTTTGATTTTATCAAAATGAGGATGAACCATGTGTGTACAAGAAGGTTAGTGGGAGCGCTTTTCATTCCTCAGATTATATGTCGATGATATATTACCGATAGGGAATGATATTCCTATGCCGCAAAACAATTAAAATCAAGTTATCTAAACACTTCTCCACGAAGGACTCGGGAAGCATCCTATATTTTGGGGGATAAAGATCTATAGAGATAGATCTAATAGGATGCTTGGCTTATCCCAAGGAACGACATCGACACGATGCTAAAAAGGTTTAGCATGGAAGATTCCAAAAGAGGTCTCACGCCGATGAGCCATGGAATACATCTCTCCAAGAAACAAGCCCCAAAGACACTGAGAGAGAAACCGATGAGTAAGATTCCTTATGCTTCAAAGAATAGATCTATCATGTACTTGAGATGATATGTACTAGACCGTATGTCGCCACGCACTTAGTGTAACAAGCAGATATCACCGAATCCAGAGAAAGAACACCGAAGGCAAAGGAAAAATATCCTAAAGTACTTAAGAAGAACTAAGGATGTATTTCTTTGTTTACTTGGGTCCGAATTAAAACCAGAGGGCTTCACAGACTCAAGTTTTCAAACGCACTAAGATGACAAGAACTGCTTTGGGTATGTGTTTACCTTAAACTATGGCGCAGTTGAGTCGAAAAGTTCCAAGCAAAGAAAAACAAATTGTCGATTCAAAGGATGAGGCAGTAGTACATAGTCGCAAGTGAAGTCGCAAAGAAGTCGTTGATGAAGAAGTTCATTACCAAACTTGGTGTGGTTCCTAGCATTAAAGGACCAAAGGTTTTTTTATTCTCGCGACAACACCGAGTCATGCAAGCAGCTAAGGAACCCAGTGTCTCATCGTAAATCCAAACACGTGTCATGCATGATTTCATTTGATCGTAGAGATCATCGAAAGAGGAGACGCCACCCCGAGCGCGTGGACTCTCAAGACAATATTGCAGATCCATTTACTAAAGCGCTAACACAACAAAGAAGCTTGATCGCCACTTAGAGAAGATGGGTACGAGATACCACTACGATCGGGTTTTAGTGCAAGTGGGGAGATTGAAAGTATTATGCATACAAGCCAATCACGTATGATGATAAAGCATATACTCGTAATCAATCTTATTTATTTATTAATAAAAGAATTATTTATTAAAGGCATTTATTATCTACATGGTGTCGCTTTTAATAATATGTGATAAACCCATAGTTTTAAGCAACGCTTTTAGAATAATGATGATGATCATTCTAATGAGATCTAAATTCTGTAAAAGCTTAAAACTAAAATAGTTCCCAATCATCGATTACTAAATCGGGGATTAGTGAATCCTGATAGATCGGGTACATACGCTGCTGCTTTCATCGATGAGGATGATCGATCTCACGATCATTTGTGTGGAGACACTAAAGCAAGTACGTAGGTGCTTATTAGAGAATAAGTTCACCGAACGCGACTCGCTAAGGAATACCTAATGGAGTTTTACTTACCGCCAATAGAATTCCAGAGAGTGATAGTAAGACAAATGATCTCTTAGACTTGAGATCATCATAAGATCTTATATATAATGAATTACACTTCGACTTATTCCTTAAGACTCTTAGAGTATATCAAAGGGTACGCTTGGGTGTAATAAGTTATATACGAAGATAATGAATGATCAATAAAGAATCTACCACTTCTAGTAAAAAGGAGAATGTCCTATGTGATTCGATAAACGACAACCCAGTGAATCTTGGTTAAGGTGGAAATGAAATTAGAAAGTAGTTTCTAATTTGCATTCATTAGAGTTGTTCATTTAGGAATCGAAATACATATAATTAAATAAAATAAGACTCGACAAAGAATTCCATGCCTTATATTTAATCGGGACATCAGATGGTGGAAGGATCAATCAGATTTGCAGAATTATTTACTCAAAGGTTCTTTTATGATTAATGTTGAAATCTATATTATCCGGAAAGTCGCTGATCGCTAGGGAGGCTTATCCCTATCAGAGAGAATAAATATTATTTATTTAAATAAATTATTTGTTTAATTTATTTATTTAAATGAGATTAGAATTGTTCTAATTGATTTATTCACAACCTGCTTAATACGGAGAACCTAAAGGGTCACACCATAAAAGGAAGAATAATTATTTAAGTTAATAATGGCAATTGTAATAATAATATAAGTATATATTTAATTTAATCTATGGTGATAGAATAAATTAAATAGCTTAATATTTATTATTTAATATTTTAGAAATATTAAATATAAATTAATAAGAGGAGTCTTATTAATATTATTATAATTATTATTATTTTAATTTCTAAAAGGTTTAGGAATTAATTTAATATTAGTACTTCATTTATTCCTAATCGATTAGAAAAGAAAATTAGTTAAAGGAGTTTAATTAATTATCCCTAATAGATTAGGGGAGCCCATTTAATTAAAAGAGTTTAATTAAATAAATAATACCTTATTTTAATTAAAATAGGTTATATAATATCTTTATAAGAGGAGTCTTATATTAGATATCTAATATACGTAATTCCTAGATTTGAGAGAGACACCCCCCTTTCTTATTCGATAGAAAACTAGGGTTCGAGCCAAATCCCTTCTTCTTGAAAAATTCCTCTTCCTCGTGGATCACCTATAGAGGCCATACACTGGGTGTGGCTTACATTATCAAAGGAAGGAATCTATCTACCCGAGATTCAAGAGATCGCGAGAAGTAGGAGAGGAGAACTCGCACTTCATGAGCCTTTTGCTTTCTACTTTCTAGGGGGTATGATTTCATTTCTTAATTTCTTATTCTTCGCTTAATTAATAATATGCATAAAGGATGATCCGTAATCGTTTCAGGTGAAAATTTTAAAATCGATTTTATCTCGCTCGCTACTTTTTTGCAATTTGATTGCTACTTTTTTTCACAAAACCTATGGAAAGAATGAGATTCTAACTTCATTTCATACTTCATCTAAATATTACCATCATGCAAAGTTATACATTTATCATGGAAAATTAGCCAAGAGCACAAGAGTAGACATAACCATTTTTCAATGAATTATGACATGCTTATATAACCTCCACATGCGATAGAAATCATGTAATCGACAATATTACCAAAATCATTATATTTCTATGTGAAATTGCAGCAATAACGAATTAAAGCACATGCTCTTATATTACTACACACGGTGAAACAATATATTTCTATCTGATTCACGATATATAAAGCTAAACATTTCAGCCTCATAAACGCATGCTATCATGATTATAATCATACTCATATGTCATTTTTCAATTCCATAAAAGTACATATGGTGAATGGTGATCAAACATTCATACAATACGCTCAATCATAATATAAAATCCAAAGATAAACATACAATCAAACAATTAGGCAAATAATTATATACTATATATCAAAATCCGTTAGAATCCCATAATGGAGTTTAGTTCATTTCTGACCTAAAAACCATTATGGGATTACAGTAACACATGGAAAGTTGTGACACCCCCAAATCTGGTACTTCCATTTCCATAGGATTTGGTGTTCACTATACAAACATCATCTATCTATCTACCCATAAATAAATGCAAACCATGCAATAGATAGAATAAATAATAAACCTCCACTTATTGGGTTACATCAACTACATAATAAATAAATCCTAGGTTACTCTAACCTTAAAACATCTGTGCGGAAAACATAAACAAATAAGTCTTAAATAATATCAATTCTAATCATCATTACATAACCACAATAATAAAACAGTCTTCATTAATTGCTAATCTTGCCCTTGCCCTTACTAGTGGAAGGTTCGTCTGATCTTTCGTTCTTAACTACAATATTATTATTACGCAAGAGTGAGCACGATTGCCCACAAGTATAACAATATAACAAATAACTACTAATAACATACGAATGAATTAACAACTTCTGATATAAAAGCTCAACTTTTGAATCAAGAATGAATAACAAGAATCAAAAGAACTTCTGAGGGTCATAAGACCTTGAACTATGTCCTATGTTGTACAGTTTTTATACTTGAAACCTTTAACAGTCATAAGACTATGGACTCTTCTTCTCGTACTTAGGGGATCACCCTTAGTACCATCATCGTGCACAATATCTTAACGCTTAACACATAAGTAATCCCTTTACGTGGTTGTTCATCTCGGGTTGACATTCGATGTCCGTACGAAAGGAAGTTTGGTTTGGATAATTCATCAAGGGTTCTGAAATTTAGAACGCTCATCAACTATGGACTAGTCGAATCAATAAGGGTTCGCTAGTCTAATAAGATTTAACAAGAACTGATAATTTAACATGGATAAAATCTCAAAAGTATACAATAGAATAATTATTGTATAACAACATCATGCCTGAAGGATTAATAAGCTTTAATATACGAAACAGACTTAATCAATAATAATGATAGTTTGCTCAATGATAACAAGTAGGGTTGGGAAACTTGCCTCGTGTGTAGATTACACGTTAATAAAACTCGTTTTTTGATTAAAATCCTACATATCATTCATGTTCACAATACCAATCAATTATAACGTAATAAACATCACAAGTTTATTCTTTGTCTAACTCTAGTTCATGACTATACTTAGTCAATTACTACACTTATTGTAAAAAATTAAGACTTCACAAACAATAAAGGTAACTATGTACTTGATAATTCAATTCACAAGTAATTATGTTATGGACATGTTAAGAATTTATTCTAACACCTCATTATATGTCTAACATATTTTTATAATCATTAGACTAAGTTGCTATCACATTTCTATACTTGAATACTAAAAAAAACATTTTCTGGACATTCTGCTAAGTGGCATTGCGGTGCCACTTTTGTACTGGGTCTTGGCAATGTGCTTTAGTATTGGTATGAGCGATGCGGTGAAATGAACTAGGAGTTGGCGCAATGCGCAAGACTCGATTCGATTCTGTAATTCATGAAAAATTGTAGAACATGGCTAAAAATTTCCAATCAACTTATTTTTACACGAATTTAGACATACCCACATGTTAGAATTCATATATAATCATTAACTAACATTTATAGAGTGATTTTCACCCATTAAAACACATAATCACATAAATAAAGCATGCAAATTGTACTGTTCTTGATGTTCTTGAAGTTTTGATCATAAATACTAAAATTCAATGCCATAGATTCGATATAAGACCAAATCCAACCATTCAAATTTTGTTTTGTTCATTTTATCATGCATCATCATATAAGTGTGTGAATTTTGTAAAACAACTTATGTTTGACATATTAAAAATACGTATAAGGCCATATGGCCATATTACATACTCGAAAATCTTTTACTGTATAATTTCATGAAACTGAAGATATAGAAACCCATATAATATATATTAAAACATGCTATGATGTTATATTAACACATAATTACATAATTCTTACTCTTTACAATTAACAGAGACCTTACAGAGTTTTGAAAGCTATTTTTTTCAAAACTTAAATAACGTAAAATATGAGAATTGGGTTGGGAAAAAATTACCCAAAGCGTATAATATAACTTTTGCAGAAGGTGAAATTCTTCTCAATTGTTCTTCAATCAGACACTCACAATCTCCTTAAAAGTTTTCTAAATTCTCAAACTCTCTCTTTTCCCTCTTTGTTTAATGCCAGACTTAGCCAAAAAATGAAAAGGAAAGAAAGGAAAGACGTAAAATATAGGAATTGAACTGACGCGTTGGTGGTCAGTTACCCAGTCATGGGTTAACTGCCCCCAACTCCCTTTAGTGCCCTGTTTGGCTAGCTAGAATAGGTTTTCAAACCCATTTAATTTAATAAAGCCTTATCATATAGTTTAAATAATGTCACATCCATTATAAAATAAATCAATATCTTATTTAATTTATTTTAAATAAAATATAAAAATTTCTCATTAATTCATATAGTCACATAATCAAATTTCTCATTTAACAATAATATCAAATTATTAAATCTCTAATTAATAATTAAATTAATTAAAAATAACATTAAGCTTATTAAATATTTCTTTTAATACAATAAGCTCACATAATCACATACTTCGAATAATAAAAATTCTCCACATTAATTTAATAATTATAACACATATAATTAAATTAATCTACCACAACTTCATCAATTAATCATTTAATCTAATAATTAATTCATCGAAAAATATTTATTTAATCCAATAAGTATTAAAAATTAAATTACAAAATTTCGGTTGTCACATCTTTCCCCTCTTAAAAGGATTCTGTCCTCAGAATCACAACTCAACAATTCGTCTCGTTATATTCTCCCCCCTTATAATAATCTAAGTAAATAAATGAGGATAATTCTTCATCATATTCTCTTCGAGTTCCCACGTCAAAAGGTTCTTTACGGTCGACAATTTGAATGAGAATTTCTTCGTAAGATAAGTCTTTGACGAAATGTAGGGGTTTATATTCAATCACGTGCTTGTAATCAGGTTTGTAGGGTCGTAGGACTGAGACATGGAAAACATTGTGGACATTCTCTAGAGCTGGAGGTTGGCTACCACATAAGCAACTTCTCTGACCCTTCATAGAACTTCAAAGGGTCCAATGAATCTTGGGCTTAATTTCCTTTTCTTTCCAAATCTAATCTTTCCCTTCCAGGGAGAGACCTTTAAAAACACATAACTACCCAGCTCGAACTCAACATTTTTACGGTGTGGATCGGCATATTTCTTCTGTCTATCTTGAGCTGTTGTCAGTCTCGCTCGAATCACTTTGACTATTTCTACTATTTGTTGTACCAATTCCTAGCTTTGTAATTGTCTTTCGCCCACTTCATCCCAATATAGCGGAGTTATGCACTTTCTACAGTATAGCGCTTCATAAGGTGGAATGCCAATACTAGCGTGGTAACTGTTGTTGTAGCCGAACTCTACGAGCGGTAGATGATCATCCCAATTTCCTTTAAAATCCATTACACAAGCTCTTAACATATCTTCCAATGTCTGAATTGTTATTTCACTTTGTCCATCTGTCTGAGGGTGATATGCTGTGCTCATTCGCAACTGTGTACCCATGCATTCCTGTAGACGTTTCTAAAAATTTGACGTAAAACGCGGAACTCTATCAGAAACAATTGACACATGAACTCCATGCCTTGAAATAATCTCTTTAACATATAACCTTGCCAACTAATCTAAGTTGAATCTGATTTTGATCGGAAGGAAGTGTGCAGATTTCGTCAATCGGTTAACAATAACCCATACTGCGTCGTAGCCTTTCTGAGTTGTCGGTAGGCCAACCACGAAATCCATTGTAATATGTTCCCATTTCCGTTCTGGGATATCTAAAGTTGTAGTAACCCACTTGGCCTCTGATGTTCTGCGTTAACTTTCTGACATGTCAGGCATTTGGCAACACATTAAGAAACTTCTCGTTTCAAATTTGGCCACCAAAAATATTGTCGAAGATATTGGTACATATTGGTTCTACTAGAGTGAATCGAATTTCTTGAGTTGTGAGCCTCGCTTAAAATTTCTTCTTTAATCTCTGGTACTGACGGTACCCAAATTCTGCTCTGAAATCTTAGTAGTCCCTCACTGTCTATTTTGAATCTCAGTTCAGTCCCTTTAGATATCTTCTTCTTCACTTTCTCACATTCTTCGTCCTGATGTTGAGCCTCCTTAATTTTATCCAGTAAAGTTGTACCAGCTTGCATCTGGAACAGCTTCTCGTCGATCTCCATAGGATACTTCACTTCCAATTCCAGCTTTTCTATTACTAAAATTAGCTCCTCCTGAGCGGTCAACATCATCAATTTCTCCCGACCTTTTCTACTTAGTATGTCTACCACCACATTTGCCTTACCCCGGATGGTATAGAATCTCACAATCATAGTCCTTAATTAATTCCAACCACCTTCTTTGACGATGTTTAAGTCTTTCTGTGTAAAAATATATTTCAGACTCTTGTGATCTGTATATATTTCACACTTCTCCCCGTAAAGATAGTGCCTCCAGATTTTCAAAGCAAAAACCACTGCAGCTAACTCCAAGTCATGGGTCGGATACCCCTTCTCATAATCTTTTTCATTGTCGTGGCGACAATGAATGACTACGCCATTTTGCATAAGCACACAGCCAAGTCCTTTATGCGATGCATCACTATAAATCACAAAATTTCCTGTGTCATCTAGAAGAGATAACACAGGTGCTGTACTCAACCTCTTCTTTAATTCTTGAAAGATTTCCTCACACTTCTCCGTCCAAACAAATTTAACTGATTTTCTAGTCCAATTCGTCAACGGAGTTGTGATCTTGGAAAAATCTTGAATAAATCTTCTGTAATATCTTGCCAATCAAAGAAAACTTCTTACTTTCGATGGGGTCTTCGGCTGATCCCAGTTAATTACAGCTTTGACTTTGGAGGGATACACCGAAATTCCGTCCCTATCAATCACATGTCCTAGAAATTGTACTCTTTCAATCCAAAATTCATATTTCGAAAACTTAGCATACAACCTCTCTCTTCTCAATACCTCTAATGTCATCTTCAAATGCTCTTCATGTTCTTCCTTGGTTTTCGAATATACCAAAATGTCATCTATGAATACCACTATGAGTTTTTCCAAAAACGGTTTGAACACTCCATTCATTAAGCCCATAAATGCTGCAGGAGCATTTGTCAGACCAAATGACATTACCAAAAATTCATAGTGATCGTATCGTGTTCTAAATGCTGTCTTCGGCACATCCTCTGGTCTCACCTTCAGTTGATGATAACCACTCCTCAAATCTATCTTTGAAAAGTATCTTGCTCTCTTCAACTGATCGAACAAGTCATCGATTCGTGGTAATGGATATCTATTCTTAATCGTGACCTTATTCAGTTCTCTGTAGTCTATGTAGAGTTGCATTGTTCCATCCTTCTTCTTCACAAATAAAACATGCGCTCCCCACGGTGATACGCTTGGTTGGATATACTTCTTGTCCAGTAATTCTTGTAGTTAGACCATCAATTCTTTCATCTCTACCATTGCCATTTGGTACAGTGCCTTCGATATTGAAGCCGTTCCTGGAGCCAAATCGATTACAAACTCAACTGCTCTATCTGGAGGAAGTCCAGGCAAATCATCCGGAAATACGTCTGTGAAATCTCTCACTACTGGTATCTCATCTATTTTTGGATTCTCTTTATGACTATCGACTATGTAAGCTAGATATCCTACACAGCCTTGCCTTAACAATCTCCTGGCCTACATCATCATAAGACAACTCGCTTGTCTAGGTGACTTGCTACCATAAAACACAACCTTTAACGGAGTTATAAGATTAATACGCTTCTTCTGGAAGTCAATTACTGCCCCATAATTGGATAGCCAATCCATACCCAAAATAACGTCAAATTCTCCGAGTCGAATATGGATAAGATCTACATTCATGATATTACCCTTAAAATCTACTCTATAGTTCTTGTGCACATACTTAACAGGGATTATTTCTCTATTCATAATTTCTACGTTCATGGGGTATTCTAACTCGTCCTTAAACAATTCTTAGTTCTTAGCAGAGTCATCGGATATAAATGAGCAAGTAGCACCCGAATCAAATAATATATAAGCATTAATTTTATTGATCTGAATGATACCTGACACCACATCGCAAGACTGCACTGCGTCCTATACTGTCATGTTGAATGTTCTGGCTGTCGATCGATTGGTTGCGGTTGGTCCTGCAATGGTCAGAGTGCTTCCACCAGTATTTCCTCTGTTTCCTCCTGAACTCGTCCCTCCCGATCCCTTCTTAGGATAATCTCTTGCAAGATGGTCCTATGAGCCACATGTGAAGCAGGCACCCTTCTTTGGGTTCGAACAGTTTGGTCCTATGTGGCCTTCCTGACCACAATTGAAGCACACTCGCTTCCCTTTCATGCAAAATCCCAGATGAGTTTTTTCACAGGTTGGACACGCTTCTATCTTCTTCTTCTGCCCTCCCTGTTGACTTCCAGACGACGAATTTTCAGACCACTTCCTCTTCTGACTGTGATTACCCCCAGTACTACTCCCACCAGTTTTGTTGTTACCTTCATTCTCACTTTTCTTCTTTTTCTGATCCTGATTGTACTTAGTTACCGTATCACTTCCACCTTTAGCAAGTAAGGCCTTCTCTAACACTCCCGCAAAAGTGTTCAATTGGAACATTAACACTTTGCTATACAACCAGGGCTTCAGTCCCTGTTCAAATCATCTTGCCTTCCTCTCGTCGGTGTGCACTTGGTATGTGGCGAACCTAGCCAACTCGTTAAACTTTGCCGCGTAATCAGCTACTGACATATTCCATTGTTTCAACTCTAGAAACTGAACTTCCATCTGATTTTGTGAACTTTCCGGAAAGTACATCTCGAAGAACATTTCTTTGAATCTTTCCCAGGATATTACACCCTCACCTCCTCTGACTTTGTTTGCCTGCCACCAATAACTGTCTTCGGACTTCAGCATAAACGTTGCATACGCGGTTTTCTGATCCTCTCTTACTCAAGCAACGTCGAACACCTTCTCCATCTCCATCACCCAAGTCTGAGCTTTGATTGGGTTTATGGAATCCTTAAATTCTGGCGGCCCACCGCCTTGAAGTCCTTAAACGAAGTGTTTGGTGGAGCTTGTGGTTGATTGTTAATTTTCCCAGCCAAAAGGTTCACCAACTGCTGAACAGGGTTAGCATTGGCGTCAGTGTTGTTCATTGGTTCTTCTTGTGCTTGCTTACGGTTTTGTCTTCTTATAGGCGACATATTTCTGTTAAAAATATACGCCTATTAGGTCTTTTTTTAATCGCGTAAACATTTAAGACTTAACTAAAACATTTAATCATAACTCACTTAACCATCAATTCAAATAAACTCTGACATTCTCATTTAATTCAAAAGTTTTAACATCAATAGATAGCATCACTGCTATTTACATCCACTATCCTGAGAATAAGAGGCTACATGATTTAAAACATCAAAATATTCCTTTGTTTATAAACACATCAGAATTTACATCATTAACTACCAAATAGTTTTCACATTATTAAACTAATACTATCACTGTCTGTTAAGGCGTTGGATAGCCTTGCTACGTTCCTCTTCCATGATACGAGACATCGTTCTGCGATCTAGCATATATAATGGTAGATCCTCAAACTGGATTGGATACTTCCTAATTCGATCTTGGACCGCATCCATTGCATTTTGTAGTGTAGAGTACGTCTCCTCAAGTTTAGCCTTCTTCACACGGCGATCATCTTCTGCAAGATCAGCACGACGTGACTCTCTTACCCAGCCTTCCTCTGCTATGGCAAGCCTTTCTGAGCTCTCTTTCAGATCCTTCTTCAACTTTTCTATTTTTACGGACTTATCCTCGGGTTGACCCTTCTCGTGAACCATATCCCACTCCACGTTTCCTAAACATGTGTGAAGAGTAACACTCTCCCTATCCCTCTGCTCAATAGTAATTTGCTGACTAACCGTCCGCTCAGTCAGATCCCGGACTGTATCCTGCAACTCTATGTAACGATCATAAAGTTCATCATACATCTCAGCATCAATGGAGTTCGGTGGGAACTCCTCTTCTTCCTCTTCTTCCTCAGGATCCTCCTCTGGATTAGTCTCAAGCTCATGCTCTTGACGAACAACAGTGATCAATGGAGATGGCTCTCTCTTTACCAGTTGTTCCCTGATGACATGAATGTCTCGGGGCTCCTCCTCCTCAGAGGTACTCTCGGGTTCCTCCTCCCATTTCAACTAGCTCCTCCAACATCCGACATCCCCGACAACAAAATTTTAAGTTTTAGTTACTAATCCGTGCTAGCGAACACATAGATTAACACATAAGCACATAAAGTCTTTTATTATCTTCAATGAATTTAGAAATTCATTTATTAGAACTCGATAAGAGTTTACCACCACTATGTTCTCAATCTCCTACTGAGGCTACTACCTAAGGTTATTCCCCACCTAAGGTTCATAACCTACTTCTGACTTTGATACTAACTCCTGACACCCCAAATCGATACTTCCATTTCCACGAGGATTGGTGTTCATCATCTACAAACATCATCTATCTATCTACCCATAAATAAATGCAAACCATGCAATAGATAGAATAAATAATAAACCTCCCCTTATGGGGTTACATCAACCGCTGCATAATAAATAAATCCCAGGTTACTCTAACCTTAAAACATCTGTACGGAAAACATAAACAAATAAGTCTTAAGTAACATCAATTCTAATCATCATTACATAACCACAATAATAAAACAGTCTTCATTACTTGCTAATCTTTCCCTTGCCCTTACTAGTGGAAGGTTCGTCTTCTCTTTCGTTCTTAACTGCAATGTTATTATTACGCAAGAGTGAGCACGATTTCCCACAAGTATAACAATATAACAAATGACTAATAATAACATGCGAATGAATTAACAACTTCTGAAATAAATTAATTCACATAGTCACATAATTAAATTTCTCATTTAACAATAATATCAAATTATTAAATCTCTAATTAATAATTAAATTAATTAAAAATAACATTAAGCTTATTAAATATTTCTTTTAATACAATAAGCTCACATAATCACATACTTCGAATAATAAAAATTCTCCACATTAATTTAATAAATATAACACATATAATTAAATTAATCTACCACAACTTCATCAATTAATCATTTAATTTAATAATTAATTCATCAAAAATATTTATTCAAACTCATGACACCCCAAATCCGGTGATTTCCATTTCCACGAGATTTGGTGTTCATTGCATCTGAACATCATCTATCTATCTACCCATAAATAAATGCAAATTATACAATAGATCGAATAAATAATAAACCTCCCCTTATGGGGTTACATCAACTGCATAATAAATAAATCCCAGGTTACTCTACCCTTAAAACATCTGTGCGGAAAACATAAACAAATAAGTCTTAAGTAACATCAATTCTAATCATCATTACATAACCACAATAATAAACCAGTCTTCATTACTTGTTAATCTTGCCCTTGCCCTTACTATTGGAAGGTTCGTCTGCTCTTTCGTTCTTAACTACAATGTTATTATTACGCAAGAGTGAGCACGATTACCCACAAGTATAACAATATAACAAATGACTAATAACAACATGCGAATGAATTAACAACTTCTGATATAAAAGCTCAACTTTTGAATCAAGAATGAATAACATGAATCAAAAGATCTTCTGAGTGTCATATGACCTTGAACTATGTCCTAGGTTGTCAAGTGTTTATACTTGAAACCTTTAACAGTCATAAGACTATGGACTCTTCTTCTCGTACTTAGGGGATCACCATTAGTACCATCGCGTGCACAATATCTTAACGCTAATGCATAAGTAATCCCTTTACGAGGTTGTTCATCTCGGTTTGACATTCGAGTGCGCACTAAAGGAAGTTTGGTTTGGATAATTCATCAAGGGTTCTGAAATTTAGAATGCTCATCAACTATGGACTAGTCGAATCAATAAGGGTTGGCTAGTCTAATAAGATTTAACAAGAACTGATATTTAACTTGGATAAAATCTCAAAAGTATACAATAGAATAATTATTGTATAACAACATCATGCTTGAAGGATTAATAAGCTTTAATATAAGAAACAGACTTAATCAATAATAATGAGAGTTTGCTCAATGATAACAAATAGAGTTAGGAAACTTGCCTCGTGCGTAGATTACACGTTAACAAAACTCGTTCTTTGATTAAAGTCCTACATATCATTCATGTTCACAATACCAATCAATTATAACGTAATAAACATCACAAGTTTATTCTTTGTCTAACTCGAGTTCATGACCATACTTAGTTAATTACTACACTTATTGTCAAAAATTAAGACTTCGCAAACAATAAGGTAACTATGCACTTGATCATTCAATTCACACGTAATTGTGTTATGGACATGTTAAGAATTTATTCTAACACCTCATTATATGTCTAACAAGTTTTTATAATCATTAGACTAAGTTGCTATCACATTTCTATACTTGAATACTAAAAAAAACATTTTTTGGACATTCTGCTAAGTGGCATTCTTGGCGCCACTTTTGTCTTTTGAGTCTTGGCGTTGCATGCGCATCAGCATTCTGCGTCTTAGTAGTTGGTTACTGCGGTAGCGGTGCCCTTCTTGGCCTGAAATGAACTAGGAGTTGGCGGCAGCGCCGAGACTCGATTCGATTCTGCAATTCGCGAAAATTGCAGAACATGGCTAAAAATTTCCAATTAACTTATTTTTACACGAATTTAGACATAACCATATGCTAGAATTCATATATAATCAATACCTAACATTTATGGAGTGATTTTCACCGATTAAAACACATAATCACAGAATTAAAGCATGCAAATTGTACTGTTCTTGATGTTCTTGAAGTTTTGAACATAAATACTAAAATTCAACGCCATAGATTCAATATAAGACCAAATCCAACCATTCAAATTTCGTTTTGTTCATTTTATCATGCATCATCATATAAGTGTGTGAATTTTTCAAAACAATTTATGTTTGACATATTAAAAATACGTATAAGGCCATATGGCCATATTACATACTCTGAAATCTTATACTGTATAATTTCATGAAACTGAAGATATGGAAACCCATATAATATATATTAAAACATGCTATGATGTTATATTAACACATAATCACATAATTCCTACTCTTTACAATTAACAGAGACCTTACAGAGTTTTGAAAGTCATTTTTATCAAAACTTAAATAACGTAAAATATGAGAATTGGGTTGGGGAAAAATTACCCAAAGCGTAGAATATAACTTTTGCAGAAGGTGAAATTCTTTTCAACTGTTCTTCAATCAGACACTCACAATCTCCTTGACAATTTTCTAAATTCTCAAACTTTCTCTTTTCCCTCTCTATTTAATGCCAGACTTAGCAAAAAAATGAAAAGGAAGGAAAGGAAAGACGTATAATATAGGAATTGAACTGACGCATTTGTGGTCAGTTACCCAGTCATGGGTTAACTGCCCCCAACTCCCTTTAGTGCCTTGTTTGGCTAGCTAAAATAGGTTTTCAAAACCATTTAATTTAATAAAGCCTTATCATATAGTTTAAATAATGTTACATCCATTATAAAATAAATTAATATCTTATTTAATTTATTTTAAATAAAATATAATAATTTCTCATTAATTCACATAGTCACATAATTAAATTTCTCATTTAACAATAATATCAAATTATTAAATCTCTAATTAATAATTAAATTAATTAAAAATAACATTAAGCTTATTAAATATTTCTTTTAATACAATAAGCTCACATAATCACATACTTTGAATAATAAAAATTCTCCACATTAATTTAATAAATATAACACATTTAATTAAATTAATCTACCACAACTTCATCGATTAATCATTTAATCTAATAATTAATTCATCGAAAAATATTTATTCAATCCAATAAGTATTAAAAATTAAATTACAAAATCTCGGTTGTCACAAAAGTAAATATCACGATTGAGAGAGAATATAGAATTGATCAAACCCAATTGCAGAATTCGTTCAAAAGTGTTGTCCAAATCACCAATAATTTCTAAGAAAATGAAATGATTATTTATTCAGTGACTAAATTCAAGAGAAGATGTGGAAAATCTTAAATCTATGCTCAAACCCTCTCTAGAACTAGTTTAAATGTTTGGAACCCCTAATTTCTCTAATGAATACTGATAAAAATAACCAAAATCCACGTCTAGTGCAAACCATAATAGTTTAGACAAGCTCAAGCACTTCAAATTTAAAATTTAAAAATAAGTCAACACACAGCTTCAGAGGACTCGTGCGGCCGCGCGAGATCCTAGTACAAAACGGGTGTGGGCGCGGGTGTATTCGATTTTTGCTTCTGCAGGCTGATGGCGTGGGCGCGCGAAAATTAGCTTGTTCAGCCACGCGGCTACGCGGCTTCTGTGTTATGCATACTGATGTTCTGCTGTTGTTCCTTGTTGTTCTGCTGCTTGTTATTTGTCCTTCATCAATGCTCAGTTCCGTGTCTACACACGTTCCACTCGCCATGCCTTTGCTAGTCTCATACCACCTTGCCAATGCCGAACTATACCATTTCCTGCATTCCATAACAGAGGAGTTCTAATTACGAGTATTGAAAAATAAATATAAAATGCAACTAAAAACATACTAAAATTGAAATTGCAACAATAATGAATTGAAGCACATGCTCTTATATTACTACACACAGTGAAACAATATATTTCTATTTGGTTCACGATATATAAAGCTAAACATTTCAGCCTCATAAACGCATACTATCATGAGTATAATCATACTCATATGTCATTTTTCAATTCCATATAAGTACGCATGTTGAATGGTGATCAAACATTCATACAATACGCTCAATCATAATAGATAATCCAAAGATAAACATACAATCAAAGAATTAGGCAAATAATTATAGACTACATATTAAATCAGTTAGAATCCCATAATGGAGTTTTGTTCATTTCTGAACTAAAAACCATTATGGGATTATAGTAACACATAGAAAGTAAATATCATAATTGAGAGAGAATATAGAATTTATCAAACCCAATTGCAGAATTCATTCCAAATTGTTGTCCAAATCACCAATAATTTCCAGGAAAATGAAATGATTAATTATTCAGTGACTAAATTCAATAAGAGAAGTGGAAAATCTTAAATATATGCTCAAACACTCTCTAGAACTAGTTTAAAAGCTTGGAACACCTAATTTGTCTAATGAATACTGAGAAAAACAACCATAATCCACGTCTGGTGCCAACCAGAATAGTTTAGATAAACTCAAGCACTTCAAATTTTAAATTTAAAAATAAGTCATCAACAGCTTCAGAAGACTCGCGCGGCCGCACGAGATCCCAGTACAAAACGGGCACGAGCGCGCATGTATTTGATTTTAGCTTCTGCAGGCTGATGGCGCGGGCACGTGAAAATTAACTTGTTCAGCCGCATGGCTTCTGTGTTCTGCATACTAATGTTCTGCTGCTTTGTTGCTTGTTGTTCTGCTGCTTGTTATTTGTCCTTCATTAATGCTCAGTTCCTTGTCTACACACGTTCCACTTGCCATGCCTTTGCTAGTCTCATACCACCTTGCCAATGCCGAACTATGCCATTTCCTGCATTCCATACCAGAGGAGTTCTAATTACGAGTATTGCAAAATAAATATAAAATGCAACTAAAAACATACTAAAATCTACTTGAGATGAGCATAATTCTTGTGAATTGATATCCAATAAGTAGGTATAAAACCTACTTATCAAATACCCCCAAACTTGAACTATTGCTTGCCCTCGAGCAATGCATACGACATTTAACAATGAAATTCAACTACATGCTATGTAACTAGATTACGATGCAAATGAGTGCCACATTTTTCCAACTAAAATAGAATTCCAATTCACAATGCCTCAGCGAATTATCCAGATTCAAGAATAAAAATTCAAACTAAGCTATAGACATAATATCATACACTCAAATAACCCATAATTACGATAAAGATGATGTGTGTGTGTGTGTTGTGTTCACCAAAACTTGACTAAAGTAAAGAATACACATGCTAAATTGCTCTAAACAGAAAATTATAGTCTAAATCAAGATCCATGTATGCTAATGCAACAAAAACTACTCTAACACATCAATACAAACTAAGGTTCAACAATGGGTATAAACTGCTTTATTTTTACTCATGAGGGCGATTTTCACTCTTTCCCGCGGTGTTTATTGCTATATTTTTTTTTATACAGTGAGTGTGTTTTACGCTCCATCTCGCCCCTTCCAAGGAGTCAATAATTCAGCTCAAGAAGGTTTCAAGATAGATTTTTCTCTTTTTTTTTATATACAATAAGCATACCCATGTGTTCCCAAAGCTTAATTATCAATGTTTTCATAGTCTAAGTCCATTTTCCACATAATTCTATCTTTAAAAACCACATTTCCAATCAAGCAATAAAACACATAACTCTTATACCTACAAGCATTTGTGAACACGTCAGTGCAAACTGAAAACATCTAAATAACATCCATGGATTACATCATGTAAAACATTATATCTAAGCTCATATTATCCATTAAACTCAACAATCCTTCAAAATTTTGTTTCATCATTGGCTAGACTTAAACTCCACAAAGCTAGAAATGCGAGACATGCAACTAAACATATAATAACACATATAATAATGACTAAAAATAGAAAAAATTTATGCAATTATTAACTAACACATAAACATGCAAAATTTAAACTAATCATGCAAACACTACATGTAACTACCCTACTACCCAATACCCCCAAACTTAAAATATTCATTGTCCCAATGAATGAAGGTATAGGGTTAGAAGAACTCCCCTACTGATTAGCTGCACCACCCTCATCGGGTGGTGAATCCGGTGGTGGAAATGGCACGACTGTTCCAAATTATGGCCACTCGAGCATAGTCCCCTGCTGCGCAAATGCCTCCGTTAGTGATCTTGTCAAACCCATAGCAAATGCTGCAAAATTATCGTACATAGCGTCGACCTTTGGCTTAGACCTTCGGAGTTATCGATCTTCAGTAGCAGCAGTGGCTTGGGTTGACATTCTTGTTTCATCCGTCTTGGAGGGCTGCGATGATGGCGTAGACGATGCGGGATGAAGGATGAAACCTTTTTCTCTTGGGTGTGAAGTACCTCCATGCCAATCATCGAATCTCACTATTGTGGCATGAGTAATGTCCTGGCTTGGGTACTGCAACTGTTCATCCGTCCACCTAACGCCTGCTTTAGCACACAAATGAGTCAATTAGCTTGACTATCTCTGTCATTTCATGTTGAAGAAAGAATTGAGGTTACTTTTTGTCTGTCAACCTCGCCACCAAAATAATGCTTTAGCCGCTATCCATTCACTTTGAACGGCTTGTCCAGGAATTTATCGAATACTTCCACAGCACCATGTGGAAAAACTGTCTTCACTGTGAATGGACCTGACCACCTTAATTTGAGCTTCCTAGGAAAAAGTTTAAGTCTTGAATTAAACAGCAAAACATTTTATCCCGGCTCAAATACTCTCTATATGATCTCGTGATCATGTCGTTTCTTCACATTTTCCTTGTATATTACGCCTGTAATCTGAATTTGTCCAACTCTTCAAGTTGGATTAGGTGTTTTTCTCCTACAACCTACAAATCAAAATTGAGCTTTCGAATAGCCCAATATGCCTTATGCTCAATCTCCATAAGAAGGTGACAAGCTTTACCATAAACTAGCTAAAAAGTGACATGCTCAACGAAGTTTTATAAGAAGTCCTATATGCCCAAACAGAATCATCAAGCTTTAATGACCAATCCTTTCTTGTGGGGTTCACAACTTTCTCCAGAATTCTCTTAACTTCACGATTTAAAACCTCTGCTTGGCCATTAGTTTGAGGATGATAAGTTGTAGTAATGTGATGATTTACCCAATACTTAGCCAACAGAGTTGTGAACTGCCTATTACAAAAATGACTTCCTTCATCACTAATGATAGCCCTTGGAGTCCCAAACCTCATAAAAATACTCCTCTTTAAAAATCTTAGGACCACTTTGGCATCATTTGTTGGAAGATCTGCCACTTCCTCCCACTTTGACACATAATCAACTGCTAACAAGATGTATAGATTTCCACATGAAGAAACAAAAGGGCCCATGAAATCTATCCCCCAAACATCAAAAATTTCCTCCTCGAGGATCGTGTTCAATGGCATTTCATTCCTTTTCGAAATATTCCCAACTCTTTAACATTTGTCACATCTTTGGACAAAACTGTAAGCATGCTTTAAAATTGTCAGCCAGTAAAATCCTGCTTGTAACACTCTAGCCGTTTTTCTCTCTCCACCGTAGTGACCAGCATATAATGAAGCATGACAATCTTGTAAAATACCCTATGTCTCACTATATGGGATGCATCTCCTTATCATCTGATCAACACATTATTTGAACAAATATGGTTCATTCCATATAACTCACTTAACATCATGATAGAATTTCTTCTTTTAATGACCATCTAAGTCAGAAGGGATCATCCTACTCACCAAGTTGTTTGTATAGTTTGCAAACCATGACACTTCCCCTTTTACCACAAACAACTTTTCATCTGGAAAGGATTCATTAATAATAATTTTGTCATCTGCCTCCCTTCCCGGATTCTCTAGTCGAGATAAGTGGTCTGCCACTTGGTTCTCAGTTCCCTTTCTATCCTTGATCTCTAAATCAAATTCTTGAAATAGTAGTATCCATCTGATCAAACGAGGATTTGCATCATACACAACTGCCAATAATTCCTTCTCTGTGGTGGTAGAATTCAACTATGCATCAGTAAGGGTCTTGTTTGCATAATATATCAAATGAAAAATCTTTTCCTTTCGTTGACCCAAAATGCATTTTCACAAAGATACTCATCGCATCACACATCAATTCAATTACGGTCCTAATCCGGTCTTCAGAATGGTACCGGTGTGAAGTTAACCTTCTCTTCAAATGCTCAAATGCAGACACGCAATCCTCATCAAACTTGAACTGTGCATCCTTCTCCAATAAACTGCAAAGTAGTTTAGTTATCTTGGAGAAGTCTTTTATGAATCTGCGGTAAAAGCCTGTATGTCCTAGAATACTTCGAACACCTTTTACTGAAGTTGGTGGTGGCAAATTTTCAATAGTCTCTAATTTAGCTCTGTCCACCTCAAGTCCCTTCTTTGACACCTTATGTCCCAAAATTACTCCTTCTTGTACCATAAAATGGCACTTTTCCCAATTTAATACCAAGTTCGTCTCAACACATCTTCTCAAAACCATCACCAAATTATCAAGTCATAAATCAAAAGAATCCCCAAATAATGAAAAATCATCCATAAATACTTCCACATTTTTCTCCACCGTATCCGAAAAAATAGCCATCATACATCTCTGAAAGGTGGCTGAGGCATTACATAACCCAAAAGATATCCTTCTGAAAGCAAAAGTACCATACAAACATGTAATGGTTGTCTTTTCTTGGTCCTCTAGAGCTATAACAATCTGATTGTAGCCTGAATATCCGTCCAGAAGGCAATTAAACTCATGAACCGCTAGTCTATCCAACATCTGATCGATAAATGGTAGTGGGAAGTCATCTTTCCTTGTAGCTTTGTTAAGCCTGCGGTAGTCCATGCAAACTCTCCACCCCATTACTGTTCTTGTTGCAATCAACTCATTGTTCTCATTAGAGACAACGGTCATACCACCCTTCTTCGGTACACATTGTACTGGGCTCACCCATGAACTATCTGAAATCGGAGAAATAATGCCTGCATCCAACAATTTCAATACTTCCTTCTTGACCACTTCCTTTATGATTGGATTAAGTCTTCTTTGTTGTTCCACCAAAGGCTTGATATCATCTTCCAGTAGGATCTTATGCCTACAAAAATATGGGTTGATTCCTTTTATATCTTCTATAGTCCATCCAATAACTGACTTGAACTCTCTGAGAACTCTTAGCAGTTTTTATTTCTGGAAAGATGTTAGTCTAAAAGAAATAATCACAGGTAATTTTGAATTTTCATTTAAAAATGCATACCTCAAATAGTCTAGAAGTGGTTTTAACTCAAGTTCTGGAGGTGTCTCAAGAGATGGCTTCAATTTCTCACTGATGACTCTCCAGCTTTCTTTAATAGCTCAATAAGAGTTTTGAATTTTCTGAATTATGGAGTTGTATCAACAAAATGCACAAGTTCTTAAGTCTCCTCATCATCTAATTCTAAATTTCTAGCAATAGCACTTCTCAATGGTTCATGATCCACCAAAGTCTCTACTTCATCATTTAGGACTTTTTCCACCAAATCAACCTTGAAGCATTCCTCTTCATCTGTTGGAAATTTCATTGCCTTGAATACGTTGAAAGTAACTTCCTGATCATAAACTCGCATTGTGAGTTCCCCTTTCTGAACGTCTATCAAGGTTCTTCCTATAGCTAGGAATGGTCTTCCAAGTATGATTTGTATACTTGTATCTTCTTCATAATCTAAAATGATGAAATCAACCAAAAAGATGAATTTATTCACTTTTACCAAAACATCTTCAACAATTCCTCGTGGATAAGTGATAAACCTCGTCACTAGTCAGAAGAAATATTTATCGACCTTTGGTAAAATAATCCCAACTGATTGAATACTGACAAGGGCATCAAATTGATACTTGCCCCAAGATCACACAAACATTTGCTGAAACTCATCTTTCCAATTATGCATTGAATTGTGAAACTGCCCGGGTCCTTCAGCTTTGGAGGTAATTTGTGTTGAAGCACTGCACTACATTCCTCCGTCAAGGCCACTGTCTCAAACTCTTTTAATCTCTTCTTCCTTGACAAGATACCCTTCATAAACTTTGCCTAACTAGGCATCTGTTCCAATGCCTCAGTGAAGGGTATGTTAATCTGCAGATTTTTAAATACCTCCAAGAACTTACTAAATTGCGTGTCTTCCCTCTGCTTATGCAATCTCTGTGGATAAGGAACAGGAGGGTGAACTATTGGTATTTTATTCATTGGCTTCTCAAATGAACCTTCTTTATTCTTCTCTTCTTGCTGTTGTTCAGAACCTTCATTATTTAATTTCTCATCCAACAAAATTTCTTGACCGCGCGACCGCGCATCCTCCCTCTGCAAAAGTGGCACGGGCGCACCACGCTGATTTTTTGCAACTTATTTCCCAGACCTAAGCGTAATTGCTTGACATTGTTCCTTCTCTTCTCTTCTTGGATTGGCCTCTGTGGTACATGTCATTGAACCCTGTGGTCTGTTGTTAAACATGCTAGCCATCTGACCCATTTGAGTTTCCAGATTTTTGATAGCCACTGCTTGGCTTTTAATCATCACTTCCGTATTTGCCATGTATTTCATCATCATCTCCTCCATCTCTGGCTTTTTTTCTTGCCGAGGTGCTTGTGGTGTATGATGTTGTTATTGAGAAAATCCAGGTGGATAGGGTGGTCTTGGTGCAAACTGTTGCTGAGCTGACTGTGACTAAAATTGATTTTGTGGTTGAAACTGACTTTGTTAATTGCTTTGGTTATTTGACTAGCTGAAATTTGGATTGTTGCAGTTGTTGGAGTTTTATGTGTTCTGAAATTGACCTTGATCCTTCCGATAGTTGCTCACATATTGTACAGACTCTGAGCTGATAACACATTGGTCAGTTGAATATGACCTTGCACATATTTCACACACAAAAGCAACTGTCTTTGCCTTAGTCTCTGCCAATGAATCAATTTTCTTCATCATGGATGTCATCTGTGTTGACAATTGAGTGATAGCATCCACTTCTAACAAACTTGCAACTTTGGGCTGTGGAATCCTGGCTTTAGGATTTTGGAAATCATTAGCTGCCATCGTCTCAATAAGATTATAGGCCTCTTCATAACTCTTTCCCCATAAAGCTCCTCTTGCAGCTACATCTACAATAGGCCTTGACTGCCATTCCAATCAATTATAAAATGTGTTAATAACAATCCAATCCAGCATGCCATGGTGTGTACACTTCCTTAGCATTTCCTTATATCTCTCCCATGCTTCGTATAAAGATTCACCTTGTTGCTGCTCAAACTAGGAAATTGTTGTCCTCGTCTTTGCAGTCTTAGCCATTGGGAAAAACTTGGCTAAAAATTTTTGTGCTAGGTCCTCCCATGTGGTGATAGATCCCGAAGGTAAAGAGTGAAGCCAACTTCTTGCTTTATCCCTCAATGAAAATTGAAATAGTCTAAGTATGATTCCATCCTCTGTCACCCCGTTGTATCTGAAGGTGTCACATAATAAAATGAAGCTCACTAGATGCTCATTAGGATCATCTGTAGCAGCACCCCCAAATTGTACCAAATTCTGCAGCATTTAAATAGTGCCCAGCTTTATCTCGAAGGTATTAGCTGTTATTGCTGGTCTGACTATACTTGACTGCAATCCATTAATATTCGGCATCAAATAATCTCTCAAAGCCCTGTGCTCCTCTCTTTGCTCTTCTGCCGCCATGTTTGATGTTGTGGTCTCTAAAGCTGCTTGTAAATTTCTACGCACTCTTATTTTCCAACCTCTTCCGTTAATATTATCCTGAGTAGGTGTCAAATCGGAATTGGATGACCTCGTGTGCATAAAAATATATACAAGTACCTGAAATACAAACAAAAACAAAAATAGAAATGAGACAAGATTAGATTTGTCTAAGTCATACAATGTAGCTTAAAATTGATGATAATAATAATAAAATTAAACACCTTTCCCCGGCAACGGCGCCAAAAACTTGTTTCCTCCTTTTTAGTCTTAACAAAAAGACTCTAACTCATGCAAGCATACACGGGTCAACAAGTAGTACAAAGTAAGAAAAGTATCGATCCACGGAGAAAGGTTTTAATTCTAAATTATCATACACCAATCGTATCACTATTTTTTATATGCATAAACGAATAATTTTTAATTGTAATTAATTCTAAAATAAATTAATAAATAAAAACACAATTCTAATTTAATGTAATCAAATTTGGAAAGAATGGGATTCTAACTTCATTTCATACTTCATCTAAATATTACCATCAAACAAAATTATACATTTATCATGGAAAATTAGACAAGAGCACAAGAGTAGACATAACAATTTTTCAATGGATTATGACATGCTTACATAACCTCCACATGCGATAGAAATCATGTAATCGACAATATTACCAAAATCACTATATTTCTATGTGAAATTGCAGCAATAATGAATTGAAGCACATGCTCTTATATTACTACACACAGTGAAACAATATATTTCTATTTGGTTCACGATATATAAAGCTAAACATTTCAGCCTCATAAACGCATACTATCATGAGTATAATCATACTCATATGTCATTTTTCAATTCCATATAAGTACGCATGGTGAATGGTGATCAAACATTCATACAATACGCTCAATCATAATAGATAATCCAAAGATAAACATACAATCAAAGAATTAGGCAAATAATTATAGACTACATATTAAATCCGTTAGAATCCCATAATGGAGTTTTGTTCATTTCTGAACTAAAAACCATTATGGGATTATAGTAACACATAGAAAGTAAATATCATAATTGAGAGAGAATGTAGAATTTATCAAACCCAATTGCAGAATTCATTCCAAATTGTTGTCCAAATCACCAATAATTTCCAGGAAAATGAAATGATTAATTATTCAGTGACTAAATTCAATAAGAGAAGTGGAAAATCTTAAATCTATGCTCAAACACTCTCTAGAACTAGTTTAAAAGCTTGGAACACCTAATTTGTCTAATGAATACTGAGAAAAACAACCATAATCCACGTCTGGTGCCAACCAGAATAGTTTAGATAAACTCAAGCACTTCAAATTTTAAATTTAAAAATAAGTCATCAATACTTGAAAGACTCGCATGGCACAATACGAGATCCCATCTAAAAACAGACGCAGCGCCGCGTATGTATTTGATTTTAGCTTCGCAGTGATGGCAGACGCGTGAAAATTAACTTTCGTTGATGCGCACGGCTTCGTATTCTGCATACTAATGTTCTGCTTTGTTGTTGTTGTTCTTCACGCTTGTTATTTGTCCTTCATTAATGCTCAGTTCCTTGTCTACACACGTTCCACTTGTCATGCCTTTGCTAGTCTCATACCACCTTGCCAATGCCGAACTATACCATTTCCTGCATTCCATAACAGAGTAGTTCTAATTACGAGTATTGCAAAATAAATATAAAATGCAACTAAAAACATACTAAAATCTACTTGAGATGAAAATAATTCTTGTGAACTGATATCCAATAAGTAGGTATAAAACCTACTTATCAGTCAATCCACATACTAGTCTCAATGTATCATTAGTGTCCCATTAATAATGATACTTGACTAGGGACATTTATGAGCAATGATACAAATTGTAATTATATAATCTCATGTTCAAGTAACATACTTGAAGCTATATAATTTGTATCACTATTCTAAGGACTTTTATTATGCTAACACTTATAAAACGCAGTAAATAAAACCATAATTCATTTATTCAATCAAATATAATATCAAAAATGTTAAGAAATTATATCAAATAATTGGTCTCTAGGGCATAAAAACTAACACTTATAAATAAATACAACTAACTAAAAACTACTTAAATAAACAAAATAACTATGTGAAACTATTATGCAATGTAAACTTAATGAAAAACTACACTACATAAAACACACACACCCAAACGAAAAATTAAACAATGCCTTTATTGTGAAAAATAAACAGAATTAAAGTATAGAGGATTACCCTGAAATGGATAAACATCAGGATCAACCTCCTCATCAGAGTCAGAGGGTGGAAACACAGGCAATGGATGTGGAACAAGGAACTGAAATGGCTCAACATTAGGATTCAATCGGGCAAATGCTTCTGCCAATGACACATTGAAGGAGTTCTGTGTGGCAAAGGCATGATCTTGCCACGTCGCGATCTTCTTGAGCTTTGTATCCTCTATTTTATCCCTCGCATCCAAATGCTACTAAAGACTCCTGAACTGACTACTATACATAAACTTTGTCTTGCGCGATGAAGTAGCTGCAGTAGTTCCTCACCCTCATAAACTTCATCAACACAAAAATCTTCATCCTTAAAATAGGCTGCCTCCTTCTCTTCATCCTCCGAAGCCTTGGGAAATATGAACCCAAGCCCGCGTTAATGAGACTTTCATCTTGGCCACACCGAATATTTAGCAATGAGCCTAGGGTCCAGCAGATGAAGAGGTTGTTGTACAGGCTCGTCAATAGTCCACCTAACCCCTGCTTGACGACATAGACCACAGATAAGTGACGGATGTGAAAACCTTCTGAAATCGATCCTCGCAGACAACGTTGGATAGAAAAACTGATGACTTCTCCAATGTTGATGTCAAAATCCTTGACAATTGAATATAATAGTAAAACCTTTTCTTTCGTCACTTCACTTGTGTGCTGAAATTGCAAGAGTTTCACACATAAAAATGTATACCATATTTTTCCATACTGACTCAGATCTTTGCTCATGAACAAAGTACCACCCTTCTTTCCCTTTACCAAAGTAGTGTCTGGCTTGTTAATCTCCTTCAAAATCTAATCATAATCAGAACCACTGTATCGTAACTATGAATACTGACAAACTGTTGGGGCCCTCACGTCATAAAATTGAGCAATTTCCTCAACATTAAACCTCACCATCTTTCCTCTTACGAATGCTATGAATAGGGCTTTGTCCTCAGCGTTCCCATAAAACTCATTAACCACTACCAATTCAGGTTGATCTATGAACGTATCCCATCATTATTTATGGATTCGTCTCTTTATATGCCCATCAAAAGACTCGGGCCTCAGTCCTCGCTCCAGTGTAAGTGCCTTTGTGGCCAAATAATCGAACTTGTCCACCACCGCGACACTCACAAATATCTTTTTTCAAAATCCTCATTGGTGGCGATGAGCCCTCTCCCCTTTGTCTCTTTATCGACGTCTTTGGAGCCATTATGGTTGTAATTCTAATAATTCCCCCAAATTTATTCGCTTCGGCATTTTATCAAGCACGTGGAATGGGTATGAAGAATGCTTGGTGATGAGTGAGTTTTATACTCATAATTGAGTGCATTTGAGCTTAATATTTTGGTTGATTTTAAGTGTTTGTGTCTATTCATGCATGTTTTATGTTGTTTTGTAGGAATTGGGACAAAAGTTACTTGGATCAACGTTTGGGGTGGCTGGATTCGCGTTTTCGACTAGCCATTTACATAGTAGTCACTTCAGAGCCAATTTGAGTATTGTTCTGGACAATATTTCGAAACACTTAAAGAATTAAAGTTGTAGATCTACTTCTCCTCTTTTCGGATCATCTTGAATCATCAAAATCAGAGTTCAGACGAAGAAGTTATGGTCATTTTCCCAAAGGACGTCGGAGTAGAAAATGTCGGTAAGGGCCAAGGTTGGGCGCCCATTTTTTAGCCTATGCCCAGCAAGGGCGCTGACTGAGAGCAGATCAGTTTAGCGTCGTGCTCAATATTTGGGGCCGAGGAAGAGGTTAGTTGGGCTGAAAAGCGTTTTTAGGCGAATTTTTGACACCTTTTTGACTCCAAATTGGATTGGGTTTGTTCCTAAGCTAAAAATTGGACTTGGAATCTATAAATACATGATGTAAGGCATAAAATAAAGAGAATGCATAGATTAGCTTAGATCAAACACTAAATTAGATTAGAATAAAAACCCTAATTATTAATTAGCCATTGGAGATTGAAGCAAATTGAAGAACACTGGACATCAAGAGCAAGAGCAAGAGGGGAGCATCAGATTTTCTGACAACAGATTCTATTCTCTTCTCTTATCATACTTTTATCTTTTAATGTCTACTTAATTGTGGATTCTTGGTTTTAATTCATTAATTATGAACTAACTCTTTTATTAAGATTTCAATTGAATCTTTTATGTCTATAAATTAGTTATTCGATTTATTCCAATTATTTATGTCAAAGTGAGTTGTTTATGTTGTCTTATGCTTATTGATTAATTATCTGATCAAAAATTACCTTGTTACTCTAGAAGGAATTGGAAGAGGAATTCTAGGGTTAGAACTGGGCATGGTGACATGTGACTTAGTTATTTGCACAGTGAATAATTAGGTTTGTGAATAGAATGGAAATATCTGTTTGTCGCATGTAACATATAAGGAATTGGGGATTGTAACGAGTTTAATTCAATTGTTTTGCATAGGAATATAGCAAAATTAATCTAGGTTAAATAGAAGGCAATTGATCACTTGGAAACGGGCTTTTGGCAATTGAGAATTCCTGTTAACAATTCAGTGGACATAATAATTGGATTAATTGGATAATTGATTTATAGTTTATAATTGGGGATATTAGAGTCTTAATCTATATTTATTTGAGTTCAATCAAATCTTAGTTTGTTTATTTGATTTATTTTAGAATAATTGTTAATATAGTTTTCTTAATTAGAAAAATCACAATTATTGGTTGTTTAAATAAAATTGATTTGGTTAAGAGTTAGTATTTGGTAATTTTTATTAAATAATTCCTTGTGGGAACGATACTCTACTTTCACTTTATTACTTGTTGATCGTGTATACTTTTGCGTATTCATTGATTAATGAAATCGACCAACAAGTTTTTGCACCGCTCAATTGTTAGGAATTAATTTAATAATTATTTACCAATATTAATTTCAATCAAATTAGCCTTAACTTAAACATTTTTATTTTTATTTTTATTTTTCATTCTCTTCCTATATTTCTCTCTTTTTAGGTACCATGGATGACTTTGCATATCAATGCCCATACACGAACATGACTCAACCAAGGGGAGTGGCGATTGACAGACTCGAGAAACTTTCTGCATTGTCAGCACAGATTGAGACACTTTCGAGGATGTTTGAAGCTTTTGAAGCTCAACGTCGTCAAAGTGTGGCGATTACTTGTGATTATTGTGCTGGAAATCATATGAGTCATCAATACGCCATCAGTTATGAGCCAGTACAGTATAGTGGTGATTACCCCAATAATTATGTCTATCCCAACAACTATCATCATGATTGGGGGTATCACCCAGATTTTTCATGGAGTAACAATCAAGCTCAAGCTCAAGCGTCGAGACAACAAAACACATCCGGATTTCAAAATCAGACTCAACAACCAGAGAGGAAATCAAGTTTGGAAGAAGCCTTGGAAAAATTTATTAGAGCGTCTGACAAAAAGAACGAGGAAAATGACAAAAAATTAATCAAATAGAGCTGAATATGTAAAGCCTAGGTGCGTCGATCGAGAATCTGGAAAATCAATTGGGGCAGATAGCACATGTGTTGAACAACCGTCCTCAATACACTTGGATCTATGACATGGATGCCGAGACTGATGGTGAGCTCGAACCAAATCTGCAACTGGATGTGCCAAATAATATAGATGTTGAACGAGAGGAAAGACTTGGGGACCAAGAAAAGGAGATCGACGAAAATCTAACCTTGAGTACCAACGAAGATGAGCCAATTTCATTAGTATCCCATGTGCCTCCTCCACCAAAGTTCAAGAATCTGGGCAGTTTTGCAAAACCATGCCCAATCAGCAGTCATGTCGTAGGCAAAGCTCTTTGTGACATAAGAGCTAGTACAACTGTGGAGTTATGATGGGTTGAAAACGAGAAGATAGAGGAAGAGCCCATTGTGTTTGACAAGCTTCCATGCCATAATTTGATCACAAACACAATGGGGAAAGCACCTAGTGGTTTGTCGTTCTTAATGGGGATCCTATCTTCAAAGCATGCCAGGTGACTTTAATTCAAGGGTTTTTGCTAATGGGAACCGCACAAAAGAGACATTATTACTGATGGATGGAGGATTCCTCAATTTTCAAAGGGGAATTGGATAGAGAATTGAAGAAGTCAGGCTGAGACTATAAAACAAGCGCTTATTGGGAGGCAACCCAAGTTTAATTTTTAGTTTTAGTTTTTATTAAGTTTT
Organism: Panax quinquefolius; assembly: GCA_020205615.1. Lineage (NCBI taxonomy): Eukaryota > Viridiplantae > Streptophyta > Magnoliopsida > Apiales > Araliaceae > Panax > Panax quinquefolius. Next base: position 1,770,746 of record JAINUW010000529.1, on the reverse strand, counting down.
ATATTAGTAGTTTTGAATTTGCATTTATTTAGGATTTAATAAAATTGCTTATATCATGGTTTTACAGGTTATTCAATTCAAATTCAAGTGTGGTGCCCAATTTATTCCATGTGCTTAGCCTATTCTCCAAACTTAGTGGACAAGGAAGAAGATTTCTATATTTTTAGGGAAGTCCTTTGCTTTACTTTTTTATATTTCATCCATTGAGGACAATGTCAAGTTTAAGTTTGGGGGGATTTTAGTGTCGTATTGCATATAATTAGTTATCTGCATAGTAGTTCAGTTTTTTATGTGTTAGCATTGTGCTTTTTTTAGGTTGCATATAATACATGGTAGTTATTTACATATTCATATATGTGTTGCATTAGTATGTGTTCATGTAGTATAATTGCAATTTTTTTATTTTTTTGCATGAATCTATGTGATCGGTTGGTGTGGTCTTAGCTCGGCCTATGATAAGATTGGTATTAAATGTTAACTTGAACAGTGTTGATAATTGATGATGAGTTCTAATTTTAATCATGATGATAATCTGAGCCTGTCTGAAACTTATGTAACCAGTTAGCACTTAAAGTTTAACTGTTTTAATCCACTTGGTTTAAGGGTTTCATAATTTTTTTCTGAGGGAAAATCTTTGTTAAAATTTAAGGAAATTAGTGAACTGGCGGTAAAGGTTAGAATGACGTAAAAGCTTGACTTTGGGGGAATCTCCGGGATATATATATTACAAAAAGAAAAAAAAAGAGAAATAAAATCCAAAAAGAAAGAAAAAAAGAGAATAAACACCGTGGCATGCTTGTCTAGTTTTGTGGCCTTTGTTACTTGAGTAAGTAAGCCCGAGGGGATTGTCTTTACACCTAGCGCCCTAAGGTCTTAATGGCTTGGGAATCGTTGGTCGAAAGCTCGTTTAGGTAGCACTGAAAAGCCTAAGGGAATAAGACATTACACAACCATGAGAAAAAAAATGAATAAAACATGAAAAAGAGCAAAAATGCCCTCGTGATTGAATAAGAGTATAAATAAATCCCGTATTTACCTTAAGACATGGTAATTGCTTAGTTTTAACTGGAGTTGTCATGTTCACAAAAGTAATTGAATTGGAACTCAAATTTTCCTTTTAAGAAGTTTGTTATGTGATTATCTTGAATTGTGGTTGGTTAGAATGGTTAACAAGCACACACGCACAACATGGGTGATGACAGGTTTTGATTGACTAATTGGTTAGAATTATGGATTTTGACTTGATTGGATATATTGTTTGAGTACCAATGGTATCTTTGAGGCCTGTTGCTACATATCATACTGATTTATTAAAGGGTTCGTAGGTATATTAGGAAGTAGATCATGCATATGCATTCATGTAGTTAAGTTAGGTTGTTTATTTTTAGTTCTTTTGTGTTTTTGCTTGAGGACAAGCAAATGTTTAAGTTTGGGGGTATTTGATGAGTGAGTTTTATAATTATAATTGAGTGCGTTTGAGTTGAATCTTTTGGTTGATTTTAAGTGTTTGTGTTTATTCATGCATGTTTTATGTTGTTTTGTAGGAATTGGGACAAAAGTTACTTGGATCGACGTTTGGGGTGGCTGGATTCGCGTTTTCGACTTGCCATTTACATAGTAGTCACTTCAGAGCCAATTTGAGTATTGTTCTGGACAATATTTCGAAACACTTAAAGAATTAAAGTTGTAGATCTACTTCTCCTCTTTTCGGATCATCTTGAATCATCGAAATCGAGTTCGTATTTAAGAAGTTATGGTCATTTTCCCAAAGGATGCTCTGAGTAGAAAATGTCGGAAGGGCCAGCCACCGGGCGCCGGGAGAAGCAGGCATGATAGTAGCGTGTGCCAAATATTTGGGCCGGGGAAGAGGTTGGTTTGGCCTGAACGCGTTTTTGGGCGAATTTTGACACCTTTTTTACTCCAAATTGGATTGGGTTTGTTCCTAAGCTAAAAATTGGACTTGGAATCTATAAATACATGATGTAAGGCATAAAATAAAGAGAATACATAGATTAGCTTAGATCAAACACTAAATTAGATTAGAATAAAAACCCTAATTATTAATTAGCCATTGGAGATTGAAGCAAATTGAAGAACACTGGACATCAAGAGCAAGAGCAAGAGGGGAGCATCAGATTTTCTGACAACAGATTCTATTCTCTTCTCTTATCATACTTTTATCTTTTAATGTCTATTCAATTGTGGATTCTTGGTTTTAATTCATTAATTATGAACTAACTCTTTTATTAAGATTTCAATTGAATCTTTTATGTCTATAAATTAGTTATTCGATTTATTCCAATTATTTATGTCAAAGTGAGTTGTTTATGTTGTCTTATGCTTATTGATTAAATATCTGATCAATAATTACCTTGTTACTCTAGAAGGAATTGGAAGAGGAATTCTAGGGTTAGAACTGGGCATGGTGACATGTGATTTAGTTTTTTGCACAGTGAATAATTAGGTTTGTGAATAGAATAGAAATATCTGTTTGCCTCATGTAACATATAAGGAATTGGGGATTTTAACGAGTTTAATTCAATTGTTTTGCATAGGAATATAGAAAAATTAATCTGGGTTAAATAGAAGGTAATTGATCACTTGGAAAAGAGCTTTTGGCAATTGAGAATTCCTGTTAACAATTCAGTGGACATAATAATTGGGATAATTGGATAATTGATTTATATTTTATAATTGGGGATATTGGAGTCTTAATCCTTATTTATTTGAGTTCAATCAAATCTTAGTTTGTTTATTTGATTTATTTTAGAATAATTGTTAATTTAGTTTTCTTAATTAGAAAAATCACAATTATTGGTTGTTTAAATAAAATTGATTTGGTTAAGAGTTAGTATTTGATAATTTTTATTAAATAATTCCTCGTGGGAACGATACTCTACTTTCACTTTATTACTTGTTGACCATGTATACTTGCACGTATTCATTGATTGCGAAATCGACCAACACTTGGCAATATTACCCCCAAACTTAATTAGTGTTCACCCAAATAGATAATAGTACCAAAATACGAATGCTTACTTAGGTTTTTATTCTTTGCTGTTGCTAGTTGGAGATGCTTTCAAAGTGTTTCACAACCTTCTTCCAGTCCCTTATGCTTGAGAGCTTAACAATGGTCCTAACTTTTGTAAAGAAATGCTCAAATTGGTGTGGATTATTGAACTAAGAAGTGGGTATGTATAGGAAGGGAGATTATGGGACAAAATTGGTGGATAATGGGAGTTGAGGAGAGAATTCATGGGTTAGGGGTCAGTTCATAGCGTTTGGAATGGTGAAAGATTGACTGGAATTGGGGTTTTTAAAAACTAAATTTTGTGGTACATGTCGGGGCGACAAAAGTTAAACTGCGAATTCCACTGGGGTGGGCTATGGTAGAGGAGCACCCCCCCCCCCCGCCGGGGAGGGTAACTTTGTACTGTGGGATGCCACCAGGGGAAGTGTAGACAAAGACCACCCCCGTCGGGGCTGGAGTTTATTGGCTATATTTGCCTGTCGGGGCAGGCTTTAAGCTTATGCCAGAAAATTTTTCTTCTACTTCTGACTTTGCTCTGCACGCGCATTAGCCTCTTTCTCATTACCTTAAATGATATATAGACCAAAATTAGAGCGAGTATTATGGAGAATGAGCAAGAAAGCTATGATTAATGCAAATTGACTAATTAACTAACTAACTAATCCACAATCCTATAAATTGCAAAAAAAATTAACAACTAAGTATTGACACCGATAACTAGTCTATTGAATTGAAAAATTGCAAATTAAATACTTGAAATAACGTAAAAATTAGGTTGCCTCCCAGTAAGCGCTTAATTTGAAGTCTTTCAGCCTGACTACTTCCTGTTTCATGGCGAATCAACAAGAGTAATTGAGGTTTCTTGGTGATCGAGGTCACCACCCCAATAATACTTTAAATGTTGTCCATTGACTTTAAAGGATTCTGTCGGATTTCGGCTATATAATTCAATGGCACAATGTGGAAAGACTATTTTGATTATAATTGGCCCCGGCCATCTGAATTTGTGTTTCCCAGATAAAAGTCTCATTCGAGAGTTGAATAATAGCACTACTTGGCCCGATTCAAACTTCTTGTTCACAATTTTATGGTCGTGACACAACTTAACCTTTTCTTTATTCAATTTGGAGTTCTCGTATACTTGCAGGCAAAATTCATCTAACGCATTGAGTTGTAAATGTCTTTTCTCCCCCGCTGCTGTAAGATCAAAATTTAACTTCTGCATGGCCCAATATGCTTTATGCTTAAGTTTGACTAGGAGGTGACATGTTTTCCCATAGACAAGCTGATACGGAGACTGTGTCGCCCCCAAATTCAGGTACTTGAAGCTCGAATTCGGTGCTTCAAGATATCATTTCTTTGAGGAATAATTATAATAATATATATATCAAACTTAATTTACATAATCAGAGTCATCTAATCCTAGGTACGTGACCTTTAAAACATTTCATTACGTGATAGATAATAAATATTATCGTCTTAATGTAGTCTGACTATTATATAAGATACCATAAAGTTTATTTTGCTAGCTTCCCTTTCCTTTGTTCTTGTCTGAACCTTTAGGTTGATCACACTTAGCTGAGAACATTTACATTTAAAGCAAGAATGAGCATTTGATTGCCCAACAAGTAATAACAGACAATAAAACTTAGCTGAAAGAAGTAAATGTTTTCTTTAAATGGCACTTCTACAACGAATCAAAAGTTATGAAGTAATCTAAAGTAACACTAAACAACATAACAATTCTATTTCAAAATTTGAAACTACGTACTGACTATAATTGGTGAGCAGTCGACAGACTATGAACTTTGTTTTCAATTTTTGAAAAGGTTTTGTAGAACTTCATCCACAAACTGTCATAACTTTACCAACAGGGAGGGTGATCAGCTCATTATGCCCTGTATTGATCAATACTACATGTTCGAACTATATTTTCGTTCAGCATATCCGCCTTGGGCGCACAAAAAAAATTCTCACATTCAGGATTTTCATACTTTTCCTAGAATCTGAACCAAAACAATTCGGTTGAATAACAATAATGTTATATCATGTTCAACAATATTTTTAAATCTATGTCTAGCCGAATCAAATAGCTTAGACAACTTTTAATCAATGTATACATATCGAAATTTAATAGGTATGTATCAATTGGTACAACAATTATCCAAGTGAGGACACTTGTATAACCATACTTAGAAATTAACGAACAAAATAAATATTTGGATTGTACAATAATACTATATTGATAAACAATGATCGGATAAAGAGTAGAGTTAATCAATAAGAGTAGAGTTAATCAACTAGTATGAATACAACAGATTAAGTACATAATCAATAAGAGTAGAGTTAATAAACTGACATAACGATAATATAGTTCAGAAACTTGCTTACTCGTGTCCATTGCATAAAGTAAATGCAAAGGTAGGATACTTGCACATTGTAAAACAATAGTTCAGATACTTGCCTAATCTGCTGCTTAAAGTTAACCTTAAATGATTTTTTAAAACATTTAAAATCATTTTTAAATAATTACCATTAATATTTAAATATTAATGTATTATTTATCAAAATATTAAAAGTCATTTATTATAACTTCAAATATTTTTAAATCCTTTATATCATTTTTAAATAATTTTAAATCAATAAAATCATTTTTAAACTATTTATTTAATATATTTGTTAAAGAAATCTAATATCATTAATATTAAATTATTAATAAAATTTTATTTTAAAATATTAAAAGTTATATTTTATAACTTAAAATATTTTTAAATACTTTATTATCGATTAAAATGATTTTTAATACAATAAAATCATTTTAAATAATTTATTTAATGCATTTATTAAATAAATTAAATATCAATAATATTCAAATAAATACTAATATTTATGAAAAATATGTTAAATTATTAAAAGTTCATTTTTATAACTTAAAATAATTTTGTTATTTTAAGAAATTAATTTCTATTTTTAATTTATTTTTGAAAATTTATTTAATCAAAATTATTAAATCTGTCGCTATAGCCTTTAGCGATAGAAATTGTCGCCTAAAGTGTTCTTGAGCCTCAAGAACATGCATAACCAGTTATCGAGATGCCTACTTTGACCAACATTGATTCATTGTGTAATGTGTTTCTGAGCTAGCTATTGATCAGATCTTGTAGTATTGATGTTATGTAAGATCCCAACTTTCATAAATAAAGATTAATTTTTCTCGGAATATATTTTTGAATATTATGGTGTGAATTTGATATAATGTTATAGTGGTGGATAATATTTATTAATTTTGAAAAGTATGCAAGTTGTTATAAAATATTCGATTGGTCGTGGAATATTCGTTTTAACAGGAAATATTCGTACGACGACACAATCATTGGTGGACCCCACAACGGAATTATTACCAGACTGAGAAAATGACAGAAATATCTTTTTATATAAATAACAATGATAGTTTTACCGTTAACTGTTGAAATACCCGGAGATAAAAGTACAGTAATACGCGTGGTTGCATAGTAGCACACGATATTGATTATTGATGCTTACGTGAGAAGTCACTCAGTTATACTCAATTATTTCTATAGTAATTGTTGCATAGTATCTCACGTTATTTGATTCAATTATTGTTAATATTTTATATTATTAAATCAATAATTGAGATGACAAGTTATTCATATTATTATCTGCATAATTAATGATGTCTAGAAAGTTTTGTAGATGAAAGGGGTTTGGTCACCTAATTGCGCACCAATAGGGAGAAATCCTTATCGGAAAGCCCCCTCTTTCATGGGAACGATCTGCTTGTTAATATTGGGAGTTATATTAATTATGAATAAATATTGTTAAAAATATTGAGGGAATTTTTATGAAGTATTTGTTATAAATTTTGCTTATTATTTGTACCTTCATTTATCCATTTTTTAAATTAATCGATAGAAAGTTATTCAGTATATATTTATATATTTTTTATAAAAGATGGGGCCCACATGTGATGATGACATATGCTGGGGCCCACGTGTGGAGGACTTTTGGGGGGAGGAATCTGAAAATGCTTCACGGGTGGGGGATTTTCTTAATATAACATGTTTATATATATATATATATATATATATATATAAAATTTTGTTTTATATGATATTATTTAAAATGGGCGTCGATGTTCGCTTTCTTCTACTAGTGATTTTTAAATGTCGAAATATTCTTTATGCGGTCAAGTGATTTTCTTTTTCAAATAGTATCCTTCCATTCTTCTATAAATAAGATGCTTAGTTTAGAATTGAAAAACACACCAAAATCAGAAAATTCTTCTTCTATAATACTGAGCGTATTTCTTTCGAGTTTTAGGAAGCTTGGATTGTAGAAAACAGTGAAAGTTTTCTTCAAGAATATCCCCGCTATACCAGTTGGAATACTCTTTTTTCTAAGGTAAGGGATATTATTTTTGTTCATTATTCGTAAGATATAATATTTTCTTCTATACTCTACAGTATGTAAGTAATATTATTTCGTTTCAGATTCTTAATTCTACACTCATTTTGTTAAAGTTTTGGCTTCTATACTCCATAAAATTAGTAGAATATCCTTAAAATTTACGTTTCATCCAGTATCTTTTCATGAAAATATTATTCTGAAAATTCTTGATAAGTTTTAACTTTTTTATGCCGGAGTACTATATATGGGGTACTATTCACGAAGTACTATTCATGGGGTACTATTCACCGGGGTATTTTTCATGACAAAAATTAATTTCTTTTCGGTCGAAATCATTTTTGATACAATATTATTCTTGAATTTTATTCCAAAAAGCAGTATCATGTTGGCAATTTGGACATTATTGAATTCTGAATAAATTAAATTATAAATCGTTAAAAATTTATCCTTTGTTTTCTTTTAATTGAATTCTTATATCATTGTCATTATCCTTATGCTTATATTGTGACGAAACTCATATGTGGCTTACATGCATATATGGACTATTGATTGGTATGATTATGACAAGGGATGAAACTCATATGTGGCTTATATTTTGTGGATGTAGTAATTTGAAACTGTAAACGAATTGTATTATTGGGATGTATTTTGAATGGTTGATACATTTTGGATTTTAATTTAAATGACAATTTAGACCTTTTTGCTATATATCATAGCATTAGCAGATTGCAAGTGCACTGGTAATATAGGTGAACCACAATTTTTTTTTTCTTTTTTTTTCCAAGTCAATCTATAATATTTTAAAAACATTGTGTAAATGTTCCTAAACGTTGTCTGATATATTAAACTACAACATTTTTAGACAGAAAACGTTGTGGAATCATACCTTCTACAATGTTTTTAAACATCTGCTAATTTATGGAAAACTAATCTACAACGTTTTTTTCTTAAAAAATGTTGTGTAATGTGCTTAACTACAACGTTTTAAAAAGGTTGTGTGAGGGTGTCAAATAGATGACACCCTTAACCACGACATTTTTCTGACTGAAACCACAACGTTATTTCTGCGTCGTCTATTTACTGTTTTTGTAGTAGTGAGGACATCCTATTAACCTTCTGTTTCTTGGTCTTTAGCTCTTGCCTAAGCTCAAAGACCTCGTGTTTTAGCTCATGGACCTTGTCCTTTGCCAAAACCTTCTTGTCATGCTCTTCTTCCCACATTGTTTCCATGTTTTTATTGTCCTCCAAGATATCATGGACCTCCTCCTTTAGCTCTCTCACCTCTTTCCCCAACTAGATATTTCTATCCAACACTTTCATAAATAACGCTTTCATTGACTCCCCTAGAGTCATCTCTTCTTCAGGTGCTACCGTGTTAAACGATACCACCTCCACCTCCTCCTCTGACATACCATCAAACAAGGACATGAAATCTAAGTTTTCGAGTCTTCTGACTCAACTACCACCACTTCTGGCAACTCAGCTACAGGTGTCAGTAAGATCTCTACTTGGTTTACAGACTCCTCACTGACGACATGTATATCCCTATACATCACGTTATCTCCTGACATCTACTACAAAACAAATTTGTTTGATTAGTACACATCATTAGAATAGTAAAAACACATATCACATTTAATGCATTTTTAGGGTTAATTTCATCTTTTACTTCTTTAACTCTTCTTAAGGTTATGGCTTAAGGTTCTTTTCCCCCCCTTAAGTTATATAACCTACGGCTCTAATACTTTAACGATCGAGAAATAACACTTAGTTAAAAATTAAGTTTTGAATATTTTTTGAATTGTGTGTTTAAAAGTCATTTTATGACCTAGGATGGTGATAATATTATAGTATTTTTATTACGTGCAAGAATAATTAATTAAGAATTTTGAAGACGAAAATAAAAAATTTCGGAGAAAGTTTGCGTAAAGAAAACATTATTCACGTGGAGAACGATACGAGTTAGGTTTTCACCCTAAATTCTTTTGAGAGATCCATACGTCGTATTGACTTTCCGTTTCAAGATATACCGGTAATACGTCGTGAAAAGTCATATTATCCAAATAAAAAATTTTCTCCGAAAAGCGTCGTGCTTAACACGTCGTGCTTAAATTTTTTTCTTCCGCCTATGGACTTTTCGGTATATTTGTTTTGACAAGCTGCTTTGTCGTACTTACACTGACAAAATGCTTTATCGTGCTTATACTGACAAGATGCTTTATCGTGCTTACGCCTGACTCACGCTGATATACACCTGACACACGCTGGCACACGCCTGGCATACGCCAGCACACGCCTGGCACACGATGGGTACTAAAGTGTAATTAACCTAGGTACCAAAATGTAATAAGCCGAGTGTAAAGTGTAAATATCGTTATTAACTTAGGTACTAAAGTGTAATTAACCTAGGTACCAAAGTGTAATAAGCTGGGTGCAAACGGTAATAAGCTAAGTTCCTAACGTGTAATTAGTGAAACTATGTGTTTCTATAAATAGTAAGCTAAATTCATTCATTTCCTACCAATTCACAAGTAATTCAACAGCAACAATACTCTATATTTATATTCTGAGAGATATTGTGAGAAAATAATTACTTTCGAAGCATCGAAGCGCTACGCAATTGGAAGTAAAGCTAGCAACTACATGAGGTAACATCTCTATTTGTTGTTATGTTCGATTTTATTTCATTTTATAGTCTATAAGCTCAAGAACATAAGTCGTTACTATGTTCGGATTTTCCAACTTCGTGTTTCTTCAGGTGTTCTTGATCAAATCTAATATTATTTAATTTTATGTTATTTCTTTTATAAAATTTTATAATCACCTATGCAAGCCGTTATAATGCCCAAAATATTTTAATTATGAAAACCAAAAGCTCAAGAACATAAGTCATTACCATGATCAATTTTTTGTTCTTCGCGTTCTTCATATACTCTTGACCAAAAGTCATAAATTTTACATAAGTAGGTTTATTATTTTATTATTTTTATGTTATGATATGTTATTAAGTGTTAGAACATGTTATCCTAACAAGTTAATGCTCGTAGTATCATGCTTTACAAAATGAAAAGAAGAATTGTGAACCAAAATCACAATTTTGACATTTCTGTCCATTTTTTGAAATTTTAAAATGGTAATATGCTTTTGAATGATTAAAAAAGTCATAGATATGGAAGTTAGGAGCGCGTAGGCACAAGAATCACCTAAAAATGTTTTAAAACGAAAATGTTATGGCAATTTTCGTAAAGGACGTCAAAGCTGAAAATTTCTTGGAGACTCTAATTTAAGGGCATAAAAGAGCTAGGGTGTTAAGAAGATTATATAACCTATGAACATATTTATGTTAAGTTATTATATAACATATAAAGTTATATAAAACGATGAATCTAACAGCTTATGTACTATATGATTGTGTACGGTTATTTTAACAAGGTTACGCTTATAGTTTAGTGTACTAAACATCAAGGCAAGTTCTTCTTAAACCTTAAACTACTTATGCAAATTTCTTAAACCTATTTACTCATTGAACAAGATTTTTATCTTGATATGCTGTTGATATAATATACTACACCTACATTTGAATTACCTCTTATTGTAAGGTTATTGTTATAGCTTCAGCATAACTAAGAAATGAATTATTTATTCATGTTGATTGTTAAGCTTAAATTGTTGTGTCAAACCAAATTGTTTGGTAAGACATCCTATTCTGAAGTTAGGTATCCCATATGGGATCTTTCGGTCGATAATATATTATCCCTAATTTTGGTGCAATTTAGCACTGGTAGGATGAGATGCATACTCCTAAGATGTTGAATAAGTTGATCCCCTATCTCATATCTAAACAAAATTTCTAAGTCTGTGTGACTAACAGAAATACAAATCCATAGTGAAATGGTAACAACTATAAGTCGAAATTTGAATTGTTGTATTTCTTCAAATCATATATTGTTATAAATACAAAACTTGCTGAGCATGTAATAACTCATTGTCAACGTCAGGATTTTTTAGTGTCCCTTCTCTTTACTTTTTCTTTGGGGTTCTCGTGTTAATGTGAGATTTGTTCGAAAAAATAAGTGAAAAAGGTCCGACATGTATAATGTCGACTATTTGATTTTAAGAGTCGCCAGTTGGTGTATTTAACTGGTTACACAAACGCAACCGAAAAGGTTTGCACATTGTCCTAGTGATGTGACACTGCTAAACGAGTCTGTGAAACCGAGATTCATTTTGGGTCCAGGGCCTTGATTATGTGGAGGGAAGGTGTTAGGCACCCCCGACATCCGTGTTACCACACTGACCACCACTTTTAAAAAAAACTGTTATATGAATGTGTGTGTGTGTGTGTGGATCAATGTGAAATTATTTCAAAGTAGTGATGTACCTCGTTCGCACCTATATACATAGGGTTTGAATTTATAGAAAAATTGAGTTTTAAATAAGATATAGCAATGAAGTTTTGTAAAAATAGGTTTTTCAAACCCTATGCTCAATAGTAATTGAGGCCGTTGATACTTCCATTTTATTATTAAATGTTCGGCTTGTTTGCTTTTATTTTTGAGATGCGAAGCATTCTCGAGAAAATAATATACAGTAGTGCCAAACTCCACACGGGCATGACAGCCATCCAAGGAAATTCAAACACTTTAAATAATGTACAAGCTGCTCATAGCTGAAAAATGTCCATCATGGGAACCGAATCTAGATTCAGTAGACTGAATCTGTGATCACATGATTCCTAGGCTCACATGATATTGCAGTTTGTATGGAAAGCAGTAAGCAGTTATATATATAAAAGCTGTAAATATATATATATATATACAAACATGATCAACCACCACGAAGCAACTCCATGGGGGATCGGAAATGTAAATATATAAAAGCGGTAAATATATATATATATATATATATATATATATATGGACATGATTAACCACCACGAAGTAAACTCCAGGCGGGACAAAATGTAAATAAAGCGGTAAAAGCGATCAACTGCCACGAAGTAAACTCCAAGCAGGATGAAATATATATATATATATATATATATATATATAAGCGAGTAAATGCACCCGATGTAAATTAGGGCTCATCGGATATGTCCACAACAATTATATAGTTAAGTATATATATATATATATATATATATATATATATATATATATATAGTAAATGCACCTTTGGATGTAAAATCTAGGCTACTCGAGATATGTCCAAAACAGTTATATATATATAGTATATATATATATATATATAAAAAAGTAAAGAAACGCCTCGAATATAAGTTCAGGCTCATCGACGTAGTCCCACCAAAATTTATATATATATATAAGCAAGTAAACGCTCCAGACCTAAGTCTAGGCTCAATCGAATCATATATCGATAATGTTAGTCCATATATAAAATATATACATATATAAGTATATATATACGTATGAAAATGAAAACCACGATCAAAGTCCTGCAACGCACACAACACGACTTTCAATGTGTATAACAGTGTGTGCTAATATGAGAAGAAGACTTTATAAAAAGTGAGAAGGCTTATAGTGGGATGCCAAAATAGACTTCTATGACTTTATATGGATAACACACTCAGCTCCCGCTGGATAAAAAAGATAGCTATATGTGAGCTAACAGATGTTTATAGAAGAGGAAACACTCAATAGAGGTATATCTGACATTCTTGAACTTAAAGAACTTCAATCCGAGCATCTGAACGACGTATATCTGACCTTCTTCGGACCGCTTGTGTCGAGAGTTACGTAATGACATGGATTAGTGGTTGTACGAAGTCAGGAAGAGGGGTCCATGCCCATGGTCTTCAAGCTTCAAATTCTATCCAAAGTACTGTCATGCGTAATAGTCACTCTAGATTGTTACTCCTCAGTTCTTGTGGGACATCGTTGGATGTATGTATGTATGAAATGTTGGGACGACGCGCAAGTGTTGAAGGGGCAAGATGACGTTTGATTCTTCTTCGGGGTTATCACCGGTTTGAGTTGAAAGTAGACGTTACTCAAGGTTACATTTGAGATTGGACTACTTGTTTGTATGCCGCGATATCATCTTGTGAGAGGAAATGTTGAGGCGGTAAGATAACGTTTCGACTCTTCAACACGGTCATCGCCGGTTTGAGCTGAAAGCAGATGTTGCTCAGGGTTATATCTGATATTGGACTGCTTATTTGTATGCCTCACTGTCATCTGTGGGTGTACCTGTCTGCCCATTGTTAGCTCCGGGTTTGAGGTATGAGTGCCTCGGCAGGAGGTCTGAGCTTGAAGCTGATTGTGTGATGCCCCCAAAATAGGTATACATCACCTATTCTGAGTTGTCAATACATGGTACAGAAACAACTACAGCTCTATTATTACAACCATAAAACTGTGAGTTTGAATACAAATATTATCTTCTAGACAATATCTATACTCAAATAAATCCTCATCACATTTATTGATACATTATTTTACAAAAATGGTGAGGACTACTAAACAATTCTTTCTAAAACCTTCATTCCATACCCCGACTCGTACTCGCTATATTCTCGCCTCCCGAGAAGAAAAATGGAACAAAAGGAAAAGGGTGAGCTCAACTAGCCCAAGAAAAGAATATTATGACTAAGATAATATACAACAAATTACCGTTAGTCTTCAACAGGAAAAATCTAATAGAATATAATAGACAACAAATTTTAAATCAATATTCGCAATGAAAATAATAATTCATTAGAAGAGTTAAGTAGAGAATGCAAACTACTATCTTCTATGTATGAATTTAAAAGTTTATCGCTCATCTTTTATCCCTGTAACATCAATCAATATACATCTCGAATCAAATATTCATCTTTGCACTACAGAGCCAAAGATATTCATCGATTAATCATGTTCATCTAAACACTGCTTCATCTTTACACTACTACCAAAGATATTCTTCAAAATCATTCATCTTTGCACTACAAGCCAAAGATATTCAATAATATCATCATTTAAGACCGAGGATGATGAAAAATATTTTAAAGAAACGAATCCAAAGGAAACAAAATGACAAGGATTAAGGATTAAGGATTCGTATTTTGTTTTATCCATGTTCAAAAATACCTCAAAAATAATCATAGTGGTGTAAAATTCAAGAATGATCAAAACATGGATACAATCAAAGCTAGTATCCGTAATAGATATTTTGGACAAAAGAAGAAATTTTATTTTTCTATGAATAGTGTCGATATCACGTAAATAAATAGTGTCGATATCGTGAATAGTAACTCAAACACCAAAAGATAGAAATTTCCCAAAAAACATCTTCACGCTTCATGAATAGTACTTTCGTGAATAGTAACTCGTGAATAAGAACTCATAAATAGTAACTCGTGAATAGTAACTCATGAATAGTAACTCATGAATAGTAACCCCGACATGAAAAAGTTCCAAATTTGATAAAAAGTTTCAACCAATATTTCAAAGATAATGATATTAAGAAATAATATCATTTGAGAAGAAAATAACATCCCTTACCTCGAAAGATTAGTACTTCTAAATGGAATACCGGATATAGTCTTTGAGGAACTTGCACCGCCTAACAATACTCAAAGTATACTAAAAATACTCACAAGAATACGCTTCGATAATATAGAGAGAAAACTTCAGCTTCGGTGGGATTTTCAATTCTAACCTAAGACCCTATTTATAGAAATTGCTTAGAACACAAAGCGTAAAATTTAATAAATTAATAATATAATTATATAAATTTCCTACGCATGCCTAGAATCTAATTTCAGCCATCAAACACATGCCACATTCTAGAAAAAGTAAGAAAAACATTTTCTAATTTTAAATATTTTAAACTTCCAAAATCAATTATTTTGAGCTTCTTGAACTTCAATAATTCATAATAAATAGCCCTTTCATCAGAAAAATTCGAATCTCATGAGTTTTTATATGAAATTCAATTCTCTACAACTTTGCAGAAGAAAGTTTTTCCAAATTCCAAATAGAAATTGACCGAAATCCACAAACGGACGATTTTACAAAGTATATAATCAAATTTCAATCGATAAATGGGGTCCACCGACATGTTTAACATGTTTTAAACATTTATTGCAACAAAAATACTCTTCCTCCTCAGATACTCATATATCCCACATTCGTTGTAAAAATATCACCATTATTATATTATTAAAATATAATAATATATTTAAATGAATTATTTTATCGTAAAAGATAAAATTTCAATTTTCAACAATTGTCACATTAAAAATTTTCTCCATCTATATCCACATAAAATCAATATTTTCCTCATCATATGAATCAATAATTAATTATTCACAAATAATATTATAGAATCACAATATCGACAACCAGTGCAGCTTCCTGAAAAGAGGGGGCTTTCCAATAAGAATTTCTCCTTCTCATGCGCCGCAATTAGGTGACCAAACCTCTCCTTAGATGTAACTTTCTAGACATTGCCAATAATGTTACCTAATAATATTATTCGGATAATATGAATTATTGCTTCGATAATGAAAAATACTTGTAATGATGACAATTATTGAAACAACAAAATAATATAAAATATCAACGCAAAGAATTATTAAATCAATAAAATATTTGAATAAGAATTATCGTAACCATTATTGAGTAGTGCCTTCACGTAAGAATCAATAATTGGTGCAATACCGCAGTGTCTTCGTGTTTTTAACCATCGAGTATTTTAACAAGATAATTGATAATAACTACGTACCGTTATTTTTAAACAACTTATATTTGAAGTTTTCTTCATCCAATCGCTTTTACATGGGGCCACACACGGTCAGCACTTCGTCGCATTTAATATTCCCCGACAAAGATTTAATATTCCACGACCAAACGAATATTCCCCAACAACAATGAATATTTTATAACCACTTGCTTATTTTGAAGTATTTATGTATTTTACCCTTAACTATCCACATTAATCAAATCAACCCTTACTATTTCAAAATAATAAATAGAGAAAATTAAATTTCATTAATAATAAGTTGGGGTCTTACAACCTCCCTCCTTATGAAATTTCGTCCTCGAAATTGACGTGCGATACACTGTGTTTCAAAAGGTGAGGATACCTCGCTTTCATTTCCGCTTTCCAATTCCTGTGTCATTTCCTCTATAGCATGATTCCTCCACAAAACTTTAACTTGTGGTATGACCTTTCTTGCTGTAGGACATGCTCCTTCCTATCTAAGATCTTGACAGTACCTCCTCATACGTTAAGTCTTCTACTATCTCGTCCGATTCTAACTCAATAACGTGGTTTGGGTCTTTCACATATTTACGGTAATGCGGATATGTGAAACACATTATGAACACGAGACATACTTGAGGTAACGCGAGTCTATAGGCTACATTTCCTACTTCCCGGTCAAGAATTTGAAATGGACCAATAAATCGTAGATTGAGCTTTCCTCTCTTCCCAAATCTTGTAACTCCCTTCCATGGAGCAACTCGCAATAATACATGATCCCCTACATTAAATTCCACGTCCTTTCGATGAAGATCCGCATAACTCTTTTGTCGATCTTGTGCCGTTTGTATACGTTGTCGAATCATTTGGATCTTTTCCGTAGTAATACGTACTAACTCGGGTCCTAACAATGTTGCTTCACCCACCTCGTCCCAACATATCTTTGGAGAGCGACACTTTTCGTCCCATATAAGGCTTCAAATGGAGCCACACCTATACTTTCCTGATAACTGTTGTTGTAGGAGAATTCTACCAATGGTAAATACTTATCCCAACTGCCCTTGAAGTTTAGGACACAGAGTCTTAATAAATCTTCAAGAGTTTGAATAGTCCTTCGATTGTCCGTCTGCTTTGAGGATGGTATGCCGAATCAATCGTAAACCCGTGCCCATAGCTTTTTGCAAGCTAACCCAAAATCTTGAAGTGAATCTTGGGTCACGATCCAAAACTATGGATACAGTGCATGCCATGCAACCTCACAATCTCATTCACGTATATACTAGCAAGATGTTCAAGTGAATAAGTCTCCGTGATCAAAGAAATGAGCGACTTGGTTAATCTATCAACAATAACCCAAATAGCATTGATGCCTGAAACCGTAGGAAGACCCCAGAACGAAATCCATGGTAATGTGTTCCCACTTCCATTTTGGAATCTCAAGTGGTTGCAACGGACCCTTAGGTACTAGATGCTCCGCCTTTACACGCTGACAAGTTAAACACATTGAGATAAACTTTGCAATCTCTCTTTTCATATTGTTCCACCAAAATATATGTCAAGATCACGATACATTTTAGTACTTCCGTGATGGATTGCAAATGGTGTATTGTGTGCCTCCATCATAATCTTGTACTTCAAATCGAGTCGTTAGGAACACAAAGTCTAGAGTGGACTCAAGTATTCCTTCTTCATCAATTCTCGCTTAGGAATAGCTCCTTCTTGTACTTTCTTCTTCATACGCATCGCGCGCCATTCCGGGCGGCTTAAGCAACCTTAACCTTTTCTATTAAGGTTGGCTCTATGCATATACTTGACATCATCGCACTAGTTCCTGCATATGATCTTCTACTCAACGCGTCAGCTACCACGTTCACTTTTCCAGGATGGTATTGAATAGTGTGGTCATAGTCTTTCAATAGCTCGAGCCAACGTCGCTGCCGCATGTTGAGTTCTTTTTGAGTGAAGAAATATTTAAGGCTTTTATGGTCTCAATATATCTCCACTTTCTCCCCATATAGATAGTGCCTCCATATCTTTAAGCGCGAAACGATCGCTTTGTAACTCTAAATCATGAGTAGGATAATTCCTCTCATACTCTTTTAAGTTGTCGCGAGGCATAGGCTATGACTTTCCCACGTTGCATGAGAACACATCCTAACCCTTTGCTCAAGCATCATTTGTAGATAACAAATCCATCCGAACCGGATGGTATTGTTAGAACAGTCTTAGAAATAAGTCTCCTCTTAAGCTCTTGGAAACTTTTCTCGCATTCTTCGCTCCAAAACGAATTTTGTATCCTTCCGAGTTAAATTTGAGTTAATGGAGTAGCGATTCGAGAAAACCCTTCCATGAATCTCCGATAATAACCAAATAAGCCCAAAAGCTACGTTTTGATCCATCGACTTTGGTTGCTCCCAACTTTGTATTGCTTCAATCTTCGCTTGATCAACAGATACTCCATGTTTTAACACCACGTGCCCAAGGAATGCTACTTCCTCGCCGCCGAACTCGTATTTCTTTAATTTGGCATATAGTTTGTTTTCACGAAGCCTTTGGAGTACCAAATTCAAATGGTGCTCATGATCTTCACGACTTTTGGAATATATAAGGATGTCATCAATAAAGACAACAACAACCGATCCAAATATTCCTTGAATACTCGGTTCATCATATCCATGAAAGTCATAGGAGCATTAGTCGGTCCGAAAGACATGACTTAGAATTCATAATTCCGTGCATCGAAGTTCTAAAGGCGCCTTTGAATATCCTCGCCTAATCTTCACCGATGATATCCGAATCGAAGATCGATTTTTGAAAAGAATTGTGCCCCTTGCAAATCGGTCAAACAAGTCATCAATACGAGGTAGAGGATACCTATTCTTGATGGTGACATGGTTCAATTCCCAATAGTCAATACAAAGTCGCATACTCCGCCTCTTTCTTCTTTACAAATAAAACAGAGCACCCCAAGGACATGTACTAGACGAATGAAACCGATGTCCAACAATTCTCAGTAGTTGGACCTTTAACTCTCAAGTTCAATAGGAGCCATTCGATATGGGGTTTTAGAAATGGGCTTTGTACGGTGTTCAAGATCAATACAGAATTCAACTTCACGCTACGGGGTAGACCGAAGTTCTTAGGGAAATACGTCGGAAAGTCAATAACAACAGAATATTATTCAAATTTGACGTGTCTTTATTCAAATCCATAACATGGGCTAAGAAAGCTTGACATCCGCTTTTTCAATAAATGAATAGCTTTATGATTAGATATAGATGTTGATTGATTTTAATGGTTTAGTTGCTTGAATTTGTACAACAGTGTTGGTTAGGAATATGAAAACTAACAACCTTACGAAAACAATCAATTTTGGCATGATGAGTAGTTAACCAATCAATCCCTAAAATCACATCAAAAGCAAGTATCTTTAAAGAGATAAGGTCAATGTAAGGTGATGGTGCCAACTTGAATCAAACAAGATTTATAAATAGTGGATGTGATGAAAGTTTCTCCTAACTGAGTTTCCACAGATAGGTCAAAGTCTAATTTCTCCTGAGTCAAGTTTAAACGCTTGAGCACATGCAGAGAGATAAATGAATGGGTAAAGCACCGGATTCAAGTAAGGTATAAACTTCGCAAGAATTTATAAATAGCTTACCCGTGATCACCTCGTTTGGGTTCCTCGCATTATGACCACCACAACAAACGCTCTTCCGGAATCGCTTGACTTTGACTTTTCTGGGATGTTTTTGTCACCGTCCCCATTGAACTAGGTTTCGCTATCGTCTGAATCTCGAGCGATATGTCCTTCCTTTCCACAATTATAGCATACCTTGAACTGTTGTGGGCAGTTTGGACTGATATGTCCCTCTTTTCCGCATTTGTTGTTAGGTTTGTAATATTCAAGAACGCAATCAAATTGTATAAATAAAGCGGAAACGTGTAAAATCAGAGTTTTAAAAAATTTTACAAACCATAAACCCGGATCACCCTTTATGCACAATTATTAATTAAACGAAAAGATAAAGAATAAAATCATACCCTTGAAGATCGAGCTTCCTCGGGTACAAGTTCACCTCCAATCCTTTTCGCGTTCAACTTGAATCCACCGGGTTTGGTTCCTTCCTTTGATCAACGTTAGCCACCCATGTGTTTGGCCTCTAGAGGTGATCCACCAAGGAAGAAGAAAATTCAAGAATAAGGGATATTGCTCAACCCTAGTTTTCTATCTCTATAGAAAAGCGCATTTCCAACAAATTGGAATTATGTCGTAGTTGTAAAAAGTCAACAACTCCATCACCCATAATAAGACTCCTCTTATTTATAGATGTGGGCAACCCACCTTAACAATTAAGGAATTGGGTTTTATTTAATTAATTAAATTCTTTTAATTAATTAAGCTCCCTAATCTTATTAGGGATAATTAATTAAAACTCTTTTAACTAATTTTCCTTCCTAATCCAATTAGGAATAAATGAGAGTACTTATATTAAATTAATTCCTAAACTCTTTTAGAAATTAAAATAATAATAATTGTAATAATATTAATAAGACTCCTCTTTATTAATTTATATTTAATATTTCTAAAATATTAAATAATAAATATTAAGCTATTTAATTTATTCTATCACCATAGATTAAATTAAATATACATAACATATTATTACGATTATGCCATTAACTTCTTAAATAATTATTCTTCCTTTTATGGTGTGACCCTTTTAGGTTCTCCATATTAAACCTATTGTGAATAAATCAATTAGAACAATTCTAATCTTATTTAAATAAATAAATTAAACAATTAATTTATTTAAATAAATAATATTTATCCTACAATAGGGATAAGCCTCCCTAGCGATTAACGACTTTCCGATAATATAGATTTCAACATTAATCATAAAAGAACCTTTGAGTAAATAGTTACCGTATAATTCAATCCTTCCACCATACAATGTCCCAATTAAATATAAGACATGGAATTACCGCTGAGTCTTATTTTATTTAATTATATGTATTCGATCCTTAAATGCACAACTCCAAATAATGCAAATTAGAAACTCCTTTCTAATTTCATTATGCCTTAACCAAGGACTACATGGGTTGTCATTTATCGAATCACATAGGACATTTCTCTTCTTTTATTAGAAGTGGTAGATTCTTTATTGATCATACATTATCTCCATGTACAACTTATTATACCCAAACATACCCTTTGATATACCCTAAGGGTCTTAAGGAATAAGTCAAAGTATAACTCATCATACACAAGATATTATGATGATCTCAAGTCCAAGGATTACTTGTACTATTATCACTACAGAATTCCTATTGACAGCAAATAAAACTCCATTAGGTATTCCTTAGCGAGCCAATGCTCAAAGAACTTATTCTCTAATAAGCACCTACATACTTGCTTTTAGTGTCTCCACACAAATGATCATGAGATCAATCATCCTCATCCAATGAAAGCAAGCAACGATGTACCAATCTATCCAGATTCACTAATCCCCAATTTAGTAATCCAATGATTGGGAACTATTTTAGTTTTTAATCTTTCTAAGAATTTAGATCTCATTAGAATGATCATCATCATTATTCTAAAAGCATTACTTAAAACTATGGGTTTATCACATATTATAAAACAAAGATCATGTAGATAATTTAAAAGCCTTTAATAAATTAATACTTTTTATTAATAAATGAATAAGATTATTACAAAGTATATGCTTTATCATCAAACATGATTGGCTTGTGTGCATATTACTTTCAATCTCCCACTTGCACTAAAGCCAATCGTCATGGTAACTCATACTCTTCTTCTCTAAGTGACGATTATCCTGTCATTGGATAAGCTTTAGTTAATGGATATGTAATGTTGTTCATGAGAGTCCACTATCTCTATAGTGATTTCCCATCTTTCAATGATTCTAATAATCAAATGAAAGTGCCACAACACATGTTTAGATCCAAGATGAGACTTAGAACTATTCCTAGTTCTCAGAATGAACTTTTAATCCAAACAATCAACTTGCAGCTTCATTTATAGCTATATACTTTGTCTTTATCACTAAACCAAAGAACTCTTTCATTGTTTGGAACCTTTCCAATTCAACGCACTAATGATCATGGTAACACTTTACCTTAAAGTGAATTTTCTGTCGTCTTGGTTTGTCTGAAAAACTTGAGTCTGTTAAGCCCTCTAGTTTTAATTTAGACCCACCATGAATATGATCACATCATTACTGCCGGTTAAGCACTTTAAGATATTTTTCACTGACTCATAGTGAACTTCTCAATAATATGGTTGATCAACATCAGGTCTCGTACATTTCATTGCATACATGATTGTCACTCATGCGACCTCTCTTTCGTGAGTCCGTGGGGACTATTAAGAGATACACTCCATAGCTCATCAACATGAGACATCTCTTGAGTTTGCCATGCTAAACGACTTTAGCATCAAATGAATATACGCTCCTTGGGTTAAGTCGAGCATCCTCTTAAATCTATCTATATAGATTTATATCCCCAATTAAGATACTCTTCCAAATCATTCATGGAGGATTGTTTAGACAACTTTATCTTTACTGATTATAGCATTAGTATGTCATTCCTTATCCATAATATATCAACATATAATACTAGAAATTTCATGACGCTCCCACTGACCCTTTTGTACACACTAGGTTCATTCTTGTTTTTTGATAAAATCAAACTCTTTTGGCCTCATCAAAACGAATGTTCCATATTTGAGAAACTTGCTTCAATCCATTTCTCTGAGTGTCTACAACACTTACCTCATCGTATGTAACTGGATCATCATCTTCTATGATGTGTACCTCATCATCATCATCTATGATGAATCCATACCTCCTAGGTATCTTCGGTACTATTCCAGATTTACGATTCGATTGTGGTACAATAGGTCTATCTACAGGTTCCTCTTATTTGACTTATAGTGTTTTGTGGTTCTTGAACTCTTCAAGATCTATTATCCTCCCACTAGCCCTTTTAATGATAAACACCTTTATCTTAGAAGGCGCTGTTTTCGTAACAAACACCTTTTGCTAAGTAGAATTATAGAACATATACCCTAAACTTACTTTAGGATGTCCCACAAATCTGTACATGTCAAATCTTGTCCCAAACTTATCCTTTTGAAACCTTTTCACATAAGTTGGACAACCCCTTATCTTAACATACTTAAGATTAGAATCCTCCCCGTCCATAACTTTTATGGAATCTTGAATGGATTTTGAGGTTACCTTTTTTAAAGAGATATGCAGCCATTTCTAGGACATGATCCTGTAAGGATACCGAATGTCGGTAAAATCATTATGGACCGCACCATGTCCAACAAGGTACGATTTTCCTTTCGATACATCAATCAATTATTGCATATCGAGGCGCCCATTGTGAGAAAACCATTTGAAATGATCTAAAACTTATTGCACAAGTATTTATTCCTTGATCTAATCAAAGAATCTTAATACATTGCCAATTTGTTTCACTTCAATTCTTTTTGAACCTTTCAAATAATTCACACTTGTATTTAAGCAAATACATACATTCAACTCTTTGAATGATCATCTCCTTTTCTTACTAATTTGTTCAATATGCAAAATTATTTTCATGTAAGTCAAGTATACAAAATTTATTAAGTAATATTCCATTCTATACAAAATATTATTATTATAAATAGAACAACAATTGCTCTTAATTATAATACCAAAGATTTCATTGTTCAACAATAAAATTGAAATAATATTTTTAACAAGAATTGGAATACAATAACAACTTATCGACTTAATAGATTTACCCATAAAGCGTCTAAACTATAAGTTTCTATAGCTAATGCAAAGAACCTTTGCTTCATTTTCCACATATAGAATTACTTATCTTTGTTTAACTTTCTACTTCTGCTTGGTCCCTTCATAAATCTATATTTATGATAACCAAAGTCGGTATCTAATACCCAAGTAGAACCTTGACTTAAAGAAAAATTTATTTCAATCATGAACAAAAACTGTATTGTAACCGAAACTTCACTAAGCTTCTTTGGTTAACCTCTGCAAGATACTTCTCGCAGTTTCTTTCCAGTGTCCAGGCTTATTGTAGTGGAAGCAAACTCCTTTGCTATCCATATCGCTTTTGTTCTTATTATCCTTTGTTTATGCCTTTCTATATACCTTCTTTGAATCGTTCTTCTTTTCGTAAGATCCTTTGGCCCTACCAAGAAGACTCGATCTTTCTTGGTTGAAAGTGACTCTCAACATTTTTCAATATGTTAAGCAAATCAGCGGAGGTGATATCTAGCTTGTTCATATGAAAAATTCACAACAATTGTGAAAGGAGTCCTGGAGTGAGTGCAAGATCAAATCTTGGCTCAACTCTCCATCCATGACAAAACTCGTTGTCCTAATTGATCAATCAAATTGATAATGTTAAGGACTTTTATCTGTACTGTAGTGTCATCGGTCATTCTAGATCGGAAGAGCTCCTTAGATATCTAATATCTATCGGGTCCTACTTTCCTCACCATCAACTACTTGATGTGCGGGAATATTGTAGTAGAGCATCCATAGTTTCATCGCCGACGCTTGAAGCTCATTACTCATAGATGCGAGCATGATGGATTGAGCTAATCATGCATCATCTTGCCACTTTCTAAAAGTAGCAATCTCTTCCTCGAGAGGCATTGTCTCAAACCATTACGAGGGGATAGGCGACATGACATAAGATAGCTTTTCACCTATGAGAACTATTCTCAAACTCCTTAACCAATCCGAGTACTTCGGTTCGATTAATTTAGCATCTAATATGCTTCGCAGTGATAGTAATTTTAGACGTTGTAAAATTCTGTAAATGAATTTGTAATTAACAACATTTTAACATACATTCTTTTATTAATTACCAAAATAAATTAGGTCTTGTTTTAAATTTGTATCTCCCACTATTTTCTTCAAACTATATTACCCTCATTTATATAGTTCGGCAAAATCTAATTAAAGATTTGCTAGTGAGAATAAGGATCCCATTTCAAATGTATATAGCCTTGTGGTGACACAACAAACTATATATAAATAAATTGGTAGACAACTTTTGTCAATTACATCAACTATGCAACTCCTTTTCTTTTGCCTCTTAGATTATTTTGATCAAGTGGTGGCACATCCGAATCAAAATTATCCAAGTTAAGTCCGACCTAGCACTCCATATATTCAAAAGGAAAATATCATCCTTGTGGTGACACAACAAAACAATATTGTTCAATTTTCTTTATAAGCATCAAATGTGATAAATTAACATCTTAAATAACTAATACTTGCCTTGTGGTGACACAACAAACTCATATTAAATATTTAATACTCTATTAATTTTATCATGCTAGAAGGCTTACGCTCGATATTCCAAATATCTTTGAACGCTTAGGACTTAATATAAAAATTGAGGGGTTTAATTATTAATTTGTCTCATCTCTTGTTTAGTGCATATGCATATATATATAAAAATACGCGTCGTATTAATGAACATGCGAAGCATGTTTGCATAATATATAATATATATAGTATAAGCATGCACATATAGAATACTATATTCTAACCGGATTGATTATGGACTTTTATTCTAGTTTGGTTCACTAGAGCCACCAAGTGAACCAAAAAGGTCAAACCCTAGGGGTGCAAGAAATAATATTTAAATATAACTATTACATTTAAACCCTGCTCCCATTACAAACGGGTCTTCAAGCGCCTCTAGCTCCTTGATCTCCAATTTTTCAAAATTAATTCTAACTATTCCTATTACAAAACTATTTAAAATAAATAGAAACCTCGATCGCAAATAAGGGAAGTACATAGGAGGGAAATAGAATTTACATTAAGAAAAATTAGAGAAGACGAGGTACGCAGACCCCATTTAATAAAACCCATACATTCATGCATCCAACTAAAATAAAATCCAATCATATTGGTCAACAATCCATAATCAATCCCATTTATTATCATACACATCACCATATGCATCAATAAATAACATTCATCTCATGAATAATAAACATTTAATATATATATTGATATCATTTAATGGGCAAATTTAGTTAGTATAAAATCTAATTTTGAATCAAAATAAACTCCTTTATTTTAATCCAAATTTAAATAAAAATAAAACTATTTTATTTTAATTTATCCAATTTTGAATAAAATAAACTATTTTATTTTAATCAAAATCTTTATTCAAAATAAACTCCTTTATTTTAATTAATTATGGAATCCAATTCTATGTATATAAAAAAAAATTATTAAAGGAAACACTTGATTATCTCTCCTATTCACAAATAAACTCCTTTATTTTGAATAATATGAAATCTTATTTCATATCTAAACAAACTCCTTTATTTAAGGAAAGATGGATTTACTTTCCTATTCACAAATAAACCTTTTATTTTAATAATATGAAATCTTATTCCATATTTAAATAAATTCTTTTATTTAAGGAAATTAGGATTCTCTTTCCTATTCACAAATAAACTCTTTTATTTTGAATAATATGAAATCTTATTTCATATCTAAACAAACTCCTTTATTTAAGGAAAGATGGATTTACTTCCCTATTCACAAATAAACTCCTTTATTTTAGAAAATAAAATCCAATTTTAACTCCAATTAGTTATCTTGGAATCCAATTCCAACTCTAATTAGTTAGCATAAAATTTAATTTTAAAATTAAAATAAACTTTATATTTTAATTTTAAAATAAACCTTTTATTTTAAAATTAAAATAAACTTTTATTTTAATCATAAAATAATGAAGAATATATATATAACTATTATATATATATATATATAATAACAAAGAATATATATATATATAACTATTATATATATATATATATATAATTACCGTGTATATATATATATATATATATAGTTTCAGGTTATATATATTATATATATTATATAACTAAAATATATATCATATATATATATATATATATATTATATACGGTGTTGGTTGATTTCCGTGCATCCTTTTGTTTTTTTTTTTTTTTTTAAAAAAGAGCATCACGGAAATCTGCCTAAATCAACGGGGCAAGTTAGTTTCATTTTAATTTTCCTTGAATTCCGTGCATCACTTTGTGGCCTTAAAATCGAACAGATCCTTTTTTTTTTTCGTTTGAATCACCAAGTATTGTGTAACATGAAGTCACGTTGGACGGTTGAAAAAAAAAAAATTTCGGCACCTTCCCTTTTTTTTTTTATTATTAAATTTTAAACAATTAAATTATGCCCAATTAAATTGTTCTAAACACATATCAATATACATATCAAATTTGAACAATTAATAATTTGCATAAAGGTTTGGCTCTGATGCCACTGTTAGGTTTGTAATATTCAAGAACGCAATCAAATTGCATAAATAAAGCAGAAACGTGTAAAATCAGAGTTTTAAAAAATTTTACAAACCATAAACCCGGATCACCCTTTATGCACAATTATTAATTAAACGAAAAGATAAAGAATAAAATCATACCCTTGAAGATCAAGCTTCCTCAGGTACAAGTTCACCTCCAATCCTTTTCGCGTTCAACTTGAATCCACCGGGTTTGGTTCCTTCCTTTGATCAACGTTAGCCACCCATGTGTTTGGCCTCTAGAGGTGATCCACCAAGGAAGAAGAAAATTCAAGATTAAGGGATATTGGCTCAACCCTAGTTTTCTATCTCTATAGAAAGGGCGTACTCTCCAACAAATTGGAATTATGTCGTAGTTGTAAAAGTCAACAACTCCATCACCCATAATAAGACTCCTCTTATTTATAGATGTGGGCAACCCACCTTAACAATTAAGGAATTGGGTTTTATTTAATTAATTAAATTCTTTTAATTAATTAAGCTCCCTAATCTTATTAGGGATAATTAATTAAAACTCTTTTAACTAATTTTCCTTC
The DNA here is from genome assembly GCA_020205615.1 of Panax quinquefolius. Lineage (NCBI taxonomy): Eukaryota > Viridiplantae > Streptophyta > Magnoliopsida > Apiales > Araliaceae > Panax > Panax quinquefolius. The sequence continues at coordinate 1,742,627 of JAINUW010000529.1, read as the reverse complement.
CTAATCCAATTAGGAATAAATGAGAGTACTTATACTAAATTAATTCCTAAACTCTTTTAGAAATTAAAATAATAATAATTGTAATAATATTAATAAGACTCCTCTTATTAATTTATATTTAATATTTCTAAAATATTAAATAATAAATATTAAGCTATTTAATTTATTCTATCACCATAGATTAAATTAAATATACATAACATATTATTACGATTATGCCATTAACTTCTTAAATAATTATTCTTCCTTTTATGGTGTGACCCTTTTTAGGTTCTCCATATTAAACCTATTGTGAATAAATCAATTAGATCAATTCTAATCTTATTTAAATAAATAAATTAAACAATTAATTTATTTAAATAAATAATATTTATTCTACAATAGGGATAAGCCTCCCTAGCTATTAACGACTTTCCGGATAATATAGATTTCAACATTAATCATAAAAGAACCTTTGAGTAAATAGTTACCATGACAATTCAATCCTTCCACCATACAATGTCCCAATTAAATATAAGACATGGAATTCTTCACAAGTCTTATTTTATTTAATTATATGTATTTCGATCCTTAAATGCACAACTCAAATAATGCAAATTAGAAACTCCTTTCTAATTTCATTATGCCTTAACCAAGGACTACTGGGTTGTCATTTATCGAATCACATAAGACATTTCTCTTCTTTTATTAGAAGTGGTAGATTCTTTATCGATCATACATTATCTCCATGTACAACTTATTATACCCAAGCATACCCTTTGATATACCCTAAGGGTCTTAAGGAATAAGTCAAAGTATAACTCATCATACACAAGATACTATGATGATCTCAAGTCCAAGGATTACTTGTACTACTATCACTACAGAATTCCTATTGACAGCAAATAAAACTCCATTAGGTATTCCTTAGCGAGCCACGCTCAAAGGAACTTATTCTCTAATAAGCACCTTCATACTTGCTTTAGTGTCTCCACACAAATGATCATGAGATCAATCATCCTCATGCAATGAGCAAGCAACGTATGTACCAATCTATCCAGATTCACTAATCCCCAATTTAGTAATCCAATGATTGGGAACTATTTTAGTTTTTAAGCTTTCTAAGAATTTAGATCTCATTAGAATGATCATCATCATTATTCTAAAAGCATTGCTTAAAACTATGGGTTTATCACATATTATAAAACAACATCATGTAGATAATTTAAAAGCCTTTAATAAATTAATACTTTTTATTAATAAATGAATAAGATTGTTACAAAGTATATGCTTTATCATCAAACATGATTGGCTTGTGCGCATATTACATTCATTTGTAGCATATGACCGGTGGTCGTTCTCCTCCCTTAGAACCGATTCTTCTTTGGCCTGCATCGCTGCTTCACATAGTCGTTGTTAAATCTCCTCTTTTAAAATCTCCTCCCCGACTTTCGCTTCTTCTATTTTCATGGCCATGATTACCACCAAAGTGGTTACCATTTTTGTCCGTCTCTGCTTTCTTTCTCGCCGTGGTTATCATTATTACATTGATCGCTATCTCCGGTACGATCCTCGGTTATGGTCCCTCAATTGACCGTACTCGTTATCTCGCTTCTAATAATTGAGCCATGTTTACAACATCCTAATAGAGAGAAAATTTATGAGAAATGAGATATTGTCGTATCTCGGGTTTCAAACCTCTCAAAAACATCCGCGTCATACGCTCCTCATTCTCCACCAAATGAGGTGCAAACTCGATAACTCGCAAACTTTGCCTCGTCATCGAGACACCGCCATGTTGTTTTGTTCTAATCGATGAACTCCACTTCCTTCATATGACGAACACTTTCGTGAAAGTATTTGTCATTAAATAATTTCTGAAATGTCTCCCAAGACATGCCGAAAAGTACCGATGGGTACGCTTCACGATCGCCACTAGTAGTCTCCGCGCCACCACTGGAACATAAAGGTGGCGAATGGAACCTTCGTTTTTCCGTGCATCCCAAGACATCGAATATCTTGGTAATTTGTTTGACCCATGTTTCTCCATGATCGGATCTCGCTTTCCCTTAAATTCGGGTGGTCCCAACTCTTTGAACCGCTTGCACGTGACAACCCGTGAATTGCTATCATTTCCTCCCAGTATTTTGAACACGAGTCTCCTCATCTCGATTTTGCATGAATCGCAAAAAGCTTCTAAACATCCCCTCGCTCATCATCTCCTCAAGGTGTTGTTCACAGAAGAACATTGCCACGACTGTTACACGCTCTCCTCGTTGGTGAGTATAGGCATCTCCACTGGTCTCATTTCCATTGTTAATATTCTCAATCGACATTTCTCAAATAATCGTCATAAAACAAGGGTTAATTAAGGAAATCAATATATCACATAATATCCTTATATACTTGACCAACTAAAAAATAAACTTAGGTAGGACACACTAGCGAAGGATTTACTCGCCTCCCTCCTTGTTCTATTCCCCGCTTCTCCGCCAGAGATCATATCCCTAAGCTCGATACCAACCATGGCGCCCCCAAAATAGGTATACATCACCTATTCTGAGTTGTCAATACATGGTACAGAAACAACTACAACTTTATTATTACAACCATAAAACTGTGAGTTTGAATACAAATATTATCTTCTAGACAATATCTATACTCAAATAAATCCTCATCACATTTATTGATACATTATTTTACAAAAATGGTGAGGACTACTAAACAATTCTTTCTAAAACCTTCATTCCATACCCCAGACTACGTGACTCGCTATATTCTCGCCTCCCGAGAAGAAAAATGGAACAAAAAGGAAAAGGGTGAGCTCAACTAGCCCAAGAAAGAATATTATGACTAAGATAATATACAACAAATTACCATTAGTCTTCAACAGGAAAAATCTAATAGAATACAATAGACAACAAATTTTAAATCAATATTCGCAATGAAAATAATAATTCATTAGAAGAGTTAAGTAGAGAATGCAAACTACTATCTTCTATGTATGAATTTAAAAGTTCATCGCTCATCTTTTATCCCCTCAGAACATCAATCAATATACATCTAGAATCAAATATTCATCTTTGCACTACAGCCCAAAGATATTCATCGATTAATCATGTTCATCTAAACACTGCTCATCCTCGCACTACTACCAAAGATATTCGTCAGAAATCATTCATCTTTTTGCACTACAAGCCAAAGATATTCAATAATATCATCATTTAAGACCGAGGATGATGAAAAATATTTTTAAAGAAATGAATCCAAAGAAACAAAATGACAAGGATTAAGGATTAAGGATTCGTACTTTGTTTATCCATGTTCAAAAATACGTTAAAAATAATCATAGTGGTGTAAAATTCAAGAATGATCAAAACATGGATACAATCAAAGCTAGTATCCGAATAGATATTTTGACAAAAGAAGAAATTTTTATTTTTCTATGAATAAAGTAGATACGTGAATAGTGCCGATACGTGAATAGTAACTCTGACACCAAAAGATAGAAATTTCCCAAAAAACATCTTCACACTTCATGAATAGTACTCGTGAATAGTAACTCATGAATAGTAACTCATGAATAGTAACTCGTGAATAGTAACTCATGAATAGTAACTCATGAATAGTAACCCCGACATGAAAAAGTTTCAAATTTGATAAAAAGTTTCAACCAATATTTCAGCATAATGATATTGAAGAAATAATATCATTTGAGAAGAAAATAACATCCCTTACCTAGAAAGATTAGTACTTCTAGCTGGAATACCGGATATAGTGCTGAAGGGAACTTGCTGTAAGGTTTATAAATTTTTAGAACGCAATCAAATTGCATAAAAGTGCGGAAACGTGTAAAATCAGAGTTTAAAAATTTACAAACCATATACCCGGATCACCCTTTATGCATAATTATTAATTAAACGAAAAGATAAAGAATAAAATCATACCCTTGAAGATCGAGCTTCCTCGTGTACAAGTTCACCTCCAAATCCTTTCGCTTCAACTTGAATCCACCGGGTTTGGTTCCTTCCTTTGATCAACGTTAGCCACCCATATGTTTGGCCTCTAGAGGTGATCCACCAAGGAAAAATAAAGATTCAAGAAGAAGGGGTATTGGCTCAACCCTAGTTTTCTATCTCTATAGAAAGGGCGTACTCTCCAACAAATTGGAATTATTACGTAGTTGTAAAAGTCAACCACCCACATCACCCATAATAAGACTCCTCTTATTTATAGATGTGGGCAACCCACCTTAACAATTAAGGAATTGGGTTTTATTTAATTAATTAAATTCTTTTAATTAATTAAGCTCCCTAATCTTATTAGGGATAATTAATTAAACTCCTTTAACTAATTTTCCTTCCTAATCCAATTAGGAATAAATGAGAGTACTTATATTAAATTAATTCCTAAACTCTTTTAGAAATTAAAATAATAATAATAATTGTAATAATATTAATAAGACTCTCTTATTAATTTATATTTAATATTTTAAAATATTAAAAATAAATATTAAGCTATTTAATTTATTCTATCACCATAGATTAAATTAAATATACTTAACATATTATTACGATTATGCCATTAACTTCTTAAATAATTATTCTTCCTTTTATGGTGTGACCCTTTAGGTTCTCCATATTAAACCGGGTTGTGAATAAATCAATTAGAATAATTCTAATCTTATTTAAATAAATAAATTAAACAATTAATTTATTTAAATAAATAATATTTATTCTACAATAGGATAAGCCTCCCTAACGATTAACGACTTTCCGTATAATATAGATTTCAACATTAATCATAAAAGAACCTTTGAGTAAATAGTTACTGCATACAATTCAATCCTTCCACCATACAATGTCCCAATTAAATATAAGATATGGAATTACCGTCAAGTCTTATTTTATTTAATTATATGTATTTCGATCCTTAAATGCACAACTCCAAATAATGCAAATTAGAAACTCCTTTCTAATTTCATTCGCCTTTTGCCAAGGACTCTTTGGGTTGTCATTTATCGAATTACATAGGACATTTCTCTTCTTTATTAGAAGTGGTAGATTCTTTATCGACCATATATTATCTCCACGTATAACTTATTATACCCAAGCATACCCTTTGATATACCCTAAGGGTCTTAAGGAATAAGTCAAAGTATAACTCATCATACACAAGATACTATGATGATCTCAAGTCCAAGGATCACTTGTCTACTATCACTACAGAATTCCTATCGACAGCAAGTAAATCTCCATTAGGTATTCCTTAGCGAGCCACGCTTTAGTGAACTTATTCTCTAATAAGCACCTACATACTTGCTTTAGTGTCTCCACACAAATGATCATGAGATCAATCATCCTCATCCAATGAGCAAGCAACGATGTACCAATCTATCCGGATTCACTAATCCCCAATTTAGTAATCCAACGATTGGGAACTATTTTAGTTTTAAGCTTTCTAAGAATTTAGATCTCATTAGAATGATCATCATCATTATTCTAAAAGCATTGCTTAAAACTATGGGTTTATCACATATTATAAAACAACATCATGTAGATAATTAAAAGCCTTTAATAAATTAATACTTTTTATTAATAAATGAATAAGATTGTTACAAAGTATATGCTTTATCATCAAACATGATTGGCTTGTGTGCATATTACTTTCACTTGCACCGTCTAACAATACTCAAAGTATACTCAAAATACTCACAAGAATACGCTCGATAATATAGAGAGAGAAAACTTCAGTTTCTGATGTGATTTTCAATTCTAACCTAAGCACCCTATTTAAAGGAAATTGCTTAGAACACCAAAGCAGAAAATTTAATAAATTAATAATATAATTATATAAATTTCCTATGCATGCCTAGAATCTGATTTCAGCCATCAAACACATGCCACATTCTAGAAAAAGTAAGTAAAAACGTTTTTCTAATTTTAAATATTTTAAACTTCCAAAAATCAATTATTTTGGAGCTTCGAAACTTCAATAATTCATAATAAATAGCCCTTTCATCAAAAAATTCGAATCTCGCGAGTGTTTATAGGAAATTCAATTCTCTACAACTTTGCGAAGAAGGTTTTTCCAAATTCCAAATAGAAATTGACCAAAATCCACAAACCAAGCGATTTTACAAAAGCTATAATCAAATTTCACCAATAAATGGGGTCCAACGACATGTTTAACATGTTTTAAACATTTATTGCAACAAAAATACTCTTCTTCCTCGATACTCATATATCCCACATTCGTTGTAAAAATATCACCATTATTATATTATTAAAATATAATAATATATTTAAATGAATTATTTTATCGTAAAAAGATAAAATTTCAATTTTCAACAATTGTCACATTAAAATTTTCTCCATCTATATCCACATAAAATCAATATTTTTCTCATCATATGAATCAATAATTAATTATTCACAAATAATATTACGTAATCACAATATTGACAACCGTGCGGCTTCTGAAAGAGGGGCTTTCTAATAAGAATTTCTCTTCATCAAGCGCCGCAATTAGGTGACCAAACCTCTCCTTAGATGTAAATTTCTAGACATTGCCAATAATGTTACCTAATAATATTATTCAGATAATATGAATTATTGCTTCGATAATGAAAAATACCGTGTAATGACAATTATCAAAACAATGAAGAATATAAAATATCAACGCAGCAATTATTAAATCAATAAAATAATCGAATAAGAATTATCGTAACCATTATTGAGTAGTGCCTTCTTACGTAAGAATCAATAATTGGTGCAATACCGTGTGCTACTTGTGTTTTAACCCAATTTAGTATTTTAACAAGATAATCTGTGAATAACTACGTACCGTTATTATTTTAAACAACTTATATTTGTCATTTTCTTCATCCAATCGCTTTCCGTTATGGGGCCCAAACATGGTCAGGTCTTTGTCGCATTTAATATTCCCCAACAAAGACGAATATTCCACGACCAAACGAATATTCCCCGAACAACAATGAATATTTTATAACCACTTGCTTATTTTGAAGTATTTGCGTATTTTACCCTTAACTATCCACATTAATCAAATCAACCCTTACTATTTTAAAATAATAAATAGAGAAAATTAAATTTCATTAATAATAAGTTGGGGTCTTACAGATTGCATGTACTTGAAACACGCATTTCCAGAGTTATCGCCGGAACTGCAATGGCATCCCTTGGGGCTATCACCAAGGATGGAGTCGCTACTCCCAGTTTTGTTTCTAGGGATAGAACTGAGCGTCGTGGTGTTATCGCCGAGACAGAATTGTCCTCTACGGTGTTGTTGCCGGTCTTTTGTTCTGCGTAACTCGGGGTTATCTCCAAGATTGGAAATGACATTCCCGGTGTGTGTTCTGGGTTTGAGATGAAATTCCTGGTTTGTGTTTTGTGTTGGAACTGAACTTCTGGTAGTATCTGGAATGAATGTATGCTGTCTTCCAAGGTTATCTCTGAAAGCCAAATCTGCCCTCCTGCAATGTTAGTAACAGGCGTGCAGAAAATTTTGAGTGACTACAGATGCCCCTCTTTATCATATTCATGCAATGCAAGGCATGGATAGGATAAAGAATCCTAGACACTTGAAATGCAAGTGAAATAAACATAATGCTATGTGCGGCAACATGATGCAAATGTATGATGCATGATTGTCAAGTAATCCTGTTGGGATGACAATCAGTGACAGCTTGGACATGCGATCCAAGTCTTCAAGGATGTTGACGTTGGGGCTATCACCAAGGTCTTAAATCTTAGACATTGGCTTATATTCCATAGAGGTACCTCTTGTGTGTAAGAGATCTATGGGGATAAAGCTTTGTCTATTTAAGGATGTGTATACATATTCCCTCATTCTATCGGAGTTACTGCCAATAGTTTTGTTGATGTCAGGGTTGCTCGACCTTTGTTGATGTGTGTATCACCAGATAGATCCCTGTCGGGTGCATTGTCAAGGTTGTTTGACCTTCATTGATGTATGTGTCAATGGTCGCATTACGTTGTAACCCCCGCCGGGGATACGTGGATGAGTTTCTTCGATGGGTTTACTTGCCATCGGTTGACATGACGTCAAGGTTGCTTGACCTTCATTGATGTGTCTATCAATGGTTGCATTGAATTGTAACCCCCGCCGGGGATACGTGGATGAGTTGCTTCGATGGGTTTACTTTCCATCGGTTGACATGACGTCAAGGTTGCTTGACCTTCATTGATGTGTGTATCAATGGTTGAATTACGTTGTAACCCCCGCCGGGGATACGTGGATGCTTGAAAGATGTGCGTTGTGACCCCCACCGGGGATACCTGGATGCTTGAAAGATATGCATTGTGATCCCCATCAGGGATACGCAATCATTTGATAACTTCGGCGTTGTAACCCCCGCCGGGGAGGTTTGATATTTCGTGATTTTGCATTGTAACCCCCGCTAGGGATGTTTAGGGTTGTGACCCTGCAAATGACGGGATCAGACCTTTGTGGGGTATTCCCAAGCATGATCTGTGAAAGCTGAGCTCATTGGTATAGTATACCCTGCATTCAGGCGAATACCATTAAGACAACGGGAGTTTAACTCTGACCGACAAGAAACCAGGATTTTCGGCTATTCCGCTCAATCGCGTAGCATTTTTATTCTTGATTTGGCCTTTTCCGCTTGTGAGACCTCTTTTACAACTCTAACTGGAGCAAGTCAGAGGTGTGGGACCCATGTAGAAGTGTCGTAAGTACACTTGCAGGAGCCGCAGGTGAGCCTGCGGCCAACCGTGCCTATGTATAGGTGAATGGTTTCTTTCATAAGTCATTTTCAAGTTCCGCAACGAAGGAAATTTGAGAGCTCTTCTTCAGATATGCTGAGTTCGGGCAACTTTCTGCATATTCTGCCACCGTACAAGCGTTCTTCACTATCCTGGAAATGTATGCATGTATTTTTTTCCAATTTGAATTTGTTGGAAAATGACTTATCACATGAAATGCATTTAGACACATAGTAGTTAATATGCATGCTGATATGACTTTTTAAAAAATATTCAACATAGTAAATGTTAGTATTAAACCATGATGAACATAATGATGTGAAAAAATTTTGACTTTTGAATAGTCAAATTGGCACCTTTTATTGTCATTTCTTCTCCTATCTAAGGACAAATGAGTAAAGGTAGAAAAACAAAATAATCCTGGTAATTAGACTACACTTACGAATTTTTTACTATGATGTGATTAATGCATGTAGGATGTATATGACTGTGTATAGGTGTGCTACTGAATGGCCACCTAGTCATGCCTATGTGCATGTGGATAGTCCCATTTACAAAGGGGGCTATGGCAAAATTTTCCCAAAATGTAGGTATTGGGTAGTTATGCATTTTTAACTCTACTGTGGATGTATGTTAAAACAATGCATGCATGCATGTAATCATAAAATGCATTTTGAAAATCTCCAGGTAAGAATTTACCACAACTTTTCTGAGGTGATTTGTAGATTTTTTATCTAGATATTATGGATCCAGATCAGCCGAGTAGTTCCTGCAGGACCACTTCTAGTGTACGGAGGAGAGCTTCTGAAGAGCCTCAACGTCGTTCTGTCAGACAGGTACGTCGTTTAGTGGAGGTGGTAATACGTCCTATTCGGGTTGAAGTGCTGAATGTTGAGGACAAGGAGGAGGATGTACCGATCGAGGTTCCTGCTCCTACTGTACGTGTTCCCCGTAGGGAATTGCCAGGTATTCAAGTGGCAAACCCAGAACTTTTGGGTGACTTGAGTAGGCATCCTTCAGTATACCTGCACGCAAACGAGGTATGAAGTTAGATCTTTAATCTTTCTTATTTCCTATTGATGAGGAGTCAAGGATTCTGATGTTGATCTGCATTTGATGTAGGTTCCTGGCTTCACACAGCCTCGAGGGAACTGGTTTAGCATCCAATCTATGTATCAGGCTTTGCATCATGACTACAGAGCGATCGTCCATGGCTGGTGATTTGGGATGTTCTTCTCCATTCTACCCCGTCGCTGTCCCTGGGGTTACCTCGGGGCATTGTTTGAGCGGTGGTTTCACTAGACTCAGTCACTCCATTTGCTGGACTGTGAGGTAATGATGACGTCGATGGATTGGCGGTTTATCACAGGTATGGAGTTTGGAGGGGCGCCGGTGCCTTGCACGGCAGATATTACCCCTACTGCCGTCAGATCCTTGTTGGGAGTTCCGGCGGAGGCGCTCAAGGGTAGGACTGTTTGTACGGGTCCTCTGAGCGTAGATGCTATGAGCGGGCTATTAAGTGATCCCATACCCGATGATGTGAGAGTTAGGGATCGCATTCTTCGGCGATTGTTCCTGATGATCATTAGGGACTGCTTCATAGCATATAATTCCTTTACGGTGTCCTTCGCTTTGATCAGCGCCACTCGACATGTGGACCGTATAGGAGAGTATGATTGGGGTTCCTACACCTTTGCCTACTTCCTTAGGGGAATGCGCATGCAATCGCAATGCTTGACCGAGGCATGGTTAGGATTCTACCCGTTTCTACTGGTGAGTATTTCTCTTGTCTTTTCCCATGTACAGGTTAAGAGTGTTGACTGACAGTAGATGTTGCCTTTGTGTTGCCAGTTTTGGGCCTATGAGAGGCTTCCATGTTTGCGTCCTGTGAGCATGTTAGGTTTTGACAACTATCCATGAGGATGGAGATGGCATCATTCCATACTGGCAGAGGTCCCTATTGCTGAGGGTTACACTCATTATCGCCTACAGCTGGAGTTGTTAACAGCGAATGTCATCGTATGGATTCCCTACTCTGGAAAGCATTTGGGAGTTGGCTTTAAGGATGGGTACCCGACTGGAGTAGAGTACGTCATTTCCACCCGCAGGATTCCTCTCTTTACAGATGGAGGATGAGAGCTTTATTTAGGAGAGCGTACTATCAGGAGCACTACAGGAGAGATCCGTATGTTAATCTTACCTCTTGCCAGGCGTTATTGGCCTATTTCACAGTCAACCATCATTGACATCCCATTGTTGGATCCCTCGTACTATTGGAGCTTAGACCCACACCACATAGTTCATGGGGGATATGGTTCCAGGATCCGCGATGATGACAGATTGGCTAGCCTATGTTAGAGATCCGACTCATGTGACCCAGATTGACAGATTGACCCGACAGCTGGACCGGACACATCTTTTTATTCGGCATTTGGGTAGAGATCCTTTAGAGGTAGATACTTTTGATCCTTCTAGCTCTGGCGCTAGCCCATCAGGTGACCCATATGGTTTTATCGGTGCAGATTCTCCCTTATTTTGGCCTGATATCCCTGTAGATAGAGATCCAATGACTCAGGAGGAGTTACATCAGGTGGACAATATCGATGATGTAGACATTGACACCATTGACTTTTTCTTATGTATTTCTCGTTATCTCTTTTGATATGCCTCTGTTAGCTGCTGGGTAGCTTCGCCTCATTCTTGCTATATCTTTTGATAGGCCTATGTTAGATGTTGGGTATCTTCTCCCCATTTCCCTGTATTTTAGCTATACATAGATTTATTAGATGGTGATATACTTAGGAATATATGTACAGTTTTCTATTCCCTATATCATATTGCCATCTATTGTATCATGCATGTTATTATGTTATGCATATGTATGTATGTCCAGAGATATTCAGCATTGACCCCTGGATGGTCTTATGACATGGCCCACACATATGTCTTCTTCGACAGTTAGCCGTATTGATCATACCGCACCATTTTTGTTGGTATCTAGTATGCGCTCATGGTATGATAGTATATCACCATCAGACATGGTGATCATAGATTATTTGCTGCAGTATACTATGACCCTGTTGATGTTTTAGGTTCCCACAGGATCTGTAGAGGGTATGCTAGAGCATTGGGTATCGGAGAGGCAGGTTTTTCGATTTAGAACCCAAAAGTTACTCCTACTTTGGAGGAGTATGCACGGTTGACGATCTTTCGCCATCGGGATGCACTCTGCGTGCGTATATACTATCGAGACATGAGCGCATACCATGACCATCACCGAATTGAGGCGTAGAGTGGTCCAGGACGAGATTACATCCGGCCACATGATATCCCAGCATTTTCTGTTTGACAGATTTAGCTCTGAGGATAGTTATGGACGACATTCTAGGGATTTCACCACACCGGAGGACCATTGGCGTTCAGCCAGGGTGGATGTACTGCTTTTATGCGTATTGTCATATGTCTTCATGCCGCGGTACATGGATGAGCGGGATATCAGTGTCATTATGGCAGTGAGAGCTCTCAGTGGGGGTCATACCATTGTTCTGATGATCATTGCAGAGACTCTGAGGTCAGCTACATAATGCTATATGTGTGGTTTATGTCACACTTGAGACCGGTTGGCACATTTAGACGGTAGGGGTTTTGTTTCAACCATGATATAGCCATGTCGTACTCCTTTCAGCCTGCGGAGTGTACGGATGCTGCATCATGGTCAGCTTTCCTGGCAGGGATTAGGAATCCGTTTGCCATATTATCGTGTTCAGGGCTTAGTTCACCCTACAGCTTTATTACTTATGCTCCGGGCATGGATTATCTACCTCTGCCTGGATTGAGGGGCATGATTACTTAACACCCACTGGTCGTGATGTGTAAGTTTGACCAGTTTCAGGATTTTCATCCTTATGAGCGGGAAGTGAGTCAAGGCTTCACTTCACACCATTTATCACCGGAGGATAGATCCAGGTTGTATGTCTGTTGGGATCAGCGAGAGCTGGCTGAATTTTCTGTCAGCCATCCTGGTTGTTCTTTAGAGTATTCCGCATGGATAGAGACAGAGACTGCATTGGCTGCGCTAGTATCCACAGTGCAGAGGACTAATTCCGACGATGAGGAGCCTATAAAGGAGGCTGACATTCCCATCGATGACTTGACTGCTGGGCTGCCAGCATTTGTGATGGATTCTCCCACCACGAGTGCCATTGTTACTCAGTATTCAACACATCATTCAGAGCAAAGCTTACATCTGATGACCTGTAAGAGTGATCAGGCTAGGGCCGCGATGTTGAAAGCTCTTGATGAGAGAGATACCGCTCTGTTAGAGAGGGATGAGGCTAGATCAGCCAGGAATGCATTGATTGTGGAGCGAGATGTTGCCTTATCTGCTAGGGATACAGCCATTGCAGATAGTAGTTCAGTTATATCCCAGACTAGCTTAGCCATTTTTTCATGTACAACACATATGTGTATATCAAACAGAATTATGTATGGCAGGGAAATATATTTTAATTCACTTCCCTTTTATTTATGCCTTGATACTTGCTTGATATTTGCCTGTTTCTTTAGGGCCTTGTGATCTTGATGCATTCTGAACTTATCCTTAATAGATAGTCATTCAGACGTCGCAAGATCTCTCAGAATGGATCATTGATTTCTATATATCCCTACCATCTTTGGTATCTTGGGATTGGTATCTGTATGAAAAAATGGAGAGGAGGGTGGTTTCTTCCTCTTTGAGATTGACCGCACCAAAGATGGTCGCCAGTACTTCTATTTGTGAGAAGCCTAGTTAATTCCATCTCTTATGGGTTGGTATTGCTCTTTGAGGCGCGATTACAGCTTAAATGGTCACCGAATCTTCTATTTGTGAGAAGAGGTTGGGTAATTCCATCCCTTTGATCTGAAACCGATGAAATGTGGTGAATTGAAGGTTGATCCTAGTACCGTGTGACAAGTATTTTTTTTTGGTAGGGTAGTTCGAACCTGGTGTAAGAGGTTCAACGCTGAATGTGTAAGGCAAATAGGAGTACAAGTTGTTTTTGTTGTTATTTTTTTTTTTGTGAAGAAAGGGTAGAAATGTTTTTGTTGTTTTTTTTTTTGTTGCGACCGAGCCATATAGCATATGGTTGCCTACGTACTCCTATTGAAGAGGAGATCAGGTCAATGTAGTTCGCCCCTTAGGACGAATCGAAGATGAAGAGAAATGTGAATCCCATGTGCAGGCTATACTGCGGGGAGAAGAAAGTTTGATCCCTTATCAGGACAAATGCGCAGTGTGTAAAAAGTTTAATCTCGCTTCGTGACAAATCGCAAGTGTAACGACCCCAAAATAGGTCCATTCCATCCAACCCATTTTGAGTCGCCAAATATATGGTACTGAAAAAACAACTACAACTTTATTACAACAATTGTCGTGCAAAATACAACAACATATATATGCTATGAGTTTGATACAAATATATACCAACCAGAGTATCGTCACAATGACACCTTACATAAAGGTATAGTCAAAACTGCTTTTAGAAATTAGAATCTTTGGGAAGTGCTCAAGGAAACCTTCATACATAGGAGGCCATGCTTTTAGGTTATGGTAGATATCATATGGCCACGTAATTATCCTTGGTTGACCCAATAAACCCCAAAGAAAAACGAGAAGATTATCTTGTCATATTCTTCCCAATGGTGAGTCTTCTCTTGACATATCATTATCTCCACTGCCTCTAATTGGGTATTATACTCCAAACAAACACCAAGATTATATAGTAGTGCTTGTAAATATACTCAAAGAAGTAGATGAGCACAACCATGTCTTATGATGACACGAGGTTGTATGTTATTAGACATCTTGTATGATAGTGGCAAAACACCTTTCCAAGTTAAATTCACCTCACCCTCAACATCTATAGACCACCATTCTATTCCCTCGCTATCCCCGCGCCGACCCAAATTACACTTTTATTACACGAAAGGAATTGTGAAACAAAAAAGGTGAACACAACTAGCTCAAGAAGAATATTATGACTAAAGATAAATAAATTATCAATAGTCTTCATCAAGAATAAATCGTAGATTTAGAACATATGGTAGATGATAAAACTTTTCAACCATAGTTGCAAATGAATGAGCAATCCATTAGAAGAGTCAAATAGACCATAAAATCTATTATCTTCCCATGTTAAAAGTCCACCAACAATGTTTTATCCTCGTAACATCAATCAACAATTCCTCGCCCACAATCACGTGTATAACTCATAATCGTAATTGTAGTTCTAAATTCTTTCCTCATCCAAGACAAAGATAATTTTCATCACTTGTCTTTACCGAAACATCAAAGATCATGGTTATACCAAATCACGCTCATGTTCATAATCATACTAATAAATTCATCTTCGCACCACTACCAAAGATATTCATCAACAGCTTCATCTTTACACTACAAAAGCTAAAGATATTCATCAACATGTCATCTTTGCATTACGAGCCAAAGATATTCATCAATAATTCATCTTTTTGCTACAAAGCAAAGATATTCATCAACAAGTCATCTTTGCACTACGAGCCAAAGATATTCATATATCAAAGAAATACATAATCATTTCGTGGTTATATAACAATAATTATAACCATGTTGATCAATTCACCTTTGCACTTAAGCTAAAAATATTCAATTGTAAATTCAATGGTCATGATCATACCACTCAACAATTCAACTTTTGCACTACTGGCCAAAGAGAACCTATGGTCACGATCATACCAATAATCTACCCATCTTTACACTCAAGTCAAAGAGAAATATCATCATTAGGGTTATAAGAATGTTATATAATAACAATATAATCAAAACATGGTTTTAATTTCAAGAGTAAGATTCATAAATCAACGATAATTTGGTCAAAGAAGAAACCAATTTGTCGTGAATAGTACCCCGTATTCGTACATAGTACCATATATCGCAAGCATAGTAGAAACCTCGACTAACGAAAAAGATAAAGTCAGATAATAAAATTCATATCCATATTTATAACACCTTAATCCAACTGTTATAAAATCACTTAATAATATCAAAATCTTAATATTCTTAATATTACAACAATATTTAATAATTTTTAAAACTTATAAACAATTTAATTAAATTGTTTACACTTTACTAATTAATGCATTTAATCATCATAAAATGCCAAACTCATAAGATTTCATCACCAATAACCAAAACCCTCATCAAAAAAATCAGATATTCCTCATATATGATTCTCAAGCCATAAAATCATATTTTCCAATTTTCTTACTTCACATAACATATTTAATTCATTTACTCATAACTAGAATATTTTCATGAAAAATACCAAATCAGTTCCAAAAATATTTCTTTTCTGGGATTTAGTATAACATAGTCCCATATTGAACATATATTTTTCTCAAAATTTTAAAATTCATTTACTATTTTTCATATGGCCAAAACCATCGAATATTTAAACATTTATCATAAATTATACTTTTATCCAAAATTCTGAAATTTACACTAAGATAATCGATATTATATAGATGTACTCCCAATAAAAATTTCATTAATTTTGGAGTTAATCACAAGGAGTTATAAATAGTTACTTTTAAAATAGTCTTTTCTCATAAAATCCATAACTCCTAATCTATACATCCAAAAATCGCCATTTCTGGACACACTCTACAAAACTCATCAAAATATCATTTCAAATTTTTCAGAATTTTTGAAGGTTCGTAAAAATTTTGAAACTAAAAACATAATAACCCTTAAAATCCCTTTACTATCCCTTACCTCAAAAGAGCAAGATTTCCGACTAGAATAACGCCGAATCTAACTTGCACCGTAGATAGCAATACTACTCAGTATACTCAAAATACTCATAAGAATATGCTCGATAATATAGAGAGAGAAAACTTCAGTTTCTGGTATGATTTTCAATTCTAACCTAAGCACCCTATTTATAGGAAAATGATTAGAACACCAAAGCAGAAAATTTAATAAAATATTAATATATATTTATTAAATTCTTACGCACACTTTTTATCAACTGAATTCAGCATTCAACACAAGTTGTCCACCTCACAAAACTTTTAAAAAACGTTTTTCTTATTTAACATAATTAAAACTTCAAAAATTAACTATTTCGGAGCTTCAGAACTTCAATAATTCATAATTAATAGCCCTTTTGTCAGAAAATTCGAATCTCGCGAATTTTTATAGGAAATTTAATTCTCTACAACTTTACAGAAGAAAGTTTTTCCAAATTTCAAACAAAAATTGACCGAAATCCACAAACGGACGATTTTACAATCTATAATCAAATTTCAGTCAAGAAATGGGGTCCACCGACATGTTTAACATGTTTTAAACATTTATTGTAACAAAAATATTCTTCCTCTTCATATACTCATATATTCCACATTCACTGTAAAAATATTACCATTATTATATTATTAAAATAATATATTTAAATGAATTATTTTATCAGAAAAAGATAAAATATTAATTTTCAACAATTGTCACTTTAAAAATTTTCTCCATCTATATCCACATAAAATAAATATTTTTCTCATCATAAAAATCAATAATTAATTATTCACAAATAATATTACATAATCACAATATTAACAACCAGTGCTCCTCGTGAAAAGGGGCTTTCAATAAAGATTTCTCCTTATCATGCCGCATGAATTAGGTGACCAAACCTCTCCTTAGATGTAACTTTCTAGACATTGCCAATAATGTTTTCTAATAATATTATTCAGATAATTTGAATTATTACTTCGATAATGGAAAATACTTGTAGTAGTGACAATTATTAAAACAACAATAATATAAAATATCAACGCAAAGAATTATTGAATCAATAAAATATAATATTGAATAAGAATTATCGTAACAATTATCGAGTAGTGCTTTCTTACGTAAGAATCAATAATTGTGTGCAATACCGCAAAGCTATCGTGTTTTAACCACCGAGTATTTTAACAAAGATAATCTGTAAATAACTACAATTGGCCATTTATAAACAACTTATATTTGTCGCTTTCTTCATCCAATCGCTTTTTTAAGTTATGGGGCCCACACAAGGTCAAGGCTGTCAGACCGATATTCTTCGACAAAAAAGAATATTCTACGACCAAACGAATATTCTCCGACAATAATATTTTATAACCACTTGCTTATTTTGAAAAAATTATATATATCACCCTTAACTTTAACTTTTATCAATTTAACCATTTACTGAATAGTAATTATAAGAAAAATTGAATACTTTTATTTCATAAATTTCGGGGTCTTACAATCTCCCCTCCTTATGAAATTTCGTCCCCGAAATTTACGTACCTGGTATTTCAAAGAGTTGAGAATACCTTGTTTCATTTCAGATGCTATCTCCCCTGTCATCATGCTTTCTCCATTGCTCATCTCCTGTATTTCAGATATCATTCTAGAATACAGCTTCAAAACAAGGGTTAATTTAACAAATTAAAATATCACATAATATCCCGATATTATGACTGACCAACAAATAAGCTTAGGTAGGACACACTAGCGAAGGATTTACTCATCTCTCCCCTCCTAGTTTTAATCCCGATCTCCGCCAGAGATCATATCCCTAAGCTCTAATACCAAATGTAACGACCCCAAAATAGGTCCATTCCATCCAACCCATTCTGAGTCGCCAAATATATGGTACGGAAAACAACTACAACTTTATTACAACAATTGTCGTGCAAAATACGACAACATATATGCTATGAGTTTGGATACAAATATATACAAACCAGAAGACGTCACAATGACACCTTACATAAAGGTATAGTCAAAAACCTGCTTTTAGAAATTAGAATCTTTGGGAAGTGCTCAAGGAAACCTTCATACATGGGAGGCCATGCTTTTAGGTTATGGTAGATATCATATGGCCACGTAATTATCCTTGGTTGACCTAATAAACCCCAAAGAAAAAAACGAGAAGATTACTCACATATTCTTCCCAATGGTGAGTCTTCTCTTGACATATCATTATCTCCACTGTCTCTAATTGGGTATTATACTCCAAACAAACACCAAGATTATATAGGTAGTGCTTGTAAATATACTCAGCAAGTGGATGAGCACAACCATGTCTTATGATGACACGAGGTTGTATGTCATTAGACATCTTGTATGATAGTGGCAAAACACCTTTCCAAGTTAAATTCTCCTCACCCTCAACATCTATAGACCACCATTCTATTCCCTCGCTATCCCCCGCTCGACCCAGCTACACTTTTATTACCTGAAAGGAATTGTGAAACAAAAGGGTGAGCACAACTAGCTCAGTATAGAATATTATGACTAAAGATAAATAAATTATCAATAGTCTTCATCAAGAATAAATCGTAGATTTAGAACATATGGTAGATGATAAAACTTTTCAACCATAGTTGCAAAATGAATGAGCAATCCATTAGAAGAGTCAAATAGACCATAAAATCTATTATCTTCTCCATGTTAAAAGTCCACCAACAATGTTTTATCCTCAGTAACATCAATCAACAATTCTCGCCCCCACAATCACGTGTATAACTCATAATCGTAATTGTAGTTCTAAATTCCTTTCTCATCCAAGACAAAGATAATTTTCATCACTTGTCTTTACCCAAAACATCAAAGATCATGGTTATACCAAATCACGCTTCATGTTCATAATCATACTAATAAATTCATCTTTGCACCACGGCCAAAGATATTCATCAACAGTTCATCTTTACACTACAGGCTAAAGATATTCATCAACATGTCATCTTTGCATTACGAGCCAAAGATATTCATCAATAATTCATCTTTGCACTACAGGCTAAAGATATTCATCAACAAGTCATCTTTGCACTACGAGCCAAAGATATTCATATATCAAAGAAATACATAATCATTTCGAAGTTATTATATATCAATAATTATAACCATGTTGATCAATTCACCTTTGCACTTAAGCTAAAAATATTCAATTGTAAATTCAATGGTCATGATCATACCAGTCAACAATTCAACTTTTGCACTACTGGCCAAAGAGAACCTATGGTCACGATATTACCAATAATCTACCCATCTTTACACTCAAGTCAAAGAGAAATATCATCATTAGGGTTATAAGAATGTTATATAATAACAATATAATCAAAACATGGTTTTAATTTCAAGAGTAAGATTCATAAATCAACGATAATTTGGTCAAAGAAGAAACCAATTTGTCGTGAATAGTACCCCGTATTCGTACATAGTACCGTATACGTGCATAGTAACCTCGACACGAAAAAATAAAGTTGCATAATAAAATTCATATCCATATTTATAACACCTTAATCCAACTGTTATAAAATCACTTAATAATATCAAAATCTTAATATTCTTAATATTACAACAATATTTAATAATTTTTAAAACTTATAAACAATTTAATTATATTGTTTACACTTTACTAATTAATGCATTTAATCATCATAAAATGCCAAACTCATAAGATTTCATCACCAATAACCAAAACCCTCATCAAAAATCTGCATATACCTCATATATGATTCTCAAGCCATAAAATCATATTTTCCAATTTTCTTACTTCACATAACATATTTAATTCATTTACTCATAACTAGAACATTTTCATGAAAAATACCAAATCAATTCCAAAAATATTTTTTTCTGGGATTTAGTATAACATAGTCCCATATTGAACATATATTTTTCTCAAAATTTTAAAAATTCATTTACTATTTTTCATATACGCCAAACCCAATTTAATATTTAAACATTTATTATAAATTATACTTTTATCCAAAAATTCTGAAATTTACACGGTATATAATATATTATATAGATGTACTCCCAATAAAAATTTCATCAATTTTGGAGTTAATTACAAGGAGTTATAAATAGTTACTTTTAAAATAGTCTTTTCTCATAAAATCCATAACTCCTAATCTATACATCCAAAAATCGCCATTTTTGGACACACTCTACAAAACTCATTAAAATATCATTTCAAATTTTTCCAGAATTTTTGAAGGTTTAGAAAAATTTTGAAACTAAAAACATAATAACCCTTAAAATCCCTTATTATCCCTTACCTCAAAAGAGCAGTACTTCTGACTAGAATAACGCTGAACAAACTTGCACCGTATAGCAATACTCAAAGTATACTCAAAATACTCATAAGAATACGCCTAATATAGAGAGAGAAAACTTCAGCTTACGGTATGATTTTCAATTCTAACCTAAGCACCCTATTTATAGAAAATGCTTAACAACACCAAAGCAGAAAATTTAATAAAATATTAATATATATTTATTAAATTCTTACGTACACTTTTTATCAACTGAATTCAGAATTTAACACAAGTATCCCACCTCACAAAACTTTTAAAAAACGTTTTTCTTATTTAACATAATTAAAACATCAAAAATTAACTATTTCCGAGCTTCAGAACTTCAATAATTCATAATAAATAGTCCTTTTATCAGAAAATTCGAATCTTGCAACTTTTTATAGGAAATTTAATTCTCTACAACTTTGCAGAAGAAAGTTTTTCCAAATTTCAAACAAAAATTGACCGAAATCCACAAACGGACGATTTTACAGTCTATAATCAAATTTCAGTCAAGAAATGGGGTCCACCGACATGTTTAACATGTTTTAAACATTTATTGTAACAAAAATATTCTTCCTCCTCATATACTCATATATTCCACATTCACTGTAAAAATATCACCATTATTATATTATTAAAATAATATATTTAAATGAATTATTTTATCAGAAAAAGATAAAATATTAATTTTCAACAATTGTCACTTTAAAAATTTTCTCCATCTATATCCACATAAAATAAATATTTTTCTCATCATAAAAATCAATAATTAATTATTCACAAATAATATTATATAATCACAATATTAACAACCAGGCGGCCTTCCTGTGAAAGAGGGGCTTTCAATAAAGATTTCTCCTCATCAAGCGCAATTTTAGGTGACCAAACCTCTCCTTAGACAAAACTTTCTAGACATTGCCAATAATGTTTTCTAATAATATTATTCAGATAATATGAATTATTACTTCGATAATGGAAAATACTGTGTAGTGACAATTATTAAAACAACAAGAATATAAAATATCAACGCAAAGAATTATTGAATCAATAAAATATAATATTGAACAAGAATTATCGTAACAAATATTGAGTAGTGCTTTCACGTAAGAATCAATAATTGGTGCAATACTGCGCAATGCTTCTTTGTTTTAACCAATTTAGTATTTTAATAAGATAATCTGTGAATAACTACGCCATTTTATAAACAACTTATATTTGTCGCTTTCTTCATCCAATCGCTTTCAGCATGGGGCCCACACAAGGTCAAATTCGTCAGATCGATATTCCCGACAAAAAGAATATTCTACGACCAAACGAATATTCTCCTCAATAATAATATTTTATAACCACTTGCTTATTTTAAAAAAATTATATATATCACCCTTAACTTTAACTTTTATCAATTTAACCATTTACTGAATAGTAATTATAAGAAAAATTGAATACTTTTATTTCATAAAATTCGGGGTCTTACAGCAAGCATAGAAAAGTTTGATCCCATCTTCAGGATAAATTGCAGGTGAAAAAGTTTAATCCCGTCTTTAGGATAAACTGCAGATGTGAAAGGTTCAATCTCGTCTTCAGGATAACCAAAAATGTGAAAGGTTTGAACTGAGGTAAAACTAGGCTGCTGGCTTAAAGTGTATGTTTCCATGAGGGGTAGAAGAGTATATAAAAAGGAGAGGGTTCAAAATCAGAATGACTAGTGATTTGATGACCAAAACCAGGATGTTTGTTTGATGGTAACTTCAGACATAGTACCGTTTCACGGTGTCCGAGTTGATAAGCTGTGGAAATTCATCGCCATCCATTTCCTGCAATCTGAGAGCACCTCCTGTCAATACCTCCTTGACAACAAATGGGCCTTCCCAATAGGAGCAAATTTTCCCTTAGATTTATCTTGGTTATCAATGATCTTCTTCAAAACCAAGTCATGTTGTTTGAACTGCCGTAGTCGGACTTTTCTATTATAGTATTATGCGATCCTTTGCTGATATAACTGACCATGGAAGATAGTCACGGTTCGCCTTTCGTCTATTAGAGACAATTGGTGATACTTGTCTTGTACCCATTGGTCTTCACTCAACTGAGCATCCATCAATAATCTGAGAGATTCCATTTCCACCTTTATGGGGAGCACTAATTCCATCCCATAGGCTAATGAGTAGGGGGTTGGCCCAGTAGAAGTTCGCACAGAAGTTCTGTAGGCTAATAAAGTCAGAGGCAAGAGGTCAAGCCATTCTTTGTGATTGGCGAACATTTTCTGCATGATCTTTTTGCTGTTTTTATTAGCCGCTTCAACAACACCATTCATCTTATGATGGTAGATGACGGAGTTGAGGTGTTTGATGTGGAATTTTCTGAATAACTCCTACATCATTTTATTGTTAAGGTTCTTAGCATTGTCTGACAAAATGACCTCTGGTTGTCTATATCGATAGATGACATTGTTTCTGATGAAAACAATGATAACTTCTTTAGTAACCCCGGGGAAGGAGGCTGCTTCTACCCATTTGGTGAAGTAGTCGATCATGGTGAATATAAATCGATGTCCATTACTAGCTTTAGGCTCGATGGGCCCGATCACGTCCATTCCCCACGTTGATAAGGTGTGACAACCCGGGAAATCGGATTGTCCAGAATTTAAGTTTAAAGAATTAGTTATGAATAAAATGAATTTTTATTAATACTATTTTGTGCTATGTGTTTATTAATCGTTCTATAACCTAGAATGATTATAAATCGGGAGGATTCTGGCTACGAGCTAGACTAAATGAGTAAGAATTTTCAAGACAAAAATGAAAATTTTTTCAGGAACAAAATATTTCTGGGGAAAAAGATGAAATAGGCACTATTCACATGACAAAACCCTAAGGGTTAGGGTTTACATAACCTAAGCCTTTCAGAGAGTTCGGTATGTCGAAATGACATTCCGTTGAATGATTTGACGATAATATATCGTGAAAAGTTAAGTAAGCCGATAAAAGTTTTTCTCAAAAAACGTTCAAAAATCAGATAAAATAAAAACGACGAAAAGTACTGTTATGTACTTTTCACTCGTTTAGCTACGTTAGTGGAAAACGTGAAGGAAAACGCTTGACACCAAAAACTATTTTTTAGTTTTTCGGAAATCCGACGAATACATAAAAGTTAATCGGTAAAGTAAAGAAAAATATCCAAAAATATTTGGATTCTGAGAATCGCAGTTTTTAAAACTGTCGGACGAAACCCGAAAGACGGAAGCACGAAGCTTCCAAGGGAAGCTACGTAAGGAGGTGGGGCGGCCACTTGGCCACCAAGTAAGGGTGGTGGCCAAGTAAACTTGGTGGATAAGCCATGAATAGTTAGGAGGTGGGGGTGAAATGACCATAATACCCCTAGCTTTGGTTTTCTATATAAACAAGCCTTAAGTTCATTTGTTTGGTTTCAAAATTTCAACCAACACTTGAGAGAGAGAGAGTGAGTTCGGATGAAGAGGGAGAGAATGAGGAAAAGCTTGCTCGAGTGCACGCTTTGTTCGACGAAAGGAGATTAAAAAAGAACGGTAATCTGAACCCTAGTTTCTTCTAATTTTCTTTAAGTTTAATATGTTTAAATCATAACTTAATGAGAATAAGAAGTAGATGAAGTTAAGAATGATTTCATATGGTTGAGATCATGAGAAAACAAAGAAATAAGAATTAGGAATTTAGTTTATAAATTTCTTAAGGAAGTATAAGATTCGTAAGGATTTTGAGCGATCCGAATGAATCTTATGAATGAGTAGGTTAAATATGTAAGGAATGATGTTCTATAACATCAAATTATGAGAAAAAGTTAAATTGTAATACAAAATATAGATTAAAAACGAAGAACACGCGAAGAACGCGAAGAACATGAAAAACGTTGATGATGGACAAATTTAAAACCATCGTAGGATAATTGTTGTTGATGGACAATTTTAAAACCATCGCGTATAAGTTAGTTGCTTATTTATTGGTTAGGAACGTTAGAAACGTTCGTGTAGAACTGATTAAAACTGAGCTATAACGAAGTTATGGCGAAATTTTCGTAAAAGAAGAACGAGAATTAGAAAGTTAGTAAATGAACCCGAACGTATAGGGTTTCATAAGAATGTAAGAGAATGTATAAAACATGAGTCGTGGACTCAAGAATGAATGAGTTCCGAGTTCGGATGACAACTGCTCAATTTATTACAGTGGTAATCATTGGAATTGGTCACGCTATCAAGATGTATATGACGAGAAGGTGAATTTTTTCTCATGTATATACTTGATAGGTAGAGAACGATAAGGTAGGTGCGAGTTCTTGAAACTCATACTTATGGTAAGTTCGTGACTCATAATTATATGGTATGTTTTTTGAACTTCGCAGCGAATGGATGCCTATGGTCTGTTTGGGATAGTTCTTAAACTCATATTATTGTGGAAAGTTCCTGAACTCATAATGTGTGGTAAGTTGATGGAGTATACTAAGGTATAGGAATGTGTAGACTGAGAATGAATTATTTTCATTAGACTTAGCATTGAAGGTGCTAAGGAAGATTAAGTATTGTCACAAGTAAGATAATGAAGGAAGATGGAGGATAAGATATTCCAAGTCATCTAGCTATGCTAGATTTCGAAGTTTCTTGAATTCGTGCTGAAGTGCGCGTTTTGAAAATGAAAGAATTGGTTCAGTTTTTTGGAACCAATGGATTTTAAAAGAACTATTCTTAATATGTCTATGCTAGTTCATTCGGCTAGACAGAAATTGATTTAAAATATCATAATAAATTTATATCATCAGTGCATTTGATGCAAAGATGGTAAAAGGATGGAGTTGTTAATGCAATTGAACCTGGTGTTGGATTTGATCGTAGGATCAACGACTCATTACGCTATGATGCATAATGATGAAGTCATAAACTGACGAAGTCCTCAACGTACTGTGAAAAGTGCGGTATCATGACGTCGTGAAACGTTTTGATGTATTGCAAAAGAATTTAAAGAATTGGTCGATGTCAAGTGAGTTGACTAGACGAACGTTTTAAGTTGATGTCCAATTTATTGGTATGTTTTAAGCTACTTGATTTGGCTAAGACAAATGGTATGTCCTGATTAAAAGAAAATCGAGCTTTCTTTGAAGAGCTATACTGAACCAAATTGTTTTGGTGCGGAATCCAATGATTAAGTCTGAGGTGAACATACCCTGAAATGGGGTTATACGATAGGTTGATCACCTACATATGGAAGAGGTGGTTTACCTTCTTTGTGATTGTAAACTTACCGTGTAAGAATGGTTTACGGTGAAATATTGTTAAACCTAGTAAGAGTTAATGGTCGATTTGACCCCTCAGCAAAAGAATGAAATGTTTTAAAGGAATCCTTATATTCCTAATTATTCCTTTCACTTCACGATTCTTGATAAGTTATGAAGGGTAGGGAATGTATGAAAGATAAGAACTTCTTTGAAGTGAAGTTGAGAAGAAGGGTTAACTAAAATTTTGAGGACAAAATTCTTTGAAGAAGGGGAGAATGTGAGGACTCGGGTAAGGGTTTGGTTTTAAGAAATTCCGAGGATAGAATTTTTTTTAAGGAGGGAAGAATGTGAAAACCCAGGACATTGGATTGTCCAGAATTTAAGTTTAAAGAATTAGTTATTAATAAAATGAATTTTTATTAATACTATTTTGTGCTATGTGTTTATTAATCATTTTATAACCTAGAATGATTATTAATCGGGAGGATTCTGGCTACGAGCTAGACTGAACGAGTAAGAATTTTCAAGACAAAAATGAAATTTTTTCTGGGAAAAAAGACGAAATATTCACTATTCACCCGACGAAACCCTAAGGGTTAGGGTTTGAATAACCTAAGCCTTTTAGAGAGTTCGGTATATCGAAATGACATTTCGTTGAAAGATTTGATGATAATATATCGTGAAAAGTTAAGTAAGACGATAAAAGTTTTTCTCGAAAAATGTGCAGAAATTAGATAAAATAAAAACGATGAAAAGTACTGTTATGTACTTTTCACTCATTTAGCTACGTTAGGGGAAAACGTGAATGAAAACACTTGACACGAAAAAGTGTTTTTCTGTTTTTCAGAAATCCAAAGAATACGTAAAAGTTAATCGGTAAAGGAAAGACGAAATATCCAAAAATATTTTGATTCCGAGAATCGCAGTTTATAAAATTGTCGAACG
Source organism: Panax quinquefolius (assembly GCA_020205615.1). Classification (NCBI taxonomy): domain Eukaryota; kingdom Viridiplantae; phylum Streptophyta; class Magnoliopsida; order Apiales; family Araliaceae; genus Panax; species Panax quinquefolius. The sequence continues at coordinate 1,715,565 of JAINUW010000529.1, read as the reverse complement.
AAACCCGAAAGACGAAAGCACGAAGCTTCCAAGGGAAGCTATGTAAGGAGGTGGGGCGGCCACTTGGCCACCAAGTAAGGGTGGTGGCCAAGTAAACTTGGTGGCTAAGCCATGAATAGTAAAGAAGTGGGGGCGAAATGACCAAAATACCCCTGGCTTTGGTTTTCTATATAAACAAGCCTTAAGTTCATTTGTTTGGTTTGAAAATTTCAACCAACACTTGAGAGAGAGAGAGAGTTCTGATGAAGAGGGAGAGAATGAGGAAAATCTTGCTCGAGTGCACGCTTTGTTCGACGGAAGGAGATTAAAAAAGAACGGTAATCTGAACCCTAGTTTCTTCTAATTTTCTTTAAGTTTAATATGTTTAAATCATAACTTAATGATAATAAGAAGTAGATGAAGTTAAGAATGATTTTATATGGTTGGAATCATGAGAAAACAAAGAAATAAGAAATAGGAATTTAGTTTATAAATTTCTTAAGGAAGTATAAGATTCGTAAGGATTTTGAGCGATCCGAATGAATCTTATGAATGAGTAGGTTAAATAAGTAAGGAATGATGTTCTACAACATCAAATTCCAAGCAAAAGTAAAATCATAATCCAAAATATCGATTAAAAACAAAGAACATGCGAAGAACGCGAAGAACACGCGCAGAACACGAAGAACGTTGTTGATGGACAAATTTAAAACCATCGTAGGATATTTGTTGTTGATGGACAAGTTTAAAACCATCGCGTATAAGTTATTTGTTTATTACTTGGTTAGGAACGTTAGAAACGCTTAGTAGAAACTGGATTAAAACGAAAGCTATAACGAAGTTATGGCAAAATTTTCGTAAAAGAAGAACGAGAATTAGAAAGTTAGTAAATGAACCCGAACGTATAGGGTTTCATAAGAATGCAAGAGAACGTATAAAACGTGAGTGGTGGACTCAAGAACGAACGAGTTCTGAGTTTGGATGACCGAATTGCGGACTAACGAACGAAGAACGTTAATAACATAAAATGAACGAAGAACGAAGATTAAGCTAATTGAATGGCATATTAATGGATTCAGAACAAAGTTCTATCTGAGGGTAATTGAAGAACGTAAGATAAGGAAGAAAATGGCTTTGGAAAGACCTCATTCTGAGTTATAATGAAGAAGTTATGAGATCGGGAAGTAAGCGTCTCAAAATGAAGTTAACACTTAAATTTTTTTCTAAGATTAGGGCTTGCACCGCAATTGCAAGCCCATGCCTTGTAAGGTGGTGCCGCAGCGGTGCGACGGAGAGCTGACATCGCTAACTCAAGCCACCGCAAAGATGAGTCTTAGTGAAGAGAGTGGTGCCGCAGCGCCGGTGCAAGGCCATGCCCAAAAATGAGATTTTTACTGCTCGATTACTAGGGGATGTGTAAAAAAGAAATATGAACATATAGTTCAACTAATGTAACACTTAATTAAGTGTATTAAAACTTTGATGAAGGTTGAACGAAAAGATTAAATGAGATTAAAAGATAAAGAATGTAGACGCGGGTTACGAAAGCAATGTCCGGGAACCGTAGTAACAATGAAACGAACGTGAGGGATTGCTATAATTGTGATTCCTTAAACGTTGATTGACTAGAGTAATGAATAACATTTCGATGTTATGTTATGGTCATGAGAGATTAAGAGATGAGCAACGTAAATATTGAATACATAAACGATCCTCATGAATCATATTCACGTTGGGCGAACGTTCTAAGTATACATTAGTTGTATGACTTAGACGTTGTCGAAGGTATTAAGTAAGATACGTTTGGTATCTAAAAAGCCATAGAGAACGGTAAGAAGATTAATGGAAGCTGAATGTGAGTTGCATGAGAATATTAGAATGAAATGTAAGCGTTGAACACTTTAAACGACGTGAAGGTTGAGTGTATGCAAATATTAAACGGGTAGAACCTACACCCCGTGTATGGTTTGACCGTAGGATAATCAAGAGCAATGATTAAACCTGTGAATGGTGAAGAAGCTAAATTTAGGACAAGTGCGTATAACGTAAAAGAAGCCGAGTTAATGTTTATAACTTGGATAACGTTCTGAGTCAAATGAATCGGACGTTGTAAGATAAGAATAAGGTAAAGTAAAATGCTTAACGCTACAAATGCGTAGAATGAATATTGAATGATCGTCCTAAGTATACAAAAGTTTGTATGACTTGGACGATAAAGAATAAATCCTGAGGTATGACATTTATTTGTCAGAAAGCCATAAGAAATAAGAAATTGACTTAACGAACATTATAGTTTAATAGTTCGGGTAAGTTAGGATGAATTTAGGTTCTAGTATAATCATAACCTTTGATGGTTGACATATGTAAGCTGGGCTAAACAATTCCTTCAGAGAGCGAAGGTATATAAAAAACTGGCAACCGATCTAACTCACTATTATGGGCAGTGTAGATGAGATGGGAACTTGTTTGTTGGTTGTTTGTGGGAAACCACTCAGAGTACCATATGGACTACTAGCAGAGACACAATGTGTGCTGAGTCCTAGGAGAGTTATAAGAAGAATATAAGAATGTAAATCATCAAAGATGATGAACGTATTAAGTAAGACATCTCCGTATGTCATGAATCCGTTAACCGGTAAAGGAAGTTGGTCGCGTAAGCTTATTTTATAAGAACGTGAACCCTAAGAAGTAAAGTAAAGTAAACCAATGAGTAAGTCAAGTATATGACTAATTGGTGTATGTATTATTTCCTTATGTGCTACATAAGAATTAGAATGAGCAGTTCAGCGTAAACTATAAGCTGTAGCTATGCGTAAGGCAAGTTTCCTAACTTCATTCATATTTTAAATGAATGCTAGTTTCTAAACTTCTCAGATGTTGAACTTGAGAAGTTCTGTCTATGTGCAAATGTGTGATATTTGTACAAGGTGTTAGAATATATGAGGCCTTGTGCCATAATTTGAACACTTTGGTGTTTCTATGATATGAACTGTTCTATGATTGAACTGTTCAATATGAGAATGTTCTATTTATACATGAACCATTATTGTTAAGTTTGTGCTATTGATTCTAGCCAGATAGAATGTGTATGAAAGAGAGTAGAGAATGAAAGTATTTCAAAGTGAATGTACCTAATGTTTTAAAATGATAGAAATCGAGATTATTCCTATTATTCAAGCTGCTTCATAACCTTTGTTTGGTTATTGAAGTCTTAAAAGAATGTTTGAATTCTTAAAGTTGTATGTTCAACTGTTATGACTTGTTGGGAAATTGAATGCTCACACTTGCTTTAAATAAAAACATTTTCAGCGAACGATGTTAAAATGAACTTAAGGATCCCGGAAAGATCAAGTTGATCGGTATCCAGAAGAAGTGCCATTCATTATATGAATGTGTGTGAAGATCAAGCGAAGACTTGTAATATAGAATGATAGAATTAAACTATAAAATAGTTTAATGAACGATTGTGTATCCTTGGTGGCGGATAAAAGTCACTTGTACAAGATGTAAAGAATAATGTAATTATCATTATTTGGAATGAAAGAGGTTTTAAGGTTTTAGAACCTTGGATTTGAGGACGTATGTTATTATATTTAGCTATATAATGATATATGTTTGGAAGAGGTTGGGATCATGACGTACGGAATCTGGATGTGAAAATAGATCGGATTTCGGGGCCATTGCAAACTCATAGTGTTGAGTTCCCTTGGAGGGGCGTGGATAACATTCCATGAATCTGGCATTGATAGCACCTCTTAACGTGATAATCACAGTGAGCTTTGAGTGTAAGCCAATAATGGCATGTCTTGATGATCTTCTTGACAATTAGGGGTCCACTCATGTGAGGGCCACATACTCCACCATGGATCTCATCCATGAGTTTTTGAGCTTGGTCTTTATCTAGACATTTGAGGAGACCTAATCCAGCATCTCTTTTTATAGAGTGCATCTTCGCTCAAGTAGAATTTAATAGCAAATCGATGAATCCGCCTCTTTTCAGTTAGGCTCACCTCAGTGGGTGTAGATCCATCTCGTAGATACTCCTTGATGTAGTGATATCAAGGGTTATGGATGGGAGGTAGTTCATCCGATACTTCTCTGACATAATTCCCATAGACTAGGGCTTTTTTCAGAGTAAACGTGATGTTTGGCATGTTTTCATTGTCTGGTATATAAACTAGGGAGGCCAACGTTGCTAATGTATCTGCAAAATCATTCCTATTATAAGGAATGTGTAGAAAGGAGATTTCTTCGAACTCCAAAGCCATCTGTAGAACTTGTCGATGGTAAGGCAGCAAATGTAATTCTTTAGTTTGATAGATTCTCGTGGATTGTCTGATTACCAATTCGGAATCCCCAAAGATAGTTAACCGCCTGACTCCTATTGAATGGGTATGTTTTAACCCCATGATACAGCCTTCATACTCAGTTGTGTTGTTGGTGCTGAGAAACTGTAATTTGATGGCGATGGGATATTGCTCCCTCGTACCGGATATTAGAACTGCTCCAGCCATAGCCTTTTACGTTAACAGCTCCATCAAAATAAATTTTCCATGTGCGGCATGTATCGTACTGATGTTGTTGTTGAATTATCATTATCCTTTCATCAAGGAAGTATGCTTTCAAGGGTTTGTAGCCCCCTGCAGGTGCGGCGGCCAGTTGATCCACAATTCCTTGACCGTTGACAAACTTTTGCGTCACGTAGACGATGTCAAATTGCTGTAGGATCAACTGCCATCTGGACAGTCGACAATTCAGTATGGGCTTACAGAACACATACATAAGAGGATCCACGCGGGATATGAGATAGGTTGTGTGACCATGGAGGTAATGTTGTAACCTCATGGAAGCCCATGCTAAAGCACAACAAGTCTTCTCAATCAGAGTGTACTTGTGTTCACTGATGCTAAATCTTTTGCTGAGGTAATAGATAGCTCGTTCTTGGCCTTTATCATCTTTTTGCCCCAGCATACAGCCCATGGCATTGTCATTTATGGACAGGTACATGAACAGGGGAACATCATCCCTGGGAGGTACCAAAACAAGAGCGTTAATCAGCTACTCTTTGATGGTAAGGAAGGCTTTCTAACACTCATAATTCCATTTAATGTAGGTGTTCTTCCTTAATAGTTTGAAGATTGGCTCACAGGTTGCTGTGAGTTGAGAAATGAACTTGCTAATGAAGTTGATTCTTCCCAAAAATCCTCGTATTTCCTTTTTTGTCTAAGGAATGGGCAGTTCCTTGATGGCCTAGATTTTGGTAGGATCTAGTTCAATCCCTTTGTGGCTGACTAGGAATCCTAGTAACTTGCCTGACTTAACACCAAAGGCGCACTTGGCTTGATTCAACTTCAAGTTGTACTTACGCAACCTGTTGAAAAGGTTTTTGAGATGGTCTAAGTGGTCCTCCTCTTTTTGGGATTTGACAATGATGTCATCCATGTAGATCTCTATCTCCTTGTGCATTAAATCGTGGAAAAGAGCAATCATAGCTCGCTGATTGGTTGCCCCAGCTTTGATGAGGCCGAATGACAACCGTCTGTAGCAAAAGGTTCCCCAGGGCAGGATGAAAGCAGTTTTCTCACGGGCCTCCTCAGTGACCATAATTTGATGGTACCCCATAAAGCAATCAGCAAAGGAGTACATGTCGTATTGAGTAGTATTGTCAATAAGAATGTGGTTAAATGGCATGGGCAAGCTATCTTTTAGGCAAGCTTTGTTCAAATCCCGGTAATCCACGCAGACTCGCACCTGCCTAACTAGCTTTAATCCTTCTTTGATGGAAAGGCGATGAAGAACAATGTCCATGGACAAACCCACCATGTCTTCATGAGACCATGAAAACACATCCTGGAATTGGGTTAATAGTGCAACCATGTCATTCTGTTGATTTCTGCTAAGGTCTGAACCAATTTGGATAAGCTTAGGGTTGTCTATGGCTCCAAGATTGAAAGAAGTAGTTTGATCAAGATTGGGTTTGGGTTTGTCTGCGACCCATTCCTTAATCTCCTGAGGTGTCTCAATGTCCTCTTGGATGTCCATCAAGTCTGAGTCCAACTTTGCATCAAAGTTACAGCCCTTCTGGAGAGAAGGCACCTCATCAGCAAGTACAAACACATCTAAATTCATAGTCCTGAAACAAAATATGCTTTCACTTAATATATGCAACTATTTGATCATACAAAAGTGTTAGCATGTACTTGATAAAATAACTGCTAGTACTGTAAAGGAAAGTAAACAATTAAAGTTATCTGCAGGGCAGAGGGATTTTTCTGCCCATTTTACCCTTGTCGACCAATGCATGGAGTGCTGCTCCAATTGTCGAGGGCAAAGTCCTGATGGACTGTAGTGATGGAAGGATCGTCATTATCCTCCTTCTCCCAAATGATAACCATGACATCTGGGCAATCATCGTCTGGGGTGTATCTGATTGTATGTTCATCATGTACAATGACGCGTATGCCTGCCATCATCAAGGCAATGTCATGTTTACGTTTCCGTTCCTTTTCTTCCACTTCGGGATCAGAAATTAGCACCTCTTTTACTTTGATTAGCACTGGTTTAGGAAACGACATGGCCATAACATGGGCTGGCACCTTTACTGGAGACTACATTAGCTCATAGGGTAAAGGTATAGAAAATTGCCGTGCAGCGGAAGCTTGAGGAACCTGCTTGTGCTTTTGAGGATTCCTATGACTGGAACTTGCAGAATAGCCTAGTCCGGCTGTTCCAATTTGACTGGACACTTGGATAGGGTGCTTAATACCCTGCTTATCTTTACCAAGCCCTTCTCTAGGTTGATAACCCAATGATATCATTTCTTGAGTGGCCGACATAACCTCGGCAAAAATTATGGGTATGGGAAGTGGTGCTCCAATAGAATGGTATTACGTGTTAATCACTTCCAGAGTATGAAAACTGGTCAGTTTAACTTCTGAATTGAAGCTGATGATTGGTAGAGTTCCTTGTTCAGGACATTCCGGCTCAACGTTGACAATAACTAGACTATTGTTGATAATGTATTTGAGCTGTTGATGTAGTGTGAAGGGAACGACTCCAGCCATGTGTATCCATGGTCTTCCAAATAGCAGGTTGTATCCTGAATCTATCTTGAGGACGTGGAAGGATACATCAAAAGCTCTAATAACCGTATGGCTGTTTTGGATTAGATTGAGATTGACATTCATCTTTACCAAGGTGGCATAAGGACAGATATTTAGAGATGAGCCTCCATCTATCAGAACTCCAGCTAGCATATACCCGGAAGACAAAACTGTAAGATCTTCCGTGAAGGATATCAAGGCGGATAACATGTACGCAGATGACCGATCCCTTCGGGCGGTATATCATCATCAGTGAAGGATATCACATTGTTTTTGAAAATATGATCAACCAAATGTTAAAATTTTTCCACATCCACTGGTTTTAGCAAGTAGGCTTCTTCCAAAACCTTCAGTAAGATCTTCCGATGATCCTCGGAAGAGAAAACCAAGTACAGTATAGATATCTGGTGTGGAGCTTCTCGCAAGCTTAAAACCACTTTGGCTTCATTTTGGTCCATAGTGCGGAGGAATTTTTCAATCTTCTCCCTGGGAATCTTCCCCTTTACTTCACAAGTAGGTTTCATAACCCGTTGAGGAAGATACAGTGGATTTTCCTTCGACACTGTAGCAGTAGTATGAGACGTGGATCCTTTAGCTTCTCCATAATTCCATAGAACTTTGTGTAAGCTGACAACAAGATATTGTAGTCTGAAAGGTAAAGAAATTGGCTCTGGTGCGACCATTTTCAAAGGATTGTCAGCTCCTTTGAGTTGAATTGGTTGTATGGGAAATACTTTGACAGTGTCATCATCCACTTTGGATATAACTGCTACTGATCCCTTCCATTTTGTAGGACATGTATTCCCACCCTTAAGTTACATAGTGTAATCATCTGCTATTTGCAGGACACCGCTATCAATAAGATTCTAAATGAGATGGTGGAGTGCCCATCATTCTTCTGTGCTGTGACCGCGAGAATGTGAATGATATTGACACACTTCATCAGAATTGAAACGTCCTGAGTGGGGATTGATTGGAGGGAGAAGGAAAGTAATTATTCCTTCGTTGATCAACATCTGCAGTATCTCCTCCATAGATTGGCCCAAATAGGTAAATTCCCTCTGATTGGCAAAATCCCGATGGGCTTTAGCACTTGCTCTCTTCCCAACCTTATCCTCAATAGCTTCACTTTCTGAAGGTGGTGAGGAGGCATTCATAACAAAAGGAAGGAGATAGCATGCTCATGCCTGATTAATTGGCGTGTGACTTGATGATGGTGGGTCACCGATTCTACCAGTTGCTCAATTTGTTTGCAAAGAGCTTTCATCTTTCGTTCCATTATAAATTGGAACTTTGTATAATCCCATATGTCAACAACATCTTTGATGGTTTGGGATGACTCGCCATTAGAATTGGAACCTTGTCCAGTGCTCCAACTGATCATGTTGACCTCTTCTTCTTTGTGTTGAGGAAGAGGGTTGTCTTGCACGTGAGGTTGATCTGGTTTTGTGACCACAATCTCACCGTTGTCTATTAAATCGTGGATCTTGTGTTTCAAGGCCCAACAATATTGAGTATCATGTCCAGGTTCTCTGCCATGATAAGCACACTTCCGAGTAGCATTAAAACCCCTCCCATTAGGGTTGGCTGGTGGAAGAAGATGTGTAATTTTCTTCTGAGTAGTCAGAAGAGCAGGAATATTCTCGAGCGAGTCCACTAAGGGTGTGAACATTCGAGGATGCTTTGCCTATCTCCACCTTTAGGTAATGGAGGATTTGAAGATTGTGATTGAAAAGGGGAGTAGTTTCTCTTCTGCATAGGCATGCTTTTATTACCCTTTTGACCTTGTAGTATCAAGGAAACATCCTACTCTTTCTTTTTATGGACCCTCCGGGGGTTGTTTCCATGAGATCCAGACTGGATGTGCTCAATAATAACTTTAAGAGTGACTAGGTCTTGAAAGATTTAGAGGAGCTACTTTTGAAATATATATCAGGTAATGAGAAGGCAATGAAAACTCAGGAAGCTGCAATTAACAATCTAGAAAATCAAATAGGACAGCTTACAATTGCCTCGAATAATTGACCTCAAGGATCTTTGTCGAGTGACACTGAAAAGAATCCTAGGGGAGGTCAAGAGTTGTGTCAGGCTATTACACTTCAGAGTGGAAAACAATTAGTTGGGAAAAGTGCAGAAAATTCAAAGCCAAGAGAAGGTGTTGAGGAAAGTGAACCAAAAGTAGTTGAAGAGAAAAAGGGTGGAGACAGACCAGTGGCTAAGGAACAAAAATTTGTTGTACCAATTGTTTATTCTCCACCACCTTTTTAACAAAGGGTCCAAAAGTAAAATTTAGATAAACAGTTCTCTAAATTCTTGGAAATCTTCAAAAAGCAATAAATAAACATTCCATTTGTAGAAGCCCTAGAATAGATGCCGAGTTATGCTAAGTTTATGAAGGGTATTTTTTCAAGAAAGAAAAGATTGGAGGATTATGAGACAGTAGCATTGATGGAAGAGTCTAACGCGGTATTGCAAAGGAAGTTACCTCTGAAGTTGAAGGATTTGGGTAGCTTCACCATTCCTTGTACTATTGGAAGCATGTCCTTCAACAAATGTTTGTGTGATTTGCGTGCAAGCATTAATCTCATGTCGTAATTAGTTTACACTCAGTTGGGTTTGCCGACACCTAAACCAATAAATATCTAATTACAGCTTACAGATATGTCAGTTACGTATCCCGAGGGGAATTATGGAAGATATACTTGTGAAAGTAGACAAGTTCATATTTCCAGCGGACTTCATTATCCTTGACTACAAAGAAGATAAGAACATTCCGATTATTTTAGGGATACCATTCTTAGCAACTGGGAGGACTCTCATCGATGTTCAAAAATGAGAATTAATTATGAGAGTTCAAGACCAAGCGATTACATTTAATGTATTCCAAGCTATGAAATTCCCTACAAATGAGGAAGAATGTTTTAGGATGGATGTGATTAAGAAAATGTTTAGTGAAGATTTGATTTGAGGCATGGATAGGGACTCGTTGGAAAACACATTGCTGGGAGATGTTGACTTGGGCGATCCCAAGTTGATTGAATATTTACACATGTTGGATGTGTTACCTAGAGTGAGCAGATTTAAGATCCTGTTTGAACCATTAGAAACTGTAGTAAAATTATTGGTCCGGATGAAACCTTTACTAGAGGAACCACCCAAACTTGAACTCAAACCTCTTCCTACATACCTCAGGTATGCATTTTTGGGTAATTTACCTACTTTACATATTACTATTCCATCTGCACTTAACGACTTATAAGAAAGTAAGCTGATGAGGGTTCCCCGAGAGTACAAATCTGCTATAGGATGGACCATTGCCGATATTAAGGGGATAAGCCCATCATTCTGTATGCATAAGATCCTCTTGGATGATTATGCAAAACAAATAGTAGAACAACAATGGAGGCTTAACACAATCATGAACGAGGAAGTGAAGAAGGAAATTCTGAAATAACTTGATGTTGGGATAGTTTATCCTATCTGAGATAGCTCATGGGTGAGCCCAGTACAGTGTCCCAAAGAAAGGTGGTATGATAGTCGTGACCAATGAAGACAATTAGCTGATATCGACTCGAACAGTGACTAGTTGGAGGGTGTGCGTGGATTACAGGAAACTCAACAAGGCAAGCCAAAAGGATCACTTTCCCTTACCTTTCATTGATTAGATTTTATATAGATTGGCGGGGCATGTGACGCCCCCAAAATAGGTATACATCACCCATCGTGGATCGCCAAATACATGGTACTAAATACAATTACAAACTTAATTATACAACATGAGCTGAGAGTTTTTACACGAATATTGTCTTCTAGACAATATCCAAACTCAAATGGAGTCCTCATGACATTTATTGTCACACTATTTTATAGAATAGTGAGGACTACTATAACACCATTTCGAACCATCACTCTGTTCCCCGACTAGTTCTGGCTACGTTCTCATTTCCTGAAAAGAACAATGGAAGTAAAAGGGTGAGCTCAACTAGCCCAATAAGAAATATTATGACTAAGATAATGCAGAATAAGTTATCATTAGCCTTTAACAATGTTAAACTAATAGAATATAATAGACAACAAGTTTAACTGCAGTGGAACAAGCAATCCATTAGAAGAGTCAAGTAGAGCATGATATCTACTATCTTCTATGATTTAAAATTTTTATCAAAACTTTATCGCTAAGACTTAGCTTAATAAATAAATCACATCATCAAATCAACCTAGTACTACAGGCCAAGGATATACATTAGTATCAAGTCCACAAATTATTATTGCACTACGGGCCAAGAATATTCGTGTAATCATCAATGGTCATGATCATACCAAATTATCCCTAGTCATAATCATACCAATCAATAGTCCATCTATGCACGTTAGCCAAAGATGACTTTCATCACAATATAAGCATGAGGATGATGACAATGCTATAAGAATTTAGTTAAAAAAAAGCAAAGGATAAATTTTTAAAGATTTATAATTTAATTTATCTAAAATGCAATAATGTCCAAATTGTCAACATAATACTGCTTTGTGGAGTAAAATTCAAGAATAATCTCCACGTATCAAAAATAATTTGGACAGAAAAGAAATAAATTTTTCGGTGAATAGTACCCTGTGAATAGTATCCTATAACACTACAAAAAAATGGGCCTTTAGCAATGAATTTTCGGGCAACGACTTTATAAGTCGTTACTAAAAGTATATGTTTAGCAATGAAATTTGTCCTTCATTGCAGATTATGTCAGGATTTAATTTTTTGCAACGAAATTCATAAGTCTTTGTAAAAATTCGTTGGAAATTCATTGGTGGGAAAAAATTTCATTAGAAATTTGTTGTAAAATTTTCGGCCACTTGCTTTCCCGTTATCGTAGGCAACAAAAGTTTTTTTGTTGCTAAAAATGGGGCTTTAGCATCGATTTTTCAGGCAATGACTTTATAATTCGTTGCTAAAAGTGTATGTTTAGCAACAAAACTTGTCATTCATTGCAGATTGTGTCAGGCATTCACAAATAATATTAATACCCCGCATGAAAAGTGCCCCGAATACCCAAGTGAACAATATTTTAGTAAATAGTAACTGGGTGAATAGTAACCCGTGAATAGTAACTCGTGAATAGTACCCCGACATGAAAAGTGCCCCGAATACCCGAGTGAACAATATTTTAGTAAATAGTAACTGGGTGAATAGTAACCCGTGAATAGTACCCCGAGTGAAAATATTGACATTTAATAAGAAAATTTTAGATCAATATTCCAATGAAACGATACTGGATGAAGTGCAAAACTCAAGAATATTCCACTAATTTCAAGGATTATAGACGCAGTACTTACCGTATTAAGTTTAGATTTAAGAATATTAAAATAAATAACGTATGAAACTGCAAATGGATTTTCACCTGTCATACGGTAGGTAATCTGCGTAGACAGGTTATTCCGACATATTAAAGGATGAATACGAAAAATAGTATTCGTAATGAATACGAAAGAAATAATACCCCTTACCATAGTAGATGGCTGGATACTGCAATAGTGAAGTAGTAGAATACTCTTCTTCTTGCTCTCTATAGTTTCTCTCTCTATAGTGTCTCTTGTGAATCTCAGTGAATTGGTGAGAATGAAAGAAGAATTAAGCTTCTATTTATAGGAGAATGGACTAAATAGTAACTGATTCATTAACGGTTTAGATTAATTTACTATTAGAATGGACGGTTCATATTGATTACTATTAAAACCACAACCGACAGTCCAGATTGATTAACTTTTAAAACCACCACCGTCAGTCCAGATTGATTTACTTTTAAAACTACCACCGACGATCCAGATTGATTTATTATTAAAACCACCACTGACGATTCAAATTGATTTACTATTAAAACCACCATCAATGGTCCAGATTTATTTACTTTTAAAACCACCATCAATGGTCCAAATTGATTTACTATTACAACCACCATCAATGGTCCAGATTGATTAACAATTAAAACCACCATCAATGGTCTAGATTTGTTATCTATTAAAACCACCATCGACGGTCCATAAAATTAGTAAATCTTCCCATGGAACACTAAGTCAAACTTACAACAAACACCTCATAACAATCCCTATATTTATATAAAAAATTGAATAAATATTTACCACAAATTATTTTTCTTTAATAAACATATTTTTAATATTTTAACAATTGTTCATTATTAATATTATAACTCACAATATTTAACAACCAGATCATTCTCAGGAAAGAGGGGGCTTTCTGATAAGGATTTCTCTCTATTGGCGCGCAATTAGGTGACCAAACCTCTCCTCAACAGAACTTTCTAGAAATCATCAATATTGCACATAATAATATGAATAATTTTGTTGTCACAATTATTGATTTAATAACATAAAATATTAATAGTATGACAATAATTGAATCAAATAACGTGAGATACTATGCAACAATTACTATAGCAATAATTGAGTATAACTGAGTGACATCTCATGTAAGAATCAATAATCAATACAGTGGGCTACTATGCAACCACGCGTATTACTGTACTTTTACCACTGGGTAGTTTAACAGTTTAACGGTAAAACTTTTGTTGTTATTTTTATAAAAAGTTATTTCTGTCATCTTCTAACTCCGACAATTATTCTGTTATGGGGTCCACCAATGATGGTGTCATCGTACGGATATTCCATGACAAAAAGAATATTCCCCGACACAACGAATATTTTATATTAACTTGCTTAATTTGCAAAAAATTTCACATATCACCCTTAACGTTAACCTTTTATCAATTAAACCATTTATTAAATTGAATAATAATTATAAAAAAATTAAATACTTTCATTTCCTAAAATTCGGGGTCTTACAATCTCCCCTCCTTATTAAATTTTGCCCTCGAAATTTACGTACATACCTGGTATGCCGAAGAGGTGAGGATACCTTGATTAGATTCTAACTCTTTGAGGTATAACCTTTGAGAGTAGAATATGCTTCTTCTTATCCAAGATTTTAACAGGTATCTCCTCATACGTTAAATCTTCTGCTATCTCGTCTGGTTCTAATTCAATAATGTGGTTCGGGTCTTTCACATATTTACGTAACATAGATATGTGAAAAATGTTATGAACATGCGACATAGTTAGCGGTAAAGCGAGTCTATAGGCCACAGTTCCTACTCAATCGAGGATTTCAAATAGAATAATAAAATTGAGGTTTTGAGCTTTCCTCACAATGTCAATTATCGTTGATAGAATAACGCCTTTTTGCACCTTCTTCTTCACATTCATCAGTTCTGAGTCTATAGCTTGAGCGGCTTTAACTTTATCAATTAAAGCCGGTTCTAATCTTACATTCTCTATCTTCACGTAGGTTATTGGAGTCTTTAACTCTATCTCCATCTTTTGTAAGTCGTACAAAATGAGTCTTTGTGTTAACAACGTCACACTCGTAACCGCATATGATCTTCTACTCAACTCGTCAGCTACCACATTCGGTCTTCCACTATGATATTGAATGGTATGGTGGTAATCTTTAACGGCTTGAGCCAACGTCTTCGGTGCATGTTACGTTTGTTTTGGGTGAAAAAAATATTTGAGGGTTTTGTATCGGGTTCAAGGTTGATACAAAATTTGATTTCATGCTCTGAGGGTAGGCCAAGAAGTTCTTCGGGAAATACTTCAGGAAATTTTTTAACAATAGAAATATCATTCAGATCTGACGTATTTTTTTTATTTAAATCTGTGACATGGCTAAGAAAGCTTGACATCCATTTTTTAATAAACAAATAGCTTTATGGCTTGATATGACAGTGATCGAGTTTAGTGGTTTGGTTGCTTGAATTCGCATAATAGGTTAGTTAAGAATATGAAAGCTAACAACCTTACGAAAAACAAAGAATTTTACCATGATGAGTAGCCAACCAATCAATTCCTAAAATCACATCGAATGCAAGTATTTGCAAAGGGATAAGATCGACAGGTAATGTGCGGGTGCCAATTTGAATCAAATAAGATTTGTAAACAGTGAATGTAATGAACGTTTCTCCCAATAGAGTTTTAACAGATAAATAAAAGTCTAATTTCTCTTGAGTAAAATTTAATCATTGAGCGCAAGTAGGAGAAATAAAAGAATGGGTAGAACCGGTATCAAATAAGGTATAGACTTCGCTAGAGTTTATGATTAGCTTACCCATGATCACCTCGTTCAGATTCCTCGCTTTTTTGGGAGGTTACGACAAATGCTCTACCTTGAACTACCAGTTTTGTCTTATCTGGGATGGCCTTCGATGCCTCCATCCCACTTAGACTTTACTTTGGTGCATGACAAAATCTGGCTAGGTGACATTCTCTTCCACAATTGTAACATGCTTTGGATCGCTGCGTCATGACTTGACCGATTTGTCCTCCCCTCCGCATTTTGTAACATATATGATCAAGCGGTCGTTCTCATTCCTTAACAACAAAAAGTTTGATGTGGATGTCTTTCCATCATTATTAAATCTCCTCTTCTTGAAATTTCCACTTCTATTATCTTGGCCATGATTACCACTGAAGTGGTTACAATTTATGGCATGTTGATTCCCTCTACATTTGTTGTCACCAATTCGATGACTGCTACCACTGGTATTATCAACTTGTCGGTTGCTCTCTCTTGGTTGGGTTGACTCATTATTGCGCTCTAATAACTGAGCCCTATTTACAACATCTGAATACAAACACAATTTTTGAGAAATGAGGTATTGACGTATTTCAGGTCTCAAACCTTGTAAAAACATTCGCGAGTTGGGATGCGAACCAACCAAATGGGATGCGAACCGGCACAACTTAGAAAACTTAGCCTTGTACTACGACATGCTCATATTGTTTTGCTCCAACTTGATAAATTCCACCTCTTTCATGTGACGGAAAATTTCAGGAAAGTACTTGTCGTTGAATAGTTCTTGGAACTTTTCCCATGACATTTTGAGTGTGGTAGGCTGAGTACGTTTTACAGATTCCCACAAGTAATTTGCCTCTTCACACAACATAAAGGTGGCGAAGGGAACATTTTTCTCCTCTAAGCATTCCAAGACATCAAATATCTTGGTGATCTGCTTTATCCACATCTCCGCCTTAAGTGGTTCTAGCTTTCCCAAAAACTCTGGTGGTCCCAGCTCCTTGAACTGCTTAGAAATGACCAGCCGTGAGTTGCTAGTGTTTCCACCTGCATTATGAATAGGAGTCTCTCTCGTTTGGTTTTGCATAAGTTCTAAAAAGTTCCTAAACATACCATCGTTCGTCATTTGGTCAATGTTATTGTTTACACGAGGATTATTGCCCTCCTGATGCTCATTATCCTGGTTATTGATCGTCGGTGACTCAATGGTCTTATGTGCTTCATTTCTTATCTCGATATTTTTCGATGCCATTTTCAAACACTGTCACAAAACAAAGGTTAATTGACATGTCACATATTATCCCTATACTCTGACCAACCAATTAAATATCAAATAAACTTAGGTAGGTCATACTAGCGAAAGAATTACCTGTCCTAGTTCTAGTCTTATATCTCAGCCAAGGATCATATCCCTAAGATTTGATACCAACTATTACGGCCCTAAAATAGGTATACATCACCCATCTTGGGTTGCTAAATATATGGTATCGAATACAAATATAAACTTAATTATACAATGTGAGTTGAGAGTTTTTACACAAATATTGTCTTCTAGACAATATCCAAACTCAAATGGAGTCCTCATGACATTTATTGTCACACTATTTTATAGAATAGTGATGACTACTATAACACCATCTCGGACCATCACTCCATTCCCCGACTAGTTCCGGCTATGTTCTCATTTCCTGAAGAGAACAATGGAAATAAAAGGGTGAGATCAACTAACCCAGTAAGAAATATTATGACCAAGAAAATGCAGGATAAGTTATCATTAGCCTTCAACAATGTTAAACTAATAGAATATAATAGACAAAAAGTTTAACTGCAGCAGAATAAGCAATCCATTAGAAGAGTCAAGTAGAGCATGATATTTATTATCTTTTATGATTTAAAAAGTTTATCATTAACTTTATCGCTGGGACTCAGCTTAATAAATAAATCACATCATCGAATCATCCCTGCACTACGGGCCAAGGATATTCATTAGTATCACGTCCACAGATTATTCTTCCAATACGGGCCAAGAATATTCGTGTAATCATCAATGGTCATGATCATACCAAATTATCCCTAGTCATAATCATACAAATCAACAGTCCATCTATGCACGTAAGCCAAAGATGACTTTCATCACAATATAAGCATGAGGATGATGACAATGATATAAGAATTCAATTAAAAGAAAGCAAATGATAAAATTTTAAAGATTTATAATTTAATTTATCCAGAATTCAATAATGTCCAAATTGTCAACATGATACTGCTTTGTGGAGTAAAATTCAAGAGTAATATCCATGTATCAAAAATAATTTGGATAGAAAAGAAATAAATTTTTTGGTGAATAGTACTTTGGGAATAGTACCCCGTGAATAGTACCCCGACATGAAAAGTGCCCAGAATACCCGAGTGAACAATATTTGAGGGAGTAGTAACTGGGTGAATAGTAACCCATGAATAATAACTCATGAATAGTAGCTCAGCATAAAAAGTACCCCGAATACCCGAGTGAACAATATTTTAGTGAATAGGAACTGGGTGAATACTAACCCATGAATAGTACCCAGGTGAAAATATTTATGACGCCCCCAAATTCGGACGTCCACTTGGTCACTCGAATTCGGTTCATCACGTTCTCATGGTAAAACCATAATAGCTAAAATAACACATTCACAATAGAAAATCTAATTTAGAATAATATACAATGATTTATTATAATTATTCCCCCAAGTCTCGCAACCTACAGTGCTTAATAGATTACATAATAAAATCGAATAAAGACTTATTATATAACCCTACTTAAGCTTAAACATAGTCTTAGTACAACATAATAGATTTTAAACATAAAGGGACAAGCTAGTCGGTAGCCTTGCCCTTGCCCTTGTCTATCCCAAAGACACCTCCCTGTTCTTCTTTAACTGAAAGGTTTTAAATAAGCAAGGATGAGCACAAATTGCCCAGCAAGTAATATACAACAAGGGTAAAGAGCCTCATAACATAAGTTTGAAATATTGAAGTATCATCTCTAAGATAGTTCAGAGTTTCAAGATAATATCATGAATAATGAATATAAACAATTCTTGGAATAAGAATGACAATTCAATATAAATTAATAGAGATATATGAACTCAACGACTATCAATGTATCCAACTTAATAAACGATTTATACTGAGTAGTCACCAAGGACTATTGAACTTCCACTAGAGTTACCAATATTAAACTGATAGCCCAAAAATATCAAGTACTATAGATGATCAGTCTACAATACTTTACGTTATGCATAACACCACATGCTTGATTTTTAAACATATAAAGTAGTCATATAACTCATATTAGACATGCTTGTGAGTATTCATATCACATACGTGTAATTAACATCGTTTTTGTTTCAAAATATGCTTCGTTTATGATTTCCTTAAATTACGATACCTAAGCATGGTATATATACATTTATGATACATGAGTACGTCTAAGGGTATCATCTAACATGTTCATAATCATCAGATTCTAACTTTCAAAGTAGCACATTAACATTCACTTTCAAAGTTCGCATTTTCATTAGCAAAGCTTACTACTAAATCCAACATGATCATGTTTCACTATGAAATCCATATACTTAAGTTAGTATGTCTGAAATGTATTTCAAAACAATACTAACATGCTTGCAAGATCAGAATGTGCATTACTTCAAGTTCATGATTTCTAGTTTTCCAAATCTTGAAGTTTTCTTGAAAACTTAACTTAAATCAAGCTAAAACAACGTACTATATTCAAAACAATATCTAACCACATGCTAGGGTTATTTGTGTGCTTAACCTTACTATCATTTCATGCTCAGGACAAATCAGAAACCTCAAATCATTATCTAAGAACAGCACCACGCGCGACCGCGCCATTTCGAGCAGACTGAAGAAAAAAAATGGCTCTGGTTCTGCAGAGCCTTAACACATGAGACGCAAAACCTGCAACCAGACCAGCTACCATGTTCCAAAAGATGTGTACCAACTCTTATAACACAATGGCATGTTATTCTACATCAATTAACAGGGATTTCATACCATTGCAAAAATTTAGACAAAACTCAAACTAAGAACAAAATTAGGGATTATACCTCCTTGATGCTTAAATTGAACTCTCTCACTACTCTGATTATACCTCTACAAAGCTCGGCAACTCACACCCTCAATTCACACTTAACATACAATTCAAGCAACACAAAGGATGAAGGGAAGTGTTCAATTTATGGAAAATTTGTTGACCATGCCAAGCCATTATCCAAGAACTCAACCCAAAGGATGGAAGAATTGCATAAAGGTTATCAAGGAGTAGGTAATTGGTGGTTGATTTGCATCATGAATGCCACTCCCCCCATGATCATTAGCTAGTAAGCTTTGGAAGAAAAGGAAGAACATAGGCCATAGCCTTTTGTTTTACACGTGACTGAGAAATGAGCAAATGGGACAATCTTTTTGGGACAATCCAATATAATTAAGCATTTTTGTATACTCCTACACATTCTCACTCTTATGTTATATTTTAATACACATCTCAACCATATATTATAACTAAATGTCACAATATGCTTTAACATTTCAAGGTACTAGATGTTATGTAACATATATATAATCCATGTACATTTTATCACACTGGTATATTAAAAATGAGAGTTTACAATATGCTCATGGTATATTATTTTAATACCTACGCATTATTACATATTATCACATAGATAATGTATTTATAACATATAGTTTCAATATGTTTACTCACATTGCCTCATACAATATAGTTTTATACAACTTAATATATATAGCCATAACACACTATATAGTATAGTTGTATTATTGCTCTTATGCACATAATCTTTGTTAACCTACTATTATCATATAAATAATTAAATAATTTATTCACTTCCTCGATTAATTAACACCAATATTAATTAATCCAATCATCATTTATCAATATATTTATGGATTTCCATAATCATTATTTATCTATATAATTCTTATTATATTTTTATAGTTTCATTTCAAACAATAATAATCACCTATTATTAATTAATTACAAAAAATCATTATTCCGCCACAACCATTATCAATTAAATAACAATTAATAATCACATATTAATTAACCTCATTAACATCAATTAAAAATCCATAAATATACTACAACAACAATTAACAATTAATATTACTTAATTGATTACTTTATAATTCCTTTGTTAATTAATATTACTATTAATATTTTCCATCACCATGCCACACAAGGCTTCAATGAGTTCATCACAAAACTCCACACATCCTCAATTATTCAGTTATTTAATATAATTGAGTTATCTCATTTCATAACATGAAATCGTTCATATTCAAATAAATATTTATTTCCATTAATATATTTATTTAATAATACGTGGAAATTCTCGAGTATTACATCCTCCCCCCTTATAAAAATTATGTCCCGGAATTGCTACAAGGTTATACAAACAGATGGGGATAATCCCTCATCATCCTATCTTTTAACTCCCACGTTGCCTCCTTGACATCGTGGTTACGCCAAATCACTTTTACCGAAGAAATGACTTTATTTCTTAAAATTTACTCTTTCCTGTCTAGAATTTGGACATGAATTTCTTCGTATGCTAAGTTCTTCTCCACTTTAATGGGTTCATAAGAAATCACGTTCTTGTAGCCAGGCTTGTACGAGCCCAACACAGATATGTGAAAGACGTTATGGATGTGCTCCAATTCAGGTGGTAGTGCAACTTTGTACGCTATTTCGCCCACTCGCTTTAGTATCTCGAACGGTCCTATGAATCTTGGACTCAGTTTTCCTTTCTTGACGAAACGAATTTTTCCCTTCCATGGAGATACTTTCAAGAACACAAAATTACCGACTTCAAAATCTCGGTCTTGCTGATGCAAATCTGCATACTTTTTCTAGCAATCTTGAGCTACTACAAGTCTAGCCCTTATCACTTTTACCATGTCTGTGGTTTGTTGTACTAACTCTGGTCTGAGTATCCGTTGCTCTCCGACTTCGTCCCAACATAAAGGCATTCTGCACTTCCTTCCGTAAAGAGGTTCATACGGTGGCATGTCGATACTCTCATGGTAACTATTATTATACAAAAATTCGACTAAGGGTAGGTGGTCGTACCAATTTCCCTTGAAGTCCATCACGCAAGTCCTAAGCATGTCTTCTAGCGTTTTTATTGTTCGCTCACTTTGTCCGTCTGTCTGAGGATGATATGCAGTGCTCAACCTCAACTGTGTTCCCATCCTCTCTTGCAAGCTTTTCCATAATTTTGACGTGAAACGCGGGTCTCGGTCGGTAACAATCGATACCGGTACTCTATGTCGTGAAACAATTTCCTTTACGTACAGACTTGCTAATTGATTTAAACTGTAGCGGATCTTGATAGGTAGAAAATATGCGGTCTTCGTAAGTCGGTCTACGATAACCAAAATGGCAACCAAACCTTTCTGCGTGACTGGAAGTCCTACCACAAAATCCATCGTGATATGCTCCCATTTCCACTCTAGTATTTCCAACGATCGTAATAAACCACTCGGTCGCTGTTGCCACTTTTTTAGTTCTGATAAAAGAGCTCTAACTCTTGTAAGCATACATGTGTCAACAAGTAATACAAAGTAAGTAGAGTATCGATCCCACAGAGAACGTTGTCAAATTTAAACTACTATGCATCAATTAAATCACTATATTTATATTCTTAAACTAATAACTATATTGGTAAATTAATCTAATTGCAAATAACTACTAACACAAGAATAATAACGGAATAAACCAAATTTGGAAATAATGGAATCCTAACTTCATTTAATATTTCATCTAATTACCACTATCATACAAGAATTGTTCACATATCACAGGAAAGTAGCCAAGAGCACTAATAGAGTCATAGCCATTTTTCAATGCACTATGACCTACTTACACAGCATCCACAATCGATAGACTCCATGTAATCAACAATATAACCAAAATCACTATATGTCTATGTGAAATTGTAATCATACTGAATTTAAGCACAAGCCCTTATTTTAACTCATAAGGTGAAACAGTATATGTCTATCTGGTTCACGAAATACACAAGCCATGAAAAATAGCCCCATATACGTATGCTATCAGGACTACAATCCATACTCTCACGTTTATTGTCAATTCCATACAAGTACTGAAACCAATGCTGATCAAGCATTCATACATGCAAAACAATCATAATAGAAATCCCATACGATATGTAAAACCGCCCCAGCAATTAAGCATGCAACTAAACTACATATTAAAATCAGTTAGAATCCCATAATGGAGTTTAGTTCATGACTGAACCAAAAGCCTTTATGGGATCAAAGCTAAACATGATTAATAAGCAAACAATTGAAAGATGAAGGGTAGAAATGATCAAACCCAATTGCAGATTGTAAACCAATATTAACGTTTAACTCCTCATAAAAATCCAGCAAAACAATAATAATAATCCATAATGATTGAAAATCCCAAGAAGAATTGGACAAGTAGGCGTTTTAAGCTTCGTTCTATGTTGGAATCTCTCTCCCTGTGTAAACCCTAGTTACTACTATGAAAATACGTAAATAATTATCCAAGTTATGTCTGACGCCAGTCAGATATCATTTAAAACAACTTACAACCCTTTTAATTAAAAATTAAAATAAAACAAATCGCCAGCTTTCACCATCGCAAGACGCACCACGCGCTCCCCCAAGATATTCTCGCATGGCGCGCGAGACTTGCAGTATGTAGAGTTGTTCAGCGAGGTGCTCACGCACGCAAGCGTCGGCCCTCAGCGTGTTCTCACTACACAATGCACATGACTATCTGCAGAATTCATGAATTCTGCTTCTCACATTGCCGATCGATCCGTTTCTATCGCTTCCTTCCTTTGTCCATCCATGCTTAGCCTTCTACTTCATTTGATCTTCATGCCACGCATCCATAAGCCTCGAGCCATGCATCCAATAGCCTCTTGCCATCCAACACCACCAAAGTACTCTATTTCCTGCACTTTTATGCCAAAATGAGTTCTCAGTACATGCAATGCAAAATAACATGAAATGCAACTAAAACAGACTAAAATGTACTTGAGATGGTCATAATTCGGGTAAATTGATATCCAATAAGTAGGTATAAAACCCACTTATCAAACCCACTTGAACTAATTAACAAGCAATGAAAAAATGCAAAAAAGCACTACTATGCAAACTTAAATTACTATGCAGACTAGTCTCACATCATTCTAACTTAAATGGAATTTCAGCCCAAAATGCCTCAGCGAATTATCCAGATTCAAGAATACAAGTTCAAACTAAACTGTGGTCATAACATCATACACTCAGATAATTCATATATGCTATAGAAATGCTGTGTGTGTGTATAGTGTTTAGCAAAACTTGATTCAAGCAAAGAATACACGTGCTAGACTGTTCAAAACAGAAAATTATAGTCTAAATTAAGAAGCATGTATACTTATGCAACGAAGACTGTTCCAACATATCCAAATAAACTAAAGTTCAACAATGGACTTATCTACTTTATTGCAATTCACGAGGGCGATTTTCGCTCTTTCCCGCGGTGTTTATTGCTATTTTTCTTTTCTTTTTCTCTTTTTTTTTCACATGAATGTGCAATGCCTTATTCCATTAGGCAACACTGCTACCCCTTAGGAAGCTTTCAACCAACGACTCCCATACCATGAAAGACCTTAGGGCGCTAGGTGTAGAGACAATCCCCTCGGGAGTACTTACTCAAGTAGCCAAGGCCCTGAAATAAGACTAGCCACGTTAATGCTATTCATTATATTATTTTTTTTATACATAGCATACCCATGTTTTCCTAAAGTTTGAATGTCAATGTTTGTCAAGTCAACATGCATGTTTCACGTATTTCTCTTTTTAAAACTACATTTTCTAACAAGCAATGCAACACATAATTCTTATACCTACAAGTGATTGTGAACACATCCGTGCAAACCAAAAGCATTTAAACAACAACATGAATTTCATCGTGTAAAACATTATAACTACGTTCATGTTATTCCATATACTCAAAAATCCTTCATAATTCACTAACATTATTGGCTAGGCAATAAATTCCAAAAAGCAAAAATTTTGTGAGACTTGCAAACTAACTAAAACAAAAATTTTCTATCACATAAAATAATAACACACAAACAACCAAACAAGTAAACTAATTATGCAAAATTTTAAAATTTTAAACTAATCATGCAAAAACTAAATTACATGTTACTATACTACTACCCCAATACCCCCAAACTTAAAGTATTCAATGCCACATTGAATGAAGGTAAAAGGTATAAGAGAACTCCCCTAATGATAGACTGCACCACCCTCCTTGGGTGGTGAATCTGGTGGTGGATATGGCACTGCTATCCCAAACTGAGGCCATTCTAGCATTGTTTCTTGCTGTGGAAAGGCCTCGGCCAAGGCCCTCGTGAGACCCATAGCAAACGCTCCAAAATTGTCATATATGGCATTAACTCGTCGCTGTAACCTTCGGAGCTGGCGATCACCATGAGGAGCTTGTGGTCATGTCGACGGACCTACCTCATCGATCTGAGGGGGCTACTGTGATGGCTCGGGGAATGTAGGCTGGAGAATAAATCCTCGTCTCACATGCGGTGTGCTTCGCCTCCCCGCCCAGCCTCAAATTTCAAATGGTGGCATGAGTGATGTCTTCGGCTTGGATATTGTATTTGTTCATTGCCCCAACCATATCCCCTCGATGAGCACATAAGATGGCTACCATCGATGTGTGTGGAATGCTCCCAGCAGGGTACTTCCCTCGATATTTCAAAATATTTTGATGAATAAAATGACCCACGCCAATATACTTTGCAAGAATTATACCCCATGTAATTATGGCCCTTTCCGCCGTGATCTCATGCTGATGAGATGAAGGCAATAACTTGGCACAAATGAACAGATTCCATGCCTTGGCATATCGATTCAATGCAGCTGCTGGGAATATGCGAGGCTGGGTCCTGCCGACTTTGTAAGTCCACTTCGTGCCTGACACACACAATTCAGCAATAACAAGCTCCAAGTCTATTTCCATATGTGCCCCTGTGATCCAATTGGCTGCCCTTCGTGGTGGTGTCTCGGTGAGTTTGAAAATGGTTCTGATAGCAGGGGGTCTATAGTCTATCTCGAGACCTCGAACTGTATCAATACCGCTCATTATGACTTTGGCATTGGCGTAAAACTCTCGGACTACGCTCATCAGAACGGGCATGGAAGAGGCAGTCAGTCCACCCCAGCCACGTTCCTGGATTATGGCACATAGCTGTCCATCCTGTCCTTCTAGTTTGAATCCTCTATCCTTGACAAATGTTTTTGCTACGATTCAGTAGTACTCCTGCTGTGCTTCTAAACACAAGAACTTGGTGTGGTCGACAATGTCTTCCCCGTGACTGCCGGTGGAAGATGATGAGGAAGAAGATGATCGTGCCCTCTTTGGACCCATTTGCAGATGACTGTGAGAGAATGCAGATGAAATTACTGAGAATTAAGATGAACCAGTGATGAGAATACTCCCAAGTTCATTTCACTTAACCAAAATCGTAAGCCCTAGTTTATATCAGTGGATGAGAGCGTGTGATTGGGCTTTGAACGTGGAGAGAATCGTGGATATGTGATTGAGAGATGTACGACTTCAATTTGTAACTAATAGAGAGAAGGAGACGTGCGTTATGGAGACTGAGAGGATTTAACTTCTGTTATGATATCAAATGAGAGTCCAAATAGACCCCAATGCGTTTTAAATTTTTTTAAAAGTGCTTCAGTCCGGTGTCGCGTGCGGATGCTCAATGTATTTTGGGCATCGCGCATGAATGATAATTATTATTATCATATGATGATGCGCATACGGCCATGCTTGATAACATGGAGCCGCTGAAAGCGAGTGTCAGTTACAGATCTCATTGATGTAAAACTCCAATCTGCATATCAGTGTTGCCTTCAATTGCAGGGACCTACATAGACATTAATGCACACTATTAAGATATGAATTGATGACAAAATAAAGTCTAACCTATTTCAAACATTCTCACTGCACTTCCTGCTACACACTCATTCATGCTAATCCAACATATTATCAAAAATGAACTCAATATAAACTAACTACAACAATCTAAGCTGAATAAATAAAGAGCTAATAGAGATAGAATTAATGGGTTGCCTCCCATCAAGTGTTAAGTTATAGTCAATTAGCTTGATTATCTCGGAACATCATGTCGAAGGAAGAATGGAGGTGACTTTCTGCTTGTCCACCTCACCCCTAAATTTAATGACTTCAGCTTTCGTCAATGGCACTACCTTCAACGATCCATAATTCCCTAGTTTCTGTACCTCATCATTTAGGCCCCGATCCACCAAGTCAACTAGGAAGCATTCTTCTTCATCCATTGGGAACTTTATTGCCTTGAAAATATTGAATGTGACCTCCTGATCATGTACATGCATAGTGAGTTCCCCTTTCTACACATCTATCGAAGTCCTGCCCGTGGCTAAGAATGGTTTCCCCAGTATTATTGGTAAGCTTTTGTCCTCCTCGTAGTCTAAAATGATGAAGTCAGCCGAAAGGATAAACTTGTCCACCTTTACCAACACATCTTCAACAATTCCTCATGGATACGTGATGGATCTGTCAGCTAGCTATAATGATATGTTTGTCGGCCTTGGAGCCGGCAATCCCAACTGATTGAACACTGACAAGGGCATCAAATTTATACTTGCCCCTAGATCACATAAACACTTACTAAAGCTCATCTTCCCGATTGTGCACGGAATTGTGAAGCTTCCCGGATCTTTCAGCTTTGGAGGTAATTTCTGCTGAAGCACTGCACTGCATTCCTCTGTCAAGGCTACTGTCTCAAATTCATCTAGTCTTCTCTTCCTTGACAATATACTCTTCATAAACTTTGCATAGCTTGGCATTTGTTCCAATGCCTCGACGAATGGTATGTTGATCTGCAGCTTTTTGAATACCTCCAAGAACTTACTGAATTGTTTATCTTCCCTCTGCTTATTTAATCTTTGCGGATACGGTACTTGAGGGTGAACTAGTGGTTCTGCATTCTTAAGTTTCTCCTCTGAACTTGTTTTATCCTTCTCAACCTGCTGCGGCTCAGATTTTTCCAAATTTTCTTTCTTTTCATTCACCTGCTCGCTCTCGCAGCTACCAAGCGTCATCCCTTCAGTAAATCAAAGCAAAGCGCTGCTACTTGCAAAGACTGCAGATTCTTCCCAGATCTCAACGTGATTGCTTGACACTCGCTCCTTCCCGCCTCTTCGTGGATTTGTCTCAGATTACTTGGCAAAGAACCTTGGGGCCTGTTGTTAAGCATGCTCACCATCTGCCCCATTTGCGTCTCCAAATTCTTGATAGCCACTGCTTGGCTTTTGATCATCACCTCCATATTTGCCATGTATTTCAACATCATCTCATCCATTTCTGATTTTAATTTCCTGCTGAGGTGCGGCTGGAGTGTGATGTTCTTGTTGAGAAAATCCCGGTGGAAATGGTTGTTTTGATGAAAACCGTGGGTCGAGATGACCGTGGGTCAAATCTGCTGATTCTACCGAAATCGATTCTCACGATTCCTCGGTTATTGGACCAACTGAAGTTTGGATGGTTTCGGTTGTTGGGGTAGTATGTGTTCTGAAACTGACCTTGGTCTTTTCTATAATTGCTCACATACTGTACCGACTCTGAGATGATAGAACATTGATCCGTGGAGTGTGACCCCGCACAAATCTCATAAACGAAGGCAACTATTTTCTTCTTGCTTTCTGCCAAAGTATCTATCTTCTTTGTCATAGTCGCCATCCGTGTTTATAAACCGTAGTAATAAAGCATCTACCTCCAACACACCTGCAACCTTGGGTTGTGGCATCTAAGATGTAGGATTCTTAAAATCATTAGCTGCCATAGTCTCAATAAGGGTATAGGCCTCATCATAGCTTTTTTGCCCATAATGCCCCTCCAAAGAACCGCATCTACAATAGGTCTCGATTGCCATCCTAATCCATTATAAACGGTGTTGATTACCATCCAATCCGGCATACCATGATGCAGACACTTCCTTAGCCTCTCTTTGCATCTCTCCCATGCTTCATATATGGACTCTCCCTGTTGTTGCTCAAACTGACATATAGCTGTCCTCATCTTTGCAGTCTTAGCCATTGGGAAGAACTTGGCTAGGAATTTCTATGCTAAGTCCTCCCATGTAGTGATTGACCCTAACGGCAAAGAATGTAGCCAACTTCTAGCCTTATCCCTCAATGAGAATGGGAACAACCTCAATCAAATAGCATCCTCTATCACACCGTTATATCGTAATGTATCACAAATCTCGATGAAACTCAACAGGTGTTCATTTGGATCATCCGTAGCAGCACCCCCAAACTGTACCGAATTCTACACCATCTGAATCGTGCCCGATTTAATCTCAAAAGTATTGGCTGCTATCACCAGTCTGACGATGCTAGACTGTAGTCCATTAATATTTGGCATGGAATAGTCTCTTAGAGCCCGATACTCTTCTCTTTGCTCAATTCTCTGTTCTTCTGTCATACTAACTGTAGTGCTTTCTAACTGAGCTTGCAAATTTCTCCGCACACTTTCTTTCCAACCCTTCCATTGATGTTATCCTCCTCTACCGGTGTTAATTTCGAGTTGATGATCACGTGTATAAAAAATCTACAAGTACCTAAAATAAAAAACAAAACAAAAAATAGAAATGAGAAACGATCAGAATTGTCTAAGTAATACAATATAGCTTGAAACTGATGATAATTATTTAAATTAACGCATTTCCCTAAGAATCTGCCGCGCTAAAAAAACTTGTTGCCACTTTTTCAGTTCTGATAAAAGAGCTCTAACTCATGCAAGCATACATGTGTCAACAAGTAATACAGAGTAAGTAGAGCATTGATCCCACAGAGAAAGTTGCCAAATTTAAACTACTATGCATCAATTAAAACACTGTATTTATATGCTTAAACTAATAACTATATTGGTAAATTAATCTAATTGCAAATAACTACTAACACAAGAATAATAACGGAATAAACCAAATTTGGAAATAATGGGATCCTAACTTCATTTAATATTTCATCTAATTACCACTACCATGCAAGAATTGTTCACATATCATATGAAAGTAGCCAAGAGCACTAATAGAGTCATAGTAATTTTTCAATGCATTATGACCTAGTTACACAGCATCCAGAAGCGATAGACTCCATGTAATCATCAATATAACCAAAATCACTATATATCTATGTGAAATTGCAATCATACAAAATTTAAGCACAAGCCCTTATTTTAACTCGTACGGTGAAATAGTATATGTCTATTTGGTTCACGAAATACACAAGCCATGCAAAACAGCCCCATATACGTATGCTATCATGACTACAATCCATACTCGCATGTTCATTGTTAATTCCATACAAGTACTGAAACGAATGGTGATCAAGCATTCATACATGCAAAATAATCATAATAGAAATCCCATATGATATGTAAAACCGCCCCAGCAATCAAGCATGCAAGTAAACTATATATTAAAATCTGTTAGAATCCCATAATGGAGTTTAGTTCATAACTGAACTAAGAGCCATTATGGGATCAAAGCTAAACATGATTAACAAGCAAACAATTGAAAGATGAAGGGTAGAAATGATCAAACCCAATTCCAGATTATAAACCAATATCAACGTTTAACTCCTCATAAAAATCCAACAAAATAATAATAATAATCCACAATGATAGAAAATCCCAAGAAGAATTGGAGAAGTAGGCGTTTTAAGCTTCGTTATACGTTGGAATCTCTCTCCCTGTGTAAACCCTAGTTACTACTATGAAAATACATAAATAAATATCCATATAATGTCTGACGCCAATCAGATATCGTTTAAAACAACTTACAACCCTTTTAACTAAAAATTAAAATAAAACAAATCAAGAGCTTTTCATCGCATCGCACATGCCGCTCCCCCCAAGATATTCTCATCGGGCACGAGACTTGCAATATGTAGAGTTGTTCGGTCGAGTGCTCGCTTCATGCCAAGATCCTCCTCAAGCGTGTTTTCGCACGCTGTCCGCTGCAAGGCCATTCACCACAATCGTGAATTTCGGTTTTTCTTTCAGACCGATCCGTTTCTATCGCTTCCTTCCTTTGTCCATCCATGCTTAGCATTCTGCTTCATTTGATCTTCATGCCACGCATCCATAAGCCTCAAGACATGCATCTAATAACCTCTTGCTATCCAACACCACCAAAGTACGCCATTTCCTGCACTTTTATGCCAAAAGGAGTTCTCAGTACATGCAATGCAAAATAACATGAAATGCAACTAAAACAGACTAAAATGTACTTGAGATGGGCATAATTCGCCTAAATTTATATCCAATAAGTAGGTATAAAACACACTTATCAGTCGATGATGCTCTGCTTTGACTTGCTAGCACGTAAGACATCTATTAATGTACTCCAAAATTTCTCATTTCAGATTTGGCCACCAAAAATGTTGCTTCAAGTCTCGGTACATCATTGTGACTCCTGGATGAATGGAATACGTCGTATTATGAGCCTCATACAAAATCTCCTCTCTTAACTCGGCCACTGCCGGTACCCACACTCTACCTTTGAATCTTAAGATACCATCTTTATCTATTCAAAATTTTTCTTCCTCTTTTTCCATGATCCTTCTTCTGATTTTCTCACATTCTCCATCTTTCTCCTGGGCTTCCTTTACTCTATCCAACAATGTCGGACAAGTTTCCATTACAAATAACTTCTCTTCAGACCTCTCGGGTCCCTTCACTTCTATTTCAAATTTCTCCATATCTCTTATTAACTCTTCCTGAGTCATCAAATGAAACCATTTCTCCCTTCCTTCTGCTCAGAGCGTCGGCAACTACGTTTGCCTTCCCCGGGTGATAAAGAATTTCACAGTCATAATCTTTGATTAATTCTAACCACCTCCTCTGACGGATATTCAACTCCTTCTATGTGAAGATATATTTCAGACTTTTGTGTTCCGTGTATATCTCACATTTCTCTTCGTACAAATAATGTCTCCATATCTTTAACGCAAAAACTATGGCCGCTAACTCTAGGTCATGAGTAGGGTATCATTTTTCGTAATCCTTTAATTATCGTGATGTATACGCAATGACCATGCCTTGTTGCATAAGCACACAACCAAGTCCTCTATACGACACATCACTGTACATCACAAATCCTCCCGTATCATCTAGTAATGATAATACAGGCGCCTCGCTTAATCTCTTCTTCAACTCTTGAAAACTCTCTTCGCATTTGTCAGTCCATACAAATTTCACAGTCTTCCTCGTCAAATTAGTCAATGGGGTTGCTATCTTAGAAAAATCTTGGATGAATCTTTGATAGTACCCAGCTAACCCTAAGATACTCCTCACCTCCGTCGGTGTCCTTGGTTGTTCCCAATTACTCACTACTTCGACCTTTTTGAGGTCTACTGAGATTCCATTCTTATCCAACACATGGCCTAAGAATTGAACCTTCTTCATCCAAAATTCGCACTTCAAAAATTTTGTATACATCTTCTCCTTTCGTAGTGCCTCCAAAACATTCTTCAGATGTTCGACATGTTCTTCCTTCGTCTTCGAGTAAATTAAAATATCGTCGATGAAAACTACTATGAATTTATCCAAATATGGCTTGAAAACTCGGTTCATCAAGTCCATGAATGCTGCTAGAGCATTAGTCAAACCAAATGACATTACCAAAAATTTATAATGTCCATAACGGGTTCGAAACGCAGTCTTTGGTATGTCCTGATCCCGTACTTTCAGTTAGTGATATCCTGTCCGTAGGTCGATCATCGAGAAACATTTTGCCCCTTTCAGTTGATCAAATAAGTCGTCTATCCTCGGTAGCGGATATCTGTTCTTGATCGTTACTCTGTTCAATTCACAATAATCGATATAGAGCCTCATCGATCCGTTATTTTTTCTTAACGAATAACACTGGTGCTCCCCAAGGAGACACACTCGATCGAATGTAACCTTTATTTAATAACTCTTGAAGTTGTATCATCAATTCCTTCATTTCTACTAGCGCCATCCGATATGGAGCTTTCAAAATCGGGTGCCGTTCCCGGTGCTAAATCTATTACGAATTCGATTTTTCTGTCTGGTGGAAGGCCAGGCAGATCGTCCGAAAACACATCCTGAAATTCACTCACTACAAGTATATCTTTAATCTCTATTCCCTTTTTCCGAGTATCCACAACGTAAGCTAAATAACCTACACATCCTTTATTTAACAATTTCTTGGCGTGCATTATCATAACGCAACACGATTGCTTAAGCGATGAGCTACCATAAAACACTACATTGGACTTACTCAGAGTCTGAAGGTTCACGCATTTATTCTGACAGTTAATTACTGTTGCATGGTTATATAACCATTCCATCCCCAGTATTACGTCAAATTCTCCTAATCTAATTGGAATCAGGTCGACGCTCAGTTCATGTTCTCTAATGTTTGCGCGACAATTTCGATAGACGTATTCTATAAGGATTATTTCCTTATTCGCAACTTCTATGTTCAAAGGATCTTCTAAACGTTCTCGGGGTGTACTAAGTTTACTAGCAAATTCTTCAGATACAAACGAACGGGTGGCACCCAAATCAAATAATACATAAGCATTTATATTATTGATTGGGATTATACCCGACACCACGTCCTTTGCAGCTATGGTGTCTTGGACGGTCATGTTAAAGGTTCGAGCAGTCGATCGGTTGGGTTACGCAGGTCCACCAATCATCAACTTACTTCCTCCTCCTTGGCTTCCGCCAGCTCTACCGCTTCCTTTCTTCGGGCATTCCTTTATCTGGTGCTCTATTGATCCACAAGCAAAACATCCTCTGATCTTCTTCGGCTTTGGGAAATTTGGCGATATGTGCCCCTCTTGGCCGTAATTATAGCACGTGTTTTTCCTTTTCCAGCATTCTCCCTGATGGCTTCTTCCATATTTGTTGCAAGCGTCGGTGCTCTTCTTGAAGTTTCCCTGGTGACTCCCACCTTTGTTATTTGTTCTGTTGTTGTTATTTTTTTCCCATTTGCTTTTTTAGGAGTTACTTACTACGCTGCTGCTCCCTCCATGATGTTCACTACCAGCGTTCTTGTTCTTCTTCTCCTTATGATATAGACTTAAGGCCTCACTGCCACCTTCCACAATTATTGCCTTTTCTAACAATGTCATAAAGGAATCAATCTGGAAGACTGATACCTTATTATACAACCACAGTTTAAACCCTTGCTCAAAACGTCTCGCCTTCCTTTCCTCATCCACAACTTGGTGCTCTGCAAATCGCGCTAGTTCATTGAACTTAGATGCGTATTGCGCCACCGTCATATCACCTTGTTTTAACTCTAGGAATTTCACTTCCATCCTACTCTTCATACTTTTTGGAAAATAATTCTCAAAAAATAGAGTCGTAAACTGCTCCCATGTTATCATTCCTTCCCTCGCTCTCTGCTGATTAGTTTCCCACCAATAGTTCGCTTCGCCCCTCATCATGTATGTGGTAAATAATGTATTTTGGTCTTCACCCACGCGAGCTATAGTGAAGGCCTTCTCGATCTCCTTAATCCAGGTTTGTGCAGCTATCGGGTCAGTGGTTCCCGCGAACTCTGGGGGTCTTACACTCTTAAAATTTTTGAAGGTTGTTACTGGGACAGCTTGGGGAACGGGTGGTACGGGTTCGTTTATTCCCCTCAGAGCTTCTCCCAATAAATCTACCAGTCTTTGTATCAGATCTACATGACCTCTCTCATCATTAACTGACTCTTCTGGGACAGTTATTCTACGTCTGGGAGGCATTTTTTGCATCACAAAATTTTCATTTTATTATATAATTATCATATTTAGACATTTCTCAATGGAAAAGAACTATAGGTTTATAACACGTTTCTGAAATAAGATCATTTATATTCATATGCCAAATGGTTACATTACATGCTCTTTTCTAGCATACTGCTATAAATGATAACACATATCCCTTACTATCACAAAAGACGGCTGATGAAATGTTGATTTATGAATCCGGACTAAGCCAAGGTAGATAACACTTTGACACGTATGCAGATTTTGCCAACTACTTGGTGAGCAATATCCTTCCTCCAGATTTGACACGTCAGGAAAAGAAGAAATTCGTACATGATGTAAAATAGTATATGTGGGATGAGGCTTTTTGTTTAGACATTGCGCAGATAAAATAGTCATCGGTGCGTGCCAAAAAGTGAAGATGACAGTATCTTGCGCGCATGCCACACATCCTTATACGGGGGACACTATGGAAGTGAAAGAATTGCTGCCAAAGTTCTTAAAGCAGGATTTTATTAGCCCACCTTGTTCAAAGCTGCACATCAATTTGTGAAAAAGTATGATCTATGTCAAAGGGTGGGCACCATTTCTAAACTGAATGAGATGCCACTTAACATAATTCTAGAAGTGGAATTATTCGATGTGTGGGGCATAGATTTTGTGGGACCTTTTTCGCCTTTATACAACAATTTGTATATGTTATTAGCAGTAGAGTACGTGTCTAAGTGGGTTAAAGTTGTAGCACTCATGACGAACGAAGCCATAGTCGTCTTGAAATTTCATCAAAAGAATATCTTCATAAGATTTGGCACCCCAAGAGAAATTATCAGTGATAAGGGAATTCACTTCTGTAATAAAATATTTTACAGCTCTATTGGCTAAATATGGGGTCAATCATAGAATTGCTACTGTTTATCATCCCCAAACTAGTGGCTAAGTAGAAGTATCAAATAGAGAGGTGAATAGGATTTTTGAGAAAATAGTGAACCCGAACAGAAAAGATTGGTCTCTAAAATTGGATGACGCTCTATGGGCCTATCGCAAAGCATATAGGACACCGATCGGTATGTCTCTGTAAAGACCCAAAAAATTTCAAACATTTATATCTATATTTTTACGAATAATTTTTTTTATTTATTATTATTATTATCTTATTTTAAGAATATTGGTATCATGAATAATATTTTGAATTTTATGCGATATAGATTTAGCAGAATAGTCAATTTAAAATTTTGAGTTGACTGATAATGAATGTTAAGTCGGATATGGATTTAAAATAATAATTTTAGATTTTGAATAAGGAATGAGAATATTAATATAATATTAATTATATTTCAATGCTATAAATATGTATTGTATGTTTGTATTGATAATAATTGGTCATTTATGGTATATCATGACAAAACCCTAACATTACTTTGATAAACCCTAATTTGGAATTCAAATAAGACATTAAGATTTGTTAAGCAATGGTTTTATGTTATTAATAACAAGTATTATAGATATTAATCTTAATTAGGGAAAACCCTAATTATTGGAAACCCTAATTGCTAATTAGAAATCTTAATTTCTAAATTGGAAACTCTAATCGCTAATTTAGCAAGCTTAATGATAATTTGTAAATCTTAAACCTAATTTCCACGTTCTATGAAACTAGGAAACTAAACATGATTAAGAAACCCTAATTTCCATTTTTAGAAAATAAAATTTCCATTTTTTCCCTAATTAGACATCCTAGAAAATCAATGTGCAAAACCTCAAGATTAAACCCTAAAGGCCAAACTCTAAGGGTTAGGACAAGTTACAAGATTGCCATTAAATTTAGAAGCATAATGACCGAAATAACCTTCTTACATTATTTATTAGGAAACTTGTAATTCTTGCAAAAACTTTAGTTGGTGAACCACTCTTGACTTCCCATGTGACTAAAAACAACACACATCTGCCAGATTTCATCAGCCAAAGACTCTTTATCTCTAAACCCACGAATTTTATTGTTGGACCAGTCCCAAATCAAGTCCAAAGTTCACTCATAACAAATTAGGAACCCTAGACTCAAGATTGATCAAGAAAGGTATAACCCTAAAAACCAAATCTATGACGCCCCCAAATTTGGACCTCCACTTGGTCACTCAAATTCGGTTCATCATGTGCTCAAAGTATTACCATAATAACTAAAATCATACATTCACAATGGAAAATCTAAATTAGAATAATATACAATGATTTATTATAATTATTCCCCCAAGTCTCGCAACCTATAGTACTTAATAGATTACATAATAGTATCGAATAAAGACCTATTACATAATCATACTTAAGTTTAAACATCATTTGGAAATAGTCTTAACACAACATAATAGTTTTAAACATAAAAGGGACAAGCTAGTCGGTAGCCTTTCCCTTGCCCTTGTCTGTTCTAGAGACACCTCCATGTTCCTCCTTAACTGAAAGGTTTTAAATAAGCAAGGATGAGCACAAATTGCCCAGCAAGTAATATACAACAAGGGTAAAGAGTTTGCATAACATAAGTTTGAAATATCGAAGTATCTTCTCTAAGATAGTTCAGAGCTTCAAAATAATATCATGAGTAATGAATATCAATAATTCTTATAAAAAGAATGATAATTCAATATAAATTAATAGAGATATATGAATTCAACGACTATCAATGTATCCAACTGAATAAAGAATTTATACTAAGTAGTCACTAAGGACTATTGAACTTCCACTAGAGTTACTAAAATTAAACTGATAACCCAAAAATATCAAGTACTATAGATGATCAGTCTACAATACTTTAAGTTATGCATAATACCACCATAATATTTCAATCATGTGTTGGGGTTTCCAATGACATACACTCCCCTTACCAAAAGGGTTGTCCTACTCAGTTTTCAAGATTTCCGCACCAATCAATTGGTTTGGATACCTTTTATAAACATGCATATAGTCTAGCCGAATCAAATGGCATCGACTCTTTCACAATATTTAAGAACAATACTAAGTTTAACATGAATAATAACTTTCACAAGGGTTTAAGCATTTTAGCTCATTTGAACGAGAAAGTAATATAACTTGCATTCAAAGAGATAAGCTTGCGGTATTCGTCGAATAAATAATGCAATTATACTTGCACAATAAGAGTAGGGTTCGAATACTTGCTCAATATAAATTTGAGTAAGGTTAGAGAACTTCCCTTAAGCGTAGTTTATGCACAATAATAACTCAACACTTTGGAATCCTATTTATAGCGTATTATATGATCAAGATATTCATTAGCTAACACAGTCTTTAAATAAGCTTGACACGATTCAAGTATACACATATTGTACAAAATTAGTTCACACGACATCAAATCCCTAGTTACTTCGTAAACAATTTAAGAATGCTTTAGTTTAAGACCTCCTTACTCATGGACTTTCCATTACAAGGAAAACACTAACTTATTGTGACGCCCCCAAAATAGGTATACATCACCCATTCTGAGTTGTCAATACATGGTACAGAAACAACTACAACTTTATTATTACAACAGTAAAACTGTGAGTTTGAATACAAATATTATCTTCTAGACAATATCTATACTCAAATAAATCCTCATCACATTTATTGATACATTATTTTACAAAAATGGTGAGGACTACTAAATAACTCTTTCTAAAACCTTCATTCCATACCCCACTGCATGACTAATTATATTCTCGCCTCCCGAGAAGAAAAATGGAACAAAAAGGAAAAAGGGTGAGCTCAACTAGCCGAAGAAGAATATTATGACTAAGATAATATACAACAAATTATCGTTAGTCTTCAACGAGGAAAAATCTAATAGAATACAATAGACAACAAATTTTAAATCAATATTCGCAATGAAAATAATAATTCATTAGAAGAGTTAAGTAGAGAATGCAAACTACTATCTTCTATGTATGAATTTAAAAGTTCATCGCTCTATCTTTTATCCCTATAACATCAATCAATATACATCCGAATCAAATATTCATCTTTGCACTACAAGGCCAAAGATATTCATCGATTAATTAAGTCATGTTCATCTAAACACTGCTCATCTTCTTTGACTACGGGCCAAAGATATTCTTCGAAATCATTCATCTTTTGCACTACAGTGCCAAAGATATTCCATAATATCATCATTTAAGACTAAAGATTATGAAAAATATTTTTAAAGAAACGAATCCAAAGGAAACAAAATGACAAGGATTAAGGATTAAGGATTCGTACTTTGTTTTATCCACGTCCAAAATA
Organism: Panax quinquefolius; assembly: GCA_020205615.1. Classification (NCBI taxonomy): domain Eukaryota; kingdom Viridiplantae; phylum Streptophyta; class Magnoliopsida; order Apiales; family Araliaceae; genus Panax; species Panax quinquefolius. Next base: position 1,677,138 of record JAINUW010000529.1, on the reverse strand, counting down.
CCTCAAAAAAATAATCACGGTGGTGTAAAATTCAAGAATGATCAAAACATGGATACAATCAAAGCTAGTATCCATAGTAGATATTTTAATCAAAAAGAAGAAATTTTCATTTTTCGATGAATAGTCTTGGTATTCGTGAATAGTACCAGATATCGTGAATAGTGCCGATACGTGAATAGTAACTCTCAGACACCAAAAGTTTCAAATTTGATAAAACTTCAGATCAATATTTCAACATAATGATATTGAAGAAATAATATCATTACTGAAAAAATAATATCCTTACCTCGAAAGATCGGACTTCTAAATTGAAACACCTGGATATAAAGGCTATGACTTGGACTTGCACCGTATAGCAATACTCAAAGTATACTCAAAATACTCACAAGAATACGCCGATAATATAAAGAGAAAAACTTGATTTCGTAATTGTGATTTTCAATTCTAACCTAAGCACCCTATTTATAGAAAATGCTTAGAACACCAAAGCGAAAAATTTAATAAAATATTAATATATATATTAAAATTTCTCGCCAACCTTCTTAGATCTGATCTCAAATCATTTTGCACATGTTGTAGCCCACAAAACAAACAAAAAACATTTTATTATTTAAAATATTTTAAACTTCCAAAAATCAATCATTTTGAGCTTGAACTTCAATAATTCATAATAAATAGCCCTTCTATCGTAAAATTCAATCCTGCGTGTTTTTATAGAAAATTCAATTCTCTACAACTTTACGAAGAAAGTTTTTCCAAATTCCAAACAAAATTGGACCGAAATCCACAAACGGCGATTTTACAAAGCTATAATCAAATTTCAAATCGATAAATGGGGTCCACCGACATGTTTAACATGTTTTAAACATTTATTGCAACAAAAATACTCATCATCCTCGTATACTCATATATCCCACATTCGTTGTAAAAATATCACCATTATTATATTATTAAAATATAATAATATATTTATTTTATTAGAAAAGATAAAATTTCAATTTTTCAACAATTGTCACAATAAAAATTTTCTCCATCTATATCCACATAAAATCAATATTTTCTCATCATATGAATCAATAATTAATTATTCACAAATAATATTACGTAATCACAATATTAACAACCAGCGCCTCAGAAAGAGGGGCTTTCCAATAAGAATTTCTCCTTCTTGGCGCAATTAGGTGACCAAACCTCTCCTTAGATGTAACTTTCTAGACATTGCCAATAATGTTATCTAATAATATTATTCGGATAATATGAATTATTGCTTCGATAATGAAAATACCGTAAATGACAATTATTGAAACAATGAAGAATATAAAATATCAACGCAACAATTATTAATAAAATATCGAATAATAATTATCGTAACCATTATTGAGTAGTGCCTTTTTACGTAAGAATCAATAATTGGTGCAATATCGCAAGCTACCGTGTTTTAACCACGAGTATTTTAACAAGATTATCTGTGAACAACTACGCTGAGTTATTTTTAAACAACTTATATTTGTCGTTTTTTCATCCAATCGCTTTCAGTTATGGGGCCCACACACGGTCATACACGTCGTCGCATTTAATATTCCCTCGACAAAGATGAATATTCCACAACCAAACGAATATTCCCTCACAACAATGAATATTTTATAACCACTTGCTTATTTTGAAATATTTATGTATTTTACCCATAACTATCCACATTAATCAAATCAACCCTTACTATTTCAAAATAATAAATAGAAAATTATATTTCATTAATAATAAGTTGGGGTCTTACAACCTCCCTCCTTATGAAATTTCGTCCTCGAAATTGACGTGCGACTGTGTGTTTGAAAAGGTGAGGATACCTCGCTTTCATTTCCGTTTCCAATTCCCAGGTCATTTCCTCTATAGCATGATTCCTCCATAAAACTTTAACTTGTGGTATGACCTTTGCGCGTAGGACATGCTCCTTCATATCCAAGATCTTGACAGGTACCTCCTCATACGTTAAGTCTTCGGCTATTTTGTCCGGTTCTAACTCTATAACGTGGTTCGGGTCTTTCTCATATTTACGAAGTACAGATATGTGAAACACATTATGAACACGAGACATACTTGGAGGTAACGCAAGTTTATAGGCTACATTTCCTACTCGATCAAGAATTTGAAATGGACCAATAAATCGTGGATTGAGCTTTCCTCTCTTCCCAAATCTTGTAACTCCCTTCCATGGAGCAACACGCAATAATACATGATCCCCTACACTAAATTCCACGTCCTTTCGATGAAGATCCGCATAACTCTTTTGTCGATCTTGTGCCGTTTGTATACGTTGTCGAATCATTTGGATCTTTTCGGTGAGTCATATACGTGATTAACTTTCGGGTCCCAACAATGTTGCTTCACCCACCTCATCCCAACATATTGGAGAGCGATACTTTTGTCCATATAATGCTTCAAATGGAGCCATACCTATACTTGCCTGATAACTATTGTTGTAGGAGAATTCTACCAATGGTAAATACTTATCCTAACCGCCCTTGAAGTCTAGGACACAGTAGTCTTAATAGATCTTCAAGAGTTTGAATAGTCCTCTCGATTATCCGTCTGCTTTGGGGATGGTATGTCGAACTAAATCGCAAAACTGCGCCCATAGCTTTTTGCAAGCTAACCCAAAATCTTGAAGTGAATCTTGGGTCACGATCCGAAACTATGGATACCTTGGCATGCCATGCAACCTTACAATCTCATTCACGTACATACTAGCAAGACGTTCAAGGAATAAGTCTCCGTGTCGGCAAGAAATGAGCGAGACTTGGTTAATCTATCAACAATAACCCAAATAGCATTGATGCCTTGAGAAACCGTAGGAAGACCCGAACGAAAATCCATGGTAATGTGTTCCCACTTCCATTTCGGTAAATCTCAAGTGGTTGCAACGGACCCTTAGGTACTAGATTCTCCGCCTTTACACGTTGGCAAGTTAAACACATCGAGATAAACTTTGCAATCTCTCTCTTCATATTGTTCCACCAAAATGTATGTCGAAGATCATGGTACATTTTAGTACTTCCAGGATGGATTGCAAATGGTGTATTGTGTGCCTCCATCATAATCTTGTACTTCAAATCAGAGTCGTTAGGGACACAAAGTCTAGAGTGGACTCGAAGTATCCCTTCTTCATCAATTCTCGCTTCCGGAATAGCTCCTTCTTGTACTTTCTTCTTCATACACATCAGCTCCGGATTCGGTGGCTTGAGCAACCTTAACTTTTCAATTAAAGTTGGCTCTGTCGTATACTTGACATCATCGCTTTTCGTTCTCGCATATGATCTTCTACTCAACGCGTCGCCTACCACGTTCACTTTTCCGGGATGGTATTGAATAGTGTGGTCGTAGTCTTTCAATAGCTCGAGCCAACGTCATTGCATGAAGTTGAGTTCTTTTTGAGTGAAGAAATATTTAAGGCTTTTATGGTCCGAATATATCTCCACTTTCTCCCCATATAGATAGTGCCTCCATATCTTTAAGCGCTGAAACGATCACGCTAACTCTAGATCATGAGTAGGATAATTCCTCTCATACTCTTTAAGTTGTCGCGAGGCATAGGCTATTATGACTTTCCCACGCTGCATGAGAACACATCCTAACCCTTTGCACGAAGCATCATTTGTAGATAACAAATCCATCCAAACCAGATGGTATTGTTAGAACAGTCTTAAAATAAGTCTCCTCTTAAGCTCTTGGAAACTTTTCTCGCATTCTTCGCTCCAAACGAATTTTGTATCTTTTCGAGTCACCGAGTTAATGGAGTAGCGATTCAAGAAAATCCTTCCACGAATCTCCGATAATAACCAATTAAGCCCAAAAGCTACGTGCTTGATCACCAAACTTGGTTGCTCTAACTTTGTATTGCTTCAATCTTCACGGATCCACGGATACTCCATGTTTTGACACCACGTGCTCAAGAAATGCTACTTCCTCGCCGAACTCGTATTTCTTCAATTTGGCATATAGTTGGTTTTCACGAAGCCTTTGGAGTACCAAATTTCAAATGGTGCTCATGATCTTCACGGCTTTTGGAATATAGGAGGATGTCATCAATAAAGACAACAACGAATTGATCCAAATATTCCTTGAATACTCGGTTCATCATATCCATGAAAGCCAGCAGGAGCATTAGTTAGTCCGAAAGACATGACTAAGAATTCATAATGCCCATACTGAGTTCTTCAAGGCGCCTTTGAATATCCTCGCCTCTAATCTTCACCGATGATATCCGAATCGAAGATCGATTTTTGAAAAGAATTGTGCCCCTTGCAATCGGGTCAAACAAGTCATCAATACGAGGTAGAGGATACCTATTCTTGATGGTGACATGGTTCAATTCCCGATAGTCAATACAAAGTCGCATACTCCGCGCTTTCTTCTTTACGAATAAAACAGAGCACCCCAAGGAGATGTACTAGGACGAATGAAACCGATGTCCAACAATTCTCAGTAGTTGAACCTTTAACTCCCGAAGTTCAATAGGAGCCATTCGATATGGGGTTTTAGAAATGGGCTTTGTACCAGTGTTCAAGATCAATAAAGAATTCAACTTCACGCTCTAGGGGTAGACCGGAAGTTCTTCAGAAATACGTCAGAAAGTCAATAAGAACAGAAAATATTATTCAAATTTGACGTGTCTTTATTCAAATCCATAACATGGGCTAAGAAAGCTTGACATCCGTGTTTTAATAAACGAATAGCTTTATGATTAGATATGACGGTGATTGATTTTAATGGTTTAGTTGCTTGAATTAAATAACAACGGGTTGGTTAGGAATATGAAAACTAACAACCTTACGAAAAACAATCAATTTTGGCATGATGAGTAGTTAACCAATCAATCCCTAAATCACATCAAAAGCAAGTATCTTTAAAGAGATAAGGTCAATGTAAGGTAATGGTGCCAACTTGAATCAAACAAGATTTATAAACAATGGATGTGATGAAAGTTTCTCCTAACGGAGTTTCCACAGATAGGTCAAAGTCTAATTTCTCCTGAGTCAAGTTTAAACGTTGAGCACAAGCAGGAGAGATAAATGAATGGCTAGCACCGTATCAAAGTAAGGTATAAACTTCAGAAGAATTTATAAATAGCTTACTTGTGATCACCTCGTTTGGGTTCCTCGCATTTTGACTAGTCACAACAAACGCTCTTCCCAAAATCGTTGACTTTGACTTTTCTCGGGATGTTTTGAGTCACCGTCCTCATTGAACTAGGTTTCGCTACTGATAATCTTCGAGCGATATGTCCTTCCTTTCCACAATTATAGCATACCTTGAACTGTGGGGCGGTTTGACCGATATGTCCCTCTTTCCGCATTTATAGCATATGACCGAAGTGGTCGTTTCTCCTCCCTTAGAACCGATTCTTTCGCCAAGACCGCTGCCGTCTTCACATAGTCGTTGTTAAATCTCTTCTTTTTAAATCTCCTCCCCGACTCGCTTCTTCTATTTTCATGGCCATGATTACCACCAATACGTGGTTACCATTTTTGTCCGTCATTTTTTTTCTCCGCCGGGTTATCATTATTCATTGATCGCTATCTCTACAGTACGATCCGGTTTATGGTCCCTCGGTTGAACATACTCGTTATCTCGCTTCTAACAATTGAGCCACTCGTAACAACATCCTAATAGAGAGAAAATTTATGAGAAATGAGATCTTGGCGTATCTTGGGTTTCAAACCTCTAAGAAACATTCATCATATGCTCCTCATTCTCCACCAAATGAGGTGCAAACACAGATAACTCTGCAAACTTTGCCTCGTCTTCGAGACACCGTCGTATGTTGTTCTCGCTCCGGTCTAATAAACTCCACTTCCTTTATATGACGAACACTTTCATGAAAGTATTTGTCATTAAATAGTTTCAAATGTCTCCCAAGACATGCCGAAAAGTACTGATGGGATACGCGCTTCACGCAGACTCCCACCAAATGATCTCGCCTCGCCACTTTAACATAAAGGTGGCAAATGGAACCTTCGTTCGCTTCGTGCATCCCAAGACATCGAATATCTTGGTAATTTGCTTGACCCATGTTTCCGCCATGATCGGATCTCGCTTTCCCTTAAATTCGTGGTCCCAACTCTTTGAACTGCTTGGGCATGGATAACCCGTGAATTGCTATCATTTCCTCCTCAGATTTTGAACACGAGTCTCCTCGTCGATTTTGCATGAACCGCAAAAAGCTTCTAAACATCCCCTCGCATCATCATCTCGCTCGGTGGTGTTGTTCACGGGAGGAACATTGCCACTGTGTTGCACGTTCTCCTCGTTGGTGAGTACAGCGTCTCCACGGTCTCATTTCCATTGTTAATATTCTCGATTCGACATTCTCAAATAATGTCGAAAACAAGGGTTAATTAAGGAAATCAATATATCACAAAATATCCCTATATACCGACCAACTAACAAATAAGCTTAGGTAGGACACACTAGCGAAGGATTTACTCGTCTCTCCCTCCTAGTTCTATTCCCCGATCTCCGCCAGAGATCATATCCTAAGCTCGATACCAACCGTGGCGCCCCAAAATAGGTATACATCACCCATTCCGAGTTGTCAATACATAGTACGTAAAACAACTACAACTTTATTATTACAACAAGAAAAGCTGTGAGTTTGAATACAAATATTATCTTCTAGACAATATCTATACTCAAATAAATCCTCATCACATTTATTGATACATTATTTTACAAAATGGTGAGGACTACTAAACAACTCTTTCTAAAACCTTCATTCCATACCCCAGACTGCATTACTATATATTCTCGCCTCCGAGAAGAAAAAATGGAACAAAAAGGAAAAAGGGTGAGCTCAACTAGCCCAAGAAAGAATATTATGACTAAGATAATATACAACAAATTATCGTTGTCTTCAACAGGAAAAATCTAATAGAATACAATAGACAACAAATTTTAAATCAATATTCGCATGAAAATAATAATTCATTAGAAGAGTTAAGTAGAGAATGTAAACTACTATCTTCTATGTATGAATTTAAAAGTTCATCGCTCATCTTTTATCCCTATAACATCAATCAATATACATCCGAATCAAATATTCATCTTTGCACTACTGAGCCAAAGATATTCATCATTGGTCATGTTCATCTAAACACTGCTTATCTTTTGCACTATGGGCCAAAGATATTCTTCAAATCATTCATCTTTGCACTACTGAAGCCAAAGATATTCCATAATATCATCATTTAAGACCTAAGATTATGAAAATATTTTTTACTGAAACGAATCCAAAGAAACAAAATGACAATGATTAAGGATTAAGGATTCGTGACTGCTTTTATCCACGTCCAAAAAATACCTCAAAAATAATCACAAAGTGGTGTAAAATTCAAGAATGATCAAAACATGGATACAATCAAAGCTAGTATCCATAGTAGATATTTTGGACAAAAAAGAAGAAATTTTCATTTTTCATGAATAGTCTTGAGTATTCGTGAATAGTACCGTATACGTGAATAGTGTCGTATACGTGAATAGTAACTCCGACATCAAAAGTTCCAAATTTGATAAAAACTTCAGATCAATATTTCAGCATAATGATATTGAAGAAATAATATCATTACGAAAAAATAATATCCCTTACCTCGAAAGATCGGTACCTCTAAATAAAACACCTGGGATATAAAGGCTGATGACTTGGACTTGCAGATAGCAATACTCAAAGTATACTCAAAATACTCACAAGAATACGCTCGATAATATAGAGAGAAAACTTGAGCTTACGGTGTGATTTTCAATTCTAACCTAAGCACCCTATTTATAGGAAAATGCTTAGAACACCAAAGCAGAAAATTTAATAAAATATTAATATATATCTTAAAATTTCTACGCCAACCTTCTTAGATCTGATCTCAGCTCATTTTTCACATGTTGTAGACCACAAAACAAACAAAAAACGTTTTTATTATTTAAAATATTTTAAACTTCCAAAAATCAATTATTTCGGAGCTTCGGAACTTCAATAAATCATAATAAATATCCCTTCTACCAGAAAATTCGAATTTTGTGAGTTTTTATAGAAAATTCAATTCTCTACAACTTTACAGAAGAAAGTTTTTCCAAATTCCAAATAAAAATTGACCGAAATCCACAAACGGCGATTTTACAGGCTATAATCAAATTTCAGTCAATAAATGGGGTCCACCGACATGTTTAACATGTTTTAAACATTTATTGCAACAAAAATACTCATCCTCCTCGTATACTCATATATCCCACATTCGTTGTAAAAATATCACCATTATTATATTATTAAAATATAATAATATATTTATTTTATCGTAAAAGATAAAATTTCAATTTTTCAACAATTGTCACAATAAAATTTTTCTCCATCTATATCCACATAAAATCAATATTTTTCTCATCATATGAATCAATAATTAATTATTCACAAATAATATTACGTAATCACAATATTAACAACCAGCGCTTCCTGGGAAAGAGGGGCTTTCCAATAAGAATTTCTCTCATCTCTTGGCGCAATTAGGTGACCAAACCTCTCCTTAGATGTAACTTTCTAGACATTGCCAATAATGTTATCTAATAATATTATTCAGATAATATGAAATATTGCTTTGATAATGAAAAATCTTGTGTAATGACAATTATTGAAACAATGACAATATAAAATATCAACGCAACAATTATTAATAAAATCTTGAGCGAGAATTATCGTAACCATTATTGAGTAGTGCCTTTTTACGTAAGAATCAATAATTGGTGCAATCACCGTGTAATGCTCTTGTGTTTTAACCACCGAGTATTTTAACAAGATAATTGAATAACAACTCTGTTATTATTTTTAACCAACTTATATTTGTCGTTTTCTTCATCCAATCGCTTTCCGTTATGGGGCCCACACATGGTCATTGGCTGTCGTATGAATATTCTCCCACAATCTTAATATTCCACGACCAAACGAATATTCCCCGACAACAATGAATATTTTATAACCACTTGCTTATTTTGAAATATTTGCGTATTTTACCCATAACTATCCACATTAATCAAATCAACCCTTACTATTTCAAAATAATAAATAGAGAAAATTAAATTTCATTAATAATAAGTTGGAGTCTTACACTTATCATCTAAACATCACATATATATATATATATACATCACTAGGTTTTAAACCACCTCTAGCATTTCAGGTACCATACAAGATGACTGCTAAAGTTCAGATTTCAAAAGCCCCACCAAGTCTTGACTTAAATCAAGGCTTGACTACGCCATGGCTAAGTTTTAGGACCTAGCAGGCATTGCTGCATTCTTCCGACTCCAAATGCAAAACTCGATTCTTTGCCTTGTGGTCTCTGTCTGGCTTGAACACACAATTATACATAATATATTTTGACATGTTAAAGGCCTTCTCATGCTCCTTAAGTCAATCTAAGTTCCTTCTTTCACAAAAGAATTCTAAGTTGATCATTTCAACCATTTAAGGCCATTCAAGATCATGAACTCACAAAATCTATCATGCTTGCTCTCTAAGCATACAAGATAGTTATAAAGCTCATATTAGGCATTCTTGTGAGTATTCAGAACACATACGCAAAACTTTAGTTGAAAATACGCTTTGTTCATGCTTTATTTTGAAATATGACACACATGCATGGTATGTATATATTTATACTACATGAGTGAGTCTAATAGTGACATCAAACATGATCACAAGTGTCCAATTCTAACCTTCAAGGTAACATGTTAACATTCACTTCAAAAGTCATATTTTCTTTTATAAAGTTTATAAATTAGCCCAACATGTTCATGCTTTCTTACTAATCATATAAACACGGTCTAAAGGTTTATTCATGCATTTCTAAGTCATACTAACATGCTTGCAAAGCCAGAATTTAAATCATGTAGAAATCATGCATGCTAGCTCACTAGACTAAGCTTTTTCTTGAAAATATTTTTAACGCAAAGCTTAATAAGTTTGATCATGCTCAAAGGAACTATGTACATTATAACATGCTCATATATATGTGAAACCAGTCATGTATAGCTCACTAGGGTCAAAATTTGCAGAACATGATCTTTCACATAGTTTGTTTTCAAAACTTAAAGTCTAATTCCCTATTTAAACCATATACCTTTGTTAATCATGCAAGTCTATTAAAACATGTTCTTATTGAGTTAATATACTTGTATATATCTCTTACATGTGTTTATATGCTAGCTTGAGTCATAAAAACTAACTAATATTGATCAAAGTTAAAAAGTAAATTGCAATCTAGAAAATTTGGATCAAGCAGTAGCTTTACTTACTTTAGTGTAAATTCGCGTAGTAGCTGCTGCGTGTGCCTTGTTCAGTCTAAAGCGTATCTGCCGGATGAAAAGTCGCCCAACCTCTAAAATTATTCACCAATTCGATTCCAAACAATCAAGTACCAGTTTAAACATGTTTATTTGGTCATATAACAACTTTATAACCAATACCCAACCTCATTAACATCCAATTCCACATAATCAAAAATTTGAATTTCAAGAACTCTGTTTACAGAAACTGGAAATGGCAACAAGTGTGAGACCCTGAATTTTATGAAATAAAAGTATTCAATTTTTCTATTTTCGTAAATAGTTATATTGATAAAAGTTTAAAGTTAAGGGTAATATGTGAAAATTTTGCAAAGTAAGCAAGTTGATATAAAATATTCTTTTTGTCGGAGAATATCCGTACGACAGTACAATCGTTGGCGGACCCCACAACGGAATTATTGTCGGATTGAGAAAACGACAAAAATATTTTTATGAAAATAACGGCAGAAGTTTTACTGTTAAAATTGTTGAAACACCTGGTGTTAAAAGTACAGTAATATGCGTGGTTGCATAGTAGCACACAGTTTTGATTATTGATGCTTACGTGAGAATTCACTCAGTTTTGTTCAATTATTGTTACAATAATTGCTGCATAGTATCTCACGTTATTTGATTCAATTATTGTTGATATTTTATATATTATTAAATCAATAATTGAGACGACGAAGTTATTAATATTATTTTTTGCAATATTAACGATGTCTAGAAGTTCTGCCAAGGAGAGGTTTGGTCACCTAATTGCGCGCCAATAGGGAGAAATCCTTATTGGAAAGCCCCCTTTTTCTTGGAAACGACCTGGTCGATTAATATTGTGATCTATAATAATGGTGATAAAGTTTTTTTATTATTATTATAAATATAATCTTTTTATATAAAACAGAATACTTTTATAAAGTTATTCGTTTTATTAGACTATAAATAGAATATATAATATTCTATTATGCATAGTGTTTGTATAGTGCCTACATAGTGTTTGCATAGTAAAATCTTTTTGTATAAAACAAAATACTTTTATAAAGTTATTCATTTTATTAGATTATAAATAGAATATATTATATTTTATTTAAAAGATTTTGTTTTATTAGAATATTTTATTAATCTTTGCATAGTAATTGAATATGGATAGTCTGCTTAAAAGTAAATCAATCTGGACCGTTCATGAATTAGTTACTATTCAGTCCATTCTCCTATAAATAGAAGCTCATTCCTTCATTATTTCTTACGAATTCACTGAAACTCTAGAGAAAGAAACTATAGAGAGAAAGAAGAAAAATATTACGCTACTTCACTACTCCTATATCCAGTTTTTTCTAAGGTAAGAGATATTATTTGTTATACTCATAAGGGGTATTATTTCTTTCATCTTCATGAAGAGAACTTCTGTTATTCCATTCTTTTTTATTTTGTTGGAATAACCTGTATATGCGTACTACCCTATACTTGGTGAAATTCTTCTGTTATTCCATTATTTATTATTTTGTTGGAATATCCTATCTGTGCGTTTACGCATGACCTGGTTCCGTTCTTTATTATTCTGTTGGAACATCCTATCTATGCGGTTTATGCATGACCTGGTTTCGTTATTTATTATTCATTAGAATATCACGTCGTGCGTTCTGCATGACACAGTTCCATTATTTAATATTCTCGCTGAATAACTCATGCATGCGATTACATCGCGTGCATGGTGAATTTCATTGTTATTCCATTCTTTATTATTACGCTTGGAATAACTCGTCATGCGTAGGACTATCACATGCGTGAATTCTTCTGTTATTCCATTCTTTATTATTCTATTGGAATAAACTGTCTATGTGGATTACCGCATGCATAGTGAATGATCCTTCATATTTATATGAATAGTATTTTCATTCAAAAGGGGTTTCTGCCAGGGGCAGTTTTGTAATTTTTCTGACCCTCAAAAATTCTGGAAAAATTTGAAATGATAATTTGATGAGTTTTCTAGATTGTGTCCAAAAATGGCGACTTTTGGATGTATGGATTAAGAGTTATGGATTTTATGGGAAAAGACTATTTTAAAAGTAAACCCTTATAACTCCTTATGGTTAACTCCAAAAATGGTAAAATTTTTATTGGGAGTACATGTATGTACAGAAGTATACCGTGTAAATTTGAATTTTTGGACAAAAGTACGATTTATAAAAATGTCTAAATATTCGGCGCTTTTTTGGCCATATGAAAAATAGTAAATGAATTTTTATAATTTCGAGAAAAATATATGTTTAATATGAGACTATATTCTGCTAAATCCCAGAAAAGAAATATTCTTGGGACTGATTTGGTATTTTTCATAAAAATGGACTAGTTATGAGTAAATGAATCAAATATGTTATGTGAATTAACAAAATTGAAAAATAGGATTTTATGGCTTGGGAATCCTATATAAGGTATATGCAGATTTTTGATAAGGGTTTTGGTTATTGATGATGAAATCTTATGAGTTTGGCATTTTAGGATGATTAAATGCATTAATTAGTAAAGTGTAAACAATTAAAATAAATTATTTATAAGTTTAACAAATGATTAAAATATTGTTATAATATTAATGATATTAGATTATGAGATTATTATGTGATTGATAACATTTGGTTATTATTGAACGTTGGATAAATTATATTATAAATGTTTAATATTTATCTTTTATCTCATTTGATTGATTCTTTATATTATTGTCATTATCCTCATGCTTATATTATGATGAAAGTCATATGTGGCCTATAGTGCATAGATGGACTTGGTATGATTATGACCAGGGATTATTCGGTCTAATGATGACCGTAATGTTACAAATGATGTGGTAAAAGTCCTCATTGGCCCGTAGTGCATTGATGGACAGTTTTTGGTATGATTATGGCTAAGGATTCTCTTCGTCCAAGGGTGCAAAGATGAATTATTTTATGGCATGATCAGGACCGTTGATGAAAACACGATTATCTTTGGCCCGTAGTGCATAGATAATTCGTGATCGTGATATTAACGAATATTTTGGTCTGTAGTGCAGGGATGATTCGATGATATGGATTAATTATTGAGATGAGTCTCAGGAATGAAATATTAGCTACAATGAGTATATAAATATGCAAGAGTGAGCAAACAATTTCTCACTGGATAAAATAATGAATCAACCGGAGAATAACAATAATAGCTACAAAAAAAAAGGCTTACCAAAATTGAATAGTACTATAATGATGACAATCAAGAACTGGAATCCAAAATATGGAATATATCTAACAAAGGGTCATAAGACCATGAACTATGTCCACAGTTGTGAGTAATCTTTCAACTCCAACTTTAACATTCATAAGACTATAAGGACTCCTCGTACTTAGGGGGATCAGCCTTTCGTACCATGTATTGTGCACAAACATTTAACGCTACGCGTAAGTTATCCCCTAATAATAATAGGGTTGTTCATCTTAGTATTTAGAGTACAAGTCCGCCGTAAAGAAAGTTTTGTTTGGATAAGCTTTCACGAGTAATTTGAAGTTTAACGAACATCAACTAGAGGACTAGTTGAATTAATAGTGTTTGATAATCACAATAGATGTTTTAATACAACATATAACGATTGAGAAACATAAATGAACTGATTATACATATTAAACTCATGCTAGAAATAACTATAGAGCATAAGTATTCAACATAATGAGTAAAATGGTAAACCTTTGCTTTGAACAATCAATAAGCTAAGGTTAGAGTTTTATAATATTAGAAATGAAATTATTGAACGTACATTAACTGATAGCAAGTTGAAAACTAGAACTTGCCCAATAAGGTATTTACTCATGCAAAGAATTAAAACAGTTCAATAATAAGGACGAGAATTCAAAACTACATTCATTATACAAGAATAACACTTAAGAAACTTGCTACTATAAACAAGTTAGAATGGGTCAATCAAATGAGAATTTCAAATAACATTAGAGTTAAAGTTTGCTCGAATTGAATTTTAGGAACAATTGACTTATTCAATAACAGATAAGATAACAAAACTCGCTCAATCAAAAGAATAAAGTTACACAATGTAATAATAGAACTAACTCAATGAAAGAGGAGAGTTAGAAAACTTGCTCAATATAAATAGATAGGGTTTAGAAACTTGCTTAAATTAAATGTAGAGTTAAAAAACTTGCCTTGAGCGTAAGCTATAAAATTAAACTCACGATCACCTACACATAATTTTAGAACCACAATACCTATTAGATATGCTAACATACAATAACATGTTCATTTCTAGCTAAACTTATCATTGAAGCACAAGTCCTTCATTAACATTTACATTCCAGAAAATCCAAGTGTTTTACTTCGCAACACTAGTCTAACGCTTACTATGTATATCAAATTATCAAATAACGCATTTTCGGTTTACTAATCACTTTTAAAATTTTGAATTCATAATCCACATAACATGACTCAACTTCACCTTGTTGTTACACGATTCTCACATTCCATAACCTTAAACTAAGCTACAATGAACAACCAAAGTCTGCAGAATAAAGACTTCAAAGTTGTCAAGAATGACCACTTCGCACTACCAAGACGAGTTTTATATATGGAAGCCATGGCCATACCATGGATAAGTAGCTACATACCGCCGACTGACTAGAAACTCGCTTTTTCAAAATAGAGCCATGACATTTTTCTTTAGCCAACTAACATGAATTTCACCCCTCAAACATTAAAATTAACTCATACAAATGATACAACACAATTACAACATGTTTCCTCACTTATATATCAATATAGAAGAACTTAACAGCAATTACACTACTATAATTTCTCAAATTTTATGTTTTTTATATAAAACTCCATTTTTTTATATTCATCATAAAATCATCATTGTGAATTCAATACATGACCAAATCATCTCATTCAAATTACATTATGCTCGTATCACATGGAACTAACATATACAAGCTTCAATTTACAGTTTAACAAAAGAATTGACCATCTAAATTAGTACTTACCTAAGCCATACAAAGAATACATATACTGATAAATTTTCTTCCTATTGTCAAACAAATTTAGCATCCAATTCTCTTGTTTCAACAAAAACTCTATCATTATATCATGTATAATCACCATAACTAAATTTCATAACAAAATTCAGAAAAAAATGTACATAGAGCATAGCAAAACTTTGCCATAGTTCACATATGTAGACATATACATATATATAATAGGTTTGTATAAGAAATACCTTCAAATAGCTTGCATAATGTTGCAATTGCAGACAATTTCTGAGGTTTCACTCTCAAACTCTCTCTCGATTCTCTCTACTTTAGCAGTTAGAATGCATAAAAGAAAACCAACTGATATACGTACTGATAAAATATAAAACTGATAACCCTTAATAATACAACTAAATAAATTATCAGTTACTAACATATAACATAAATATGTTTTATTATTTTAATTTACTTATTTATTTTTTTTATATTATTAAATTTAAATTTCAAAATTAGAAATATCAAAAGTCATAAGGCTTGATTGGCAAACCATTTTAATTTTAAAGAGTTAAAATACTTTAGCCTTGCTTGACAAAAACTAATTTAAATCCTTTTTAATTTATTTTAATAAACACTTTAGTTTATAAACTGTAATCACATATTATTTTCATATCCAACATTAACCCATTAAATTAATCACATACTATATTTTAATTAAATATAGCCTTTAGCAAATATCACCAAATTATAATTTTTATTATAACTTTATTTAATAAATTAACAAATCATCTAAATTATTAAATCAACACAACAACATTATACCTCATGTAATAATACAAACCTCTAAATTATAAATTAATTTAATTTAGAAAATTCCCTAATACATTTAGATTCATCAACCATCACATCAATAAAATATTTATTTAACAATAAACACCTCAAATAATATTTATATAACTCAATAAATATTTAAATTACACTTTAAAATTTTGGATCGTTACATCCTACCCTCCTTACAAGGATTCTGTCCCCAGAATCAAAATTCAAACAATCAAATCGTCACATTCTCCCCTACTTACAAAGATTCTGTCCCTAGAATCGAAGACATGGACTAAATAAATAACTCAGGATAATTCTTCATCATATCAGATTTGAGTTCCCACGTAGCCTCTTCGACGTTGTGGTTCCTCCATATCACCTTCACAGAAGGTATCACTTTATTCCTGAGAACTTGTTCCTTCCTATCGACTATCTGGATAAGAATCTTATCGTAAAACAAATCTTTATTGATCTACAATGGTTCATACTTGTCACATGCTTGTAATCGGGTTTATAAGGTCACAACACCGACATATGAAAAACATTGTGCTCGTGCTCTAATTCTGGAGGTAAAGCTACTTCGTAAGGAACCTATCCCACTCTGTGCAATATTTCAAAAGGTCCAATAAACCTCGGACTGAGCTTCCCTTTCTTGCCGAAACGAATCTTCCCCTTCCAAGGAGAAACTTTCAGGAATAAGAAATTTCCAACTTCAAACTCACGACTCTGCTTGTGTTGATCAGTATACTTTTTCTGTTGATCTTGAGCATCTACCAGTCTTGCTCTGATGAGTTTGACAACTTCAGCAGTCTGTTGAACCAGTTCTGGACCTAACAATTGCCGTTCTCCAACTTCATCCCAGCATAGTGGAGTTCTGCACTTTATGCTGTATAACGCCTCGTACGGTTGCATACCAATACTTGTGTGGTAACTGTTGTTGTATGCAAATTCCACCAACAGTAGATGATCATACCAGTTTCCTTTGAAATCCTTGATGCACTCTCTGAGCATATCTTCAAGCGTCTAAATCGTTCTTTTGCTTTGCCCATCGGTTTGCGGATGATACGATGTGCTCATCTTCAATTGTGTTCCCATGCATTCTTGTAGTTTCTTCCAGAAATTTGATGTGAACCTAGGATCTCTGTGAGATACAATTGACACAGGAATTCCATGTCTTGAGACGATCTCCTTAACGTATAGTTTTGCCAGCAAAGAAAACTATCAAACATGACGTTGAACTATTCCCAAATCTAAGTACTTCATTCCCACAAGATTTGGTTCTCACTATTCAAACATTCATACTAACTACCCAAATAAAATAATATTTAAACCATAATATCCTCCCTTTAAATAGGGTTATATAATTAAACTCAAAACATCCCATGTTATCTAACCTTTAAACGTCATTCAAATGCGGAATTAAATTATTACATAACATAATTCAAAATAAAGTTTAAGATCATCATAATAAATAAAAGTACAAATCAGCATCACTTGTACAATTTTCCCTTTCCTTTGCTAGTTGAAGGCTCATCCACTTTCTCAACTTTAGCTACAATGAGTATATAAATTTGCAAGAGTGAGCAAAACAATTGCTCACTAGATAAAATAATGAATCAACAGGAGAATAACAATAATAGCTGCCAAAAAAAGGCTTATCAAAACTGAATAGTACTCTAACGATGACAATCAAAAACTGGAATCCAAAATATGGAATATATCTAACTGAGGGTCATAAGACCATGAACTATGTCCACAGTTGTGAGTAATCTTTCAACTCTAACTTTAATAGTCATAAGAATATAAGGACTCCTTGTACTTAGGGGGATCAGTCCTTCGTACCATGTATTGTGCACAAACATTTAACGCTACACGTAAGTTATTCCCTAATAATAATAGGGTTGTTCATCTCAGTATTTAGAGTATAAGTCCACCCCAAAGAAAGTTTGGTTTGGATAAGCTTTCAAGGGTAATTTGAAGTTTAACGAACATCAACTAGAGGACTAGTTGAATTACTAGTGTTTGATAATCACAACAGATATTTTTACGCAACATATAACAATTGAGAAATATAAATGAACTGTTTATACATATTAAAATCATGCTATAAATAACTATAGAGCATAAGTATTCAACATAATGAGTAAAATGGTAAACCTTTGCTTTGAACAATCAATAAGCTAAGGTTAGAGTTTTATAATATTAGAAATGAAATTATTGAACGTACATTAACTGATAGCAAGCTGAAAACTAGAACTTGCCCAACAAGGTATTAACTCATGCAAAGAATTAAAACTGTTCAATAATAAGGACGAGAATTCAAAACTACATTCATTATACAAGAATAACACTTAAGAAACTTGCTTAACTATAAACAAGTTAGAATGGGTCAATCAACTGAGAATTTCAAATAACATTAGATTTAAAGTTTGCTCGAATAAATTTTAGGAACAATTAACTTATTCAATAATAGATAAGATAACAAAACTCGCTCAATCAAAAGAATAAAGTTACACAATGTAATAATAGAACTAACTCAACGAAAGAGGAAAGTTAGAAAACTTGCTCAATGTAAATAGATAGGGTATAGAAATTTGCTTAATGTAAATGTAGTGTTAGAAAACTTGCCTTGAGCGTAAGCTATTAAATTAAACTCACGATCACCTACACATAATTTTAGAACCACAATACTTATTAGATATGCTAACATACAATAACATGTTCATTTCTAGCTAAACTTATCATTGAAGCACAAGTCCTTCATTAACATTTATATTCCAGAAAATCCAAGTGTTTTACTTCGCAACACCTGTCTAACGCTTATTATGTATATCAAATTATCACATAACGCATTCTCAATTTACTAATAACTTTTAAAATTTTGAATTCATAATCCACATAACATTACTTTACTTCACCTTATTGATATATGATTCTCACATTCCATAACCTTAAACTAAGCTACAACGAACAACTAAAGTCTGCAGAATAAATGCAGACTTGATTAATCGAAAAATGACAACTCACGCGGCATACGAGTTTTATTTGGGAAACCGCATACCTTGCGCTTAAAATTTCATGCCGCCATGTGACTTACATAACCAAGTTTTTCAAAACAGAGACACGACATTTTTCTTAAACCAACCAACACGAATTTCACCCATCAAACAGTAAAATTAACACATACAAATGATACAACACCATTACAACATGTTTCCTCACTTATATATCAATATAGAACAACTTAACAGCAATTACACTACTGTAATTTCTCAAATTTTATGTATTTTTTTATATAAAACTCCTTTTTTTATATTCATCCCAAAATTATCACTGTGAATTCAATACACGACCAAATCATCTCATTCAAATTACGTTATGCTCGTATCACATAGAACTAACATATACAAGCTTCAATTTACAGTTTAGCAAAAGAATTGACCATCTAAATTAGTACTTACCTAAGCCATACAAAGAATACATATACTGACAAATTTTCTTCCTACTGTTAAACAAATTTAGCATCCAATTCTCTTGTTTCAACAAAAACTCTATTATTATAGCATGTATAATAACCATAACTAAATTTCATAACAAAATTCAGAAAAAAAAATATACACAGAGCATAGCAAAACTTTGTCATAGTTCACATATGTAGACATATACATATATATAATAGGGTTGTATACGAAATACCTTCAAATTAGCTTACACAATCTTGCAATTGCAGACAATTTCTCAGGTTTCACTCTCAAACTCTTTCTCGATTCTCTCTGCTTTAGCAATTAGAATGCATAAAAGATAACCAACTGATATGCGTACTGATATAATACAAAACTGATAACCCTTAATAATACAACTAAATGAATTATCAGTTACTAACGTATAACATAAATATGTTTTATTATTTTAATTTATTTATTTATTTTATTTATATTATTAAATTTAAATTTCAAAAATTAAAAATATCAAAAGTCATAAGGCTTGTTTGGCATACCATTTAAATTTTAAAGAGTTAAAATACTTAAGCCTTGTTTGACAAAAACTAATTTAAATCCTTTTTAATTTATTTTAATAAACACTTTAGTTTATAAACTATAATCACATATTATTTTCATATCCCAGACATTAACCCATTAAATTAATCACATACTATATTTTAATTAAATATAGCCTTCAACAAATATCACCAAATTATAATTTTCATTATAACTTTATTTAATAATTTAACATAACATCTAAATTATTAAATCATCACAACAACATTATACCTCATGTAATAATACAAACCTCTAAATTATAAATTAAATTTATTTAGAAAATTCCTTAATACATTTAGATTCATCAACAATCACATCAATAAAATATTTATTTAACAATAAACACTTCAAATAATATTTATATAACTCAATAAATATTTAAATTAAACTTTAAAATTTTGGATCGTTACATCCTTCCCTCCTTACAAGAATTCTGTCCCCAGAATCACAATTCAAATAATCAAATTGTCACATTCTCCCCTACTTACAAAGATTCTGTCCCCATAATTGAAGACACAGACTAAACAAATAACTCAGGATAATTCTTCATCATATCAGCTTCGAGTTCCCACGTAGCCTCTTCGACGTTGTGGTTCCTCCATATCACCTTCACAGAAGGTATCACTTTATTCCTGAGCACTTGTTCCTTCCTGTCGACTATCTGGATATGAATATCTTCATAAGACAAATCTTTACTGAACTGCAATGGTTCATACTCGATCATATGCTTGTAATCAGGTTTACAAGGTCGCAACACCGACACATGAAAAACATTGTGCACATGCTCTAATTCTGGAGGTAAAGATACTTTGTAAGCAACCTCTCATACTCTGTGCAATATTTCGAAAGGTCCAATAAACCTCGGACTGAGCTTCCCTTTCTTGCTGAAACGAATCTTCCCCTTCTTAGGAGAAACTTTCAGGAATACAAAATTTCCTACTTCAAACTAATGACTTTGCCTGTGTTGATAAACATACTTTTTCTGTCGATCTTGAGCTGCTACTAGTCTTGCTCTGATGAGTTTGACAACTTTAGCGGTCTGTTGAACCAGTTCTGGACCTAACAATTATCATTCTCCAACTTTATCCCAGCATAATGGAGTTCTGCAATTTCTGCCGTATAACGCCTCGTACGGTGGCATACCAATACTTGTGTGGTAACTGCTGTTATATGCAAATTCCACCAACGGTAGATGATCATCCCAGTTTCCTTTGAAATCCATGATGCACGCTCTGAGCATATCTTCAAGCATCTGAATCGTTCTTTCGCTTTGCCCATCGGTTTGCGGATGATTCGGTGTGCTCATCTTCAATTGTGTTCCCATCATTCTTGTAGTCTCTTCCAGAAATTTGATGTGAACCTCGGATCTCTATGAGATATAATTGACACTAGAACTCCAGTCTTGATAAGATCTCCTTAACGTATAGTTTTGCCAGCTGATCAAGATTAAATCTAATCTTTGTTGGCAAAAAGTGTGCATATTTTGTCAATTTGTCCACTATCACCCATATTGCGTCGTATCCTTTCTGAGTCCTTGGAAGACCTACCACAAAATCCATTGTGATATGCTCCCAATTCCATTCTGGTATCTCCAACGGTTGAAGTAATCCGCTTGGTCGTTGATGTTCGGCCTTCACTTTTTGACATGTCAAACACTTTGCAACGCATTCTGCAACATCTCTTTTCATGTTCGGCCACCAAAAATGACATCGCAAATCTTGATACATTTTCGTACTTCCCGGATGAATTGAATATCTTGAGCTATGTGCTCCCGTCAAGATTTCTTCTTTGATATTCTGAACTGCTGGAACCCAAATTCGTCCCTCAAATATTAGCATTCCCCCAGTATCTACCTTGTACTTCGCTTCTTTACCCTCGACTACACTTTGCTTTATTTTCTTGCATCCTTCATCCTGTAGTTGTGCATTCTTCACTTTGTCCACCAAAGTTGGACAAGCTTCTATCTGGAATAATTTTTCATCGGACCCTTCTGGAAATTTGATTTCCAACTCTAGCCTTGCCATTGTTTAAATGAGCTCCTCCTTATCAGTTAACAACATCAGCTTTTCTTTGCCTTTCCTACTCAAGGAATCTACAAACACATTTGCCTTGCCTGGATGATAAAAGATCTCACAATCGTAATCCTTTATCAATTCCATCCATCTCCTTTATCGCATGTTCAGGTCTTTCTGTGTGAAAATATATTTCAGACTTCTATGGTATGTGTAGATCTCACATTTTTCTCCGTAGAGATAGTGCCTCCATATCTTCAGTGTGAACACAACCGCCGCCAACTCTAAATCATGAGTCGGATACCCTTTTTAGTAGTCTTTCAATTACCTTGACGCATACGCAATAACCCTGTCGTTCTGCATAAGGATACCACCCAATCCTTTGTGTGAAGCATCACTATACACCACAAAATTTCCTGTATTATCTCGTAATGACAACATAGGTGCCACACTTAACTTCTTCTTCAGTTCTTGAAAAATTTCCTCACACTTTTCCGTTCAAACAAATTTTATAGATTTTCTTGTCAAATTTGTTAACGGAGTGGCAATCTTAGAAAAATCTTGAATAAATCGTCTATAATATCCTGCCAACCCCAATTGCTCCCAATTTATCACAGCTTCAACTTTTGATGGATCTACAAAAATCCCATCTTTCTCGATTACACGCCCAAGAAATTGTACACATTCCTGCCAAAATTCACATTTAGAAAATTTCGCGTACAACTTTTCCATTCTGAACGTCTCCAACGTTAGATATAAGTGTTCCATGTGTTCCTCTTGAGTTTTAGAGTACACCAGAATATCATTGATAAACACCACCACAAATTTGTCCAAGAATGGTTTAAACACCCTGTTCATCAAATCCATGAACGCTGCCGGGGCGTTTGTCAAACCAAATGACATTACTAAAAATTCATAATGTCCATATCGAGTTCGGAATGTCGTCTTCGGTACATCCTCTTTCCCCACTTTCAATTTGTGATATCCACTTCTCAAATCTATTTTCGAGAAATATCTAGCACCCTTTAATTGATCAAACAAGTCATCTATCCTTGGTAATGGATATTTGTTCTTAATAGTGACTTTGTTCAATTCCCTATAATCAATTCAAAGATGCATTGATCCATCCTTCTTTTTCACGAATAACACCGGTGCTCCCCACGGTGACACACTCGGTTGAATATACTTCTTGTCTAACAGCTCTTGCAGTTGCACCATTAGTTCCTTCATTTCCACCGGAGCCATTCTGTACGGGGCCTTCGATATCGAAGCAGTTCCTGGCGCAAAGTCGATTATGAACTCGATTTCTTGATCAGGCAGAAGTCCTGGAAAATCCTCTTGAAACACATCCACGAACTCCCTAACCACCGGTATTTCCTCCAATTTCACACCCTTCTCCTTTTGAGTATCGACTATGTAAGCTAAATACCATACACAGCCCTAACTCAATAACTTTTTGGCCTGCATCATCATCAGATATTTCATTTGTCTAGGCGATTTGCTACCATGAAAAACTACCTTTGACGAAGTCATAAGGTTTACACACTTCTTTTGGCAGTCAATTATCGCTCCATAATTGAACATCCAATCCATTCCCAAAATAACATCAAACTCTTCAAGTTTGATCGGAATTAAATCTACTTTCATAACATTCCCCTTAATATTCACCCTACAGTTCTTGTATACGAACCTAACAGGAATCACTTCCTTATTCGTAATTTCTATGTTTAAAGGGAATTTCAACTCATCACAAGGTATTTCTAACTTCTTAGCAAAATCATCAGATATAAACGAGCAAGTAGCACCCGAATCAAATAATACATATGCATTTATATCATTGATTGGGATAATACCTGACACGACATCTTTTGATTGCATCGCATCCTGCACCGTCATGTTGAAAGTTCTGGCTGTGGGCTTGTTTGCTGTTGTTGGTCCAGCAATAGCTAATGCTCCTCCACTAGCATTTCCCTTACTCCCATTTGCCTCACCAGATCTCTTTTTAGGGCATTCACGAGCAAAGTGATCCTTAGATCCGCACGTGAAGCACACATTCTTCTTAGCTTGAGTGCAATTTGGGGCGATGTGACCCTTTTGGCCACAATTGAAGCATACTCGTTTTCCCAGCAAACACACTCCCTTGTGAAACTTTCTGCACGTAGAACATGCTTCAAACTTCTTATTTTACTGTTTTCTTTGCTGATTTCCAGCTCCCCCATTCGCATTCCACTTCTTCTTCAGGTTGTTGCCATTACCACCATTACCACCACTACCACCACTCTTTGCTTCACCTTCACTTTTCTTCTTTCTCTGCTCTTGGTTATGTTTCGTTACTGCCTCGCCTGAACTTTCAGTAAGAATCGCCTTCTCCACCACTGCTGCAAATGTCTTTAATTGGAACAGGGAGAGCCTACTGTACAACTAGGGTTTCAGTCCCTTCTCAAACCTCTTTGCCTTGCGTTCGTCCGTGCTGACCTGATATGGCACAAACCTCACCAACTCGTTGAACCTTGCGGCATACTCAGACACCAACATTGTTCCCTGCTTTAACTCCAAAAACTGAACCTCTAGCTGACTCTTTGAACTCTCTGGGAAATAAGTCTCGAAGAATAACTCCTTAAACCTATCCCAGGCCATCACCCCTGGTCCTTCCCAAGTTTTGTTGGCCTGCCACCAATAGCTTGCCTTTGCTTTCAACATAAATGTTGCAAAAGTAGTCTTCTGGTTATCCTCTACCCTAACAACATCAAAAACCTTCTTGATTTCCATGATCCAAGTCTGTGCTTCAACTAGATTCATGGACCCACAAAATTCTGGTGGTCCAACCGCCTTAAAGTCCTTAAATGTTGTACCTTGATTTTGAGGTTTATTCTGCAAAGCACCCGTCAGTAACGTCACTAGCTACTAAACCGGGTTTCCTTCCACATTATTATTGTAGTTTTTCTCAGTGGTTCTCCGTGGTGGTGCTGGACGTCTTGAAGCCATTTTCTATTAAAAATACACTCATCATATTCTATTCAATCTTTTAAGTATTATATACTTAAGTTGCATGTCATAAAAGTTTATCACATAACACTTAACACTTGAATAAAACAATAACTTTTATTCATTCATCATCTTTTAAAGAAAACATCAAAACAATAGCATCGCTGCTATTTACATTACTTTTCCTGAACTATAACAGTTGCAGGACAACATCATCATCATCTATCATCTATCCCACTGGTTATATCATACCCTAGACTTACATTTCAATTATTATCAAACCACCTATAATTTACATTTTCTACAATGTTCTACTAAGATACTGCGTAGCCTTATGGCGCTCTTCCTCTATGATTCAGAACATTGTTCGATGATCCAATATGTATGATGGTAGCGTCTCGAACTGAATTGGATAACCCATGACCCGATCCTGAGCTCGATTAATCACGGTGTTGAATATGCTGTTCATTTCTTCCATCTTCCTCCTCTTTGCTTGTGCGTCTCTCTCTGCCATTCCGGCTCGTTGATAATCTTCACTGTACGGGTCTTTGGCTCTTGCCCTTTTTGTAGATTCTTCTTTCAGCTTATTCTCCAGTTCTGCAATCTTCTCCATCATTCGCTCATTCTCTCTTTCTGTGTGGATCAACTTCTCTTCAACGTTGTTTAGTCGTTCTTCTAGATCCTGGATCTCGTCGTCTTTCTATGCCATCGAGGTCTATTGTTCAACAACTATCTCCTGCAACTCCTCGACGGTATCTTGAAGTTCCACGCTGCGATCATATACCTCATAAAACATATGGGCAACTATGAAATTAAGTGGAAGTTCTTCCTCCTCGTCCTCCTCATCTGACTATGGCAGCTCCAAGGGATCTTCCTCGTCCGTCCTTATATCATCCTCCTCATCAGGTACTCTCTCCTGCTCAACTATTGTGACCGACGGAAATGTTTCCCGTGGCAGTAGCTGTTCCCAAATCACCTGAATATCTCAAGGCTCCTCCTCTCTAGCCTGACTGGATCCTCCTACATTAGCCATCCTGATAACCAAATTTTAAGTTTTAATTACTAATCATTACTACTCGACACTCACGAGCACATAAATCATTATCACATAAGCACATAAGTGTTTTATTACTTATTCTTTCCTAAAACTCGATAAGAGTTTATCATTACAATCTTTTCAAAGGTTACTTCCTAAGGATTCTCCCCCACTTAAGGTTCATAACCTAAGGCTTTGACATCAACCCGTGACACCCCCAAATCTAGGTACTTCATTCCCACAAGATTTGGTTCTCACTATTCAAACATTCATACTAACTACCCAAATAAAATAATATTTAAACCATAATATCCTCCTTTTAAATAGGGTTACATAATTAAACTGAAAACATCCCAGGTTGTCTAACCTTTAAACGTCATTCAAATGCGGAATTAAATTATTGCATAAGACCATTCAAAATAAAGTCTAAGATCATCATAATAAATAAAAGTACAAACCAGCATCACTTGTACAATTTTTCCTTTCCTTTGCTAGTTGAAGGCTAATCCACCTTTTCAACTTTAGTTGCAATGAGTATATAAATATGTAAGAGTAAGCAAAACAATTGCTCACTGGATAAAATAATGAATCAACAAGAGAATAACAATAATAGCTGCCAAAAAAAAGGTTTATCAAAACTGAATAGTACTCTAATGATGACAATCAAAAACTGGAATCCAAAATATGGAATATATCTAACTGAGGGTCATAAGACCATGAACTATGTCCACAGTTGTGAGTAATCTTTCAACTCCAACTTTAACAGTCATAAGACTATAACGACTCCTCGTACTTAGGGGGATCAGCCCTTCATACCATGTATTGTGCACAAACATTTAACGCTACGCGTAAGTTATCCCCTAATAATAATTGAGTTGTTCATCTCAGTATTTAGAGTACAAGTCCACCCCAAAGAAAGTTTAGTTTGGATAAGCTTTCAAGGGTAATTTGAAGTTTAACGAACATCAACTAGAGGACTAGTTGAATTAATACTGTTTGAAAATCACAACAGATGTTTTGATACAACATATAACAATTGAGAAACATAAATGAACTGTTTATACATATTAAACTCATGCTAGAAATAACTATAGAGCATAAGTATTCAACGTAATGGGTAAAATGGTAAACCTTTTCTTTGAACAATCAATAAGCTAAGGTTAGAGTTTTATATTATTAGAAATGAAATTATTGAACGTACATTAACTGATAGCAAGCTGAAAACTAGAACTTGCCCAACAATGTATTAACTCATGCAAAGAATTAAAATAGTTCAATAATAAAGACGAGAATTCAAAACTACATTCAATATACAAGAATAACACTTAAGAAACTTGATACTATAAACAAGTTAGAATGGGTCAATCAAATGAGAATTTCAAATAACATTAGAGTTAATGTTTGCTCCAATGAATTTTAGGAACAATTGACTTATTCAATAACAGATAAGATAACAAAACTCGCTCAATCAAAAGAATAAAGTTACACAATGTAATAATAGAACTAACTCAACGAAAGAGGAGAGTTAGAAAACTTGTTCAATGTAAATAGATAGGGTTTAGAAACTTTCTTAACATAAATGTAGAGTTAGAAAACTTGCCTTGAGCGTAAGCTATAAAATTAAACTCACGATCACTTAAACATAATTTTAGAACCACAATACCTAATAGATATGCTAACATACAATAACATGTTCACTTCTAGCTAAACTTATCATTGAAGCACAAGTCCTTCATTAACATTTACATTCCAGAAAACCCAAGTTTTTTACTTCGCAACACATGTCTAACGCTTATTATGTATATCAATATATCACATAATGCATTCTCGGTTTATTAATCACTTTTAAAATTTTGAATTCATAATCCACATAACATGACTCAACTTCACCTTGTTGTTACACGATTCTCACATTCCATAACCTTAAACTAAGCTACAACGAACAACCAAAGTATGCAGAATAAACAGACTTCAGTGATAGAAAATTACCACTCACGTGGCCGCGCGAGTTTTATATAGGGAAGTCGCGCGCCCCCGCGACCTACAGAACTCAGTTTTTCAAAACAAGGCCACGACATTTTTCTTAAGCAAACTAACACGAATTTCACCCATCAAACAGTAAAATTAACACATACAAATGATACAACACCATTACAACATGTTTCCTCACTTATATATCAATATAGAACAACTTAACAGCAATTACACTACTGTAATTTCTCAAATTTTATGTTTTTTATATAAAACTCCATTTTTTTTTATAATCATTGTGACGCCCCCAAATTCGGGTCTCTTATAACCCGACATATGGTGCTACACGGTACTTCCATTCATTCATTCGTTCAATTAAATAGTCTCAAAAGGACTAATATAACTTCTATATATCCAAAATAATATTACATTTCTCAGGTTCTTTGTAACCCATTCATTTGTTCTTGTCATAATATCAAATATATACAATCATTCACCTATACTACCTTGCCCTTGTCCTTGCCTGAGCCTTCAGTCCGCTCGATCTTGGTTGTGTTCATATGGTTTAAGCAAGAGTGAGCATGACTAGCTCAGCAAGTACTACAATTCTAATAAACAACATGCTTGAAATATAGAACTTATATATCTTCAGTAACTGAACAATAGTTACGAAGTACTATCGATAATTCAAAATAGCACTTCTTTTCATTCAAAACGTTTTCCAACAACAATATTCAGTAGAATATCAACTAAAGCTTAGAACTACGAGCAGTTCATAATTTCTTTTAAAAAGGACAACCCGTCAGTAAGTCCGTAAGTTTGTCATATCTTACGAGCACTTCTGGGTGATCAACCCATAGTACTCTATGTTGATCAACACTACATTTATTAAACGTGTATACATTTAAGTTGTGGCAACCTCACGTGCCTGTCGTTAAACGACAAAAACATTTTAGCATACTTGGTCTTCGATTGAAAACCATGCCAATATAAGTCGGTAAACATAAATCATGCTTTGACAGAATCATAATATATGTCTAGCCGAAAGAGTTGGCTCTAGATTTCATGTGAAAGAATACATGAATTACAAAACTTGTCTAGACTGAACTGGAACAAGGGTTAGAATACTTGCCTTCAGCGGCTGCTTACTGATTAACATACGTACACTTTAAGTCTCTAAGTTTCTACAACACATGATCATATAACGTACCACATTAGGCCATATATAATCAAGTATGTATACTATTATATTTTACCCTTCATTTCAATGTAAATCCTGACTTAGATCTACTATTATGGGTTCCCTGCTTGCATTACCTCATTCATGTTTCATTCATCTTTGATTGATTATTAACTCTTAACCAACATACATTACATGTACAACAATGCCTTAACAATGTTATATTAACACCTTAGTTCATTACCAAAGAGTTCTCTTTCATTCTATACTTGTAAACATTCTTGTCCAACAAAACTCTAGGACTGGCATCGCGATGACACACTTAACTTTGCATCTCACGCGGCAGCGCGAGTTAGCAGTATGCACGGTTCCAGCCTCGCGCTGCGACGCGGGATTTAAGGTTGTGAGTCGCACCACGGCAAGGACTCTATGCCTCAGATAGTTTGCAAAATTTTGAAAATTTCACGAAACTCCCAGACGCATAACTTCTTAGTTATATGTTCGAATTGGTCTGTTCAAAAGCCTACGGTTCACCAATCACATACTCTATGCGTTCATGCAAGAATTTTATCTATTTTACTTAGTTTGCTAAAATTTCACCTATAAGTTCATTTTTAACGAAAACAATAAACGTTCGTGAACGTTCAATGCTCGTTTCTTCGTTCTAAGTCAGAATTCGGTCATTTTTGAGTCCGCAACTCTATAATGCCAAATATGACTTATCTCCATCGAAAACCAATGTTTCTGACTTCAAGCACAAAATACGACTTCCATTCGGAGAATTTTACGAATTCAACGATAATCGTCCAATCGTGTGAATTCCGGAAAAACTACATTCTTAATGATTCTAAATGGAATTCAACCAACATATGAACATCACAAGTTACTTATTACACCAACTTAAAGTCAAAGTAGGTTTTGACTTATTCTCATAAGTCAATGACTTATTTAACTTATTAACTACAAATTCTTATGCTTATGACTTACTATGAACTTAAGTTCATTAATCAATGTTCTCATGCTATAATCATCATACTAATATCATATGCCAAACATATGATAAGTTCTTCATGATTCTAACAACTTATTAGAGTTCGAGTTGCTTATTCAACTTATTCGGCTTAAGTTCATTCCTTAATAACTTATTACATGATCTCAACAAACAATCTCCCTTCTCTATCAATCATATCATAGAAGAGATGTAGATAAAAGATATGAGTCTTACCCTTGAAGACTATGACTTCAATTCACTTTGTAAAATCTAACAAAGGTTGAAGTGGCTTATAATTGCTTAAGTGGCTTATTCTCTCTACTAAATAAGTAGCTTATCTTGAGAGGAGTTGGATGAAATTTGATCAAGAAACAAAATGAAATGAAGCTTGGTATTTATAGGCCACTCAAAGCTAGGGTAAAATGGTCAATACACCATCTCACCTCCTTAGTCCACCTCCTTAATCCTCCACCTCCTTACTATTCATTCCTTGCTCATCACATCACTTGGTCACCACACATAATATTTACCCATCAAGACTACCCACTTTATACTAGGATTGCCCCATAGAGCATGGCTTCTCATTGGGCTTTGTTAATTAATCTAACTACTTTCTTGTTCGGCTTATGCTACCATAGTTTGGACTTATGACTTATCAAGCACTTGGGCTTGATTGTCACATTCTATTGGACTTATACTATTAGGCTAATAATCCTACAAGTCCATTACCTTTAATTAAACAACTTAAAATTTATACCCCACATATAATCTTTGTATGCTAGCTCGTAAATTAATTCTTAATATACGTTATCTCATTCTTCATACATAACAGTACAATACGGCATATTATACATACATTCATTACCATCATATAATGAATACACCTTATACGATCACAACTTTCTTCCCTTAATGCTTAATAAACCTAACGTTCCCAATTAAGTCCGCAAACGAAATATTATGTTTTCCATACCTAGATTATTATTACATAATCGATATCATCTTGATATTATAACGTTACGTATTTCTCGGAAGTTCAAAAATAATTCCCGAACAGAAATTGATGAATAGTGTTTTTCGAAAAATTTCTCGGAAAGCTTTCATTTTTCGTCTTAGAAATTCAAACACTTTTATTCCCTCACGTAGTTAAAATACTACGACATTCCAATATTTCTATGTTATAGAATGACATTCATCTTATCCATACGTAATAATAATAAATAATATTAATTTATTCATTATTAAAAGTATTTACAAAGGTTCGATTTTCTGGGGCATTACATTCTCTCCCCCTTATAAGGATTCTGTTCCCAGAATCTCGCTATATAAAAAAAATTACACAAATAATTGAGGGTAATTTTTTTTCATCATTTCTTCTAACTCCCACGTTGCTTCTTCTGCATTGTGGTTCTTCCATTTCACCTTTACCGAAGGTATGACTTTATTCCGCAGAACTTGTTCTTTTCTATCGATAATTTGAATCGGTGTTTCCTCGTACGTCAAGTCCTTCTCGATGTGAATAGGCTCATATTCTATCACGTGTTTATAATCTAGCTTATAAGGACGTAACACGGATACGTGAAATACATTATGTATTCATTCTAGGTCTGGAGGTAATGCTATCATATAAGCTACCTCACCTACTCGTTTTAATACCTCAAAAGGTCCTATAAACCTCAGACTTAATTTCCCTTCTTTCCAAAATGTATCTTTCCTTTCTAGGGAGATACTTTTAGAAATACGTACGAACCTACTTCAAACTCCTGATTCTCTCTATGCAGATCCGTAAACTTCTTTTGTCTGTCTTGAGCTGCTAGAAGACGCATTTGTATCTTCTTTACAATATTCGCTGTCTGTTGCACCAATTCTGGTCCCAACATTCGGCGTTCTCCCTACCTCATCCCAATACAGTGGCATTTTGTATTTCCTCCCATACAAATCTTTGTATGGCGGCATATCTATTCTTGCATGATAACTGTTGTTATACGCAAACTCCACTAATGGTAGATGATCATCCCAGCTACCCTTGAAATCCATGACGCAAGATCTTAGCATATCTTCTAACGTCGAAATTTTCCTCTCGCTCTGTCCATCTGTTTGTGGATAATATGCTGTACTCAAATTCAAATGCATTCCTAACTGCTTTTGTAGACTCCTCCAAAAGTTCGACATGAATCGTGGGTAACGATCTGACACAATCGATACAGGTACTCCATGTCTAGAGATTATTTCCTTAATATAAAGTCTAGCTAATTGGTCTAAGTTATACTTGACCCTAATTGGTAAAAAGTGAGCTGACTTCGTCAACCGGTCCACTATAACCTAAATCGTATCATACCCCTGCTGAGTAGTCGGAAGTCCCACCACAAAATCCATCGTGATATTCTCCCATTTCCACTCCAGAATTTCTAATGACTGTAGCAAGCCACTAGGTCGTTGATGTTCGGCCTTAACTCTCATACAAGTCAAGCACCTACTCAGATATTCGGCGATCTCTCTCTTCATGTTCGGCCACCAGAAACTCTGTCGAAGATCTTGATACATCTTAGTGCTACAAGGATGAATCGAAAACCTCGAACTATGAGCCTCTTGCAACACCTGCTCCTTTAATTCCGTCTTATTCAGAACCCAAATTCTTCCTTCAAATCTCAATAATCCCTCATTATCAAGACTGTACTTAGTATCTTTTTCATTGGCTACTCGCTCCTTTATGCGGTCCCACTCATCCGTTTTTAGTTGTACCTCTTTAACTCTCTCTACGATGGTAGATTGCATCTCCGTCGCAAACAGCATTTGTCCTCCTTCACTTGGTAGCTTCACTTCCAACTCCATCCTAGCCATCTCTGTTATTAACTTAGTTTGAGCCATTAACAAAGACAACTTTTCCCGACCTTTTCTACTTAAGGCGTCGGCAACTACATTGGCTTTTCCCAGATGTTACAGGATTTCACAGTCGTAATTCTTTATCAACTCCAGCCATCTCCTCTGCCTCATATTCAACTCCTTCTGTGTGAAGATATATTTTAGACTCTTATGGTCCGTGTATATTTCACATTTTTCTCCATAAAGATAATGTCTCCATATCTTTAGTGCAAAAACTACTGAGGCCAGTTCCAGATCATGAGTAGGGTAAACTTTCTCATAATCCTTCAACTAGCTAGATGCATACGCAATGACCTTTCCATGCTGCATGAGCACGCAACCAAGTCCCTTATGCGAAGCATCACTATAAACTACAAAATTTCCTGTGTCATCGGGCAATGACAAAATAGGCGCTTCACTCAATCTCTTCTTTAGTTCTTGAAAACTGTCCTCGCACTTGTCAGTCCAAGCGTATTTCACCGTCTTCCTCGTCAAGTTAGTCAACAAAGTAGCTATCTTCGAAAAATCCTGGATGAATCTTCGATAGTAACCCGCTAACCTTAGGAAACTCCGCACCTCAGGTTGCATTTTTGGTTGTTCCCAATTCATCACGGCTTCCACCTTCGCTGGATCTACTGAAATCCCCTCATGGTCAATGACATGACCTAAAAACTGTACCTTCTCTAACCAAAATTCACACTTAGTGAACTTCGCATAAATTTTCTCCTTCCTAAGTGTCTCCAACACTAATCTAAGGTGTTCAACATGATCTTCTGGCATCTTAGAATAGACTAGAATATCATCTATAAACACCATGACGAACTTGTCCAAATATTGTTTGAACACTCTGTTCATCATATCCATGAATGCAGCTGGTGCATTTGTCAACCCAAACAACATCACCAGGAACTCGTAATGACCATAACGAGTCCTGAATGTTGTCTTTGACACATCCTCCTTCCTAACCTTTAACTGATGATACCCTATTCTTAAATATATTTTTGAAAAATACTTAGCCCCTTTCAACTGATCAAAGAGATCATCGATCCTGGGCAATGGGTATTTGTTCTTTATCTTTAACTTGTTCAACTCTCGATAGTCGATACATAGTCTTAACGATCCGTCCTTCTTCTTGACAAATAGTACCGGTGCTCCCCACGGTGAAACACTCGGTTGAATGTACTTCTTGTCTAATAGTTCTTGCAACTGCACCATCAACTCCTTCATCTCCACTGGCGCCATACGATACGGTGCCCTGGAAACTGGTGCCGCTCCTGGCACAATGTCTATCACAAACTCTGTCTCTCTATCCGGCGGAAGACCAAGCAATTCACTTGGAAAAACATTAGCGAATTCTCTCACTACAGGTATTTGTTCCATGGTTGCTACCACTCTCTGGGTATCAACAACATGACACAGATAACCTACGCATCCCTTTCTTAGTAATTTCCTAGTTTGTGTCATGGTTTGACAACACGAACGTCCCAGCGATCTATTACCGTAAAATACTACCCGAGGTTGTTCTAACGTCTTAATGTTCACACATTTATTTTGACAATCTATAATTGCCCCATGGTCTACTAACCAATCCATTTCGAGAATTACATCAAATTCTCCTAACTTTATCGGTAACAAATCTATCGATAATTTACAACCCCGTATATCTACACAACAACTCTTATGAATATCTTTAACAGGAATTATCTCTTCGTTTGCTACCTTAATACTTCAAGGTATAGGCAACTTTTCGGGAAGTAATTATAATCGTCTAGCAAAATCGCATGCTATAAACGAACAAGTAACACCTGAATCAAACAGCACGTACGCATTGATATCGTTAATCGGAATAATACTTGCGACGACGTCCTTGATGCAACTACATCTTGGACTGTCATGTTAAAGGTACGGCCCATCGGCCTACCCGGCTATGCTGGCCGACTAATAGCTAACTTACCGCTATTAGCGCCCCGATTCCCATCCGTCCCCTTCTTCAGGCAGTTCTTTGCCATGTGGTCAGTTTATCCACACACAAAACATCCATGGTTCTTCTTCGAACTAGGACAATTAGGCGCAATATGCCCCTCCTGTCCACAATTGTAACAGACGGCCTTCCCCTTGAGACAGACTCCTAAGTGAGTCTTCCCACAGGTCTTGCAGGCCTCCATTCTTCTCTTCGGGTCTCCTTGCTTCACTCCGGTATTCCCCGAGCTAAATATCAACCACCTTTGGCAATTATCGCCTTCTTTAAAACGGTCCCAAAAGAAGTACTTTAGAACACCGATATACGGTTATAGAGCCAGGGTTTCAAGCCCTGCTCGAACCGTCGCGCCTTCCTCACCTCAGTATCCACTTGATGTGGAGCGAACCTTGTTAGTTCATTAAACTTGGCAGCGTATTGGGGAACCGTCATGTCCCCTTGTTTCAACTCCAGAAACCGTATCTCCATCCTGCCTTATACGCTTGTGGGAAAGTAGTTCTCGAAGAATATCTCCTTAAACCTATCCCACGTCAGATTTGCTATCCCAACCCTAGCCTGATAGCTTCCCACCAAAAGTTGGCTTCTCCCTTCATCATATAGGTTGTCAAAAGGCAACCTTTTGGGCCTCATCGACATTTGCTATTACAAATTCCTTCTTTATCTCCTTAACCCACGTTTGGGCTTCAATAGGGTCCATAGTTCCTTTGAACTCCGGCGGACCACTCTTTTGAAATCCTTAAAGGTAGTAGCTCGTGCTACTCCTGGATTTACGGGGATATTAGCCCCAGTTCTATTAAAGGCAACTGTTATCAGATTAACAAACTCCTGCATTGGGTTAACCGGACCTCCCTCCGGTTGATTCACATTCGTTTCTTGGTTACATTGCACTCTTCTTGGCGGCATTTTGTTGATACAATAAACACATTTCGTTATTATTCCTTTCTTTATTAGTTATCATTAATATTAACAATAACTCCAACATCCATAACAGATAGCTTTTCATAAAAAGATCTTTATATTCATTCTCGTAGTATAATACTACATCGGTTAGATACACAGCCTAAGCTAATTACATTACTTTCCCGCTATCACTTTCCAAAAATTGGGATTTACAAAAGACTACCCTTTACTATACAAAAAGGGTTTTACGTCACTACTACTAAAAAAATTATTTACATACTAGTCTGACTATCCCTAATCTACATCTACCTCAAGGCATTATCAAAATCTGCCTTGGCAAGACCGGCAATAATATCATGGCTAATAGTATGCCGTGTTTGCCCCACCTCCACCGGATATCCAGCTACTTGCTGCTGAAAATCCGTGTGAGAACTCCTATAGATATAGGGCATTCTCCCTATCTTCTACAACTTTGTCTTTAGCTCCTCCTTGAGCTCAAAGACCTCGTGCTTTAAATCATGGACTTTATCCTTAGCCAGAATTCTCTCATCGTGTTCTTACTCCCACATGTACTCGACATCAGTCTTGTCCTCTATAACCATTTGGAGCTCTGCCTTCAGCTCTCCTTGACTTCCTGACAGTAATGGATATTTCTATCCAATACTGACATGAAAAGAGACATCATCGACCCCTCAGGAGCTATCTCTACTGCTATAGCCACCGGGTTAAAGGAAACTGTCTCTACCTCATCTTTTATCATCCCGTCAAACACTGACATGTAGTCAGCTTCCTCTGAGTCTCCAGACTCAATGATCACTACATCTGGCTCTGCTGCTATAGGGTTCGATATAACCTCTACTCTGTTCACCGATTCTTCACTAATGGTTTGCTCATTAACAAACATCCCATTTACTCCCGACATCTACACAAAACAATTAAGTTGATTAGTACACGTCGGTAGAATAATAAAAACTCATAACATAATCATAATGCATTTTTATAAGGTTATTTTCCTTTCTTGTACTTCTTTGACTTCTCTTAAGGTTATGACTTAAGGTTTTTAATCCCTCCTTAAGGTTATAACCTAATGCTCTGACACCAACCTGTGATGCCCCAAAATCCGGGTCTCTTACAACCCGACAGATGGTGCTACAGGTACTACCATTCATTCATTCATTCAATTAAATAGTCTCAAACGGACTAATATAACTTCTATATATCCTAAATAATATTACATTTCCCAGGTTCTTTGTAACACATTCGTTTGTTCTTGTCATAATATCAAATATATTACAATCGTTCACCTATACTATTACATAAGTAATCTAAGGGTTCGTCTTCTCCTTGCCCTTGTCCTTACCTGAGCCTTCGATACGCTCGATCTTGGCTGTGTTCGTATGGTTCAAGCAAGAGTGAGTATGACTAGCTCAGCAAGTACTATAATTCTAATAAACAACATGCTTGAAACATAGAACTTATATATCTTCGGTAATTGAACAATAGTTACGAAGTACTATCGATAATTCAAAATAGCACTTCTTTTTATTCAAAATGTTTTCCAACAACAATATTCAGTAGAATATCAACTAAAGCTCAGAACTATGAGCAGTTCATAATTTCTTTTGAAAAAGACAGCCCGACACTAAGTCCGTAAGTCCGACATATCTTACGAGCACTTATGGGTGATCAGCCCATAGTACTCTATGTTGATCAACACTACATTCATTAAACGTGTATACGTTTAAGCTGTGGCAACATCACATGCCTGTCGTTAAACAACAAAAACATTTTAGCATACTTGGTCTTTGATTGAAAACCATACCAATATAACTCGGTAAACATAAATCATGCTTTGACAGAATCATAATATAAGTCTAGCCGAAAGAGTTGGCTCTAGACTTCATCATTCAAGACTTCATGTAAAAGAATACATGTGATAAGTGTATTTTATATACGCAATTCCATATCTAATTCATGCTTATTCGCTGCTATATTCTTGTAATCATGTGCATTTTTACTTGTTTTATGTTATTTTATGTATAGGTTGGTGGTTGTGGCATTCAACGTACAACTGGTGGTATTTGGTGCATTTGGAATTTAAATAAAACATATTTGGAAGCAACTCAATGTATGACTAAGTCGATATAACAGAACACACCCACTTGATGCATACGATATTACAAACCCCCACCGGGGTGGGGGGGTGAAAAATTATGGGTGTCCTGTTATGGTTAAAATTCCTTTTTGGCACGAACTTTAGCAATTTGCATGGCATTATAACTCTATTGGATAGAGAATGCGGTTAGAGTGTTATGCTAGATATATACTACTCTATCAAACACAATCGGGATATCAGTTAGTGTGATAACGAAGATCGATGCTGAGTTTTGGAGAACATGTGTGGAGGGGTATTTGGTGGAATTTTTCAAGATGGTTGCAATTCTAGTCTACGTGAAGGGTGTTTTCTAATATTCTTTGTGTTAGATTATTATTTGTAATTGAAAGAATGATTTCTATGATTTATTCAGCGTTTATTTCATTTATTATGAACTAATTCACTTTTTAGGCTTGTGATGGATCCTTGAGTGAATCGATGATTTTGTAAACTTTGATTTCCAATTTAATAAGCTATCTCCAATTTATCTATATTAATTTGTGCTTGAATCTATGAATTTCCTGATCAACAATTCTTCGTGAAGTTGGATGGAATCGAGAGAGGATATTCAAATCTAGATCTAGTTAATATAGCATGTGTTCAAGATTTTGTTAGTAGCTTAAACTTGATGAGTGTTAAGGTAGAGATATTGACGCCGCGTGTAATCAGATAGAGAAATTATTCTTCAACCTTCTTCAATTGTAATTCACATAGAGATATAGTGGGTTAGTTGATTAAGGTGTTTTAAGGATTTCTATCTTAATTGTGGATTGACGTTAATACGGTATTAGTGCATCGAGAGGTGGTTAATACTACGTTCGTGTTCTTGATTAATAAACCGAGATAGTGAATTGAATTGGAATAAAAGTGTTAAAATCAAAGTGAAGCTTAGGGTGAAATCATAAGTCTAATTCTCCATTAATTGTTTGAAATTCAGATTTTGATATTCGTGGTTGTTGTGTGATAATTTAATTATTTTTAATTTTAGTTTTGTTAATTTAAATTATTGATTTGTTTTGTTTAATAAAATTAGGGTTAATACAAGATTGGTAATTGTAAGTTAAGGTATTTGCTAATTTATCTCTGTGGGAACAATACTTGACTTATCACTTTATTACTTGTTGACCACGTATACTTGCGTGTTGTGCGTAATTAGATTTTACCCAACAAGTTTTTGGCGCCGTTGCCGGGGATTTTTTAGCATATTTCTTAATATTTTACAATATCAGTTTAATTAATCCAATTTTACTTAGACATTTTTATTTTTGCATTATGCTTCTTATTTCAGGTGTTGGACGTAGTTTATATGAAACTCGGTCCCCAAAATCGGACTTCACGCTTTTGAGGACGACATTGAGAAAAGGATTCAGAGGTTGAGTTAGTGGATCAAGGAAACAAGGCAAGAATTCGAATTACCTGGAAAGGAATAGGAAATAGTAATGGCGGCCGAAGATCGGAAAGCGTTGAGGGACTTCGCAACACCCAAGGTGACGGAATCAGACTCAAGCATCACCAGCCAAAGAATAGCAAAGAAATACATTCGAGATTAAGCTCCGGGATGATACAAATGATTCGTAATTGATTCATTTGGGGATTTGCAAACGATGATCCCAACGAGCATTTAGTCAGCTTTCTGGAAATATGCGACACTTTTAGATTTAATGGAGTTTCAGATGAGGCGGTGAGACTTCAATTGTTTCCATTCTCTCTACGGGATAAGGCAAAGAGTTGGTTGCATTCCCTACCATCCGGTTCGATAACAACTTGGGAGGATTTAGCTCAGAAATTCCTTGCAAAATTCTTCCTACCGACGAAAACTGCGAAGATGAGGAATGAGATCACAATGTTTGAACAGCAACATGTGGAGTCGTTATATGAGGCATGGGAGAGATATAAAGAACTGCTCAGAAAATGCCCTCATCATGGATTGCCCCAATGGCTACAATTGAACACCTTCTACAACGGACTACATGGGAATCTTAGGACAAGTATCGATGCAGCATCGGGCGGAGCATTCATGGCTAAGGCTTATGAGGAAGCAAACGAGTTGATTGAAACCATGGCTGCTAATAACTATCAGTGGCCCACAGCAAGAATGGCATAGGCAAAGGCAGCTGGGGTATTAGAAGTAGATAACATGACAGCATTACAAGCACAGATAGCTGCAATGTCAAAGAAGTTGGAGCAAATGGTAGCAGCACACACACAACAAACACAGCAAGCACAGCAAGTGACAATAGTATGTGAGTTGTGCGCAGGAGAACATCCAACGGAGCATTGTGCAATTAATCTAGCAACTGTGCAGTTCATCGATAATTACAACAGAATTCCTCAAAACACATATCAGAACACATACAATCAAGGAAATAGGAATCATCAGAATTTCTCATGGAGCAACAACCAGCAAAATCAAGCTTCACGTCAAACATACCCTCCAGGTTTCCAGAATCAGCAACAACCAGTTCAATATCAAGAAAGGAAACCCGATTTGGAGGAAAAGTTGGATAAATTCATAGCTACGACTGAGTTAGCTATAAAAAATCACACCTTGATGTTTAAAGCGCAAGAGATGGAGATCAAGAATCTTGAAAATCAGATGGATCAGATAGCGTTGGCAGTGAATAGTAGACCACAAGGAACACAACCAAGTGACACCGAGAAAAATCCTAAGGGTAATCATGAGCAGTGTCAAGCCATTATGTTGAGAAGTGGAAAGCAGCTTGTTTGTCAAGAGCCAAAAATTGCAGTTACAAAGGAGAATGAACCAGAAATAGAAAATACAGTGGGTGAGGTAAAGCAAGGGAACGAAAAACAGATGGAAAAGAATAGACCAGTCAACGAACCAGCTGTTTATCCTCCCCCACCATTCTAGCAAAGAGTTCAAAAACAAAAGTTAGACAATCAATTTTCAAAATTTTTGAAAGTTTTCAAGAAACTTCAAATTAACATACCATTTGCAAAGGCCCTAAAACAAATGCCTAGTTACGCAAAATTTATGAAAGGGATTCTATCAAGGAAAAAGAAATGGGAAGATTTTGAGACTGTGGCATTAATAGAGGAGTGTAGTGCGGTATTAAAGCAGAAATTACCACCAAAACTTAAGGACCCGGGGAGCTTTACTAGTTCATGTAAGATCGGGGAGAGGCATTTCAGCAAGTGTTTATGTGATTTGAGGGCGAGTGTAAACCTTATGCCATTGTCAGTGTACTTAGAATTAGGTTTTCCCGAGCCAAGGCCTACTAACATCTCCCTACAGTTGGCGGATAGGTCAGTTACGTATCTGAGAGGCATAGTAGAGGACATCTTAATGAAAGTGGATAAGTTTATATTCCCCACGGACTTTATTATTCTGGATTTTGAGGAGGACAAGAACATCCCAATTATCCTTGGAAGACCATTTTTGGCTACAGGGAGAACACTCATTAATGTACAAAAGGGAGAACTCACTATGAGGGTCCAAGATCAAGAAGTGAAATTCAGTGTGTTTAAGGCCATAAAATTCCCTACGGATGAGGAAGAATGTTTTTAAATGGATCTAATTGAGAAAATCATTAGTGATGACATGAGCAAAAGTTTGGTGAACGATCCATTAGAAACAACGTTATTGGGAGATGAAG
The DNA here is from genome assembly GCA_020205615.1 of Panax quinquefolius. Taxonomy (NCBI): domain Eukaryota; kingdom Viridiplantae; phylum Streptophyta; class Magnoliopsida; order Apiales; family Araliaceae; genus Panax; species Panax quinquefolius. Next base: position 1,635,242 of record JAINUW010000529.1, on the reverse strand, counting down.
AGAACGATGATCCGGAATTGATGGATTACCTTCAATTGCTAGACTCATTGCCAGGAGTACCAAGATTTAGAACCCCATTTGAACCACTGCACATGGAGGAGGTAAATGCAGAAAAATTAAAACCATCATTGGAAGAGCCACCAAAGCTAGAACTTAAGCCACCTCCTAAGCACCTCAGGTATGCGTATTTAGGAAATTTAAATTTTTTACCTGCTATTATTTCAGCTGCACTTAACGAATTGCAGGAAGAAAAGTTGTTAAGGGTGCTTCGGGAACACAAATTAGCAATTGGATGGACAATTGCGGACATAAAGGGGATTAGCCCTTAATTTTGTATGCACAAAATTCTGATGGAAGATGATGCAAAACCAACGGTGGAACAACAGCGACGACTCAATCCAATTATGAAGGAAGTGGTAAAGAAGGAAATTTGAAAATGGTTAGACGCTGACATCATCTATCCGATTTCCGATAGCAAATGGGTTAGTCCAGTCCGGTGTGTACCAAAAAAAGGAGGAATGACGATGGTGCAGAATGACAACAACGAGTTAATCCCAACCAGAATAGTGACGGGTTGGCGGGTTTGCATGGATTACAGAAAACTGAACAAGGCAACCCGAAAAGACCATTTCCCATACCCTTTTATTGACCAAATGTTAGATAGATTGGATGGGTATTCGGGCTACAACCAAATAGTCATCACTCCATAGGATCAAGAAAAGACCACATTTATGTGCCCTTACGAAACATTTGCATTCAAGAGGATGTCATTCAGGCTATGCAACGCACCGACAACTTTCCAAAGGTGTATGATGCCAATTTTTTCGGACATGGTAGAGAAAAACGTTGAGGTCTTCATGGATGACTTTTCAGTTTATGGGGAAAGCTTTGATAATTTTTTGAAGAATCTGGTCATGGTGCTGCAAAGATGCAAGGAAACGAATATTGTTCTAAATTGGGAAAAATGCCACTTCATGGTTGAAGAGGGCATAATTTTGGGGCATAAGGTCTCGGCTCAAGGGCTGGAAGTCGATAAAGCAAAGCTGGAAATAATTAAAAAATTGCCTCCACCAACCTCAGTGAACGGTATTAGGAGTTTCTTGGGACACACCGGGTTCTACAGGAGGTTTATAAAGGATTTCTCTAAAATTGCGAAACCCCTATGCAGTCATTTAGAAAAAGATGTGACATTCAAATTTTGATGAAGATTGCAAGACAACGTTGATTTATTAAAAGGAAATTGACTACACTTCAAGTTATAGTTGCAAATCTAATGGAGCATGACATTTGAGCTTATGTGTGATGCAAGCAACTTCGCGGTTGGGGCTGATTTAGGTCAGCGGAGAGACAAGGTGTTTCATGCTATATACTACGTAAGCAAAACACTTACAGAAACTCAATTGAACTATACAACCACAAAAAAGGAGTTGTTTGTCGTGGTATATGCATTTGACAAATTTTGTGCTTACTTGATCGGGACTAAGGTGATAGTCTATACGCACCATGCAAAGTGATTCTAAGATTTGATAACAAAAAGGATGCTAAGCCATGCCTTATCCGGTGGATTCTCCTACTGCAAGAATTCGATTTAGAAATAAAGGATAGGAAGGGGACGGAGAATCCAGTAGCCGACCACTTGTCGAGACTGGAAAACCACGGGAAAGAAAAAGATGACAAATGAAAAATTAATGAATCATTCCCGGATGAGCAACTTTTTGGGATGTCAGCAGAGATTACGTGGTATGGCGACTATGCAATTTTCGTTGTGAGCAACATTCTACCACCTAACCTCACAAGGCAACAGAAAAAGAAATTTCTTCACGATGTAAAGTGGTAAATGTGGGATGATACATATTTGTTTAAGTAGTACGCCGACAAGGTGATTCGATGGTGCGTCCCATACAACGAAGTGAAGAATATCTTGCATGAGTGTCACTCATCGGTATATGGCGGGCATTATGGGAGTGAGAGAACAACATCGAAGGTGCTACAATGTGGTTTTTATTGGCCCAAATTATTCAAAGATGCCCACCAGTTTGTCAAACAATGTGATATGTGTCAAAGGTTGGGCAACATTTCGAAGCGTAATGAGATGCCTTTACAAATAATTCTGGAAGTGGAAATTTTTGATGTATGAGGTATCGATTTCATGGGACCATTTCCATCGTCCTTGAACAATCAATACATTCTCCTAGTAGTGGACTACGTGTGAAAGTGGGTTGAAGCTGCATCTCTACTTACAAAAGATGCCAAAGTGGTCCTCAAATTCCTGCAAAAGAACATCTTCACTACGTTTGGCACACCAAGAGCAATTATAAGTGATGAAGGTAGTCACTTTTGCAATAAACCATTTACTGCTCTTTTAGCCAAGTATAGGGTGAACCAAAAAATAGCTACAACATATCACCCTCAAACCAGTGGACAAGCTGATGTATCGAACAGAGAAATCAAAAAGATATTGGAGAAAGTGGTGAATCCGAGTCAGAAAGATTGGTCACTTAGATTGGATGATGCTTTATGGGCTTATCGGACAACATACAAGACGTCAATCGGGATGTCACCATATCAACTGTTGTACGGGAAGGCATGTCATTTACCGGTGGAACTACAACATAAGGCATATTTGGCAGTGCAAAAACTTAATTTTGATCAAAAAGTTGTAGGAGAGAAGAGACTACTTCAGTTGAATGAACTAGACGAGTTTCGCCTTCATGCTAATGAGAATGCCAATATATACAAAGAAAAAGTCAAAAGATGGCACGACCAAAAAAAATTTCTTTGAACATTCGAGCCTGGCCAATCAGTACAATTATTCAACTCAAGGCTGCGTTTGTTCCCCAGAAAGCTTAAATCAAGATGGTCGGGACCATTCACAGTCAAACAAGTATTCCCTCACGGAGCCGTTGAAATTTACATTCACAATCCTCTCGAAACATTCAAAGTCAATGGACACTGTCTAAAGCATTACTGGGGAGGAGAAGCCACCATCAACGTGATCGCTATCACGTTGGCCGATACAACTTAAGCAGAAAGTAGTCAGGCTGAACGACTTAAAATCAAGCGCTCATTGGGAGGCAACCCAATTTTTATTTCTTTATCATATTTTCCATTCATATTTGCTTAATCATAGTTTTTATTACATTATTAGGTAGAAGAATAAAATAAAATCTCATTAATCTCTCCAAAATATGTCATGACATCCACGACTCACTAATTTTCATGTTTCATGCCATGCAGGCTGGGAAAAGGATCGTCAAGTGAGTATTTTGCAGCAGAGTAAGCTAAAGCTAAAGCAAAACATGACTGCCAGATAGTGACATATATTTGCCCATGGACCTTTAAACACTACAACCCCAACAAGGCCGGGTACTCAACATCAAGTCGGGAATATGCTTCATTGGGGGTCCGGAATGTGTTGTTAGATGTGGCAATTTTGTTGGTCTTCTCTCCTTCCCAATAACTCCCACTTTTACACTTCCCCACTACTCCATAACCACCACCCACTTTCTGCACATTCCCAATATTCAATAACTCTTCTCCACCTTCCCACCTCCTCACTCTACCAATGCTATCCTCTCCTCTCTATCTATAAATAACACCACACCTCTTCCAAACTCCTACACCATACTTCACAAAAGGCATATAGAAAGAAAAAGTTGTGAGCTAGAGAGAGATTATTGAAACAGTTGGGGGGGAGAGTTAGGGCAAAACAAGCAATAGGGGGACATGGCTTCTCAATCATCGTCAAAATGCCAACAAGGGGAGAGTTCACGATCATCCCAACCTATCTGCACCTTCGATCGTCGAAAATTTGCAAGTGCCGCCGCCGCTGACCGTTATAACTACATGCTCGCCAAAGCCCTTACACCGGAGTGGGGGTTAGCACCGGATCCAAATGATGGGGAGCTCATGCCTCAAATTTACCAAAAGGGATGGGTAAAATTTATCGAAGAGCCAGAACCAACTGTTGTAAATATTGTCAAGGAGGTTTACGCCAATGCTGAGGACAAAGAATAATTCCGCGCTTTTATACGAGGACGGTTGGTTCCATTCAGTGCGGATGCCATCAACACATACTACCAACTGCGGGTGCCTCATCATTGACAGTATGCGCACCTTCGTGACTCCGATCTTGACTGGGATGCCATAATCATGGAGATGACAAAGTCGGGAACGTCATGGACGAAAGGGCGGCACCGTGTTCCCCAGCAAGACCCTTAGCAGGTATGGAAATATCTGGTATGCCTTCCTCTGCGCAAAATTACTTCCGTCCCAACATACCTCAGATGTCACCAAAGAGAAGGCGTTGTTGTTATACGCCAATGTGCAAGACTTTATTATTGACGTCGGAGCTATCATCTGCTTCTCCATCCGCCGATGCCTACGTGGGAATTTTTCTGGAGGCTTGCCACACACATTAATCATATGTGGGTTGTGCCGTCAAGCAGGAGTTAGATGGTCGGATGACGAGCCCACTCAAATGCCACTCACGCTGTTGGATTCCAGAATGATAGCACGTTACTCTATATGGGCAGGAGGTGAATCACACCCGCGTGGAGTGGGGTTCATTTTTTCGTCATCATCAGAAGATGATGTGGATGATATAGAGGCCTCGGGGGACGATGATGACGCAATGGGCGATCAAGGAGATGAAGAGATACCGCAGGCTGATGCTATATCTCGAACTCAATTCCTTGATTTCCAAAATCAACTGAATGCACAAACCAAGGCAACTCGTCGGGAAATGCGCCGATTGTTAATGAGGCAAGAGCACATGTTTGACGCTATGGACGCTTCTTTTGCCTCGTTGAACATAACACTTCAAAGTTTCAACCCGATGACACAATTTCCATATCAACAGCTCGGTCCAATGCCAAGGTTCCCACCGAGTGACTCCAATGAAGAAGATCAACAACCACCTCCTCAAGCTTAAGCATTGACAGGGAAGTCCTCACGTACTTATTTAGATCAATTATCCAATGAGGACATTGTATTGTTTAAGTTTGGGGGATTTAAATTCATGTTTGCATGCATTGTAGCTTTTAGGATTCAATTTTAATTTTGGTCATTTAAATTTATGTATTGCATTTTATTTTTAGTATTGCATGATAGCTTAGGGCATTCATGGTAGTTTAGGTTTTGCATAGTAGATAATAGTGTAATGCATTTTGTTATTCACATCTATATAAAAAAATAATAATAATAAAAATAAAATTGTTAATTAGTAATTATTGTGTTGTTTAAGTCTATCAATGTTGAGTTTCATGTTATTGGGGGCCTATAATGTGATTGTCAAATAAGTAGCAAATACAGTATTGAGTATTAGAACTATGACACAAAGATCGTTTATGAATCGAATCTTGAGTTTGTTTGAAATTGGTATAAAAGGATAACACGTTTAACAAACATCTGTGTTAATTGGTTAAGTTTAAACCGGTACCTAAATGGTCTCTAAAGGATAATGCTAGAGTGAATGATAAAATGACAAGGATGGCTGGTAAAGGATAAAGTTAGGCCAGAACTTAAATTTGGGGGAGGTTATGTGGGGTATATAAGCTTATCTAAAAAAAGTATGAATAAACACCATGGCGTGCTTGTCTAGTTTTGTGGCCTTTGTTATTTGAGTAAGTAAGCTCGAGGGAATTGTATTTACACCTAGCGCCCTAAGGTCTTAATGGTTTGGGAGTCGTTGGTCGAAAGCTCGTTAAGGTAGCATTGAAAAGCCTAAGGGAATAAGACATTGCACAGCTATGTGATAAAAAAAAATTATGAAGAAGACGGGAAACAAGAGCAAAGAGCCCCCGTAGATGAAAATAAAGCATAAGTACCCCGCGTGAACCCTTTAGGTTTGTGATTGCTTGATTGTTAGTTAGAACTAGCTATTCTTGAAATTTTTAAGTTTGTGCTGTATGATTCCTTCTAAGAGACTGGGTATGTATTGAATTTGAGTCGGTATCAATTGTCATGGATGTTACACACACACACACTATACCAACGATGATAGCTCGAGATTCGAGGATTAAAGTGATTTGTAGATTGGTTTTTAATAGTTGATATTGTATAGTTGCTTGTTTTCATTGAGGCCATTAAGATAATTTTGATTCTGAGATATTGTTGGATTTGATAGCATATAAGTAAATTTGTATTCATATCATTGCATTGCATGTAATTGTCTTGTGCTCGAGGACTAGCACAGTTTATGTTTGAGGGATTTTGATAAGTGTATTTTATATACGCAATTTCATATCTAATTCATGCTTATTCGTTGCTATATTCTTGTAATCATGTGCATTTTTACTTGTTCTATGTTATTTTATGTATAGGTTGGTGGTTGTGGCATTCAACGTACAACTGGTGGTATTCGGTGCATTTGGAATTTAAATGGAGCATATTTGGAAGCAACTCAGTAATACAGCTAAGTCAAATAACAGAACACACTTTCACCGGGCGGTACGATAATTCATAAATCAGGCTAGCCAATGGGGGGGTCTTCCGACTTAGTTAACAGGAGGCAAGCCGTAAGTATGCATTACTAGTAATACACTTTTCACGTAAGGGGGTCTTCATTCGAGCAAGACAGAAGGGCCAATTGAGCATGTATCCAAAGATAAAAACCCGTGTAAAGGGGAGGGTGAAAATTTTTAGGTGTCCTGTCATGGTTAAAATTCCTTTTTGGCACAAACTTTAGCTATTTGCATGGCATTATAACTCTATTGGATAGAGAATGTGGTTAGAGTGTTATGCTAGATATATACTACTCTATCAAACACAATTGGGATATCAGTTAGTGAAATAACAAAGATCAAAGCTAAGTTTTGGAGAACAAGTGTGGAGGGGTATTTTAAGGAATTTTTCAAGACGATTGCAATTCTAGTCTACTTGAAGGGTGTTTTCTAATATTCTTTGTGTTAGATTATTATTTGTAATTGAAAGAATGATTTCTATGATTTATTCAGCGTTTATTTCATTTATTATGAACTAATTCACTTTTTAGGCTTGTGATGGATCCTTGAGTGAATCGATGATTTTGTAAACTTTGATTTCCAATTTAATAAGCTATCTCCAGTTTATCTATATTAATTTGTGCTTGAATCTATGAATTGCCTGATCGACAATTCTTTATGGAGTTGGATGGAATCGAGAGAGGATATTAGAATCTAGACCTAGTTAATATAGCATGTGTTCAAGATTTTGTTAGTAGCTTAAACTTGATGAGTGTTAAGGTAGAGATATTCTTGACGCCGCATGTAATCGGATAGAGAACTTATTCTTAAACCTTCTTCAATTGTAATTCACATAGAGATATAGTGGGTTAGTTGATTAAGGTGTTTAACGGATTTCTATCTTAATTGTGGATTGACATTAATATGGTATTAGTGCATTGAGAGGTGGTTAATACTACGTTCGTGTTCTTGATTAATAAACTGGGATAGTGAATTGAATTGGAATAAAAGTGTTAAAATCAAAGTGAAGATTAGGGTGAAATCATAAGTCTAATTCTCCATTAATTGTTTGAAATTCAGATTTTGATATTTGTTGTTGTTGTGTGCTAATTTAATTATTTTTGATTTTAGTTTTGTTAATTTAAATTATTGATTTGGTTTGTTTAATAAAATTAGGGTTAATGCAAGATTGGTAATTGTAGGTTAAGGTATTTGCTAATTTATCTCTGTGGGAACGATACTTGACTTATCACTTTATTGCTTGTTGACCACGTATACTTGCGTGTTGTGCGTAATTAGATTTTACCCAACAACATGAATTATAAAACTTGTCCGCATCGAATCGAACCGTGGTTAAAATACTTGCCTTCAAATATCGCTTCTTGATTAACACCCGTACGCTTTAAGTCTCTAAGTTTCTATAACTCATGATCATATAACGTACCACATTAGGTCATATATAATCAAGTATGTATACTATTATATTTTACTCTTCTTCTCAATGTAAATCCTAACTTAGATCTACTATTATGGGTTTCCGGCTTTCATTACGTCATTCATGTTTCATTCATCTTTGATTGATTATTAACTCTTAACCATCATACATTACATGTCCAACAATGCCTTAACAATGTTATATTAACACCTTAGTTCATTACCAAAGAGTTCTCTTTCATTCTATACTTGTAAACATTCTTGTCCAACAAAACTCTAGGATCGTAGCCATATGGCTTTCACACTTAACTCTCAAGATCTCGCATCATGACGCGAGTTAATAGTATGCACGGTTCTAGCCTCATATTTGCAACACGAGCTTTAAAGTTGTGACTGACTTGGCACACATGGCCTCTCGTGCCTCGAGATAGTTTGCAAAATTTTGAAAATTTCACGAAACTCCTGGACGCATAACTTCTTCGTTATAAGTCTGAATTGGTCCGTTAAAAAGCCTACGGTTCACAAATTACATACTCTATGCGTTCACAAATTTGACTTCATTTCCTAAAATTTCACCTATGAGTTCATTTTTAACGAAAACGATAAACGTTCATGAACGTTCAACACTCGTTTCTTCATTCTAAGTCGGAATTCGGTCATTTTCGAGTCCGCAACTCTATAATGCCAAATATGACTTGTCTCCATTGAAAACCAATGTTTCCGACTTCAAGCACAAAATACGACTTCCATTCTGAGAATTTTACGAATTCGACGATAATCGTCCAATTGTGTGAATTCCGGCAAAACTACATTCTTAATGATTCTAAATGGAATTCAACCAACATATGAACATCAAAATTTACTTATTACACCAACTTATAGTCAAATTAGGTTTTGACTTAATCTCATAAGTCAATGACTTATTTAACTTATTAACTACAAATTCTCATGCTTATGACTTACTATGAACTTAAGTTCATTAATCAATGTTCTCATGCTATAATCATCATACTAATAACATATGCCAAACATAAGCTAAGTTCTTCATGATTCTAACAACTTATTAGAGTTCAAGTTGCTTATTCAACTTATTCAGCTTAAGTTCATTCCTTAATAACTTATTACATGATCTCAACAAACAGTCTCCCTTCTCTATCAATCATATCATATAAGAGATGTAGATAAAAGATATGTGTCTTACCCTTGAAGACTATGATTTCAATTCACTTTGGAAAATCTAACAAAGGTTGAAGTGGCTTATAATTGCTTAAGTGGCTTATTCTCTCTACCAAATAAGTAGCTTATCTTGAGAGGAGTTGGATGAAATTTGATCAATCAACAAAATGAAATGAAGCTTGGTATTTATAGGCCACTCAAAGCTAGGGTAAAATGGTCAATACACCATCCCACCTCCTTATTCAACCTCCTCATTCCACCTCCTTAATCCTCCACCTCCTTATTATTCATTCCTTGCTCATCACATCACTTGGTCACCACACATATTATTGGCCCATCAAGACTACCCACTTTATACTAGGATTGCCCCATAGATCATGGCTTCTCATTGGGCTTTGTTAATTAATCTAACTACTTTCTTGTTGGGCTTATGCTACCATAGTTTGGACTTATGACTTATCAAACACTTGGGCTTGATTGTCACATTCTATTGGACTTACACTATTAGGCTAATAATCCTACAAGTCCATTACCTTTAATTAAACAACTTAACATTTATACCCCACATATAATCTTCGTATGCTAGCTCGTATATTAATTATTAATATACGTTATCTCATTCTTCATACATAACAGTACAATACGTCGTATTATACATACATTCATTACCATCATATAATGAATACACTTTATACGATCACAACTTTCTTCCCTTAAAGCTTAATAAACCTAACGTTCCCAAATTAAGTCCGTAAGCGAAATATTATGTTTTCCATACCTAGATTATTATTACATAATCGATATCATCTTGATATTATAACGTTACGTATTTCTCGGAAGTTCAAAAATAATTCCCGAACAGAAATCGATGAATAGTTTTTTTCAAAAAATTTCTCGCAAAGCTTTTATTTTCGTCTTAGAAATTCAAACACTTTAATTCCCTCACGTAGTTAAAATACTATGACATTCCAATATTTCTAGGCTATAGAACGACATTCATCTTATCCATACGTAATAATAATAAATAATATTATTTTATTCATTATTAAAAGTATTTACAATGGTTTGATTTTCTGGGGCGTTACAATCATCCCAAAATCATCACTGTGAATTCAATACATGACCAAATCATCTCATTCAAATTACGTTATGCTCGTATCACATAGAACTAACATATACAAGCTCAATTTACAGTTTAACAAAAGAATTGACCATCTAAATTAGTACTTACCTAAGCCATACAAAGAATACATATACTAACAAATTTTCTTCCTACTGTCAAACAAATTTAGCATCCAATTCTCTTGTTTAAACAAAAACTCTATCATTATAGCATTTATAATCACCATAACTAAATTTCATAACAAAATTCAAAAAACAAATATACACAAAACATAGCAAAACTTTGCCATAGTTCACATATGTAGACATATACATATATATAATAGGGTTGAATAAGAAATACCTTCAAATTAGCTTGCACAATCTTGCAATTGCAGACAATTTCTCAGGTTTCACTCTCAAACTCTCTCTCGATTCTCTCTACTTTAGCAATTAGAATCCATAAAAGAAAACCAACTGATATGCGTTCTGATATAATACAAAACTGATAACCCTTAATAATACAATTAAATGAATTATCAGTTACTAACGTATAACATAAATATGTTTTATTATTTTAATTAATTTATTTATTTTATTTATATTATTAAATTTAAATTTCAAAAATTAGAAATATCAAAAGTCATAAGGCTTGTTTGGCAAACCATTTAAATTTTAAAGAGTTAAAATACTTAAGCCTTGTTTGACAAAAACTAATTTAAATCCTTTTTAATTTATTTTAATAAACACTTTAGTTTATAAACTATATTCGCATATTATTTTCATATCCAACATTAACCCATTAAATTAACCACATACTATATTTTAATTAAATATAGCCTTTAGCAAATATCACCAAATTATAATTTTCATTATAACTTTATTTAATAATTTAACATATCATCTAAATTATTAAATCAACACAATAATATTATACCTCATGTAATAATACAAACCTCTAAATTATAAATTAATTTAATTTAGAAAATTCCTAATACATATAGATTCATCAACCATCACATCAATAAAATATTTATTTAACAATAAACACCTCAAATAATATTTATATAACTCAATAAATATTTAAATTACAATTTAAAATTTCGGATCATTACAAATTATCTTTAGTAATGATATTCTTTACTGGGCTAGTTGTGTTCACCCTTTTTTCTCCACAATTTTTTTTAGGTAATAAGAGTGTAGCTGGGTCGAGCGGGGATAACAGGGGAATAGAACGTTAGTATATAGCTGTTAAGGTTCTCCCTAAATAGTATAGAAATAAATTTATTGAGAACTTTAGATAAGTGTGTCGTATTGTATACGTCATTTGATATTTAATTTGGGTGAACCGAATAGGGTGAGGTGAACCCAACTTTAGAAGGGTGTTTTGCCACTATCATACAAGATGTCTAATGACATACAACCTCATGTTATCATAAGACATGGTTGTGCACAACCACTTGCTAAGTATATCTACGAGCACTACCTATATGATCTTAGAGTTTATTTAAAATATAATTTTCACTTGGAGACAGTGGAGATAGTTATATGTCAAGAGAAGACTCACCATTGAAAAGAAGATGATAGTAATCTTCTCATTTTTCTTTGGGGTCTATTGGGTTAACCAAGGTTAATTCTGTGGACATGTGATATCTATCATAATCTAGACGCATGGCCTCCCATGTACAAAGGTTTCCTTGAGCACTTCCCAAAGATTTTAATTTCTAAAATAGTTTTTAACTATACTTTTATGTAAAGTATCATTGTAAGGCTGTGGTCGAGGCACCATGAGAGTTACATACATTTGTATTAAAACTCACAGATTAATCGTGGTCGTATTTTATACGACGCTCAAACGATTAATATAAACGAAGTTTGTATATGATTTTTATAGTGTGATATCTGGCGACTTAGAATAGGTGATGTATACCTATTTTGGGGGCGTCACAAATGGTATCAGAGCTTAGGGATATAGTCGCTGGCAGAGATATGAGTCTAGAACTAAGAGGGAAGAGACGAGTAATATACTTTGCTAGTGTGTGACTTACCTAAGTTGAAATTTTTACTTGATAAGTTGACAATATGTGATATATCAATTAACTTTGTTTTGAAAAGATATTGTAGAATGATATCTAAAATACTGGATATGAGCAATGGAAAAATCATGATACAGAAGATATAACCGGGAAGGTACAATCCGAATAGAAAACAAGGTATTCTCATCTCTTCGAATATTAGGTACGTACGTAAATTTCGAGGGCAAAATTTCATAAGGAGGGGAGATTGTGAGACCCCGAATTTTATGAAATAAAAGTATTCAATTTTTCTATTTTGGTAAATAGTTAAATTGGTAAGAGATTAAAGTTAAGGGTAGTATGTGAAAATTTTGCAAATTAAACAAGTTGATATAAAATATTCTTTTTGTCAGGGAATATCCATACGACGGTACAATTGTTGGTGGACACCACAACGAAATTATTGTCGGATTGAGAAAACGACAAAAATATTTTTATGAAAATAACGGCGGAAGTTTTACCGTTAAAACTGTTGAAACACCCGGTGTTAAAAGTACAGTAATACGCGTGGTTGTATAGTAGTACACGGTTTTGATTATTGATGCTTACGTGAGAAGTCACTCAGTTTTGTGCAATTATTGCTACAGTAATTGATGCATAGTATCTCACGTTATTTGACTCAATTATTGTCAATATTTTATATATTATTAAATCAATAATTGAGACGACGATGTTATTAATATTATTATTTGCAATATTAATGATGTCTAGAAGTTCTGCCAAGGAGAGGTTTGGTCACCTAAATGCGCACCAATAGGGAGAAATTCATATTAGAAAGCCCCCTCTTTCCTGGGAACGACCTGGTCGATTAATATTATGAATTATAATAATGGTGATAAAGTTTATTTTATTATTATTATAAATGTAATAAAATAGAAAACTTTTTATATAAAACAGAATACTTTTATAAAGTTATTCATTTTATTAGACTATAAATAAAATATATAATATTCTATTATGCATAGTATTTGCATAGTGCCTGCATAGTTTTTGCATAAAATTTTTTTTATATATAAAACAGAATACTTTTATAAAGTTATTCGTTTTATTAGATTATAAATAGAATATATTATATTTTATTTAAAACATTTTGTTTTATTAGAATATTTTATTAATACTACATAGTAATTGAATATGGACCGTCCATTTAAAAGTAAATCAATCTGGACCGTTCATGAATTAGTTACTATTCAGTCCATTCCCCTATAAATAGAAGCTCATTCCTTCATAAAGAGAAGGAATGAGCTTCTACTACTTCACTACTCCTATATCTAGTTTCTTCTAAGGTAAGGGATATTATTTATTGTACTCGTAAAGGGTATTATTTCTTTCGTCTTCATGAAGAGAACTTCTGATATTTCATTCTTTATTATATCTGTTGGAATAACTTGTATATGCGGAGTACCCTATACTTGGTGAAATTCTTCTATTATTCCATTATTTATTATTCTGTTGGAATATCCCATGCGTGCGTTACGCATGACACTTTATTCCGCTTCTTTATTATTCATTTGAACATCCACATGCATGCGGTTTATGCATGACCTGGTTCCGTTATTTATTATTCTGTTGGAATATCATATCTGTTCATTTACGCATGACCTGGTTCCGTTATTTATTATTCTGTTGGAATATCATGTCTGTACATTTACGCATGACCTGGTTCCATTATTTATTATTCTGTTGGAATAACCTGTCTGTGCGGTCTACCACATGCATGGTGAATTTCGTTATTATTCCATTCTTTATTATTCTGTTGGGAATAACTTGTCTGTGCGGTCTATCGCATGCATGGTGAATTCTTCTGTTATTCCATTCTTTATTATTCTGATGGAATAACATGTCTATGTGAATTACCGCATGCATGGTGAATGATCCTTCGTATTCATATGAATAGTATTTTCATTTAAAGGGTTTCGCCAGGCGCTTTTGTAATTTTTCCCCCTCAAAAATTCTCGGAAAAATCAAAATGATAGTTTGATGAGTTTTCTAGATTGTGTCCAAAAATGGCAATTTTTGGATGTACAGATTATGAGTTATGGATTTTATGGGAAAAGACTATTTTAAAAGTAACTCCTTGTGACTCCTTGTGGTTAACTCCAAAATTGGTAAAACAGAAGTATACCATGTAAATTTCTAATTTTTTGGACAAAAGTACAGTTTATAAAAAATGTCTAAATATTCGGCAGTTTTGGCCATATGAAAAATAGTAAATGAATTTTTAAAATTTCGAGAAAAATATATGTTTAATATGAGAATATATTCTGCTAAATCCCAGAAAAGAAATATTTTTGGGACTGATTTGATATTTTTCATGAAAATGGACTAGTTATGAATAAATGAATTAAATATGTTATGTGAAGTAACAAAATTGGAAAATAGGATTTTATAGCTTGGGAATCCTATATAAGGTATATGCAGATTTTTGATAAGGGCTTTGGTTATTGATGATGAAATCTTATGAGTTTGGCATTTTGGGATGATTAAATGCATTAATTAGTAAAGTGTAAACAATTAAACTAAATTGTTTATAAGTTTGAGAAATGATTAAAATATTGTTATAATATTAATGATATTAGATTATGAGATTATTAAGTGGTTAATAACATTTGGTTATTATTGAACGCTGGATAAATTGTATTATAAATGTTTAATATTTATCATTTATCTTATTTGATTGATTCTTTATATCATTGTCATTATCCTCATGCTTATATTATGATGAAAGTCATCTGTGGCCTGTAGTGCATAGATGAACTTGGTATGATTATGACCAGGGATTATTCGGTATAATGATGACTGTAATGTTACAAATGATGTGGTAAAAGTCCTCATTGGCCCATAGCGCATTGATGGACAGTTTTTTGTATGATTGTGGCTATGGATTCTCTTCGTCTAAGGGTGCAAAGATGAATTGTTTTATGGCATGATCAGGACCGTTGATGAAAACACGATTATCTTTGGCCCGTAGTGCATAGATAATTCGTGATCGTGATATTAACGAATATCATTGGCCTGTAGTTCAGGGATGATTCGATGATGTGGATTAATTATTGAGCTGAGTCTCAACAATGAAATATTAATTCATGGATGTGATATTAACGAATATCCTTAATCGTAGTGCAAGGGTGATTCGATGATGTGGATTATTTATTAAGCTGAGTCTCAGCGATAAAATATTGATAATAAATTTTTAATTCGTAAAAGATAGTAGATATCATGCTCTACTTGACTCTTCTAAAATACAGTTGAATGACTTTGGTATGTAGTGCAAAGATGAATTGTTAATGAATATCTTTGGCCGTAGTGCAAAGATGAATTTATTAGTATGATTATGAGCAGATATTCTGATTTGGTATAACCATGATTTTTGATGTTTCAGGTGAAGATAGGTGATGAAAATTTTCTTTGTCCTTGGTGCGAAGAGGAATTTAGAATCACAATTATGATTATGAGTTATTCATATGATTGTGGACAGGAATTGTTGATTGATGTTACAGGGATAAAACATTATCGGTGGACTTTTAACATAGAGAAGATAATAGATCTGAATTTCTATTTGGCTCTTCTAATGGATTGCTCGTTCCGCTGCAACTATGGTTGAAATGTTTTATCATCTACCATATGTTCTAAATCTCTGATTTATTTTTTATGAAGGCTATTGATGATGTAAATTATCTTTAGTCATGATATTCTTTCTTCAAGCTAGTTGTGCTCACCCTTTTTGCTTCACAATTTCTTTCGTGTAATAAGAGTGTAGTGGGTTTGAAAGCAGGATAACGAGGGAATAGAACGGTGGTCTATAGCTGTTGAGGTTCTCCTTAAATAATATGGAAATAAATTTATTGAGAACTTTAGATAAGTGTGTCGTATTGTATACGTCATTTGATATTTAATTTTGGTGAACCGAATAGGGTGAGGTGAACCCAACTTTGAAAGGGTGTTTTGCCACTATCATACAAGATGTCTAATGACATACAACCTCATGTTATCATAAGACAGGGTTATACACATCCACTTGCTGAGAATATCTACGAGCACTACCTATATGATCTTGGAGTTTATTTAAAATATAATTTTCACTTGGAGACAGTGGAGATAGTTATATGTCAAGAGAAGACTCACCATTATAAAGAAGATGATAGTAACCTTCTCATTTTTCTTTGGGGTCTATTGGGTCAACCAAGGTTAATTCTGTGGACATATGATATCTATCATAACCTAGACGCATGGCCTCCTATATACGATGGTTTCCTTGAGCACTTCCCAAAGATTTTCATTTCTAAAATAGTTTTTGACTATACTTTTATGTAAAGTATCATTGTAAGGTTGTGGTCGAGTCACCATGAGAGTTACATACATTTGTATTAAAACTCATACTTAACTGTGGTCATATTCTATACGACAATTCAACAGTTGTATAAATAAAGTTTGTATTTGATTTTTATAGTGTGATATCTGGCAACTCAGAATTGGTGATGTATACCTATTTTGGGGGCGTCACAACAAGGAAAAAGGAGTTATACCTCTGCAATGTGATAGGAACATGCTCCAATGAAATCTCAAACTCTTAGAATGTTTGTATGCTCTCAACCTCACCTTCAATGGATTTCTCAGCAATGTAACAATGGAAGGAGCTCTCATTTATAGAACATCTAAAACCCAGACAATAACATTCTCCGCTAAATCAAACTCGTGGATGAAAGAATTACATGAAGGGTAAGGAGAAGTTGTTGGAGGTTAGTTGAATTGCATCATGACCACCACTCCCCCATGATCATTAGCTAGGAAGTTTGGAAGAAAAATGAAAAACATAGGCCTTAGCCTTTTGTTCTTACACGTGATTGAGAATTTAGAAGTTGATGTCACTCTCAATTTGGGACAATCCAATATAACTCAACATTCTTGTATACTCCTACACATTCTCACTCTTATGTTATATTTTAATACACATCTCAACCATATATTATTACATAATATCACAATATGACTTAACATTTCAAGGTAGTAGATGTTATGCAACATATATATAATCCATGTACATTTTATCACACTAGTACATTTTATTAAAATGATAGTTTACAATATGCTCATGGTATATTATTTTAATACATACCCACATACATATTGTCGCATAGATAATGTATTTATAACATATAGTTCCAAAGATGTTTACTCACATTGCCTCATATAATATAGTTTTATAAGACTTAATATATAGTCCTGCAAATGTCACACTGAACTATATTGTATAGTTGTATTATTGCTCACATGCACATAACTGTTAATATATTATTATTATATTACTAACTTACTTATTTATGTCAAGTAAATAATTTATTCACTTCCTTGATTAATTAACCTCAACAATAATTAATCTCGATCTTCATGTATTTATGGATTTCCATAATCATTATTTATCTATATAATTCTTATTATATTCTTATAGTTATATTTCAAAGAATAATAATCACATATTATTAATTAATTACCAAGTAATCAATATTCCACCACAACCATTATCAATTAATTAATATAACAATTAACAATTAATATTGGTTATTTGTGCACTTTATTTCATAGTTTATTAATGTCACACACATCACATAATTGTTTCATTTAATTTTCCAAAGTAGAAGAATTAATTTTTTCTCCAATCGACCACTCATTGGCGCTTGTTGCTTGATTTATCTTCGATGACGGCCTTGTTGGTAGTGCTACGACAAGCAGCAAGACTGGTTTAGCTTCAGCTCGAGTCAATTTTCATCGCTAAACTCGCTTTATATTACATGAATTACTGTCCACAAATGTGTTACTACGAGTCTACAAGCGTATTGATTACAATTATGAAATCATCTTATCAACACGATTAATCTTCTTAATTCTTGTTTTAGTCTACTTAATGGATTTACTCTTTTCACATTATGCCACACAAGGCATTTAAAAAATCCCATTGTCACTTCACACATCTTAATATGCATCAATCAAATACGAATCACTTGATTTAACTGACTCACAAACTAATAAGACTTATATTCACAGAAATATTATTTCCATTAATATATTCATTTAATAATACGAGAAATTCTCGGGTATTACATCCTCCCCCCTTATAAACATTCTCTCCAGGAATTGCTACAAGGTTACACAAATAGATGGGGATAATCCCTCATCATCATATCTTCTAACTCCTACGTTGCCTCCTCGACATCATGGTTATGCCAAAGCACTTTTACAGAAGAAATAACTTTATTTCTCAAGGTTTTCTCTTTGCTATCTAGAATTTGGACAGGAATTTCTTCGTACGCTAAGTTCTTCTCCACTTGAATAGGTTCGTAAGAAATCAGGTGTTTGTAGTCGGGCTTGTACGGACACAACACAGATATGTGAAACACGTTATGGATGTGCTCCAACTCAGGTAGTAGTACAACTTTGTATGCTACTTCGCCCACTCGTTTTAGTATCTCAAATGGTCTTATGAATCTTGGACTCAGTTTTCCTTTCTTGCCGAAACAGATCTTTCCCTTCCACGGAGATAATTTTAAGAATACAAAACTGCCAACTTCAAAATCTTGGTCTTGCCGATGCAAGTCTGCGTCCTTCTTTTGGCGATCTTGAGCTGCTACTAGTCTGGCTCTTATCATTTTTACCACATCTGCGGTTTGTTGTACTAACTCTGGTTTGAGTATTCGTCATTCTCCGACTTCGTCCCAATATAATGGCATTCTGCACTTCCTTCCGTAAAGAGCTTAATACGGTGGCATGCCGATACTCACATGGTAACTATTATTATACGTAAATTCGACTAAGGGTAGGTGGTCATCCCAATTTCCCTTGAAGTCCATCACGCAAGTCCTAAGCATGTCCTATAGCGTTTGTATTGTTCGCTCACTTTGTCCGTCTGTCTGAGGATTATAAGCAGTACTTAACCGTAACTGTGTTCCCATCCTTTCTTGCAGGTTTTTCCAGAATTTTGACGTGAAATACGGGTCACGATCAGAAATAATCAACACCGACACTCCATGTCGTGACACAATTTCCTTTACGTACAGACTCGCTAATTGTTTTAAACTGTAGCGAATCTTGATAGGTAGAAAATGTGTGGTCTTTGTAAGTTGATCCACGATAACCCAAATGGCATCCAAACCTTTCTGCGTGATTGGAAGTCCTACCACGAAATCCATCATGATATGCTCTCATTTCTACTTAGGTATTTCCAATGGTTGTAATAAACCACTCGGTCGCTGATGCTTTGCTTTTACACGTTGACACGTAAGACATCTACTAACATACTCCGCGATTTCTCGTTTCAGATTTGGCCACCAAAAATGTTGCTTCATGTCCCGGTACATCTTTATGCCTACCAGATGAACAGAATATGTCATATTGTGTGCTTCGTGCAAAATCTCCTCTCTTAACTCGGCCACTGCCAATACCCACACTCTCCCTTCGAATCTTAAGATACCGTCTTTATCTATTCAAAAATTTTCTTCCTCTTTTTTCGTGATCCTTCTCCTAATTGTCTCACATTCTCCATCTTTCTCCTAGGCTTCCTTTACTCTATCCAACAATGTTGGACAAGCTTCCATTACAAATAACTTCTCTTCAGACCTCTCGGGTCCCTTCACCTCTATTTCCAACTTCTCCATATCTCTTATTAACTCTTCCCGAGTTGTCAGTTGAACCAATTTCTCCCTTCCTTTCCAACTCAGAGCGTCGGCAACTATGTTTGCCTTCCCTGGGTGATAAAGAATGTCACAGTCATAATCCTTGATCAATTCTAACCACCTTCTCTGACGCATATTCAACTCCTTCTGTGTGAAGATATATTTCAGACTTTTGTGGTCTGTGTATATCTAACATCTCTCTTTGTATAAATAATGCCTCCATATCTTTAACGCAAAACTACTGCCTATAACTCTAAGTCATGAGTAGGGTATTATTTTTCATAATCCTTCAATTTTCGTGATGCATACGAAATGACTTTGTCGTTTTGCATAAGCACACAACCAAGTCCTCTATGCGATGCATCACAATACACCACAAATCCTCCCGTATCATCTGGTAATGATAATACAGGCGCCTTGCTTAATCTCTTCTTCAACTCTTGAAAACTCTCTTCGCATTTGTCGGTCCATAAAAATTTCACCGTCTTCCTCATCAAATTAGTTAACGGGTTTGCTATCTTAGAAATATCTTGGATAAATCTCCGATAGACCCAGCTAACCCTAAGAAACTTTGCATATATCTTCTCTTTTTGTAGTGCCTCCAAAACAATCTTCAGATGTTCAGTGTGTTCTTCCTCCGTCTTCGAGTAGATTAAAATATCGTCGATGAAAACTACTATGAATTTATCCAAATATGGTTTGAAAACTCGAGTCATCAAGTCCATGAATATTGCCGGAGCATTAGCTAAACCGAATGATATTACCAAAAACTTGTAATGTCCATAACGGGTTTGAAACGCAATCTTTGGTATGTCCTCATCTCGTACTTTCAGTTGATGATATCGCGTCCGTAGGTCGATCTTTGAGAACCACTTCTCTCCCTTCAGTTGATCAAATAAGTCATCTATCCTCAGTAATGGATATCTGTTCTTGATCGTTAATCTGTTCAATTCTCGATAATCGATACAAAGCCTCTTCGATCTGTCCTGTTTCTTAACGAATAACACTGGTGCTGTAATACCCGAGAATTTCCGCATATTAATAAACAAATATGTTAATGGAAATAAGTATTTATTTGAATATGAAAAGGTTCGTGTTAAGAAATGAGACAACTCAATTATATTAAATAAATGAATAATTGAGAATATGTGGAGTTTGTGGTAAACTCGTTGAAAGTCTTGTGTGGCATAGTGATGGAAAATACTAATAGTAATGTTAATCAGCGAAGAGATTATAAAATGAGCAATTAAGTAATATTAATTATCAATTATTGTTGTAGTATACTATTAGCTGTTAATTGATGTGTGGTATATTAATTATTTGATAATGAGGATTAATTAATGATTATTAATTGTTATATTATTTAATTGATAATGGGTATAGTGGAATATTGATTTCTTGGTAATTAATTGATAATAGGTGATTATTATATAGATAAGTAATGATTATTGAAATCCATAAATATATTGGTCAATGATTAATTGATATTGGTGATAATATATTAAAGAAGTGCATGATTTAATTATTTCACATAAATGAGTAAGTTAGTAATATATTAATTTTACATAAATAGTTATGTGCATATGAGCATATACAACCATACTATGTGGTGCGATGTGACATTTATTTGGCTATATATATTAAGTCTTATAAAACTATATTGTATGTGCATTATGATTAAATATGTTGGAATCTGTATGTTATAAATACATTATCTATGTGACAATATGTATGTGGGTAGGTATTAAAATAATATACCATGAAACTATTAAAGTGTATCGGTGTGATAAAATGTACATGGATTATATATATATATATATATATATATATATATATATATGTATATTACATTTCCATATTTCATCTACTACCTTGAAACATTAATTATTAAAGTATGACATATACTTATAGTTAATGTATGGTTGATATAACATAAGAAGAAGGGTTGTGCATAAGTATAGTTTAAGTGTTGCTAGATTGTTGAGCATTTAAATTGTCCCAAAATGAGTGTCTAATTGCCTCAGACCTCAGTCACGTGTAATAACCAAAAAGGCTAGCCTATGTTCTTCATTTTCTTCCAAGCTTGCTAGGCAATAATCATGGTAGGGAGTGGTGGTTATGGTGAGTTTCAAACACCATCCAACCACTCCTTGTTAACCCTCATGCAATCCTTTAACACATGAGTTTGATTCGATGGGAAAATGCATTGTCTGGGTTTGTATTCTTCTATAAATAGCAGCTACACTTCTTTATTTCTTGTTGCTTAGAATTATCTGTGAAGTCCAAGTTGAGAGGGAGAATTGGTTGTCAGTTAAGAGAGGGTCTGAGATTTGTAAGGAATTCAATTGAGCTTCAAGAGGTATAAAATTCTATTTCTATGTTCTTAATTCTTAAGTTTGTTAAATTCTAGAATTTGTTAAATTCTCTGTTAATTGATGTAGAATAGCATGCTATTATGTTATTTGAGTTAGTAAACATGTTTTGGAACATGGTAGCTAGTCTGGTTGCAGGTGTATCATCTCTTGTGTCAAGGCTCTGCTTCTACAGAGCCATTTTTTTTCAATTTGTTCGAAGTGGCACGGCCGTGCCGCTTCCATAGGCTAATACCGCCTGGCCGCGCGTGGTGCTATTCTTAGATGCTGAGTTGATGTTTTTGATTTGTTTTGAGCATGCTATGATAGTTAGGTTAAGCCTATAAACGACCCTATCATGTGGTTATATATTTTTTTGAACATGTTATGTTGTTTTAGCATGATTTGAGCTAAGTTTTCAAGAAAACTTCAAGTTTGGGAAAAGCTAGAAATGGTAAACTTGAATAATGCATATTCTGATCTTGCAAGCATGTTAGTATGGTTTTGAAATACATGTCGGACATACTAACTTAAGTATATGAATTTCATATTGAAGCATGAGCAGGTTAGGCTTATTAGTAAGCTTTGCTAATGAAAATGCGAACTTTGAACGTGAATATTGATGTGCTACTTTAAAAGTTAGAACCTGATGATTATGAGCATGTTAGATGATACCCTTAGATGCACTCATGTATCATAAATGTATATATACCATGCTTAGGTATCGTAATTCAAGGAAATCATAAACAAATCATATTTCAAAACAAAATGATGTTAAATACACATAGGTGATATGAATACTCACAAGCATGTCTTATATGAGTTATATGACTACTTTATATGTTTAAGACTCAAGCATGATTGGACCTTGTGATTTCATAACCTTAAATGGCCTTAGTTGTTGAAATGTCTAACTTAGGACCATATCATGCGAAACGGGACCTAGATTAAACTAGAAAAATGCAAAAGGACCCTTAACATGTTAATATATGTTATGTATGTAAGGATGTGCAAGCTAGGCCAAGCAATTAGTTGCTTTCGGTCTGGTTTGAATCGGGGAGCCATGCGTGCCAGCGCTTTTTTAGTACAAATCAAGCACTATTAGTGTCGGTCTGTTGTGTAGGATCGGGTTTTCGCTATTAATTTGTAGAAGTTACATACTTGTATTATTACTCTAACATGTATTATATGACCAATACATGTCCAATGTGTTTAGAAGCAAGCTAGGTAATATGAGTGAATGTTTAATGATGTGATTATAGACTTTCAAGTGATAAGTCCAAAAAGTATTTGCAAACTATAAAGCAATGATTATAGACTATATTGATTGATTTTCATGGTGACTTACAAACTAATTTTGTGTTATAAGTATGTAAGGTATGAAATAAAGTATGTGAAGTGTATACAACTAAGTTAGATGTTTAAGTATGCATTTAAACTTATATATCAATCATGAACACATTTAGCTAATGAATATCTTTTATAAATATTACATTATGTTAGGATTTGAAAGAGTATTGTTAAGCGGTATTTTGGTAAACTGCGCCTGAGGCAAGTATTCGAACCCTACTATTACTGTTGTGCAATATCATTGCAAATACCATAAGCTTATCTCTTGAGTACAAGTTATATTACCTTCTCGTTCGAAAGAGCTAATATTCTTAAACCCAT
The DNA here is from genome assembly GCA_020205615.1 of Panax quinquefolius. Lineage (NCBI taxonomy): Eukaryota > Viridiplantae > Streptophyta > Magnoliopsida > Apiales > Araliaceae > Panax > Panax quinquefolius. The sequence continues at coordinate 1,611,324 of JAINUW010000529.1, read as the reverse complement.
GTGAAAGTTATTATTCATGTTAAACTTAGTATTGATCTTAAATATTTTGAAAGGGTCAATGCCATTTGATTCGGCTAGACTATATGCATGTTTATAATAAAATTGTCCAAACCAATTGACTGGTGCGGAAATATTGAAAACTGAGTTGAACAAACCTTATGGTAAGGGGAGTTTATATTTTTGGAAATCCCAACACATGAATAAATATTATTGTGCTGTTATGCATAATGGGAAGTTTTGTAGACTGATCATCTATAGTATTGATATTTTTGGTTATCAGTTTAATATTGGTAACTCTAATGAAAGTTCAATTGTCCTTAGTGACTGCTCAGTATAAATCGTTATTCAGTTGGATACCTTGATAGTCGTTGAATTCATATACATCTGTCGATTTATATTGAATTATCATTCCTTTTCAAAGAATTATTGATATTTCTTATCCGTGATATTATTCTGACACTTTGAACTATCCTAGAAATAACACTTTGATATTTCAAACCTTGTGATATTATATCCTACACCCTTGTTGTATATTACTTGCTGGAAAATTTGTGCTCATCCTTGCTTATTTAAAACCTTTCAGTTAAGGAGGAACATGGTGGTGTCTCAGGAACAGACAAAGGCAAGGGCAAGGCTACCGACTAGCTTGTTCCTTTATGTTTAAAATCTACTATGTTGTACTAAGACTATGTTTAAGCTTAAGTAGGGTTATGTAATAAGTCTTTATTCAATTTTATTATGTAATCTATTAAGCACTGTAGGTTGCGAGACTTGGGGGAATAATTATAATAAATCTTTGTATATTATTCTGAAATAGATTTTTCGTTGTATGCATTATTTTAGTTATTATGGTGTTACCATGAGAACGTGATGAACCAAATTTGAGTGACCAAGTGGAGGTCCAAGGGCGTCACAGGTGCTCCCCAATGAGATACACCCGGTCGAATGTAACCCTTATCTAATAATTGTTGAAGTTGTATCATCAATTCCTTCATTTGTATTGGCGCCATACGATATGGAGCTTTCGAAATAGGTGTCGTTCCCGGTGCTAAGTCTATTACGAATTCGATTTCTCTGTATGGCGGAAGGTCAGGCAGATCGTCTGGAAACACATCCTGAAATTCACTCACTATGTGTATATCTTTAATCTCTACTCCTTTTTTCTGAGTATCCACGATGTAAGCTAAATAACCTACACGTCCTTTCTTTAACAATTTCTTGGTCTGCATCATCGTAATGCAACACGATTGCTTAAGCGATGAGCTACCATAAAACACTACCGTAGACTTACTCAGAGTCTGAAAGTTCACACATTTGTTCTGATAGCCAATTATTGTTGCATGGTTATATAACCAATCCATCCCCAGTATTACGTCGAATTCTCCTAATCTAATAGGAATCAAGTTTATGCTCAGTTCGTGTTCTCTAATGTTTGCGCGACAATTTTGATAGACGTATTCTACAAGGATTATTTCCTTATTCGCAACTTCTATGTTCAAAGGATCATCTAAACGTTCTCGTGGTGTCCTAAGTTTACTAGCAAATTTTTCAGATACAAACGAACAGGTGGCACCCGAATCAAATAATATATAAGCATTTATATTATTGATTTGGATTATACCTGACACCACGTCCTTTACAGCTACGGCGTCTTGGACGGTCATGTTAAAGTTTCGAGCGGTCGATCGGTTGGGTTGCGCAGGTCCACTAATCATTAACTTACTTCCTCCTCCTTGGCTTCCGCTAGCTGCACCGCTTCTTTTCTTCGGGTAATCCTTTATCTGGTGCTCTATTGTTCCATAAGAAAAACATCCTCTGATCTTCTTCGGCGTTGGGCAATTTGGCGAGATGTGCCTCTCTTGGCCGCAATTATAGCAAGTGTTTTTCCTCTTCCAACATTCTCCCTTATGACTTCTTCCATATTTGTTGCAAGCTTCGATCCTCTTCTTGAAGTTTCCCTGGTGACTTCCACCTTGGTTATTGTTTCTATTGTTGTTGTTTTCCCATTTCCTTTTTCTAGAGTTACTTCCTCCACTGCTGCTCCTTCCACGATGCTCACTACCATCGTTCTTGTTCTTCTTTTCCTTATGATATAGACTTAAGGCCTCACTTCCACCTTCTGCAATGATTGCCTTCTCCAACAATGTGGTACAGGAATCAATCTGGAAGACTGATACCTTATTATACAACCATGGCTTCAACCCTTGCTCGAAACGTCTTGCCTTCCTCTCCTCATCCACAACTTGGTGCTCTGCAAATCGCGCTAGTTCATTGAACTTAGTTGCGTATTGCGCCACCGTTATATCACTTAGTTTCAACTCTAGGAATTTTACTTCCATCCTACTCTTCATACTTTGCGGAGAATAATTCTTGAAAAACAGCGTCGTAAACCGCTCCCATGTTAACGTTCCTTCCCCCACTCTTTGCTGATTAGTTTCCCACCAATAGTTCGCTTCACCCCTCATCATGTATGTGGCAAATATTGTCTTCTGGTCTTCACTCACGTGAGCTATAATGAAGGCCTTGTCGATCTACTTGATCCAGGTTTGTGCAACTATCAGGTTAGTGGTTCCCGCGAACTCTAGGGGTCCTACACTCTTAAAATCTTTAAAGGTTTTTACTGGAACAGCTTGGGGTACGGGTGGTATGGGTTCGTTTCTTCCCTTCAAAGCTTCTCCCAATAAATCTACCAGTCTCTGTATCGGATCTACAAGACCTTTCTCATCACTAACTGACTCTTCTGGACAGTTATTCTACGTCTGGGCGGCATTTTCTGCATCACAAAAATTTTCACTTTATTATGTAATTATAATACTTAGACATTTCTTAATAGAAAGAACTACAAGTTTATAACACATTTCTGAAATAAGATCATTTATATTCATATGCCGAAGGGTTACATTACATGTTCTTTTCAAGCATACTGCAATAAATGATAACACATATCCCCTACTATCACAAAAGACGGGGATAACACTAGCTTACTACCCCTCTAACACTTTTCAGAAGTTTGGGGGTTTACCACTATCTCGCATCTTACACAAAAGTCTAAGATTACAACAATACTTTAATAACACATAAATAAAAATACTACACTACTGAGCTTTTCCCTCTAGAATCAATCTAACATCCCACGCTTAACGGCGCTCTAATATTCCTTCTGTGTGATGTGTACCACCATGTCTCGGCTTATGGTATGTCGGGTTTGTCCTTGCTCAGCTAGGTAGTGATGTACCCCATCGATAAATCTCTCCATGCTCGTGCATAGAGCATAGCCCATCTTGTTCATCTTTCTTCTTTTACACCGCACTTCATCTTCTAGGTCATCAGCCCTATCATTGGCTTCCTCCCACTTCTCCTCAAAGTGAATCCTATCCATCACCTCCATCTCTAACTGAGTTCGGAGAGCCTCTGATGAGTGAGTTTTATACACATGAATTGGATACATTCGGGCTTAATTTATTGTTGTTCTCAAGTCTTTTAGGATGTTTTTATGTGTTTGTGTCTATTCAAGCATGTTTTATATTGTTTTGTAGGATTTCGGACAAAAGTTACTTGGATCGACGTTTGGGGTGGCTAGATTCGCGTTTTTGGCTTGCCATTTACACAGCAGTCACTTCAGAGCCAATTTGACTATAGGTTCGGACATTATTTCGAAAAACTCAAATAAGGAAAGTTGTAGATCTACTTCTCCTCTTTCTGGAACATCTTGAATCATCGAAATCAGAGTTCGGACAAAGAAGTTATGGCCATTTTCCCAAAGGACGTCGGAGCAGAAAATGTCAGAACTTGTAACCGCGCCGGGGCGCTAATTTTAAGCCTATTTGCAGCGCCGGGGCGCTATAAGGCAGATTCTCAGCATCGTGAACAGTGTTGGGGCACTGGGGAAGAGGTTGGGTGCGGCCTGGACGCGTTTTGGGCGAATTTTGACACCTTTTTTACTCTAAATTGGATTGGGTTTGTTCCTAAGCTAAAAATTGGACTTGTAACCTATAAATACATGATGTAAGGCATAAAATAAGGGAGATTACATAGATTAGACTAGATTAAACACTCCTTTAGATTAGAACATAACCTTAGTTCTTATTAGTTTTGGAGATTGAAGCAACTTGGAGACCATTGAAGATTCAAAGCAGAAGCGAAAGAGAAGTCTCAAGGCAACTAACAATAGATTATATTCTCTTCTCTTCTCTTACTTTTATCTTTTAATGTCTATTCAATTGTGGATTCTTAGTTTTAATTCATTAATTATGAACTAACTCTTTCATTAAGATTTCAATGGAACCTTTTATGATTATTAATTGATTATTTGATTTATTCTAATTATTTATGTTGAAGTGAATTGTTCATCTTGCCTTATGCTTATTGATTAATTATCTGATCAGTAATTACCTTGTTACTCTAGAAGGAATTGAGAAAGGAATTCTAGGGTTAGAACTGGGCATGGTGACATGTGACTTAGTTATATGCACAGTGAATAATTAGGTTTGTGAATATAATGAGAATTTCTATTTGCCGCATGTAACACATAAGGAATTGGGATTATAACGAGTTTAATTCAATTGTTTTGCATAGAGATATAGCAAAATTAATATGGATTAAATATAAGGCAATTGATCACTCGAGAGAGGGCTTTTGGCATTTGAGAATTCCTGTTAACAATTCAGTAGACATAATAATTGGGATAATCGGATAATTGGTTTATAGTTCATAATTGGGGATATTGGAGTCTTAGCCTTTATTTATTTGAATTCATTTATAAAGTAACCTAGTTTTAATTGATTAATTTAGTTTTATTAATTAGAAAAATCACGATTTGAGATTGTTTAAATAAAATTAGTTTGGTTAAGAATTAGTACTTGGTTATTTTTATCAAATAATTCCTCGTGGGAACGATACTCTACTTTCACTTTATTACCTGTTGACCGTGTATACTTGAACGTATTCATTAATTGTGAAATCGATCAACAAGTTTTTGGCGCCGTTGCTGGGGACTTAATTTAATAATTATTTTCCAATATTAATTTCAATCAAATTAGTCTTAATTTAAACATTTTTATTTTTATTTTTGTTTTTTTATTTTTAATTCTCTTCCTATATTTCTCTCTTTTTAGGAACCATGGATGACTTTGCATATCAATGGCCATACACGAACATGACTCAACCAAGGGAAGCAGAGATTGACAGACTTGAGAAACTTTCTGCATTGTCATCACAGATTGATACACTTTCGAAGATGGTCAACGCTTTTGTAGCTCAACGTCGTCAAAGTGTGGCGGTTACTTGTGATTATTGTGCTGGAAATCATATGAGTCATCAATGCGCCTTCAGTTTCGAGCCGGTACATTATAGGGGTGATTATGCCAACAGTTATGTCTATCCCAACAACTTTCATCAAAATTGGGGGTATCACTCGAATTTTTCATGGAGTAACAATCAAGATCAATTTTATGCTCCAAGTCCAACATACCCACCGGATTTTTCGTGTCCACCTCCACTACAACAGGAAGAACATTCAAATTGGGAGGAAGCCTTGGAAAAATTTATTACAACTTTTGAAAAAGAGTATGAGGAACAAGAAAAAAGATTTAATCAAATAGAGCTAAATATACAAAGCCAAGGTGAGTCAATAAAGAATCTGGAAAATCAATTGGGGTAGATAGCACATGCGTTGAACAACCGTCCTCAAAACACTTGGCTCTATGACATGGATAACAAGACTGATGATGAGCCCGATGGTGAACCCGAGCCAAATCTACAACTGGATGAGCCACGAGATGAAAAAGAGGAGACAAGTGGGGATAATGACAACAAGGTCGGTGAAGAACTAATTATGAGAACAAATGATAATGAACCAATGTTATTTATGCCTCAAGTGCCTTCTCCTCCACAGTTCAAGAGTCCGGTTAGATTTTCAAAACCTTGTCCGCTAGGTAATCACGTCGTCGGCAATACTCCTTATGACATAAAAGCGAGTACAACTTCGAAGCCATGGTTCAATGAGTTGGAGAAGATAGAAGAAGAGATTGGTGTGTCTGACAAGCCTCAATGCCAGAATCTATTCGCAGACACAATGGAAAAAACACCTAGATGTTGGACGTTCTTGAATGTGATCTTATCTAAAGAAAGCATGCTAGGTGACTTTAATACAATGGCTATCGTAAATGGGAACCTACCAAAAGCTATATTATTTCCGATGGATGGAGGGTTCCTCAACTTTCAAAGAGGAATTGGATAGCATTGATCAGACAAAGTCAGGCTGAGACTATAAAACAAGCGCTTATTGGGAGGCAACCCAAGTTTAATTTTTATTTTTAGTTTTTATTAAGTTTTATATTAGTAGTTTTGAATTTGCATTTATTTAGGATTTAGTAAAATTGCTTCTATCATGGTTTTACAGGTTATTCAAGTCAAATTCAAGTGTGGTGTCCAATTTGTTCAATGTGCTTAGCCTATTCTCCAAACTTAGCGGGCAAGGAGGAAGATTGCTATATTTTCAGGGAAGTCCTCTCCTTTAATTTTTTCTATTTCAGTCATTGAGGACAATGTCTAGTTTAAGTTTTGAGGCATTTTAGTGTCGTATTGCATATAGTTAGTTATTTACATTGTAGTTCGTTATGTTTTCGGGTTATTTACATTTAGTTTTTGCATTCAGTTTTTTTGTTTAAAAAAAAAATTAAAAAAAATCGCAAAAATAGTAGTTAGTTTACTATGTTTATTGCGGTTATTTTATATTTGCATGATTCCAACTGTTAGAGAGTAAAAGTCTATTTTGGCCAATGATGAGACTAGAGTTAAGTAGATAAGTATAGTATTGAATATTCAGGCTTTGATGTGTTTTCTTGTTATGAATTGAATCTTTTCCTGTTTGAAACTTGTATAATTAAGGTTAGCAGGTTAATAACAGCTATGTTGACTGATTAAGTTTAAATTGATACATAATGGATTTCTTAAGGATAATACTAGTGTGAAGGAATGAAAGACATGAATAGGCGGAGATGGCTAAATTTTGATAAAAACTTAAGTTTGGGGGGAAAATTTGGGATATATAAGCTTCGCTAAAAAAAAAGAGAAAAAGAAATTTTTTTTACCGTGGCTAGTTTTGTTTCGGGGCCTTTGTTACTTGAGTAAGTACGCCCGAAGAGGTATCTTAAAACCTAGCGCCGTAAGGTCTTATATGGTCTGGGAGTCGTGGCAAAAGCTCGCTAAGGGGTGACACTGTTAGCCTAATGGAATGAGACATTGCGCAGTCATGGTTAAAAAAAAAGTAAAAAAAAAAAAAAAAAAGAAAAGAGCAAAAAGTCCCCGTAATGAAAAGTAAAGCATAAGTATCCCGGATTGGACTCTTGAACTTGGTGGATGTTTGACTTTAGTTGGATCTAGCTTGTTCATGAATTTTGTGAGTTTTCACTGTATGATGCCTTTAAAGAGACCTATTATGTGATAAATTTGATTTTATATCAGTTAACATTGTTGTGGAGCACACACGCACTATATCGTTGATAACGATCCTAAGATTTGATGATTGATTGGGAAATTACTGATTTGTTTTAATATGATGTATTATCATGTTTACTTGATTTCTCTAAGGCCGGTTGAATAGACTTGTTTCTGTCATTACTGTTGGAGTCGTAGGCACATAGATTAGTTTCATTACATTACATTGCATAACATTTTTGTGTTTTTGCTTGAGGACAAGCAAAGGTTTAAAGTTTGGGGTATTTGATGAGTGAGTTTTATACACATGAATTGGATACATTCGGGCTTAATTTATTGTTGTTCTCAAGTCTTTTAGGATGTTTTTATGTGTTTGTGTCTATTCAAGCATGTTTTATATTGTTTTATAGGATTTGGGACAAAAGTTACTTGGATCGACGTTTGGGGTGGCTAGATTCGCGTTTTCGGCTTGCCATTTACATAGTAGTCACTTCAGAGCCAATTTGACTATAGCTCCGTACATTATTTCGAAACACTCAAAGCACGAAAGTTGTAGATCTACTTCTCCTCTTTCCGGAACATCTTGAATCATCAAAATCGTAGTTCGGAGGAAGAAGTTATGGCCATTTTCCCAAAGGACGTCGGAGCAGAAAATGTCAGAACTTAATGCCACTTACGGGCGCTAATTTTAAGCCTATTTGCAGCGCCGGGGCTCTATAAGGCAGATTTTCAGCGTCGTGAACAGTGCTGGGGCACTGGGGAAGAGGTTGGGTGCGGCCTGGACGCGTTTTGGGCGAATTTTGACACCTTTTTGACTATAAATTGGATTGGGTTTGTTTCTAAGCTAAAAATTGGACTTGTAACCTATAAATACATGATGTAAGGCATAAAATAAGGGAGATTACATAGATTAGACTAGATTAAACACTCCTTTAGATTAGAACATAACCATAGTTCTTATTAGTTTTGGAGATTGAAGCAACTTTGGAGACCATTGAAGATTTAAAGCAGGAGCGAAAGAGGAGTCTCAAGGCTACTGACAATAGATTATATTCTCTTCTCTTCTCTTAATTTTATCTTTTAATGTCTATTCAATTGTGGATTCTTAGTTTTAATTCATTAATTATGAACTAACTATTTCATTAAGATTTCAATGGAACCTTTTATGATTATGAATTGATTATTTGATTTATTCTAATTATTTATCTTGAAGTGAATGGTTCATCTTGCCTTATGCTTATTGATGAATTACTTGATTAGTAATTACCTTGTTACTCTAGAAGGAATTGAGAAAGGAATTCTAGGGTTAGAACTGGGCATGGTGACATGTGACTTAGTTATTTGCACAGTGAATAATTAGGTTTGTGAATAGAATGAGAATATCTATTTGTCGCATGTAACATATAAGGAATTGGGATTATAACCAATTTAATTCAATTGTTTTGCAAAGAGATATAGCAAAATTAATCTGGATTAAATAGAAGGCAATTGATCACTCGAGAGAGGGCTTTTGGCATTTGAGAATTCCAGTTAACAATTCAGTAGACATAATAATTGGGATAATTGGATAATTGGTTTATAGTTCATAATTGGGGATATTGGAGTCTTAGCCTTTATTTATTTTAATTCATTTATAAAGTAACCTAGTTTTAATTGATTAATTTAGTTTTATTAATTAGAAAAATCACGATTTGAGATTGTTTAAATAAAATTAGTTTGGTTAAGAATTAGTACTTGGTTATTTTTATCAAATAATTCCTCGTGGGAACGATACTCTACTTTCACTTTATTACTTGTTGACCGTGTATACTTGCATGTATTCATTGATTGCGAAATCGATCAACAGCCTCCTTCTCCTCCCTCTCACTCAAAACCTTCTGCTTTAATTCCTCTAGTTTTCCTACCACCTCAACATTGCTTGCCATCGCTCGGTGAAACAATGTTCCCATCTGGATCCCTGCCTCCTTGCGGTGAGCAATTTCCACCTCCATCGCCTGCATCACTAGTTGCCTCTGATGGTCCTCGTCCCTCAACTTCTGGAACGCAGACTCCCTCTCCCTAGCCTCAGCCTCTAGCTCTTATACTCTACATCACAACTCTAATATCTGCTCCTTATACTCTCCTAACATCTGATCCTCTAAAGTAGCCTCGTCGGAGTCCTCCATAGGTTCGGGTCTCCCTCCAAAGGCTCCAACTCCGGATCAGACTCCACCTCTTCCTCATCAACATCATCCATCGGGGCCACTACAGAAATAGGCTTCGCTATCAAGGGTGTCTCATAGACTACGTGGATATCACGCGGCTCGTCCTCTACTACTCGGCTAGGTCCTCCCATGTCAGTCATCCTACAATCCCCAACATAAGATAACACAAACAATAACTCCATTATAATGTTAAATAAACATAAGTTCATTGTATAGAATGAAGTTACATTTCATAACACACTAAGTCTCTCAAAGAAAACTCTACATGAGTTTTAACTCCTTCCTAACTTCCAAGTTCTCCCGAGTTATAATCTAAGGACTCTCGTTCCTAAGGTTTATAACTATAGCTTTGATACCAACCTGTGACGCCCCCAAATTCGGACCTCCACTTGGTCACTTGAATTCGGTTCATCACGTGCTCAAAGTATTACCATAATAACTAAAATCATACATTTACAACAAAAAAATCTAAATTAGAATAATATACAATGATTTATTATAATTATTCCCCCAAGTCTCGCAACCTACAATACTTAATAGATTACATAATAGTATCGAATAAAGACCTATTACATAATCATACTTAAGTTTCAACATCATTTTAAAATATTCTTAACACAACATAATAGTTTTAAACATAAAAGGGACAAGCTAGTCGGTAGCCTTGCCCTTGCCCTTGTCTGTTCCAGAGACACCTCCACGTTCCTCCTTAACTGAAAGGTTTTAAATAAGAAAGGATGAGCACAAATTGCCTAGCAAGTAATATACAACAAGGGTAAAGAGTTTGCAGAATATGAGTTTGAAATATCGAAGTATCCTCTCTAAGATAGTTCGGAGCTTCAGAATAATATCATGACTAATGAATATCAATCATTCTTATAACAAGAATGATAATTCAATATAAATCAATAGAGATATATGAATTCAACGACTATCAATGTATCCAACTGAATAAACAATTTATACTGAGTAGTCACTAAGGACTATTGAACTTCCACTAGAGTTACCAATATTAAATTGATAACCCAAAAATATCAAGTACTATAGATGATCAGTCTACAATACTTTACATTATGCATAACACCACCGTAATATTTCAATCATGTATTGGGGTTTCCAACGACATACACTCCCCTTACCAAAAGAGTTGTCCAACTCAGTTTTTAAGATTTTTGCACCAATCAATTGGTTTGGACATCTTTTATAAACATGCATATAGTATAGCCGAATCAAATGGCATCGACTCTTTCATAATATTCAAGAACAATACTAAGTTCAACATGAATAATAACTTTCACAAGGGTTTAAGCATATTAGCTCATTTGAACAAGAAAGTAATATAACTTGTATTCAAAGAGATAAGTTTACGGTATTCGTCGAATAAAGAATGCAATTATACTTGCACAATAAGAGTAGGGTTCGGATACTTGCTCAATATAAATTTGAGTAAGGTTAGAGAACTTGCCTTAAGCGTAGTTTATCCACGTTAATAACTCAATACTTTGGAATCCTATTTATAGCATATTATATGATCAAGATATTCATTAGCTAACACAGTCTTTAAACAAGCTTGACACGATTCAAGTATGCACATATGGTACAAAATCAGTTCATACGACATCAAATCCCTAGTTACTTCATAAACAATTTAAGAATGCTTAAGTTTAAGACCTCCTTACTCATGGACTTTCCATTACAAGGAAAACAAAAACTTATAATCTAAACATCACATATATATATACATCAGTAGGTTTTAAACCACCTCTAGTATTTCAGGTACCATACAAGTTGACTGCTAAAGTTCAGATTTAAAAACTGACCAAGTCCTAACTTCAGATCAAGGCAACAAGCATATGGCTAAGCTTAGGACCAAATAGTGAAGTCATGGCCATCTGACCGACCCCAAATTAAAACTCACCGTTTTGTGGTCTTTATTCTGACTTGAATACACAACCATACATAATATATTTTGACATGTTAAAGGCATTCTCATGCTCCTTAAGTCAATCTAAGTTCCTTCTTTCATAATAGAATTCTAAGTTGATAATTTCAACAATTTAAGGCCATTAGAGATCATGAACTCACAAAATCTATCATGCTTGCTCTCTAAACATACAAGATAGTTATAAAGATCATATTAGGCATGCTTGTTAGTATTCATAACACATACGCAAAACTTTAGTTGAAAATACGGTTCGTTCATGCTTTATTTTGAAATATGACAGACATGCATGTTATGTATATATTTATACTACATGAGTGAGTCTAATAGTGACATCAAACATGATCACATGTTTCCAATTCTAACCTTCAAGGTAGCATGTTAACATTCACATCAAAAGTCGTATTTTCTTTTATAAAGTTTATAAATTAGCCCAACATGTTCATGCTTGCTTACTAATCATATAAACACAATCTAAAGGTTTATTCATGCATTTCTAAGTCATACTAACATGCTTGCAAAGTTAGAATTTAAATCATGTATAAATCATGCATGCTAGCTCACTAGACTAAGCTTTATCTTGAAAATATTTTTAACGCAAAGCTTAATAAGTTTGATCATGCTCAAAGTAACTATGTACACTATAACATGCTCATCTCTTTGTAAAATCAGTCATGTATAGCTCACTAGGGTCAAAATTTGCAGAACATGATCTTTAACATAGTTTGTTTTCAAAACTTAAAGTCTAATCCCCTATTTAAACCATATGCCTTCCTTAATCATGCAAGTCTATTAAAACACGTTCTTATTAAGTTAATATACTTGTATATATCTCTTACATATGTTTATATGCCAGCTTGAGTCATAACAACTAACTAATATTGATCAGGTTATAAAACAGAAGTTGCAACGGAAAACATGGACTAACTAATATTGATCAAAGTTAGTGTAGTAAATCCCATTACCACGCTGCGTACTAGTTCAGTCTTGAAGATACGCGCTTGGCGAGAAAAGTAGCCCAACCTCCAAAAATCATGTATCAGTTTAAATATGTTTATATGGTCATATAACAACTTTATAACCAATACCCAACCTCATTAACATACAATTCCATATAATCAAAAATTTGAATTTCAAGAACTCTATTTACAGAAACTAGAAATGGCAACAAGGAAAAAGGAGTTATACCTCTGCAATGTGATAGGAACTTGCTCCAATGAACTCTCAAACCCATAGAATGTTTATATGCTCTCAACCTCACCTTCAATGGATTTCTCAGCAATGTAACAATGGAAGGAGAGCTCTCATTTATAGAACATCTAAAACCCAGTCAATAACATTCTCCGCTAAATCAAACTCATGGATGAAAGAATTTCATGAAGGGTAAGGAGAAGTTGTTGGAGGTTAGTTGAATTGCATCATGACCACCACTCCCCCGTGATCATTAGTTAGGAAGTTTGGAAGAAAAATGAAGAACATAGGCCTTATCCTTTGGTTCTTACACGAGATTGAGAATTTAGAAGTGAATGGGACTCTCAATTTAGGACAATCCAATATAACTCAGCATTCTTGTATACTCCTACACATTCTCACTCTTATGTTATATTTTAATACATATCTCAACCATATATTATAACCTAATATCACAATATGACTTAGCATTTCAAGGTAATAGATGTTATGCAACATACATATAATCCATGGACATTTTATCACACTAGTACATTTTATTAAAATGATAGTTTACAATATGCTCATGGTATATTATTATAATACATACCCACATACATATTGTCACATAGATAACGTATTTATAACATCTAGTTCCTGTGACACCCCTAAATCTGGGTTACCTGACCCCCAAATTTGGTGTTCACGATCCACAATATAATACCATCTAACTATCCATTTTCATACAAATAGGAATACATAACTCATTAACATAGATTATTAATACATAAGTCCCAGGTCTACTAACCTTAACATTACAGACATACCCCTTTAGATATACAAAAAGGGTTTACAATACAATACAACATAATAATAATATTGTTCATCATAACTAATTCATAACTATTCCTTTTCCTTTGTTCTTCTTCGCAGCACCTTCTGCAACTTCGTCCCTAGCTGAAAAGTTTTAGTTATAGCAAGGGTGAGCAACAAGTTTGCTCTTCAAGTTAAGAGATACAATAAAGATATAGAAATCAATATCAAACCTTCTCACATTCTACGCAACAATAATTCGATAATGAAATAGTACAACGCTTTCAAGGTTTTCTACAATATTCAAATAAATAATCAAGAATTAATTCTACGAAATAGCAAAGTTGAAAGTTTTCCAGATTTATGCTGAGCGATCCATTGGATCTTGAACTTCTCTTCTCGAGTAACTATTAAAGTTAAACTTTGATATACCCAAGTCTATCAGATAACCATAAAGGTTAAATCATACTCCTCTACGAGTATATAAAGTGATCAACTTTAGTATACGGTATATTATGTATAATACTTAATCGCGTGTAAAGGCCGAATACTCGACCGATAAAATATTCCCTTTATATAAAAGGTTGTTCTTCTCAGTCTTAGAATCAAGATTTTGATTTTACAACGAAATATTGTGATTTCAAATTCTATTTACTTCTCGATCTAGCCGAAATAATTGGCATCGATCAGTCAATAATAATTTAATTCTCTTCTCGAACCTATCAAGTTCTAACAAATGTTTGTCTAACCAGAATAATTGGCTAAGACATTTCTCAACATAATTCAACAATAAACAGGAATTATCTGTACTATCAATTCTAGCTTCTACGGATATGTATATCCAACAACAGTTATTCTACGAATGTATATATTCCAAATCAGTAATTCATTTTGAATTATTAAATATGCACTAACTGCTAATAATCAACAATAAATCCCTGGACGTGGTCTAATTAGCAATAATTAACCACCAATAATAATTAAACAATATTAACTCAAGGTTGAGTTAGGAAACTTGCCTCTTCCGCTGATTACAGCTACACAATAAACTTATCTTCGTTCCTAAGACCTATAACCAATAATACCGGTCTCACAATTAGCACAATAATTTATAACACATAACACTATAATTCATAGTCAAACTTCTCCTAGGCACATTACCACATAGCCACATCAGTGTTTATAACCTAGATAAACACTTATCAAGTCTAACTATTTCGGTCTGGTTGGACTTCGGTCCATTCTCGGTGATCTGGTCACCCTATCCGACACTTAACACAGCTATTGTCAATTAAACTTGGTCTCTAAGCTTCAATATTATTTTAGATAAGTCAAATATCATTTATAATATTTTTCGGAAGCTTTTAATAATTTATAAGCAATTATTATAATTTTTAATAATTTTTCAAACATTGGAATCATTTTTAAATGATTTAATTATCAAATAATCTTATCATTTTTAATATTGAATAATATAAAAATATTAAAAACATACTTGTCAAAATATTAAAGTTATTTTTAATAACTTAAATTTTTTTAAATCATCAATATTCTACTTAAATAATTTTAAAGTAATTAAAATCATTTTAAATCTCTCCATTAATAATCAAATATTAATGAAATTATCATCAAAATATTAAAAGTCATTAATTATAACTTAAAATATTTTTAAATCATTTTTCTCATTTTAAATCAATAAAATAATTTTAATTCATTTATTTAATATAATAATTAAATAAATCTAATATCAATAATATTAAATTATTAATGAAAATTCTCTAAAAATATTAAAAAAATATATTTTATAATTCAAAATATTTTTAACACATTATTCTTATTTAAAATGATTTTTAATAATATAAAATCATTTTTCTCTAAATTATTTATTATAGTAATTAAATAAAATAAATATCATTAATATTCAAATAAATATAAATATTAATGAAAAATATCTCAAATAGTCAAAAATTATTTTTCATAATTTAAAATAATTTTTAAAACTATTTTTAGTAATTTTTAGAATTTATTTCTAATTTTTAATCATTTTTCGAAAATTCAAAAAATAATTAAATAGGAACCGTCGCTAAAGCCTTTAGCGACAAAAATCTGTCATATTAGGTGTTCTTGGCTCAAGAACAACGACAATCGATGTTCGAGTTCAAGTGGTTTGTTCGATTCTACTTAAATCTTAGTTTAAAGTTGTTTCTAGGCTAAACTAAGGTTCAACATTGTAGTTCACATGCAATACTACAACTATAAACCATCAACTTGGTCATAATACCACCTATCAAGGAGATCTGGGCATGTAAACTGGTTATCAGACGTCACATGGGTTTTTAAGAAACCCAGGCAATTCGAGTGGCTACCTTGCAGCCAAATTTTCTACACGTTCTGCTCACGGGTCATGCTTCTTTATGGTTCAAAGGTATAGTCCATGCATCATAGAACATTTATAAATCAACAGATCGGTCTAGAAACAACAAGATCAAAAGTTACAGTTTGGTCAAACGATGTCAGAATCTCTGCTCATACAATTTCCGGGTTTTTTCCAGAAATTCCAAAACTGAGCGTGAAGCCTACTTTGACCACCTTATCTGATCAATACATTAATGATTTAAGGCATATCAAGACACGGATCTATAGCACACATAACTAGCTACAAGATGTATCAGATAACAACATCAAAAACTAAAACGACTGACAGATCCGGACCTTAAAAAAGTTGTCAGCAGCTGTTTTTAAATTCTGGGCTGCCCAGATTTTCATTCGGTCAACGCCGGTCAATGGGTTTTGACCTTAAATAACTACGAATCCAGAAATCTAATGGCTATACAACCACTTTCAGATTAAAGACAACCTAACAAGCTACCAATAACAACATTAAAACAACAATTATCACCAACATAGACAGATTTAAGACCACTGATATATCTTGTCAGACCACAAAAATTTCTCAAGAACAGATTTTGAAAACTTGCATTTTTACCCACTTTGATGCTATGGATCCATGATGGATCAACATAGATCAACTAAAAATACCATATAACATA
Organism: Panax quinquefolius; assembly: GCA_020205615.1. NCBI lineage: Eukaryota > Viridiplantae > Streptophyta > Magnoliopsida > Apiales > Araliaceae > Panax > Panax quinquefolius. The sequence goes on along the minus strand of JAINUW010000529.1, from coordinate 1,594,708 downwards.
AATATAAACACTTAAACACAATTATTTTCTTAGCATACAAGATCTAGGTTGAGTTTGGGTTTTACCTTCTCTTGTCCAATCTTTGATCCTTGCTCTTCTCCACTGATCTTGATGATCTAAAGGCTTGGTTAGTGACTGAAACACTTAGTGATTTCGTGGGTTTAGGTGAGAGAGAGAGTGGGTTGGTGTTAGATAGCTAATGAGCTTAATATGTGAACTTTCTCTCTCCTAGATCTCTTATATCATAGATACAATGAATCTAAGTGTGCAAGTTGGCAAGATATGGATACGATTTGATATAGAATTTAAGCACATGGTTTTATCCAAAGTGATGGCTCACTAGATTTGCAAGTCTTCTAACTAAATATCTAAGTAAAGGGGTATTTTAGACTTTTTACATGAAATTTTAATGGCATACATGGAATTTACCAAATCCTTAGGGTTTAACCCTAAAGCTCTAACCCTAAAGTTTTACAACTTTAGCTTCTAGGATTTTCTAAATTACGATTTTTAAAATAGAAAATTAAGATTTTCAAAAATATAATTATTGTTCCTTAATTACATTAAAGGTAAGTAATCACATTAAAGTATTCTAATCACTTTAGAGCTTACTAATTAGGATTAGGGTTTCTTAATTAGGGTTTAGGATTCCCGAATTAAAAATTAGGGTTTCCCGGCTTTTGATTAGGGTTCCTAACTACGTGTTAGGGTTTCAAATTTTGAGATTAGAGTTTCCAATCCCTTATTAGGGTTTACAAATATTGTACCCTACCCGACCAATCATTGATCAACATTCTATATCGTACAACCACGTACTCATCATTATAACTATTTCAATTATATTTTCAATCGAATTCCTATCCGGACTTAGTGTTAGGGTTTCTATTCCCTGTTAAGCACAACTCTACTCTAATTTCTCAGTCAATACACAAATTGACTACTTCTCGATACTCGTATCACAGATACACAATACAATTTTAACAGTCAATGCCAATATTTAATAAAAAAAATTTATTCGTGAAATTTGGATTGTTCGAAATCCCGGGTTATCACATCCACCCCTCCTTAAAAGGATTCCATCCTCGGAATCACCGCTTTCTCATTCTCTACAATCTTTTAAAGTTGTATCATCAATTTATTTTTTAACAACACAACATTAATTTGTGTTTAAAATTCTAACCTGTGACTTGAATCTATAAAAGAAAACAATTCACAGCAATAACTAACCAAGATTACTCGCATAATTAAATTTCTAAACGAAATTGTTACCTGCCACCTCCTGAGTAGTTACTACATCTTGCGTCGTCATGTTGAAAGTATGGGCCGTTGGTCTTCCTGATTGTGCAGGTCCTCGAATCGCCAAGGTTCCACCACTGGGTCTGTTGTTGACACTTTCCTTCTCCGCATTCCTTTTCGGACAGTTCTGTACTATATGATCAGTTGATCCACATGCAAAACAACCTTAAATTTTCTTCGGACTGGGACAATTGGGTGACATGTGCCACTCTTGCCCGCAGTTGTAACAGACTCCTTTCTTCTTTAAACAGACTCCAGAATGGTTCTTTCCACAGGTCGCTCATGGTTCCCTTCCTTTCCTATTCTCTTCAGTCTTGCTACCCGATTGGGTATTCTCACTCCACTTCCTCTTATTCTGATTACTACCACCACTGCTTCCCCCATCATTGGTCTTCTTCTTCTTCTCCTGATGAAATCAAGATGCAGCCTCGCTTCCTCCTTTAGCAATTAACTCTTTCTCCAACAAAGCCACGAACGTGTTGATCTGCAATACCGCTACCTTATTGAACATCCCCGGCTTCAGTCTGTTCTCAAATCTTCTCGCTTTTCATGCTTCTGTGTCCACCCGATGAGGTGCAAATCTTACTAACTCGTTGAATTTGGCAGCATACTCCGATACCGACATGTTCTCCTGCTTAAGTTCCAAGAACTTATCTTCCATCCGATCTTGCATACTCGGTGAGAAGTAATTCTCAAAGAACAACTCCTAAAATCTTGTCCACGCTACCACCGCTGTACCAACTCTTGCCTGATTAGTCTCCCACCAGTAGTTAGCTTCTCCCTTCATTAAGTATGTTGCAAAAGCCGTCTTTTTCTCTTCTGCCACTCGCGCAATGACGAACGCTTTCTCCATCTCCTTTACCCAAGTTTGGGCTTCAATCGGATCTGTGGTTCCCTTGAATTCAGGCAATCCTACCGCCTTAAAGTCCTTGAAGTTAATCAATCTGTCAGCTGGCTGATTCCTCACTCTTCCTTTTGCAGAAGAAGCTCTATTCTCCATAGTTTCAACTATCATATTTACAAAGTTTTGCATTGGATCAGCTTGACCTCCTTCGTTATTTATTGACTGCTCTTCTCGTTGGTTTTGATTCTGTTGTCTAGGCAGCATGATCTGATAAAAATCTTATATTAATTTTCTTTCTCTATACAAATTCTTAACACAATAAGAATTCAACACATAGTTCTCATGTAATCGCATATTTATTCAAATAGCACATAGTACATATAGTACTTAACACATATTACTATCCTTTTTTAAAATAATTCTAGGATTAACATACTCAACTTTACATAGGAAGCTAAAATTCTCCAACTTTACACAAAAAGTTGTCATTTACCAAACTCACATATCTAATCCTCATTCATCAAACTTACCACACTTAGGAGTTCAGTAACTTGCCAAAATTATATGAGTGTATGAACTTATCCTAGTCAGACCTTTGGTGTCCATTCTCTGAGGGGTTCAAAATATTTCATATAATAATGAGTCATGAGCTTACCATAAGTATGAGTTTTAAGAACACACAACTTAATCTTAATCTTATCTTCATATAGAAAATAAAGATTTCATTCATTTAAACATATATATTTACATATGCTTAAACATCATTCTCGATATTATAACACTTACTATAATAAGCTTCTACCAAAAGATACTATTACATATATCTAAGTTGTCTACCGACCACTCCCTTCACCAGTCTTCTTCTTATTGGGAAACTTGTTAAATCTGTGACCCGTTCTTCCACATGAGAAAAACTTCCTCATATTCGGCTTAGGACAATGCAAAGAAATATGTCCTTCCTGCTTACAGTTGAAGCAGACATTCGTCCACATCATGCATTCTCCCGCGTGAGTCTTTCCACACTTGTTGCAAGCTTGTCTCTTCTTCGGGTTTGACTTTTCAGAGTTGTCGATGTTGTTGGCACTCTTTCTCTTCTTGTTGTCTTTCTTGCTGGTTCCTTTAGATGATCCACCACCTTCAGTCTTCATCCTCTCCACCTGCGCCTTCAGCTCATTCCGTTCTTCAGTCATTTCGCGTAACGCCCGCTCTGTCTTCCATAACTCCACTAAGAGAAATATCTTATTCCGGAGTTCCTAGACTTCTACAGTTAGCTAGTCTTGTTTTCCAACATTGATCTTATTCTTCAACTCCACCTTAGCTTCTTCAGACTCCGCCTCCTCATCGCCACTTAGATACATCTCGGGATAATCATCATGATCACTCCCGAGATTGATCATTGGTTCATCTTTCTCCACTCCTTCCACTGACTTGCTCTGCTGACCGGCACCTCGACTCTCGACATCAAAAGACAAATACACCGCATCTTTGTACTAATCTTATCTTCTCCCAACATCCTACAATTAGTTTAAACAACTTGATTAGTACTTCAACAGTACACACTCCTCACACTATGTGTCTACTTATCTCACTATCGGTTCGCTTCAGCAATCCCTCACTTAGTACTCTAAATGAGTATTCTCTATCTCGCTCAGGGTTATAATCCTAGGGTTTTTCCCCACCCCACTTAAGGTTTATAACCTACGGCTTTGATACCAACAAGTGACACCCCCAAATTCAGGTTACCTGACCCCCGAATTTGGTGTTCACGATCCACAATATAATACCATCTAACTACCCATTTTAATATAAATAGGAATACATAACTCATTAACAGAGATTGTTAATACATAAGTCCCAGGTCTACTAACCTTAACATTACTGACATACCTCTTCAGATATACAAAAAGGGTTTATAATACAATACAACATAATAATAATATTGTTCATCATAACTAATTCATAAATATTCCTTTTCCTTTGTTCTTCTTCGCAACACCTTCTGCAACTTCGTCTCTAGCTGAAAAGTTTTATTTATAGCAAGGGTGAGCAACAATTTTGCTTCGCAAATTAAGAGATACAATAAAGATATAGAAATTAATATCAAACCTTCTCACATTCTACGCAACAATAATTTGATAATGAAATAGTACAACGCTTTTAAGGTGTTCTACGATATTCAAATGAATAATAAAGAATTAATTCTATGAAATAGCAAAGTAGAATGTTTTCCAGATTTATGCTGAGCGATCCATTGGATCTTGAACTTCTCTTCTCGAGTAACTATGAAAGTTAAACTTTGATATACCCAGGTGTATCAGATAACCATAAACGTTAAATCATAACCCTCTGCAGATATATAAAGTGATCAGCTTTAGTATACCTTATATTATGCATAATACTTAATCGCGCGCAAAGGCCGATTACTCAACCGATAAAATATTCCCTTTATATAAAAGGTTGTTCTTCTCAGTCTTAGAATCAAGATTTTGATTTTACAACAAAATATTGTGATTTCAAATTCTATTTACTTCTCGTTCTGGCCGAAATAATTGGCATCGATCTGTCAATAATAATTTAATTCTCTCCTCGAACCTATCAAGTTCTAACAAATTTTCGTCTAGCCAAAATAATTGGCTAATACATTTCTCAACATAATTCGACAATAAACAGGAATTATCTGTATTGTCAATTCTAGCTTCTACGGATATATTTATCCAACAACAGTTATTCTACGAATGTATATATTCTGAATCAATAATTCATTTTAAATTATTAAAGATGCACTAACTGCGAATAGTCAACAATAAATCTCTGGACGTGGTCTAATTAGAAATAATTAACCACCAATAATAATTAAACAATATTAACTCAAGGTTGAGTTAGGGAACTTGCCTCTTCCGCTAATTACAGCTACACAATAAACTTATCTTCGGTCCATTCTTGGTGATCTGGTCACCCTATCCGACACTTAACACATCTATTGTCAATTAAACTTGGTCTCTAAGCTTCAATATTATTTTAGATAAGTCAAATATCATTTATAATATTTTTCGGAAGCTTTTAATAATTTATAAGCAATTATTATAATTTATAATAATTTTTCAAACATCAAAATCATTTTTAAATGATTTAATTATCAAATAATCTTATCATTATTAATATTTAATAATATAAAAATATTAATAACATACTTGTCAAAATATTAAAGTTATTTTCAATAACTTAAAATATTTTTAAATCATCAATATTCGACTTAAATGATTTTTAAAGTAATTAAAATTATTTTAAATCATCACCATTAATAATCAAATATTAATGAAATTATCATCAAAATATTAAAAGCCATTAATTAAAACTTAAAATATTTTTAAATCATTTTTCTCATTTTTAAATGATTTTTAAATCAATAAAATCATTTTAATTCATTTATTTAATATAATAATTAAATAAATTTAATATCATTAATATTAAATTATTAATGAAAATTCTCTAAAAATATTAAAATTATATTTTATAATTCAAATATTTTCTAACACATTATTCTTATTTAAAATGATTTCTAATAATATTAAATCATTTTTCTCTAATTTATTTAATATACTAATTAAATAAATTAAATATCATTAATATTCAAATAATTATAAATATGAATGAAAAATATCTCAAATAGTCAAAAATTATTTTTCATAATTTAAAATAATTTTTAAAACTATTTTTGGTAATTTTTAGAATTTATTTCTAATTTTTAATCATTTTTCGGACAGAGTCAGTGTTCAAGGGGCATGGTTTGAACGGCCTTAAATCTTAGTTTAAAATTATTTTTCTGGGCTACCTTGCAGCCCAAGTAGTTCGAGTGGCTACCTTGAAGCCCAATTTTCTACACGTTCTGCTCACGGTTCATGCTTCTTTATGGTTCCAAGCTATAGTCCATGCATCATAGAACATTTATAAATCAACAGATCGGTCTAGAAACAACAAGATCAAAAGTTACAGTTTGGTTAAACGATGTCAGAAACTCTGCTCGTACAATTTCTAGGTTTTTTCCAGAAATTCCAAAACTGAGCGTGAAGCCTAATTTGACCACCTTTTCTGATCAATACGTTAATGTTTTAAGGCATATCAAGACACGGATCTATAGCACACATAACTAGCTACAAGATGTATCAAATAACAACATCAAAAACAAAAACGATCGATGTGATCCGGACCTTATAAAAGTTATCGGTCGTTGTTTTTAAATTCTTGGTACTGATTTTCATTCGGTCAACGTCGGTCAATGGGTTTTGACCTTAAATAACTTCGAATCCAGACATCTAATGGCTATACAACCACTTGCAGATTAAAGACAACCTAACAAGTTACCAATAACAGCATTAAAACAACAATTATCACCAACAGAGACAGATCTAGAACCATTGACATATCTTGTCAGACCACAAAAATTTCTCAAGAACAGATTTTGAAAACTTGCATTTTTACCCACTTTGATGCTATGGATCCATGATGGATCAACATAGATTAACTAAAAACACCATATAACATAAATATAACCACTTAAACACAATTATTTTCTTAGAATACAAGATCTAGGTTGAGTTTGGGTTTTACCTTCTCTTGTCCAATCTTTGATCCTTGTTCTTCTCTACTGATCTTGATGATCTAAAGGCTTGGTTAGTGACTAAAACACTTAGTGATTTCGTGGGTTTAGGTGAGAGAAAGAGTGGGTTGGTGTTAGATAGCTAATGAGCTTAATATGTGAACTTTCTCTCTCCTAAATCTCTTATATCATAGATACAATGAATCTAAGTGTGCAAGTTGGCAAGATATGGATAAGATTTGATATAGAATTTAAGCACATGGTCTTATCGAAAGTGATGACTCACTAGATTTGCAAATCTTCTAACTAAATATCTAAGTAAAGGGGTATTTTCGAGTTTGTACATGAAATTTTAACGGCATGCATGGAATTTACCAAACCCTTAGGGTTTAATCCTTAGGGTTTGACCCTCAGGATTTAACCCTAAGGCTCTAACCCTAAAGTTTTACAACTTTAGCTTCTAGGATTTTCTAAATTAGGATCTTTAAAATAGAAAATTAAAATTTTCAAAAATCTAATTAGTGTTCCCTAATTACATTAAAGGTAAGTAATCACATTAAAGTATACTAATCACTTTATAGCTTCCTAATTAGGATTAGGGTTTCCTAATTAGGATTTAGGATTCCCAAATTAAAAATTAGGGTTTTCCGACTTTTGATTAGGGTTCTTAACTACGTGTTAGGGTTTCAAATCTTGAGATTAGAGTTTCCAATCTATTATTAGGGTTTACAAATATTGTACCCTACCCGACCAATCATTGATCAACATTCTATACCGTACAACCACGTACTCATCAGTATAACTATTTTAATTATATTTTCAATCGAATCCCTATCCAAACTTAAGGTTAGGGTTTCTATTCTCCGTTAAGCACAACTCTACTCTAATTTCTCAGTCAATACACAAATTGACTACTTCTCGATACTCGTATCACAGATACACAGTACAATATTAACAGTCAATGTCAATATTTAATAATAAAAAAAATTTATTCGTGAAATTTGGATTGTTCAAAATCCCGGGTTATCACAGTTCCAATATGTTTACTCACATTGCCTCATACAATATAGTTTTATAAGACTTAATATATAGTCCTGCAAATGTCACACTACAGTATATAGTATAGTTGTATTATTGCTCACATGCACATAATTGTTAATATAATATTATTATATTACTAACTTACTTATTTATGTCAAGTAAATAATTTATTCACTTCGTTGATTAATTAACCTCAACATTAATTAATCCAATCATTATGTATTTATGGATTTCCATAATCCTTATTTATCTATATAATTCTTATTTTATTTTTATAGTTATATTTCAAACAATAATAATAATATATTATTAATTAATTACCAAGTAATCAATATTCCACCACAACCATTATCAATTAATTAATATAATAATTAACAATTAATATTGGTTATTTGCGCACTTTATTTCATAGTTTATTAATGTCACACACATCACATAATTGTTTCATTTAATTTTCCAAAGTAGAAGAATTAATTTTTTCTCCAATCGACCAACTTGCACAAATTGCGCTTGATTTGTATTCTTGGGGACATGCAATTGCGTCATGCCCCGACGATGCAAGATCGGGTTTAGCTTCACTTTCGTCAATTTTCATCGCTAAACTCGCTTTATATTACATGAAATACTGTCCACAAACGTTTTACTATGAGTCTACGAGCGTATTGATTACAATTATGAAATCATCTTATCAACACGATTAATCTTCTTAATTCTTGTTTTAATCTACTTAATGGATTTACTCTTTTCACATTATGCCACACAAGGCATTTCACAAATCCCATTGTCACTTCACACATCTTAATATGCATCGATCAAATACGAATCACTTGATTTAATCGACTCACAAAATAATAACACTTATATTCACAGAATTATTATTTCTATTAATTTATTCATTTAATAATACGGGAAATTCTTGGGTATTACAAAATCTAATCTTGAAAGCTATGTTAGATGTTATGTTTTTGTGTTTATATAAGTTGTATGTAGTGTAAATAAGTGATCTGGGTTGGTATATGTTAGATTTTATGCCCTAGAGGCCAATTATTTAATATAATTGCTTAACGTTTTGATATTATATTTGATTGAATAAATGAATGATTTTATTATGGTTTTATTTATCGCATTATATAAATGTTAACATAATAAAAATCCTTAGAATAGTGATACAAATTATATAGTTTCAAGTATGTGACTTGAACATGAGATTATATAATTACAATCAAGATTATCATTGTTCTTAAATGTCCTTAGTCGAGTATCATTGTTGATGGGACAACAATGATGCATTAAGACTAGTATGTGGATTATTTGATGACCAAATCTCATTGGTCATAAATATATGAGATATTATTAAGTCAATGCATAGGTACATGTTGAGAACGATGTCTTTGGATGCACCCACCATGAGAATTCTATATGGAGCATTATGCGAAGTGTCATTAGCAATTCTCATACTGACAATGATGTAATGGTCCTCCAACCTGAAATCACTATATTACTACACGAGAATTTATGTACTTTGATATCATCAAATGTTACCTATAATAGGGTGGACTATAAAGGTAATTATTGGCTACATCATGAATCGTGTGAGGAATATGAGCGATCTAGATGGAATTTAAGCATCCTATATATTAGGGGTGATATCCATAGGCCTCTTGATTGAGTAGGACTATGAAATGCATGGCCATGCTCAAATAGTGATTTGTTTCATATAGTCTACTCATTGATCAAGAAAAACTCAAATTAAATTATGAAGAGTATGACACATTCCATGACTCGAGTTTAATCTAGGATATTAAGGTTAAAAGGATTAAATTACATTAAAACATTGGTCACGAAAAGGTTGCATCAAATCATCGATCTTATTATTACTTGGGTAGCAGTGATGCATTACTAGATGCCGCTCACTATTTATAATTTTATAATATGATTTTAAAATTATTGCCAACATAATAACAACCTATAGGGTGACACACATAGAACGTAATTTAAAAAAAGGAAATTAATTTAAATTGTAAGGATTTAAATATATCAATATGATTGATAGTATTTTAAATCACAATTTTAAATTAAAAAGGATAAATTGTATATATATGTATATTAATTAAGTAAGACTTAATTAAGATATATATATATATATATATATATATATATAAATTCAAATTTTAATAATATTAGGTTTTGATTAATTCCTCCTAATCATATATATATATATATATATATATATATATACTATATATATATATGATATATATCACCACACTTTAGGGATTACGTCAAAATACAAAATCCTAGTCGCTCTTAGAGAGAGACTAGAGAAAACAGTTTCAAAAATCCTCATCCTTGGTGGCTAGTACCGCGGTTCGTTCTTCTGCAGATCGTAGGACGATTCGCGGAGCGTTCGTGTGGATACCGTAGAGACGCAGTTCGTTTGAATTGCGTTGGAGATTCGACCACATCATTTCTAGCTTTCTTAATCGGTATAATTTCTAACCACTGAATTAATTGTTTTCGCATGGATCCTGTTTAGGGTTTCAAAATTAGTTTAAATTATTCTATTTCCGCTGTACGTTTCTGTGTCGAAACCCTTCAGTATATTATAGATCTATTGTGATGCCCCTAAATTTAGGTACTTGAAACCCGAACTCGGTGATTCACGATACCATTTCTATGAGCGGAATAATACTAATAATAATAACAATAATATAGATACCAAACTTAATTTATACATCAGAGTCTAATCCCCAAGTACGAGACCTTTAAACATTCGTTACATGATAATTAATAAGTATCCTTGTCATAATAAAGTCTAATTGTTACATAGAATACCAAAAATCTTATTCTGTTAGCTTTTCCTTTCATTTTCTGCATGAGCCTTCTAGTCATTCACACTTAGCTGAAAACATTTAAATTAAGCAAGGATGAGCATTTGATTGCCCAGCAAGTAATAGCAATCAGTAATAGTTAGCTGAAAGGATTAAATGTTTTCTTTGAATAACACTTCTACAACGAATCAATAGTTGAAAAGTAAACTGAACCAATAATAATAACATAACAATTCTATCTCAAAATTTTGAAACTACGTACTGACTATAAATGGAGATTAGTCGACAGACTATGAACATTGTTTTCTATTTTCGAAAAGGTTACAAAGAACTTCATCTTCAATCCGTCATAACTTACGGGCATGGGGGGTGATGTGACGCCCCCAAATAAGGGTATCTTCCAACCCGACAGATGGTGCTACACGGTACTTATAACTGTACATTCATTCTATTGAAACAACATCAAAATGTGTGTATCAACGACATTCTTATTACATTAATAATATTACATCCCATTCCCATGTTATAAAACCATTACATTCTTTGTTCATCATACTATAATATATACAACTTACTAGTTTATTACAAGGTAAACTAATTGTTTGTCTTCGTCTTGCCTTTATCCTTGTCGGAACTCTCGGTTCATTCGGTCCTAGCTACATTCATATGGTTCAAGTAAGAGTGAGCATAACAAGCTCAACAAGTACAATAATTTCTTTAAAACGACATGCTTGAAACATAGGAGTCATATATCTTCAATAACTGGATAGTAGTTATGAAGTACTATCAATAATTCAAAATAGCATTTCTTTTCCTTCAAATTGTTTTACAATAACAATATTCAGTAAAACCTTTATCCTGGTCAAAGACCATGATCATTTCATAATTTATTTGAAAAGGACAATCCGACACTAAGTCCGTAAGTCCGGTTTATCTTACAAGCACTTATGGGTGATCAGCCCATAGTACTCTATGTTGATCAACACTACATCCAGTTAAACGTATGTACGTTTAAGTTTTGGCAACCTCACGTGCCCATCGAATAATCGATGAAGAATACATTTGTTTATTCATACTCAAGCTTACCTTGAATCCGTACCAAACAATTGGCGTAGGATAGCGTTAACAATTCTATATTGAAAGACTTGTAAATAAATCGATCAATTTTCAAGATTAGTCTAGCCGAGTTAAAACTGGCATCGTAAAACAATTCATGCGTATTATAACATGAATCACTGAAAACCTGGCTAACACGAAGGTTAGACAAGCGTTTAGAAAAAAACTTGCCTTCAGCGTCTGCTATAGTATAATAACTTTTTCTTTCAGTCTATATGGTCTCTACAACACATAACCACATAACATACCACATTAGGTCATGAATGAACATACATGGTTCCAAATGAATCTTACCCTTCTTCTCAATCTAATCCTGTATTAGATTTGTTATTTATTTGTTCCGGCTTGCCGTTATCTGTTACATCATTCTTACCAACTTCTTTCTCTTCTATAACTTAACTGAAATTATTTCATTAATACAACTCATTTTTAGTTAATCATCCTTCCTCACGGCTTACTATCGTCCTTACGTTATTAAATCATTACTCGATCATCATTTGGTTAAGTATGCATATTGCATACCATTCACATTCACATTCAATAGATTTACTTCAACCCTAAATGATCATAATTAAGGTTTAAACGTGTCTTAACAATGTTATAATTAAACTTTAGTTCATTACTGATGAGTTATCATTCATGCACTCCTTACAAACACTCTTCAATGTTAAAATCTTAAGGCTAGCACTGCGGCGCCAGCTCCCTTTACTTCAGTCGCGCTGCGGCGCAACACTACAGAAACTTAAGACCCGGACTCGGCGCTGCGGTGCGAGTCCCCTTCGTTACGACCGCGTTGTGGCGCAAAATTCCAGTAGCTCATAACCATTCTTGGCGCTGCGGTGCCACATATTTTGCCTTGACTGGCGTTGCGGTGCCAGTTCTCAGCACCAGAAATTTTTTGACAGATAATTTCTTTAGTCAGATTCCCGTGCTCATAACTTCTTCGTTATAATTTCGAATTGTCTCGTTCAAGAGCCTACGGTTCACAAATTACATACTCTACGCATTTATGCAAGAATTTTATCTATTTAACTTCCTTTTTTAGCAAAATCGGTAAACGTTCGTGAACGTTCAACGCTCGTTTCTTCGTTCTAAGTCAGAATCCGGTGATTTTCGAGTCCGCAACTCTATAATGACAAATATGACTTGTCTCCAATGAAAACCAATGTTTCCAAGCTCAATATCAGAATTCGACCTCCACTCTGAGAATTTCACGAATTCGTGGATTATCGTCCAAACTAGTAAATTTCGCCTTAACTTCATTTCTTATGATTTGTTAATCGTTTCAAATGGATTCAATTCATCATACTAACATCTTAACATACATACTTCATTAACTTATAAACATGATAAGTTATTACTTGTTCTTTGTGAGTTTATAACTTATAAAAGTATAAACTACTTATGACTTCCTTTCTCATGACTTATTATAGATTAAGTCTTTTAACCACCATTCTTGCTTCTTATTATCATACAATATTATTAAAGTACACATATGAGTAGTTCATATAAGCTCTTCATAAATTCATAACTTAATTAAGTTTGAATTACTTATTCATGACTTATACGGCTTAAGTCCATTGATTAATCATTCTTATGATTCCTTAGCATTCATGTTCTACCACTACCAACTTCTCTAACAATGGAAGAGAAAGAGAATCATGGTTTAAAATTGCTTACCCTTGAATATCACTTGGTTGATCTTTAATCTTCTTCTTGCTTCTTGAATTCTCAAAGTCTAACTTGTTCTAGCTTTTATAGCTTTTTCTCTCTAACCAATAAGCTATAAGTTATTGGATGAAAATATAACAACTAACAAATGAGCTAGCAAGCTTCCTATTTATAGGACTTCCTAAGTTAGGGTATAATGGTCATAAAGCCACTCCACCTCCTTAATCACCTCCTTACTATTCATTACCTAGCTATTAAGTAAACTTGGCCACCACACTTACTTAGCTCTTAAGTATACTTGCTTAGCATATAACTTATCCTTTACTTGCTCATCAAATTAATTACTTGGCCATCACAACACTTAGCTATTAAGTTTACTTAGTCATAACATATAAGCACTTTGCTTGTTCATCACACATAAGCACTTTAATTAGCCTTTAAGTTACTTAGCTTATCCTTTGCTTAACCCTTAAGTCTACTTGCTCATCATACTTAATTCTTGGCCACCCATTCACCCATGGGTTGCCCCATGGATCAAGCTTTACTTAATGGAATTTATCTTGGGCTTTACATTCAATTAACTTAATTAACTTATCTTATATATTGGGCTTGTAATTAAATAAACATTGGGCTTGTTTATTAATTCACATTGGACTTAACCATTTCCACCCTTGGGTTTAACCATTCCTATACATGGGCTTGTATAATTCCTAACAAATCCTACAAGTCCAATACATTTAGCTTAAATTCTCATAACGTATAATTTACGTATTAATCTTTTAGTCTAACTCGTATACTTATTTAATATACGACATTCCATCATTCATACATGCTCGTATAATACCTCGTATTATACTCGTATTCATTACCTCGTACAATACCTATGTATTATACGATCATTGCTTTAATTCATTATACGCATTTTAATTCCTTCTCGGAACTCACTTTCCCTAACTGTTAGGTTTTAAGTTCGCAGGCAAAAAACTGCATTTGCCATAACTGAAATATTATAGGATAGTCTATCTCACCTCGATATTCTGTCATTACGTATTTCTCGGAAGTTCAAAAATAATTCCCGAGCAGCAATGTGTGAGTAGTGTTTTTCGGAAAATTTCTCGGAAAGCTTTTATTTTCGTCTTGGAAATTCAAACACTTTAATTCTACCACATAGCAAAAATACTACAACATTTCGATATGTCTAGGTCATAGAACGACCTTCAAATAGCTTACTCCCATAATTAATTAATTAAATTCATTTAATCAACATAATCAAATAAAAATTTAATTCTCAAAAATCCGATTTTTCTGGGGCATTACAGGTGATCAGCCTGTTATGCCCTATATTGATCAATACTACATGCAAGAACGAAATTATCGTTCATCTTATCCGCCTTTGGCGCACAAAAGTTTACCCATGTACGGGATGTTCATACTTAGTCGGGAATCCAAACACAAATAATTTGATTGGATAATAAAAAGTTCTATCTTGTTTCACAAAATTTCTAAGTTCGTGTCTAGCAAGAGAAAATAGCTTAGACGGCTTTGAAGTCAACGTATACATATTAAAAATTAATAAGTATGAATCAACATGTGATTAAATACAATGATTATCCAAGTGAGGACACTTGTCTAACCATATTTAGAAAATAACGGACAGAATAAATATCTGGATTGTACAATAGTTCTATATTGATAAACAAAGATCGGATAAGTTAAGAACTTGTATGAATACAAAAGATTGGATACGTAATCGATAATAATAGAGTTAATAATCTGGGCATAATAATAGTATAATTCTGAAACATTCTTACTCATGTCCATTGCATAAAGGAAATGCAAAGTTAAGATACTTACCTGAGTTGCTGCTTACTAGTATGCAACTTAGTTTTATCTTTTATATCACAACTTATCATTAATAAGATCATTTATTTGTTTAGAATAATATATCATATCACATAGCACTGCTATTTGCAGTCAACACATAACCTAATCACATTGTCATATACGTTTAACAGTAATTGGATCACAAACAAACACTTATCGAGTCCAATTATCTAAGTCTAGATCAATTTCTGAAACATACCGGTGTACGGACGACTTTATCGGGTAAATATCGAGTTTAAAACTATATTCTATAGTTTAATATTCGTTTAGATATATTAAATATCAGTCTTATTATTTTTCATAGCCTTATAATAATTTTTAAATAATTATTATAATTTATCATGAATTTTTAAACACCGTAATCATTATTAAATGATAATTCTATTATCATTAATATTTAATTAATATTAAACTATTAATGAAACCATTGCAAAAATATTAAAGTTATTTATAATAACTCAAAATATTTTAAAACATTTTATTACCCTTAAATGATTTTTTTAAAATAACTAAAATCATTTTAAATAATTATCATTAATATTCAAGTATTAATGTATTATTTATCAAAATATTAAAAGTCATTAATTCATTTATTTCCTTTTAAATGATTTTTTAAATAAATAAAACCATTTTTAAATTATTTATTTAATATAACTATTAAATAAATTTAATATCATTAATATTAAATTATTAATGAAATTGTCCTTTAAATATTAAAAGTTATATTTTATAACTTAAAATATCTTTAAACACTTTATTTTCATTTAAAATGATTTTATAATATTAAAATCATTTTTAAACTAAATTATTTAATATTTTTATTAACTAACTTAATTATCATTAATATTAATTTATTAATGAATTTCATCACAAAATATTAAAAGTCATTAAAAATAACTTAAAATATTTTATTATATCATTATATAATTTTAAATGATTTTTAAGTATTAAAATCATTTTAAATAAATTATTTTATATTATAATTAAATAAATTAAATACCATTATTATTTCAAAAATATTAAATATTTATTAAATATACTTAAAATAATTAAAAACTAATTTTCGGACTTTAAAATAATTTTTAATATTTTATTTTGTATTTTTAATATTTAAAAACTATTTTTCTATAATTATTTAATAAAATATAATTTTTGTAAATAAACGGTCGTTAAAGACCACCTATAGCGACAGAACCGTCGCTATAGGTGTTCTTCATGTTCATCTTCAAACCCAGAACTCATGTGCAGTTATCGTGTGTACTACTTTGACCAAGAGTTATTCTTAATCTGTGATGATTCAAGGCATGCTTGAGGTTAGATATTATAGTGTTAGTGTAGAGCTACATGTTCCAGAAACGATTATGGCCAACAAGCATAAATTGAGGGAGATCTAAGCCATCAAAGTGGCTGTCAGAGGCTGTTCTTCATTTCTAGGTTACCCAGAAATGAAGAACAGTTCGAGGGTCACACTTTGGGCTTCCACTACATATTGATCGTGTAATGTTTATGTGATCTATAAGCTTTAGTGTGTAGTCAACATGTAACTTAAGAGATCTATTACAAAACATCAACAGAATCAATAGATCTGGACCGATCAAAGCATGTCAGAAACTGCGTTCATAGGTTGTCTAGGTTACCCAGAAAACCGTTTTCGTGCTTGATCCTATAGTTTGACCGGTCACTACATTAAACATATTTGTTATTTAAATGATCTAAAATCTTTAAACTGTAGTCCACATACCATATTACAAATCTATTACAACAAAAACAACAAAACAAAAAACATCAACAAGATCAAGAACGTCAAAGGTCTTGTCAGACCATTTTGGGCAAGATCTGGGTTACCCAGATTTTGTCCAGTCATGGTCGGTCAACGACCTTTGACCAACAATATCTTGCAATCCATTCAAGATATGACCTTGATTCAACTTCCAGAGTAAAGATCTCATATCACACTACAACATCCAATACTTAAAACACCAAATCATTAAACACACTGTGATCTAGAAGGCCTGACATTCATTGTTAGACATCAAAACAATTTTTTTCCAGATTTTATAAAACTTAAAATTCGAGCCTCTAGATGTTATGGATCTAACATCTAGCAACCCAGATCACCATTATACACTACATATAACATGTTAAAACACAAAATCATAACATCTAATATAGCAAGCATGATCAGATTCTAGGTTATGGCTTTATACCTTGATGAACAATTTCTGATTCTTGGCTACTGATTTGGTTATGGGTGTTAGTGGGTCTGGTTTTAGTGACTGAAATGCTAGTAGAATTCATGGGTTTGAGCTTAAGAGAGTTGAGTTGAGTGTTTGGGAATGAATGAGCAAAAATGTACATCTTTCTCTCTTTTAATCTATTTATATAATTTAGATACATTGCATCTAACTTGCAAGGTGTCAAAGAGGATAAGATTGGATGAGTTTTAGGCATGTGCTATAATCTAGAGTGGTGACTTTGCGAGCTAGCTCATTAAAATAAATACCAAAAAGGCTGTTTTAGTAAACTAACAAAGTATTTTAAGGGTATTCTTGTCCATGATGCTTGAATCTAGGTTAAAATCAATAGATCTTAAACCTTAAGGTTTCCCAAATAATTTCTAGGATTTAAAAATTTAAATTTAAAGTTTAATAAAAATTTAATTAGAACTTACTAATAAAAATTAGGGTTTTTAATAAAAAAAATTAGGGTTTTAAATAATTAGGGTTTCTTAATATCATTAGGGTTCCTAATTTAACAATTAGGGTTTTCTAATTAACATTATAATTTACTAAAATAATAATTAGGGTTACCATTTTAGCCATTAGGGTTTCTAATTTATAATTAGGGTTTCTTGAAAATAATTAGGGTTTTAAATTTACAATTAGGGTTTCTAGAAAATAATTAGGGTTTACCTAGTTAGCATAAAATAATACTTGTCATTACTCACGTACCTCAATGTCTTACCAATCGAAAACTCCGATTTGAGTTTCAAGTTAGGGTTTAACGAATTAATACTAGGGTTTGAAAATATACACCATAATTGACCAACCATTATCAATACGTACACATACAGTACATATTTATAGCACTGAAAAATCAAAATATAATTAATATTATATTATTATTCTGATTCCTTGATAAAAATCCAAAATTAGGGTTTGAATTCCATATCTGATTTATCTTTCATATTTAACATTATTAATTAAGTTAAAATAATTAACTTAATTAATCTAGTATAAATTCATAAAATGAATTAATTATTATAACAATTCTAATAATAATTTCATATATTATTTAAATAATACAAAATCATATTTTCATGGAAAATGAATAATAAAAACATTTCTACATTAAAATTAATTATTATAAGAATATATTTTATAATGTTCAATAATTCTAAAATAAAACTACTTGAAATTATTCATTTAATAAATAAATTTTATTTATCACATATATACATACACATTACTTGGCACATATTCCCATCCTTAAAATAAATAAAAAAATTATATGCAGAATTTCTTATTTATTTATATAGAAAATATCGGATTATTAAATTCACCCTCCCTTATAAAGATTTCGTCCCCGGAATCACCGTTTTAAAACTCATACGTACAGGGTACATAACATACACAATCATTGCAAGTAGATCTCGATCATAATTGATCGAACTAATCTTTAACTATTCAGCATAAAGCTTGTCTATCTGATTATACGAAAGTTTGATTTCTAAAAGAACTCAAATTTCTCCTTCAAAATTTCTTTATAAATTAATTTACTATATATAAGGAAATAATATATATAAAAATAAAAGTTATACGAATAATACCTAGAGTTCCATCACCAGCTGCCACTGTATCTTGAACCGTCATGTTGTTGACTCTCGCGGTTGATTTTGTTGGCTTGCTGGATGACGTTGGCCCGTGATCGCCAGAGTCCCGCTGCTCTTGCCAGTAGTTACACTCCCTGCTTCCATTCTCCTTTTCAGGTAATCTTTAACCATATGCTCCATTAATCCACATATAAAACAACCAGTGTTCATCCTTGGATTGGGGCAGTTGGGAGAGATATGGCCCTCCTGCCCGCACTTGTAGTATACAAATTTTCCCTTCAGACACTCACCTGTATGGTTCTTCCCACAGTTTCCACACTGAACTACCTACTTCTTCATACCTTCCTGCTTCACCTGAACGTTTCCAAAATTGCTCCCTTTTCTCTTTTCACCCCTATTCCCACTATTACTTTCCACATTCACAGCTCCTACGACCTCGTCTTTGTTCCTTTTCTCCTTGTTATAGAGGCTTATGGCCTCACTCCCCTCCTCAGCAATAATAGCTTTCTCTAAAAGTGCTGCAAATGTAGAAATCCACAACACTGCCACCTTGTTGTAGAGCCAGGGTTTTAATCCCAGCTCAAACCTCCTTGCCTTCCTAGCCTCCGTATCAACCTGATGCGGAGAGAACCTAGCCAACTCATTAAACTTTGCGACATACTCTGACACTGTCATGTTTTCCTGCTTTAACTTTAGAAATTTCACCTCCATCCTCGCTTGCATACTAGCTAATAGATAGTTTTTGAAAAATAAAGTCTTAAACCTAGCCTATGTGACTATACCTTCTCCTGCCCTCGCTTGATTTGCTTCCCACCAAAAGTTAGCCTCCCCTTTCATCATATATGTGGCAAAAGAAGTCTTTTGCCCCTCATCTACCCTAACAATTATGAACGCCTTCTCTATCTCCCTTACTCAAGTCTGGGCTTCTATAGGGTCAGTTGTTCCCCTAAATTCTGGTGGTCCGACTGCTTTAAAGTCTTTGAAATTCGCTAAGCAATTTTATGGTTGGTTCCCTGCGGCTGGTATTCCCTGCTGCATAGCCTGAGCTACCATGTTCGCAAAATTATGCATTGGATCTGGTTGTTGTCTTTCAGCGTTGTTGACAGATTCTTCTGCCCTTTGATTTCGAGTTCGAAGTCTTGGCGGCATTATCTGATTAAATAAAATCATAAATTTAACTTACATTCTAAACCTTATTATATAAGTTTAACATATCAAACTTATTTCATAAATCAAACATAGATTAATATTCATTCAGCTAATTCATTGTACTTTTACATAGCACACACTGCTATCCCATAGTGACAACAAAAGTTTAGATTTATTGTTACAACTTATAAAGAAGTTGAGAATATTACATTACACACGCACATTATCAAATACATAATCAACTACTAATGCTAATTATTGCCTACACCTTTTTCCTTATTCAGGATAATCTTTTGCCCAATGACCTTCCAACCCACAAACAAAACATGCACCTTGCTTAAAGTCAGGACAGTAAGGAGAGGTATGTCCCTCATGGCCGCAAATATAACATATCTTTTTCCCTTGGTTCTTATTGGATTTTCCTAAGTCGTGGTCTTTCATCTTTATTTTCCGTTTATTACTCGGAGCTGCATTCAATATGTTGCTTTTGGCTCCCATCTGGTTAATTTGGATTTTAAGCTTATCTTGCTCTTCTATAGTTTCTATTAACGCTTTTCGTAACTGACTGTTTAACAGCTTTTCTATTTCCCACAACTTTTCCAGAGAAGAAATATGGTTCTTCAGATTTTGCACTTCCGTTGATGCTTGATCAGCTTCAACTTTGGTGTCCGAATCACTATCTGTTAGTTCCAACATTTCTGGATCTGGTACTACGTTTTCCAAAATAACCACCTCATCCGAGTTTTTTTCATCGTGAGCCTCTATTTCAGCTATTGGCTTCAATATTAGCTCGGGTGTATGGATTTGATCCTTCTTCAAGTTATAAGCATATAATAAGCCTTTTCCACCTGACATCTACACACATAAATTATCCTGATTAGTATATAATATATACACATAACAAATAATAGTTTCATATAAGTTATCTTTTATTTTGTTTGACGATGAATTTATCTAATTCATCTCCTTTTAAAATCTATATAAGTTATTTGTATTTTCAACGTTTCCCTCTGTTCTAAGGTTATAACCTAAGGTCTATCCCACTTAAGGTTTCTAACCCTAAGCTCTGATACCATCATGTGACGCCCCCAAATTCAGGTACTTGAAACCCGAACTCGGTGCTTCAAGATACCATTTCTATGAGGGAAATAATACTAATAATAATAACCATAATATAGATAGCAAACTTAATTTATTCATCGGAGTCTAATCCCTAGGTACGAAACCTTTAAACATTCATTACATGATAATTAATAAGTATCCTTGTCATAATAAAGTCTAATTATTACATAGAATACCACAAATCTTATTCTGTTAGTTTTCCCTTTCCTTTGTTTCTGCATGAGCCTTCTGGTCGTTCACACTTAACTGAAAACATTTAAATTAAGTAAGGATGAGCATTTGAGTGCCCAACAAGTAATAACAATCAATAATAGTTAGCTGAAAGGATTAAATATTTTCTTTGAATAACACTTCTACAACGAATCAATAGTTGTGAAGTAAGCTGAAACAATAATAATAACATAACAATTCTATCTCAAAATTTTAAAACTACGGACTGACTATAAATGGAGATTAGTCGACAGACTATGAACATTGTTTTCTATGTTCGAAAAGGTTACACAGAACTTCATCTGCAAACTGTTATAACTTACGGGCACGGGGGGTGATCAGCCTGTTATGCCATGTATTGATCAATACTACATGCAAGAACAAAATTATCGTTCATCTTATCCACCTTTGGTCCACAAAAATTTACCCATGTACGGGATGTTCATACTTAGTCGGGAATCCAAACCAAAATAATTTGATTGGATATTAAAAAGTTCTATCTTGATTCACAATATTTCTAAGTTCGTGTCTAGCCAGAGCAAATAGCTTAGACGGCTTTGAAGTCAACGTATACATACTAGAAATCAATAAGTATGAATCAACATGTGATTAAATATAATGATTATCCATGTTAGGACACTTGTCTAACCATATTTAGAAATTGATGAATAGAATAAATATCTGGATTGTATAATAGTTCTGTATTAATAAACAAGGATCAAATAATTTAAGAACTTGTATGAATACAAAAGATTGGATACGTAATCAACAATAATAGAGTTAATAATCTTGGCACAATAATAGTATAATTCTGAAACTTTCTTACTCATGGCCATTGCATAAAGGAAATGCAAAGTTAAGATACTTGTCGGAGCTGTTGCTTACTAATATGTAACTTAGTTTTATCTTTTATATCACAACCTATCATTAATAAGATCATTTATTTGATTATAATAATATATCATATCACGTAGTACTGCTATTTGCAGTCAGCACATAACCTAATCACATTGCCACATACATTTAACAGTAATTGGATCACAAACAAACACATATCAAGTCCAATTATCTAAGTCTAGATCAATTTCTGAAACATGCCGGTGTACGGACGACTTTATCGGGTAAATATCGAGTTTAAAACTATATTCTGTAGTTTAATATTCGTTTAGATATATTAAATATCAGTCTTATTATTTTTCATAGCCTTATAATAATTTTTAAATAATTATTATAATTTATCATGAATTTTTAAACACCGGAATCATTATTAAATGATAATTCTATTATCATTAATATTTAATTAATATTAAACTTTTAATAAAACCATTCCCAAAATAT
This sequence comes from Panax quinquefolius, assembly GCA_020205615.1. NCBI lineage: Eukaryota > Viridiplantae > Streptophyta > Magnoliopsida > Apiales > Araliaceae > Panax > Panax quinquefolius. The sequence continues at coordinate 1,571,777 of JAINUW010000529.1, read as the reverse complement.
TAAAGTTATTTATAATAACTCAAAATATTTTTAAAACATTTTATTACCCTTAAATGATTTTTTTAAAATAACTAAAAATCATTTTAAATAATAATCATTAATATTTAAGTATTAATGTATTATTTAATAAAATATTAAAAGTCATTAATTATAACTTCAAATATTTTTAATTCATTTATTTCCATTTTAAATGATTTTTTAAATAAATAAAACCATTTTTAAATTATTTATTTAATATAACTATTAAATAAATTTAATATCATTAATATTAAATTATTAATAAAATTATCCTTTAAATATTAAAAGTTATATTTTATAACTTCAAATATCTTAAAACACTTTATTTTCATTTAAAATATTTTTATAATATTAAAATCATTTTAAACTAAATTATTTAATATATTTATTAAATAACTTAATTATCATTAATATTAATTTATTAATTAATTTCATCACAAAATATTAAAAGTAGTTAAAAATAACTTAAAATATTTTATTATATCATTATATAATTTTAAATGATATTTCAAGTATTAAAATCATTTTTAAATAATTTATTTAATATTATAATTAAATAAATTAAATACCATTATTATTTCAAAATATTAAATATTTATGAAATATACTTAAAATAATAAAAAACTAATTTTAGGACTTTAAAATAATTTTTAATAATTTATTTTGTATTTAGAATAATTAAAAACTAATTTTATATAATTATTTAATAAAATATAATTTTTGTAGATAAACTGTCGTTAAAGACCGCTTTATAGTGACATAACCGCTAAGCATAGTGTTCTTCATCATTCATCTTCAAACCCGAACTCATGTGCGGTTATCGTGTGTGTACTACTTTTAACTGTTATCAGAATTTAATTCTAAAATTCGGATCGCTTAGAATTTAAGTTTAAATAATTAGTTATTTATAAAATGATTTTTTATTAATAATATTATGTGCTATGTGTTTATTAATCATTGTAGAACCTAGGATGATTATAAGTCGGGAGGATTCTAGCTACGAGCTAGACTAAGCAATTAAGAATTTTCAAGACGAAAATGAAAATTTTCCGAGAAGAAAAATATTTCCGGGGAAAAAGACGAAATATACACTATTCACCCGACGAAACCTAAGGGTTAGGGTTTGAATAACTTAAGCCTTTCTGAGAGTTCGGTATGTCGAAATTGCATTCCGTCGAAAGATTTGACGATAATATATCATGAAAAGTTAAGTAAGCTGATAAAAGTTTTTCTCAAAAAACGTGCAGAAATCGGACGAAATAAAAATGACAAAAAGTACTGTTATGTACTTTTCATTCGTTTAGCTACGTTAGGGGAAACCGTGAAAGAAAACGCTTAATGCCAAAAAGTGTTTTTCAGCTTTTCAGAAATCCGAAGAATACGTAAAATTTAATCGGTAAAGGAAAGACGAAATATCCAAAAATATTTGGATTCCGAGAATCACCGTTTTCAAAACTGTTGGACGAAACCCGAAATACGGAAACTTAAAGGCTAAGTAGACTTAAGGGCTAAGTTAACTTAACACTTAAGTCATGAATAGTATGGAGGTGTGAATAGTGAGGAGGTTAGGCGGTGAAATGACTATTTTGCCCTAGCTTTGGATTTTCTATAAATAGGAAGCTAACTTTCATTTAAATGAGATTTTGAAAATCCTACAACTAGAGAGAGAGAGAGAGAAAGAGAGGGTTTGGACTTAACGATTATTATAGTTTAATAGTTCTGATAAGTTAAGATATGTTAGGTTGTAGTACAATCGTAACCTTTGATGGTTGACATATGAGAGCTGGGCTAAACAATTCCTTTAGAGAGCGAAGGTATATACGAAACTGAAAACCGATTTAACTCACTGTGATGGCAGTGTACATGAGACGGGAACTTGTTGGTTGTTTGTGGGAAACCACTCAGAGTACCATATGGACTACTAGCAGAGAAGCGATGTGTGCTGAGTCCTAGAAAAGTTATAAGAAGAAGTTAGGAATGTAAAACGTCAAAGCTAATGAACATAAAAGTAAGACTTCTCCGTATGTCATGAAGCTGTAGAACGATAATGAAAGTGGTCGCGTAAACTTAGGTTGCAAGAACGCGAACCCTAAGAAGTAAAGTTAAGCAAACTAATGCATAAGTCAAATATGCATGACTAATTAGTGTTTGTGTTGTTTTTCGTATGTGCTACATAGGAAGTGGAATGAGCTGCTCAAATGTAAGTCGTGGTACATGTAAAGGCAAGTTTCCTAACTTCATTCATATTTCAAATGAATGCTAGTTTCTTAAACTTCTCAGATATTGAACTTGAGAAGTTCCGTCTATGTGCTAATGTGCGATATTGTACAAGGTGGTAGAACATATGAGGCCTTGTGCAACAATGTGAACACTTCGGTGTTTTTATGAGATGAATTATTCAGTGATTTAACTATTCAATAAGAGAATGCTCTGTTTATACATGATTTATTATTGTTAAGTCTGTGCTAATGATTCTAGCCAGACAGAATATGTATGAAAAAGGTAGAAGAAAGGTTATGACGTCATATTGTTAAACCTAGTAAGAGTTCATGGTCGATTTGACCCCTCAGCAAAAGTATGAAATATGTCAGGAATAAGCATATGAATGATATTCCTATTTACGTATGATTTGATTATGATATATATATGAATGAATATGCAAGTATGCTTGTATTAAGAAAAGCTGTACAGTCCTTTGATAGATTATAGAGACATATGTACAAGGACTTAAAATGAACTGATCAAATATATTAGGTTGATCCTACGTAAGAAAAACAGATTTGTAAAGCCCTTAAAAAGAAATGATGTACAAGGACTATAAATATAGAAAGATCAAGCATGTTAGATTGATCTTATGATGTAATAGATAGGCTTGTCTGATCGTCGAGCACTACACTAGAAATCGTAGTCTGCCAGGTGAGTCAAGGAAAACTCGAGAGCTATCAAGGCAGAATCGTAGTCTGCAAGATAGTAGATCTCAGAGTTCGTAGACTACTAGGAGAGACGAGGAAGGATCGTAGTGTGTCGGGTATCACTTCCTCGGAGCCGTAGTCTACTAAGGAAGTCATGTTCAGAATTGTAGAGACAGCCTGCCTACGAGCCGATCGAGCATCTGCCGAAGCTAAGTCAAGAATCGTAGAATACACTCAGAGTCGTAGAGTCTACTGATCATATCAGAGGCAGAGATCATAATCAAGCAAGATCGAATGAAGACACCAAGCACAATGACAAAAATCGTAAAGTGTCAAGATCTGATCTCGGAGTCGTAGTGTCTGCACAGCCGAAGCTGAATCGTAGAGTGTAGAACTGAGACTTCAACAGATGTGCTCACAACGTCAGGGCAGAATCGCAGAGCTAATACGATTCTCAACAAATGAGCACTTGCAGAATATCCAAAGGAATGAAGCCTCTGGTTGATACTGTAAAGATACATCCCACCTAAAGGAAACCAAAGAGCACTCAACGAATGGCATGCAAGCTAACAGAAGATCTAAGCGTCAACCCAATAAGCATCCAAATTAAGTTGTAAAGCCATTTGAGATGAAGTCTTCCACAAGATGATCATAAGAAGACTTCAGTAGCTGACTAATGAAAGTCAGCAGGTGTAGTAGCTGTCAAGTGGTAAGATGACAACGATCTTGGAAGTAACCAGGATAGTAGTGTTTGCCAAACAAAGAAAGAACTGATGGAGTGCATACAGAGATACTGGACAGCTTCTGAAGAACAAGGCTAAAGTGATTAAGCATTGGGTCAATCCATTGATGATAAGTGAATGAGAGATCACAAGGAGAAAGTGAGCTGGACACGCCACAAATCTGAAGTGTCTTGCTATGCAGAAGGGGCTAGAACAAAGAAGTCAAGCCATCAGTATCTAAGAGCTGCTGAGGCAAACAGAAGTGTTGAAGCACTGCACAAGAGATGGAAGAGGTGTTCTATATTGAAGATCCAATCAACACTCTTCAAGATCGTAGTGTTGTCTCTACCAGTCAATAAGACACAACGATCAGGTCCATGAAGACATGCATCAGATTCGTAGAGTTCGAATAGCTGCAGATTTAAGCATTGGCAACGGTTCAATCTGAAGGGTAATATTCGGACAAGAGCTTATTGAGAGCATCGATGCAAAAGGACAACTTCTGATCGAGAAATCAGAAGGAGGAAATAAAGTCTTCGACCTGCCCAAGACATTAAAGTGACATCTCTGACGGAGTAGGTGAAATAGTAGACTGCAGTGTCAGAAAAGTATGATATGTCACATCTGCAGTCTACCTCAATCAACTCGAGATCTGTGAAGATATTTGAATAGCTTTCAACGGCTACTTTCCAACTGAAGGATTGGGAAGGAGTAAAAATCAGCAAGTGCTTCAAATATCTAGGGTTGCTGGAGTTGCTGAGTTTGGAGAAGTGGTGGACTTATCTAACCAACATAAATAGTGAGTGACCAATGAAGGTCTGAAGACTCACTCTACGATCCACCAAGAACACTTAGAGACAAAAAAAGAAAGAAGTAATAGTGAGAGTTCTATAATGTTGAAGTGAGAGTTCAACTACAAAAAGAGTGTTTTGAACTGCCGAGAGATAGAAGAACAACAATGTCATCTTGATGTCCATCATGAGAAGACTCTAAGTACCATAGAGGAGAGCTCACAGTCATCTTAGCAAGTCCATCATGAGAAGGCATCAAGTATCAAAAAGAAGATCACCAACGCAATCATGGTGTCAAGCATGAGAAAGTTTCTAAGTACCTAGCAGAAGAGCTTACAGTCATCTTAGAAACCCATCATGTGTAGCCATCAAGTATCAAGAGGAATGATCTTCAAGGCAGTTCATCAAGGGATCATCAAAAGTGGTTGAGTAACTGAAGAAGCTGAGCATCATGCAATACTCAACTGCACTTCAAGGATGATCACGCCAAGCTGCTAAGTACAGAAGATGTTCAGAGCTTAAAGACATCTTAGTAGCTTAGCACCAACTCCAATAAACAAACAAACAACTCAACAACAAGAAGCCAAGGCCTGAGGGGTCCTTATATGGAGGGACTAAATGAAGTTCCAAACCTGCTGGGCTTGAAGAGTTCTTAGGGAACTAGAGAAGTTCTAAGGTTGTTGGCCTTGAAGAATTCTTAGTGAACTGAAGTCCCAAGGCTGCTGGCCTTGAAGGAATCATAGTGATTTAGGGTGCTGCCCTTCCTTAGTGGAAATCCTGCTAGTTGAAAGCAGAAGAGTGGATTAGGAGCTTGAGTCTCTTAACCACTTAAAACCCCTTGTGTCTTTTACTTTATGTCATTTACATTATGTACATTAACTGCTATAACTGCTATGTATGTTTTAACTGCTTACCATTGAACTAACTATACGAACAATGTATGTACGATTATAATTATATTAATAAAGGGGATCTTTTACTTATTCCGCTGTGCTTGAAAAGATTCTTATGTTTATCACATGCTAAATTATCAGCAATACAAAATAAACCAGAAAAGTATTTGAAATTAAAAGGATCTATTCAACCCCCCTTCTAGATCTAGTGTGCCTACTGGGAATACATAATTGGTATCAGAGCGGGTTCTCATGCTATATTCAAAAGCTAATCGCTTTGAGTCTGATCCTAGGAACAAACATTGTTCTATACTTAGTTCAGTAGTAAGTTACTTGTTATATGCAGATGAGCTCACCCGTTGGAAATACTGTTAACATGGTATATGTGTATATACACCTGAAGCTGCTCAGATTGGTCCATGTTCTCGATTGATACATCAAGAAGACCAATCCTTACCTGCAGTCAATCTTGTAATCTGAAGACCAGATGAGAAAGCTCAAGAGATATCAATGACAAAGAGTCAAGCATCCAGCACCCTGAAAGATGAAAAGGCCACACATGCTAAGAAACACTTATCCAGAGAAGAAAGAATATCTTCTCAAACATGTGTTTGGCCAACCAGCAACTAGGTGCAAACTTAGCAAACTGAAGGATGCTAAAGAATTAAAAATGTTGATATTCTCTTAGCTTACATCTTCAAGACCACGACTGATTGGTTGAAGGTTAACTAGAGCAACAAGCTGTCAGGAATAAATGAGAAACTATGCACATCAATGCCTAACCTCAGTATGTCTAAGATAAATGACTGTTAAGAAACTAACAGTAGAAAGGTACGATTCCTCACTAATATAATTGTATACATCATGTTACACCTCCTTATACACTATAACAGTATCCTGTCAAGAAATCATAATCTACCTAAAAAGGTGAAGAGAGAAAGTACACTGAGGTTGGAAACACTCGTGCTTATAAACTTTCTCTCCATCCAACTTTTACGTTGAAGATGACATCTTGAAGGAAATCTGAAATGGGTCATAAGAGTATCAAAAGTTAAATTAATTTTATGAGAAGTAATCTTTGCTGATGGGTTAGTATGTATGTACAACCTATGATCTAAGTGTTTAATAACACACAGAGTATGATCAGTTCTACAAGAGCATCTTGAAGATTCGTAGAAACTGATCACCTCCATGAATCAATCAGATACAAATAAATTGTAGAGTTGATTCTCACTCTGTGAACATTTAAACCCTGTGAACATAACCTAGCAAATGATGAAACCATCAAAGAAAAAGAGTGTTGTATTAAAATAGCAAGTCTCACACACACTCACCATCATGCATCTCAAAATATATTATCTAAATTAGTTACATGCATGAATATGATTGTTGGTGATCAATATGATGATTATCCAAATATATGAGGAACAAGGGTTTAGAAAACTAACCTAGCAGGACCCATTTGACCATGGGTACCAAAAATTAGAAATGAATAACCTGCAGGTACTTGGTCTATCTGACCACACTAAAGAATGCTAAAGCAAAAAATTTCAGTTAAGAAGAGTCAACCAGCAGAAGGCTTAGGACTGTTAAGAAATAATTCTGACAACATTCCTATATGTCAAGCCTGTCCTTGAAGTCTTGTTGAGCTAATCTAAATGAATCTCAAATGGCTGCATATCTTTATATGAAAGTAGGCCACTCAACTAGAGATGAAAAAGGGACTTAGATGCTTAAGTATGCAAAACTTGTTCTCAAGGAAGCTCACATCAAAGGACTATTGAGCATCAAACATTAGGAACTTAGTCCGGGAGCAGAACTCCACGAGCACAAGCTGATAAGGAAGACTATGTTCGTAGTGCTATCAAAAGATCGTAGAATGATCAACCCTGAAAATACTCATTTCTACGATACAAGAAGATTTAACGACTTCAGTCAGAAGGAGATATGCAGTTGAATCACACCTCACTGAAAAGACAACATCAACCATGGGGAGCAGTGATCTGTTAAGGAACAACAATACTGAGATATACTATGAAGTAGTGTACCAGCTACAGAGTCCCAAAAATTTATGGCTGATGAACCAAACGAAGATCCATAGTCATTAGGAACGTCTCAAAACGTACTACTGATAACCTTTCAGCCACCCAACTCAAAACCGTGGAGATCCTACGATCAAACATCTGATCGTAGTGTAAGAGCAGGAAGACACCACGATTACAGCAAATGCAATCTTCTAAAGTTGGTAGAAGACCTCACCACCAGAAAAGGTCAAATGAGATATTAGTGCAAATCACTTCTAAAGTATTTCATCTGGAAAGCGCCTCAGGGACAAACCTAACCCTTAGCTAACTCTAAGAGGTTGGCCATTCCTGAGCTACCTTAACCTAGAAGAATTGCTTAATCAAGTTCATCTCAAGAACCAAGTCAATCAACGATCACAGAGTAGAGGTTGAAGAAAACTCCACGATCGTAGTGTAATCTCAGCGATCGTAGAAGTAGACTCGACGATCGCAGTCCTACCAGAGGATACTCTAGGTCATGAAGAGCTCGAAAGAACAAGATAATTGCCCAACCATTCAGATTGTGAGGAGATAAGTTTGAATGCTGGTTGGAAAGATGTCCTGCTGAAGAAAAGTGCCCAAGCCTTCATAAAGTACATCAGTGGTTCAGCTATACAGTTTCAACATGAGGAGAAATATCAAAACCATCCACTGCAACATCTCTCAAAAGATGATTGTTGAGTCAACAAAGGGAAACATAGAGTCCATAGCTGCCTTATCATGCTACTCTACAAACCAAAATGGTCAACGATCAATCCACGTCATTGATGCCAGTTTGTTTCAAAAAGGGACATTAAACTGAAGAGTTAATGGGGGAGTTACAGCTCATTCCTGGGCATCGTGCAACCAATAGTTGGTTGATACATCACTGAGTATGCAGAGTTAGAAGGAACTGCCATAAAGGAAAATTCAAATTAGCAAAGAGTTATCATAAGCTATCGAACCTCTCTCCCTCCCACTTTTATATCCTAAAATCCTCTCAAAAGCCCAAATCAATTAACCCTCCAGAGCCTTGCCCAAATCACAATCAGCCATCTCTCATAAACTCCTCTAAATCAAATACTCATATTCCTTGAACTATTCAAATGGAAGATTGGCGGGTAATCACTGGCATTCAGCTCGGAACCAAGTCGTTTGAAAAATCCAAAAAGAAGTTCAGAGACATTCTCAAACTTGTGAAGAAAGCTGGATTCTCAGAATGTCTTAAGGATAGTACTCGAGTATACACTAAACTGATCAAGGAATTCTACTCAAATGCATCCATAAATGCCGGAACCCTTTTAACCAAGGTTAAAGGTCAGTCTCTTAAGCAGAAATCATCCGATATCAATCAATGCTTAGGTTTCTCTGACCTAGGACTGAGAAAGCTTGATGAGATCAACACTGAGCAAGCGAAGGAGATTATTGGATACCAAAGAAACCCTAGTCTAAAGGATATAAAGAAAAAGGAGTTCCTTGAGGAATTCGAGTTACTTACTGAAATAGTGGGTAAATGCATACTATGCAAGGACACTGCACACGACACGGTGCTTGATCAACAGTTAAAGATCATGTCTGCTATAGTCTTGAATAAACGAATTAACTTTGGAGTTATCTTTCTTGATCAAATATCCAAATGGGTAGAAAAGGCTGAATTGAAGAAGTCTACAGAAAAACCACTTACAAAAGTGTTTCATGGAAGACTACTAAGCATTATGCTGAAAAAGAAATTGGGAAACAAACTCAAGGATGATGAGGGAGAACCTCTGAATATACACAAAGTAATGTCTCCACAATTGTTTGTGAATTGGAAGAAAAACCCAAAGGATAACAGAAGGCTGACAACTAGGAGTAGTAGCAAGGCCTCTACAAAGAAGAGGAAGGCAAAAGAGGTAGAAAACTCTGAGTCCGATGATCCTGTACCAGCAGCAACCACACCAGCCAGACAGAAATCTAAAGGTGTGAGGAAAACTGGGGCTCCTCTAAGAAATCTATCCACATAAGACAAGGTTGAAGATGAAAAGGTCTCAACTACAGAGACCACTAAGAGGAGAAGTAACAAATTACTTCAAGGGCCATCCAGTAAGAAAGCTAAGATGGTAAATTTTCCAGTCTCAACTTACCAAGAAAGTACGTCTGATAAAGAAAAGGACGTAGAGTCAGAAGAAGAGAAGGCAACTGATAATCCCAAGGTCGAGCCCCTGACGGACCAAATCCAAAGCAGATGAAGGTGAAGCTGGATTAATGGAAGAAAATGCAGCATCTGCTGATGAAGAAGAATGCACAAGTTTCCAGAGCATTCACTCTGATGATAAAGACAAGCTACAAGTTGACCCAACTACATCTCGAAATGCAAATGCTCCAACCAGCCTAGATGATGGATCAAATGATGTTGATTGTGATGAAGAAGGAAATGCCCCCACTATTGTTGAACGTCAAGAAAGTCTGTCTGATGATGCAGAAGCTTCAGAGTTTGACGAAGAAGAGGAGTCTAAAACTCCTATAGCTAAACTTCTAATAAGAAGAAAGAGCTACAGATTACATGCTCAAATTGCCTCCAAAAGGAAAAATGATCACTCTATTGCTGTCATTGAATTAAGTGATGATGAGTCTGTATCACACGAAGTAAGTGCTGAGGATGGAACCAGTGATGAAGAAGATGAATTAAAGGAAGATCTTGCTGAAGAAGGTTCTGGAAATGAAATTCAGCAAGAAGGATTCATTGATGGAAACGATCACAATGTTTCAGGCTCCGAAAGAGAAGAAATGAAGAATGATTTCAACTCTGCAAATCAAGAATCAGAGGATCCAGAAGACTATCCAGTCCTCTCTCCTGCAAGAATCAGTAGAAGAATTGTGGTAGAAGTTCTTAATGAACTAGAAGAACTCCCAGCTGAAAGATGGGTAAAATATGGAAACGAACAGCTCAAAGTTGTAAGAATGACTACACAACATATATTCAAAAACTGGAACAACATGAAGCTAGACTGCATGACCATCCTCTACAATCATGATGACCTGCTAATGAGATGGTTCTTCCAATGGATGCCTTGGCTAAAGGCACATACCAAAAAGGATGCAAGTTACTTCAGCTGGTGCTACTCTCATTTTCCAAGCATGGAGCTGGTGGCAAAAAACTTCCCAAGAATGAAGAGTTTTGCTATAATGATGATCACAAACCAGCCTCACTACAAGGTCTACAGACATGCCGGCAACCACTATATCCCCTATGACCGTAGGATGGACTCAGAGGGAAGAAGGATCATGACCAAGGAAATAATCGTAGAGTCAGTTTACTCTATTACTGATGGTATCCAAGTACAAAATAAGAAGCTTCCATTTGCTCAAGCACTACTGACAAACATTCCTTCATCCTCAACCAGTGATTGGAACTCAACGATTCTTTAGTTTTTCAACACCTTCAAAAATCTGTCCAAAGAAGCAGATCGTAGAGTCCTATCTGATGCTCAACAAGGGGCTGCCCAACCAGATGATCAAATATCTGTGGAGAAGGAGCTGATGAAAAATTCTGATGAACTAATTGAGAAAATATCTATATTCATTGAAGAGTCAAAGAAGCTGACAACAAAAGAAGATAACTCAGTTCAAGAGAGGCTTCAAGCAACGATGGCTGATCTATCTCTCAAAATCAAAGAAAGAGATCACATCTATCTAAAGGCCATGAATGCTCAGAAGGCAGATGCACTACAAGGGAAGAAGGCAAATAAAGAACAACTCCAAGCCATCTCTGACAAGATTGACAACTTGAATCAATCCTTCTCTATGCAACTTCAGTTAAGCCAACAAGAACTTAAGATTGAAGTCGGTAACTCCTCCTACTTAATTGAGCAGCTTATGTCCAACATGGAGCAGCTCTCCCAGATGATTATTGACAAAAAGAGGGAGAAAAAGAGGCATAAAAAGGGGAAGAATAAGAGGCATTCTAGAAAGAGCAAGGAAAGCAAAAGGAAAGAAAAGAAGAAGACAACATCAGGGGGAGCTGAATCATCATCTAAGGGAGAGCCAAAGGATGATGAGCCTAAGGCTGAGGGGGAGCCAGAACCAGAAGAAGAAGAAATGAATAGCTCCACATCCCAGGGGGAACAGGAGCAAAGGTATCAAACAAATGAATAGCTTATCAACAGACATCCTGGAAGCATACATGGTGCCAAAAGAGGTACATCTCTAACTAGTTAGGTATGTTCTGGATCCAGGATGTAAAATGTCAATGTATTAAATTTCACATCATTATAAATGAGATTCATGATTATCTGTTTTAGAAATATAGTTGCTCACTGTATATAAGATTCATTCATAACATGCATATGCACTCTTTATTTTTGTCATAATCAAATAGGGGGAGATTGTCAGGAATAAGCATATGAATGATATCCTATTTACATATGATTTGATTATGATATATATATATATATATATATATATATGAATGAATATGAAAGTATGCTTGTATAAAGAAAAGATGTAAAGTCCTTTGATAAATTATAGAAACATATGTACAAGGACGTAGAATGAACTGATCAAATATGTTAGGTTGATCCTACATAAGCAAAACAACTTTGTAAAGTCCTTAAAAAGAAATGATGTACAAGGACTATAAATATAGAAAGATCAAGCATGTTAGGTTGATCTTATGATGTAATAGATATGCTTGTCTGATCGTCGAGCACTGCACCAAAAATTGTAGTCTTCCAGCTGAGTCAAGGAAAACTCAAGAGCTATCAAGGCAGAATCATAGTCTGCAAGATAGTAGATCTTAGAGTTCGTAGACTGCCAGGAGAGACGAGGAAGGATCGTAGTGTGTCGAGTAGCACTTCCTCGAAGCCGTAGTCTACTAAGGAAGTCATGTTCAGAATCGTAGAGACAGCCTGCCTACGAGCCGACCAAGCATCTGCCGAAGCTAAGTTAAGAATCGTAGACTACACTCAGAGTCGTAGAGTCTACTGATCATATCAGAGGCAGAGATCGTAATCGAACAAGATCATATAAAGACAATAAGCACAACGATAGAAATTGTAGAGTGTCATGATCTGATCTCGGAGTCGTAGTATCTCCACAGCCGAAGCTAAATCGTAGAGTGTATAACTGAGACTTCAATAAATGTGCTCACAACGTCAAGATAGAATTGTAGAGCTAATACGATTCTCAACAAATGAGCACTCCCAGAATATCCAAAGGAATGAAGCCTCTGGTTGATACTGCAAAGATACATCCCACCTAAAGGAAACTAGAGAGCACTCAATGAATGGCATGCAAGCTAACAAAAGATCTAATCATCAACCCAATCAGCATCAAGATTGTGTTGTAAAGCCATTCGAGATGAAGTCTTCCACAAGATGATCATAAGAAGACTTCAGTAGCTGACTAAAGAAAGTCGGCCAGTGCGATGGTATCGTCAGTGGTAAGATGACAACGATCTTGGAAGTAACCAGGATCGTAGTGTTTGCCAAACAAAGAAAGAACTGATGGAGTGTATACATAGATACTAGACAGTTTCTGAAGAACAAGGCTAAAGTGATTAAGCATTGGGTCAGTCCATTGATGATAAGTGAACGAGAGATCACAAGGAGAATGTAACACCGGAGAAAATCAGATTTTTATGATAATTAAATTTTTATTTGATTATGTGAATTAAATGATTTTAATTGACTTATTTTGTGAGTAAGCTATGTGAAGGTCATTCTATGACCTAGGATGTGCTAATGTGGTTAGTAATCTGGCTACGTGCAAGAATTAATTATTTAGAATTTCCAAGACAAAAATAAATATTTTTCAAAAAATTCCCGTAAAAGCACTATTCGTCCGTTTCTGCTCGGGGAATTATTTTAAAATTCCGAGAAACGCGTAATGATAAAATATCGAGATAAGATGAAATGTCTACAAATATTTCATTTATGGCAAACAAAGTTTTCGCTTACGGATTTAAAACCTAAGGGTTGAGTGAAATGATTTCCGAGAAGGAAATGAAACGCGTAGAAAGAATTGTGTTATTGTTAAAGCATGTGTTATACAAGTATGATACTATCTAGTATATATGTATAATACGACGAGTTAATACGAAGTACAATTCGATTATCGTACGAGTATTATATGGAGAGAACACGTGAATTATATGTATAGAATACGATTCGTATTATGGAATTAAGTTAAGACTTAAGGATAATTCATTTGAGTTAGATTATGTTTAGTCCAATCAATTGTATAGGCAAGCCCAATGAATTAATGTGTTAAGCCCAAGTCAAGGCCCAATATTAGATTGGTTATGCCCAATACAAGAAAACCGAATCGTGGATCGAACCGGTGGGTCACCGAATGGGTAAAACTCATGGGGATGACCCATGGGCATGGTGGGCCGGCCCTTGGTGTGCAAGGAAAGCATAACACTTGGTGACCAAGTATTTTACTCGGTGACAAAGTGTTGAATAGTAAGGAGGTGATGGTGAATTGACCAAATTGCCTTCCATTTTATTTGCCTATAAATAGAAAGCTAAAGTTGGTCTTTTGTGAGTTTTTCAAATTGCCAACCTAGATTTTGAGAGAGAGAGAGAGAGAGCTAGACTCAACCAAAAGTTCTACTTTGAAGCTTTGCTTAAGAGTTTTTCAAGATTACCTAAGAGTTCTTAACGTAATACTCCTTAATTCTATTTCCATCACTTTTGGTTTTCTTTTAGTATGGAGAATCATAAATGGGTGTTGTATGTCTAGTATGGTGGAATAAGGATGACTTGTTATAGATTCAATCTCTATAAGTCATGAAATCATAGAAATCATAAGGTTTTATATAGATTAAAATCTTGAAAATATTAATTGTTGAGATTGATTGTTGATAAACAATTGAACTCCATCAATACTTAAATATGTGCATCTTGCTTAGTTAGGATGTAGATATAAAGTCCATGGAGTATTCCATGTGATTTAGCTTAGAGAACATTAGTAACGAAGTTATGGCGAATTTCACGGAAATAGACGTTAAATGTCGAAAACGTTGAAATTCTGGATTAATAGTCAAAGGTTGCTGTTAGACTTGAAAATGTTGTTTTTCAATGTCAACACGTGAGATAGGGTATTTAACAGTCGTGGGATCAAGAATCGTCGGATTCTGACTTAGAATTAAGAAAACGAGCGTTGAACGCTCATTAACATTTACGAACACTTGAAAATGAACTCAATAGTGAATTTTGAGTTATCGAATTCGAAAGTGTCGAATTCTTATATGAACGCGTAGAGTATGTCATTTATGACGTGTAGGCTTCTGAATAGACCAAATCGGACTTATAACGAAGAAGTTATGGATCTGAGAAACTCACCAAAATTTTATCTGTTAGAAAAATTTCTGGTGCTGAGGTCTAGCGCCGCGACGCTAGACAGTGTTTTAAAGTTCCACGTCTTAGCGCCGACATAGTGTATTTGACTACTGGAAAGTGGCACCGCAACGCCACTGGTATAAGGAAGTCTCATGTACTGCGGCAATGAGACCGGACACAAATATCGCTAATCTCGGCCGCCGCACACCGATCCCAGATTGAGGTGTCACGTTGCGGCGTGGGTGCAGGGTAATTGTTAAATGACATAGGTTTGAACTGCAATTGTTCAAAGACCTAGAAGAGTAAAGTTTATGCACTTCATAAGTGTACTAAAACTAGTCCTATGCTACCTATACTAAGGTATATGGTATTGAACATAGGAATTGAATGCATGTTAGTAAGTTATGAATGAAGAACACAAAGTGTTATCAATGAACCGTAGCCGGGAAAAAAAATTAGTACTTTTCCAATGATGATAGAGTCCGGTTAATAACATAAGTTGGTTAATAAGCCGGGACGAAGGGTAATAAGTCGAGTTGACTTTATTGATGATTTTAAGTTAACAAAGACATAGAAGAGAAAGAAGTTGGTAGGAACAATGTGAATAATTTTTTGATAGCTAATTACAGTGTGCTATGTGAATATATCATGTAAATTTTGTAAAGGCTGTGGTCAGTCGATTAAGTTATTTGAAGACGCTGAAAGGCAAGTTTTCTTAACGCTTGTCTAACTTTCATGTTAGTCAAGTTTTATGTGATTCATAGTACTGAATTGCACGACTGATTTTAAAGAAAAGATCAATGCCAGATTTAACTCGGCTAGACTACTCGTAAGATATAGATTGATTGATATTTATATCTTTCTATATAGAAATGTTAACACTATCCTATGGCAAGTAATTGGTATGGATGTGAAGGTAAGGTTTGTCTATGAACAAACAAAAGTATTTTTCATCGATTATTCGATGGGCATGCGAGTTTTCCCAAATGTTAAACGTAAATACGTTTAACGAATGAGTGTTGATCAACATAGAGTACTATAGGCTTATCACCTAGAAGTGCTCGTAAATAATGCGGATGTACAGTCCTAGTGTTGTGATATCCTTTTCAAGTATGAAAACATAAAGCTACTGTTCATGGTCTATTGACCGGTTCAGAATTCCTAATCTACTCTATACTTTGGAAATTGATGTTATGGAATGTTAAAGTATTATTGTTTTATAATACTTCATAACTATTTGTTCAGTTATGTATGAATTGTTATATAATTCATGAAGGTGGTATTACTGTTATCCTTTGTTAAACTTGTTGAGCTTGTTATGCTCACTTCTTGAGTGAATTATATGATTGTAGTTAAGGATGAACGTACTAAAAATGCTAAGAGAGATAAGGGCAAGGCTAAGATGGATACTTAACCATCGTGGAATAGATTAGTTTGTTTGTATGTATTACACATTATGAACAACCAACGATGTAATCGGTTTATGAACCTGGGAAGGATTATACTTTGATTGTAATAAGAAGATAGTAATTACATTCATTATCTTGTATTTCAATGGAATGATTGTATAGTTATGAGTACCATGTAGCACCAGATGTTGGGTTGGAAGATACCCGAATTTGGGGGCGTCACAGGTTGGTATCAAAGCATTAGGTTATAAAACTTAAGGGGGGAAGAACCTTAGGCTAATAACCTTGGAAGGAAGGTAAAGTCCGAAGAATGAAAGTCAAGCCAAATGAATTAACAAGGTATTGAGATAACTCAGTACCGAAAGATTTTAAAAGATGGAAATTAATCTTAAATAAATTAAATGTGATTTGTGCTTATACTATTGTGTATTATGTACTAATCAACGTGTTTTGTGTTTTGTAGATGTCAAATGATAGCTTGACGTTTAGAGACATTGAAGTGATAAGTGAGGAGTTAGTGAACCAAGTAAAGATATTAACAATGCCAGTGGCGGAGGTACCGTTAGTGGTTCTCGAAGACTCGGATATAGAAGAGTACATCTCTGAAGAGGAATACTTTGAGGAGACAATGGGAATAACGTCATATCTTAAAACGATGATTGACGTAGAGGAGGAGATCGAGGTAACATCGGTTAACACGGTGATACCTACTCAAGAGCCAACACCTCCGGATGTAATGAGATCATTGTATCTGGCAGTGTTGGATAGGAATGTGCAGCTGCGCACTGTAGTGCAGACACAGAATGAGGAGATAACCGCCCTATATGAGACGAAGGAATTTGCAAAGGCGAATTTTGAGTCAGAGCACGATAAAAAAGTGCTTATGACGGATAAGGCATGAGACTATAAGGAGGAGGTCGTTGAGTTTCGAAAGAAACTGGTCGAGAAAGACAAAAAGATAGCTAGGATGTCGTACATCCATGAGTGCGCTCATGAGGATTTCAAGCTGAAAATTGCTTGTTATTCCATGGAGACCGGGAAGACTCGACATATTATAAGTCGAGATATTGTGTAGATACTGGCAAATCAGAAATATGAGAATGTCATTCAACAGTGTTAGTAGATCGTTAGATCTTTTTGTATATAAGTAGTGACGTAAAACCCTATTTTGTATAATTAAAGGGTAGTCTTTTTGTAAATCCCAATTTTGTAGAAGTCAATCGCGGGATAATAATGTAATAGCTTTTGGCTAAGGAAACATGATGTAAATAGTTTTGACTATGAAAGCATATTTATATAAGAAAATTTTATTTAATGTGCTTGTTGTGGTATGAGTGGTTATTTGAGAATGATAACCATGTAGTTAAATAGATAATAACGAAACCTTATTTATTTAATCAGAATTATGCCGCCAAGAAGGAGACAACGTAACCAAGAGGCCGAGTCTCATAATAAGAATCAGGGGGGTCTTAATAACCCTATGCAAGAGTTCATTAATTTATTAACGGCAGCATTTAACCAAGTTGGGGGAGGGATTCCTATAGCACCTAGGGTAGTAAGAACAACTACCTTCAAGGAATTTAAGAGTGTGGGTCCCCTGAAGTTCTAAGGAACGACGGACCCTTTAGAGGCCCAGACATGGGTGAAAGAGATCGAGAAGGCATTTGTGATTAAAAACATAGGTAAGGCGCAAAAGACTTCTTTTGTGACTTACATGATGAAGGGGGAAGCCAACTACTAGTGGGAGGCACACCAGGGTGGGGCTAGAACAGAAGTAGTTACTTGGGAACAATTTAAGAAGGTGTTCTTCAAAAAATACTTCCCTACTAGTATGCAAGGTAGGATGGAGATTAAGTTCTTAGAACTTAAACAAGGGGATATGACAGTTCCCCAGTATGCTGCCAAATTCAATGAATTGGCGAGGTTTGCTCCACATCAGGTGGACACGAAAGAGAGGAAGGCGCGCAGGTTTGAGCAGGGCTTAAAACCTTGGCTCTACAGTAGAATATCAGTTTTTTAGAGTGCTTCCTAAAGGACCATTTTGGAAAAGGCGATAATAGCGAAAGGTGGTGGTGAGGCATTGTCTCAGTACCACAAAGAGCAGAAGAAAAAGAGTAAGTTAGAAGGAGGTAGTAAGGCTGAAGTTGAAAGCGGAAGCGGTAACTTGCCTAAGAGAAAGAGCTTCAACCCTGGGAATACTGGGGTAAAGCAGGGAGATCCTAAGCGTAGGAAGGAGGCATGCAAGACATGCAGAAAGACTTGCATGGGAGTCTATTTAAAGGGGAAATCAGTCTGCTACAAATGTGGGCAGGAGAGGCATTTGTCACCCAACTGTCCTAACCCTAAGAAAAACCAGGGCTGTTTTGTCTGTGGGTCATTGGACCACATGGCAAGAAATTACCCGAAGAAGGGTTTAAAGGGAAATAAGGGTTCTGATAGTGGTAAATTAACCATTTCTGGGCCAACACCATCAGTGGGTAGACCCTCGGCCCGTACATTTAATATGACCGTCCAAGATGCGGTTACATCAACGGATGTGGTAGCAAGTATCATTCTGGTCAATGAGATCAATGCTTATGTTCTATTTAACTCGGGTGCTACTTGTTCTTTTATTGCTTGTGAATTTGCTAAGCGATAAGGTTTAATCCCTAAAAAGTTACTAATACCTTTAGACGTTAAGGTATCAAACGAAGAAATAATCCCCATTGAACATATTCATAAGGATTGTTGCGTAGATATTAAAGGGAATAAGTTATCGGTAGATTTAGTACCGATAAGGTTAAACGAATTCGATGTAATTCTTGGTATGGATTAGTGGATTACCCATAAGGTGATAATAGATTGCCATAGGAAAAGTTTGAACCTTCGGCTTTCTAAGAAAACCAAGGTTGTGTTCTTCGGTAGTAAATCACCGAGACGCTCTTGTTGTCTATCGATGACACAAGCTAGGAAGATGTTGAAAAAATGGTGTGTAGGTTACCTGTGCCACGTTGTGGATACCCAAAGAGTGGGAACAACCTTGGACCAGATAACTATAGTTTAAGAGTTCACGGATGTGTTTTCAGAGGAATTACTGGGTATTCCACCGGACATGGAGGTTGAGTTTGTAATTGATCTATTACCAGGTACGTCACCAGTTTCAAGGTCACCATATCGGATGGCACCAGCTGAGATGAAGGAGTTAATGGTTCAATTATAGGAACTATTAGACAGAAATTACATTCAACCGAGTGTGTCTCCTTGGGGAGCACCGGTATTGCCTGTAAAGAAAAAGGATGGGTCGTTAAGACTTTGTATCCACTATCGAGAGTTGAACAAGTTAATGATTAAGAATAAATACCCGTTGCCCAGGATCGATGATCTATTTGATCAGTTGAAAAGGGCAAAGTATTTTTCTAAGATAGATTTACGCACGAGGTATCATCAGTTAAAGGTAAGGAAGGAGGATGTACCTAAGACGGTGTTCAGAACTCGTTATGGTTATTACGATTTTCTGGTGATGTCATTTGGGTTGACTAATGCGCCAGCCGCATTTATGGATATGATGAACAGAGTGTTCAAACAGCATTTGGACAAGTTCGTCGTAGTGTTCATTGATGTTATTCTAGTCTATTCTAAGATGTCAGAAGATCATGCCGAACATTTAAGGATAATGTTGGAAACAATAAGGAAGGAAAAGTTGTATGCGAAATTCACAAAGTGTGAATTTTGGCTTGAACGAGTGCAGTTTCTATGATATGTTATTGATAAAGATGGCATTTCTGTGGATCCAGCAAAAGTATAAGCAGTTAATGAGTGGGAGCAATCGAAAACTCCAACCGAGGTTCAGAGTTTTCTGGGGTTAGCGGGATACTATAGAAGGTTCATTCCGGACTTTTCTAAAACAGCTACTCCATTGACAAATCTAACAAGAAAGTCGGTGAAGTATGTGTGGACTGAAAAATGTGAGAACAGTTTTCAGGAACTAAAGAAGAGATTAAGTGAGGCACCTGTATTGTCCTTACCCGACGATATAGGGAACTTTGTAGTGTATAGTGACGCTTCGTATAAAGGACTGGGTTATGTTCTCATGCAGCATGGGAAAGTCATGGCTTATGTGTCACGTCCATTAAAGGATTATGAGAAGACCTATCTTACTCGTGATCTGTAGTTGGCAGTAGTAGTTTTTGCCTTGAAGATATGGAGGCATTATCTATATGGTGAGAAGTGTGAGATATACACGGACCACAAAAGTCTGAAATATATCTTCACACAGAAGGAGTTGAACATGAGACAGAGAAGGTGGTTAGAGTTAATAAAAGATTATGACTGTGATATTTTATATCATCTGGGGAAAATAAATGTAGTAGCCGATGCGCTAAGTAAGAAGGGTAGAGAGAAACTGTCAATGTTAACAACTCAGAATGCGTTAATAACAGCGATGGCAAGAAAGGAGTTAGAAGTTAAGTTATCGGAGGAAGCGGTGGAAATGTTATTTTCCATAGAAACCCAACTGACCATAGTGGAATGGGTTAGGGGAGTACAATTGAGCAACGAGGAATGCGAGCAGATAAAGAAGAGTATAGAAGATGAAGAAAAGACTAAGTATAACCTCGATAAGGAGGGATTACTTCGTTTTAAAGGAAGAATTTGGGTTCTAAATGATTCCGAATTAAGGGAGGAGATAATGATGGAGGCTCATAATTCGAGGTACTCGATACATCCTGATAGTACGAAGATGTATCAAGACCTTCGTTAGAACTTTTGGTGGCTGAATATGAAAAGGGAGATAGCAGAATATGTTAGTAGGTGCTTAACTTGTCAAAAAGTTAAGGCTGAACACCAACGACTTAGCGGGTTTTTGCAACCGTTAGAAATTCTAGAGTGGAAATGGGAGCACATCACAATGGATTTTGTGGTGGGACTTCCAACAACAAGAAATGGATACGATGCTATTTGGGTGATAGTGGATCGATTGATGAAATCGGCTCATTTTCTACCAATAGGAGTTAGGTATAACCTAGATCAGTTAGCTAAGCTGTATGAGCCAATTTGGACTTAGAATGAATAAGTTATGAGCCCGAAAAATTTACAGAAAAAGAAAAAGCGTGAAATTGATTCGAGGCTCGGGGCCAAGATCGCAAGATGGCCCAGGGTGTAAAAGTCGGCAGCCAGCCAACTTCAGATGCCAAACCCCAACTTATTGTGAAGTGGCGCTGCAATGCTACTTGGTAACAAAAAGGAGTGAAATACAAATACGGAGCCGAACCTCAGCAATCTTTGTCAATCAGAGTAAAGCGAGACTAATTAAGGAAAGCTGGCACCGCAACGCCAGCACTAGGAAAGAGCCAGAGAAGAATAAACATGAATGTAAAGCAAATAAAAGTTGATTAATGGTCAATTATTGCCTTAATAAACTTAAAGTAATGTTCGTAAGGATGATAATAACCTTGAGAATTTCAACTAAAGGTTAATAAAAGATTACTTGAATGTAAACACAAGGTAATACGATACATGGTAACAAATGTTAACCAATCTAAAGAATAATTAGATTGAGAAAAAGGGAAAGATATATTAGTGATTATACATGATTGTTTATGACCTAATGTGGTATGTTATGAACTTATGTGTTGTAGAAACCTTAAAGATATAAAGGAAAAGTATATTAACAGTAGAAGACGCTGAAGGCTAGTATTCTAAACCTTGTCTATGTTCTTTTGGACAAGCTTTGTGATTCATGTATCTTATGCATGAATTAATGCATAATGAAGTCGAAGCCAATTTCTTCGGCTAGACTTAATGTGTTTGATAGATTTCCTTGTAATCTATCAAAATGTTATTAATGTTGTTATCTTTTGCAAACTATTTTTTGTATGGATTTTAAAGAAAGACTGAGTATGAATAAACAAATGTTTTGTCGTCAAATGACAAGCACATGGGGTTGCCAAAATTGAAACGTAGATATGTTTAATGAAGTCATGTTGTACAACATAGAGTGCCATAGGCTGATCACCTAGACGTACTCGCAAGTTATACCAGACTTACGGACTTGGTGCTGGGTTGTCTTTTTAAAAGAAAGAATGAAATGCTTAAGGTCTTGGACCAAAATTTATGTTTAATGAATGTTGTTCATTATGAAATATTTTAAAGAAGAGAGTAGTTCAATTTTGAATTATCTATAGTACTTTATAACTATTGCTTCAGTTATTGAAGATATACGATTCAAACGATTCAAGCCTATTTCTTAAATGAAATTGTCATATTTGCTGAGCTAGTTATGCTCACTCTTGCTTGAACCATATGAATGTAGCTAAGATCGAATGACCTGAAGGATCCAGTAAGGATAAAGGGAAGGCTAAGGCAAACACATAAGTTGTCTTTGTAATAGAATAGTTTGAACGTTGTAATTATTTGATATTATGACAAAGGACATATGTAATTGTTACAAAGAACCTGGGAAGGGGAATATTATTATGGAATATATAGAAGACATATTCACTCTTTTAAGTTATTTTAATTGAATGTATGTGTGAACTATAGCACCGTGTAGCACCATCTGTCGGGTTGGAAGATACTCAGATTTGGGGCCGTCACAGGTTGGTATCCGATTTGGTGCTCACGACTAATCAATTAATATAACGCATTTAAATCTATTCACCCATGGTATCCGATTTTATACTTATATCTAATCGAGTGACTATACCATTATTACAAGATACAATTCCCATAGATCCAAGGTTCACAGTATCCTATAACAGATAATAGTTCTCGTCAGAACTATTGCTGTGTTTGGATAACCTCACTTGGATGTATAGACTGTATCTATGAATAGTATCTATCTATCTGAAATTCAAAGTACCAGTAATAACATGAACAATCCATATTACCAATACCCTTACTAAGATGTATAGTCTCTATCATGCGAATTTACACTATCATATCGATAGTAACTATCTATCCGAAATCCAAAGTATTAATAACAACATGAACAGTCCATGCTATTAATACCCTCACTCAGATAAATAGTTCCCAAGGATCTTAACTAAGTTGAAGATTCTAATTACATTTATATATGTAAGGAAAACACGGTTGCGGAAATAAAAGATTTTATATATCATAAATATTAAGGTTCGATTACATGATTCTCATAAAGAATTTCTTATTACAAAGTATTCAACTAGACAAGAATATAACCTAATCTATGTAGGGACGCTTCCCTTTATCTACTCCAGATGTTCCAAGATTACCATCTAAAAATGCAAAGGGAATAATTTGCAAGGGTGAGCTATGACATGCTCAGCAAGTTTTGTATTTATAACAATATATGATTTGAAGAAATATAAAAATTCAAATTTTGACTAATAGTTATTATCATTTCATTATGGATTTGTATTTCTGTCAGTCACACAGACTTAGAAATTTTGTTTAGATATGAGATAGGGGATCAGCCTATTCAACATCTTAGGAGTATGCATTTCATCCTACCAGTGCTCAATTGCACCCAAATTAGTGTCAATATATTATCGATCGAAAGATCCCATATGGGATACCCAACTTCAGAATAGGATGTCTTACCAAACAATTTTGTTTGACACAACAATTTAAGCTTAACAATCAATATGAATAAATAATTCATTTCTTAGTTATGCTGAAGCTATAGCAATAACCTTACAATAAGAGTTAATTCAAATGAAGGTGTAGTATATTATATCAACAACATATCAAGATAAAAATCTTGTTCAACAAGTAAATAGGTTTAAGAAATTTGCATATGTAGTTTAAGGGTTAAGAAGAACTTGCCTTGATGTTTAGTACACTAAACTATAAGTGTAACCTTGTTAAAATAATCCTACAAAATCATATAGTATATAAGCGGTTAGATTCATCATTTTATATAACTTTATATGTTATATAATAACTTAACTTAACTATGTTCATAGGTGATATAAGCTTCTTAACACCCTAGCTCTTTTAAGCCCTTAAATTAGAGAGTCTCCATGAAATTTTTAGCTTTGACGTCCTTTACGAAAATTGCCATAACATTTTAGTTTTAAAATATTTTTGGGTGATTCTCGTGCCTACGCGCTCCTAACTTCCATATCTACGACTTTTTAAATCATTCAAAAGCATATTACCATTTTAAAATTTCAAAAAATGGACAGAAATGTCAAAATTGTGATTTTGGTTCACAATTCTTCTTCTCATTTTGTAAAACATGATACTACGAGCAATAATTTGCTGGGATAACATGTTCTAACACTTAATAACATATCATAACATAAAATTAATAAAATCATAAACTTACTTATGTAAAATTTATGACTTTTGCTCAAGAATATACGAAGAACGTGAAGAACACAAAGAACGAAAAATCGGTCATGGTAACGACTTATGTTCTTGAGCTTTTGGTTTTCATAATTAAAATATTTTGGGCATTATAACGACTTGCATAGGTGATTATAAAATTTTATAAAAGAAATAACATAAACTTAAATAATATTAGATTTGATCAAGAACACCTGAAGAAACACGAAGTTGGAAAATTCGAACATGTTAACGACTTATGTTCTTGAGCTTATAGACTATAAAATGAAATAAAATCTAACATAACAACAACTAGAGATGTTACCTCTTGTAGTTGCTAGCTTTACTTCCAATTGCGTAGCGCTTCGATGCTTCAAAAGTAATTATTTTCTCACAATATCTCTCAGAATATAAATATAGTGTATTTTTGCTCTTGAATTCCTTGTGAATTGGTAAGAAATGAATGAATTTAGCTTACTATTTATGGAAAAAACATAGTTGCACTAATTGCACGTTAGGGGCTTATCTTATTATAGTTTGTGCCTGGCTTATTACACTTTGGTACCTAGGTTAATTACACATTAGTACCTAGGTTAATTACGCTATTTACACTTTACAACTGACTTATTACATTTTGGTACCTAGGTTAATTACACTTTAGTACCCAGCGTGTGCCAAACATGTGTTAAGCATGTGTCAGCGTGTGTCAGGTGTAATCACGACAAATCATCTTATCAGTATAAGCACGATAAAGCATTTTGTCAGTGTAAGCACGACAAAGCAGCTTGTCAAAACAAATATACCGAAAAGTCCATAGGCGGAAGAAAATTTTTTAAGCACGACGTGTTAAGCACAACGTTTTTTGGAGAAAAAATTTTATTTGGACAATACGACTTTTCACGATGTATTACTGGTATATCTTGAAACGAAAAGTCAATACGACGTATGGATCTCTCAAAAGAACTTAGGGTCAAAACCTACTTGTATTGTTCTTCACGTGAATACTGTTTTTTTTACGCAAACTTTCTCCGAATTTTTTTATTTTCTTCTTCAAAATTCTTAATTATTTATTCTTGCACGTAATAAAAATACTACAATATTATCACCATCCTAGGTCATAAAACGACTTTTAAACACACAATTCAAATAATATTCAAAACTTAATTTTTTAAAACATTGTGTAAATGTTCCTAAACGTGAAAATGTTCTGTGTATAAATGTTCGCATAAAGAATTTCTTATTACAAAGTATTCAACTAGACAAGAAAATAACCTAATTTAAACAGGGACACTTCCCTTTATCTACTCCAGATGTTCCAGGATTACCATCTAAAACTGCAAAGGGAATAATTTGCAAGGGTGAGCTATGACATGCTCAACAAGTTTTGTATTTATAACAATATATGATTTGAAGAAATACAACAATTCAAATTTCAACTGATAGTTGTTACCATTTCACTATGGATTTGTATTTCTGTCAGTCACACAGACTTAGAAATTTTGTTTAGATATGAGATAGGGGATCAGCATATTCAACATCTTAGGAGTATGCATCTCATCCTACCAGTGCTCAATTGCACCCAAATTAGTGTCAATATATTTTCGACAGAAAGATCCCATATGGGATACCCAACTTCAGAATATGATGTCTTAACAAACACTTTGGTTTGACACAACAATTTAAACTTAAAAATCAATATGAATAAATAATTCATTTCTTAGTTATGCTGAAGCTATAGCAATAACCTTACAATAAAAGGTAATTCAAATGTAGGTGTAGTATATTATAACAACAACATATCAAGATAAAAATCTTATTCAACGAGTAAATAGGTTTAAGAAATTTGCATAAGTAGTTTAAGGGTAAGAAGAACTTGCCTTGATGTTTAGTACACTAAACTATAAGTGTAACCTTATTAAAATAACCCTATACAATCATATAGTACATAAGCGGTTAGATTCATCATTTTATATGACTTTATACGTTATATAATAACTTAACTTAACTATGTTCATAGGTGATATAAGCTTCTTAACACCCTAGCTCTTTTAAGCCCTTAAATTACAGAGTCTCCAAGAAATTTTCAGCTTTGACGTCCTTTACGAAAATTGCCATAACATTTTAGTTTTAAAATATTTTTGTGTGATTCTTATGCCTACGCGCTCCTAACTTCCATATCTACGACTTTTTTAATCATTCAAAAGCATATTACCATTTTAAAATTTCGGAAAATAGACAGAAATGTCAAAATTATGATTTTGGTTCACAATTCTTCTTTTCCATTTTGTAAAACATGATACTACGAGTGTTAATTTGCTAGGATAACATGTTCTAACACTTAATAACATATCATAACATAACATTAATAAAATCATAAACCTACTTACGTAAAATTTATAACTTTTGCTCAAGAATATACGAAGAACGCAAATAACACGAAGAACGAAAAATCAATCATGGTAACGACTTATGTTCTTGAGCTTTTGGTTTTCATAATTAAAATATTTTGGGCATCATAACGGCTTGCATAGGTGATTATAAAATTTTATAAAATAAATAACATAAACTTAAATAATATTAAATTTGATCAAGAACACATGAAGAAACACGAAGTTGGAAAATCCAAACATGGTAACGACTTATGTTCTTGAGCTTATAGACTATAAAATGAAATAAAATCGAGCATAACAACAACTAGAGATGATCCCTCTTGTAGTTGCTAGATTTACTTCCAATTGCGTAGCGCTTCAATGCTTCGAAAGTAATAATTTTCTCAAAATATCTCTCAGAATATAAATATAGAGTATTTTTGCTCTTAAATTCCTTGTGAATTGGTAGGAAATGAATGAATTTAGCTTACTATTTATAGAAAAAACATAGTTTCACTAATTACATGTTAGGGGCTTGGCTTATTACAGTTTGCACTCGGCTTATTACACTTTGGTACTTAGGTTAATTACAGTTTTGTACCTAGGTTAATTACGCTATTTACACTTTATACACGGCTTATTACATTTTGGTACCTAGGTTAATTACACTTTAGTACCCAGCGTGTGCCAGGCATGTGCCAGACATGTGTCTGCGTGTGTAAGCGTGTGTCAGGCGTAAGCATGACAAAGCATCTTACCAGTATAAGCACGACAAAGTATTTTGTCAGTGTAAGCAGGACAAAGCAGCTTGACAAAATAAATATATCGAAAAGTCCATGGGTGGAAGAAAATTTTTTAAGCACGACGTTTTTTGGGGGAAATTTTTTATTTGGACAATACGACTTTTCACGACATATTACCAGTATATCTTGAAACAGAAAGTCAATACGACGTATGGATCTCTCAAAAGAACTTAGGGTCAAAACCTAACTCGTATCGTTCTTCACGTGAATAATTTTTTTTTATGCAAACTTTCTCCGAATTTTTTTTTTCGTCTCCAAAATTTTTAATTATTTATTCTTGCACGTAATAAAAATACTACAATATTATCACCATCCTAGGTCATAAAATGACTTTTAAACCCATAATTCAAATAATATTCAAAACTTAATCGAAGTGGAATTTCTCGATAGTTACATTCTTCCCCTCTTATAAGGATTCTATCCCCAGAATCACGATACACATTACCCATAAAAAGATGTGGATAACTATTCTTCATTTTTATCTTTATATTCCCACTGGCTTAAAAAACATTTGTGCTTATAATCATACTACCTTTATAGAAGATATATTTTACTACTCAACACTTATCTTTCTTATCAATTCTACGGATACTCCGTCTCTTTAAAGACCCAAAATTAACTTACTCTCAACCAAAATTCATAAGAATTGAACTTAGTTCACAACTTCTTCCCTTTTTAGTGTTTCCACGTTATCCTTAACTTTCAATATGATCCTTCTACTGATCAAAAAGAATTTCTATTATAACAATTTGTATCTAATTTTAATAGTTACTTTGTTTAACAACTTATTATCGAACAAAAGTCTCAACACTTCACTCTTCTTCTTCTTGACAAACAATAATGGTGCTTCTTATATAAACACACATGATTGAATAAATTTTATACCTAATAATTCTCCATTTCTATCATCAATTCCTTCATTTATTATTTATACTTACAAAATTTTACACAGAACATAATGTTTTTTATGTTATTTTATGTGTAAGTTAATATTTTTACGGACTCGAAGACTATATACTAATAAACCTCTTCCTTATATCTATAACCTTAACTGCTTTGAAACAATTCTGTGACACCCCCATATCTAAACTCCCACAGTATACGATATGGTGCTCACGACTAATCAATTAATATAATGCATTTAAATCTATACACCCATGGTATCCAATTTTATGCTTATATCTAATCGAGTGACTATACAATTATTACAAGATACAATTCCCATAAATCTAGGGTTAACAGTATCCCATAACAGATAATAGTTCTCGTTAGAACTATTGCTGTGTTTGGATACCCTCACTTGGATGTATAGACTTTATCTACGAATAATATCTATCTATCCGAAATTTAGAGTACCAGTAATAACATGAACAATCCATATTACCAATACCCTCACTCAGATGTATAGTCTATATTATGCCAATTTACACTGTCGTATCGATAGTAACTATCTATCCGAAATCCAGAGTACTAATAACAACATGAACAGTCCATGCTATTAATACCCTCACTCAGATAAATAGTTCCCAAGGATCGTAACTAAATTGAACATTCTAATTACATCTATATATGTAAGGAAAACATAGTTACTGAAATAAAAGATGTTATATATCATAAATATTATGGTTCGATTACATGATTCTCATAAAGAATTTCTTATTACAAAGTATCCAACTAGACAAGAATATAACCTAATATATATAGGGGCGCTTCCCTTTATCTACTCCAGATGTTCCAAGATTACCATCTAAAACTGCAATGGGAATAATTTGCAAGGGTGAGTGTAGACACTCGAAATTTTCTTCATGCTCACATTACTAATATTGCGAGAAATGATTCGCCTTTTCTGAGATAACCATGGAAGACAGCTTACATCCATTCCGGATACTACCAGAAGTTCAGTTCCAACCCGGAACACAAATAAGAAATTTCATCTCAAACCCGAAACACACACCGGGAATGTTATTTCCAATCTCGGAGATAACCCTGAGGTACGCAGATCAAAAGACCGAAAACAACACTAGAGAGGACAGTTTTGTCTCGGCGATAACACTGCGATGCTTAGTTCAAGTCCTAGAAACAACACTGGGTGTAGCGACTCCATCCTTGGTGATAGCCCCAAGGGATGCCATTGCAGTTCCGGTGATAACTCCGAAAATGCTTGTTTCAAGTACATGCGATATCGCGGCATACAAACAAGCAACTTCAAGCTCAGACCTCCTACCGAGGCACTCATACCTCAGACCCGGAGCTAAAACGGGCAGACAAGCACACCCACAGATGACAGTGAGGCATACAAACAAGCAGTCTAATCTCATATATAACCCTGAGCAAAGTCTGCTTTTAGCTCAAACCGGCGATGACCCTAGTGAAGAGTCGAAACTTCATCTTACCGCCTCAATGTTTTCTCTCACAAGATGATATCGCGGCATACAAACAAGTAGTCCAATCTTAGATGTAACCCTGAGTAACGTCTACTTTCAATTTAAACTGGCGATAACCCCGGTGAAGAGTAAAACGTCATCTTACCCCTTCAACACTTGCGCGTTGTCTCAACACTTTATACATACATACATACAACGATGTCCCACAAGAATCGAGGAGTAACAATCCCGAGTAACTGTTACGCATGATAGTACTTTGGATAGAATTTGAAGCTTGAAGACCATGGGCATGGACCCCTCTTCTAGACTTCGTACAACCTCTAATCTATGTCAATGTGTAACTCTTGACACAAGCGGTCCGAAGAAGGTAAGATATACGTCATTCAGATGCTTAGATTGAAGTTCTGCAAGTTTGAGCAGACATTACAGTGCACGAGTGCGCCTACTTCGAGACGATAGGACCCACGAGGCTCGAATGTACCACGAACAGCCGCAGGTACAACCGCTACTACCACAGGTGTACCTACGACCATCAGTCTAAAAATATGAGCCTTGGGGTCAGCCATTTGAAGAGGGAGAAGGAGAGAAAAAGGCGAGGAAGCCTTGTCCATTTTACTCTGTATAAACCCCTATTGAGTGTTTCCTCTTCTATAAACATCTGTTAGCTCACATATAGCTATCTTTTTATCCAGCTGGAGCTGAGTGTTTATCCATATAAAGTCATAGAAGTCTACTTTGGCAGCCCACTGTAAGCCTTCTCACATTTTATAAAGTCTTCTTCTCATATTAGCACTCACTGTTATACACATTGAGAGTCGTGTTGTGTGCATTTTCCCGGACTTCGGTCCATAGTTTTCATTTCTGTTTGTATATATATACTTGTATATGTATATATTTCATATATGGACTAACATTATCGAGTTATGCCTCGGTTGAGCCTAGACTTAGGTCTGGAGCATTTACTTGCTTTTATATATATAAATATATATATATATATATATATATATATAAATTTGTGGTCGAACTACATCGATGAGCCTGAACTTATGTCCGGAGCGTTTCTCTGCTTTTATATATATATATATATATATATATATATATATATATATATATATATGTAAATAATTGTTGTCGGATATATCTGGTGAGCCTGGATTTTACATCCTATGCATTTACTAAATTATATATATATATATATATATATATATATATATATATAGAAAGGATCAAGAGTAGAATTCTTAAATAGCGTAATGCCTTAAATAATAGAATTTTATGAAAACGGCGTAGTTTTGATAAGACGCAGTGGCATTTTTTAAATCTGGCGGTGGCATGGTATTTACAAAAATGCCATCATTGCCTTATCAAAACTACGCTGCTTTTGATAAAGTTCTATTATTTAAAAGAGTTCTACTACTTAAGAGGTCTACTCTTGATCACGTATGTATATATATATATATATATATATATATATATATATATATATATATATATATATATTTATATATATAATTGTTTTCGGACATATCTGATGAGCCTGGATTTACATCCGGTGCATTTACTCGCTTATATATATATATTTACATTTCATCCTTCCTGGAGTTTATTTCGTGGCAGTTGATCGCTTTTACCGCTTTATTTATATTTCGTCCTACCTAGAGTTTACTTCGTAGCAGTTGATCGCTTTTACCACTTTATTTACATTTCGTCATGCCTAGAGTTTACTTTGTGGCAGTTGATCGCTTTTACAGCTTTATTTACATTTTGTCTCACCTGGAGTTTACTTCGTGGTGATCATGTCCATATATATATATTTACCGCTTTTATATATTTATATTTCCGACCCCCCATGGAGTTGCTTCATGGTGGTTGATCTTGTCTGTATATATATATATATATATTTATATATTTACAGCTTTTATATATATATAACTGCTTACTGCTTTCCATACAAACTGCAATATCATGTGTGCCTAGGAATCATGTGATCACAGATTCAGTCTACTGAATCTAGATTCGGTTCCCATGATGGACATTTTTCAAATTTATGTGACTTGTACATTATTCTGAAAGTGTCGAATTTCCTTAGATGACCATCATGCCCGTGAGGAGTTTGGCATCTTCAGATATTATTTTCTCGAGAATGCTTCGCATCTCAAAAATAAAAGAAAACAAGTAAACATTTAATAATAAAATGGAAGTATCAAAGGCCTCAATTACTATTGAGCACAGGGTTTGAAAAACCTCTTTTTAGAAAACTTCATTGCTATATCTTGTTTAAAACTGAATTTTTCTATAAATTCAAACCCTGTGTATATAGGTGCAAACGAGGTACAACACTACTTCCAAATAATTACACATTGATCCACACACACATACACACACATTCATGTAACAGTTTCTTTAAAAAGTGGCGGTCACCGTGGTAACACGGATGTCGGGGGGTGCCTAACACCTTCCCTCCGCATAATCAACCCCCCGGACCCAAAATGAATCTCGGTTTCACAAACACGTTTAGCAGTGTCACATCATTGGGTCATTGTGCAAACCTTTTCGGTTGCGTTTGTTCAACCAGTTAAATACACCAAGTGTCGACTCTTAAAGTCAAATCGTCGACATTATACATGTCGGACCTTTTTCACTTGTTTTTTTAAACAAATCTCACATTAACATGAGAATACCAAAGAACAAGTAACGAAAAGGGACACTCAAAAATCCCGACGTCGCAGGTGGCGACTCTGCTGGGGACTCCAGTAAGAGGGCTTAAGCTGCTATTACAAGCTTTTTAAAACAGTTATATGCTTGTGTGTGAATGTTGCATTTACATTTCTGATAAATGTGTACGAATGCATTTAACTTACTACACTATACTATATCTATATATGATATTAGTGCTTCGTACATGTCATCATTTTCATAAACGGTGAGACACGTTGTATGTGAATGTATGTTGTGTGGTTCCTCCATCAGGAGGCTATCCTGTCAGTGTTTGATTACTGGACTCGCAGGAAGAATAATTCTAGTGAGGCTCAGGAAAGGCACCACCCAGATTCGTTCCAGTTGAAAGACCGGATTACCTTCCCGTCAAGTAAATTGCGATGATCTGGGAACCTTCATGCCAAAAAGCTGCGAGAGTAACCCTAAGATAGGTTAACCTCTGATAAACCAAACGCGGAGGAAAGTCTCTTCATACTTTCCATTTTCAATTACTTGTAAAAGCATTTACTTGTAATTTTATTCTATGTTCATCCATATGTAATGGAAAATATGAAGAATATCTGTGCATGCATGACATGTTATCAATTAACAACCGGTTTTGCAGGACAAAATTCCTAAAGTGGACATGTTATGATAACATTCACATTACCCTAAGACTAAACTACGTAAGACTTTTGTAGGGAAGCAATTGGGCCTGTTACCCACTCAAAATCCAAAAAGGCCACAGGCCTACAACCACTCATGACTTCTTCTGACCAGACTAATGCTATTTCCCGAGAAGAATTTGATGGATTGAGTAAAAAAATTACAGACTTGGTTGTTCTACTGAAAGAATTACAACAGTCCACTCAGGGTACGAAGATACCTACACATACAGAATCCTCTACACAAGGAGGAGTTTAAGGTCTGGAAAAAACAATTCCAGAACCTCCGTTGGATACGACCAACAAAGACCCTGACAACACCCATCTCAAAGGAGATCCAGACACTGGTGATATTAGGAAGAAAGTCCTTCAAATGGAGGAAACTATCCGTGTTCTCAATGGGATTGGAACACATGGTAGTGTTTCATATGTAGACCTTTGCATATTTTCTGGTATTCATTATCTAGAGAAATTTAAAACCCCTGATTTTGAAAAGTATGACGGATTAGGGGATCCCTATACACATTTGAAAGTTTTTATTGGAGAACTTAGGTCTTACGCAGAAAATGAAAATCTCAGAATGCAGCTATTTCAGAAAAGTCTGACTAGAGAAGCCCGTTCATGGTATACCAGATTAGACAACTCAAAGATACATAGCTGGGAAGAGCTGGCTCACGCCTTCCTCACTCAATACAGTTTTCAATCTCAGATGGCTCCTGATCGGTATCAAATTACCAAGGTCAAGAAACAGTCTAATGAGTCTTTTAGAGAGTATGCTCAAAGGTGGAGGTGCCTTACTGCTCAAGTTATTCCTTCCATGACGGAATCAGAAATGGTCATGACGTTCATAGATGTACATGAAGCTCCTTTCTATGAGAGAGTCTTTGTAAGACCCCAACTTATTATTAATGAAATTTAATTTTCTCTATTTATTATTTTGAAATAGTAAGGGTTGATTTGATTAATGTGGATAGTTAAGGGTAAAATACGCAAATACTTCAAAATAAGCAAGTGGTTATAAAATATTCATTGTTGTTTGGGAATATTCGTTTGGTCGTGGAATATTAAATACTATCGGGGAATATTCGCATGACGACTAATGACGTACCATGTGGGGCCCATAACTAAAAGCGATTGGATGAAGAAAACGACAAATATAAGTTGTTTAAAAATAACAGAAGAGCAGTTATTCACAGTTATCTTGTTAAAATACTCGGGTGGTTAAAATACGGTGGCACACGGTATTTCACCAATTATTGATTCTTACGTGAAAGGCACTTACTCAATAATGGTTACGTGATAATTCTTTATTCGATTTTTTATTGATTTAATAATTCTTTGCATTGATATTTTATATTGTTGTTGTTTCAATAATTGTCATTACACAAGATTTTTCATTATCGAAGCAATAATTCATATTATCCGAATAATATTATTAGGTAACATTATTGGCAATGTCTAGAAAGTTCGCATTACAAGGAGAGGTTTGGTCACCTAATTGCGGCCAAGATGAGGAGAAATTCTTATTGGAAAGCCCCCTCTTTCTTGGAACCGCCTGGTTGTCAATATTGTGATTCTTATAATATTATTTGTGAATAATTAATTATTGATTCATATGATGAGGAAAATATTGATTTTATGTGGATATAGATGGAGAAAATTTTTAATGTGACAATTGTTGAAAATTGAAATTTTATCTTTTTCTAATAAAATAATTCATTTAAATATATTATTATATTTTAATAATATAAAAATGGTGATATTTTACAACGAATGTGGAATATATGAGTATATCGAGGAGGAAGAGTATTTTTGTTGCAATAAATGTTTAAAACATGTTAAACATGTCGGTGGACCCCATTTATTGACTGAAATTTGATTATAGCCTGTAAAATTGTCCGTTTGTGGATTTCTTGGTCAATTTCTATTTGGAATTTGGAAAACTTTCTTCTCGCAAAGTTGTAGAGAATTGAATTTCCTATAAAAACTCGTGGGATTCAATTTTCTGATGAAAGGGCTATTTATTATGAATTATTGAAGTTCAAGCTCAAAATAATTGATTTTTGGAAGTTTAAAATATTTAAAATTAGAAAAACATTTTTCTTACTTTTTCTAGAATGTGGCATGTGTTTGATGGCTGAAATCAGATTCTAGGCATGCGTAGGAAATTTATATAATTATATTATTAATTTATTAAATTTTACGCTTGGGTGTTCTAAGCAATTTCCTATAAATAGGGTGCTTAGGTTAGAATTGAAAATCACACCGTAAACTCAAGTTTTCTCTCTATATTATCGGCGTATTCTTGTGAGTATTTTGAGTATACTTTGAGTATTGTTAGGCGGTGCAAGTTCCTTCAAAGACTATATCCCAGATTCCAAATAGAAGTACTAATCTTTCGAGGTAAGGGATGTTATTTTCTTCTCAAATGATATTATTTCTTCAATATCATTATCTTTGAAATATTGGTTGAAACTTTTTATCAAATTTGGAACTTTTTCATGTCGGGTTACTTATTCATGAGTTACTATTCACGAGTACATTTCATGAAGCGTGAAGATGTTTTTTTGGGAAATTTCTATCTTTTGTGTGTGAGTTACTATTCATGTATACGACACTTATTCACGATATCGACACTTATTCACCGAAAAATAAAATTTCTTCTTTTGTCCAAAATATCTATTCGGATACTAGCTTTGATTGTATCCATGTTTTGATCATTCTTGAATTTTACACCACTATGATTATTTTTTGAGGTATTTTTGAACATGGATAAAACAAAGTACTGATCCTTAATCCTTAATCCTTGTCATTTTGTTTCACTTTGGATTCGTTTCTTTAAAAATATTTTCATCATCCCCATCTTAAATGATGATATTATTGAATATCTTTGGCTTGTAGTGCAAAGATGAATGATTTCTGAATAATATCTTTGGTAGTAGTGCAAGATGAGCAGTGTTTAGATGAACACACCAACCGATGAATATCTTTGGCTGTAGTGTAAAGATGAATATTTGATTCGGATGTATATTGATTGATGTTACAGGGATAAAAGATAGAGCGATGAACTTTTAAATTCATACATAGAAGATAGTAGTTTGCGTTCTCTACTTAACTCTTCTAATGAATTATTATTTCATTATGAATATTGATTTAAAATTTGTTGTCTATTGTATTCTATTAGATTTTTCCTGTTGAAGACTAACGATAATTTGTTGTATATTATCTTAGTCATAATATTCTTTCTTGGGCTAGTTGAGCTCACCCTTTTCCTTTTTGTTCCATTTTTCTTCTCGGGGAGGCGAGAATATAAGCGAGTGCGAGCCTGGGGTATAGAATGAAGATTTTAGAAAGAATTGTTTAGTAGTCCTCACCATTTTTGTAAAATAATGTATCAATAAATGTGATGAGGATTTATTTGAGTATAGATATTGTCTAGAAGATAATATTTGTATTCAAACTCACAGTTTTATGGTTGTAATAATAAAGTTGTAGTTGTTTCTGTACCATGTATTGACAACTCAGAATAGGTGATGTATACCTATTTTGGGGGCGTCACAGTCTTAGCTGGTATTTGCAAATCATTCTCTCAAATGATCAAGCACGGAGAAATGGCTGAAATGGGATTGAAGCCTGGTAAAATTCATATTGCGGATGTGACAAATGAGACTTTTGTAATTAATTTTAAATATTTATTGAATTAAATAAATATTTTTTTAATTTATTTACTGAGTTAAATAAATAATTGATAAAATTGTTGTAGATTAATTTAATTAAGTGCATCACATTAATTAAATTAATGACAAATAATTTTATAGTTTGAAGTCATAATTTATTTGGGATTATTAAATTAATCGAGTTGTTAATAATTATAATGTTGTTCTAATTATTTTAATAATTAATTAGTGGTTTAACGATTTGTCATACTTAATAAATGGGAATTTTAATTATGTCGTGATTTAATTTAATGAGCAATGTTGCCTTTAATTTAATTAAATTTAAATAATATTATTTGATTAATTAAAGTGTGACAAATAAACTATATAATAAACAAGTTAACTAAAATAAACTAAAGAGGAGCTTTTTATAGCCAAGCCAAATATGGCCTTAAGAACAAGAGATCAATTAAGGCCATGATGTGCTTACCTGATACCCATGTTGTGTTAGTCACCAGGTATACACATTATAATAAATCTTATTCTTTTCACGTATTTTATTTCCTAAGACATGAACTTGAGAAAACAGAGAGAAAATGTAACGATCCGGAAAATAGAACAATCTGTAAAATATTTTTTTTAATTAATAATGAATAAAATTATATTATTTGTTATTACTATGAGTTAGTAAGATGAATGTCGTTCTATAACCTAGAAACGTCGAAATGTCATAGTATTTTAACTACGTGAATGAATTAAAGTGTTTGAATTTCCAAGATGAAAATAAAAGTTTTTCTAGAAATTTTTCGAAAAACACTATTCATCGATAATTGCTCGGGAATTATTTTTGAACTTCAGAGAAATATGTAATGATAGAATATCAAACTGAGTTGGATTATGTAATAATAATTCAAGTATGGAAAACGTAATTTTTCGCATGCGGACATAAGTCGAGAATGTTATGAAAATAAAGCGTTAGGAGTTAATGTAATGATTGTATGATACATATATATTATACGAGGTAACGAATACAAGTATAATACGAAGTATTATACGAGTATGTACGGAGGATGGAATAATGTATATTACGAATTAATATATGAGTACTATACGTTGAGAATATATAATAAGGCTTTTAGTCAAATGGAATGGACTTATGGATTGTTGACAATTTGTTGAGTCCAATGGAATATAATGTTAAAGCTCAAGTGGTTGTTAGTGAGAAGTCCAAGTAAGTTGGTAGTATAAGCCCAAAGTAAATTAATACAAGCCCAATGGAATAAGTTAATCTAAGTGGACCTAAGCCCAATTAATGATCCAATGGGTAAAGCTTGATCCATGGGGCAACCCATGGGTGAACTTGGTGACCAAGAACTTTGTGTGGTTGGCAAGATATTAGTGTAATGACCAAGCAAAGGATATGATTTGTGTAGGCCAAGTTAACTTAATTAGGAAGCAATGAATAGTAAGGAGGTTAGATTAAGGAGGTGGAATGGCCTAAATGACTAAACTACCCTAACTTTGCCAATTCTATAAATAGAGAAGCTTGGATTCATTATTTGCTTGTTCAAATTTAATCCAATAATTTTCCTTTACAAAGCAACTTAAGTGTTTGAGAGAATAAGCACTTATAATTCAAACTTTCATTGTTAGATTTTCAAGAACAAGAAAGCTAGTCATCGAAGGTAAATGATCTTATGATTTTATATCTTCCATCTCTACCATTGTAGGGTGATAAGAGAAGTGTAGCTTAATGAACATGTATGCTAAGAAAACATAAGGATTGGATAATCAATGGACTTAAGCAGTATAAGTAATTTGAACCTGAATAAGTTATGAACTTAGGATGGTCATATTTGAACTTATATCATATTTACATAAATAAAGTTGATATGTTAATAAGATGTAAGAATATTGATTAAGGGACTTGAATCATTAATAAGTCAGAAGAAATGGAATCTAGTAATTTATAATTTGTTAAATTATAAGCTTATAAAGAATAAGCCATAACCTAACTTAAAAATAAGTTATTGGAATGTGTAAGTTGAAATGTCTATAGGATGGATTGAATTCATTTAGAACGATTAACAAATCCTAAGTAACGAAGTTTTGCCGGAATTCACACGATTGGACGATAATCGTCAAATTTGTGAAAACTCATAATGGAAGTCAGATTTTGTGTTTGAACTCAGAAATGTTGGTTTTCGACGGAGACAAGTCTTATTTGGCATTATAGAGTTGCGGACTCAAAAATGACGGCATTTCGAAATAGAACTAAGAAACGAGCATTGAACGTTCACGAACGTTTATCGTTTTTATTAAAAATGAACTAATAGGTGAATTTTGAGTTAACGAAGTCAAAAATATAAAATTCTTGTATAAACTCATAGAGTATGTGTTTTGTGAGTTAATGGCTTTTGAACGAGCCAATTCGGACTTAAAATGATCAAATTAGGAGTCCGAGAAGTTCGCAAAGTAGAAAAACTATTATTTCAATCTGGTGCACAGAGTTGGCGCCGCAGCGCCAGACCAAGGTCAAACAGTAGCGCTGAAGCGCCAGATACAGTGCCATGACCAACTGATGTTTTACGCCACAACGCGACATAATAAACTAGGACTCGCGGCAGAGCCCTAACCACGACCACTTTACTAACTCATGGCCATTGCTGCTGTTTAGAGAAAGAAAGGGTGCGCCAGTAAGCGCTAGCCCTAGGGTTTTGACAGTGAAGCATGTTTGTAAGTAGAGCAAGGATGTTAATTAACTAACAATGAACTAAAGCTTAATTATAAAATTATTAAGACATTGTTAGACACTTAATTTATGATAACTAAAGGTTGATGATAGTCAATTGAACATGAACGTAATGACAATGTAAACTATATCGAAAAGTCGAAACCAATTGTAACAAATCTAAGTCATGTTTAGATTGAGAAGAAGGGTAAGATTCATTAGGAACCATGCATGTTTATTCATGACCTAATGTGTTATGTGTTGTGATCATCTACTATAGAGACTTAAAGACTTAACGTGAACGTGTAATAACCGTAACAGACGTTGAAGGCAAGTATTATAACCCTTGTTTCAGTTCAATCTGGATAAGTTTTGTAATTCATATATTCTTAAGCATGAATTGATGTATGATGAAGTCAAAGCCAATTCTTTCGGCTAGACTTAAGATGTTTTGGATTTCTTATAATCTATCAAAGTATGGTCAATGTTTTACCAAGTTATATTGTTGTGATTTTCAAATGAAGACTTAGTATGCTAAAATGTTTTGTCGTCAAACGACAGGTACGTGAGGTTGCCACAACTTAAATGTACATACGTTTAATTTAAAACCCCAAATTTTACGAATAAAGATTTAATTTTCTCGAAATATTTTTTTGAATATTATGGTGTGGATTTGAGATAATGTTATAGTTGGGGGTAGTATTTATAAATTTTACAAAGTATGCAAGTTATTATAGAATATTCTTTTTGTCGGGGAATATCCGTACGACGGTAAAATCATTGGTGGACACCACAACGGAATTATTGTCGGATTAAGAAAACGACAAAAATATTTTTATGAAAATAACGGTAGTAGTTTTACCGTTAAAACTGTTGAACTACTCGGTAGTAAAAAAATGCGATGTCTGGCGTGGTTGCATAGTAGCACACGGTATTGATTATTGATGCTTACGTGAGAAGTCACTCAGTTTTGTTCAATTATTGCTACAATAATTGTTGCATAGTATCTCACGTTATTTGATTCAATTATTGTCGATATTTTATATATTATTAAATCAATAATTGAGATAACAAAGTTATTAATATTATTATTTGCAATATTAACGATGTCTAGAAGTTCTGCCAAGGAGAGGTTTGGTCACCTAATTGCGCGCCAATAGGGAGAAATCCTTATTGGAAAGCCCCTTCTTTCCGTGGAACGACCTGGTCGATTAATATTGTAAATTATAATAATGATGATAAATGTTGTTAAATATATTGAGGTGTCTTTTTATGAAGTCACGGAAGTTTATATATATATATATATATATATATATATATATAGAACCCTTCCATATGAATCGGTTGCTATATGGGTACTTTGTCTGTTTACATACCCTTTTAGATCGTTGATAAACTTATTGGAAGGTGAGATTGAAACATAAATATACCGGTATTTGTAACACTTGTGCAAACTTTTTTTTTTAATATGAGGACCCCACCATAGTCAACATGTTGTCGGTTTGTTTAACTAAAAGCAATTTTAATATTAAATAATACGGCCAGATACGACATGCAAACGTATAAAAAAAAAAAAAAAAAAAATCAATAGTAGAGCCTCTTACGGCTTAAAAAAAAAATTAAATCCGTTAAAAACCGTAAAGAGCCTCTTACGGTTTGGAATTTTTTTTTTATACTAATGTTTACAAATCAGCATTTGGTCGATTATTTAATATTAAAATTCGCTTTTAGTTAAACAAACCCGACAACATGTTGACTATGGTGGGGTCCTCATATTAAAATAAAAGCTAGCCAGCATAAGTTATTTACAATTGGGTATATATTTATGTTTCAATCTCACCTTCCAATAAGTTTATCAACAATCTAAAAAGGGTGTTAGATAGATAACACATAAAGAACCTAAATTATGGAAGGGCTCTATATATATATATACATATAAAATTTTTATTTTATTAGTATTATTAATGTAATAAAAGCAGGAAAAACTTTTTATATAAAACAAAATACGTTTACAAAGTTATTTGTTTTATTAGACAATAATTGGAATATAATATATTTTATTATGCATAGTATTTGCATAGTACTGCATAGTAAAATCTTTTATATATAAAACATAATACTTTTATAAAATTTATTGTTTTATTAGATTTTAAATAATATATATATATATATATGTATATATTATATTATATTTTATTGCATAGTATGCTTTCTATTTTCCTATAAATAGGATGCTTAGTTAGAATTGAAATCACATCAGAAATTCAGAGAATTCTCCTCTATAATCTTGAGCGTATTTCTTTAGAGTTTTAAGAAGCTTTGAGTGTAGTGCAAGTTTTCTTCAAGTATATCCCAGCTCTACCCGTCAGAGTAATCTTCTTTATAAGGTAAGGGGTATTATTTCTTTCGTATTCATGAAGAGAACTTTTATTATTCCATTCTTTATTATTCTGTTGGAATAACTTGTCTATGCGAAGTAACGCATACATGATGATATTCTTCTGTTATTCCATTCTTTATTATTATGTTGGAATAACCTGTCTATGTGAAGTACCACATACATGGTGAAATTCTTCTGTTATTCCATTCTTTATCATTATGTTGGAATATCCTGTCTGTGCGTTTACGCACGACCTGGTTCCATTATTTATTATT
Organism: Panax quinquefolius; assembly: GCA_020205615.1. Lineage (NCBI taxonomy): Eukaryota > Viridiplantae > Streptophyta > Magnoliopsida > Apiales > Araliaceae > Panax > Panax quinquefolius. The sequence continues at coordinate 1,529,425 of JAINUW010000529.1, read as the reverse complement.
CTGTTGGAATAACATGTCTGTGTGGTCTATCGCATGCATGGTGATTTCTGTTGTTATTCCATTCTTTATTATTCTGTTAGAATATCCTGTCGGTGCGAATTTCACCTGACATGGTTCCGTTCTTTATTATTCTGTCAAAATATCATGTCTGTTCGTTTATGCATGACCTGGTTCCATTATTTATTATTCTGTTGGGAATAACCTGTCTGTGCGATCTATAGCATGCATGGTGAATCCTTCTGTTATTATATTCTTTATTATTCTGTTAGAATAACATGTTTGTGTGGATTACCACATGCATGGTGAATGATCCTTTGTATTCATTTCTTATTAAATTATGGAAATGATCTGACTACGTGGATTACTGCATGGCGGACGAAAATTAATTTGCAGTTTCATATATTCTATTATACACAGATTGTTAAAGCTTTGGCTTCTATATTCCTTGAAATTAGTGGAATATCCTGGATATTTGCGCATCATCCACTATCTTTTCGTGGAAATATTCTTCTGAGCATTCTTGAATTTTTCTCCACAAAACAGTATCATGTTGACAATTTGGACATTATTGAGTTCAGGATAAATTAACTTATAAATCTTTAAAATTTATTCTTGAACTTGTTTTATTGATTTATTATGTCATTGTCATGATGAGTTATGTTGGTTATTATGTGAAAACATGAATGTTTTTTAGAAATCACAAAGAGTTGAAAATTAGATTTTTGGTGAAAATGGAACATTAAATTCAATTGACCATATCTCCTATTATATTTCGAATTTTTGAGTGTGGTTAAGTTTTAGAGTTAGATCTATGAGTTTTCTAACTTATCCAAGTGGAATCACTCGAAAAGGTGTTGTAGATTTTCGTGTGGACTGATTTTCGCAAAGGAGTCAAAAACTGCAAAGTACCAAAAAGCTACTGCCCATAAATTTAAAATGGCATTTTTGGCCACTTAATTTATGAGAAAAATTCTGGCCTTTTAGGACATAGAAATATATGGTGTAAAGTACCTTCTGTCCAAAAATGAGCTCATTCCGACTTAAAATGAGCAAGTTATGACTATTTCAATATTTAGGTTTTTTCGACGAAAAACGCTATAACCGGAGTTTTATAACTCCGATGACCATGAAATTTAAACTGGAAACTCACGTTAACATGTGTAAGACCCCGCCAAGATTTGGGAATTTCTGGAGTTAAACTTGAGGTAGCTAATTTCTTAATGAATTAATTAGAAATTGATTTTTGAAAAATACTATTGGAGTTGAAAAATAAAAAAGAAATACTTGTTGTGTATGAAATATATGTATATATGTTTGGGCAAAGGAATGAAAAATAAAAAGTTGATTTGGTAATTTTTCATGAAAATGGTTTAGTTACGAACATATGAGTTAAATATGTTATGAGAAGTAACAAAATTAGTAAATAGGATTTTATGGCTTGGGAATCCTATATAGGGTATATGCAGATTTTTGATAAGGGATTTGATCATTGGTGATGAAATCTTATGAGTATGGCATTTTTGAATGATTAAATGCATTATTTGGTAAAGTATAAACAATTGAAATAAATTGTTTATAAGTTTAAAAAGTGATTAAAATTTTGTTATATATTAATAATATTAGATTAGGAGTTTATTAAGTGATTGATAATATTTGGATAAATTTAAAGTCTTTAATATTTATCCTTGTTTTCATTTGATTAATGTTTATATCATTGTCATCATTCTCATGTTTATATTGTGATAAAAGTCATCTTTGGCTTACGTGCATAGATGGACTTGGTGTGATTATGGCCAGGGATTATTCGGTATAGTCATGACCGTAATGTGACAAATGATGTGGTAAAAATCCTCAGTGGCCTGTAGTGCATTGATGGACAGTTTTTGGTATGATTATGACTAGGGATTACTCGGTATAGTCATGACCATTGATGATTTAATGAATATCCTTGGCCCGTAGTGCAGGGATGATTCGATGATGTGGTTTATTTATTAAGCTGAGTCTTAGCGATTAAGTTGACGAAAAACTTTTTAAATCATAGAAGATAGTAGATTTTATTCTCTACTTGACTCTTTTAATGGATTGCTTGTTCCGCTTAAGTTAAACTTGATGTCTTTTCTATTTTATCAGTTTAACATTGTTGAAGGCTAACGATAATTTATTCTGCATTATCTTAGTCATAATATTTCTTACTAGGCTAGTTGAGCTCACCCTTTCTTGCACTTTTCTCTTCAGGAAATGAGAATATAGCTGGGATGAGTCTGGGAACGGAGTGACGGTCCAGATGATAGCATTAGTAGTCCTCACTATTCTGTTAAATAGTGTGACAATAAATGTAATTAGGACTCCTTTGAGTGTGGATATTGTCTAGATGACAATATTCTTATTAAAACTCTCAGCTATGTTTTATCGTATTTTTACACTACGTTTGTATAATTAAGTTGTATTTGTATTTTGTACCATGTATCTGGCGACTCAAGATGGGTGATGTATACCTTTTTTGGGGGCGTCAAAGTTGGTATCAAAACTTAGGGATATGATCCCTGGTTGAGATGTGAGACAAGAAATAGGAGGGGAGAGATGGGGAATTCCTTCGCTAGTATGACCTACCTAAGTTTATTTGGTATTTAATTGGTCGGTCAGAGTATAGGGATAATAAGTGATATGTCAATTAACCCTTGTTTTGTGACAGTGTTTAAAAATGGCATCTGAAAATGTTGAGATAAGCAATGGAGCAAAATAATATGACCGTATCGCAGAACGAGGCTAAGTTTGCGGAGTTATCCCAGTTTGCATCCCATTTGGTCGATAATGAGGAGCGAATGACGCGAATATTTCTAAGAGGTTTGAAACCCGATTTATGTTAATACCTCATTTCTCATAAACTTAATTTCTTTATATTCAGATGTTGTGAATAGGGCTCAGTTATTGGAGCGCGATAATGAGTTAACACAACTAAAAGGTAACGACCAACAACACAATAATAATCGTACCGGTGGCAACGGGCATCGGAACAATGATAACCATCGTGGGGGAAATTATCATGCCAAAAATGGTAACCACTTTGGTGGTAATCATGGCCAAGATAATAGAAATGGAAATTTCAAGAAGAGAAGGTCATTTAGCTCGATTTTGTCATGCACCAAGGCCAAGTCTAGCTGGGACGGTGGCACCAAAGGCGGATACGGACAAAACAAAGTCAGTGGTTTCAGGAAGAGCATTTTTTGTGACTTCTCAAAAAGCGAGTAACCTGAACGAAGTTAGCACGGGTTAGTTAATTATAAATTTTTGCAAAGTCTATACCTTATTAGATACCGGTTCTACCCATTCTTTTATCTCTCTTGCTTGCGCTCAACGTTTAAATTTGACTCCGGAGAGATTAAACTTTGACTTATCGATTCAAACTTCATTATTAGAAACCTTCGTTACCTCCACTGTTTATAAATCCTGTTTGATTCAAATTGACACTTTCACGTTACCTGTTGTTCTTATCTCTTTGAAAATACTTGCATTTGATGTGATTTTAGGAATCGATTGGTTAACTACTCATCATGCCAAAATTGATTATTTTCGTAAGATTGTTAGCTTTCATATTCCTAACCAACCTGTTATGCGAATTCAAGTAACCAAACCACTAAAGTCAATCATTGTCATATCAAGCCATAAGTAAAAAAGCCCCGAACCTTCGCTGGTGACTTCCAAGCCTTGTAATACACCGAAGCCAGACTTTCTGTAGGCAACGCCGTGAATGACGATGGAAAGTTGATAGGTATCAATGTGACATACTATCCAAGTCTTGGTTAAGAGTCACAGTTTTTAAACGATATTTTTATTGTTAATAAATTTCTTGACGTATTCTTGAAGACTTCTTAGCCTACCCCTAGAGAGTGAAATCGAATTTTGTATTGAACCCCAGTACAAAACCCATTTCTAAAACCCTCAAGTATTTCTTCACCCAAAATGAACGTATAATGCACCAAAGACGATGGCTCGAGCTGTTGAAGGTTACGACCATTCAATACCATCGTGGAAAAGCGAACGTGGTAGCTGACGTGTTGAGTAGAGGATCGTATGCATTTACTAGTGCGAATATACGAACCTACGTGAAGATAACGAATATATGATTAGAACCGACTTTAGTCGATAATGTTAAAACTGCTAAAGCTACAGACCTGGAGTTGATGAATACGAAGAAGAAGGTTCAAGAGGGCGTTATTTTAAAAGCAAGAGTTGCTGAAGAGAGGAAATATCAACCCTCGATTTAATTGGCCCATCTGAAATCCTCGATCGAGTAGGAACTATGGTCTATAGACTCGTTTTATAGCCAAGTATGTCGCGTGCTCATAATGTTTTTAACGTATCGATGTTACGTAAATATGTGGATGACCCGAACCACATTATTAAATTAGAACTAGACGATATAGCAGAAGATTTAACGTATGAGGAGATACGTGTTAAAATGTTAGATAAGAAGGATCATATTCAACACTCAAAGGTTATACCTCAAGAGTTAGAATTTGAAATGAAGTCAAGGTATCCTCACTTCTTCGGCATACCAGGTACGTACGTAAATTTTGAGGGCCAAATTTCATAAGGAGGGGAGATTATAAAACCCCAAATTTTACGAATATAGATTTAATTTTCTTGAAATATTTTTTTGAATATTATGGTGTGGATTTGAGATAATGTTATAGTTGTGGGTAGTATTTATAAATTTTGCAAAGTATGCAAGTTGTTATAAAATATTCTTTTTGTTGGGGAATATCCGTACGACGGTACAATCATTGGTGGACCCCACAACGGAATTATTGTCAGATTAAGAAAACGACAAAAATATTTTTATGAAAATAACGACAGAAGTTTTACCGTTAAAACTGTTGAACTACTCTTGTAGTAAAAAATACGATGAATACACATGGTTGCATAGTAGCACATGGTATTGATTATTGATGCTTACGTGAGAAGTCACTTAGTTTTGTTCAATTATTGCTATAGTAATTGTTGCATAGTATCTCACGTTATTTGATTCAATTATTGTCGATATTTTATATATTATGAAATCAATAATTGAGATTACAAAGTTATTAATATTAATATTTGCAATATTAACGATGTCTAGAAGTTCTGCCAAGGAGAGGTTTGGTCACCTAATTGCGTTCCAATAGGGAGAAATCCTTATTGAAAAGCCCCTTCTTTCCTGGGAACGACTTTGTCGGTTAATATTTTGAATTATAATAATGATGATAAATGTTGTTAAATATATTGAGGTGTCTTTTTATGAAGTCACAAAAGTTTATATATAAATTTTGATTTATTAGTATAATTAATGTAATAAAATAGAAAAGCTTTTTATATAAAACAGAATACTTTTATAAATTTATTAGTTTTATTAGACAATAATTAGAATATAATATATTTTATTATGCATAGTGTTTGCATAGTATCTGCATAGTATTTAATGTAGTAAAATCTTTTTATATAAAATAGAATACTTTTATAAAGTTAATTGTTTTATCAGATTATAAATAATATATATATATATATATATATATTATTATATTATATTTTATTGCATAGTATCCTTTCTATTTTCCTATAAATAGGATGCTTAGTTAGAATTGAAATCACACCAGAAATTCAGAGAAGTCTCTTCTATAATCATGAGCGTATTTCTTTAGAGTTTTAATAAACTTTGAGCGTAATGCAAGTTTTCTTCAAGTATATCCCTGCTCTACCCGTCGGAGTACTTTTCTTATATAAGGTAAGGGGTATTATTTATTTCGTATTCATGAAGAGAACTTCTGTTATTCCAATCCTTATTATTCTGTTGGAATAACCTATCTATGCGAAGTACCGCATACATGGTGAAATTCTTCTGTTATTCCATTCTTTATTATTATGTTGGAATAACCTGTCTATGTGAAGTACCGTATACATGGTGAAATTCTTCTATTATTCCATTCTTTATCATTCCGTTAGAATATCCTGTCTGTGCGTTTACGCAGGACCTTGTTCCATTATTTATTATTCTGTTGGAATAACCTGTTTGTGCGGTCTATCGCATGCATGGTGATTTCTGTTATTATTGTGACGCCCCCAAAATAGTTATACATCACCCATTTTGAGTCGTCAATAACATGGTACAGAAACAACTACAACTTTATTAATACAACATATAAACTGTGACTTTAAATACAAATATTGTCTTCTAGACAATATCCACACTCAAATAAGTCCTCATTACAATTATTGGTACATTATTTTACAAAAATAGTGAGGACTACTAAAATAACTTTCTAGAACCTTCATTCCATACCCCGACTAGTACTCGCTACATTCTCGTCTCCTGAGAAGAAAAAATGGAACAAAAAGGAAAAGGGTGAGCTCAACTAGCCCAGTAAAGAATATTATGACTAAGATAATATAGAATAAATTATCGTTAGTCTTCAACAGGGAAAAATCTGATAAAATACAATAGACAACAAGTTTCAGATCAATATTCATGAATGAAATAATAATTCATAGATGAGTTACGTAGAGAATGAAATCTACTATAATCTATGAATTTAAAAGTCCATCATCATTTTTTATCCTGTAACATCAATCAATAGTCATCTTGAATCAAATATTCATCTTTTGCACTACAAAGCAAAGATATTCATCGATCGGTTATGTTCATCTCAACACTGTACATCTTTGCACTACCTACCAAAGATATTCATAAGAAAATCAACCATCTTTTGCACTACAAATGCCAAAGATATTCATGAATACCATCATTTAGGACCGAGGATGATGAAAAATATTTTAAAGAAAACAAATCCAGTGAAACAAAAGAACAAATTATTAAGGATTAGTACTTTAAACAATCCGGGTTCAAAATACTTCATAAATAATCATAGTGAAGTAAAATTCAAGAATGATCAAAACATGGATACAATCAAAGCTAGTATCCATAATAGATATTTTGGACAAAAAACAAAAATTTAATTTTTCTGTGAATAGTACCGTCTTTGTGAATAGTGCCGTATACGTGAATAATAATCCCGACACTAAAAGAAAAGAATTTCACAAGAAAAATCTTACCAATATTCTGGCATAATGATATTAGAAGAAATAATATCATTTTAAAAAAAATAATATCCCTTACCTCGAAAAGAATAGTACTTCTGGCTGGATTACTGAATATAGTGTTAAAGGAATTTGCACCGTATAGCAACACTCAAAGTATCAATATACTCACAAGAATACGCTCGATAATATAGAGAAAGAAAGAGAGATAAAATATTAGTTTCCAGTGTGATTTTCAATTCTAACCTAAGCACCCTATTTATAGGAAAATGCTTAGAACACCAAAGCAGAAAATTTAATAAAATAATAATATATATATAATTTTTTTCCTATGCCGACCTTTGAATGCTAGATTCCCACATGTTTAACAAGAAAATGAGCCCACCAACTTGTTAAAAACGTTTTTCTTACAAAAACACATTTTAAACTCCCAAAATCAATTATTCCGGAACATCAGAACTTCAATAATTCATAATAAATAGCCCTTTTATCAGAAAAATTCAAATCTTATGTCCATTCCATAGGAAATTTAATTCTCTACAACTTTGCAAAAGAAAGTTTTTCAAAATTCCAAACAGAAATTGACCAAAATCCACATACGAACGATTTTATAGGCTATAATCAAATTTTTGTCAAGAAATGGGCCCACAGACATGTTTAATATATTTTAAACAACTTTTGCAACAAAAATACTCTTCCTCCTCATATATTCACATATCCCACATTCATTGTAAAAATATCACCATTATTATATTATTAAAATATAATAATTTATTTAAATGAATTATTTTATCAGAAAAGATAAAATATCAATTTTTCAATAATTGTCACTTTAAAATTTTCTCCATCTAAATCCACATAAAATAAATATTTTCCTTATCATATAAATCAATCATTAATTATTCACAAATAATATTACAGAATCACAATATCGACAACAAGGTAGTTCCAGGAAGAGGGCTTTCCAATAAGGATTTTTCCTTATTAATGTATGATTAGGTGACCAAACCTCTCCTTAGACAGAACTTTCTAGACATTGCCAATAATGCTATCTAAAAATATTATTCAAACAATATGAATTATAGATTCGATAAAGGAAAATACTATCAAGACAATTATTGAAACAACAATAATATAAAATATCAACGTAGCAATTATTGAATCAATAAAATAAAATATTGAACATTAATTCTTGTAACAATTATTGAGTAGTGCCTTCTTACGTAAGAATCAATAATTGATACAATCTGGTAATATTCTTGTGTTTTTAACCACAAAGTATTTCAACAAAGATAATCTGTGAATAACTTCGCCATTATTTATAAATAACTTATATTTGTCGTTTTCTTCATCCAATCACTTTTCATTATGGGGCCCACACAAGGCTGCGCCGTCGTACGAATATTCCCCGACAGTAAGAATATTCCACGACCAAACGAATATTCTCCGATAAAAATGAATATTTTATAACCACTTGCTTATTTGAAATATTTGCGCATTTTACCCATAACTAACCACATTGATCAAATCAACCCTTATTATTTCAAAATAATAAAATAGAGGAAATTTAATTTCATTTATAATAAGTTGGGGTCTTACAACCTCCATTCCTTATGAAATTTTGTCCTCGAAATTGACGTATGTACCTAGTGTTTCGAAAATGTGAGGATACCTTGCTTTCATTTCTGTTTCCAACTCCCAGGTCATTTCCTCAATAGCATGGTTCCTCCACAAAACTTTAACTTGTGGTATGACCTTTGTGCGTAGGACATGCTCCTTCCTATCCATGATCTTGACAAAACCTCTTTCATACGTTAAATCTTCTTTATCTCGTCCTGGTTCTAACTCAATAACGTGGTTCAGGTCTTTCACATATTTACGTAGCACAGATATATGAAAAACATTATGAACACGAGACATACTTGGAGGTAATGCGAGTCTATAGGCCACATTTCTTCCTCGGTCAAGAATCTGAAATGGACCAATAAATCGTGGATTGAGCTTTCCTCTCTTACCAAATCTTGTAACTCCCTTCCATGGAGCAACACGCAACAATACATGATCCCCAATACTAAATTCCACGTCCTTTCGATGAAGATCCGCATAACTCTTTTGTCGATCCTGTGCCGTTTGTATACGTTGTCGAATCATTTGGATCTTTTTTGTAGTCATACGTACCAACTCAGGTCCCAACAATGTTGCTTCACCCACCGCATCCCAACATATTGGAGAGCGACACTTTCATCCATACAATGCTTTGAATGGAGCCACACCTATACTTGCCTGATAACTGTTGTTGTAGGAGAATTCCACCAATGGTAAATACTTATCCCAACTCCCTTTGAAGTCTAGGACACAGAGTCTTAATAGATCTTCAAGAGTTTGAATAGTTCTTTTTGATTGTCCGTTCGTTTGAGGATGGTATGCCGAACTGAATCATAAATCCGTGCCCATAGCTTTTTGCAAGCTAACCCAAAATCGTGAAGTGAAACTTGGGCCATGATCCGAAACTATGGATACTGGCATGCCATGCAATCTCACAATCTCATTCACGTACATACTAGAAAGACGTTCAAGGGAATAAGTCTCCCGTATCGGCAAGAAATGAGCAGACTTGGTTAATCTATCAACAATAACCCAAATCGCATTTATGCCTTGAGAAACCGTGGGAAGACCCGTAACGAAATCCATGGTAATGTGTTCCCACTTCCATTCCGGAATCTCAAGTGGTTGCAATGGACCCTTAGGCATTTGATGCTCCGCCTTTACACGTTGACAAGTTAAACAACTCGAGATAAACTTTACAATCTCTCTCTTCATATTGTTCCACCAAAATGTATGTCGAAGATCACGATACATTTTGGTACTTCAAGGATAGATTGCAACCAGTGTATTGTGTGCTTCTATCATAATCTTGTTCTTCAAATCAGAATCGTTAGGAACACAAAGTCTCGAGTGCACTCGAAGTATTCCTTCTTCATCGATTCTTTCCTCTAGAATAGCACATTCTTATACTTTCTTCTTCAAACGCATTAGCTCCAGGTCTGTGGCTTGAACAACTTTAACTTCATTAATTAAAGTTGGTTCTATGCATATACTTGACATCATTGCACTCGTACCTGCATATGATATTCTACTCAACGCGTCAGCTACCACGTTTGCTTTTCCAGGATGGTATTGAATGGTGTGGTCGTAATCTTTTAACAACTCGAGCCAACGTCATTGCCGCAAGTTGAGTTCCTTTTGGGTGAAGAAATATTTGAGGCTTTTATGGTCTGAATATATCTCCACTTTCTCCCCATATAGATAGTGCCTCTAGATCTTTAGCGCAAAAACGACTGCTGCCAACTCTAGATCCTGAGTAGGATAATTCCTCTCATATTCTTTAAGTTGTCGCGAGGCATAGGCTATGACTTTCCCATGTTGCATGAGAACACATCCTAACCCTTTGCCTGAAGCATCGCTGTTGATAACAAATCCATCCGAACCAGATGGTATTGTCAGAACAGGTGCCAAAATGAATCTCCTCTTAAGCTCTTGGAAACTCTTCTCGCATTCCTCGCTCCATACGAATTTTGTATCCTTCCGAGTCAACTGAGTTAACGGAGTAGCGATTCGAGAAAACCCTTCCACGAATCACCGATAATAACCAACTAAGCCCAGAAATCTACGTACTTCGGTCACCGACTTCGGTTGCTCCCAACTTTGTATTGCTTCAATCTTCGGTGGATCAACAGATACTCCATGTTTTGACACCATGTGCCTAAGGAACTCACATTTCTTCAACTTAGCATAAAGCTTGTTTTCACGAAGCCTTTGGAGTACCAGCTTCAAATGGTGCTCTTAATCTTCATGACTTTTGGAATATATGAGGATGTCATCAATAAAGACAACAACGAACTGATCCAAATATTCCTTGAATATCCGGTTCATCATATCCATGAAAGCCGCAGGAGCATTACTCAATCCAAAAGACATGACTAAGAATTCATAATGCCCGTACCGAGTTCTGAAGGTTGTCTTTGGAATATCCTCAGTTCTAATCTTCAGCTGATGATATCTAGAACGAAGATTGATCTTTGAAAAAAATTATGCTCCTTGCAACTGGTCAAACAGGTCATCAACACGAGGTAGCGGATACCTATTCTTGATGGTCACATGGTTCAATTCCCGATAGTCAATACAAAGTCGCATACTCCCGTCTTTCTTTTTTACAAATAAAATAGGAGCACCCCAAGGAGATGTACTAGGACGAATGAAATTGATGTCCAACAACTCCTGTAGTTGAACCTTTAACTCCCGTGATAACCTCGTTTGGGTTCCTCACATTTTGACCAGTCACGACAAACGCTCTTCCAGGAACCGTTGACTTTGACTTTTCTGGGACAGCCTTTTGAGTCACCATCCCCACTGGACTTGGTTTCCCTACAGTATAATCTCGAGTGATATGTCCTTCCTTTCCACAATTATAACATACCTTGAACTGTTGTGGGCAGTTTGGACTGATATGTCCCTCTTTCCCGCATTTATAGCATACAGGTGGTCGCTTTCCTCCCTTAGAACCAGTTGCTGCACTGGTGCTAACGTCTTTGCATTGTCATTGTTGAATCTACTCTTCTTATAATCTCCCCCGACTCACTTCTTCTATTTTCATGGCCATAATTACCACCAGAGTGGTTACCATTTTTGTTCGTATTTTTCTTTCTCCGCTGGTTATCGTTGTTTTGATGACTGCTATCTCCGGTATGATCCTAGTTGTGGTCCCTCGGTTGAACGTACTCGTTATCTCGCTCTAATAATTGAGCCCTGTTAACAACATCTGAATAGAGAGAAAATTTACGAGAAATGAGATATTGACGTATGCCGGGTTTCAAACCTCTTAGAAACATTCACGTCATACGTTCGTCATTCTCCACCAAATGAGGTGCAAACCTGGATAACTCTGTAAACCTCGCCTCGTACTGGGACTCCGTCATGTTGTTTTGTTTCAATCTAATAAACTCTACTTCCTTCATATGACGAATACTTTCAGGAAAGTACTTGTCATTGAACAGTTTTTGAAATGTCTCCCAAGACATGCTGAGTGCGGCTGGATGGGTACGCTTCACAAATTCCCACCAGTAATCTGCGTCATTATGGAACATAAAGGTGGCGAATCGAACCTTCTGTTCCTCCGTGCATCCCAAGACATCGAATATCTTGGTGATTTATTTGACCCATGTTTCTGCCTTAATCGGATCCGGCTTTCCACAGAATTCTGGTGGTCCCATCTCTTTGAACTGCTTGGCTGTAACAAACCATGCGTTGTTATCATTTCTACCTGTATTTTGTGTATGAGTCTCCCTCGTCTGATTTTGCATGAATTGCAAAAAGCTTCTAAACATTCCGTTGTTCATCGTCTGATCAGTGGTGTTGTTTACGGGAGGAACATTACCGGCCTGTTGCACGTTCTCCTCGTTGGTGAGTAAAGGTGTCTCCACGATCTCATTTACTCCATTGTTAACATTCTCAGTCGTCATTCTCAAATACTACCATAAAACAAGGGTTAATTAAAGAAATCAACATATCACATAATATCCCTATATAGACCAACCAACAAATAAGCTTAGGTAAGACACACTAGCGAAGGTTTTACTCGTCTCTCCCCTCCTAGTTCTATTCCCCGATCTCCACCAGAGATCATATCCCTAAGCTCTGATACCAACTGTGACGCCCCCAAAATAGGTATACATCACTCATTTTGAGTCGTCAATAACATGGTACAGAAATAACTACAACTTTATTAATACAACTAATAAACTATGAGTTTAAATACAAATATTGTCTTCTAGATAATATCCACACTCAAATAAGTCCTCATTACAATTATTGGTACATTTTTTTACAAAAATGGTGAGGACTACTAAAACAACTTTCTGGAACCTTCATTCCATACCCCGACTAGTACTCGCTACATTCTCGCCTCCTGAGAAGAAAAATGGAAAAAAAAGGAAAAGGGTGAGCTCAACTAGCCCAATAAAGAATATTATGACTAAGATAATATAGAACAAATTATCGTTAGTCTTCAATAGGAAAAAATATGATAAAATACAATAGACAACAAGTTTCAGATTAATATTCGCAGCGGAAATAATAATTCATAGATGAGTTATGTAGAAAATGAAATCTACTATAATCTATGAATTTAAAAGTCCATCATCATTATTTTATCCCTGTAACATCAATCAATAGTCATCTTGAATCAAATATTCATCTTTGCACTACAAGCCAAAGATATTCATCAGTCGGTCATGTTCATCTCACCACCTATACATCTTTGCACTACGTGCCAAAGATATTTATAAGAAAATCAACCATCTTTGCACTGAAGCCAAGATATTCGAGAATACCATCATTTAGGGTGAGGATGATGAAAAATATTTTAAAGAAATCGAATCCAGTGAAACAAAAGAACAAATATTAAGGATTCGTACTTTAAACAATCCGAGTTCAAAAATACTTCATAAATAATCATAGTGAAGTAAAATTCAACAATGATCAAAACATGGATACAATCAAGGCTAGTATCCATAATAGATATTTTCGACAAAAAACAAAAATTTAATTTTTCTGTGAATAGTGTCGTATTCGTGAATAGTGCCATATACGTGAATAGTGTCGTATACAGGAATAGTAACCCCGACACTAAAAGGAAAGAATTTCACAAGAATAATCTTACCAATATTATGGCATAATGATATTAGAAGAAATAATATCATTTAAAAAAAAATAATATCCCTTACCTCGAAAAGAATAGTACTTCTGACTAGACTACTGGATATAGTGCTGAAGGAATTTGCACCGTATAACAACACTCAAAGTATCAATATACTCACAAGAATATGCTCGATAATATAGAGAGAGAAAGAGAGAGAAAACTTTAGTTTCTGGTGTGATTTTCAATTCTAACCTAAGCACCCTATTTATAGGAAAATGCTTAGAACACCAAAGGAGAAAATTTAATAAAATAATAATATATATATAATTTTTTTCCTACACCAACCTTTGAATGCTAGATTCCCACATGTTTAACAACAAAATGAGCCCACTAACTTGTTAAAAGCTTTTTTCTTACAAAAACACATTTTAAACTCCCAAAATAAATTATTTCAGAACTTTAATAATTCATAATAAATATCCCTTTTACCAGAAAAATTTAAATCTTATGTCCATTCCATAGAAAATTTAATTCTCTACAACTTTTCAGAAGAAAATTTTTCCAAATTCCAAACAAAATTTTACCGAAATCCACATACGGACGATTTTATAGGCTATAATCAAATTTCAGTCAAGAAATGGGCCCGCAGACATGTTTAACATGTTTTAAACAACTTTTGCAACAAAAATACTCTTCCTCCTCATATATTCATATATCCCACATTCATTGTAAAAATATCACCATTATTATATTATTAAAATATAATAATATATTTAAATGAATTATTTTATCGTAAACGATAAAATATAAATTTTTCAACAATTGTCACTTTAAAATTTTCTCCATACTATATCCACATAAAATGAATATTTTTCTTATCATATAAATAATATTACGTAATCACAATATCGACAACTAGGTAGCTCCTCAGAAAGAGGGGCTTTCGATAAGGATTTCTCCTTCTCTTGGCGCAATGATTAGGTGACCAAACCTCTCCTTAGACAGAACTTTCTAGACTTTGCCAATAATGCTATCTAATAATATTATTCAAACAATATGAATTATTGATTCGATGAAGGAAAATACTGTGCAGTGACAATTATTGAAACAACAATATAATATAAAATATCGGTATATAGCAATTATTGAATCAATAAAATAAAATATTGAATAAAGAATTATCGTAACAATTTTTGAGTAGTGTCTTCTTACGTAAGAATCAATAATTGGTGCAATACCGCAAATGCTACTCTTGTGTTTTAACCACCAGTATATTTCAATAGTATTAATCTGTAATAACTACTGTTGTTATTTATAAACAACTTATATTTATCGTTTTCTTCATCCAATCGCTTTCCGTTATGGGGCCCACACAAGGTCAAGCTGCGTCGTCAAATTTAATATTCCCCGATAGTAAGAATATTCCACGACCAAACGAATATTCTCCGATAAAATGAATATTTTATAACCACTTGCTTATTTGAAATATTTAAGCATTTTACCCATAACTAACCACATTAATCAAATCAACCCTTACTATTTCAAAATAATAAAATAGAGGAAATTTAATTTCATTTATATTAAGTCGGGGTCTTCTGATTTATTCCATTCTTTATTATTACATTAGAATATCTTGTCGGTCTAATTTCGCTTAACTTTGTTCTCATTTTTTATTATTCTCGTTTAATATCCTATCTGTTCATTTACGCTTAACCTGGTTCCATTATTTATTATTCTATTGGGAATAACCTGTCTGTGTGATCGATCGCATGCATGGTGAATCCTTCTGTTATTCCATTCTTTATTATTCTGTTGGAATATCCTCGCTTGCGTGCAATTTTGCCTCGACTTCGGTTCCGCTTCTTTATTATTCTATCTAATATCACATGCGTGCGTTTACGCATGACCTAGTTACATTATATATTATTTTGTTGGAAATAACCTGTCTGTGCGATCTATCGCATGCATGGTGAATCCTTCTGTTATTTCATTCTTTATTATTATGTTGGAATAACCTGTCTGTGTGGATTAGCACACGCATGGTGAATGATCTTTTGTATTCATTTCTTATTAAATTATGGAAATGATCTGGCTACGTGGATTACCGCATGGCGGACGAAAATCCATTTGCAGTTTCATATATTCTATTATACACAGATGGTTAAAGCTTTGGCTTCTATATTCCTTGAAATTAGTGGAATATCCTGGATATTTTTGCTTCATCCAGTATCTTTTCGTGGAAATATTCTTCTGAGCATTCTTGAATTTTTCTCCACAAAGCAGTATCATGTTGACAATTTGGACATTATTAAGTTCAGGATAAATTAACTTACAAATCTTTAAAATTTATTCTTGAACTTGTTTTATTGTATTATTATGTCATTGTCATGATGAGTTATGTTGGTTATTATGTAAAAACATGAAAGTTTCTTAGAAAGCACAAAGAGTTAAAAATCAGATTTTTGGTGAAAATGTAACATGAAATTTAATTGACCATATCTCCTATTATATTTCGAATTTTTGAGTGTGGTCAAGTTCTAGAGTTAAATCTATGAGTTTTCTAACTTAACCAAGTGGAATCACTAGAAAAGGTGTTGTAGATTTTCGTGTGGGCTGATTTTAACAAAGGAGTCAAAAACTGCAGAGTACCAAAAAGCTACTGCCCATAAATTTAAAAGGGCATTTTTGGCCACTTAGTTTGTGAGAAAAATTTCATCCTTTTGGGACATGGAAATATATGGTATAAAGTACCTCCTGTCCAAAAATGAACTCATTACGACTAAAAATGAGCAAGTTATGACTATTTCAATATTTAGGGTTTGTTGACAAAAAATGCTATAACCGGAGTTCTATAACTCTGGACCATGAAATTTAAACTGGAAGCTCACGTTAACAAGTGTAAGATCCTGCCAATATTTGGGAATTTATGGAGTTAAACTTGAGGTAGCTAATTTCTTAAGGAATTAATTAGAAATTGATTTTTGAAAAATACTTAAGAGAGTTGAAAAATAAAAAATAAAATATACTTGTTGTGTATGAAATATATGTATATATGTTTGGGCAAAAAGAATGAAAAATAACAAGTTGATTTGGTAATTTTTCATGAAAATGGTTTAGTTACGATCATATGAGTTAAATATGTTATGTGAAGTAACGAAATTAGTAAATAGAATTTTATGGCTTGGGAATCCTATATATGGTATATGTAGATTTTTGATAAGGGATTTGATCATTGGTGATGAAATGTTATGAGTATGACATTTTTGAATGATTAAATGCATTATTTGGTAAAGTATAAATAATTAAAATAAATTGTTTATAAGTTTAAGAAGTGATTAAAATATTGTTATATATTAATAATATTAGATTATGAGTTTATTAAGTGATTGATAATATTTGGATAAATTTAAAGTCTTTAATATTTATCCTTGTTTTCGTTTGATTAATGCTTATATCATTGTCATCATTCTCACGTTTATATTGTGATAAAAGTCATCTTTGGCTTATGTGCATAGATGGACTTGGTGTGATTATGACCAGGGCTTATTCGATATGGTCATGACCGTAATGTGACGGATGATGTGGTAAAAATCCTCAGTGGCCTGTAGTGTATTGATGGATAGTTTTTGGTATTATTATGACCAGGGATTATTCGGTATAGTCATGACCATTGATGATTTAATGAATATCCTTGGCCCATAGTGCAAGGATGATTCGATGATGTGGTTTATTTATTAAGCTGAGTCTTAGCGATTAAGTTGATGAAAACTTTTTACATCATAGAAGATAGTAGATTTTATTCTCTACTTGACTCTTTTAATGGATTGCTTGTTCCGCTGCAGTTAAACTTGATATCTTTTGTATTTTATCAGTTTAACATTGTTAAAGGCTAATGATAATTTATTCTGCATTATATTAGTCATAATATTTCTTACTGGGCTAGTTGAGCTCACCCTTTCTTTCACTGTTCTCTTCAGTAAATGAGAATATAGCTGGGACGAGTCGGGGAACGGAGTGACAGTCCAAATGATAGCATTAGTAGTCCTCATTATTCTGTTAAATAGTGTGACAATAAATTTAATGAGGACTCCTTTGAGTGTGGATATTGTCTAGATGAAAATATTCTTATTAAAACTCTCAGCTATGTTTTGTCGTATTTTTATACGACGTTTGTATAATTAAGTTGTATTTGTATTTTGTACCATGTATCTGGAGACACAAGATGGGTGATGTATACCTATTTTTGGGGGCGTCACATTTAATGAATTTAGTTTTGATCAACATTGAGTACTATAGGCTGATCACCTAGGCCTGCTCGTAAGAAATGTCAGACTTACGGACTTAGTGTCGGGATGTCCTTTTCAAGGAAAGTATGAAATGCTCAAGGTCTTGGACTGAAATTGATGTTTTACTGAATATTGTTATTGTAAAACGTTTTAAAGAAAAGAGAAGTGCTATTTTGAATTATCAATAGTACTTCATAACTATTGTTCTGTGACGCCCGCAAAATAGGTATACATCACCCATCTTGACTCACCAAATACATGGTACAAAATACAAATACAAACTTAATTATACAACCGTCGTGTAATATACGACAATACATAAACTGAGAGTTTTAATAGGAGTATTGTCATCTAGACAATATCCACACTCAAAGGAGTCCTCATTACATTTATTGTCACACTATTTTACAGAATAGTGAGGACTACTAATGCTATCTTCTGGACCGTCACTCCTTTCCCCGACTCGTCCCAGCTATATTCTCATTTCCTGAAGAGAACAGTGAAAGAAAGGGTGAGCTCAACTAGCCCAGTAAGAAATATTAAGACTAAGATAATGCATAATAAATTATCAATAGTCTTCAACACTATTAAACTGATAAAATACAATAGACATCAAGTTTAACTACAGCGGAATAAGCAATCCATTAGAAGAGTCAAGTAGAGAATAAAACCTACTATCTTCTATGATTTAGAAATGTTTTCATCAACTTTTATCGCTGAGACTCAGCTTAATAAATAAACCACATCTTCTAATCATCCATGTACTACGAGCCAAGGATATTCATTAAATCATCAATGGTCACGACTATACCGAATACTCCCTGGTCATAATCATACCAAAATTTGTCCATCAATGTATTACAGACTACTGAGGACTTTGACCATATCATTTATAACATTACAGGTCATGATTATACCGAATGATCCTTGGTCCTAATCATATTAAGTCCATCTATACACGTAAGACAAAGATGACTTTCATTACAATATAAGCATGAGGATGATGACAATGACATAATAATTCAACTTGCTTACTTTGTAAATTTATAAATATTACCCACAACTATTATATCAAATCCATACCATAATATTCAAAAAAAATATTTCGAGAAATTTAAATCTTTATTCATAAAATTTGGGGTCTCACAATCTCCCCTCCTTATGAAATTTTACCCTCGAAATTTACGTACGTACTTGGTATGCCGAAGAAATGAGGATACCTTGACTTCATTTCAAATTCTAACTCTTGAGGTATAATCTTTGAGTGTTGAATACGATCTTTCTTATTCAAGATTTTAACACATATCTCCTCATACATTAAATCTTCTGCTATATCGTCTAGTTCTAATTTAATAATGTGGTTCAGGTCATCCACATATTTACGTAACATCGATACGTTAAAAACATTATGAACATGCGACATACTTGGCTGTAAAACGAGTCTATAGGCCATAGTTCCTACTCGATCGAGGATTTCAAATGGGCCAATTAAATCGAGGGTTAATATTTCCTC
This sequence comes from Panax quinquefolius, assembly GCA_020205615.1. Classification (NCBI taxonomy): domain Eukaryota; kingdom Viridiplantae; phylum Streptophyta; class Magnoliopsida; order Apiales; family Araliaceae; genus Panax; species Panax quinquefolius. The sequence goes on along the minus strand of JAINUW010000529.1, from coordinate 1,509,858 downwards.
TCTTCAGCAACACTTGCTTTTAAAATAACGCCCTCTTGAACCTTCTTCTTCGTATTCATCAGCTCCAGGTCTGTAGCTTTAGCAGTTTTTACATTATCGACTAAAGTCAGTTCTAATCATATATTCGTTATCTTCATGTAGGTTCGTATATTCGCACTAGTAAACGCATACGATCCTCTACTCAACACGTCAGCTACCACGTTCGCTTTTCCACGATGGTATTGAATGGTCGTAACCTTCAACAGCTCGAGCCATCGTCTTTGGCGCATTATACGTTCATTTTGGGTGAAGAAATACTTGAGGGTTTTAGAAATGGGTTTTGTACTGGGGTCAATACAAAATTTGATTTCACTCTCTAGGGGTTTTGTCTGGTTCAATTTAATAATGTGGTTCAGGTCATCCACATATTTACGTAACATCGATACGTGAAAAACATTATGAACACACGACATACTTAACGGTAAAACGAGTCTATAGGCCACAGTTCCTACTCGATCAAGGATTTCAAATGGACCAATAAAATCGAGGGTTAAGATAACGCCTTCTTGAACCTTCTTCTTCACATTCATCAAATTCGGGTGTGTAGCATGAGCGGCTTTAACTTTATCGATTAAAGTCAATTCTACTCGTATATTCGTTATCTTCATGTGGGTCCCTAGAGTCTTTAACTCTATCTTGATCATTTTTAAATTATACGAAATGAGTCTTTGTGTTAACAACATCGCACTCATAAACGCATACGATCTTCTACTCCACATGTCAGCTACCACGTTCGTTCTTCCAAGATGATATTGAATGGTACAATCGTAATCTTCAACAGCTCGAGCCAACGTCTTTGGCGCATTATACGTTCGTTTTAGTTGAAGAAATATTTGAGGGATTTAGAAATGGGTTTTTCTACTGTGGTCAATACAAAATTTGATTTTCACGCTCTGGGGGTAGGCCAGGAAATTCTTCAAGAATACGTCAGGAAATTTATTAACGATAGAAATATCATTCAAAACTGTGACTGTCATCCAAGACTTGGATAACACATGTAATGAAGGTTTCACCTAACGGAGTTTCAACCAATAAGTCAAAGTCTAATTTCTTCGGAGTCAAATTTAAACGTTGAGCGTAAGTAGGAGAAATAAAGGAATGGGTAGAACCGGTATCAAATAAAGTATAAACTTCGCTAGAGTTTATGATTAGCTTACCCGTGATCACCTCGTTCGGATTCCTCGCTTTTTGGGAGGTTACGACAAATGCTCTCCCTTAAACTACAGGTTTTGTCTTGTCTGGGACACCCTTTGATGCCTCCATCCCAGCTGGACTTGACTTTGGTGCACGACAAAATCGGGCTAGGTGGCATTCTTTTCCATAATTATAACATGCTTTGGACTGCATCGTGCAGTTTGGACTTATGTGTCCTTCCCCTCCACATTTGCAACATACGACCGACGATCGTTCTCCTTCCTTAACAACTGGTGCTGGTGCTGACATCTTTCCATCTTTGCTGAACTTTCTCTTCTTGAACTTTCCACTCCTATTGTCTTGGCCATGATTACCACCGAAGTGGTTATCATTTCTGGCATGCTAATTCCCTCCACGTTTGTTGTCACCGCTTCGATGACTGCTACCATTGGTATTATCGACTTATCGCCTGCTCTCTCTTGGTTGGGTTGACTCATTATCGCGCTCCAATAACTGATCCCTATTCACAACATCTGAATACAAGCACAGTTTATGAGAGATAAGGTATTGACGTATCTCGGTTTTCAAACCTCTTAGAAACATCCGCGTCATTCTCTCCTCATTATCAACCATGTGGGACGCAAATCAAGATAACTCAGCAAACTTAGCTTCATACTGTGCCACGATCATATTGTTTTGCTCAAGCTTGATGAACTCTACCTCCTTCATGTGACGAATACTTTCAGGAAAGTACTTGTCATTGAATAGCTTTTGGAACTTCTCCCAAGACATCTTCAGTTCGGAAGGTTGAGTACACTTTACAGATTCCCACCAGTAATCTACCTTTGCACGCAACATGAAGGTGGCAAAGAGAACCTTTTTCTCCTCGGAGCATCCCAAGACATCAAATATCTTGTTGATCTGCTTTATCCACGTCTCCGCCTTAAGTGGTTTTGGCTCTCCAAAAAACTCCGGTGGTCCCAGCTCCTTGAACTGCTTAGCGGTGACCGCCCGAGAGTTGTCAGTGTTTCCACCTGTATTTTGGACAGGAACCGCCTTCGCCTATTGTTGCATGAATTGCATAAAGCCTTTGACCATCCCATCATTCACCATTTCATCGGTGTTATTATTTTCATGAGGATTATTGTCTTCTTATTGCACATTACCCTGGGCATTGATCATTAGTGACTCAACGGTCTCACGTGCTTCATTGCTTATCTCAACATTTTCGGATGCCATTTGCAAATACTGCAACAAAACAAGGGTTAATTAACATATCACATATTATCTCTATATTCTGTCCGACCAATTAAATACCAAATAAACTTAGGTAGGTCATACAAGCGAAGGAATTCCCCATCTCTCCCCTCCTAGTTCTTATCTCACATCTCAGCCAGGATCATATCTCTAAGCCTTGATACCAACTGTGATGCCCCCAAAATAGGTATACATCACCCATCTTGAGTCGCCAAATACATGGTACAAAATACAAATACAAACTTAATTATACAACCGTCGTGTAATATACGCCAATACATAAACTGAGAGTTTTAATTGGAATATTGTCATCTAGACAATATCCACACTCAAAGGAGTCCTCATTACATTTATTGTTACACTATTTAGTAGAATAGTGAGGACTACTAATGCTATCTTCTGGACCGTCACTCCTTTCCCCGACTCGTCCTAACTATATTCTCATTTCCTGAAGAGAACAGTAAAAGAAATGGTGAGCTCAACTAGCCAAGTAAGAAATATTATGACTAAGATAATGTAGAATAAATTATTAAAAGTATTCATCAATGTTAAACTGATAAAATACAATAGACATCAAGTTTAACTGCAGCGGAATAAGCAATCCATTAGAAGAGTCAAGTAGAGAATAAAACCTACTATCTTCTATGATTTAAAAATATTTTCATCAACTTTTATCGTTGAGACTCAGCTTAATAAATAAACCACATCTTATAATCATCCTTGTACTATGAGCCAAGGATATTCATTAAATCATCAACGGTCATGACTATACCGAATAATCCCTGGTCATAATCATACCAAAAACTGTCCATCAATGCATTACAGGCTACTGAGGACTTTTACCATATCATTTATAACATTACAGGTCATGATTATATCGAATGATCCCTGGTCATAATCATACTAAGTCCATCTATGCACGTAAGCGAAAGATGACTTTCATTACAATATAAGCATGAGGATGATGACAATGACATAATAATTCAATAAAACAAGTTCAAGAATTAATTTATCCAAGAACTAATAACGTCCAAATTGTCAACATGATACTTCTTTGTAGAGTAAAATTTAAGAATGCTTAGAAGAATATTTCCATGAAAAGATACTGAATGAAGCACAAATATCAAGGATATTCCACTAATTTCATGGAGTATAGAAGTCAAAACTTTAACCAACTGAGTATAATAAAGAATATATGAAACTTCAAATGGATTTTGTAAGACCCCAACTTATTATAAATAAAATTAAATTTTCTTTATTCATTATTCTAAATTAATAAGGTGTTAATTTGATATAATGCTTTAGTTATGGGTGAAATGTGTAAATTATACAAGATAAGCAAGTGGTTATAAAATATTCATTTTTGTCGGGGAATATTCTTTTGGTCGTGGAATAATCTTTTTTCGTTTGAGAATATTAGTATGACAAATATGACCATTCGTGGGGCTCATAACAGAATAACTGTCGGATGAAGAAAATGACAAAGTATGAGTTTTTATAAATTACGGCGTAGTTGTTACCAACACTGTCGGGATACCTGGTGGTTAAAATATAGTAATACGCGTGGTTGCACAGTAGCACACGGTATTGCATAGTATTATTGAATTATTGATTCGTACGTAAGAAGGCACTACTCAATAATTGTTACGATGAGTTCTTGCTCAATATTTTATTTTATTGATTCAATAATGGTCATATTGATATTTAATCTTATTGTTGTTTCAATAATTGTCACTACACAGTATTTCCCATTATCAGATCAATAATTCATATTATTTGAATAATATTATTAGATAACATTATTGGCAATGTCTAGAAAGTTCTGTCTAAGGAGAGGTTTGGTCACCTAAATGTGCGCCAGTAAGGAGAAATCCTTATTGGAAAGCCCCCACTTTCCTGGGAACGGTCTGGTTGTCATAATTGTGATTCTGTAATATTATTTGTGAATAATTAATTATTAATTTATATGATAAGAAAATATTTATTTGATGTGGATATAAATGATGGATTTATTTATGTGGTTATAAATGAAGGAATTAATGCTGAGGTATTTTATCATTATTTTGTCGGAAGGGAGGTATTAAAAATCACACTTTTATTGATTTTGGATATTTTCTAGTTGGAATTTGGAAAAACTCAAAGTTACAAAGTTGTATTGAATTCGATTTCGTGTGGAATGGACATAAAATTTATATTTTTCTGATAAACGGGCTATTTTCTATGAATTGTGAAAGTTTTGGAAAATAAAATAATTTTTATTAATTTATGGGTAGGACCCACTTTTGGGTTGGTGTTGAATAAACATGGGCTGCTATTTTTTTTTCTTCCCAGATGGCATGCTTGATTTTTCCAAAGGTGTTCGTAGAGAAAAAAGAAAAAAATAATAATATTTTATTATTTTAGTCTCCTATAGCGTTCTAGCATTTTCCTATAAATAGACGCTTAGGTTAGAATTGAAAATCACACCAGAAACAAGTTTTCTTTCTCTCTAGATTATCGAGCATATTTTTGTGAGTATTTAGATAATTTGAGAGTTGCTGTTCGGTACAAGTTTTCTTCGACTTTCTATCCGATATTCTGATCAGAAGTACCGTTATTTTGAGGAGGTGAGAACATAGCAAGATCGAGTCGGGGTATGTATTGATCATTCTAGAAAGATGTTTTAGCAGTCCTCACAATTTTTATAAAATAGTGTATGAATAATTGTAATGAGGACTTATTTGAGTGTGGATATTTTTTAGAAGAAAATATTTATATTTAAACTCACAGTATGTGTTGTCGTATTTTGCACGACAATTGTAATAATAAAGTTGTAGTTTGCTTTCTGTACCATGTATTTGGCGAATCAGAATGGGTGTTGTATACCTATTTTGGGGGCGTCACAGTTGGTATCAGAGCTTAGGGATATGGTCTCTGGTGGAGATCGGGGAATAGAACTAGTAGGGGAGAGATGAGTAAATTCTTCGCTAGTGTGTCCTATCTAAGCTTATTTGTTGGTCGGGCATAATATAGGGATATTATGTGATATGTTAATTTGTTTAATTAACCCTTGTTTTATGGCGATGTTAGAATGGGCTGCGAGAACGTTAACAATGGAGTGTATGAGACTGTGGAACAACCTTTAGTCACAAACCAGAAGAACGTGCAATAGGAAAGCAATATTCCTCCTGTAAACAACACTACCGAGCAAACGATGAATGATGGAATGTTTAGGAGCTTTTTGCAGTTCATGCAAAATCAGATGAGGGAGACTCGTGTACAAAATACGGGTGGAAATGATGGCAACGCTATGATTCATGACAAAAAAACAGCAGTTCAAAGAGTTGGGACCACCAGATTTCTGGGGAAAGCCCAATCCAATTAAGGCGGAAACATGGGTCAAGCAAATTACCAAGATATTCGATGTCTTGGGATGCACGGAGGAACAGAAGGTTCCATTCGCCACCTTTATGTTCCGTGGTGAAGCGGATTACTAGTGGGAATCTGTGAAGCGTACCCAGCCAGCTGCACTCAACATGTCTTGGGAAAGATTTCAGAAACTTTTCAATGACAAGTACTTTCCTGAAATTATTCGTCATATGAAGGAGGTTGAGTTTATTAGACTGGAACAGAACAACATGATGGTGTCTTAGTACGAGGCAAAGTTTACGGAGTTATCCAGGTTTGCACCTCATTTTGTAGAAAATGAGGAACGTATGACGCGGATGTTTCTGAGAGGTCTAAAACCCGAGATTTGTCAATACCTTATCTCTCATAAATTTTCTCTATATTCAGATGTAGTCAACAGGGCTCAATTATTAGAGCGAGATAGTGAGTATACTCAACCGAGGGACCACAACCAGGGTCATACCGGTGACAACAGTCATCAGAACGATGATAACCAGCGAGGAGGGAAAAATACGGACAAAGGCGGTAACTAATCGGGTGGTAATCGTGGCCATGGTAATAGTAGAGGTGAGTCAAGTGGAAATTTCAGAAAGAGGAAATTCAACAATGACGGGAAGACATCAGCAGCAGCACCATCACCAACAACAAATTCTAGGGGAGGAGATCGACCGCCAGTTAGATGTTACAAATGCGGGAAAGAGGGACATATCAGCCCAAACTATCCACAAAAATCCAAGGTATGTTATAACTGTGGAAAGGAGGGCCATATAGCTCGAGACTGCTATGTAGAAAAACTAAGTTCAGCAAGGATGGTGACTCCAAAGGCTATCCCGGATAAGTCAAAATCAGCGGTTCCTGGAAGAGCGTTTGTCGTAACTGGCCAAAACGTGAGGAACCCGAACGAGGTAATCACGGGTAAGCTAATCTTGAATTCTTACGAAGTTTATACCCTACTAGATACCGGTTCTACCCATTCTTTTATCTCTCCTGCTTGTGCTCAACATTTAAACTTGACTCCGGAGAAATTGGACTTTGATTTATCTGTTGAAACTCCGTTGGGTGAAACCTTCGTTACATCTACAGTTTATAAATCTTGCTTGATCCATGTTGGTACTATCACATTACCTATTGATCTTATCTCTTTAAAGATACTTGCTTTTGATGTGATTTTAGGAATTGATTGGTTAACCACTCATGCAAAAATTGATTATTTTCGTAAGGTTGTTAGTTTTCATATTCCTAACCAACCTGTAATACAAATTTAAACAACTAAACCACTAAAATCAGTCACCGTCATATCAAGCCACAAAGTTATTCGTTTATTAAAAAACGGATGCTAAGCTTTCTTAGCCCATGTTATGGATTTCCTGATGTATTTCCTGAAGAACTTCCCGGTCTACCCCCAGAACATGATGTTGAATTCTTTACTGACCTTGAACCAGGTACAAAGCCCATTTCTAAAACCCCATATCGAATGGCTCCTATTGAACTTCAGGAGTTAAAAGTCCAACTACAGGAGTTATTAGACATCGGTTTCATTCGTCCTAGTACATCTCCTTGGGGTGCTTGAAAGTAATATGCACACAAGCCAATCATGTTTGATGATAAAGCATATACTTTGTAACAATCTTATTCATTTATTAATAAAAAGTATTAATTTATTAAAGACTTTTAATTATCTACATGATGCTGTTTTATAATATGTGATAAACCCATAGTTTTAAGCAATGCATTTAGAATAATGATGATGATCATTCTAATGAGATCTAAATTCTTAGAAAGCTTAAAACTAAAATAGTTCTCAATCGTTGGATTACTAAATTGGGGATTAGTGAATCCGGATAGATTGGTACATACGTTGCTTGCTCATTGGATGAGGATGATTGATCTCATGATCATTTGTGTGGAGACACTAAAGCAAGTATGTAGGTGCTTATTAGAGAATAAGTTCACTGAACGTGGCTCGCTAAGGAATACCTAATGGAGTTTTACTTGCCTGTCAATAGGAATTCCTGTAGTGATAGTAGTACAAGTAATCCTTGGACTTGAGATCATCATAGTATCTTGTGTATGATGAATTATACTTTGACTTATTCCTTAAGACCCTTAGGGTATATCAAAGGGTATGCTTGGGTATAATAAGTTGTACATGGAGATAATGTATGATCAATAAAGAATCTACCACTTCTAATAAAAGAAGAGAAATGTCCTATGTGATTCGATAAATGACAACCCAGTAGTCCTTGGCCAAGGCAGAATGAAATTAGAAAGGAGTTTCTAATTTGCATTATTTGGAGTTGTGCATTTAAGGATCGAAATACATATAATTAAATAAAATAAGACTTGACAATGAATTCCATGTCTTATATTTAATTGGGACATTGTATGGTGGAAGGATTGAATTATGCAGAACTATTTACTCAAAGGTTCTTTTATGATTAATGTTGAAATCTATATTATCCGGAAAGTCGTTGATCGCTAGGGGAGGCTTATCCCTATTGTAGAATAAATATTATTTATTTAAATAAATTAATTGTTTAATTTATTTATTTAAATAAGATTAGAATTGTTCTAATTGATTTATTCAAAATCGGTTTAATATGGAGAACCTAAAGGGTCACACCATAAAAGGAAGAATAATTATTTAAGAAGTTAATGGCATAATCGTAATAATATGTTATGTATATTTAATTTAATCTATGGTTATAGAATAAATTAAATAGCTTAATATTTATTATTTAATATTTTAGAAATATTAAATATAAATTAATAAGAGGAGTCTTATTAATATTATTACAATTATTATTATTTTAATTTCTAAAAGAGTTTAGGAATTAATTTAATATAAGTACTCTCATTTATTCCTAATAAGATTAGGAGGTTAAATTAATTAAAAGAGTTTAATTAATTATCCCTAATAAGATTAGGGAGCTTAATTAATTAAAAGAATTTAATTAATTAAATAAACCCAATTCCTTAATTGTTAAGGTGGGTTGCCCACATCTATAAATAAGAGGAGTCTTATTATGGGTGGTGGGAGTTGTTTACTTTTTCAACGTACGACATAATTCCAATTTGTTAGAGAGTGCGCCCTTTCTATAGAGATAGAAAACTAGGGTTGAGCCAATACCCCTTCTTCTTGAATTCTTATTATTCCTTGGTGGATCACCTCTAGAGGCCATACACTTGGGTGGCTAACGTTGATCAAAGGAAGGAACAAAACCCCGGTGGATTCAAGTTGAACGCGAAAGGATTTGGAGGTGAACTTGTGCATGAGGAAGCTCGATCTTCAAGGGTATGATTTTATTCTTTATCTTTTCGTTTAATTAATAATTGTGCATAAACGGGTGATCCGGGCATATAGGTTTGTAAAAATTTTAAACTCTGATTTTTACACGCTTCCGCACTTTTATGCAATTTTGATTGCGTTCTTGAATATTACAAACCTAACAGTGGTATCAGAGCCAAACCTTTATGCGAATTATTAATTGTTTTAATTTGATATGTATCGATATGTGTTTAGAACAATTTAATTGGGCATAATTTTATTGTATAAAATTTATTTAAAAAAAAAAACCGTGAATGGTAATCATGTTGCCTTTTAACATAGCCTCGTTGATTTCCGTGATGTATTAATATAATATATATATATAATATTTTTTTTTTCCGAAAATCATAAGCTCATGGTCCAAAAAGAAAAGTGGTCCTGCACGTAATAAATAAATAAATAAAAAAAAAGCAGGTTACACTCATTCACGTGACCAAGCTGGTATATGCTTGTTATTCCATGTAATTGTTTAAAAGAGTGGAAGTGCACAGATTTTTGGAAAGAAACTGAATAGGAAGGAATTATTATATATATATATATATATAATAATATATATACCGTATTATATATATATATAATATATATATATACCGTACTATATATATATAATATATTCGGTATTATATATATATATATATATATTATTATATATACTATATAATATATATATATATATATATATATTATTCTCAATAATTTTATAATTAAAATAAAAGGTTTATTTTAATTTTAAATAAAAGTTTATTTTAATTTTAAAATAATAGTTTTATTTTAATTTTAAAATTAAATTTCATGCTAACTAATTAGAGTTGGAATTGGATTCCATGATAACTAATTGGAGTTAAAATTGGATTATATTTTTCCTTAAATAAAGGAGTTTATTTAGATATGAAATAAGATTTCATATTATTCAAAATAAAAGAGTTTATTTGTGAATAGGAAAGAGAATCCTAATTTCCTTAAATAAAGTAGTTTATTTAGATATGAAATATGATTTCATATTATTCAAAATAAAGGAGTTTATTTATGAATAGGAAAAGAATATCCGTGTTTCCTTTAATAAAAGATTTTTTTTTACATGGAATTGGATTCATAATTAATTAAAATAAAAGAGTTTATTTTAATTAAAGATTTTTTATATACATGGAATTGGATTCCAAAATTAATTAAAATAAAGGAGTTTATTTTGATTAAAATTTTGATTAAAATAAAATAGTTTATTTTATTCAAAATAGGATAAATTAAAATAAAATAGTTTTATTTTGATTTAATTTTGGATTAAAATAAAGGAGTTTATTTTAATTCAAAAATAGATTTTATACTAACTAAATTTGCCCATTAAATGATATCAATATATATATTAAATGTTTATTATTCATGAGATGAATGTTATTTATTGATGCATATGGTGATGTGTATTATAATAAATGGGATTGATTATGGACTATTGACCAATATGATTGGATTTTATTTTAGATAGATGCATGAATGTATGGGTTTTATTAAATGGGGTCTCATGCCTCGTCTTCTCTCTAATTTTTTCTTAATGTAAATTCTATCTCTCTCCTATGTACTTCCCTCGATCACGATCAAGGTTTCTATTTATTTTAAATAGTTTTGTAATAGGAATAATTAGAATTAATTTTGAAAAATTAGAGATTAAGGAGTAAGGAGCGCTTGAAGACCCGTTTATAATGAAGCCCGGGTTTAAATGTAATAGTTATATTTAAATATTATTTCTTGCACCCCTAGGGTTTTGACCTTTTGGTTCACTTGGTGGCTCTAGTGAACCAAACTAGAATAAAAGTCCATAATCAATCCGGGTAGAATATAGTATTCTATATGCATGCTTATACTATATATATATTATATATTATGCAAACATGCTTCGCATGTTAATTAATATAACGCGTTTTTATATATATATATATGCATGCCGCTAAAACAAGATGAGACAAATTAATAACAAACCCCTCAATTTTTATATTAAGTCCTAAGCGTTCAAAGATATTTGGAATATCGAACGCCGCTTTCTAGCATGATAAAATTAATAAAGTATTAAATATTTAATATGAGTTTGTTGTGTCACCACAAGGCAAGTATTAAGTATTTAAGATGTTAATTTATCACATTTAATGCTTATAAAGAAAATTGAACAATATTGTTTTGTTGTGTCACCACAAGGATGATATTTTTTTTTTTTGAATATATGGAGTGTTAGGTCGGACTTAACTTGGATAATTTTGATTCGGATGTGCCACCACTTGATCAAAATAATCTAAGAGACAAAAGAAAAGGAGTTGCATAGTTGATGTAATTGACAAAAGTTGTCTACCTATTTATTTATATATAGTTTGTTGTGTCACCACAAGGCTATATACATTTGAAATGGGATCCTTATTCTCACTAGCAAATCTTTAATTAGATTTTATTTAACTATATATATTGAGGGTAATATAGTTTGAAGAAAATAGTGGGAGATACCAATTTAAAACAAGACCTAATTTATTTTGGTAATTAATAAAAGAATGTATGTTAAAATGTTGTTAATTACAAATTCATTTACGTAATTTTACAATGTCTAAAATTACTATCAACTGCGAAGCATATTAGATGCTAAATTAACGGTAATCGAATTAAACAGATTGGTTAAGGAATTTGAGAATAGTTCTCATAGCGAAAAATTATCTTATGTCCTTAATACGCCTATCCTCGCAATGGTTGCGATAATGCCTCCGAGGAAGAGATTGCTACTTTTAGAAAGTGTCAAGATGATGCACAGTTGGCTCGATGCATCATGCTCATCCATGAGTAACGAGCTTCAAATCGAAGATGAAACTATGGATGCTTCTACTATATTCCTGCACATCAAGTAGTTGATGGTGAGGAAAGTAGGACTGATAGATATTAGATATCTAAGGAGCTCTTCCGATCTAGAATGACCGATGACACTACAGTACAGACAAAAATTTCTTAACATAATCAATTTGATTGATCAATTATGACAACAGGTTTTGCCATGGATGGAGAGTTGAGCCAAAATTTGATCTTGCACTTACTCCCGGACTCCTTTCACAATTGTTGTGAATTTTTTATATGAACAAGCTAGATATTAGCCTCGCTGATTTGCTTAACATGTTGAAAAATGTTGAGTCACTTTTCAACCAAGAAAGACCAAGTCTTACTAGTAGGGGCCAAAGGATCTTCTGAAAAGAAGAACTATTCTAAGAAGGTAAATATAAAGGCAAAAATAAAGGATAATAAGAACAAAATAGATACGGATAGCAAAGGTGTTTGCTTCCACTGCAATAAGCCTGGACACTGGAAAAGAAACTGCAAGAAGCATCTTGCAGAGGCTAACCAAAGAAGCTTAGTGAAGTTTCGGTTACAATACAGTTTTTGTTCATGATTGAAATAAATTTTTCTTTAAGTCAAGGTTCTACTTGGATATTGGATATTGACTTTGGTTATCATAAATATAGATTTATGAAGGGACCAAGCAGAAGTAGAAAGTTAAACAAATATAAGTAATCCTATGTGCGGGAAATGTAGCAAAGGTTGCCACATTAGCCATAGAAACTTATAGTTTAGCAATGCCTACTGAGCAAATCTATTAAGTCAATAAGTTGTTATTGTATTCCGCCTTGTTAAAAATATTATTTCTATTTTATTGTTGGACAATAAAATTTTTTGGTATTATAATTAAGAACAATTGTTGTTCTATTTATAATAATAATGTTTTGTATAGAACTGGAATATTACTTAATAAATTTTGTATACTTGACTTACATGAAAATAATTTTGCATATTGAACAAATTAGTATAAGAAAAGGAGATGATCATTCAAAGAGTTGAATGTATGTATTTGTTGAAATACAAGTGTGAATTATTTGAAAGGTTCAAAGAATTCAGAAGTGAAACAAATTGACAAAGTATTAAGATTCTTTGATTAGATCAAGGAATAAATACTTGTGCAATAAGTTTCTAGATCATCTCAAATGGTTTTCTCATAATGGACACATCCTGATACGCAATAATTGATTGATGTATCTGAATGAAAAATCGTACCTTGTTGGACATGGTACGGTCCATAATGATTTTACCGACATTCCAGTATTCTTCTAGGGTCATGTCCTAGAAATGGTCAGATATCTCTCTGAAAAGGTAACTCAAAATTCTATCCCAAGACTCCATAAAAGTTATGGATGGGAGGATTCCTAATCTTAAGTATGTTAAGTTAAGGGGTTGTCCAACTTATGTGAAAATGTTTCGAAGGATAAGCTTGGGACAAGATTTGACAAGTGTCGATTTGTGGGACATCCTAAAGTAAGTTTAGGGTATATGTTCTATAATCCTACTTAGCAAAAGGTGTTTATTGCGAAACACACTGCCTTCTAAGATAAAGGTGTTTATCATTGAAGGGGCTAGTGGGAGAATAATATATCTTGAAGATTTCAAGAACCACAAAACACTATAAGTCAAATAAGAGAAACATGTAGATAGACCTATTGTACTACAACCGAATCGTAAATCTGGAATAGTACCGAAGATACCTAGGAGGTATGGATTCATCATGGATGATGATGATGAGGTACGCATCATAGAAGATGATGATCCAGAGTTACATACGATGAGGTAAGACTTCTAGTGTGTAGAAAAGGGTCAGTGGGAGCGTCGTGACATTCCTAGTATTATATGTTGATATACTACGGATAAGGAATGACATACCTATGCTACAATCAGTAAAGATAAAGTTGTCTAAACATAACCTCCATGAATGATTTGGAAGAGTATCTTAATTGGGGATATAAATCTATAAAGATAGATTTAAGAGGATGCTCGACTTAACCCAAGGAACGTATATTCATTTGATGCTAAAGTCGTTTAGCATGGCAAACTCCAAAAGATGTCTCATGTCGATGAGCTATGGAGTGTATCTCTCTTAATAGTCCCCAAAGACTCCAAAAGAGAGATCACATGAGTAATTATCATGTATGCAATGAAATATACGAGACCTGATGTTGATCAGTCATATTCAGGAGAAGTTCACTATGAGTTAGTGAAAAACATCTTAAAGCTTAACCGGCACTAAGGATGTGATCATATTCATGGTGGGTCTTAATTAAAACTAGAGGGCTTAATGCACTCAAGTTTTTCGAGACGCACCAAGATGATGAAAAATCCACTTTAAGGTAAAGGGTTACCTTGAACAATTAGTGCGATGAATTGAAAGGTTCCAAACAACAAAGAGTTGCTGGTTTAGTGATAAAGACAAAGTATATAGCTATAAATGAAGCTACAAGTTGATTGTTTGGATTAAAAGTTCATTGCAGAATTAGGAATAGTTCCTAAGTCTCATCTTGGATCTAAACATGTGTTGTGGCACTTTCATTTGATTATTAGAATCATTGAAAGATGGGAAATCAGTATAGAGATGGTGGACTCTCAAGAACAACATTACATATCCATTAACTAAAGCTTATCCAACAGCAGGATAATCGTCACTTAGAGAAGAAGAGTATAAGATACAATGGCGATTGGCTTTAGTGCAAGTGGGAGATTGAAAGTAATATGCACACAAGCCAATCATGTTTGATGATAAAGCATATACTTTGTAACAATCTTATTCATTTATTAATAAAAAGTATTAATTTATTAAAGGCTTTTAATTATCTACATGATCTTTGTTTTATAATATGTGATAAACCCATAGTTTTAAGTAATGCATTTAGAATAATGATGATGATCATTCTAATGAGATCTAAATTCTTAAAAGCTTAAAACTAAAATAGTTCTCAATCGTTGGATTACTAAATTGGGGATTAGTGAATCCGGATAGATTGGTACATACGTTAACTTGCTCATTGGATGAGGATGATTGATCTCATGATCATTTGTGTGGAGACACTAAAGCAAGTATGTAGGTGCTTATTAGAGAATAAGTTCATTGAGCGTGGCTCGCTAAGGAATACCTAATGGAGTTTTATTTGCTGTCAATAGGAATTCTGTAGTGATAGTAGTCTGAAGTAATCCTTGGACTTGAGATCATCATAGTATCTTGTGTATGATGAATTATACTTTGACTTATTCCTTAAGACCCTTAGGGTATATCAAAGGGTATGCTTGGGTATAATAAGTTGTACATGGAGATAATGTATGATCAATAAAGAATCTACCACTTCTAATAAAAAGAAGAGAAATGTCCTAAGTGATTCGATAAATGACAACCCAAAGAGTCCTTGGCGAAGGCATAATGAAATTAGAAAGGAGTTTCTAATTTGCATTATTTGGAGTTATGCATTTAAGGATCGAAATACATATAATTAAATAAAATAAGACTTGACAAGAATTTCCATGTCTTATATTTAATTGGGACATTGTATGGTGGAAGGATTGAATTGTCACGGTAACTATTTACTCAAAGGTTCTTTTATGATTAATGTTGAAATCTATATTATCTGGAAAGTCGTTGATCATGCTAGGAGGCTTATCCTATCAGAGAATAAATATTATTTATTTAAATAAATTAATTGTTTAATTTATTTATTTAAATAAGATTAGAATTGTTCTAATTGATTTATTCACAACCTGTTTAATATGGAGAACCTAAAGGGTCACACCATAAAAAGAAAGAATAATTATTTAAGAAGTTAATGGCATAATCGTAATAATATATATTATGTATATTTAATTTAATCTATGGTTATAGAATAAATTAAATAGCTTAATATTTATTATTTAATATTTTAGAAATATTAATATAAATTAATAAGAGGAGTCTTATTAATATTATTATAATTATTATTATTTTAATTTCTAAAAGAGTTTAGGAATTAATTTAATATAAGTACTCTCATTTATTCCTAATAAGATTAGGAGGTTAAATTAATTAAAAGAGTTTAATTAATTATCCCTAATAAGATTAGGGAGCTTAATTAATTAAAAGAATTTAATTAATTAAATAAACTCAATTCCTTAATTGTTAAGGTGGGTTGCCCACATCTATAAATAAGAGGAGTCTTATTATGGGTGGTGGGAGTTGTTGACTTTTCAACGTCTTTACATAATTCCAATTTGTTGGAGAGTGCGCCCTTTCTATAGAGATAGAAAAAACTAGGGTTGAGCCAATACCCCTTCTTCTTGAATTCTTATTATTCCTTGGTGGATCACCTCTAGAGGCCATACACTTGGGTGGCTAACGTTGATCAAAGGAAGGAACAAAACCCCGGTGGATTCAAGTTGAACGCGAAAGGATTTGGAGGTGAACTTGTACTTGAGGAAGCTCGATCTTCAAGGGTATGATTTTATTCTTTATCTTTTCGTTTAATTAATAATTGTGCATAAAGGGTGATCCGGGCATATAGGTTTGTAAAAATTTTAAACTCTGATTTTTACACGCTTCCGCACTTTTATGCAATTTTGATTGCGTTCTTGAATATTACAAACCTAACAGTGCTCCTGTGTTATTTATAAAGAAGAAAGATGGGAGTATGCGACTTTGTATTGACTGCCGAGAATTAAACCATGTCACCATCAAGAATAGGTATCCGTTACCTCGTATTGATGACATATTTGACCAGTTGCAAGGAGCATAATTCTTTTCAAAGATCGATCTTCGTTTTGGGTATCATCAGCTGAAGATTAAAACTGAGGATATTCCAAAGATTGACTTCAGAACTCGGTACGGGCATTGTGAATTCTTAGTCATGTCTTTTGGATTGACTAATGCTCCTGCTGCTTTCATTGATATGATAAACCGAGTATTCAAGGAATATTTGGATCAGTTCGTTGTTGTCTTTATTGATGACATCCTCATCTATTCCAAAAGTCGTAAAGATCATGAGCACCATTTGAAGCTGATACTTGAAAGGCTTCATGAAAACAAGCTATATGTCAAGCTGAAGAAATGCGAGTTCTGGCTTGAGGAAGTAGCATTTCTTGGGCACGTGGTGTCAAAACATGGAGTATCTGTTGACCCAGCGAAGATTAAAGAAATACAAAGTTGGGAGCAACCAAAGTCGGTGGACCAAAGTACGCAGACTTTACGAGCTTAGTTTGGTTATTATCGGAGATTCGTGGAAGGATTTTCTCGAATCGCTACTCCATTAACTCAGCTGTCTCGAAAAGATACAAAATTCGTATGGAGCGAGGAATGTGAGAACAATTTCCAAGAGCTCAAGAGGAGACTCATTTCGGCTTTGTTCAGCAATACCATCCGGTTCGGATGGATTTGTCATCTCTGATGATGCTTCGTAAAAGGGTTAGGATGTGTTCTCATGCAACATGGGAAAGTTATAGCCTATGCCTCACGACAACTCAAAGAATATGAGAGGAATTATCCTACTCCTGATCTGGAGTTGGCAGCAGTCGTATTCGCGTTGAAGATATGGAGACACTACTTGTATGGGGAGAAAGTGGAGATTTATACGGACCATAAAAGCCTCAAATATTTCATCACCCAAAAAGAACTCAACATGCGACAACAACGTTGGCTTGGGCTGTTGAAAGATTACGATCACACTATTCAATATCATCCTGGAAAAGCGAACGTAGTAGCTGACGCATTGAGTAGAAGATCATATGCAAGTACGAGTGCGATATTGTCAACGCAAAGGCCTATTTTGTATGACTTGCAAAGGATGGTGATAGAGTTAAAGACTCCAGGGACCCACGTGATGATTACAAATATACGAGTAGAACCGACTTTAATCGATAAAGTTAAAGCTGCTCAAGCTACGGACTTGGGGCTGATGCGTATGAAGAAGAAAGTGCAAGAAGGAGCTATTCCAGAAGCAAGAATCGATGAAGAAGGAATACTTCGAGTCAACTATAGACTTTACATATTTGTATGATTCTAACTTGAAGCATAGAATCATGATGGAGGCACACAACACCCCATTTGCAATCCATCCTGGGTGTACGAAAATGTATCATGATATTCGACATACATTTTGGTGGAACAATATGAAGAGAGAGATCGCAGAGTTTATCTCGAGGTGTTTAACTTGTCAGCGAGTAAAGGCAGAGCATCAAGTGCCAAAAGGTCCATTGCAACCACTTGAGATTCCGGAATGGAAGTGGGAAAACATTACCATGGATTTTCTTACATGTCTTCCCAAAGTTTCTCAAGGCATAGATGTGATTTGGGTTATTGTTGATAGATTAACCATGTCTACTCATTTTTTACCGATACGTGAGACTTATTCCCTTGAACGTCTTGCTCATATGTACGTGAATGAGATTGTGAGATTGCATGGCATGCCAGTATCCATAGTTTTGGATCGTGACCCAAGATTCACTTTAAGATTTTGGGTCAGCTTGCAAAAAGCTATGGGCACGGATTTACGATTCAGTTCGGCATACCATCCTCAAACGGATGGACAATCAGAGAAGACTATACAAACTCTTGAAGATCTATTAAGACTATGTGTCCTAGACATCAAAGGGAGTTGGGATAAGTATTTACCATTGGTGGAATTCTCCTACAACAATAGTTATCAAGCATGTACAGGCATGGCTCCATTTGAGGCATTGTATGGATGGAAGTGTCGTTCTCCAGTATGCTGGGACGAAGTGGGTGAAGCAACTTTGTTGGGACTGAAATTGGTATGCATGACTACAGAAAAGATCCAAATGATTCGACAATGTATACAAACCTCACAGGATCGACAAAAGAGTTATGCTGATCTTCATCTAAAGGGCATGAAATTTAATATTGGGGATCATGTACCATTACGTATTGCTCCATGGAAGGGAGTTAAAAGATTTGGAAAGAGAGGAAAGCTCAATCCAAGGTTTGTTGGTCCATTTGAGATTCTTGACCGAATAGGAAATGTAGCCTATAGACTCGCATTACCTCCAAGTATGTCTCATGTTCACAATGTTTTCCACATATCTATGCTTCGTAAATATGTGAAAGACTCGAACTATATTATTGAGTTAGAACCAGACGAGATAGCCGAAGATTTAACGTACGAGGAGGTACCTGTTAAAATCTTGGATAAGAAAGAACATGTCCTACGCACCAAGGTTATACTTCAAGTTAAGGTTTTGTGGAGGAACCATGCTATTGAAGAAATGAACTGGAAGTTAGAATCAGAAATGAAAGCGAGGTACCCTCACCTGTTTGAAACACCAGGTACGTACGTCAATTTCGAAGACGAAATTTTATAAGGAGGGGAGGTTGTAAGACTCCAACTTATTATAAATAAAATTGAATTTTCTTTATTCATTATTCTAAAATAATAAGGTGTTAATTTGATATAATTCTTTGGTTATGGGTAAAATGTAAAAATTTTACAAGATAAGCAAGTGGTTATAAAATATTCATTTTTGTCGGGGAATATTCTTTTGGTCGTGGAATATTCTTTTTGTCGGGGAATATTCGCATTTACGGTTGCAACCATTCGTGGGGCTCATAAATGAATAACCGCTTTGGATGAAGAAAACGACAAAGTATGAGTTTTTATAAATAACTTGCGTAGTTGTTACCAAATTACCGCTTTCGGAATACACGGTGGTTAAAATATAGTAATACGCATGGTTGCATGCGATGCACAAGATTACTTGCAAGATTATTGAATTATTGATTAAATGCGTGAAGAAGGCACTACTCAATAATTGTTACGATGAGTTCTTTATTCAATATTTTATTTTATTGATTCAATAATGGCTGCGTTGATATTTAATCTTATTGTTGTTTCAATAATTGTCACTACACAGTATTTCCCATTATCAGATCAATAATTCATATTATTTGAATAATATTATTAGATAACATTATTGGCAATGTCTAGAAAGTTCTGTCTAAGGAGAGGTTTGGTCACCTAAATGTAAATGCCGATGAGGAGAAATCCTTATTGAAAGCCCCCACTTTCCGAGGAGCGATGCAGTTGTCATAATTGTGATTCTGTAATATTATTTGTGAATAATTAATTATTTATTTATATGATAAGAAAATATTTATTTGATGTGGATATAAATGATGGATTTATTTATGTGGTTATAAATGAAGGAATTAATGCTGAGGTGTTTTATTATTATTTTGTCGGAATGGAGGTATTAAAATTCACACTTTTATTGATTTTGGATATTTTCTAGTTGGAATTTGGAAAAACTCAAAGTTACAAAGTTGTATAGAATTCGATTTCGTGTGGAATGGACATAAAATTTGTATTTTTCTGATAAACGGGCTATTTTCTATGAATTGTGAAAGTTTTGGAAAATAAAATAATTTTTATTAATTTATGGGTGGGACCCACTTTTGGGTTGGTGTTGAATACACATGGGCTACTATTTTTTTTCTTCCAAGATGGCATGCTTGATTTTTCCAAAGGTGTGCGTAGAGAAAAAAGAAAAAAATAATAATAATTTATTATTTTAGTCTCCTATGGCATTCTAGCATTTTCCTATAAATGGACGCTTAGGTTAGAATTGAAAATCACACCAGAAACAAGTTTTCTTTCTCTCTAGATTATCGAGCGTATTTTTGTGAGTACTTAAATAATTTGAGAGTTTCTATTCGATACAAGTTTCCTTCGACTTTCTATCCAATTTTCTGATCAGAAGTACCGTTATTTTGAGGAGGTGAGAACATAGCAAGATCGAGTCGGGGTATGGAGTGATCGTTCTAGAAAGATGTTTTAGCAGTCCTCACTATTTCTGTAAAATAATGTATGAATAATTGTAATGAGGACTTATTTGAGTGTGGATATTGTCTAGAAGACAATATTTATATTTAAACTCATAGTACGTGTTGTCGTATTTTGCACGACAATTGTAATAATAAAGTTGTAGTTTGCTTTCTGTACCATGTATTTGGCGACTCAGAATGGGTGTTGTACACCTATTTTGGGGGCGTCACCGATTTTCACCCGTCATGCGGTAATCCACGTATACGGATTATTTCCACAATTTAATAAGGAATGAATACAAAGGATCATTCACCATGCATGTGGTAATCCACATAGACATGTTATTCCAACAAAATAATATAGAATGGAATAACAGAAGGATTCACCATGCATGCGATAGAGACCGCACATACAGGTTATTCCCAACAGAATAATAAATAATGGAACCAGTCCCATATAAACGATTACGCATGGATATTCCGAGTAATAATAAATGCGAATAATAAATAATGGAACCATGTCCGTAAAAAACGCATGCGATGAGATATTCAAACGAGAATAATAAATGCGAAATAATAAATAATGGAACCAGGTCCGGCATAAAATGCATAGACAGGATATTCCGACAGAATAATAAATGCGGAATAATAAATAATGGAACCAGGTCCGACGAAATTCGCATCGACAGGATATTCCAATAGAAAAATAAAGAATGGAATAATAGAAGAATTTCACCATGTACGCGATACTTCGCATAAACAGGTTTTCCAACATAATAATAAAGAATGGAATAACAGAAGAATTTCACCATGTATGCGGTACTTCGCATAAATAGGTTATTCCAACATAATATTGAAGAATGGAATAACAACTCTTACGAGTATTGAAAGAAAGTAATTCTCTTCATGAATACGAAAGAATAATACCCCTTACCTTAGAATGAAGCTGGATACTGGAATAGAAATGTAGCAGACTTCTCTTCTTCTTTCTCTCTATATATTCTCTCTATAATAATGGCTCTAAAACTTTAGTGAATTGGTGAGAAATGAAGGAAGAATGAGCTTCTATTTATAGAAAAATATAGTTTCGATAATTGCACGTTTTGGGGCTCGAAATATTACAGTACAATACTTCCAAATTTTCTTTCATTTTTAATTCAGTCATCCAAGTATTATCAAACTTGCACCAACTCCCCTAATAGTAAATCATGTGATTCAATAGTAAAATCATGTGACTCAATAGTAAATCATGTGACTCAATAGTTCTAACCATGTGAAAAATTAATTACAATATAGTACCTCCATCTATACCTCCATCTTTAACTTAGTCATGCAAGTATCATTAATCTTGCACCAACTCCCCTAATAGTAAGTGAATGTGACTCAATAGTAACTTGTGAATAGTAACTCATGAATAGTAACTCATGAATAGTACTCTGACACGAAAAGTTCCCTGAATACCCGATTGAACAATATAATCTCCAGACATTAATTATTATCGAAATAAATGTCAATTTCTACTAACACAAATAATCCCAACACAATGGAACTATCAAATTCATCTTTAATCAACACGAACTTATTCATCATTAATATTATAATTCATAATATTTAACAACCGTGTCGTTCCTGTGAAAGAGGGGCTTTCCATAAGGATTTCTCCCTATCAAGCGCAATTAGGTGACCAAACCTCTCCTTGACAGAACTTCTAAACATTGTAAATATTACAATTTAATAATATGAATAACTTTGTCGTCTCAATTATTGATTTAATAATATATCATATTATGTAGATGATATTGTGACAATAATCGAATCAATAATATGAGAGATATGATGCGTTGATTCATCGTAGCAATAATTGAGTATAACTGAGTGACTTCTCACGTAAGCATCAACAATCAATACCATGTGCTACTATGCAATTACTGTACTTTTACTATCGGGTAGTTCAACTGTTTTAACGGTAACACTTCTGGTTATTTTATAAAAATATAATTTTGTCGTTTTCTTACTACGACAATACTTCCGTTGTGGGTTCACCAATGATTGTGCCGTTGTACGGATATTCCCGATAAAAGAATATTCCCCGACCAATCGAATATCATATAACAACTTACTTTTCAAATTTATAAATATTACCCACAACTATTATATCAAATCCATACCATAATATTCAAAAAAAATATTTCGAGAAATTTAAATCTTTATTCATAAAATTTGGGGTCTCACATGTTAAGTTATTGAAGATATATGATTTGTATGATTCAAGCATATTGTTAAATAAAATTGTTGTACTTGCTGAGCTAGTCATGCTCACTCTTTCTTGAACCATATGAATGCAGCTAAGACTGAACGTCCTGAAGGATCCTCTAAGGATAAAGGAAAGGCTAAAGCAGACCGTTGAACTGCCGATGTAATAGTATAGGTTTAATGTTGTAATATATTTGATATTGTGACAAAAACAAATGTAATGGTTATAAAGAACCTGGGGAATGTTAATATTACTTTGAATATATAGAAGATATATTTGTTCTTTTGAGGCTTTTCATTTGAATGTATGTGTGAATGGTAGTACCGTGTAGCACCATCTGTCGGGTTAGAAGATACCCGAATTTGGGGGCGTCACAGGTTGGTATCAAAGCATTAGGTTATAAAACTTAAGGGGGGGGGGGAATTAAAACCATAAGTCATAACATTAAGAAAAGTCAAAGAAGTAAAAGAAGAAAATAACCTTATAAAAAATGCATTATGAATATGTTATGTGTTTTTATTATTCTACTGACGTGTACTGATCAAACTTAATTGTGTTGTGTAGATGTCAGGTGGAAATGGAATGTATAGGGATATGCAGGCAGTTAGTGAAGAATCGGTTAACCAGATAGAGGTTATACCGAACCCAATAGCAGAGGAGCGATAGTAGTGATTGAGTCTGGAGACTCAGAGGACCCCGATCTCATATCAGTATTTGATGACATGATAGAAGAGGAGGTGGAGGTGGTGTCCTTCAACCCTATAACACTTGCAGAAGAGACACCTCAAGGGGAGTCTATGATGTCACTGTTCATGGCAGTGTTAGATAGGAACCTCCTCAATTGTCAAGAGGTGAAGAAGTTACGAGCAGAGCTCCAGGCTGTCTTACAAGATAAGACAGATGTGGAGTTAATATGGGAACATGAACACGATGAGCTAGTTTTAGCCAAGGACAAGGTCCATGAGCTAAAGCATGATGTTTTTGAGCTCAAGGGGGAGCTAAAGACCAAGAGGCAAAAGATAGGGAGAATGTCCTATATCCATAGGAGTTCTCATCAAGATTTCCAAAGATAACGACTAGTTGGGTATCCAAGAGAAATTTGGGCGCACTCTCAAGGCACACTATCGATCGGGATGTTATCACTGTCCCGCCACAACAACATTTTAATAATGCCTTAAGGCATATGTAATCTAGCAGTAGCTAGAGTAGTTTTAGATATGTAAATATTATGTATCTAGTAGTGTAAAACCCTCTTTTGTATATCAAAGGGTCGTCTTTTGTAAATCCCAATTTTTAGAAAGTAATTGCGGGATGGTAATGTAATCAGCTTAAGCTGTGTAATGAAACGATGTAGTATTATACTACAATGAATGAATCAGTATAAGCCTTTTTACGGAAAATGTTGAGTGATGGATATTGAAGTTATTGTTTAATCTTGAATAATAACTAACAAATAAGAAGGGAATAATAACGCAATGTGTTGTTTATTGTAACAGCAAAATGCTACCAAGAATAGGGCAACAAAACCAAGGTACTAACGTAAATCAACCGGAAGGAGGTTCGGTTAACCCAATGCAGGAATTTGTTAACTTATTAACATTCGTATTTAATAGAAATGGGGCTAATATTCCCGTAAATCCAGGAGTAGCACGAGCTACTACTTTCAAGGATTTTGAAAGTGTCGGTCCGCAGGAGTTCAAAGGAACTACGGACCCCATAGAAGCCCAGACATGGGTTAAAAAAATTGAGAAGGCATTTGTCATAGGAAATGTCAAAGAAGGTCAGAAGGTTGCCTTTGCAACCTATTAAAAGTAGTATGCATACAAGCCAATCATGTTTGATGATAAAGCATATACTTTGTAAACAATCTTATTCATTTATTAATAAAAAGTATTAATTTATTAAAGGCTTTTAATTATCTACATGATGTTGTTTTATAATATGTGATAAACCCATAGTTTTAAGCAATGCTTTTAGAATAATGATGATGATCATTCTAATGAGATCTAAATTCTTAGAAAGCTTAAAACTAAAATAGTTCCCAATCATTGGATTACTAAATTGGGGATTAGTGAATCCTGGATAGATTGGTACATACGTTGCTTGCTCATTGGATGAGGATGATTGATCTCATGATCATTTGTGTGGAGACATTAAAGCAAGTATGTAGGTGCTTATTAGAGAATAAGTTCAACGAACGCGGGCTGGCTCGCTAAGGAATACCTAATGGAGTTTTATTTGCTGTCAATAGGAATTCCTATAGTGATAGTAAGACAAGTGATCCTTGGACTTGAGATCATCATAGTATCTTGTGTATGATGAATTATACTTTGACTTATTCCTTAAGACCCTTAGGGTATATCAAAGGGTATGCTTGGGTATAATAAGTTGTACATGGAGATAATGTATGATCAATAAAGAATCTACCACTTCTAATAAAGAAGAGAATGTCTATATGATTCGATAAATGACAACCCAAAGAGTCCTTGGCAAGGCATAATGAAATTAGAAAGGAGTTTCTAATTTGCATTATTTGAGTTATGCATTTAAGGATCGAAAATACATATAATTAAATAAAATAAGACTTGACGATAATTTCATGTCTTATATTTAATTGGGACATTTAATGGTGGAAGGATTGAATTGTACGGTAACTATTTACTCAAAGGTTCTTTAATGATTAATGTTGAAATCTATATTATCCTCGGAAAGTCGTTGATCGCTAGGGAGGCTTATCCCTCATGTAGAATAAATATTATTTATTTAAATAAATTAATTGTTTAATTTATTTATTTAAATAAGATTAGAATTGTTCTAATTGATTTATTCACAACCTAGGTTTAATATGGAGAACCTAAAGGGTCACACCATAAAAAGAAGAATAATTATTTAAGAAGTTAATGGCATAATCGTAATAATATATTATGTATATTTAATTTAATCTATGGTGATAGAATAAATTAAATAACTTAATATTATTATTTAATATTTTAGAAATATTAAATATAAATTAATAAGAGGAGTCTTATTAATATTATTACAATTATTATTATTTTAATTTCTAAAAGAGTTTAGGAATTAATTTAATATAAGTACTCTCATTTATTCTCAATTGGATTAGGAAGGAAAATTAGTTAAAGGAGTTTAATTAATTATACCTAATAAGATTAGGGAGCTTAATTAATTAAAAGAATTTAATTAATTAAATAAATCCCAATTCCTTAATTGTTAAGGTGGGTTGCCCACATCTATTAATAAGAGGAGTCTTATTATGGGTGAGGGGGTTGTTGACTTTTACAACGTAATAATTCCAATTTGTTGGAGAGTACGCCCTTTCTATAGAGATAGAAAACTAGGGTTGAGCCAATACCCCTTCTTCTTGAATCTTTGTTTTTCCTTGGTGGATCACCTCTAGAGGCCAAACACATGGGTGGCTAACGTTGATCAAAGGAAGGAACCAAACCCGGTGGATTCAAGTTGAACGCGAAAAGGATTGGAGGTGAACTTGTATCTGAGGAAGCTCGATCTTCAAGGGTATGATTTTATTCTTTATCTTTTCGTTTAATTAATAATTATGCATAAAGGGTGATCCGGGTATATGGTTTGTAAATTTTTAAACTCTGATTTTATCTCGCTTTCGCTTAATTTTTGCAATTTGATTGCGTTCTTGAATATTACAAAACCTAACAGTGGCATCAGAGCCAAACCTTTATGCGAATTATTAATTGTTTTAATTTAATATCTATATTGATATGTGTTTAGAACAATTTAATTGGGCATAATTTATTGTATAAAATTTATTTAAAAAAAAAAAAAAAAAAAAAAAAAAAATCTCGCGGAATAACGGACCACGTGATACATAAGGAATTCAAGGGGTCATTCACGGCCTGTCAATTTTTTTTTTTTGAAAGCATGATGCACGGATTTCAAGGCAGCGGAAATTAAAAAAAAAAAAAGTCTCTTATAGTTTGTTTTTAAAGGGATCGTGGGTCATTTTTTTAAAAAAGGAACAAGTCAAAGTTACATGATGCAATAGTGTATATATATATATATATATATATATATATATATATATATATATATATATATATATATATATACCGTATTATATATATATGATATATATATACCGTACTATATATATATATATATATATATATATATATATAATATTATTCTTAATTATTATATAATTAAAATAAAAGTTTATTTTAATTTTAAAATAAAGGTTTATTTTAATATTAAAATATAAAGTTTATTTTAATTTCAAATTAAATTTCATGCTAACTAATTAGAGTTGGAATTGGATTCCATGATAACTAATTGGAGTTGAAATTGGATTCTATTTTTCCTTAAATAAAGGAGTTTATTTAAATATGAAATAAGATTTCATATTATTCAAAATAAAGGAGTTTATTTGTGAATAGAAAAAGAATCCTAATTTCCTTAAATAAAGGAGTTTATTTAAATATGAAATAAGATTTCATATTATTCAAAATAAAGGAGTTTATTTGTGAATAGGAAAGAGAATCCTAATTTCCTTAAATAAAGGAGTTTATTTAGATATAAAATATGATTTTATATTATTCAAAATAAAGGAGTTTATTTGTGAATAGGAAAGAGAATCCTAATTTCCTTAAATAAAGGAGTTTATTTAAATATGAAATAAGATTTCATATTATTCAAAATAAAGGAGTTTATTTGTGAATAGGAAAGAAAATCCGTGTTTCCTTTAATAATTTTTTTTTATATGGAATTGGATTCCATAATTAATTAAAATAAAAGAGTTTATTTTGATTAAAGATTTTGATTAAAATAAAATAGTTTATTTTATTCAAAATTGGATAAATTAAAATAAAATAGTTTTATTTTGATTTAAATTTGATTTAAAATAAAGGAGTTTATTTTGATTCAAAATTAGATTTTATACTAACTAAATTTGCCCATTAAATGATATCAATATATATATTAAATGTTTTTATTCATAAGATGAATGTTATTTATTGATGCATATGGTGATGTGTATGATAATAAATGGGATTGATTAAGGACTATTGACCAATGCGATTGGATTTTATTTTAGTTGGATGCATGAATGTATGGGTTTTATTAAATGGGGTCTGCGTGCACTTCGCCTTCTCTAATTTTTTTCTTAATGTAAATTCTATCTCTCTCCTATGTACTTCCCTCGATCACGATCAAGGTTTCTATTTATTTTAAAATAGTTATGTAATAGGAATAGTTAGAATTAATTTTGAAGAATTGGAGATCAAGGAGCAAGGAGCGCTTGAAGACCCGTTTGTAATGTAGCCCGGGTTTAAATGTAATAGTTATATTTAAATATTATTTCTTGCACCCCTAGGGTTTGACCTTTTGGTTCACTTGGTGGCTCTAGTGAACCAAACTAGAATAAAAGTCCATAATCAATCCGGGTAGAATATAGTATTCTATATGTGCATGCTTATACTATATATATATTATATATTATGCAAACATGCTTCGCATGTTAATTAATATGACGCGTATTTTATATATATATGTGCATGCGCGCTAAACAACAAACCCCTCAATTTTTATATTAAGTCCTAAGCGTTCAAAGATATTTGGAATATCGAACGTCGCCTTCTAGCATGATAAAATTAATAGAGTATTAAATATTTAATATGAGTTTGTTGTGTCACCACAAGGCAAGTATTAAGTATTTAAGATGTTAATTTATCACATTTGATGCTTATAAAGAAAATTGAACAATATTGTTTTGTTGTGCCACCACAAGGATGATATTTTTCTTTTTGAATATATGGAGTGCTAGGTTTGGACTTAACTTGGATAATTTTGATTCGGATGTGCCACCACTTGATCAAAATAATCTAAGAGGCAAAATACAAGGAGTTGCATAGTTGATGTAATTGACAAAAGTTGTCTACCTATTTATTTATATATAGTTTGTTGTGTCACCACAAGGCTATATACATTTGAAATGGGATCCTTATTCTCACTAGCAAATCTTTAATTAGATTTTGCCGAACTATATAAGTGAGGGTAATATAGTTTGAAGAAAATAGTTGGAGATACCAATTTAAAACAAGACCTAAATTATTTTGGTAATTAATAAAAGAATGTATGTTAAAATGTTGTTAATTACAAATTCATTTACGTAATTTTACAATGTCTAAAATTACTATCATCTGCGAAGCATATTAGATGCTAAATTAACTGCATCAATTAAATGGATTGGTTAAGGAATTTGAGAATAGTTCTCGTGGTGAAAAGCTATCTTATGTCCTTAATACGCCTATCCACAGTAATGGTTGCGCATAATGCCTCCGAGGAAGACATTGCTACTTTTAGAAAGTGGCAAGATGATGCACAATTGGCTCAATTCATCATGCTCGCACCTATAGTAACGAGCTTCAGCGTCGAAGATGAAACTATGGATGCTCTACTATATTCCCGCACATCAAGTAGTTGATGGTGAGGAAAGTGGGACCGATAGATATCGAGATATCCGAGGAGCTCTTCCGATCTAGAATGGCCAATGGCACTATAATGCGAGATAAAAGTCCTTAACATTATCAATTTGATTGATCAATTAGGACAACGAGTTTTGTCATGGATGGAGAGTTGAGCCAAGATTTGATCTTGCACTCACTCCCAGACTCCTTTCACAATTGTTGTGAATTTTTTATATGAACAAGCTAGATATCAGTCTCGCTGGTTTGCTTAACATGTTGAAAATATTGAGAGTGACTTTCCAACCAAGAAAAACAAAGTCTTACTGGTAGGGGCCAAAGGATCTTTTGAAAAGAAGAACGATTCAAAGAAGGTAAATAGAAAGGCATAAACAAAGGATAATAAGAACAAAACTGATACAGATAGCAAAGGAGTTTGCTTCCACTGCAATAAGCCTGGACACTGGAAAGAAACTGCGAGAAGCATCTTGCAGAGGCTAACCAAAGAAGCTTAGTGAAGTTTCGGTTACAATACAGTTTTTGTTCATGATTGAAATAAATTTTTTCTTTAAGTCAAGGTTCTACTTGGGTATTGGATACCGACTTTGGTTATCATAAATATAAATTTATGAAGGGACCAAACAGAAGTAGAAAGCTAAACAAGTATAAGTAATCCTATGTGTGGGAAATGAAGCAAAGGTTGCAACATTAGCCATAGAAATTTATAGTTTAGCACTGCCTACGGGAAAATCTATTAAGTCAATAAGTTGTTATTGTATTTTAGTTCTCGTTGAAAACATTATTTCCATTTTATTGTTGGACAATGAAATCTTTGGTATTATAATTAAGAACAATTGTTGTTCTATTTATAATAATAATGTTTTGTAAAGAACTGGAATATTACTTAATAAATTTTGTATACTTGACTTACATGAAAATAATTTTGCATATTGAACAAATTAGTATAAGAAAAGGAGATGATCATTCAAAGAGTTGAATATATGTATTTGCTGAAATACAAGTGTGAATTATTTGAAAGGTTCAAAGAATTCAGAAGTGAAACAAATTGGCAAAGTATTAAGATTCTTTGATTACATCAAGGAATAAATACTTGTGCAATAAGTTTCTAGATCATCTCAAATGGTTTTTCTCATAATGGACACCTCATGATACGTAATAATTGATTAATGTATCTGAAAGGAAAAATCATACCTTGTTGAACATGGTACGATCCAAAATGATTTTACCGACATTCCAGTATCCTTTTAGGGTCATGTCCTAGAAATGACTGCATATCTACGAAAATGGTAACCTCTAAATCCTATTTAAGACTCCATAAAAGTTATGGATGCGGGGAGGATTCCTAATCTTAAGCACGTTAAGATAAGGGTTGTCCAACTTATGTGAAAAGGTTTCAAAGGATAAGCTTGGGACAAAATTTGACATGTACAGATTTGTGGGACATCCTAAAGTAAGTTTAGGGCATGTGTTCTATAATCCTATTTATCAAAAGGTGTTTGTTGCGAATCACGCTGCCTTCTAAGATAAAGGTGTTTATCATTGAAAGGGCTAGTGGGAGGATTATAGATCTTGAAAAGTTAATGATCCACAAAACACTATAAGTCAAATAAGAGGAACTCAGTAGATGTACTGTTGTATTGTACCATAACCGAATCGTAAATGCGGAATAGTACCAAAGATACCTAGGAGGTATGGATTCATCATGGATGATGATGATGATGAGGTACACATCATAGAAGATGATGATCCGAGTTACATTCGATGAGGTAAGACTTCTGTAGTGTGTACAAAAGGGTCGATTAGGGAGCGTCGTGAAATTTCTAGTATTATATGTTGATATACTACGGATGAGGAATAATATACCAATGCTACAATCAATAAAGATAAATTTGTCTAAAAATTCCTCCACGAATGATTTGGGAAGAGTATCTTAATTGGGGATAAAATCTATATAGATAGATTCAAGAGGATGCTCGACTTAACCCAAGGAATGTATATTCATTTGATGCTAAAGTCGTTTAGCATGGCAAACTCAAGAGTTGTCTCATGTTGATGAGCTATGGAGTGTATCTCTTAATAGTCCCCAAAGACTCCAAAAGAGAGATCACATGAGTAACTATCATGTATGCAATGAAATGTACGAGACACGATGTTGATCGGTTATATCCCGGAGAAGTTCACTATGAGTCGGTGAAAACATCTTAAAGTGCTTAACAAGCACTAAGGATGTGATCATATTCATGGTGGGTCTTAATTAAAACTAGAGGCTTAATGAGACTCAAGTTTTTCGGATAGACCAAGACGACAGAAAAATCCACTTTAAGGTAAAGGGTTACCTTGAGCAGGTGGTGCGATGAATTGAAAGGTTCCGAAACAAAGAAAGAATTGCTTTGGTTTAGTGATAAAGACAAAGTATATAGCTATAACTCAAGTCGCAAGTTGATTGTTTGGATTAAAAGTTCATTACAGAACTAGGAATAGTTCCTAAGTCTCATCTTGGATCTAAACATGTGTTTTGGCACTTTCATTTGATTATTAGAATCATTGAAAGATGGGAGATCACTATAGAGATAGTGGACTCTCAAGAACAACATTACATATCCATTAACTAAAGCTTATCCAATGACGGGATAATCGTCACTTAGAAGAAGAAGAGTATAAGATACCATGACGATTGGCTTTAGTGCAAGTGGGAGATTGAAAGTAGTATGCATACAAGCCAATCATGTTTGATGATAAAGCATATACTTTGTAAACAATCTTATTCATTTATTAATAAAAAGTATTAATTTATTAAAGGCTTTTAATTATCTACATGATGTTGTTTTATAATATGTGATAAACCCATAGTTTTAAGCAATGCTTTTAGAATAATGATGATGATCATTCTAATGAGATCTAAATTCTTAGAAAGCTTAAAACTAAAATAGTTCCCAATCATTGGATTACTAAGTTGGGGATTAGTGAATCCGGATAGATTAGTACATACGTTGCTTGCTCATTGGATGAGGATGATTGATCTCATGATCATTTGTGTGGAGACATTAAAGCAAGTATGTAGGTGCTTATTAGAGAATAAGTTCACTGAACGTGGCTCGCTAAGGAATACCTAATGGAGTTTTATTTTCCTGTCAATAGGAATTCCTATAGTGATAGTAGTACAAGTGATCCTTGGACTTGAGATCATCATAGTATCTTGTGTATGATGAATTATACTTTGACTTATTCCTTAAGACCCTTAGGGTATATCAAAGGGTATGCTTGGGTATAATAAGTTGTACATGGAGATAATGTATGATCAATAAAGAATCTACCACTTCTAATAAAGAAGAGAAATGTCCTATGTGATTCGATAAATGACAACCCAAAGAGTCCTTGGCAAAGCATAATGAAATTAGAAAGGAGTTTCTAATTTGCATTATTTGAGTTGTGCATTTAAGGATCGAAATACATATAATTAAATAAAATAAGACTTGACGATGAATTCCATGCCTTATATTTAATTGGGACATTGTATGGTGGAAGGATTGAATTGTCGGTAACTATTTACTCAAAGGTTCTTTAATGATTAATGTTGAAATCTATATTATCTGGAAAGTCGTTGATCGCTAGGAGAGGCTTATCCTCATTGTAGAATAAATATTATTTATTTAAATAAATTAATTGTTTAATTTATTTATTTAAATAAGATTAGAATTGTTCTAATTGATTTATTCACAATAGGTTTAATATGGAGAACCTAAAGGTCACACCATAAAAGGAAGAATAATTATTTAAGAAGTTAATGGCATAATCGTAATAATATATGTTATGTATATTTAATTTAATCTATGGTGATAGAATAAATTAAATAACTTAATATTTATTATTTAATATTTTAGAAATATTAAATATAAATTAATAAGAGGAGTCTTATTAATATTATTACAATTATTATTATTTTAATTTCTAAAAGAGTTTAGGAATTAATTTAATATAAGTACTCTCATTTATTCCTAATTGGATTAGGAAGGAAAATTAGTTAAAGGAGTTTAATTAATTATCCCTAATAAGATTAGGGAGCTTAATTAATTAAAAGAATTTAATTAATTAAATAAATCTCAATTCCTTAATTGTTAAGGTGGGTTGCCCACATCTATTAATAAGAGGAGTCTTATTATGGGTGAGGGGGTTGTTGACTTTTACAACGTAATAATTCCAATTTGTTGGAGAGTACGCCCTTTCTATAGAGATAGAAAACTAGGGTTGAGCCAATACCCCTTCTTCTTGAATCTTTGTTTTTCCTTGGTGGATCACCTCTAGAGGCCAAACACATGGGTGGCTAACGTTGATCAAAGGAAGGAACCAAACCCGGTGGATTCAAGTTGAACGCGAAAAGGATTGGAGGTGAACTTGTACCTGAGGAAGCTCGATCTTCAAGGGTATGATTTTATTCTTTATCTTTTCGTTTAATTAATAATTATGCATAAAGGGTGATCCGGGTATATGGTTTGTAAATTTTTAAACTCTTATTTTATCTCGCTTCCGCTTAATTTTTGCAATTTGATTGCGTTCTTGAATATTACAAAACCTAACACCTATATGATGAAAAGTGAAGCTAATTTTTAGTGGGAGGCTAACCAGGCTAGGGCGGGTATAGAGAACCTAACATGGGTGAGGTTCAAAGAGATATTATTCGAGAACTACTTTTCCACAAGTATGCAAGGAAGGATGGAGATGTTGTTTCTTGACTTGAAACAAGGGGACATGACGGTTCCCCAATATGCTGCCAAGTTTAATGAACTGGCGAGGTTCGTTCCACAACAAGTGGACACTGAGGTTAAAAAAGCTCGACGGTTCTTGCAGGGCTTGAAACCCTGGCTCTATAACTGTATATCTGTGTTCTAAAGTACTGCATTTGGGACTATTTTAGAGAATGCGATAATCGCCAAAGGTGGTAACGAGGCTATAAGCCAGTACCACAAAGATAAGAAGATTAAGGGGAAGGTTGATGGGGGAGTAAAGATAGAAATTGCCAGCGGGAGTGGCGAGGGACAGAAGAAAAAATTGTTCAACTCTGGGAATACCAAAGTGAATCAAGGAGATCCAAAGAGGAGAATGGAGGCCTGCAAAACCTGTGGGAAGACTCATCTAGAGTCTGTCTCAAGGGGAAGGCCGTATGCTACAATTATGGACAGGAGGGGCACATTTTACCTAACTGTCAAAGTCCGAAGAAGAATTATGGATGCTTTATATGTGGGTCAACTGACCACATGGCAAAGAATTACCCGAAGAAGGGGACGGACGAGAATTGGGGCACTAATAGTGGTAAATTAGTTATTAGTGGTCCAGCGCAGTCGGGTAGGCCACTGGGTCATACCTTTAACATGACAGTCCAAGATGCAGTTGCATCAGGGGACGTAGTCGCAGGTATTATTATGATCAACGACATAAATGCTTACGTGTTGTTTGATTTGGGTACTACTTGTTCGTTTATAGCATGCGATTTTGCTAGACGATTAAGATTACTTCCTGAAAAGTTGCATATACCTTTAAATATTAAGGTAGCAAATGAAGAGATAAATCCTGTTGAAGATATTCATAGGAGTTATTGTGTAGACGTACGGGGTTGTAAATTATCGGTAGATTTGATACCGATAAAGTTAGGAGAATTCAATGTAATTCTTGGAATGGATTGGTTGGTAAACCATGGGATAATTATAGATTGTCAGAATAAATGTGTGAATATTAGAATGTTAAAACAACCACGGGTAGTATTTTACAGAAACAGACCGCCGGGACGTTCGTGTTGTCTCTCTATGACAAAAACTAGGAAATTATTGAGGAAAGGATGTGTAGGTTATCTGTGTCATGTTGTTGATACCCAGAGAGTGGTAGCAATCATGGAACAAATACCTATAGTTAAAGAATTCACAGATGTATTTTTGAGTGAAATATCGGGTCTTCCACCGGATAGGGAGACCGAGTTTGTAATAGACATTGTGCCAGGAGCGGCACCAGTTTCCAGGGCACCGTACCGTATGGCGCCATAAGAGATTAAGGAGTTAATGGTACAGTTGCAAGAACTATTTGACAGGAAGTTCATACAACCGAGTGTTTTACCGTGGGGAGCACCGGTACTATTTGTCAAGAAGAATGATGGATCGTTGAGACTTTGTATCGACTACAGAGAGTTGAACAAGTTAAAGATAAAGAATAAATACTCATTGCCCAGGATCGATGATCATTTTGATCAATTAAAAGGGGCTAAGTATTTTTCTAAAATAGATTTAAGGACAGGGTATCACCAGTTAAAATTTAGGAAGGAGGGTGTACCAAAGATTGCATTCAGGACTCGTTATGGTCATTACGAGTTTCTAGTTATGTCATTTAGGTTAACTAATGCACATCATTTATGGATATGATGAACAGAGTGTTCAAGCAATATTTGGACAAGTTCGTTGTGGTGTTTATTGATGATATTCTAGTCTATTCTAAGACGCCAGAAGATCATGCTGAACACCTAAGAATAGTGTTGGAGACACTGAGGAAGAAGAAGTTGTATGCGAAGTTCACTAAGTGTGAATTTTGGTTAGAAAAGGTACAGTTTTTAGGTCATGTTATTGACCATGAGGGGATTTTGGTAGATCCAGCGAAGGTGGAAGCCGTGATGAATTGGGAACAACCGAAAATGCCGACTGAGGTGCGGAGTTTCCTAGGGTTAGCTGGATACTTTCATAGATTCATTTAGGATTTTTCATAGATAGCTACTCTGTTGACTAACTTGACAAGGAAGACGGTGAAATACATGTGGAATGATAAATGTGAAGACAGTTTTCAAGAACTAAAGAAGAGATTGAGTGAAGCGCCTGTTTTGTCATTACCCGATGACACAGGAAATTTCGTAGTTTATAGCGATGCTTCGCATAGAGGACTTGGTTACGTGCTTATGCAGCATAGTAAGGTCATTGCGTACGTGTTAAGGCAATTGAAGGATTATGAGAATGTTTACCCTACTCATGATATGGAACTGGTCGCAGTAGTTTTTGCCTTAAAGATATGGAAACATTATCTTTATAGAGAAAAATGTGAGATATACACAGACCATAAGAGTCTAAAATATATTTTCACACAGAAGGAGTTGAATATAAGACAGAGGAGATGGTTGGAGTTGATAAAGGATTACGACTGTGAAATCCTGTATCACCTTAGAAAAGCCAATGTAGTTGCCGACGCCTTAAGTAGGAAGGGTCGGGAAAAGTTGTTTATGGTAACGGCTCAAACTGAGTTAATAACAGAGATGGCTAGGATGGAAATAGAAGTGAAGTTTCCAAGAGAATCGAAAGAGATATTGTTTGCAAAAGAGATTCAATCTACCATCGTAGAAAGAGTCAAAGAGGTGCAGCTCAAAACTAATTAGTGTGACTGGGTAAAGGAACGGCTAACCCATGAAAAATATATTAGGCACAGTCTTGATAATGAGGGATTATTAACATTTGAAGGAAGAATTTGGGTTTCGAATGAGACGGAATTAAAGAAGTAGGTATTACAAGAGGCTCATAGTTCGAGGTTTTCGATTCATCCTGGGAGTACTAAGATGTATCAAGATCTTCGACAGAGTTTTTGGTGGCCGAACATGTAGAGAGAAATAGCTGAGTATATGAGTAGGTGATTACCTTGTCAAAAAGTTAAGGCCGAACATCAACGACCAAGTGGCTTCTTACAGTCATTGGAGATTCTGGAGTGGAAGTGGGAGCATATCACGATGGACTTTATGGTGGAACTTTCGACTACAACGAAAGGGTATGATTGAAAGTAGTATGCATACAAGCCAATCGTGTATGACGATAAAGCATATACTTTGTAATCAATCTTATTTATTTATTTATTAATGAAAGAATTATTTATTAAAGGCATTTATTATCTATATGAATAATATGTGATAAACCCATAGTTTTAAGCAATGCTTTTAGAATCATGATGAGATCATGATAATGAGATCTAAATTCTTAGATAGCTTAAAACTAAAATGTTCCCAATCAATGGATTACTAAAAGGGGATTAGTGAATCCGGATAGATTGGTACATACATTGCTTGCTCATTGGATGAGAATGATTGATCTCATGATCATTTGTGTGGAGACACTAAAGCAAGTATGTAGGTGCTTCTTAGAGAATAAGTTCACTAAACGTGACTCGCTAAGGAATACGTAATGGAGTTTTACTTGCCTGTCAATAGAAATTTCTTTAGTGATAGTAGTACAAATGATCCTTAGACTTGAGATCATCACAGTATCTTATATATAATGAATTATACTTTGACTTATTCCTTAAGACTCTTAGAGTATATCAAAGGGTATGCTTGGGTGTAATAAGTTATATATGAACATAATGAATGATCAATAAAGAATCTACCACTTCTAGTAAAAGAAGAGAAATGTCCTATGTAATTCGATAAATGACAACCCAAGAATCCTTGGCCAAGGTGGAATGAAATTAGAAAGTAGTTTCTAATTTGAATTCATTAGGAGTTGTGCATTTAGGAATCGAAATACATATAATTAAATAAAATAAGACTTGACAGTAATTCCATGTATTATATTTAATTGGGACATTGTATGGTAGAAGAATTGAATTGTACGGTAACTATTTACTCAAAGTTTCTTTTATGATTAATGTTGAAATCTATATTATCTGGAAATTCATTGATCGCTAGGGAGACTTATCCCTATTGTAGAATAAATATTATTTATTTAAATAAATTAATCGTTTAATTTATTTATTTAAATAAGATTAGAATTGTTCTAATTGATTTATTCACAACCGTTTAATATGGAGAACATAAAGGGTCACACCATAAAAGGAAGAATAATTATTTAAGTAGTAATTATTTAAGAAAGTAATTATTTAATAGCTTAATATTTATTATTTAATATTTTAGAAATATTAAATATAAATTAATAAGATGAGTCTTATTAATATTATTACTATTATTATTATTTTAATTTCTAAAAGAGTTTAGGAATTAATTTAATATAAGTACTCTCATTTATTCCTAATAGGGTTAGGAGGGAAAATTAGTTAAAGGGGTTTAATTAATTATCCCTAATAGGATTAGGGAGCCCATTTATTTAAAAGAGTTTAATTAAATAAATAATACTTTATTTTAATAGGGTTACCTGGTATCTTTATAAGAGGAGTCTTATATCATATATCTAATATACGTAATTTCAATTGTTGGAGAGTACGCCCCCTTTTTCTATAGATATAGGAAAAACTAGGGTTTGAGCCAATACACCCTTCTTCTTGAAAATTCTTCTTCCTTGGTGGATCGTCTCTAGAGGCCATACAATTGGGTGGCTTACATTGATCAAAGGAAGGAATCTACCCGGAGATTCAAGGAGATAGCGGAGAAGTAGGAGGTGAACTCGTACCTGAGGAAGCTCGTTTCTACAAGGGTATGATTTCATAACTTCTTATTTCTTCGTTTAATTAATAATATGCATAAAGGATAATCCGGGTAATTGGTTTGTGAACAATTTTAAAATCTGATTTTATTTTGCTTCCGCTAATTTTTGCAATTTAATTGCTACTTTGATTTTCACAAAACCTAACAGTGGCTTCAGAGCCAAACTTTATACGAATTATTAATTATTTTAATTTCATATATGTATGGGTATGTATTTAGAATAATTTATTGGGCATAATTTTGTTGTATAAAATTTATTTAATATATATATATATATATATATATATATATATCTCGCAAAATCTGTTAATTAATCCTGCTATAAAAAGGGGATATCCAACGTGGCTGATTTATTTTATTAATCTTGTACATACTCCTAATTACAGATCATGTTATATATATTATGGTGATTCATGCATATATATATATATCCAATGTGGCCTGTTTTATTTAAAAAAAATTAAACACGAATTAGGATATCCTCTTGTTAGCAGGATAATCAAGCCTGCACGTTAACCAGGTAATACCATTCATGATAATATATGATATTATCATATTTACATGATTAGTTAAAGAGGGGCGCAAAAGTCATTTACATACATAAATATTATAATAATTTTATAATTAAAATAAAGAGTTTATTTTAATCTTGAAATTGGATTTCATGCAACATAAAATTGCCCATTAAATGATACTCATATATATATGGAATGATTTTATTTATTGATACATGTGGTGATATGTATGATAATAAATGGGATTGATTATGGACTATTGACCAATGTGATCGGATTTATTTTGGTTGGATATTTGAATGAATGGGTTTTATTAAATGGGGTCTGCGTACCTCGTCTTTTCTGGTTTTCTTCTTAATGTAAATTATATCTCTCTCCTATGTACTTCCCTTGACTGCTGATCAAGGTTTCTATTTTAATTAAATAGTTTAATGTAATAGGATTAGTTAGAATTTTTAAAGAACCGAATAGGAGATCAAGGAGAAAGGAGCTTCAAGACCCGTTTATAATCTGACGGGTTTAAATGTAATAGTTATATTTAAATGTTTATTCTTGCACCCTAGGGTTTGACCTTTTGGTTCACTTGGTGGCTCTAGTGAACCAAACTAGAATAAAAGTCCATAATCAATCCGGGTAGAATATTGTATTCTATATGTGCATGCTAGTATTATATATATTATATATTATGCAAACATGCTTCGCATGTTTAATAATATGATGTGTATTTTAAATATATATTTGCATGCGCACTAAACAAGATGAGACAAATAATAACAAATCCCTCAAAGTTTTTTTATTAAGTCTTAAGCGTTCAAAGATATTTAGAATATCGAACGTCGCCTTCTAGCATGATAAAATTAATAGAGTATTAAATATTTAATATTAGTTTGTTGTGTCACCACAAGGCAAGTATTAAATATTTAAGATGTTAATTTATCACATTTGATGCTTATAAAGAAAATTGAACAATATTATTTTGTTGTGTCACCACAAGGATAATATTTTTCTTTTTTGAATATATAGAAGTGCTAGGTTAGACTTAACTTAGATAATTTTGATTCGGATTTGCCACCATTTGATCAAAATAATCTTAGAGGCAAAATATAAGGAGTTACATGATGATGTAATTCACAAGGAGTTATCTTCCTATTTATTTATATATAGTCTGTTGTGTCACCACAAGGCTATATATATTTGAAATGGGATCCTTATTCTCACTAGCAAAAACTTTAATTAGATTTTGCCGAACTATATAGATGAGGGTAATATAGTTTGAAGAAAATAGTGGGAGATACCAATATAAAATAAGACCTAATTTATTTTGGTAATTAATTAAATGAATGTTTGCTAAAATATTATCTTTTTACATGCGAAATTTTGAAAATATCACATTCACTAATTTCAACTCACAGAGAATACTTGATGCTAACAAACCCACTGCACTAAACTAAACTACGGATTTGGTTAAGGAATCTGAGAATTTTCTCACTTCTTTGAAAAGATTTCTTATGTCCTAAATTACCAGACATCGCAAAAAAGTTGTAGAGGCGACCTCTCCGAGGAAGAGATTGCTACTTTTAAACAGTGGCAAGATGATGCATCTGTGGCTCAATGCATCATGCTCGCATCCATGAGTAACGAGTTTTAACGTCAGCATGAAACCATGGCTGCTCCTACTATGCTACTGCACCTTCAAGAGTTGTATGTGAACAAAGTAGGACAACTAGATATAAAATATCTAAGGAGCTCTTCCGATCTCGGATGACCGAGGGTACTACAGTTGAGACTCATGTCCTAAAGATGATCAATCTGATTGAACGTCTTGGACAACTTGGGTTCGTCATGGATGGAGAGTTGAGTCAAGATTTGATCTTGCAGTCACTCCCTGACACCTTCTCACAATTTGTTGTGAATTTTCACATGAATAAGTTGGACGTCAGCTTGCTTGAGTTACTTAACATGTTGAAAACTGCTGAAGGTCACTTCCCATCCAAGAAGAACCATGTCTTACTGATGGATGATTCTTCCAAGAAAAGGAAGAGGCCCAAGGTATCTTCTGAAAAGAAAAAATCCAAGAAGGCTAAGGGAAAGGCGAAAGTGAAGGATCAAAAGAAACCTGATCCAGCTAGCAAAGGAATTTGCTTCCATTGCAACAAGCCGGGTCACTAGAAGAGGAACTGCAAGGATTATCTTGGGAACAAAAGCAGAAGAAGCTTGGAGAAGCTTCGAATCCTAATCAAGGTTTGTTTATGATTGAAATTAATTTTTTTGAAAGTCAATCTTCTACTTGGGTATTGGATACCGGCTGTGGTTCTCACATATGTAATAATATGCAGGGACTGGTCAGAAGTAGAAAGTTGAGCAAGGATGAGGTCGTCCTATGAGTGGGAAATGGAGCAAAGGTTGCTATATTAGCTGTAGGGACTTATTGTTTAGCAATGCCTATGGGCAAGTTCATTAATTTAAATAATTGTTATTTTGTTCCAAATATCATTAGAAACATTATTTCTATCTTTGTATTGGATATGGATGGTTTTAATATTCTAATAAAGAACAATAGTTGTTCTATTTATAATGATACTGTTTTATATTTTGTTGGTAATTTGCGAAATGGACTTTATATACTTGACTTGCATGAAAATATACTTCAAATTGAACAAACTAAAAAAAGGAAAAGAGATGATGTTAATTATACCTATATGTGGCACTGTAGACTTGGTCATATTAATGAAACAAAATTATGTAAGTTGTATAATGATAGGCTCCTAGAGCTATCAGATTATGAATCATATCCAACTTGTGAATCTTGTCTCATGGGAAAAATGACTAAATATCCTTTTAGTGGAAAAGGAGAAAGAGTAACAGAGTTGTTAGCGTTGCTACACACAGATGTATGTGAACCTATGACAACGAATGCACGAGGAAGGTATTCTTATTTTATTACATTCACTGACGATCACTCAAGATTTGGATATGTGTATTTAATGAAATACAAATCTGAATCATTTGAAAAGTTCAAAGAGTTCAGAAGTGAAGTAGAGAAGCAAATTGGTAAGAGTATTAAGATTCTTTGATCTGATCGAGGAGGAGAATACTTAAGTGGTGAGTTTCTCAATTGTCTCAAAGAAAATGGCATAATCTCACAATGGACTCCACCAGGGACGCCACAGATAAATGGTGTATCTGAAAGGAGAAATCGAACATTGTTGGACATGGTTCGATCCATGATGAGCTTTACCGACCTTCCAGTTTCCTTCTGGGGATATGCCCTAGAATCGGCTGCATATCTACTTAACAAGGTACCTAAAAAATCCGTCCCCAAGACCCTATATGAGTTATGGACAGGGAGGAAACCAAATCTTAAACATGTTAAGACTTGGGGTTGTCCAGCTTATGTCAAAAATGTGAAAACGATAAGCTACAGACTAGATCTGACAAATGTAGATTTGTGGGATACCCTAAAGAAACATCGGGGTATTATTTCTATCATCCAACTGATCAAAAGGTGTGTATTGCGAAACGTGTTGCATTCTTGGAAAAGGAGTTTATCCTTGAAGGGGTCAGTGGGAGTAAGATATATCTTGAAGAGGTTCAAGAACAACAAAATACTACAGATCAAAGTGAGGTACCTAACCAAGTAGAGATTCCTTCTGTACCACACCCTATTTGAAAATCTGGAAGAGTACCGAAGATACCTGATAGGTATGGACTTGTCATAGAGGATGACGATGAGGTACGCATCATAGATGATGATGATCCATTGAATTACGAACAGGGTATGAGTAGTAAAGACTCGGAGAAGTGGCAAGAAGCCATTAAATATGAGATGGACTCCATGTATGAAAACAAAGTATGGACTTTGGTTTCACCACCTGAATGCATTAAGCCTATTGGGT
Source organism: Panax quinquefolius (assembly GCA_020205615.1). Taxonomy (NCBI): domain Eukaryota; kingdom Viridiplantae; phylum Streptophyta; class Magnoliopsida; order Apiales; family Araliaceae; genus Panax; species Panax quinquefolius. Next base: position 1,466,495 of record JAINUW010000529.1, on the reverse strand, counting down.
GTAAATGGGTCTTTAAAAGAAAGATTGGAGCAGACGGCAAGGTAGAGACCTATAAGGCCCGACTGGTCGCAAAAGGTTTCAAATAAAGACAAGGAGTTGACTATGACGAAACCTTCTCACCAGTAGTAATGCTCAAGTCCATTCAGATTTTGCTTGCGACTGTAGCTTACCATGACTACGAAATCTGGCAGATGGACGTGAAAACGGCCTTCCTCAATGGGAAACTTGAGGAAGATGTGTATATGACATAGCCAGAGGGATTTATTTCAAAGGTTTGAACAAATCAAGTCTGTAAGATACAACGATCCATTTATGGATTGAAGCAAGCTTCTCGTAGGTGGAACATTCGTTTTGATGAGACAATCAAATAGTTTGATTTTATCAAAAATGAGGATGAACCATGTGTGTATAAGAAGGTTAGTGGGAGCGCTGTTTCATTCCTTGTATTATATGTTGATGATATATTACTGATAGGGAATGATATTCCTATGCTACAATCAATTAAAATATGGTTATCAAAACAGTTCTCCATGAAGGACTTGGGAGAAGCATCCTATATTTTGGGGATAAAGCATAGAGATAGATCTAAAAGGATGCTTGGCTTATCCCAAGGAACGTACACTGACTCGATGCTAACGAGGTTTAGCATAGAAGATTCCAAAAGAGGTCTCATGCCGATGAGCCATGGAATACATCTCTCCAAGAAACAGACCCCAAAGACACCTGAGGAGACAGATCGTATGAGTAAGATTCCTTATGCTTCAGTAATAGGATCTATCATGTACGGTATGATATGTACTAGACCAGATGTCGCTCATGCACTAAGTGTAACAAGCAGATATCAGTCGAATCCAGGAGAAGAACACTGGAAGGTAGTGAAAAATATCCTAAAGTACTTAAAAAGAACTAAGGATGTATTTCTTGTCTATGGTGGGTCTGAATTGAAACTAGAGGGCTTCACAGACTCAAGTTTTCAAATAGACCAAGATGACAGTAAATCTATTTTGGGGTATGTGTTTACCTTAAACGGTGGCACAGTGAGTTGGAAGAGTTCCAAACAACAAACAGTTGCTGATTCAGTGACAGAGGGAAAGTACATAGCTGCAAGTGAAGCTGCAAAGGAAGCTGTTCGGATGAAGAAGTTCATTACCGAACTTGGTTTGGTTCCTACCATTACAGGACCCGTGCCTTTATTCTGTGAAAACACTGGAGCTGTTGCGCAAGCTAAGGAACCCAGGTCTTATCAAAAATCCAAACACGTGTTGCGGCGATTTCATTTGATCAGAGATATCATTGAAAGAGGAGACGTCACCCTGGAGCGTGTCGACTCTCAAGATAATATTGCAAATCCATTTACTAAAGCGTTAACACAACAGCAGTTTGATCGTCACTTAGAGAAGATGGGTATGAGATACCACGGCGATTGGCTTTAGTGCAAGGGGGAGATTAAAAGTAGTATGCATACAAGCCAATCATGTATGATGATAAAGCATATACTTTGTAATCAATCTTATTTATTTATTAATGAAAGAATTATTTATTAAAGGCATTTATTATCTACATGGTGCTGTTTTAATAATATGTGATAAACCCATAGTTTTAAGCAATGCTTTTAGAATCATGATGAGATCATGCTAATGAGATTTAAATTCTTAGATAGCTTAAAACTAAAATGTTCCCAATCAATGGATTACTAAAAAGGGGATTAGTGAATCCGGATAGATTGGTACATACGTTACTTACTCATTGGATGAGTATAACTTAGACCAGTTAGCTAAACTTTATGTTAAGAAAATAATTTCCAGACATGGAGTACCAGTTTCGATTGTATCAGATCGTGATCCACGATTCACATCGAACTTTTGGAGAAGTCTGCAGGAGCAGTTGGGAACGCAGTTGAAGTTGAGTAATCCGTATCATCCACAAACGGATGGACAGAGTGAGAGAACAATTCAGACATTAGAAGATATGTTAAGATCTTGTGTCATGGATTTCAAGGGTAGTTGGGATGATCATCTACCAATAGTAGAGTTTGCGTATAATAATAGTTACCATGCAAGCATAGGTATGCTGCCTTACGAAGCTTTGTACGGAATGAAATGATGAACACCATTATATTAGGATGAGGTAGAAAAACGTCGAATGCTAGGACCTGAAATGGTGCAGCAAACAGCGGATACTGTCAAGCTGATACGCATGCGTTTAGTAGTAGCTCAAGATAGATAGAAGAAATTTACATACTCGTATTGAGAAAATAGAGAGTTTGAAGTAGGCTCTTACATATTTCTAAAGGTATCTCCCTAGAAAGGAAAGATTCGCTTTGGAAAGAAGGGAAAGTTAAGTCCAAGATTTATAGGACCTTTTGAAGTGTTAAAACGAGTAGGTGATGTAGCTTATATGGTAGCGTTACCTCCAGACCTAGAACGAATACATAACGTGTTTCACGCATCGGTATTGTGTCCTTATAAGCCGGATTATAAACACGTAATAGAGTATGAGCCTATTCATGTCGAGAAGGACTTAACATACTAAGAGATGCCAATTCAAATTGTCGATAGAAAAGAACAAGTTATGCGAAACAAAGTCATACCTTCCGTGAAGGTGTTACGGAAGAACCACGATGCACAAGAAGCAATGTGGGAACTTAAAGAAAAGATCACTTGTTTGTGTAATTTTTTTTTCCTTTACGAGATTCTGGGGACAAAATCCTTATAAGGGGGAGAGAGTGTAACGATCCGAAAAATCGAACAATCAATAAAATAATTTTTTTTTCAATTAATAATGAATAAAATCATATTATTTTTTATTACTATGAGTTAGTAAGATGAATGTCGTAGTATTTTAACTACGTGAAGGAATTAAAGTGTTTGAATTTTCAAGACGAAAATAAAAGTTTTCTAAGAAATTTCCTGAAAACACTATTCATCCATAATTGCTCAGGAATTATTTTTGAACTTCCGAGAAATACGTAATGATACAATATCAAACTGAGTTGGATTATGTAATAATAATTCAAGTACGGAAAACGTAATTTTTTGCATGCGGACGTAAGTCGAGAATGTTAGGAAAATAAAGCGTTAGGAGTTAATGTAATGATTGTATGATACATATGTATTGTACGAGGTAACGAATATAAGTATAATGCGAAGAATTATACGAGTATGCACGGAGGATGGAATAATGTATATTACGAATTAATATACGAGCGAGAATACGAGTACTCTACGTAGAGAATATATAATAAGGCTTTTAGTCAAATGAAATGGACTTATGGATTGTTGGCAATTTGTTAAGTCCAATGAAATTTAATGTTAAAGCCCAAGTGGTTTTTAGTGAGAAGTCCAAGTAAGTTGGTAGTATAAGCCCAAGGTAAATTAATACAAGCTCAAAGGAATAAGTTCATCTAAGTGTACCTAAGCCCAATTAATGATCCAATGGGTAAAGGTTGATCCATGGGGCAACCCATGGGTGAACTTGGTGACCAATAACTTTGTGTGGCGGGCAAGATATTAGTGTAATGACCAAGCAAAGGATATGATTTGTGTAGGCCAAGTTAACTTAATTGGGAAGCAATGAATAGTAAGGATGTTAGATTAAGGAGGTGGAATGGCCTAAATTGTAAGACCCCAACTTTTATGAATAAAGATTAATTTTCTCTAAATATCATTTTTGAATATTATTGTGTGCAGTTGATATAATGTTATAGTTGTGGGTAATATTTATAAATTTTGTAAAGTAAGCAAGTTGTTATAAAATATTCGTTTGGTCGGGGAATATTCTTTTTGTCGGGGAATATTCATACGATGACACAATCATTGGTGGACCCCACAACGAAATTATTGTCAGAGTTAGAAAACGACAAAAATATTTTTATGAAAAACGGCGGAAGTGTTACTGATTAACACTTGTTTGAATACACAGTGGTTAAAATACTGATAACACGCAGCGTTGTTACTTGCGATATTTGCAGTATTACGACAAATTTTTTGAATTATTGATTCTTACGTAAGAAGGCACTACTCAATAATTATTCTGATAATTAATGTTTTTAATATTTTATTGATTCAATAATTGCTACGTTGATATTTTGATTCAATAATTGTCGATTACGATATTTCAAATTATAAAATCAATAATTCATTTAAATATATTATTATAATATTATATTATAGTAGTATGATGTGATTATATGATAGTATGCTTTTTTATATATAATTTGAATGGTAACATTATTACAGTAAATTCATGGTATAAAAATAAAATGAGGTGGAAGAGAACAATTTGAATTTGAATTTTGATGATGTAAGCGATGATGTCATCGGAACGATGAGGTAAGCAATGATGTCATCGGAAGGATGATGTAAGCAATGATGTCATTTAATCGATGACGTAAGTAATGATATCATATGATCGATGATGTAAGTGATGATGTCATAAATTATGGCAAAAAGACTATTTTACCCTTACTCTACCAAGCTTATAAATAGAAGCTCATTCCTTCATTATTAATCATGAATTCACTAAAGCTTTAGAGCGAGAAAAAATAGAGAGAATAAGAGAGAAAGAAGAAGAATTTTCTGTTACTACAATATCGCGGTATTCATCACATGAAAGAGGTAGAGTTCATCAAGCTGGAGCAAAACAACATGACCGTGTTGCAGTACGAAGCCAAGTTTGCCGAGTTGTCCCGATTTGGGTCCCATTTGGTTGATAATGAGGAGAGAATGACGCGAAGGTTTCTAAGAGGTTTGAAACCCGAGATACGTCAATATCGTATCTCTCATAAACTGTGTGTGTATTCTGATGTTGTTAATAGGGCTCAGTTATTGGAGCGTGATAATGAGTCAACCCATCCAAAAGAGAGCAGCCGACAAAATGATAATACCAGTGATAACAGTCATCGAAGCGGTGACAACAAGCATGGAGGGAATCAACATGCCAGAAATGGTAACCACTTCAGTGGTAATCATGGTCAAAATAATAAGAATAGACATTTCAAGAAGAGGAGATTCAACGATGATGGATAGACGTCAGCATCAGTACCTGTCGTTAAGGAACGAGAACGACCACCTATCATATGCTTCAAATGTGGAGGGGAGGGACACATCAGTCCAAAGTGCGCGATGCCATCCAAAACATGCTATAATTGTGGAAGAGAAGGTCACCTAGCCTGATTTTGTGGTGCACCAAAATCAAGTCCAGCTGGGATGGAGGCATCAAAGGCCATCCCAGACAAGACAAAATCGGTAGTTCAAGGGAGAGCGTTTGTCATGACCTCCTAGAAAGCAAGGAACCCGAATGAGGTCTTCACGGGTAAGCTTATCATAAACTCTAGTGAAGTATATACCTTATTTGATACCGGTTCTACCCATTCTTTTATTTCTCCTACTTGCGCTCAACGTTTAAATTTGATTCTGGAGAAATTAGACTTTGACTTATCTGTTGAAACTCCATTGGGAGAAACCTTCATTACATTCATGGTTTATAAGTCTTGTTTGATTCAAATCGGTAACCGCACGTTACCTGTCGATCTTATTTCTTTGAAAATATTTGCATTTGATGTGATCTGGGGATTGATTGGTTAACTACTCATCATGCAAAAATTGATTGTTTTCGTAAGATTGTTAGCTTTCATATTCCTAACCAACCTATTATGCGAATTCAAGCAACCAAACCATTAAAATCAATCATTGTCATCTCAATCCACAAAGCTATTCGTTTATTGAAAAACGGATGTCAATCTTTCTTAGCTCATGTCACGGATCTAAACAAAAATATGTCAGTTTTGAATGATATTTCTATTGTTAATAAATTTCCTGACGTATTCCCTGAAGAACTTCTTAGCCTACCCCCAGAGAGTGAAATTGAATTTTGTATCGACCTTGAACCCGGTCGAAAACTCATTTCCAAAGCCCCATATCGAATGGCTCCTATTGAACTTCAGGAGTTAAAGACCCAACTGCAAGAATTGTTAGACATTGGCTTTATTCGTCCTAGTACTTCTCCTTGGGGTGCTCCTGTTCTATTCGTGAAAAAAAAAGATGGGAGTATGTGACTTTGTATTGATTATCGGGAGTTAAATCATGTCACCATCAAAAATAGGTACCCATTGCCACGTATTGATGAAATGTTTGACCAGTTACAAGGAGCCAAATTCTTTTTAAAGATTGATCTTCGTTTCGGATATCACCAATTGAAGATTAGAACCGATGACATTCCAAAGACGGCCGAACTTCGATGCGGGCATTATGAATTCCTAGTCATGTCTTTTGGATTGACTAATGCTCCTGCTGCCTTCATGGATATGATGAACCGGGTATTCAAGGAATATTTGGATCAATTTATGGTCGTCTTTATTAATGGCATCCTTATACATTCCAAAAGCCGTGAAGATCATGAGCAACACTTGACGCTGATACTCCAAAAGCTTCGTGAAAACAAGCTTTATGCCAAGTTGAAGAAATGCGAGTTCTGGCTTGAGGAAGTAGCATTCCTTGGGCACGTAATATCAATTCATGGAATATCTGTTGACCCAGCAAAGATTGAAGCAATTCAAAGCTGGGAGGAACCTAAATTAGTGACCGAAGTACGTAGCTTTCTCGGTTTAGCTGGTTATTATCAGAGATTCATGGAAGGATTTTCTCGAATCGCTACTCCACTAACTCAGCTGACTCGAAAGGAGACAAAATTCAGTTGGAGCGAGGAATGTGAGAAGAGTTTTCAAGAACTCAAGAGGAGACTCATTTCAGCACCTGTTCTGACAATACCATCTGGCTCGAAGGGATTTGTCATCTACAGTGATGCTTCGGGCAAAGGGTTAGGATGTGTTCTCATGCAACATGGGAAAGTCATAGCTTATGCCTCTCGACAACTTAAAGAATATGAGAGGAATTATCCTACTCATGATCTAGAGTTGGCAGCTGTTGTTTTTGCACTTAAAATTTGGAGGCATTACTTGTATGGGGAGAAAGTGGAGATCTTTACGGATCATAAAAGCTTCAAATATTTCTTCACTCAAAAGGAACTCAACATGCGACAACGACGTTGGCTTGAACTGTTGAAAGATTATGATCATACCATCCAATACCATCATGGAAAAGCGAACGTGGTAGCTGACGCATTGAGTAGAAGATCATATGCGGGTACGAGTGAAATATTGACAACGTAAAGGCCTATTTTGTGTGACTTGAAAAGGATGGACATAGAGTTAAAGACTCCAGGGACCCATGTGATGATGGCGAATATAAAAGTAGAACCGACTTTAATTGATAAAGTTAAAGCTACTCAAGTTACATATCTGAAGCTGATGCGTATGAGGAAGAAAGTGCAAGAAGGTGTTATGCCGGAAGCAAGAATCGATGAAGAAGGAATACTTTGAGTCAACTCCAGACTTTGTGTTCCTAACGACCCTGATTTAAAGTATAAAATCATGATGGAGGCGCACAACACACCGTTTGCAATCCATCTTAGGAGTACCAAAATGTATCGTGATCTTCGTCATACATTTTGGTGGAGCAATTTGAAGAGAGAGATAGCGTTGTTTATTTGAAGGTGTCTAACTTGTCAACGAGTCAAGGCGGAGCATCAAGTACCAAAAGGTCCATTGCAACCACTTGAAATTCCAGAATGGAAGTGGGAGCACATTACCATGGATTTCGTTATGGGTCTTCCCAAGGTTTCTCAAGGCATAGATGCAATTTGGGTCATTGTTAATAGATTAACCAAGTCTGCTCATTTCTTACCAATACGAGAAACTTATACACTTGAACGTCTTGCTCGTATGTACATAAATTAGATTGTAAGACTGCATGGTATTCCAGTATCCATAGTTTCTGATCGAGACCCAAGATTCACTTCATGATTTTGGGTTAGTTTGCAAAAAGCTATGGGCACGGACTTACGATTTAGTTCGGCATATCATCCTCAGACGGACGAACAATCAGAGAGAACTATTCAAACTCTTGAAGATTTATTAAGACTATGTGTCCTTGACTTCAAGGGAAGTTGGGACAAGTTCTTACCATTGGTGGAGTTTTCCTACAACAACAGTTATCAACCATGTATTGGCATGGCTCCATTTGAGGTGTTGTATATAAGAAAGTGTCGTTCTCTAGTATGTTGGGATGAGGTGGGTGAAGCAACGTTTTTGGGACTGGAGTTGGTACGTATGACTACGGAAAAGATTTAAACAATCCGACAATGTATAAAAACCTCAAAAGATCGACAAAAGAGTTATGTTGATCTTCATCGAAAGGACGTGAAATTTGATATTGGAGATCATATGTTGTTATGTGTTGCTCCATGGAAAGGAGTTATGAGATTTGGAAAGAGAGGAAAGCTCAATCCTCGATTCATCGGACCATTTTTAATCCTCGATCGAGTAGGAACTGTTGCCTATAGACTCGTTTTACCGCCAAGTATGTCTCGTGTTCATAACGTTTTTCACATATCCATGTTACATAAATATGTGGAGGACCCGAACCACATTATTGAGTTAGAACCAGATGAAATAGCGGAATATTTAACGTATGAAGAGGTTCCTATTAAAATCTTGGATAAGAAGGAACATATTCTACGCTCCAAAGTTATACCTCAAGTCAAAGTTTTGTAGAGAAACCACGATGTTGAGGAAATGACTTGGGAGTTAGAATCTGAAATGAAATCAAGGTATCCTCACCTCATCGTCATACCAGGTATGTACCCTAATTTCGAGGATGAAATTTCATAAGAAGGGAAGGTTGTAAGACCCCAACTTTTATGAATAAAGATTAATTTTCTCTAAATATCATTTTTGAATATTATGGTGTGGAGTTGATATAATGTTATAGTTGTGGGTAATATTTATAAATTTTGCAAAGTAAGCAAGTTGATATAAAATATTTGTTTGGTCGAGGAATATTCTTTTTATCGGAGAATATTCGTACGATGACACAATCATTGGTGGACCCCAGAACGGAAATATTGTCGGAGTTAGAAAAAGACAAAAATATTTTTATGAAAAACAGCGGAAGTGTTACCGTTAACAATGTTGGAATACCTGGTGGTTAAAATACTGATAACACTTTCGTTGTTACATGAGCTACTGATGATTGCATTATTTTTTGAATTATTGATTCTTATGTAAGAAGGCACTACTCAATAATTGTTACAGTAATTACTGTTTAATATTTTATTGATTCGATAATTGCTACGTTGATATTTTTTATTCAATAATTGTCATTACACAGTATTTCAAATTATCAAATTAATAATACATTTAAATATATTATTATAATATTATATTATTGTAGTATGATATGATTATATGATAGTATGTTTTTTTTATATAATTTGAAGGGTAACATTGTTACAGTAAATTCATGGTATAAAAATAAAATGAGGTGGAAGAGAACAATTTGAATTTGAATTTTGATGATGTAAGCGATGATGTCATCGGAACGATGAGGTAAGCAATGATGTCATCGGAAGGATGATGTAAGCAATGATGTCATTTAATCGATGACGTAAGTAATGATATCATATGATCGATGTTGTAAGTGATGATGTCATAAATTATGGCAAAAAGACTATTTTACCCTTACTCTACCAAGCTTATAAATAGAAGCTCATTCCTTCATTATTTTTCATGAATTCACTAAAGCTTTAGAGCGAGAAAAAATAGAGAGAATAAGAGAGAAAGAAGAAGAATTTTCTGTTACTACAATATCGCGGTATTCATCACATGAAAGAGGTAGAGTTCATCAAGCTGGAGCAAAACAACATGACCGTGTTGCAGTACGAAGCCAAGTTTGCAGAGTTGTCCCGATTTGGGTCCCATTTGGTTGATAATGAGGAGAGAATGACGCGAAGGTTTCTAAGAGATTTGAAACCCGAGATACGTCAATATCTTATCTCTCATAAACTGTGTGTGTATTCAGATGTTGTTAATAGGGCTCAGTTATTGGAGCGTGATAATGAGTCAACCCAACCAAAAGAGAGCGTAAATTTAAAAATGATAATACCGGTGATACTTGATCATCGAGCGGTGACAACAAGCATGGAGGGAATCAACATGCCAGAATTGGTAACCACTTCAGTGGTAATCATGGTCAAAATAATAAGAATGGACAATTCAAGAAGAGGAGATTCAACGATGATGGAAAGACGTCAGCATCAGCACCTGTCGTTAAGGAACGAGAACGACAACCTATCATATGCTTCAAATGTGGAGGGGAGGGACACATCAGTCCAAAGTGCGCGATGCCATCCAAAGTATGCTATAATTGTGGAAGAGAAGGTCACCTAGCCTGATTTTGTGGTACACCAAAATCAAGTCCAGCTGGGATGGAGGCATCAAAGGCCGTCCCAGACAAGACAAAATCGGTAGTTCAAGGGAGAGCGTTTGTCATGACCTCCTAGAAAGCAAGGAACCCGAATGAGGTCTTCACGGGTAAGCTTATCATAAACTCTAGTGAAGTATATACCTTATTTGATACCGGTTCTACCCATTCTTTTATTTCTCCTACTTGCGCTCAAGGTTTAAATTTGATTCTGGAGAAATTAGACTTTGACTTATCTGTTGAAACTCCATTGGGAGAAACCTTCATTACATCCACGGTTTATAAGTCTTGTTTGATTCAAATCGGTAACCGCACGTTACCTGTCGATCTTATTTCTTTGAAAATATTTGCATTTGATGTGATCTGGGGATTGATTGGTTAACTACTCATCATGCAAAAATTGATTGTTTTCGTAAGATTGTTAGCTTTCATATTCCTAACCAACCTATTATGCGAATTCAAGCAACCAAACAATTAAAATCAATCACTGTCATCTCAATTCACAAAGCTATTCGTTTATTGAAAAATGGATGTCAATCTTTCTTAGCTCATGTCACGGATCTAAACAAAAATATATCAGTTTTGAATGATATTTCTATTGTTAATAAATTTCCTGACGTATTCCCAGAAGAACTTCCTGGCCTACCCCCAGAGCGTGAAATTGAATTTTGTATTGACCTTGAACCCGGTACAAAACTCATTTCCAAAGCCCCATATCGAATGGCTCCTATTGAACTTCAGGAGTTAAAGACCCAACTGTAAGAATTGTTAGACATTGACTTTATTCATCCTAGTACTTCTCCTTGGGGTGCTCCTGTTCTATTCGTGAAAAAGAAAGATGGGAGTATGTGACTTTGTATTTATTATCAGGAGTTGAATCATGTCACCATCAAAAATAGGTACCCATTGATGACATGTTTGACCAGTTACAAGGAGCCAAATTCTTTTTAAAGATTGATCTTCGTTTCAGATATCACCAATTGAAGATTAGAACCGATGACATTCCAAAGATGGCTTTCAGAACTCGGTACGGGCCTTATGAATTCCTAGTCATGTCTTTTGGATTGACTAATGCTCCTGCTGCCTTCATGGATATGATGAACCGGGTATTCAAGGAATATTTGGATCACTTTGTGGTCGTCTTTATTAATGACATCCTTATATATTCCAAAAGCCGTGAAGATCATGAGCAACACTTGAGGCTGATACTCCAAAAGCTTCGTGAAAACAAGCTTTATGCCAAGTTGAAGAAATGCGAGTTCTGGCATGAGGAAGTAGCATTCCTTGGGCACGAAGTATAAATTCATGGAATATCTGTTGACCCGACAAAGATTGAAGAAATTCAAAGCTGTGAGGTACCTAAATTAGTGACCGAAGTACGTAGCTTTCTCGGTTTAGCTGGTTATTATCAGAGATTCGTGGAAGGATTTTCTCGAATCGCTACTCCACTAACTCAGCTGACTCGAAAGGAGACAAAATTCGGTTGGAGCGAGGAATGTGAGAAGAGTTTTCAAGAACTCAAGAGGAGACTCATTTCAAAGACTGTTACGACAATACCATCCGCTCGAAGGGATTTGTCATCTCTGATGATGCTTTGGGCAAAGGGTTAGGATGTGTTCTCATGCAACATGGGAAAGTCATAGCTTATGCCTCTCGACAACTCAAAGAATATGAGAGGAATTATCCTACTCATGATCTAGAGTTGGCAGCTGTTGTTTTTGCACTTAAAATTTGGAGGCATTACTTGCATAGGGAGAAAGTGGAGATCTTTACGGATCATAAAAGCCTCAAATATTTCTTCACTCAAAAGGAACTCAACATACTACAACGACGTTGGCTTGAACTGTTGAAAGATTATGATCATACCATCCAATACCATCCTGAAAAAGCGAACGTGGTAGCTGACGCATTGAGTAGAAGATCATATGCGGGTACGAGTGAAATATTGACAACGTAAAGGCCTATTTTGTGTGACTTGAAAAGGATGGAGATAGAGTTAAAGACTCCAGGGACCCATGTGATGATGGCTAATATACAAGTAGAACCGACTTTAATTGATAAAGTTAAAGCTACTCAAGTTACAGATTTGGAGCTGATGCGTATGAGGAAGAAAGTGAAAGAAGGTGTTATGCCGGAAGCAAGAATCGATGAAGAAGGAATACTTTGAGTCAACTCCAGACTTTGTGTTCCTAACGACCCTGATTTAAAGTATAAAATCATGATGGAGGCGCACAACACACCATTTGCAATCCATCCTGGGAGTACCAAAATGTATCGTGATCTTCGTCATACATTTTAGTGGAGCAATTTGAAGAGAGAGATAGCGTTGTTTATCTGAAGGTGTCTAACTTGTCAACGAGTCAAGGCGGAGCATCAAGTACCAAAAGGTCCATTGCAACCACTTGAAATTCTAGAATGGAAGTGGGAGCACATTACCATTGATTTCGTTGTGGGTCTTCCCAAGGTTTCTCAAGGCATAGATGCAATTTGGGTCATTGTTAATAGATTAACCAAGTCTGCTCATTTCTTACCAATACGAGAAACTTATACACTTGAACGTCTTGCTCGTATGTATATAAATGAGATTGTAAGACTGCATGGTATGCCAGTATCCATAGTTTCTGATCGAGACCCAAGATTCACTTCACGATTTTGGGTTATTTTGCAAAAAGCTATGGGCACGGACATACGATTTAGTTCGGCATATCATCCTCAGACGGACGAACAATCAGAGAGAACTATTCAAACTCTTAAAGATTTATTAAGACTATGTGTCCTTGACTTCAAGGGAAGTTGGGACAAGTTCTTACCATTGGTGGAGTTTTCCTACAACAACAGTTATCAACCATGTATTGGCATGGCTCCATTTGAGGTGTTGTATGTAAGAAAGTGTCGTTCTCCAGTATGTTGGGATGAGGTGGGTGAAGCAACGTTTTTGAGACTGGAGTTGGTACGTATGACTACAGAAAAGATTCAAACGATCCAACAATGTATAAAAAACTCAAAAGATCGACAAAAGAGTTATGTTGATCTTCATCAAAAGGACGTGAAATTTGATATTGGAGATCATGTGTTGTTACGTGTTGCTCCATGGAAAGGAGTTATGAGATTTGGAAAGAGAGGAAAGATCAATCCTCGATTCATCGGACCATTTTTAATCCTCGATCAAGTAGGAACTATTGCCTATAGACTCGCTTTACCGCCAAGTATGTCTCGTGTTCATAACGTTTTTCACATATCCATGTTACATAAATATGTGGAGGACCCGAACCACATTATTGAGTTAGAACCAAATGAAATAGCGGAAGATTTAACATATGAAGAGGTTCCTATTAAAATCTTTGATAAGAAGGAACATATTTTACGCTCCAAAGATATGCCTCAAGTCAAAGTTTTGTGGAGAAACCACGATGTTGAGGAAATGACTTGTGAGTTAGAATCTGAAATGAAATCAAGGTATCCTCACCTCATCGTCATACCAGGTATGTACCCTAATTTTGAGGATGAAATTTCATAAGAAGGGAAGGTTGTAAGACCCCAACTTTTATGAATAAAGATTAATTTTCTCTAAATATCATTTTTGAATATTATAGTGTGGAGTTGATATAATGTTATAGTTGTGGGTAATATTTATAAATTTTGCAAAGTAAGCAAGTTGTTATAAAATATTCGTTTGGTCGAGGAATATTCTTTTTGTCGGGGAATATTAGTACGACGACACAATAATTGGTGGACCCCAGAACGGAATTATTGTCGAAGTTAGAAAAAGACAAAAATATTTTTATGAAAAAGCAATGGAAGTGTTACCAATTAACAATGTTGGAATACAGTGGTTAAAATACAAAGAACACTCTCGTTGTTGCACGAAGAAGCACTTGCAGTATTACGATATTTTTTTGAATTATTGATTCTTACGTGAAAGACACTACTCAATAATTGTTACGATAATTCTTGTTTAATATTTTATTGATTCAATAATTGCTACGTTGATATTTTGATTCAATAATTGTCATTACACAATATTTCAAATTATCAAATCAATAATACATTTAAATATATTATTATAATATTATATTATAATAGTATGATATGATTATATGATAATATATTTTTTTTATATAATTTGAAGGGTAACATTATTACAGTAAATTCATGGTATAAAAGTAAAATGAGGTGGAAGAGAACAATTTGAATTTGAATTTTGATGATGTAAGCGATGATGTCATCGGAACGATGAGGTAAGCAATGATGTCATCGAAAGGATGATGTAAGCAATGATGTCATTTGATCGATGATGTAAGCAATGATGTTATATGATTGATGATGTAAGCGATGATGTCATAAATTATGGCAAAAAGACTATTTTACCCTTACTCTACCAAGCTTATAAATAGAAGCTCATTCCTTCATTATTTTTCACGAATTCACTAAAGCTTTAGAGCGAGAAAGAATAGAGAGAATAAGAGTGAAAGAAGAAGAATTTTCTGTTACTACAATATCACGGTATCCAATTCCCTACTAAGGTAAGGGGTATTATTTCTTTCTTATTCATTAAGAGAACTTCTGTTATTCCATTATTTATTATTACATTGGAATAACTTTTGTATCTGTGAACTACCCTATACTTGGTGAAATTCTTCTATTATTCCATTCTTTATCATTATGTTGGAATAACTTTATGTCATCTGTAATGGCGTATATGGTGAAATTCTTCTTTTATTCCATTATTTATTATTCTGTTGGAACATCCTGTCTGTGCGTTTACGCATGACCTGGTTCTGTTATTTCTTATTCTGTTGGAACATCATGTTTGTGTGTTACGCATGACTTGGTTTCGTTATTTATTATTCTGTTTGAATAACCTGTCTGTGCGTTCTATCGCATGCCTAGTGATTTCTTTTATTATTCCATTCTTTGTTATATTCAGTTGGTTAAAGTTTTGGCTTCTATACTCCATGAAATTAGTGGAATATCCTTGCTATTTATGTTTCATCTAGTATCTTTTCATGAAAATATTCTTCTGAGCATTCTTGAGTTTTACTCTATAAAGAAGTATCATGTTGACAATTTGGATGTTATTAGTTCTTGAAAAAAATTAATTCTTGAACTTGTTTTATTGAATTCGTATATCATTGTCATCATCCTCATGTTTATATTATGTTGAAAGTCATCTGTGGCCTGTAGTGCATAGATGGACTTGGTATGATTATGACCATGGATTATTCGGTGTAATCATGACCGTAATGTTACAAATGATGTGGAAAAAGTCCTCATTGGCCCGTAGTGCATTGATGGACAGTTGTTGGCATTTTCATGACCATTGATGAATACACGAATATCCTTGGCCCGTAGTGCATGGATAATTTGTGGTTGTGATACTAATGAATATCCTTGGTCGTAGTGCAGGGAAGATGTGGATTATTTATTAAGCTGAGTCTCAACGATAAAAGTGATGAAAAACCTTTTAAATCATAAAAGATAGTAGATTTTATTCTCTACTTGACTCTTTTAATGGATTGTTTGTTTCATTGTAGTTAAACTTGATGTTTGTTATATTTTATCAGTTTAACACTGTTGAAGGCTAACGATAATTTATTCTGCATTATCTTAGTCATAATATTTCTTGCTGGGCTAGTTGAGCTCACCCTTTCTTTCACCGTTCTCTTCAGGAAATGAGAACGTAGCCGGGACTAGTCGGGGAATTGAGTGACGGTCCAGATGATAATATTAGTAGTCCTCACTATTCTGTTAAATAGTGTGAAAATAAATGTAATGAGGACTCTTTTGAGTGTGGATATTGTCTAGCTGACAATATTCTTATTAAAACTCTCAGTTTATATTTTGTCATATTTTGCACAACAGCTGTATTATTAAGTTGTATTTAAATTTTGTACCATATTTTTGGCGACTCAAGATGGGTGATGTATTCCTATTTTGGGGGCGTCACATAAATGACTAAACTACCCTAACTTTCCCAATTCTATAAATAGAGAAGCCTGGATTCATTATTTGCTTGTTCAAATTTAATCCAACAATTTTCCTTTACAAAGTGACTTAAGTGTTAGAGAGAATAAACACTTATAAGTCAAACTTTCATTGTTAGATTTCCAAGAAAAAGAAAGCTAGTCATTAAAGGTAAATGATCTTATAATCTTATATCTTCCATCTCTACCATTGTAGGGTGATAATAGAAGTGCAGCTTAATGAAAATGTATGCAAAGAACACGTAAGGATTGGATAATTAATGGACTTAAGTCGTATAAGTCATGGATAAGTAATTTGAACCTAAATAAGTTATGAACTTATGATGGTCATATTTGAACTTGTATCATATTTACATAAATAAAGTTGATATGTTAATAAGATGTAAGAATATTGATTAAGGGACTTGAATCAATAATAAGTCATAAGAAATGGAATCTAGTAGTTTATAATTTGTTAAGTTATAAACTTATAAAGAATAAGCCTTAACCTAACTTAAAAATAAGTTATTATAATGTATAAGTTGAAATGTCTATAGGATGAATTGAATTCATTTAGAACAATGAACAAATCCTAAGTAACGAAGTTTGTCAGAATTCACACGATTGGACGATAATCGTCGAATTCGTGAAATTCTCGGAATGGAAGTCGGATTTTGTGTTTGAACTCGGAAACGTTGGTTTCCGACGGAGACAAGTCTTATTTGGCATTATAGAGTTGCGGACTCGAAAATGACCGAATTCTGACTTAGAACGAAGAAACGAGCGTTGAACGTTCACGAACGTTTATCGTTTTTGTTAAAAATGAACCAATAGGTGAATTTTAAGTTAACGAAGTCGAAAATATAAAATTCTTATATGAACACATAGAGTGTGTAATTTATGAGCGAATGGCTCTTGAACGAGCCAATTCGTACTTAAAATTATCAAATTAGGAGTTCGGGAAGTTCGCAAAGTAGAAAAACTGTTATTTCTATTCAGGTGCGAGTGGCGCGCCATGACGCCAAATTTCAAGGTCAAATAAGATGCGATGCGTTGGATCTACAAAGGCCATGACCTCATCGATGTTTCACGCCGAACGCAAAGATAATGAACTAACACTCACGCCATAGCACCGAGCCCGGACCACGACCATCGCTAACTTTCATGTGCACTAATGCTGACCTGAAAGAAGAAAGGGTAGCGCCGTAGCCCCAGCCCTAGGGTTTTGACAGAGAAAAGTGTTTGTAAGTAGAGCAAGGATGTTAATTAACTAACAATGGATTAACCTTAATTATAACATTATTAAAACATTGTTAGACACTTAATGTATGATGACTAAAGGTTGATGATAGTCTATTGAACATGAACGTAATGACAATGTAAACTATATCGGAAAGACAGAACAAATAGTAACAAATCTAAGTCATGTTTAGATTCAGAAGAAGGGTAAGATTCATTAGGAACCATGCATGTTTATTCATGACCTAATGTGTTATGTGATGTGATCATCTACTGTAGAAACTTAAAGACTTAACGTGAATGTGTAATAACCGTAACAGACGTTGAAGGAAAGTATTCTAACCCTTAGTTCAGCTCAATCTGGACAAGCTTTGTAATTCATGTATTCTTACGCATGAATTGATGTATGATGAAGTCAAAGACAATTCTTTCGGCTAGACTTAAGATGTTTTGGATTTCTTATAATCTATCAAAGTATGGTCAATGTTTTACCAAGTTATATTGGTGCGATTTTCAAATGAAGACTGAGTATGCTAAAATGTTTTTTCATCAAACGACAGTCATGTGGGGTTGCGACAACTTAAACGTACATACGTTTAATGAATGTAGTGTTGATCAACATAGAGTACTAAAGGCTGATCACCTAGACGTGCTCATAAGAAATATCGAACTTACGGACTTAGTTCCGGGATGTCCTTTTCAAGGAAAGTATGAAATGCTCAAGGTCTTGGACAGAAATTGATGTTTTACTGAATATTGTTATTGTAAAATATTTTAAAGAAAAGAGAAGTGCTATTTTGAATTATCAATAGTACTTCATAACTATTGTTCAGTTATTGAAGATATATGATTTGTATGATTCAAGCATATTGTTAAATAGAATTATTGTACTTGCTGAGCTAGTCATGCTAACTCTTGCTTGAACCATATGAATGCATCTAAGACTGAATGTCCTGAAGGATCCTCTAAAGATAAAGGAAAGGCTAAAGCAGACCGTTGAACTGTCGATGTAATTGTATAGGTTTAATGTTGTAATATATTTAATATTATGATAAGAACAAATGTAATGTATATAAAGAACCTAGGGAATGTTAATATTACTTTGAATATATAGAAGACATTCAATCTTTTGAGGATTTTCATTTGAATGTATGTGTGAATGGTATTACCGTGTAGCACCATCTGTCGGGTTGGAAGATACCCGGATTTGGGGGCGTCACAGAAAAAGAGAGGGTTTTGAGAGAATTGAGGTTAAGGGAAAAAAATTAGAGAATCAAAGGAGAGATTCATATTATCTAAACAAGAATCAAAGGGTGAGAATTCAAATTACAAACTCTGTCTATTATGTTCTTGAGTTTTTCCATGAAAAATATATTTTAGTTATCTATAATTGAGTTTTCATGAGTAATTATTGAAAAGTTGTTTATAAATTATTAATATGCATGTATAATCTAATATGTGATGTTTATAAACAATTTTTGGGTGAATTAACCCATAAAATTTTGGTTAAAAGGAAGTTTTGATTTAAATTGACATATATATGATTTTAAAGTCAAAATTAGAGCTTTGGTTGATGATTTATAAGAATAATGGTTGTTTATGTTGTTAGATGAATATAATTTGTTATATGTGTGTTGAAATGATTTTTGGTGTGAATTGATTCATGAAATCATTTTTTACAAAAGAAGTTTGAGTTTTGTTATAAAATGTACAAAAAAGGCTGATTTTAGAACTAAAATTAGTGTTCAATTCATGTTGTAATCTGTTAATTGATAGTTGTTATTATTAATATCTTTAAATATGAAAATAATGCATGTTATACAAACCGATTTAATCAAGAAATGAATATGTGGTGAGATCATTCGTTAAGGGTGTCTAAAATGAATTTTTTTTAGCAAGAACATGAATTTAAATGGGTTAAATCTGATGAATATTGTTGTTTTGCTATTTAAAATTGATGTATGCATGCTTGATAACAATTATGTGAAGTTTATGACTTTTGAGTTTGTTAAAACTACTGATTTTATGTGAAATTTATGAATTTTGGGCTGATAAACAGTGCAGTCGTGAACTGCAGAATCTGAATCTGGGTAAGCTTGCCTCAACGATTGTTATTAGTGTATATTGTGTTGCCTCAGCGGGCATGCCGCCCCAGTGGGGGTATCAAAGTTGAGTTATCTTGGTTTTTGTTGTGTACAGTCCATTGTATGTTAGTCTAACCTAGTCTATTGAACATGATAATTTGTTGGATATGTAATAAGATGTTATATCAGATTGTTAACATACATATGGTGAAATTGCATGATGATTTGATAAGTTGTATAAGGACTAAAAAGTGATGTTCATGAGAGGATGTAATGTTGTTTAAACTTAAGATTTGAGACTTCATTCTTGTAATATGTGATTGATGGTAATGAGCAAAAATTAAATTAAGTTAACAAGTTGTACTAAAAGTGGGAACTAAACCTATAAGGTTAATATTAGTGTAACTAATGAATGTTGTGAATACATATTGTATGTGTGTAGGACTTGTGGTGAATGTGAGTAGTAATCGTTTAACCTACGCACAAGGCAAGTTTCCTTACTCTATCATGATTATAATTATACAAGTTCCATGACTCTAAACCTTCATTGAGCAAGTTTTTAAACCTAACTATTATAGAGCAAGCTTTGTATTCTTATTTTGAACTATTCAAAGCTTAAATATTCAAGTTCATGAATCCAAACGAAATGTTCTAACTTTGAAATATTACTTTTGTTATACAATGTTCTTTCAATTGTATAGAGTTGAGATTCAATTTTTGATTTAAGTATTGATTACATTTTTGCATTAAAACCTTGAATGGATAGTGAATCCTTATTGATTCAACTAATCCTTAGTTGATGATTATTGAACTCTAAATAACCATTGAAGTTAATCCAAACCAAACTTCCTTTGGTGTGGACTCTAATGTCAATGCTGAGATGAATAACCTAGTTACAAGGGATTATATTATGTGATAGCGTTAAGATGTTGTGCACATACATGGTACTAAGGGTTGATCCCCCTAAGTACGAGAAGTAAGGTTTATATAGTCTTATGATTGTTTAAGGTTTAAAGTAGAAATACTTGATAACCTGTGACATAGTTCATGGTCTTGTGACCCTCAGATGTACTTTTGATTCATGTTCTAATCTTGATTCAAAATCTGAGCTTTCTTTTGTTCAGTATACATTGTTTACTCGCATGTTATTATTATTACTATTGTTAAACTTGTGGGCAATTGTTGCTCACTCTTGCATAATAACATTGCAGCTATGGTTGAAAGAGTTGATGAGTTATCTACTAGTAAGGGCAAAGGCAAAGCAAGCAAGTGATGAGGACTTGTTTATTTTTGAGAATGTTGATGTCAAGACTTATTTTGTTATATTTAAGACTTATTTAAATTATGTGATTGATGTATTAAAGTTAGATTACCTGGGATTGATTTGTTAAGATGTTGTAACCCTTTATAGGGAGGATTTCTATTACAATTTTATTGTTATCTTATTATTGGTAGTTAGATGTTATTTATTTTGGTGAGTGAACACCAAATCTGTGGGGAATTCAAGTACCTGGTGTAGCGCCCCGAAATTCGGTCTATTTTCACATTCGAATTTCGTACGTTACGATCCCATCTTCTTCCAAACATACATCATTATATAGCTAAATATAACAACATTCATCCTCAAGTCCCAGGTTCTAAAACCTTAACACCTCTTTCATTACAAATAATGATAATTACATTATTATTTATCTCTTACAAGAGTGACTTTCATCTGCCACCAAGGATACATAACCGTTCATTAAACTATTCTATAGTTTAATTCTATCATTCTATATTATAAGTTTTCACTTGATCTTCACGCTCATTCATATAATGAATGGCACTTCGTCTGGATACCGATCAACTTGATCTTTACGGGATCCTTAAGTTCTTTCTAACATCGTTCGCTGAAAATGTTTTTATTTTAAGCAAGTGTGAGCATTCAATTGCCTAACAAGTTATAGCAGTCGAACAAACAACTTCAAGAATTTAAACATTCTTTTAAGACTTCAATAACTGAACAAAGATTATGAAGTATCTTGAATAATAAGAATAATCTTAATTCCTATCATTTTAAAACATTAGTCATATTCACTTTAAAATACTTTCATTTTCTACTCTCTTTCATACACATTCTGTCTAGCTAGAATCAATAGCACAGACTTAACAATAACGGTTTATGTATAAACAGAACATACTCATATTGAACAGTTCAATCACAGAACAGTTCATCTCATAGAAACACTGAAGTATTCACATTGTGGCACAAGGCCTCATATGTTCTACCACCTTGCACAAATATCACACATTCGCACAAAGACAGAACTTCTCAAGTTAAACATCTGAGAAGTTTTAGAAATTAGCATTCATTTAAAATATGAATGAAGTTAGGAAATTTGCCTTACGCACAGCTACAGCTTATAGTTTACGTTGAACTGCTCATTCCAATTCCTATGTAACACATACACCAATTAGTCATATACCTGACTTTGCGCATTGGTTTACTTAACTTTACTTCTTAGGGTTCGCATTCTTATAATCTAAGTTTACGCGACCAACTCCCTTTACTATCGGTTTACGGCTTCATGACATACGGAGATGTCTTACTTAAACGTTCATCATCTTTGATGATATAAATTCTTATCTTCTTCTTATAACTTCTCTAGGACTTAGCACGCATTGTTTCTCTACTAGTAATTCATATGGTACTCTGAGTGGTTTCCCACAAAAAACTAACAAACAAGTTCCCGTCTCATCTACACTGCCCACACAGTGAGTTAGATTGGTTGTCAGTTTTGTATATACCTTCGCTCTCTGAAGGAATTGTCTAGCCCAGCTCCCATATGTCAACCATCAAAGGTTACAATTGTACTACAAACTAAATTCATATTAACTTATCCAAACCATTAACTATAATGTTTGTTATGTCCATTTCATATTCCTTATTGTTTTCTGGAAACTAAATGTCATACCTGAAGATTCATTCTTTATCGTCTAAGTCATACAGTCATTTGTATACTCAGAACGATCATTTAATATTCACTCTACGCATTTATAGCGTTAAACATTTTACGTTATCTTATTCTTATCTTACAACGTCCGGTTCATTCGACTCGAAACGTCATCCAAGTTATAAATATTAACTCGGCTTCTTATACATTATACGTACTTGTCTTTAATTTAGTTTCTTCACCGTTCACAGGTTTAATCATTGGTCTTCATTATCCTACGGTCAAACCATATACGGGCTTTAGGTTCTACCCGTTTAATATTTTCGTACACTCAACCTTCACGTCGGTTAAAGTGTTCAACGCTTATGTGACAACCCGAAAAATTAGACAAATTATTAAAATCTTAAATGATGGATTTAAGGTCAAATAATAGACCTAGACAAAAAATAAGTGTATGCGTTTGATATTTTTGTGAAGGAATTTTGAGGATTTCAAAATTCTGTGAAGAATTTCGGTGAATTATTCAGGATTAAGTGTATATGTGTGTATGTTCTGTGAATATGGTTATGTATGTGTACCGAATGTGGTTAAGGGTCAATGGTTGACCAGATAAATTTTATCAATGTAAAACCCTAATATTATTGTCGAATGTCGACATTCATTTAGAAAACCCTAATGACTGTTAAGAAACCCTAGAAACCTGTTCTGAAACCTTAATTTCGGTTTCGGGGATTCAAAACCCTAATTTGGAAATTGAAAACCATAGTTTGGTAATGCAAATGCTGGTATAAGGTTTAAACGTTATTAATGATAACCTAATTAGGGATAACCCAAATTGATTTAGAAAACTTTAATTTCTGGTTTAAAAACCCTAATTTATAATTAGGGAAAACCTGATTGTTAGTTTAATAATTTAAATGTTAATTGGAAAGCATTAATCCTAATTTTTAACTTATAAGTAATTAGAAAACCCTAATCTAATTAGGAAACCTAATTTCTAAATTCGAAAGATTATTTTTTTCTATTTAAAACCCTAATGCTTGGGTTATAAACCCTAACGTACAATTTCAACCCTAATTGCTAAATTAGCAATTTTAATTGGGATAAATTAATCCTAATTAACAAGATTGAATTATGATTGGGAAAGTTTAATATAATTAGAGAATCAAAATTAGAATTTAGAAATATTAATTTTCTATTTTGAAAACCTAAGTTGGAAATCCTAGAATATTGAATTTGTAAAACCTTAGGTTTTAACCCTAAGGGTTTGCACATGTTACAATTTTGCCATTAAATTGAGAAATCAAATGTCCAAAGTGCCCTTTTTTTTCTTTAATAAGGTAGCTTGCAATCTTGCCATGATCTTGGTTTGGTGACTAACCCTAGCTCTAGCTCTAGATATGTGTCAAATATCAACCATCAATTGCCAACTAGATACATAGAATCAAATGGATCAAAGATATAAGTAAAGAAAACTTACTTTACTCCCCATTATTGCCAAGACCCTTCTCTCTCTAAGATTTCGAGATTTAGAGTGAGAGAGTGAGAAAAGTTAAGCTAAGATCATACTTTAGCTTGCATTTAATAGATCATGAAAGTCAGATTCCAAGATCCAAGCTAGAAAGGTATAAAAACTTAAAAATTCAAAATCCTTAGATTTTATGTTAGATGATATGTTTTGTTTCTTTAAATTATGTGTTAAGATGTCATTTAGTGATCTGGATTGTTAGATCCCAGATCCATAACATCAAAGTACTCGAAATTTGAGTTTATAGAAATCTAGAAAAAGTTAGAAAAATAGCCTGACAACCATATGTCAGTGGCCTTAGATCTTTATGTGTTTATGTTTTGAGTTGTTTTAAGCTTTAGACTTGTAGTCTAACAGGAGGACTTTGATCTGGAAGTGGAATCAAAGCTATTCCATTTACAGATTTCAAGATATTCATGGTCAAAGAGGGTTGACAAAACATGACCATGAACTTTTAGGGTAACCTAGAAAGTGTAAAACCGAGCCTGACAAGATTTTCTAAGGCCTTTATCTGTCAGACTATAGGTGATATATTGATGTTGTTGTAACCAAGTTGTAGTGTGTTGTATGGATTATAGATCCATGTTTTTAGACCTTTCAAAAAATCATAAGATCGAATGTAGTGAATGGTCAAACCAATCCACTCGGTCACATTTTGCAGTTTCTGGAATTTCCAAAAATCGGATGAACGTCATTTCTGACAACCTTTGACTGGTCTTAATTTATTAAATGTGTTGTTGTTAAACTGAGATCATGACATGTAAGTGTTCCTTGACATGAGTACTAACTGAGTGGACCATGAGAACAACAAACGGATTACCAGAACTTATATAAAATCGAGCTAGAAAGTTGGTACTCGAGACTGCCTGGGTTTCTGGGTTACCCAGAAATCCCAGGAAGCTCTGACAGTTAGTTTGGATAGCCTGATCTTCATGTTGTGGTATGATATAACCAAGACGGTGGTTTCATATTGTAGTGTTACATTTCGACTACAAGATCAATGTCTTAGCAAGCCCAGAAACTTTATAACCAAGAAATTAGAACCAGTCAAACATGCCCACTTGAACACTGACAAGAAATATGGGTTTAGGCTCAATAACACCTATAGCGATGGATCTGTCGCTATACGCCACTTTTAGCGACAGTTTATTTAGAAAATTAATTATTTTATTTAAAAATTTGAGAAAAATAGATTTTAATAATTAAAAATACATAATAAATTATTAAAAAATTGTTTTAAAGCCTGAAAATTAGTTTTTAATTATTTTGAGTATATTTCATAAATATTTGATATTTTTGGAATATAAATGGTATTTATTTTATTTAATTATAATGTTAAATAAATTAGTTAAAAATGATTGTAATACTTGAAAAATTATGAAAAATTATTTTATGGTGTTAGAAAATATTTTAAGTTATTTTTAATAACTTTTGATATTTTGTGATGAATTTCATTAATAAATTAATATTAATGGAAATTGATTTATTTAATGTATATATTAAATAAATTATGGAAAAATTGAATTAATGATTTAAAAATCATATAAAAATGATTTAAGTGTTATAAAAATATTCTAAGTTATAAAATATAACTTTTGATATTTTGTCATGAAAATATTAATATTTTAATATTAATATCAATTATCAGATAATGGATTTAACTTTTTAAAAATTATATAAATATGATTTTAAGGTATTAAAAATTATATAAATATGATTTTAAGGTATTATAAACATATTATAAGATTATGTTATGATTTTCATTAATATTTAATATTAAATAAATATTATGTTGGGTTTGTAATATAAAAGAACGCAATCAAATTGCATAAAAAGTGCGGAAACGTGTAAAAATCAGAGTTTAAAAATTTTACAAACCATATACCCGGATCACCCTTTATGCACAATTATTAATTAAACGAAAAAGATGAATAAGAAACATAACCTAGAAGATCCGAGCTTCCTCGGGTACAAGTTCACCTCCAATCCTTTTCGCGTTCAACTTGAATCCACCGGGTTTGGTTCCTTCCTTTGATCAACGTTAGCCACCCAAGTGTTTGGCCTCTAGAGGTGATCCACCAAGGAAGAAGAAGAATTCAAGAAGATGGGTGTTTGGCTAAACCCTAATTTTTCTATCTCTATAGAAAAATGAGCGTACTCCCCAACCATTGGAATTATCACGTCATCTTGATATCTGATATAAGACTCTTCTTATAAAGATATCAAGTAACCCTATTAAAATAAGGTATTATTTAATTAAACTCTTTTAATTAAATGGGCTCCCTAATCTTATTAGGGATAATTAATTAAACTCCTTTAACTAATTTTCCTTCCTAATCTAATTAGGAATAAATGAGAAATACTTATATTAAATTAATTCCTAAACTCTTTTAGAAATTAAAATAATAATAATAATTGTAATAATATTAATAAGATTCCTCTTATTAATTTATATTTAATATTTCTAAAATATTAAATAATAAATATTAAGCTATTTAATTTATTCTATCACCATAGATTAAATTAAATATACATAACATATTATTACGATTATGCCATTAACTTCTTAAATAATTATTCTTCCTTTTATGGTGTGACCCTATAGGTTCTCCATATTAAACCGGTTGTGAATAAATCAATTAGAACAATTCTAATCTTATTTAAATAAATAAATTAAACAATTAATTTATTTAAATAAATAATATTTATTCTACAATAGGGATAAGCCTCCCTAGCGATCAACGACTTTCCAGATAATATAGATTTCAACATTAATCATAAAAGAACCTTTGAGTAAATAGTTACCGTATAATTCAATCTTTCCACCATACAATGTCCCAATTAAATATAAGACATGGAATTACTGTCAAGTCTTATTTTATTTAATTATATGTATTTCGATCCTTAAATGCACAACATCAAATAATGCAAATTAGAAACTCCTTTCTAATTTCATTCTGCCTTGGCCAAGGACTACCGGGTTGTCATTTATCGAATCACATAGGACATTTCTCTTCTTTTAATAGAAGTGGTAGATTCTTTATTGATCATACATTATCTCCATGTACAACTTATTATACCCAAGCATACCCTTTGATATACCCTAAGGGTCTTAAGGAATAAGTCAAAGTATAACTCATCATACACAAGATACTATGATGATCTCAAGTCTAAGGATCACTTGTACTACTATCACTACTACACGAATTCCTATTGACAAGGCCGAGTAAAACTCCATTAGGTATTCCTTAGCGAGCCACGTTCAGTGAACTTATTCTCTAATAAACACCTACATACTTGCTTTAGTGTCTCCACACAAATGATCATGAGATCAATCATCCTCATCCAATGAGCAAGCAACGTATGTACCAATCTATCCGGATTCACTAATCCCCAATTTATTAATCCAATGATTGGGAACTATTTTAGTTTTAAGCTTTCTAAGAATTTAGATCTCATTAGAATGATCATCATCATTATTCTAAAAGCATTGCTTAAAACTATGGGTTTATCACATATTAGTAAAAGCGAGATCATGTAGATAATTAAAAACCTTTAATAAATTAATACTTTTTATTAATAAATGAATAAGATTATTACAAAGTATATGCTTTATCATCAAACACGATTGGCTTGTGTGCATACTACTTTCAATCTCCCACTTGCACTAAAAGCCAATCGCCATTGTATCTTATACTCTTCTTCTCTAAGTGACGATTATCCTGTCATTGGATAAGCTTTAGTTAATGGATATGTAATGTTGTTCTTGAGAGTCCACCATCTCTATAATGATTTCCCATCTTTCAATGATTCTAATAATCAAATGAAAGTGCCACAACACATGTTTAGATCCAAGATGAGACTTAGGAACTATTCCTAGTTACAGAATGAACTTTTAATCCAAACAATCAACTTGCGACTTCATTTATAGCTATATACTTTGTCTTTATCACTAAACCAAAGAACTCTTTCTTTGTTTGGAACCTTTCCATTTCAACGCACCCTTTGCTCAAGATAACGCTTTACCTTAAAGTGGATTTTTCTCATCATCTTGGTGCATCTGAAAAACTTGAGTCTGTTAAGCCCTCTAGTTTTAATTTAGACCCACCATGAATATGATCACATCCTTAGTGCTTGGGTTAAGCACTTTAAGATGTTTTTCACTGACTCATAGTGAACTTCTCCATAATATGACTGATCAACATCAGGTCTCGTACATTTCATTGCATACATGATTGTCACTCATGCGACCTCTCTTTTCAGGAGTCTGTGGGGACTATTAAGAGAGATACACTCCATAGCTCATCGACATGAGACATCTCTTGGAGCTTGCCATGCTAAACGACTTTAGCATCAAATGAATATACGTTCCTTGGGTTAAGTCGAGCATCCTCTTAAATCTATCTATATAGATTTATATCCCCAATTAAGATACTCTTCCAAATCATTCATGGAGGAATGTTTAGACAACTTTATCTTTACTGATTGTAGCATTGGTATGTCATTCCTAATCCGTAGTTTATCAACATATAGTGCTAGGAATGTCACGATGATCTCACTGACCCTTTTGTACACACTAGAACTCTTACCTCATCTTATGTAACTCTGGATCATCATCTTCTATGATGCGTACCTCATCATCATCATCTATGATGAATCCATACCTCCCGTGTATCTTCTAGTACTATTCCTTTACGATTCGGTTGTGGTATAATAGAATTATTTATGAGTTCCTCTTATTTGACTTATAGTGTTTTGTGGTTCTTGAACTTTTCAAGATCTATTATCCTCCCACCACCCCCTTTAATGATAAACATCTTTATCTTAGAAGCGACATGTTTCTCAACAAACACCTTTTGCTAAGTAGGATTATAGAACATATGCCCTAAACTTACTTTAGGATGTCCCACAAATCAGATTTGTCAAATCTTGTCCCAAGCTTATCCTTTGAAACATTTTCACATAAGTTGGACAACCCCTTAACTTAACATACTTAAGATTAGGAATCCTCCCCATCCATAACTTTTATGGAGTCTTGGGGCGGATTTTGAGGTTACCATTTTAAGATATGTAGCCATTTCTAGGACATGATCCTGAAGGATCTTTGGAATGTTAGTAAAATCATTATGGATCGCACCATGTTCAAATAGGTACAATTTTTCCTTTCAGATACATCAATCAATTATTGCGTATCAGGATGTGTCCATTATGAGAAAACCATTTGAGATGATCTAGAAACTTATTGCACAAGTATTTATACCTTGATCCGATCAAAGAATCCTAATACTTTGCCAATTTGTTTCACTTTTGAATTCTTCGAACCTTTCAAAAAATCCACACTTGTATTTCAGCAAATACACACATTCAACACTTTGAATGATCATCTCCTTTTCTCATACTAATTTGTTCAATATGCAAAATTATTTTCATGTAAGTCAAGTATACAAAATTTATTAAGTAATATTCCAGTTCTATACAAAACATTATTATTATAAATAGAACAACAATTGTTCTTAATTATAATACCAAAGATTTCATTGTCCAACAATAAACTGGAAATAATATTTTTAACAAGAACTAGAATACAATAACAACTTATTAACTTAATAGATTTGCCCATAGGCATTGCTAAACTATAAGTTTCTATGGCTAATATGGCAACCTTTGCTACATTTCCCGCACATAGGATTACTTATATTTGTTTAGCTTTCTACTTCTGCTTGGTCCCTTCATAAATCTATATTTATGATAACCAAAGTTGGTATCCAATACCCAAGTAGAACCTTGACTTAAAGAAAAATTATTTTAAATCATGAACAAATTTGTATTTGTAACCAAAACTTCACTAAGCTTCTTTGGTTAGCCTCTGCAAGATGCTTCTCGCAGTTTCTTTCCAGTGTCCAGGCTTATTGCAATGGAAGCAAACTCATTTGCTATCCGTATCAGTTTTATTCTTATTATCCTTTGTTTATGCCTTTCTATTTACCTTCTTTGAATCGTTCTTCTTTTCAGAAGATCCTTTGGCCCCTACCAGTAAGACTTGGTCTTTCTTGGTTGGAAAGTGACTCTCATCATTTTTCAACATGTTAAGCAAATCAACGAAGCTGATATCTAGCTTGTTTATATGAAAAATTCACAACAATTGTGAAAGGAGTCCGGGAGTGAGTGCAAGATCAAATCTTGGCTCAACTCTCCATCCATGACAAAACCAGTTGTCCTAATTGATCAATCAAATTGATTATGTTAAGAACTTTTTGTCTGTACTATAGTGTCATTTGCCATTCTAGATCGGAAGAGCTCCTTAGATATCTAATATCTATCAGTCCTACTTTCCTCACCATCAACTACTTGATGTGTAGGAATATAGTAGGAGCATCCATAGTTTCATGTTGACGCTGAAGCTCGGTACTCATGGATGCGAGCATGATGCATTGAGCCAACTGTGCATCATCTTGCCACTTTCTAAAAGTAGCAATCTATTCCTCAGAGGCATTGTCTGCAACCATTGCAGGGATAGGCGTATTAAGGACATAAGATAGCTTTTCAGCTATGAGAACTATTCTCAAATTCCTTAACCAATCCGTTTAATACGGTCCAGTTAAATAACATCTAATATGTTTCGCAGTGATAGTAATTAAGACATTGTAAAATTTTGTAAATGAATTTGTATTTAACAACATTTTAACATACATTCTTTTATTAATTACCAAAATAATTAGGTCTTGTTTTAAATTAGTATCTCCCACTATTTTCTTCAAACTATATTACCCTCACTTATATAGTTCGGCAAAATCTAATTAAAGATTTGCTAGTGAGAATAAGGATCCCATTTCAAATGTATATAGCCTTGTGGTGACACAACAAACTATATATAAATAAATAGGTAGACAACTTTTGTCAATTACATCAACTATGCAAATCCTTTTCTTTTGCCTCTTAGATTATTTTGATCAAGTGGTGGCACATCCGAATCAAAATTATCCAAGTTAAGTTCGACCTAGCACTCCATATATTCAAAAAAGAAAAATATCATCCTTGTGGTGACACAACAAAATAATATTGTTCAATTTTCTTTATAAGCATCAAATGTGATAAATTAACATCTTAAATACTTAATACTTGCCTTGTGGTGACACAACAAACTCATATTAAATATTTAATACTCTATTAATTTTATCATGCTAGAAAGCTGACGTTCGATATTCCAAATATCTTTGAGCGCTTAGGACTTAATATAAAATTTGAGGGTTTGTTATTAAAATGTCTCATCTTGTTTAGCGCATGCATTTACATATATATATAAAAATACGCGTCGTATTAATTAACTTATGAAGCATGTTTGCATAATATATAATATATATAGTATAAGCATGCACATATAGAATACTATATTCTACCCGGATTGATTATGGATTTTATTCTAGTTTGGTTCACTAGGGCCACCAAGTGAACCAAAAGGTCAAACTCCTAGGGGTGCAAAAAATAATATTTAAATATAACTATTACATTTAAACCCGGGCTCCATTACAAACGGGTCTTCAAGCGCTCCTTGCTCCTTGATCTCCAATTCTTCAAAATTAATTCTAACTATTCCTATTACAAAACTATTTAAAATAAATAGAAACCTTGATCGTGATCGAGGGAACTACATAGGAGGGAAATAGAATTTACATTAAGAAAAATTAGAGAAGACGAGGTACGCAGACCCCATTTAATAAAACCCATACATTCATGCTTCCAACTAAAATAAAATCCAATCACATTGGTCAATAGTCCATAATCAATCTCATTTATTATCATACACATCACCATATGTATCAATAAATAACATTCATCTTATGAATAATAAATATTTAATATATATATTGATATCATTTAATGGGCAAATTTAGTTAGTATAAAATCTAATTTTGAATTAAAATAAACTCCTTTATTTTAATCCAAATTTAAATCAAAATAAAACTATTTTATTTTAATTTATCCTATTTTGAATAAAATAAACTATTTTATTTTAATCAAAATCTTTAATCAAAATAAACTCCTTTATTTTAATTAATTATGGAATCCAATTCCATGTAAAAAAAAAATATTAAAGGAAACACGGATTTTCTTTCCTATTCACAAATAAACTCCTTTATTTTGAATAATATGAAATCTTATTTCATATCTAAATAAACTCCTTTATTTAAGGAAAGACTGATTCTTTTTCCTATTCACAAATAAACCTTTATTTTGAATAATATGAAATCTTATTTCATATCTAACTAAACTCTTTTATTTAAGGAAATTAGGATTCTCTTTCCTATTCACAAATAAACTCTTTTATTTTGAATAATATGAAATCTATTTCATATCTAAATAAACTCTTTTATTTAAGGAAAGATGAAATTCAATTTCAACTCCAATTAGTTATCATGGAATCCAATTCCAACTCTAATTAGTTAGCATGAAATTCCAATTTTAAAATTAAAATAAACCTTATATTTTAATATTAAAATAAACATTTTATTTTAAGATTAAAATAAACTTTATTATTTTAATTATAAAATTATTAAAATATATATTACATATACATAATATATATTACGGTATAAAAAATTAATGGTATGATAAAGCCTTTTTTATTTTTTTTTATTTATGAGTACTTGTATATATATATATATAAAATATTAGTATTACCATAATTTATATATATAATATATATAGTATTTCATTGAATCCTAGTTTTTCCTTCACGTGGTTCGGTCATTTAGTTTATATAATATATATATATATATATATTAAGATCCTGAACCATTAAACCATGAGGCACAATCACGTGTCATAAAAAAAAAATTAAACCCCAGACACATGCTACGGAAATCCGAATGTGGGCAACTCTAGCTTCTCAACCCCAGACACATTGTAGCAAGGATTCAGTATGGGAAAATCATCTACAACCGGATATTTCTTCCTTGTCCACGCTGCCGGATTTTAAAAAAAAATGATTACCATGTAATCATATTACAGCAGCCACACGGATTGCATAAAAAAAATTATTTTTTTTTTTACTTCAATAAAATAATAATTTTATACAACTAAATTATGCCCAATTAAATTGTTCTAAACACATATCAATATACATATCAAATATGAACAATTAATAATTTGCATAAAGGTTTGGCTCTAATGCCACAGTTAGGTTTGTAATATTCATGTGCGCAATCAAATTGCAAAAAATTAGCGGAAACGTGGAAAATCAGAGTTTAAAAATTTTACAAACCATATACCCGGATCACCCTTTATGCACAATTATTAATTAAACAAAAAAGATAACGAATAAGAATCATACCCTTGAAGATCGTGCTTCCTCATGTACAAGTTCACCTCCAATCCTTTTCGCGTTCAACTTGAATCCACCGGGTTTGGTTCCTTCCTTTGATCAACGTTAGCCACCCATGTGTTTGGCCTCTAGAGGTGATCCACCAAGGAAAAAGAATTTTCAAGAAGAAGGGGTATTGGCTCAAACCCTAGTTTTTCCTATCTCTATAGAAAAGGCGTACTCTCCAACAAATTGGAATTAATACGTATATTTTGATATCTGATATAAGACTCCTCTTATAAAGATATCAGGTAACCTTATTTAATAAAAATAAGGTATTATTTAATTAAACTCTTTTAATTAAATGGGCTCCCTAATCTTATTAGGGATAATTAATTAAACTCCTTTAATTAATTTTCCCTCCTAATCTTATTAGGAATAAATGAGAGTACTTATATTAAATTAATTCCTAAACTCTTTTAGAAATTAAAATAATAATAATTGTAATAATATTAATAAGACTCCTCTTATTAATTTATATTTAATATTTCTAAAATATTAAATAATAAATATTAAGCTATTTAATTTATTCTATCACCATAGATTAAATTAAATATACTTAACATATTATTACGATTATGCCATTAACTTCTTAAATAATTATTCTTCCTTTTGTATGGTGTGACCCTTTAGGTTCTCCATATTAAACCTATTGTGAATAAATCAATTAGAACAATTCTAATCTTATTTAAATAAATAAATTAAACAATTAATTTATTTAAATAAATAATATTTATTCTACAATAGGGATAAGCCTCCCCAGCGATCAACGACTTTCCAGATAATATAGATTTCAACATTAATCATAAAAGAACCTTTGAGTAAATAGTTACCGTACAATTCAATCCTTCCACCATACAATGTCCCAATTAAATATAAGACATGGAATTACTGTCAAGTCTTATTTTATTTAATTATATGTATTTCGATCCTTAAATGCACAACACCAAATAATGCAAATTAGAAACTCCTTTCTAATTTCATTCTGCCTTGGCCAAGGACTACTGGGTTGTCATTTATCGAATCACATAGGACATTTCTCTTCTTTTAATAGAAGTGGTAGATTCTTTATTGATCATACATTATCTCCGTGTACAACTTATTATACCCAAGCATACCCTTTGATATACCCTAAGGGTCTTAAGGAATAAGTCAAAGTATAACTCATCATACACAAGATACTATGATGATCTCAAGTCCAAGGATCACTTGTACTACTATCACTACAGGAATTCCTATTGACAGGCAAGTAAAACTCCATTAGGTATTCCTTAGCGAGTCACGTTCAGTGAACTTATTCTCTAATAAGCACCTACATACTTGCTTTAGTGTCTCCACACAAATGATCATGAGATCAATCATCCTCATCCAATGAGCAAACAACGTATGTACCAATCTATCCAGATTCACTAATCCCCAATTTAGTAATCCAATGATTGGGAACTATTTTAGTTTTAAGCTTTCTAAGAATTTAGATCTCATTAGAATGATCATCATCATTATTCTAAAAGCATTGCTTAAAACTATGGGTTTATCACATATTAGTAAAACAGCATCATGTAGATAATTAAAAGCCTTTAATAAATTAATACTTTTTATTAATAAATGAATAAGATTGTTACATAGTATATGCTTTATCATCAAACATGATTGGCTTGTGTGCATACTACTTTCACATATTCCTTAACCAATCCATTTAATACGGTCCAGTTAAATAACATCTAATATGTTTCGCAGTGTTAGTTATTAAGACATTGTAAATTTTTGTAAATGAATTTGTAATTAACAACATTTTAACATACATTCTTTTATTAATTACCAAAATAAATTAGGTCTTGTTTTAAATTGGTATCTCCCACTATTTTCTTCAAACTATATTACCCTCACTTATATAGTTCGGCAAAATCTAATTAAAGATTTGCTAGTGAGAATAAGGATCCCATTTCAAATGTATATAGCCTTGTGGTGACACAACAAACTATATATAAATAAATAGGTAGACAACTTTTGTCAATTACATCAACTATGCAACTCCTTTTCTTTTGCCTCTTAGATTATTTTGATCAAGTGGTGGCACATCCGAATCAAAATTATCCAAGTTAAGTCCGACCTAGCACTCCATATATTCAAAAAGAAAATATCATCCTTGTGGTGACACAACAAAACAATATTGTTCAATTTTCTTTATAAGCATCAAATGTGATAAATTAACATCTTAAATACTTAATACTTGCCTTGTGGTGACACAACAAACTCATATTAAATATTTAATAGTCTATTAATTTTATCATGCTAGAAAAGCTGACGTTCGATATTCCAAATATCTTTGAACGCTTAGGACTTAATATAAAAATTGAGGGGTTTGTTATTAATTTGTCTCATCTTGTTTAGCGCGCATGCATATATATATATATAAAATACGCGTCATATTAATGAACATGCAAAGCATGTTTGCATAATATATAATATATATATATATAGTATAAGCATGCGCATATAGAATACTATATTTTACTCGGATTGATTATGGACTTTTATTCTAGTTTGGTTCACTAGAGCCACCAAGTGAACCAAAAGGTCAAACCCTAGAGGTGCAAGAAATAATATTTAAATATAACTATTACATTTAAACACAGGCTCCATTACAAACGGGTCTTCAAGCGCTCCTAGTTCCATGATCTCCAATTCTTCAAAATTAATTCTAACTATTCCTATTACAAAACTATTTAAAATAAATAGAAACCATGATCAGCAGCCAAGGGGAACTACATAGGAGGGAAATAGAATTTACATTAAGAAAAAATTAGAGAAGACGAGGTACGCAGACCCCATTTAATAAAACCCATACATTTATGCATCCAACTAAAATAAAATCCAATCACATTGGTCAATAGTCCATAATCAATCCCATTTATTATCATACACATCATCATATGCATCAATAAATAACATTCATCTTATGAATAATAAACATTTAATATATATATTGATATCATTTAATGGGTAAATTTAGTTAGTATAAAATCTATTTTGAATAAAATAAACACCTTTATTTAAATCCAAATTTAAATCAAAATAAAACTATTTTATTTTAATTTATCCAATTTTGAATAAAATAAACTATTTTATTTTAATCAAAATCTTTAACCAAAATAAACTCCTTTATTTTAATTAATTATGGAATCCAATTCCATGTAAAAAAACTCCTTTATTTAAAGGAAACAAGGATTCTCTTTTCTATTCACAAATAAACTCCTTTATTTTTGAATAATATGAAATCTTATTTCATATCCTAATAAACTCCTTTATTTAAGGAAACATGAAATCCAATTTCAACTCCAATTAGTTATCATGGAATCCAATTCTAACTCTAATTAGTTAGCATGAAATCTAATTTTAAAATTAAAATAAACCTTTTTATTTTAAGATTAAAATAAACTTTTTATTTTAATATTAAAATAAACTTTTATTTTAATTATAAAATAATTAAAATTATATATTACATAATATATATATTACGGTAACCCATGTAATATATATTACTTTTATATTATATACATAATATATACATAATATATATATATATATATATATATATATATACTTTTATATTGAATCCTGTAACCCATGTGAGGGCTATAGGATGGTTGGACTAGTCACGTGGCACTATTAAAATATATATCTTATATATATATTACCTCACTTGTATGCCATGTTAACGGAACTAATCATACAGTACAGGAAAAAAAAAAAACTCAGCGAGGATTACCGAATCCATGTAGTTTTGCAAATTGATAACGTTTTTTTTTTTTAATAAATTTTATATAACAAATTATGCCCAATTAAATTGTTCTAAACATATATCAAAATACATATTAAATCAAACAATTAATAATTCGCATAAAGGTTTGGCTCTGATGCCACTGTTGGGTTTGTAATATTCAAGAACGCAATCAAATTGCATAAAAAGTGCGGAAACGTGTAAAAATCAGAGTTTAAAAATTTTACAAACCATATACCTGGATCACGCTTTATGCACAATTATTAATTAAACAAAAAAGATGAATAAGAAACATACCCTAGAAGATCCGAGCTTCCTCAGGTACAAGTTCACCTCCAATCCTTTTCGCGTTCAACTTGAATCCACCGGGTTTGGTTCCTTCCTTTGATCAACGTTAGCCACCCAAGTGTTTGGCCTCTAGAGGTGATCCACCAAGGAAGAAGAAGAATTCAAGAAGATGGGTGTTTGGCTAAACCCTAATTTTTCTATCTCTATAGAAAAATGAGCATACTCCCCAACCATTGGAATTATCACGTCATCTTGATATCTGATATAAGACTCTTCTTATAAAAATATCAAGTAACCCTATTAAAAAAAGGTATTATTTAATTAAACTCTTTTAATTAAATGGGCTCCCTAATCTTATTAGGGATAATTAATTAAACTCCTTTAACTAATTTTCCTTCCTAATCCAATTAGGAATAAATGAGAGTACTTATATTAAATTAATTCCTAAACTCTTTTAGAAATTAAAATAATAATAATAATTGTAATAATATTAATAAGACTCCTCTTATTAATTTATATTTAATATTTCTAAAATATTAAATAATAAATATTAAGCTATTTAATTTATTCTATCACCATAGATTAAATTAAATATACATAACATATTATTACGATTATGCCATTAACTTCTTAAATAATTATTCTTCCTTTTATGGTGTGACCCTTTAGGTTCTCCATATTAAACCTATTGTGAATAAATCAATTAGAACAATTCTAATCTTATTTAAATAAATAAATTAAACAATTAATTTATTTAAATAAATAATATTTATTCTACAATAGGGATAAGCCTCTCCTAATGATCAACGACTTTTTCGGATAATATAGATTTCAACATTAATCATAAAAGAACCTTTGAGTAAATAGTTACCGTATAATTCAATCTTTCCACCATACAATGTCCCAATTAAATATAAGACATGGAATTCTTCACAAGTCTTATTTTATTTAATTATATGTATTTTGATCCTTAAATGCACAACACCAAATAATGCAAATTAGAAACTCCTTTCTAATTTCATTCGCGCTTCCGCCAAGGACTACTGGGTTGTCATTTATCGAATCACATAGGACATTTCTCTTCTTTTAATAGAAGTGGTAGATTCTTTATTGATCATACATTATCTCCATGTACAACTTATTATACCCAAGCATACCCTTTGATATACCCTAAGGGTCTTAAGGAATAAGTCAAAGTATAACTCATCATACACAAGATACTATGATGATCTCAAGTCCAAAGATCACTTGTACTACTATCATTACAGGAATTCCTATTGATAGACAAGTAAAACTCCATTAGGTATTCCTTAGCGAGCCACGTTCAGTGAACTTATTCTCTAATAAGCACCTACATACTTGCTTTAGTGTCTCCACACAAATGATCATGAGATCAATCATCCTCATCCAATGAGCAAGCAACGTATGTACCACTCTATCCGGATTCTCTAATCCCCAATTTAGTAATCCAATGATTGGGAACTATTTTAGTTTTAAGCTTTCTAAGAATTTAGATCTCATTAGAATGATCATCATCATTATTCTAAAAGCATTGCTTAAAATTTTGGGTTTATCACATATTATAAAACAGCATCATGTAGATAATTAAAAGTCTTTAATAAATTAATACTTTTTATTAATAAATGAATAAGATTGTTACAAAAGTATATGCTTTATCATCAAACATGATTAGCTTGTGTGCATACTACTTTCATATTAATGATAAGAGAATAATGTGGTGTTTATATTATATAAATATGATATTAATGATTGAAAAATCATGATAAATGGTAATAATTATCCGAAAATTATTATGAGCTTATGAGAAATATTTTGACTGATAATATAATTATCTAAGATAATTGTTAAGTGTTAGGCAGTGTATAATTGAACTTAAACTCGATATTTATCCGATTAAGCTGTCAGAATGTCAGATTTGTGTCGGGTTCAACTCAAACTAAAATAGTTTGACTTGATATCGAGTCTTATATGTGTTGTAGACTGATTGGG
This sequence comes from Panax quinquefolius, assembly GCA_020205615.1. Classification (NCBI taxonomy): domain Eukaryota; kingdom Viridiplantae; phylum Streptophyta; class Magnoliopsida; order Apiales; family Araliaceae; genus Panax; species Panax quinquefolius. The sequence continues at coordinate 1,426,989 of JAINUW010000529.1, read as the reverse complement.
GTATGTGTTATGTGTTTAGGTTATTCTATATATATATATATATATATATATATATATATATATATATATATATATATATATATATATAATAGTATTATATTATGATGATATTATTCTAATTTGTATATCGATATTATTTATATATTAGGTCTTCAGACAAAGCTTATTAAATTGTGTAATAGTAATCAACCGAACATGCAAGTTTTTCTTAACTCTACTTAGAGTTATTTCATTCAGATATGCTTGTGGTTAATCACTGCTGATTGCCATTGTAGAATTGTACTTTGCATATATTGCATGTATAAGTCAGGTATGAAAGGCTGATCACCTTTATTACCGTTCGGTCCAGATATATTTGTTCATGTTTAATACTTGTTCAGTCAAAAATTTGTTCGTGATAGTTCTCAACTATATTTAAGAATTATAGCCAACTTATTATTCAGACTCTTTCAATCATGATATATCCTTAAATAAATTTAAACTTTCTGGGCAACCTTCGTGCTCACCCTTTCTATATCATGATAAACATTGCAGATTAAGGCGAATACGTCGGATACAAGGAAAGGTTAAAGACATTTCCAGCATTATGTTTGTGTGTACAGATAAAGTTTGTATAAGTATTGTGTATTGTTGATATTGTAAGTCAAATAAGTTATGATTTGTGTATAAGTTAAGGTTACTCGACCTTGGGGAAAAGTGTGTAATGTCTAATGTATAATCAATTTATGTTTATATCTTCCACAATAGTTATAGAATGATTGTACTAGATCCGTGGTGTTTTGGGACCCAAATTTAGGGCTGTCACAGTTGGTATCAAAGCTGTTGGTTATGAAGTTTAGGTAGGAATACCTGAGACCAATAACCGCAGTGATTAGGATAAGATCTAACTCATATAGAGTTAGTCGGTTGGTAAGATTCAAAGATGAATCTCGATGAGTTGTAAAGATACAGAGTTCCCTAACTCTGATAATAAAGTTAAACAGTAGTGATTAATAGATATATTCTAAAGGACTAAAGGTACAGGGATCGAGATCGTAAAACAAAACGATCATAGTACATAAATGAATCGTAATATATACGATGAGATCACCCTGTGATCTGATAAGGACATAGCAGGGAAAATAATCAATCTGATGATTGAAAAGTTTACAGCAAGATTGATGTGTGAATTGGTACAAATTCAGGAAAGGATTATGAATACGAGTTGAATGAAATTAGAATTGAGAAGGGAGTTAAGATTAGGTGGGGATTTCAATTGAGGACTCATGTCGGCAGTTGAGTTGTATGATTAATACTCCTTGTATGGGCGGGGAATTGTACTTGGTGTAAAAACCACTTATTTTCTGGCACTGATAATCATTGAAATGTTTGTGTCGCGCTATTTGTTATATGCATGTTAAGATGGTGATTCATTTCTCATGTGTAAAACAGATAGATAGGTTATAGGTAGAGAATATAAGGTTAAGTACAAGTTCTTAAAACTCATACTTATGTGACATTCTTGACTCATAGTTATATGAAATGTATATGAACCCCTCAACAAATGGACGCCAAAGGTCTGACTAGGGTAAGTTCTTAAACTCATATGATGGTGGCAAGTTTATGAACTCATAAGTGTGGTTTGACAAACTGGGTATAGTTGTGTGTGAATGGAGAATTAAGGATTATAGGAACAGATAGATTGTTAAGCAAATGATTATTAGTGGAGACATAAGTTTTCCAAAACTCCTAGCTATGTTAGACTTCGAAATTTTGACATCAAGTTAAATACGCACTATGTGCATTTAAAAAAAATATGTAGACTCGTAATCATTTTTGAAACGGTTCAAAGTGTAGTTTATGCTACTTTTTTCGGCTAGACGCAAATGAATTGAAATATCAAAATTTATTTTATTTATCACTTATGTACCATGTAACCTGGTGCAGAGATGATAAAAAGTTGACAAAGTTGTAAATACAGGAATACTTAGTGTGAATTCAATCTAAAATTCATTGTTCCACTATTATATGATGTGTTATGACAAAGTCATACGATGATGGCATCCTCAAACGGACTGTTAATACAGTGCGGCATCATGACGTCATTCTAAAAAAAAATTCATAAATTTTAATTTGCCAACGGGGTTTGGCTACACCTAAATAATTCGATTGAATTAAATTATTGATATGACACTACTACAAAACAGTAAATAGACAACGCGGAAAAAACGTTGTGGTTTCAGTCAGAAAAACGTCGTGGTTAAGGGTGTCATCTATTTGACACCCTTACACAACATTTTTAAAACGTTGTAGTTAAGCACATTACACAACGTTTTTTAAGAAAAAAAACGTTATAGAATTGTTTTCCATAAATTAGCATATGCTTAAAAACGTTGTAGAAGGTATGATTCCACAACGTTTTCTGGATAAAAATGTTGTAGTTTAATATATCAAACAACGTTTAGGCATATTTATACAACGTTTTTAAAATGGTGTAGATTAAAAAAAAAGAAAAAAAAGTTGTGGTTCACCTACATTACCAATGCACCTGCAATATGCTAATGCCTGAAAGATTAAAAGAGTTGTAATTTCAATCTTTTATCAAAGATTCTAAGTAATCCAACCACACAATTCTACAGTTTCGACAAACAATCTTATCTTCAAAGTATGACAAGACATTAGCAAATAGAGGAAAATTTCAAAAATTCCAGAAAAACAGATATACATAAATTGGGAGAAAGGTATAGAGCCTCTCTATTTTAAGTATTTGCATATAATGACAAGTTAGAAAGCTTCTATACTCTCTACAGTAACCCCTTGTACAATTTGTTGGCAAAACATGAAAAGAGTAAATGCAATATTGCTTTTGCATTTTGTTGACGCATAAAATGCCACAAGATATGAGAAGAAAAAATAACAAACATTCTGTATAAATAAAATTAGGAACCAACTTTGATTTTCTTGGGATTAGATCTCTCAATTATATTGCCATCATAAGAATTCCCGGATCGTCCCCAATGCTCTGTTGTCACTACTGCACAAGCAATAACAACAAATTTAACAAATAATCCAATTCAACATTTGGATGCTAGTTATGCAAACATGAAATACAATAATAAGAGAATTCGATGCTTACAGCAAGAAGTTCAACCAAATAAATGCATGCTTGCTAGGGTATGGAAAAGGAAAAGCAGGAGACTTGATTAGGAGATATAAATTAAACAGTCAAAACAACTAATGACAGAGTTAAGTAGTAACTGGTACAAATGTAACATGACAACAGAGAGAGCAGACAGAATTTTCCAAAAACATAAGCCATTCCTTTCAAATCCTTGTAACTTCCAGTACCTGTTATCTTTAGCCAACAGACAAAACAACAGAGACTTGGAAAACTGAAGAGTAAAGAAGCAGCTCGGATCTTAAAGACAAAGGACAACCGATTACAAGCTTTAATTTATAAACTTTTGCATTTAACACTACAACCCATTTCATTGTCAAAGGTTGGTATAATCTTTAAGGTTGGTACAAATTCAAACAGTATATTGAATTGTGGGTTCTTCATCAACATATTGAATTTATACAAATCCAAATTCACACAATATAATAAGAGTGAACGTCATGGGTTGTGAACTCCAATAATCTTATACTCAAAACATTGAGGAAATATGGTACCTGCTGGGGAGCATCACAAGAAAAAGGCTCTAGAGCTTCTAAGGTCACAATCCAAGGGGATACCGTTGTTCCTAACAGCAGCAGCAAGAAAAACAAATAAGAACTATCAACACAAGGCTATGCAATTTACTTGTTTCTCAAATCATTTGGAGAATTTTTGTAGTGAGAAGCAACGTATAGAGCCATCATTCGCTGCAAGTTTTAGATTATATAAGCACCAAGATTTTGTGATATAATGTTTTATGATACCTGTGGCCATTCAGTTATGATACCATGAAGTTATGAGGCCATGCAGTTATGATACATGTGGCCATTCAAGCTGCATATAAGTCTCCCCAGTTCAACTGGCTTCACATTGCTTAAAACATAAATTAAAAGTTATGTTCTAGAATATGTTGGGGGCTCATTCTCTTTGTGCAATCATGTCTGCTTTTAGGTAATTAATTGATTGGTAAGGAAAAACTTGGAAGTATATTGTATTCAATTGTGAAATTGTTACCTAGTTTTACAGCAAGGATGTTGATATAAGGCTTTAGGACTACAAGAAAGAAATAAAAGACCAATTGTTTCATCACGTTTTTCTACTACACTAGCAGTTCATTTTGATCTCAGCGGTAACAACCAAAAATTTTTGTTTGTAATTCACAGTAATAAAAAAAAATGGCAATGAAAATAATAAAGGAACAAAAGCTACCTTCTTCCTTTCTTCATCAGTGTAGACCTTGTATTCTTTACCAATTTCTATAAAGGCATTGCGCAGCTTTGCTATTACTTCATCCTGAGCTGGACCCTGAAAATCAAGAATGCTTCACTATTTGGGGGGAAATAAACTACTCTAGATGCACATATAAATACTATCCTACAACCAAGGATAATATCAGATTATGTCGTGTAGAAATATAATTAATATGCAGTCACATCTTATGTCTACTAATGATCATCTACTGAGGATTGATCAATATCCCCAATAAACTTCACCTTTTCACAAGAATAAGATAGCCGTTCCTCTACTTCAAGTTCAGTTAATGACCGCTGACCCCATGTTTTGACAGCTAATTGTACAGCTTCCTCAGCCAAGTTGGTATTTTCCTTGGATAGTGCATATATAAATAGACTTTCATTCACCTAGAAGACTATGTAAAAAATGAAAGGAAATTTACAACAACAATTTCCTTGGATAGTGCAGAATGATATTAGCAACAACAATTTTGGAATTTTACAGAGAAAAAAATGAAAGGAAAGCAGCGTACTCATCCAAAAAAATAATCGCAAGGCAGTTATGAACCTTATCAAGCATAGAAGATAGTTAAGTGTTTTTCGAGATCAAACTTGAACATCAATGAAACTATAAAATAAAAAATAAAACATGTTCTAATGTTTAAACACTGATTCAAGAACACAATTCTACCATTTATGAAAGTACTGCAACTTACTAGCCACTTGTCCCGAGCATAAAGGACTGTATATAATAAGGACTTTTATACTTGGACGGATGGAATATTACAAAACTAAAATCTAAAATTCTAAACTGCATAAGCCTAGCAAATAGCCATTTGAGTGAACTGCAATAGGAGAAAATCCACATAAAAAAATATTCTCCTTATGAAATTAGTGTTTAATATAAACACCCAGCCAACATTAATCTTTTTTTAGCAGAATTCTAACAGATGATTTGGAAAATTTAAACCAAAATTTATTTCCATTAACAAGAAACTACCAACAAACTCCATCTGCCAACCTTTAAAGAAATTTCTAAAGATGACTAAAACTAGAATAGCACTCCACAAATAAAGTAATAAATTAAAAGGAAACACAACTTAAAATCCCCTTTAAAATCGGTAACCAATCAGAAGATGATCAAAATGGCATAAATTTTACTCGTCAAGTATAATAACAGCAAGACGAAATCTAAAACAAGGAGTAGTTTCACGAATTGATTAGTCATGTATGTATAAAACTATTAATTACTCTCATAGAATATGTGTCATGATTTGATTGATCATTAATGTCCATCATACACAAAGTAAACAGAAACAGGATAATGGAGAAATATAGAAGCCATACCGCATACACATGTTTTGCCCCTAATTTTGCACAAAAGGGGGATAACATTTCCTGCAATGCAAGAGGAGTCAGAAGTTGATATACCTATAGAATGTTGGACAAGATACAACAAACAAAAAGAGGTAAGAAAAGGAAAAGAAATATTAGAGTCAGATTTATCTGATGTGAGAGTTTTTTAAAGTTGGTATGTCAGTGATTGAAGAATATATGAGAGGGCACCGTTCACATTTCTGTCTCTTCCGAGATCGAGACGGATTGGGGCCTTCATGACGTCCGGTAAAGGGAGGGAGTTGGTGGCGGCGGGGTCGTCGGTGGCCATGTCGGATTCAAGGGTTTGAATCGAAACCAAGGGGCGCAGCGGCACATTACCGGTTGTGGAGGTAGGGGAGTGAGAGAGAAGAGAGGCTAGGGTTTTTGGGTACAAGAAACTGAATTGTATTCTCGCGTTAACAAGTGATAGATTACTTTTGCCTTTTTTTTGGCTCCGTATTTTTATACATGCATAACGTTTTTTTAAAAAAAGGTTATCTATTAAAAATCAAAAAATTTCCCTTTCAAATACATAACATTTTTTCATATGTATCTACAACTTTTTGTTAAAAAACGTTGTAAAAAAAAATACCACAACGTTTTTTATAAAAACGTCATCATTTAAGTGTTGTCTTTTTATAGTTTTGTAGTAGTGGGAGTCTATGCTATTCGATTCAGCTAGACTAATGTTATGAAAATTCTAAGTGTTCATTGAAAGAAATTTCCCGAACCAAATTGTTTTGGTGCAGAATCTAATAAGACTGAGGTAAAATTTTGTGCCTATGGTAGTGACAAGGAACAGATAAAATCAGTACTTGGCCAGTACAGAGCATACCGAGCTAATCACCCTTTGTGTCGGTAAGTTATGATGGTTTGCGGATGAATTTCCATAAAACCTTTGCGAAAAAGACAGACAAATAGTCTATATGACTCCTCAGCACATTTTGAAAATTTTTACTCTTGTGAGTGCTGTATTGGGTAGCATGTGATGATGTGTATGAATGGTGTAAGCAGTATGGTGTAAGGTGTAAGGTGTAAGGTGAATTTTGGGGATGAAATTCTTAGAAGAAGGGGTGAATGTGACAACCCAAGAAATTAGACAAATTATTAAAATCTTAAATGATGGATTTAAGGTCGAATAATAGACCTAGACAGAAAATAAGTGTATGCGTTTGATATTTTTGGGAAGGAATTTTGAGGATTTCAAAATTTTGTGAAGAATTTCGGTGAATTATTCAGGATGAAGTGTATATGTGTGTATGCACTGTGAATATGATTATGTATGTGTACCGAATGTGGTTAAAGATTAAGGGTTAACCAGATAAATTTTATCAGTGTCAAACCCTAATATTATTGTCTAATGTCAACGTTCATTTACAAAACCCTAATGGCTGTTAAGAAACCCTAGAAATCGGTTCTAAAACGCTAATTTTGGTTATGGAAATTCAAAACCCTAATTTAGAAATTAAAAACCCTAGTTTGGGAATATAAATGCTACTATAAGGTTTAAACATTATTAATGATAACCTAATTAGGGATAACCCTAATTGATTTAGAAAACCTTAATTTTCGTTTTAAAAACCCTAATTTATAATTAGGGAAAATCTGATTGTTAGTTTAATAAATTTAATGTTAATTAGGAAACATTAATCCTAATTTTTAACTTATAAGTAATTAGAAAACTCTAATCTAATTAGGAAATCTAATTTCTAAATTCGAAAGATTATTTTTTTCTATTTAAAACCCTAATGCTTGGGTTATAAACCCTAACGTACAATTTCAACCCTAATTGCTAAATTAGCAATTTTAATTGGGATAAATTAATCCTAATTAACAAGATCGAATTATGATTGGGAAAGTTTAATATAATTAGAGAATCAAAATTACAATTTAGAAATATTAATTTTCTATTTTGAAAACCTAAGTTGGAAATCCTAGAATATTGAATTTGTAAAACCTTAGGTTTTAACCCTAAGGGTCAAACCCTAAGGGTTTGCACATGTTACAATTTTTCCATTAAATTGAGAAATCAAATTTCCAAAGTGCCCTTTTTATTTCTTTAATAAGGTAGCTTGCAATCTTGCCATGATCTTCGGTTGGTGACTAACCCTAGCTCTAGCTCTAGATATGTGTCAAATATCAGCCATCAATTGCCAACTAGATACATTGAATCAAATGGATCAAAGATATAAGTAAAAAAAACTTACTTTACTCCTCAATATTGCCAAGACCCTTCTCTCTCTAAGATTTCGAGATTTAGAGTGAGAGAGTGAGAAAAGTTAAGCTAAGATCATACTTTAGCTTGCATGTAACAGATCATCAAAGTCAGATTCCAAGATCCAAGCTAGAAAGGTATAAACCTTAAAAATTCGAAATCCTTAGATTTTATCTTAGATGATATGTTTTGTTTCTTTAAATTATATATTAAGATGTCATTTAGTGATCTGGGTTGTTAGATCCCAGATCCATAACATCAAAGTACTCAAAATTTGAGTTTTTAAAAATCTAGAAAAAGTTAGAAAAATGGCCTGACAACCATATGTCAGTGGCCTTAGATCTTTATGTGTTTATGTTTTGAGTTGTTTTAAGCTTTAGACTTGTAGTCTGACAGGAGGACTTTGATCTAGAAGTGGAATCAAAGCTATTCCATTTACAGATTTCAAGATATTCATGGTCAAAGAGGGTTGACAAAACATGACCATGAACTTTCGTGGTAACCGAGAGTGTAACCGCAAAGAACTGACAAGATTTTCTAAGGCCTTTATCTGTCAGACTGTAGGTGATATGTTGATGTTATTGTAACCAAGTTGTGGTGTGTTGTATGGATTATAGATCCATGTTTTTAGACCTTTCAAAACATCATAAGATTGAATGTAGTGAGTGGTCAAACCAAGCCACTCGGTCACATTTTGCAGTTTCTGAAATTTCCAGTAATCGGATGAACGTCATTTCTGACAACCTTTGACTGGCCTTGATTTATTAAATGTGTTGTTGTTAAACTGAGATCATGACATGAGTAATAACTGAGTGGACCATGAGAACAACAAACGAATTACCAGAACTTATATAAAATCGAGCTAGAAAGTTGGTACTCGAGACTGCCTGGGTTTCTGGGTTACCCAGAAAACCCAGGAAGCTCTTACAGTTAGTTTGGATAGCATGATCTTCATGTTGTGGTATGATATAACCAAGATGATGGTTTCATATTGTAGTTTTACATTTCGACTACAAGATCAATATCTTAGCAAGCCCAGAAACTTTATAACCAAGAAATTAGAACCGGTCAAACATGCCCACTTGAACACTGACAAGAAATCTAGGTTTAGGCTCAAGAACATCAAGAACACCTATAGCGACGGTTTTGTCGCTACAGGCCACTTTTAGCGACAATTTATTTTGAAAAATAATTATTTTATTTATAAATTTGAGAAAAATAGATTTTAGTTATTAAAAATACATAATAAATTATTAAAATTATTTTAAAGCCTGAAAATTAGTTTTTAATTATTTTGAGTATATTTCATAAATATTTGTTATTTTTGGAATATAAATGGTATTTAATTTATTTAGTTATAATATTAAATAAATTAGTTAAAAATGATTTTAATACTTGAAAAACATGAAAAAATTATTTTATGGTGTTAGAAAATATTTTAAGTTATTTTTAATAACTTTTGATATTTTGTAATGAATTTCATTAATAAATTAATATTAATGAAAATTGATTTATTTAATGTATATATTAAATAAATTATGGAAAAATAAATTAATTATTTAAAATCATATAAAAATGATTTAATTGTTATAAAAATATTCTAAGTTATAAAATATAACTTTTGATATTTTTCATGAAAATATTAATAATTTAATATTAATATCAATTATCGATAATGGATTTAACTATTTAAAATCATATAAATATGATTTTAAGGTATTAAAAATACTTTAATATATTATAAACATATTATAAGATTATGTTATGTTTTTCATTAATATTTAATATTAAATAAATATTAATGATAAGAGAATAATGTGGTATTTATATTATATAAATATGATATTAATGATTGAAAAATCATGATAAATTGTATTAATTATCTGAAAATTATTACGAGCTTATGAAAAATATTTTGACGGATAATATAATTATCTGAGATAATTGTTAAGTGTTAGGCATAGTTCAATTGAACTTAAACTCGATATTTATCCAATTAAGCTATCGAAATGTCAGATTTGTGTCGGGTTCAACTCAAACTAAAATAGTTTGACTTGATATCGAGTCTTATGTGTGTTGTAGACTGATAGGGTTATGTGTTATGTGTTTAGGTTATTCTATATATATATATATATATATAATAGTATTATATTGTGATGATATTATTCTAATTTGTATATCGATATTATTTATATATTAGGTCTTTAGACAAAGCTTATTAAATTAAGGTAATAAAGAATCGAATCGATGTGAAGTTTTTCTTAACCCTACTTAGAGTTATTTCATTCAGATATTCTTGTGGTTAATCATTGTTGATTGCCATTGTAGAATTGTACTTTGTACATATTGCATGTATAAGTCAGGTATGAAAGGCTGATCACGTTCATTACCGTTCGGTCCAGATATATTAAGTTATAAGTAATTAGAAAACCCTAATCTAATTAGGAAACCTAATTTCTAAATTAGAAAGATTAATTTTTTTCTATTTAAAACCCTAATTCTTGGGTTATAAACCCTAATGTATTTTCGACCCTAATTGCTAAATTATAAATTTTAATTGGGATAAATTAATCCTAATTAACAAGATTGAATTATGATTGGGAAAGTTTAATATAATTAGAGAATCCTAATTACAATTTAGAAATATTAATTTTCTATTTTGAAAACCTAAGTTGGAAATCCTAGAATATTGAATTTGAAATAATAATAATAATAATAATAATAATAACCTCCCCCACTCTTTAAACAAATACTCAAACCAACTGAGCTACAAGTATTTTTCCTTTAAAGTCACTATATACCTTACTATATATTTTTTTAATACTTCTTGTTTTAAAATAAAGGGTGGAGCCGGTACTAATAAACTATATATACATATTTATTTTATTTTTATTAGCATGATATTATATATATATATATATATATATATATATACACACATATAGAGAGAGAAAGACAAGAAAAAAGGAGTGAAGTTAGTGAGAGAGTACAGATTAGAGAATTAGGAAGTGTAGCTGTCATCTGCGACTCATGTGAAATTGTTCCGAAATTAGTATGATTTATTAATCTGTGACTAGTTATATTATATAAATATTTATAAATAATAAAAATATGACATTTAATACTAAGGATATTACGCAAAAATTATTGTAAAAAAAATAGATTATTTAATACAAGTAAATATTTAACTTAAGATTACATAAAATAATAAGAACTTTTATTCTTAGATGGAGGGAGTAACTTAAATCATGAACATATTTTTAAGTCCAAAAAGAAAAAATAAAAAGAAGAATAGTAATGGTATACCCCTAGCTATTCTTAGTTCTCCTTTTACTTTTTTTCCAAATATATTATAAAATTAAATTATAATACTATCGGTTCTAAGAGAAAACATAAAAGATGAAGAAAAATTTATTATATTTTATGAACTAAAACAGAATAAAGTTATTCAAAAATGACTTATAAGTTATTCATAATAAGATAGTTTTACCCATATTAATATAATATCAATATTACGATCAACGGTATATATTATGGTTGTTGAAATAGTACCCTTAACAACCGATTGCCAAGCATGTTAGTTTTGGGCCTCCGACCCAATTAAACCCAACCTCATCAAACCTGATTATTATATCTATGCTTCCCAATGTTTCTTATTTCTAGATAGAAGTAGGATATACTTACAAGTACTCCCTCACTCCGAGAATGAAAGTGATGGTTGATTTTATGTGAATTTTTTAAAAAAAATATTAAATGATAAAATTATTCATATTTAAATTCTCATCTAATTGCATATTTTCTATAAATGACTAGTGATATTATATAAATATTTATAAATAATAAAAATATGACATTTAATACTAAGGATATTACGCGTAAATTATTGTAAAAAAATTAATTAGTTAATATAAGTAAATATTTAACTTGAGATTACATAAAATAATTCAAAATCCAAATTTAATCTATAAAAAAGAACTTTAAGAATCACCTCCGCACTTTTAAATAATTGAAATCTCATTAAATATTTTCTCTTCACAATATTATGCTCACTACTTAAATTTTTTTTTAAAATTAATTACCATTTTATGTGACAATGTTCGTAATATTGAGTAACGCTTCTCGTAACAAAAAAAGTTCTTCTACATTTTATATATTAGTTATTCATATAATGATTGCTTTAACATAAAAATCTTTTAGAACACCCATATATAAGAAAACAAACTCTTATTTTTGAAATTCCATAAAATTATTTAACTTAAGCACTCAAAATTATACATGTACATTTTTTAAATATACCAACATGTAACACTTGACTATATGTAAATAGTATAAAACTCATTATATACAAAATATAGCATAACTCATCATATTGTGCAAATTTATTTGCATATACAACTGAGCCAGTTGGACCGGTTACATAAATAATATTTTAATTTTCTTATTCTTTCAAAGTTTTAGTTCATTCCCCCAAATAGATCTCAGACCCATCCTCGAAAACTCGAACCATTCTCTGCATCCCAACCATATTTGATCCATCCTCTCCCACCGGCCACTGTCACTGATTCATCTTCTGAATTTTCTTCAGTAGTTTCTCGTTTCTCTTCAAAGGATTCAGTCGTCTCTTCACTCGCTTGATCCACCTACTCCAAAATTTTCGAGGTAATTTTTCTACCAATTGGGCTCGGATGGTATATAAACTGAGTTTATTTTGAGCGTTAGTCAATGAATTTATCTATACTTATGTGGATTTGTCTATACATGGGTGTTTACTGTTTAGGGCTTTATTTTTATTTTTTAGTAGTGCTTGATGATTTTACAGTTTTTAATGATATTTTCATATTCAGGTTATATTCTTTGCACTTGAGTATGGCCATTATAGTTGTTATTGGTACAATTATATGTTATGGAAATGTTATTTGGTTTCTCTCTTTGTCTCAAGTTTATTCTAATGAAATATTAATATCGGCTATTCAATTTATGTTTGTTTTTATATTTATTTTTTGTTTGTGGTGTTTGTGATGAATATTTGGGTTGTTTGCAAGGAAGCCATTTTCTCCATTATGGGCAATTATGTTGTGTCTTATGGCATGGAATTAATAACATTTAAATTGCAACAAGTGTAACCTAATGCCGATTTTTTGTGATTGTTCGCCAGACCAAATTTTGCGTGAATTAGCGAGATTGATAATTGATAATTGATTTTGTGAAGAATATTCAGAACAGATTCATGGAAGAAATAGTTCAATTCAGATTATGCAAAGAATTAATTAACCAGAATTCCAAAAAAATCGGTAAAAACACTTTTCTCATCTAATTCATAGAAACTATTGAGTATTAGTGTCGACGTCGGGATTTTTAGTTATCCCTTTTCGTTACTTGTTCTTTGGTGTTCTCATATTAATATGAGATTTGTTTGAAAAAACAAGTGAAAAAGGTCCGACATGAATAATGTTGACGATTTGACTTTAAGAGTCGCCAGTTGGTGTTTTTAACTGGTTGCACCAACGCAACCGAAAAGGTTTGCACATTGACCTAGTGATGTGACACTGCTAAACGGGTCTATGAAACCGAGATTCATTTGGGTTTGGGGGCTTGATTATGTGTAGGGAAGGTGTTAGGCACCCCCCGACATCTGTGTTGCCACGGTGACTGCAACTTTTTAAGAAACTGTTATATGAATGTGTGTGTGTGTGTGGATTAATGTGCAATTATTTGAAAGTAGTGCGAGGCCTCGTTCACACCTATAGACAAAGGGTTTGAATTTATAGAAAAATTCAGTTTTAAGCAAGATATATCAACGAAGTTTTGTAAAAAGAGGTTTTTCAAACCCTGTGCTCAATAGGAATTGAGACCTTTTTATACTTCCATTTTATTATTAAAATGTTCGGCTTGTTTGCTTTTATTTTCGAGATGCGAAGCATCTTCAAGAAAATAATATACAGCAGTGCCGAACTCCTTATGGGCATGATAGTTATCCAAGGAAATTCAAACACCATAAATAATGTACAAGCTGCTTACAGCTGAAAATGTCCATCACGGGAACCGAATCTAGATTCAGTAGACTGAATCTGTGATCACATGATTCCTAGGCTCACATGATACCGCAGTTTGTATGGAAAGCATTATATATATATATATATATATATATATAAGCTATAAATATATATATATATATATATATATGTGTGTGTGTGTGTGTGTGTGCATAATCAACCACCACGAAGTAACTTCATGGGGGATCAAAAATATAAATATATAAAAGCAATAAATATATATATATATATATATGGACATGATCAACCACCATGAAGCGACTCCATGGGGGATCAGAAAAGTAAATAAAGTAGTAAATGACGATCAACCTCCACGTAGTAAACTACAGGAAGGACTAAATGTAAATAAAGCAGTAAAAAGCCTCGAAGTAAACTCCAGGCCTGACAAAAATGTATATATATATATATATATATATATATAAAGCGATACGCATATTTGGATGTAAAATCCAGTGCTCATCGATATATATATAAGTATATATATATATATATATATATATATATATATATAAGTAAGTAAATAAACGCTCCAGACATAAGTTTAGGCTCATCGATATGTCCAATAATGATTATATATATATATAAGCAAAAAAGCCCCTCATACATAAGTTCAGGCTCAATCGAGGCATAACTCGATAATGTTAGTCAATATATAAATATATACATATATAAGTATATATATATATATATATATATATACAGACAGAAATGAAAACTACGGACTGAAGTCCGAGCATACGCACACAACACGACTCTTAATGTGTAGAATAGTGTGTGCAAAGATGAAGTGAAAGGCTTTATAGAGTGTGAGAATGCTTACAGTGGGATGCCAATACAGACTTCTATGACTCTATATGGATAAACACTCAGCTCCCACCGGTAAAATGTATAGCTATATGTGAGCTAACATGTGTTTAAAAAGAGGAAGCACTCAATATGGGTGTGTACAGAGCAAGTTGGACAGGGCTTCCTCACATTTTCTTCTTCCAAATGGCCACCCCAAGCCCTTTATTTATAGAGGGGGAGCCATAGGTGTACTGCTGATGGCCAATTTGCACTACTGACGGCTACCCGGGGTGTCCCGGTTCCACAGTCCCTCATCTCAAGTGAGTGCACTGCAATCGTGCCTTTGTAATGTCTGCTCGAACTTGCAGAACTTCATTTCGAACATCCGAACGAGGTATATACGACCTTCTTTGGACTGTTTGTGTCAAGAGTTATGCAATGACATGGATTAGAGGTTGTACGAAGTCAGGAAGAGGGGACCATCCCCATGGTCTTCAAGCTTCAAATTCTATCCAGTGTATTGCCACGCGTAATAGTCACTCAGGATTGGAACTCCTTGGTTCTTGTAGGACATTGTTGTATGTATGTATGTATGTATGAAGTGTTGAGACGACGCGCAAGTGTTGAGGTGGCAAGATGACGTTTGACTCCTCACCGGGGTTATCACCGGTTTGAGTTGAAAGCAGACATTGCTTAGGGTTACATCTGAGATTGGACTGCTGCAAGTGTTTGAATGCCACAAGGTCATCTGTGAGAATGCCTATCTCCCCGGTGTTAGCTCTGGGTCTGAGGTATGAGTGCCTCGGCAGGAGGTCTGAGATTGAAGTTGATCCCATGCCTTTGAAACAAGCATTTCCGGAGTTATCGCCGAAACTACAACAACATTCGTTGGTGTTATCGCCAAGGATGAAACTCGGGGTTATCTCCGAGGTTGGAAATAATCCTTCTGGTGTGTTTTGGGGTTGGAAATGATGTTCTCGGTGTGTGTTCTGGGGTTGGAAATGATGTTCTCGGTGTGTGTTTCGGGGTTGAAGCTGAACATCCAGTAGTATCCGGAATGGATGTGAGCTGTCTTCCAGGGTTATCTCTGATAGACGAATCTGCCCTCCTGCAATGTCAGTAACAGGTGTGCAGAAAATTTTGAGTGTCTACAGATAACCCTCTTTATCATATTCATGCAATGCAAGGCATGGATAAGATAAAGAATCCTAGACACTTGAAATGCAACAAGAGAAACATGATGATATGTGCAGCAACCTGATGCAAATGTATAATGCATGAATGAAATCATTTTCGGCCAATCCTTTTGGGATGACAATCAGTGATGCCTTGGACATGCGATCCAAGTCTTCAAGGATGTTGACGTTGGGGCTATCACCAAAGTCTTGAATCCTAGACACAGACTTTTACTCCATAGAGGTACCTCTTGTGTACAAGAGATCTGTGGGGATAAAGCTTCGTCTGTTTGAGGATGTGTATAACATATCCCATCATCCTGTTGGAGTTACTGCCAACAGTATATATCGTCAGGGCTGCCTGACATTCGTTGATGTGTGTATCAACGGATAGATCCTTGTTGGGTACATTGTCAAGGCTACTTGACCTTCATTGATGTGTGTATAAATGGTTACATCATATTGTAACCCTTTCTAGGGAAGGTTGCTTCGATGGGTTTACTTGCCATCGGCTGAGATAACGTCAAGGTTACTTGACCTTCATTGATTTGTGCATTAATGGTTGAATTGTGTTGTAACCCCCGCCAGGGATACGTGGATGATTTCTAAACTTCGGCGTTGTAACCCCTGCCGGGGATACGTCGTTATTTCATAACTTTGGTGTTGTAACCCCCGTCGGGGATACTTCGTTATTTCATAACTTCGGCGTTGTAACCCCCGCTAGGGATACGTCTAGGGTTGTGACCCTGCACTAATGGCATCGGACCTTTGTGAGGTATTGCCGAGCATGAATTGTAAAAGCTAAGGCCATTAGTATAGTATACCTTGTATGCAGGCGAATACCAATGAGTGAGATGTGGGACCAGATTGCGGCCCATGAAAACCAGGATTCCAGGCTATTCCGCTCAATCGCATAGCGTTTTTATTCCTGATTTGGCCTTTTCAGCTTGTGAGACCTCCTTTGCAACTCTAACTGGAGCGAGCCAGAGGTGTAGGACCCATGTAGAAGTACCGCAGGTACACCTGCAGCTACCATAGGTGGACCTGCGGCCAACCGTGGGTATGTATTCCCTGCGGGTTGCTTTCATAAGTCATTTTCAAGTCACTTGCGACGAAGAAATCTGAGCTTCTTCGCACTCGCTTGAGTTGGGCAACTTTCTGCATATTCTACCACCATACAAGCGTTCTTCACTGTCCTGGTAACATATGCATGTTTTCTTTTCCAATTTTTATCCGTTGGAAAAAGACTTATAACATGAAAGGCATTTAGACACACAGTAGTTAATATGCATGCTGATATGATATGATAAAAAATATTCAACATAGTAAATGTTAGTATTAAATCATGATTAATATAATGATGTGAAAAAATTTAACTTTTGAAATAGTCAAATTAGTACCTTTTATTGTCATTTCTTATCCTATTTGAGGACAAATGAGTAAAGGTAGAAAAGTAAAATAACCCTGATAATTAAACTACACTTACAAATTTTTGACTGTGATGTATTAAATAAATTTAGGATGTATATGACTGTTGGGTAGGTGTGCTACTTAATGGCTTCCTAGTCATGCCTATGTGCATGTGGATAGTCCCATTTACAAAGGGGGCTATGGCAAAAATTTTCCAAAATGTAGGCATTGAGTAGTCATGCTTTTTTAACTCTACTGTAGATGTATGTTAAAACAATCCATGTATGCATGTAATCATAAAATGCATTTTGAAAAGCTCTAGGTAAGAATTTACCACACCCTTTCTGAGGTGATTTGGAGACTTATTGTCCAGATATTATGGATCCGAATTAGCCGAGTAGTTCCCGCAGGACCACTTCTGGTGTACGGAGGAGGGCTTCTAAGTACCTCGACCCTGTTCTGTTAGACAGCCTTGTCATTTGGTGGAGGCGGTGATACGTCTTATCCAGGTTAAAGTGTCGGATGTCGAGGACGAGGAGGAGGATGTACCGATTGAGGTTCCTGCTCCTGCTGTACGTGTTCCCCGTAGGGATTTGCCAGGTATTCAAGTGGCGAACCTAGATCTTCTGGGTAACTTGAGTCGGCATCCTTCAGTCTACCTGCACACAAATGAGGTATGAAGTTAGATCTTAATCTTCTTTATTTCCTATTGATGAGAAGAAAAGGGTTCTGATGTTGATCTACATTTGATGTAGGTTCCCGGCTTTACACAGCCTTGAGGGAACTGGTTCAGCATCCACTCTATGTATCAGGCTCTGCATGATGACTATAGAGAGATCATACATGGCTGAGGATTCAGGACGTTCTTTTCCATTCTTCCCCATTGTTGTCCCTGGGGTTACCTCAGGGCATTGTCTGAGCAGTGGTTTCACCAGACTCAGTCACTCCATTTGCTGGATTGTGAGGTGATGATGACAGATTGGCTAGCTTGTGTCAGATATCTGACTCA
This sequence comes from Panax quinquefolius, assembly GCA_020205615.1. Lineage (NCBI taxonomy): Eukaryota > Viridiplantae > Streptophyta > Magnoliopsida > Apiales > Araliaceae > Panax > Panax quinquefolius. The sequence goes on along the minus strand of JAINUW010000529.1, from coordinate 1,408,596 downwards.
TGTGACATAGATTGACAGTTTGACCCAGCAGTTGGACTGGGCACATTTCTTTATCCATCATTTGGGCAGAGATCCTTCAAAGGCAGATACTTTTGATCCTTCCAGCTCTGGCGCTGACCCCTCAGGTGACTTATATGGCTTTACCGGTGCAGATCCTCCCTTGTATAGGCCTGACATCCCTGTAGATACAGATCCAGTGACTCAGGAGGAGTTACATCAGGTGGACAGGATTGATGATGTAGACATCGATACCATTGACTTCTTCTGATGTATTCTCATTATCTCTTTTGATAGGCCTCTGTTAGCTGCTGGGTAGCTTCGTCCCATTCTCGCTATATCTTTTGATAGGCCTCTGTTGAGATGTTCCATAGCTTTACCCCATTTCCCTGTATTTTAGTTATACAAAGATGTATTAGATGATGATATACTTAGGAATGTATGTACAGTTTTCCATTCCCTATATCATATTGCCATCTATTGTATCATGCATGTTGTTATGTTATGCATATGTATGTATGTCCAGAGATACTCAGCATTGACCCCTGGATGGTCTTATGACACAGCCCGTACAGATGTCTTCTTCGACAGTTAGCCATATTGATCATACCCCACCATTTTGGGTGGCATCTGGTATGTACTCATGGAATGATTGTATGTCACCACCAGACAGGGTGACCGTCGATGATTTGTTGCAGCATACTATGACCCTGTTGATGTTTTAGGTTCCCCCATGATTTGTGGAGGGTGTAAGACCCCAACTTTTATGAATACAGATTAATTTCTCTCGAATTATATTTTTGGATATTATGTTGTGGATATTATTTAATGTTATAGTTGTGGGTAATATTTACAAATTTTGTAAAGTACACAAGTTGTTATATAATATTCGTTTGGTCGGGAAATATTCGTACGACGGCATAATCATTAGTGGACCCCACAACGGAAGTACGATGGTCGTAGTTAGAAAATGACAAAAATATTTTATGAAAATAACTATAGGAGGTTTTACCGTTAATCTTTGTTAAACTACCCTAAGTAGTAAAGTACAAGATGTACGCGTGGTTGCATAGTAGCACACTGGTATTGATTATTAATGCTTACGTGAGAAGTCTCTCAATTATACTCAATTATTGCTACGTTGATTCTTGATCATATCTCTCATATTATTGATTCGATTATTGTCACAAAGATCATCTCGCATAATATTTTATATATTATTAAATCAATAATTGAGACGAAAAAGTTATTCATATTATTAAATTGCAATATTTACAATGTCTAGAAGTTCTGTCAAGGAGAGGTTTGGTCACCTAATTGCGCGCCAATATGGAGAAATCCTTATTGGAAAGCCCCTCTTCCTGGGACGACGACACAGTTGTTAAATATTGTGAATTATAATATTAATGATGAATAAGTTCGTGTTGATTAAAGATGAATTTGATAGTTCCATTGTGTTGGTATTATTTGTGTTAGTAGAAATTGACATTTATTTTGATAATAATTAATGTCTTGAGATTATATTGTTCAATCGGGTATTCAGGGCACTATTCATGTCGGAGTACTATTTACGAGTTACTATTCATGAGTTACTATTCACAAGTTACTATTGAGTCACATTCACTTACTATTAGGGGAGTTGGTGCAAGATTGATGATACTTGCATGACTAAGTTAAAGATGGATGTACTATATTGTAATTAATTTTTTACATGGTTAGAACTATTGAGTCACATGATTTACTATTGAGTCACAAGATTTTACTATTGATTCACATGATTTACTATTAGGGGAGTTGGTGCAAGTTTGATAATACTTGGATGACTGAATTAAAAATGAAAGAAAAGTTGGAGGTATTGTACTGTAATATTTCGAGCCCCAAAACGTGCAATTATCGAAACTATATTTTCCTATAAATAGAAGCTCATTCTTCATTCATTTCTCACCGATTCACTAAAGCTTTAGAGCCATTATTATAGAGAAAAATTATAGAGAGAAACAAGAAGAGAAGTCTACTACATTTCTATTCCAGTATCCAGCTTCATTCTAAGGTAAGGGGTATTATTCTTTCGTATTCATGAAGAGAATTACTTTCTTTCAATACTCGTAAGAGTTGTTATTCCATTCTTCATTATTCTGTTGGAATAACCTGTTTATGTGAAGTACTGCATATATGGTGAAATTCTTCTCATTATTCCATTCTTTATTATTATGTTCTGCTTATGCTAAGTACCGCATACATGGTGAAATTCTTCTATTATTCCATTCTTTATTATTCATTGGAATATCCTGTTCGGCATGCAATTTCACGGGACACAGTTCCATTATTTATTATTTCAATTTATTATTCGCTTAATATCCTCATCTGCATTTTTTACGTTGGACTCGTTCCATTATTTATTATTTCGCATTTATTATTCTCGTTTTAATATCCATGCTGTATGCGTTTTACTGCCGACCACAGTTCCATTATTTATTATTCCATTGGGAATAACTCAGATGTCTGGTCTCTATCGCATGCATGGTGAATCCTTCATTATTTCATTCTTTATTATTCGCTGGAATAACTTTGCCTATGTGGATTATCACACGCATGGTGAATGATCCTTTGTATTCATTCTTTATTAAATTGTGGAAATGATCTCGATATCGTGGATTACTGCATAATGGTGAAAATCCATTTGCGCTTTCATATATTCTTTATTATACTCGGTTGGTTAAAGTTTTGACTTCTATACTCCATGAAATTAGTGGAATATCCTTGATATTTGCGCTTCATCCAGTATCTTTTCATGGAAATATTCTTCTGAGCATTCTTAAATTTTACTCTACAAAGAAGTATTATGTTGACAATTTGGACGTTATTAGTTCTTCGATAAATTAATTCTTGAACTTGTTTTATTGAATTATTATGTCATTGTCATCATCCTCATGCTTATATTGTAATGAAAGTCATCTTTGGCTTACGTGCATAGATGGACTTAGTATGATTATGACCAGGGATCATTCGGTATAATCATGACCTGTAATGTTATAAATGATATGGTTAAAGTCCTCAGTAGTCTGTAATACATTGATGGACAGTTTTTGGTATGATTATGACCGAGGATTATTAAGATAGTCATTATCGCAGTTGAAGATTTAATGAATATCCTTGGCTCGTAGTACAGGGATGATTAGAAGATGTGGTTTATTTATTAAGCTGAGTCTCAACGATAAAAGTTGATGAAAACATTTTTAAATCATAGAAGATAGTAGGTTTTATTCTCTACTTGACTCTTCTAATAGATTGCTTATTCCGCTGCAGTCAAACTTGATGTCTATTGTATTTTATCAGTTTAACATTGTTGAAGACTATTGATAATTTATTCTTCATTATCTTAGTCATAATATTTCTTATTGGGCTAGTTGAGCTCACCCTTTATTTCACTATTCTCTTCAGGAAATGAGAATATAGCTGGGACGAGTCGGGGAAAGGAGTGACGGTCCAGAAGATAGCATTAGTAGTCCTCACTATTCTGTTAAATAGTGTGACAATAAATGTAATGAGGACTCCTTTGAGTGTGGATATTGTCTAGATGACAATATTCCTATTAAAACTCTCAGTTTATGTATTGTCGTATATTACACGACGATTGTATAATTAAGTTTGTATTTGTATTTTGTACCATGTATTTGGCGACTCAAGATGGGTGATGTATACCTATTTATGGGGCGTCGCAGAGGGTATGCTAGAGCATTGGGTACCGGAGAGACAGGTTTTCCAATTCGGGACCCAGGAGTTGACTCCTACTCTGGAGGAGGATGCACGGTTGACGATGCTGCCATTGGACAGACCTTGCGTGCGCATAGCGATCGGAGACATGAGTAGGCAGTTCATGACCCTCACCGGATTAAGGCGTAGAGTGGTACAGGACGAGATTACATCTGGCCACATGATATCCTAACGTTTTCTATTTCACAGATTTGGCTCTGAGGATAGTTATGCACGGCACTCCGGGGATTTCACCACACTAGAGGATCATTGGCATTCATCGAGAGTAGATGTACTGCTACAGTGCGTATTGTCATACGTCTTCATGCCACGGTATATGGATGAGTTAGACATTGGCGTCATTATGGCAGTGAGAGCTCTTAGGGAGGGTAACACCATCATACCGATGATTATGGCAGAGACTCTAGGGTCGGCCACATATTGCTGCACTTATCCGGTAGGAGTGTTCATAGGCAGCTCGGTTATGCTGTACGTGTGGTTAATGCCACACTTGAGACTGATTGGCACATTCAGACGGCATGGGTATTGCTTCACCCATGATATAGCAATGTCATACTCCTTTCAGCCTGTGGAGTGTACAGATGCTGCGTCTTGGTTAGATTTTCTGGCAGGGATTGGAGATCCATTCACTATATTGCCGTGTACAGGGCTTAGCTCACCCTACGCTTCATTACTCATGCTCGGGGCATGGATTATCTACCTCTAGCTGGTTTGAGAGGGATGATCACCTACCACCCACTGGCCGTGATGTGTCAGTTTGACCAGTTTCAGGATTTCCATCCGTATGAGGGGGCATTAAGTCAGCGCTTCGCTTCTCGCCACTTATCATCAGGGGACAGATCCAGGTTGTATGCCTGTTGGGATCAGAGAGAGCTGGTTGAATTTTCTGTCAGTCATCTGGGTTATTCTGCAGAGTATTCATCATGGATGGAGACAGAGACTGCATCGACTATGGTAGTATCCACAGTGCAGGATATAGATTCCGACGATGAGAAGCCTATGGAGGAGGCTGACATTCCCATCGATGGGGACTTGACTGCTGGGCTGCCAGCATTTGTGATGGATTCTCCCACCCTGAGTGCCATTGTTAGTCAGTAGTCAGCACAACATTTGGAGTAGAGCCTACATCTGATGACCTATGAGAGAGATCAGGCTAGGGCCGCGATGTTGACATATCTTGATGGGAGAGACGCCACTCTGTTAGAGAGGGATGAGGCTAGATCAGCCAGGGATGCATTGATTGTGGAGCGGGATGTTGCCCTATCTACTAGGGATGTGTCCATTGCAGACAGTAATTCAGTTAGATCCCATACGACTGGCATCCTTTCTGATATGAGTGCATACATAGATGAGCATCATGTCACTATGCAGTTAGCCTCTTATCTGCTAGCTCGTGTAGATACCATTGGGCAGGAGCTTGTAGCTTTACCTCCGTCTTCAGGGAGGGATGATATGTTAGATCTGATAGTCCGAATACACACCGATCCGTAGATAGCTTTCTATTTTACTGCACAGACTAGCTTAGCCATTTTTTCATGTACAACATAGATGTATATATCAAACAGTATTATATATGGCAAAGAAATATATTTTGATTTACATCCCTTTCAGTTGCGCCTTGATACTTGCTTGATATTTGCCAGTTTCTTCAGGGCCTTGTGATCTTGATGCATTCTGAACTTATCCTTGATATGTGGACATTGAGACGTCGTAGGATCTCTCAGAACGGATCATTGATCTGTATGTTCCCTACCATCTTTGGTGTCTTGGGACTAGTTTATGTATGGAAAAGTGGAGAGGAGTGTGGCTTTTCCTCTCTAAGATTGACCGCACCACAGATGGTCGCCAGTACTTCTATTTGTGAGAAGCCTAGTTAATACCATCTCTTATGGATTAGGGTTTCTCTTTGAGGCACAACCGTAGCTTTGATGGTCACCAAATCTCCTATTTTTGAGGAGAGGTTGGGTAATTCCATCCCCTTGGTCTGAAGCCGATGAACTGTGGTAGATTGAAGTTTGATCCCAGTACCGTGTGACAAGCATTTTTGTTCTGTTAGGGGTTAGACTGAACCATAAATGGCTGCCTACGTACTCATATTGAAGAGGAGATTAAGTCTGCGTAGTTTGAACCTGGTGTAAAAGGTTCAACGTTGAAAGTGAAAGGCAGATGGGTGTAGAATCTTTATTGATGAAGAAGGGTGTAGAAGTATTTTTGTTGTTTTTGTTTTTGTAGAGAAAGGATAGAAATGTTTTTGTTGCTTTTTGTTTATTGCGACCGAGCCATATAGAATATGGTTGCCTACGTACTCTCGTGTATAAGGGAGATCAGGTCGACGTAGTTCGCCCCTCAGGACAAATCGCAACCAAACAGAAGTGTGAATCCTATGTGCAGGCTATACTGCGGGGAGAAGAAAGTTTGATCCCATAATGGGGACAAACTGCAGGTGTGGAAAAAGTTTGATCCCGTCTTCAGGACAAATTGCAAGCGTAGAAAAGTTTAATCCCGTCTTCAGGATAAACTGTAGGTGTTAAAGGTTCAATCACGTCTTCAGGATAACCGAAATTGTGTGAACTGTTTGAAATGAGGTGAAACCAGGCTACTGGTTTGAAGTGTATGATTCCCTGAGGGGCAGAAGAGTTTGTAAAAAGAGAGGGTTCAAAACCGGAATGACTGGTGATTGGATTATCAATACCAGGATGTTTGCTTGATGGTAACTTCAGACATAGTACCGTTTTATGGTGTCTGAGTTGATAAGCTATGGAAATTCATCGCCATCCATTTCCTGTAGTCTTAGAGCACCTCCTATCAATACCTCCTTGACAACAAATGGGTCTTCCCAGTTAGGAGCGAATTTTCCCTTAGATTGATCTTGGTTGTCAATGATCTTCTTCAAAAAAAAGTCTTGTTGTTTGAACTGTCGTAGCCGGACTTTTCTATTGTAGGATCATGCGATCCTTTGTTGATATAACTGACCATGGAAGATAGTCGCAGTTCGCCTTTCGTCTATTAGAGACAATTGGTGATACATGTCTTGTACCCATTGGTCTTCATCTAACCGAGAGTCCATCAATACTCTGAGGGATTCCATTTCCACCTCTATAGGGAGCACTGCTTCCATCCCATAGGCTAATGAGTAGGGGGTTACCCCAGTGGAAGTACGCATGGAAGTTTTGTAGGCTAATAAAGTCAAAGCCAAGAGGTCAGGCCATCCTTTGTGATTGGCGGACATTTTCTGCATGATCTTTTTGATATTTTTATTAGCCGCTTCAACAGCACCATTCATCTTTGGATGGTAGATGATGGAGTTAAGGTGTTTGATGTAGAATTTACTGCATAACTCCTCCATCATTTTGTTGTTGAGGTTCTTAGCATTGTCCGACACAATGACCTCTGGTTGTCCATATCGACAGACGATATTGTTTCTGATGAAAGTAATGATGACTTCTTTAGTAACCCTGGGGAAGGAGGCTGCTTCTACCCATTTGGTGAAGTAGTCAATCATGGTCATTATGAATCGATGTTCATTACTGGCTTTGGGCTCGATGGGCCCGATCACGTCCATTCCCCACATTGAAAATGGCCATGGCGAACTCATATTGTGGAGTTCCCTTGGAGGGGCGTGGATAGCATTCCCATGAATTTGTCATTGATAGCACCTCTTGACCTGATCATCACAGTTAGCTTTGAGTGTAAGCCAATAATGCCCTATTCTAAGGATCTTCTTGACAAGTAGGGGTCTGCTCATGTGGGGGGCCACATACTCCACCATGGATCTCATCCATGAGCCTCTGCGCTTGGTCTTTGTCCAGACATCTGAGGAGACCAAATCATGCATCTCTTTTGTAGAGTGCATCTTCGCTCAGGTAGAATTTCATAACAAGTCGATGGATCCGCCTCTTCTCAGTTAGGCTTGCCTCAGCGGGTGTAGATCCATCTCGCAGATATTCCTTGATATGTTGATACCAAGGGTTGTGGATGGGAGGTAGCTCATCCGATACTTCTCCAACATAGTTCCCATAAGCTGGGGCCTTTTATAGGGCAAATGTGATGCTTGGCATGTTTTCCTTGTCAGGTATGTGAATCAAGGAGGCCAACGTTGCTAGTGCATCCGCAAAATCATTCCTATTACGAGGAATGTGTAGAAAGGAGATTTCTTCAAACTCCAAAGCCATCTGTAAAACTTGTCGATGGTAAGGCAGCAAATATAATTCTTTGGTTTGATAGATTCCCGTGGATTGTTTGATTAACAATTTAGAATCCCCAAAGATTAGTTAATCGCCGATGCCCATTGAATCTGCAAGTTTTAGCCCCACGACATCTGACCTTCATACTCACCGTGTTGTTGGTGCCGACAAATTGCAATTTAATTCATGACGGATACTTGCTACCCCGTGCACGGATATTATAATCGCTCAGCCTCGAGCCTTCGTGTTAATGACTCCATCAAAATACATTTTCCATGTGTGACATGCATCGTACTGATGGTGTTGCTGAACTGTCATTACCTGTACATCGGGGAAGTGTGTTTCTAAGGGTTTGTAATCCCCTGCAGGTGCGGCGACCAGTTGATCAGCAATTCCTTGACCTTTGGTAGACTTTTGCGTCGCGTAGACGATATCAAATTGTTGTAGGATCAACCGCCATCCGGACGAATGACAATTCAAAGATGGGCTTCTTGAACACATACTTGAGAGGATCCACGTGGGATATGAGATGGGTTGTGTGACCATAGAGGTAATGTTGTAACCTTATGGAAGCCCATGCTAAAGCACAACAAGTTTTCTCAATCAGAGTGTACTTGTGTTCACTGCCGCTGAATCTTTTATTGAGGTAATAGATAGCTCGTTCTTGGCCTCTATCGTCTTTTTGTCCCAGCATACAGCCCATGGAATTTTCATTAATGGACAGGTACATGAACAGGGGAACATCATCCCTAGGTGGTACCAAAATAGGAGCGTTAACCAGCTGCTCTTTAATGGTAAGGAAGGCTTTCTGACACTCATTGTTCCATTTCATAGAGGAGTTCTTCCTTAACAACTTGAAGATGGGCTCACAGGTTGCTGTGAGTTGAGAGATAAACCTACTAATGAAGTTGATTCTTCCCAAAAATCCCCGTATTTCCTTCTCAGTCTGAGGAATGGGCTATTCCTTCTCAGTCTAAGGAATGGGCTTTTCCTTCATGGCCTAGATTTTGATAGGATCCAATTGAATCCCTTTGTGGCTGACTAGGAAACCTAGCAACTTGTCTGCCTTAACACCAAAGGCGCACTTGCTGGATTCAACTTCAAGTTATACTTACGCAACCTGTTGAAAAGCTTTTTGAGATGGTCTAAGTGGTCTTCCTCCCTTCGGGACTTGACAATGATGTCATCCACATAGATCTCTATCTCTTTGTGCATTAAATCATGGAAAAGAGCCATCATAGCTCGCTGGTAGGTTGCCCCGGCATTGATGAGGCTGAATGACAACCGTCTATTGCTAAAGGTTCCCCAAGGCGTGATGAAAGTAGTTTTCTCACGATCTTCCTCAGCGACCATAATCTGATGGTACCTCGCAAAGCAGTACATGCCGTGTTGAGCAGTATTGTAAATGAGAATGTGGATAAAGGGCATGGGAAAGCTATCTTTAAGGCAAGCATTGTTTAAATCCCGATAATCCACACAAACTCGCACCTTTCCTCCGGGTTTAGGCACGGGAACAATGTTGGATATCCACTCCGGATATGTAGACACCATGATAATGCCAGCTTAAAATTGTTTCACAATTTCTTCTTTAACCTTTAAACTCCGCTCAGGTTTCAATCGCCTAAGTTTTTGCCTGACTGGCTTGAATCCTTCTTTAATGGGAAGGCGATGAAGAAAAATGTCAGTGGACAAACCCACCATGTCTTCATGAGACCATGCAAACACATCCTGGAACTGGGTTAATAGTGCAACCATGTCATTCCGTTGGTTTGGGGTGAGGTCTGAACCAATCTGGATTAGCTTAGGGTTTTCTAAGGTTCCAATATTGAAAGAATTGGTTTGGTCAAGGTTGGGTTTAGGTTTGTCTACGACCCATTCCTTAATCTCCTGAGGTGTCTCAATGTCCTCTTGTATTTCCATCAAGTCTGAGTCCAACTTTGCATCAAAGTTACAGCCATTGTGGAGAGAAGGCACCTCATCAGCAAGTATAGGCACATCTAAATTCAGAGTCCTGAAACAAAAATATGCTTTCACTTAATATATGAAACTGTTTAATCATACAAAAGTGTTAGCATCTACTTGATAAAATAACTGTTAATACTGTATAGAAAAGTAAGCAATTAAAGTTATCTACAGGGCGGAGGGATTTTCTGCCCATTTTACCCTCGTCGACCAATGCATGGAGTGCTGCTCCAATTGTCAAGGGCAAAGTCCTGATGGACTGCAGTGATGGAGGGATTGTCATTGTCCTCCTTCTCCCGAATGATAACCATGAAATCTGGGCAATCATCGTCTGGGGTGTATCTGTTTGTATGTTCATCATGAACAATGATGCGTATGCCTGGCATCATCAAGGCGATGTCGTGTTTACATTTCTGTTCCTTTTCTTCCACTTCAGGATCAGGAATCAGCACCTCTTTTGCTTTGATTGGTACTGGTTTTGGAAACAGCATAGCCATAACATGGGTTGGCACCTTTACTGGAGACTGTATCAACTCATGAGGTGTAGATGGAAAAAATTGTCGTGTGGAGAAAGCTTGAGGAACCTACTTATGCTTATGAGGATTCCTATCACTGGAACGGGCAGAATAGCCTAGTCCGGCTGTTCTAATTTGATTGGACACTTGAATAGGGTGCTTAATACCCTAATGATTTTTACCAAGCCCTTATCCAAGCTGATGACACAATGACATCATTTCTAGAGTGGCCAACATAACCTCGGCAGAAATCTTGGGTATGGGAAGTGGTGCTCCAATAGGTTGGTATTGTATGTTACTAACTTCCAAGGTATGAAAACTAGCTGGCTCAACTTCTGAGTTGAAGCTGATATCACATTGTCATTATCAGTGAAGGATATCACATTGTTGTTGAAAATGTGATCAACCATATGTTGAAATTTTTCCACATCCACTAATTTCGGTAAGTAGGCTTCTTCTAAAACCTTCAATAAAATCTTCCGGTGATCCTCGGAAGAGAAAACCAAGTCCAGTATTGATATCTAATGTGGAGCTTCTTTTAAGCTTAAAACCACCTTGGCTTCATTATGGCCCATAGTGCGGAGGAATTTTTCAATCTTCTCTATGGGAATCTTCCCCTTTGCTTTGAAGGGAGGCTTTATCACCCTCTGAGGAAGATACAGTGGATTTTCCTTCGACACTGTAGCGGTAGTATGAGACGTGGATCCTTCAGCTTCTCCATAATTCCATGGAACTTTGTGTAAGCTGACAACAGGATATTATGGTCTAAAAGGCAAAGAAATTGGCTCTGGTGCAGCCACTTTCAAAGGATTGTCAGCTCCTTTGAGTTGAATTGTTTGTATGGGAAATTCTTTGACAGTCTCATCATCCTCAGTGGATATAACTGCTACTATCCCTTCCATTTAGTAGGACAGGTATTCCCACTCTCGAGTTGTACAGTGTCATCATCTGCTAGCAGCAGGACACCACTGTCAATGAGATTTTGAATGAGATGGCGGAGTGCCCAGCATTATTTTGTGATGTGACCGCTAAAATCTGAATGATATTGACATACTCCATCGAAGTTGAACCGCCTTAAACGGGGATTGATTGGAGGCAGAAGGGAGGTAATTCTTCCTTCATTGATCAACATTTGAAATATCTCCTCCATAGGTTGGCCCGAATAGGTAAATTCCCTCTAATTGGTAAAATCCCGATGGGCTTTAGCATTTGCTCTCTTTGCAACCTTATCCTCCATAGCGTAGCTTTCTGAAGGTGATGGTGGAGCATTCATAACAAAAGGAAGGAGATAGGCATGCTCCTGGCTTATTAATTGGCATGTGACTTGATGCTGGTGGGTCACCAGTTCTACCAATTGCTAAATTTGCTTGGAAAGAGCTTTCATCTTTCGTCCCATAGAAAATTGGAACTTTGCATAATCCCATCTATCAACACCATCTTTGAAAGTCTGGGATGATTCACCATTAAAACTGGAACTCTGTCCAGTGCTCCAACTAATCATGTTGACCTCTTCTTCTTTGTGTTGAGGAAGAGGGTTGTCTTGCACATGAGGTTGATCTGGTTTGGTTACCACAATCTCACCGTTGTCTATTAAATCTTGGATCTTGTGTTTCAAGGCCCAACAATCTTGAGTATCATGTCCAGGTGCTTCGGCATTATAAGCACACTTCTGAGTAGCATTAAAACCCTTGCCATTAGGGTTGGTTGGTGGAAGAAGATGTGTAATTTTCTTCTGAGTAGTCAGAAGAGCAAGAATATTCTTGAGAGAGTCCCCTAAGGGTGTGAACGTTCGAGGGTGCTTTACTTCTCCACTTTTAGGCAATGGAGGATTTGAAGACTGTGCTTGGAAAGGGGAGTAGTTTCTCCTCTGTATAGGCATGTTTTGATTGCCTTTTGACCTTATAGTATCAATGAAACATCCTCCTCTTTCTTTTTATGGACCCTCCGGGGGTTGTTTCCATTAGATCCGGTCTGGATGAGCTCAGTAACTGCCTTAAGAGCGACAAGGTCTTGAATTTTACCTGACTTCAATCCGATCTCATCCATCTCTCCGTGCTTGATCATTTCAGAGAATGGTTTGCCAATAATAGCTAAAACTCTCTCATAGAAAGGAGCTTCCTGTATGTCTATGAAAGTCATGACCATTTCTGAATCCGTCATGGAAGGAATAACTTGAGTAGCAAGGCGCCTCCACCTTTGAGCATATTATCTAAAAGACTTATTAGACTGTTTCTTGACCTTGGTAATCTGATACCGGTCAGGAGCCATCTGAGATTGAAAACTGTATTGAGTGAGGAAGGCGTGAGCTAGCTCTTCCCAGCTATGGATCTTGGAGTTGTCTAATCTGGTATACCATGAATGGGCTTCTCTATTCAGACTCTTTTGGAATAGCTGCATTCTGAGCTTTTCATTTTCCGCATAAGATCCAAGTTCTCCAATGAACACCTTCAAATGTGTATAAGGATCCCCTAATCCGTCATATTTTTCAAAATGAGGGGTTTTGAATTTCTCTGGATAATGAACACCAGGAATATGCAAAGGTCAACATATGAAACACTTCCATGCGTTCCAATCCCATTGAGAGCACGGATAATTTCCTCCATTTGGAGGACCTTTTACTGATATCACCGGTGTCTGGATCTCCTTTGAGATGGGTGTTTTCAGGGTCTTTGTTGGTTGTATCCAACTGAGGTTCTAGAATTGTTTTTTCCAAACCATGAGCTCCTCCTTGTGCAGAGGATTCTGTATGTGTAGGCATCTTTGTACCACTGGCGCGATTGATGCAATTCTTTGTTGAGAATGACCCAAATCTATGATTTGTTTACTTAATCCGTCAAATTCTTCTCGAGAAACAGGATTAGATTGGTTAGAAGAAGACATGATTGGCTGTAGGCTCGTGGCCTTTTTGGATTTTGAGCGGGTAACAGGCCCAATGATTTCCCTACAAAAAACTTATGTAGTTTAGTCTTAGGGATAATGTAAATGTTATCATAATGTGTCCGTTTTAGGAATATTGTCCTGCAAGAACGGGTGTTAATTGATAACATGTATGCACAAATAATCTTCATATTTTCTATTACATAAAGATGAACATGGAATAAAATTACAAGTAAATGCTTTTACAAGTAATTGAAAATGGAAAGCATGAAGAGACTTTCCTCCGCGTTTGGTTTATCAGAGGTTGACCTATTATAGGGTTACTCTCGCGGCTTTTTGGCATGAAGGTTCCCAGATCATCGCAATCTACTTGACGGGAAGTTAATCCGGTCTTTCAACTGGAGCGAATCTGGGTGGTGCCTTTCTTGAGCCTCATTGGAATTAGTCTTCCTACGAGTCCAGTAATCAAACACCGACAGGATAGCCTCTTGGAGGAGGAACCACACAACATACATTCACATACAACGTGTCTCACCGTTTATGAAAATGATGACATGTGCGAAGCACTAATATCACAAATAGATATTTTGCAGTGCAGTAAGTAAAATGCATTCGTACACCTTCATCATAAATATAAATGGAACATTCACACATAAGCATATAAAAGTTTTAAAAAGCTTGCAATAGCGGCTTAAGCCTTATTATTGGAGTCCCCAACGGAGTCGCCACCTGTCGACGTTGGGATTTTTAGTTGTCCCTTTTCGTTACTTGTTCTTTAGTGTTCTCATGTTAATGTGAGATTTATTTATAAAAAAAAACAGGTGAAAAATGTCCGACATGTGTAATGTCGACTGTAGCGCCCCCAAATCTGGGTTTCTTCCAACCCGACAGATGGTGCTATACTGTACTAACATTCATACATTCATCCAATTGAAAAGCCTCAAAAGAATGAATATCTCTTCTATATAATCAAAATAATATTTACATTTCCCCAAGTTCTAAACCCATTACAAAAGTTCTTTGCCATAATATCAACAATATTACAACATTAAACCTATACTATTACATAGACAGCATAACGATCTGCCTTAGCTTTTCCTTTATCCTTATTCGATCCTTCGGGATGTTCAGTCTTAGCTGCATTCATATGGTTCAAGCAAGAGTGAGCATAACTAGCTCAGCAAGTATGACAATTTCAATAAACAACATGCTTGACACATAAGAATCGTATATCTTCAATAACTGAACAATAGTTATGAAGTACTATTGATGATTCAAAATAGCACTTTATCTTTCTTTCAAAATGTTTTACAATAATAACAATATTCCGTAAAACATTAACTCCGGTCCAAGACCTTGAGCATTTCATTCTTCTTTGAAAAGGACAACCCGGAACTAAGTTCGTAAGCCCGATATTACTTAGGATCACTTCTAGGTGATCAGCCTATTGTACTCTATGTTGATCAACACTACATTCATTTAACGTATGTACGTTTAATTTGTGGCAACCTCACGTTCCTGTTGTATGATGACAAAAACATTTGTTTAACATACTCAGTCTTCTTTTGAAAACCATATCAAGTAGTTGACAAAAGATAACAACATTTAATAACAGATGGATAGATTATCAATAATTCAACCAATATATCAAGTCTAGCCTAAAGGATTGGCTTTAACTTCATCATACATCAATTCATGTGTAAGGATACATGAACTTCAAAACTTGTTCAGATTGACTGAGACAAGAGTTAGAATACTTGCCTTTAGTGTCTGCTACGGTATAATTACTTTATGTTTGAGTCTTTCAAGTCTCTACAATACATGATCACATAACACCATACATTAGGTAATATATAACCAAGTATGTATATGACTATATCTTACCCTTCATCTCAATCTAATCATATATTAGATTTGTTTACCATCAATTTCGGCTTATCATTCTACTTGCATTCATATTTGCATAGGTTATCTCATCCTTTATGCACTATCCTTAAGGTTTAACAAAGTTTTAACAATGCTACTTTAAGTTCCTTAAGGTGTGTTTACTTTTAAATCAATTACATTCCTTGCTTTGAGTTTGTAAACATTCATCACTATCTTTATTCTAGGGCTGGCACTGTGGCGCCAATCATATACCTACATCTCGCGCTGCGGCGCGAGTTAATAGTGGGGATGCCCCAGACTTGGCCATTGCATGCCATGAAGTCCTTACTCGATTGGTATGTATTGCATTCTACTCTCTGATGAGAGGGTCGTGTCATACATACATGGCTGATTGCCACCATCATTTACTCTATGGTTCGCATTGAGGCGTGAGTTTCGGTATGCTTTCGTTTTTTCGTCTCGCCTTCATGGCGTGACAAAATGGTCTAGAAATTTGCGCCACGGCACGCCGATTCATGCACCGATAGTTTGGACAGTTTTTCAACTTTACGAATTTCCCGGGCTCCTAACTTCTTCGTTATAAGTTTGAATTAGCTCGTTCAAAAGCCTACAATTCACAAATTACATACTCTATGCGTTCATGTAAGAATTTAATCTATTTGACTTCGTTTGCTAAAAATTCACCTATTAGTTCATTTTTAACAAAAACAATAAACGTTCGTGAACGTTCAATGCTCGTTTCTTCGTTCTAAGTCAGAATTCGGTCATTTTTGAGTCCGCAACTATAGAATACCAAATATGACTTGTCTCCAATGAAAACTAACGTTTCTGAGTTCAAACACAAAATTTGACTTTTAATCCGAGAATTTCACGAATTCAACGTTTATCGTCCAATCGTGCAATTTTCGATAAATCCTCATTACTTATGATTTGTTCAATACTTCAAATGAATTCAATTCATCATATGCACATCTCAATATCCCTAATACAATAACTTATTTTCAAGTTAGATTTTGACTTATTCTTTCATGAGCTTATAACTTATTAAAGTATAAACTACTTATAGCTTCATTGTTCATAACTTATGAAAGTTAAGGTCTTTTAATCACCATACTTATATGTTCTCAACATATAATATCATTCATGTATTCATGATACAAATTCATATAAACTCTTAGTTTTCATACGAACATTCAAGGTTAACTTATAATAAGTTCATAACTTTTATAAGTTCAAATGACTTATTTCCAACTTATGTGGCTTAAGTTCATTGAATACTCATTCTTCTTACTTCTTAACATTCATGTTCCTTAATCCATACTTTTCTTATCAACCTATCATGGTAGAGATAGAAGATAAATGGAGAAGATGTCTTACTCTTTGAAGTCTTTGTAAAGTAGCCTTCTTCTTCTTCTTACAAATGAAAGTAACTTATTGTGGCTTATTCTCCCTAACACTTAAGCACTTTGTAATATATTGGATTGTTTGAACAAGTAATAAATGGCTAGCAAGCTTCCTCTATTTATAGAATTCACAAGGTTAGGGTAATTTAGTCAATAAACCAACCCACCTCCTTAAGCTACCTCCTTACTATTCATTACTTGCTAATCACAAATTTTATCCTTTGCTTGGTCATTACTCCTAACACTTGGTCATTACACATTAAACTTGGTCACCACACATTAACCTTATTAATATGGTTTGCCCCATGGGTCAATCAACCCATTGAATTCTAGCTTGGGCTTAAATTAACTTAATCTTTGGGCTTTGCATTAACAAACACTACTTGTTTATTAATCAATAGTTGGGCCTCACCATTTAATTCACTTGGGCTTGTACAAATTCTAACCAATCTTCCAAGTACATTATCATTGCTCAATACATATACATATTGTCTATGTATCATTTTCGTATTCTAACTCGTATAGAAATTTATTATATACGATATACCATCCTTCATACAAATTCGTATAATACTTCGTATTATACTCGTTTTCATTACCTTGTACAACACCTAGGTATCATACAATTATTACTTACTCATTAATACTTCGCCCTCCTTAATATTCTCAAATTTAGTCCGCAAGTGAAATATTGTGTTTCCCATACTTAGATTACTATTACATAATCCATTTTACATTGACATTCTATCACTACGTATTTCTCGGAAATTCAAAAATAAATCCCGAGCAAATATTGATGAATAGTGTTTTTCAAAAAATTTCTCGGAAAACTTTTATTTTCGTCTTGGAAATTCAAACACTTTAATTCCTTCACGTAGCTAAAATACTATGAAATTCTAACATCATTAGGTTATAGAATGACAACCATCTTGATATCACATAAAATATAATTTTATTATTATTTAATTCAATAAAATTATTTTACAATAAGATTCGAATTTCTCGGTTGTTACATCCTTCCCCCCTTATAAGGATTATGTCCCTAGAATTTCGTCTTACTTTAATCAAATAATTGAGGAAAATTTTTCTTCATCTTTTCTTCTAATTCCAACGTTGCTTCTTCGGCATCGTGGTTCTTCCATAATACCTTTACCGAAGGTATTACTTTGTTCCGCAGAACTTGCTCCTTTCTATTGATAATTTGAATCGGCACTTATTCATACGTTAAGTCCTTCTCGATATGAATCGGCTCATACTCAATTACATGCTTATAATCTGGCTTATAAGAACGTAACACAGATACGTGAAACATGTTATGTATTCATTCTACGTCTGGAGGTAATGCTATCACATAGGCTACCTCTCCTGTAACGACCCAAAAATTCAAATTTTCCAGAATTTAAGTTTAAAGAATTAGTTATTAATAAAAGGAATTTTTATTAATAATATTATGTGTTTATTAATCGTTCTAGAACCTAGGATGGTTATAAGTCGGGAGGATTCTGGCTATGAGCTAGACTAAGCGATTAAGAATTTTCAAGACGAAAATGAAAATTTTCCAGGAACAAAAATATTTCTGGGGAAAAAGATGAAATAGGCACTATTCATCCGACGAAACCTTAGGGTTAGAGTTCGGTATGTCAAAATGACATTCCGTCGAAAGATTTGACGATAATATAACTTGAAAAGTTAAGTAAGCCGATAAAAGTTTTTCTCGAAAAACGTGCAAAAATCGAACGAAATAAAAACGACAAAAAGTACTACTGTGTACTTTTCACTCGTTTAACTACATTAGGGTAAAACATGAAGGAAAACGCTTAACGCCAAAAAGTGTTTTTCATTTTTTCAGAAATCTGAAGAATACGTAAAAGTTAATCGGTAAAGGAAAGACAAAATATCCAAAAATATTTGGATTCTCAGAATCGCAGTTTTTAAAACTGTCGGACGAAAACCTGAAAGATGGAACCACGTAACTTAAAGGCTAGGTAAACTTAAGGGCTAAGTTAACTTAACACTTAAGTCATGAATAGTAAAGAGGTTAGGGGTGAAATGACTATTTTGCCCTAGCTTTGGAAAATCTATAAATAGGAAGCTAGATTTCATTTAAATGAGATTTTGAAAATCCTACACTACAGAGAAAGAGAGAGGATTCGGATGGAGAGGGAGAAAGAAGAGCATGAGCATGATTGATCGGATCAAAAATGTTCGTGAAATAGAAAATCTAGCAAATCGCCGGTTTTGTCTAGCGGAAGAAAAATATAGAGGAAAGGTATTAAAACCCAACTCCTATATTAGATTTTCCTTAAGTTTTATATGTTTAAAACATAACTTAATGAGAATAAGAAGTATATGATGTTAGGGATGATTTCATATGGTTGAAATCATGAAAAATAAAGAAAATAAGAATTTGAAGTTTAGTAAATAAATTTCTTAAAGAAGTATAAGATTCGTAATGAATTAGAACGATCCAAGTGGATTATATAAATAAGTAGGTGAAATAAGTAAGGAATAATGTTCTATAACATCAAATTCCAATAAAAAGTGAAATCGTAATCCAAAATATCGATTAAAATGAAGAACGAACAAAGAACACGAAGAACGTTGTTGATGGACAAATTTAAAACCATCGTAGGATAATTGTTGTTGATGGACAAGTTTAAAACCATCGTGTATAAGTTAGATGATTATTGCTTGGTTAGGAACGGTAGAAACGTTCATGAAGAACGGATTAAAGCTTAGCTATAACGAAGTTATGGCAAAAATTTCGTAAAAGATAAACGAGAATTAGAAAGTTAGTAAATGAACCCGAACGTGTAGGATTTCATAAAAATGTAAGAGAACAGAGAAAACGTGAGTTATGGACTCAAGAACGAACAAATTCCGAGTTCAGATGACAGAATTATGGACGAACAAACAAAGAGCATTAAAAACATAAAACGAATGAAGGGTGAAGATTAAGCCAATTGAATGGCACGTTAACGGAGTCAAAACGAAGTTCTATCCAAGGGGTATTGAAGTACGCAAGATAAGGAAGAGAATGGCTTTGGAACAACCTCGTTCTGAGTTATAATGAAGGAGTTATGAGATCGGGAAATAGCGTCTCAAAATGAAGTTAACACTTAGAAGAAATTTTCAAGAATTAGGGCTTGGGCCACATGCCAACCATACCTATATAAGGTGGTAATGCTGCGGTACTAGACCAGAGGCCGAAATCTCGCAAACTTGCGCGTGCAGATGTGAGAGATCGAAGGAGAGTGGCGCCCATGACAAATTAGGAGAAAAAGCAGAGAGAAGAGCTTTTAATTGTTCAACTCTTGGGAGAAACATACGGGAAGATAAAGAACATAATGTTCAACTAATATAACACTTAAACAAGTGAATTAAACCTTTAGTACATGTTGAACGAAATGGTCAAAAGAGATTAAAAGATCAAGAAAAGAATAAATGTAAACGTAAATATAACTTATGATTACAAGCGATCTTAGCATACTGACGAATAGTATGGCTTCGACATTAAGAAAGAGTAATGAACATGGGGTTCAGGTAATGGATAACGAAAGTAATAAGTAAGATATGAATGGTATTAAGAAAGCCGTAATGAACGGTAATAAGATTAATGGAAGCCGAATGTGAGTCGGATAAGAACGTTAGAATAAAATGTAAGCGTTGAACACTTTAACCGACATGAAGGTTGACGGTACGCAAATATTAAATGGATAGAACCTACACCCCGTGTATGGTTTAACCGTAAGATGATGAAGATCAATGATTAAACCGTGAACGATAAAGAAGTTGAATTAAAGATAATAACGTTTAACGTAATGAAGCCGAGTTAAGGATTAAAGGGAATGATCGCTCTAAGTATACAAAAGACTGTATGACTTAGACGATAAAGAATGAATCTTGAGGGGTGGCATTTAGTTTCCAGGAAGCCATAAGGAATGAGAATTGACTTTATGAAGATTATAGTTTAAATAGTTTGGATAAGTTAAGATAAGTTAAGTTGTAGTACAATCGTAACCTTTGATGGTTGACATATAGGAGCTGGGCTAAACAATTCTTTCAGAGAGTGAAGGTATATACAAAACTGGCAACCGATCTAACTCACTGTTGTGGGCAGTGTAGACGAGACGGGAACTTGTTTGTTGGTTATTTGTGGGAAACCACTCAGAGTACTATATGGACTACTAGCAGAGAAGCAATGTGTGATGTGTCTTAGAGAAGTAATAAGAAGAAGATAAGATGTAAAACATCAAAGATGATGAACGTAAAAGTAAGACATCTCCGTATGTCATGAAGCCATAGAACTGTAATGAAAGTGGTCGCGTAAACTTAGGTTACAAGAACGCGAACCCTAAGAAGTAAAGTTAAGTAAACTAATACATAAGTCAAAGATGTATGACTAATTAGTGTATGTGTTGTTTTTCTTATGTGCTACATAGGAACTGGAATAAGCAGTTCAGCGTAAGTTGTAGCTGTGCGTAAGGCAAGTTTCTTAACTTCATTCATATTTGAAATGAATGCTAGTTTCTTAAACTTCTCAGATGTTGAACTTGAGAAGTTCTGTCTATGTGCAAATGTGTGATATTTGTGTAAAGTGGTAGAACATACGAGGCCTTGTGCCACAATGTGAACATTTTAGTGTTTCTCTGAGATGAACTGTTCTGTGATTTAACTGTTCAATAAAAGAATGCTTTGTTCATACATGATACATTATTGTTAAGTCTGTGCTAATGATTGTAGCCAGCCAAAATTTGTATGGAAAAGGTAGAAGAATGGAAGTATTTCAAAGTGCATGTGAATAATGTTTTAAAATGATAGGAATCGAGATTACTCCTATTGTTCAAGCTGCTTCATAACCTTTGTTCGGTTATCAAAGTTCTAAAGGAACGTTTAAACTCTTGAAGTTGTTTGTTCAACTACTATGACTTTCTGGGCAATTGAATGCTCACACTTGCTTTAAATGAAAAATATTTTCAGTGAACGATGTTAGAAGAACTTAAGGATCCCGTAACGATCAAGTTGACGGTATCCAGATGAAGTGCCATTCAGAATGTGAATGAGCGAGAAGATCAAGTGAAGACTTGTAATATAGAAATATAAAATTGAACTATAGACTAGTTTAAGAAACTGTTATGTATCCTTGGTGGCGGATAAAAGTCACTCTTGTAAGATGAAATGAATAATGTATTTATCATTACTTGTAATGAAAAAGGTTATATGGTTTTTAGAACCTGGGATTTGAGAGTGTATATTGTTATATTTCAGAATATAATGATGTATGTTTGGAAGAAGATGGGATCGTGACGTACGGAATTCGGGTGTGAAGATAGACCGGATTTTGGGGCGTTACAGATTGGTATCAAAGCTGATAGGTTATAAATCTTAGGTAAGAGTATCTAAGACTATAATCGTAGAGAGAGGGATAAGAAGATCACCACATGATCATAGTGAATCATAGTAATAGGTGAGCTGTTAAATGATGAATGGTTTATAGTACTACGAAGTAGTACAGGAAGAAGAACTCAGATTGAGTTGTGAAGGATAGTATATGAATTAAAGAAAATTCGTATTAAGTTAAGAGAGATTTAAGAGTTGTAAAATTTCAATTGAGGACTCATGTGATAGCTGAGTTGTATGAACCTTTGTATGGACAGAGGTTTATGTTTGGTGTAACAACTGCTTAGCTTATTACAGTGATAATCATTGGAATTGGTCGCGCTGTCAAGATGTATATGACGAGAAGGTGAATCTTTTCTCATGTATATACTTGATAGGTAGAGAACGATAAGGTAGGTGCGAGTTCTTGAAACTCATACTTATTAGATGCGTTAAGTGACTCATAATGATATGGTAGGTTTTGAACTTCTCGTGAATGGACGCTTATAGTGCATCTGAGATAATTCTTAAACTCATATTATTGTGGAAAGTTTCTAAACACATAATGTGTGTGTAGTAAGTTGATGGGTATACTAAGGTAGAGGGATATTTAGGCGAAAATAAGTTATTTTCGATGAAGCTTAGTATTGAAGGTGCTAGAGAAGATTAAGTATTATCGCAATGAAGACAATGAAGAAAGATGGAGAATAGGATAATTCCAAGTCATCTAGCTATGCTAGATTTCGAAGTTTATTGAAATCGTGCTTATGTGTTCGTGTTTTGGAAAAAGAAAGAATTGGTTCAACTTTTGGAACCAATAGATTTTTAAAAGAACTATTCTTGGTATGTCTATGCTAATTTTTTTGGCTAGACAGAAATTGATTTTAAATATCAAAATGAATTTTATATCATCATTGCATTTGATGCAAGGATGGTAAAAGGATGGAGTTAATTAATGAAATGAACTTGGTGTTGGATGTGATCATTAGGATCAACAACCCATTATGGTATGATGTATAATGACGAAGTCACAAACTGACGAAGTCCTCAACGTACTGTGAAAAGTACGGTATCATGACGTCATAAAACATTTTGATGTATTGCGAAAAGAATTTAAAGAGTAGTCGATGTCAATTGAGTTGACCAGACGAATGTTTCACGTTGATATCCAATTTATTGGTATTGTCTAAGCTACTTGATTCGGCTAGACAAATGGCATGTCATGTTTAAAAGAAAATAAAGTTTTTCTTAAGAAGTTGTGCCAATCCAAATTGTTTTGGTGTAGAATCTAATGATTAAGTCTGAGGTGAACACACCCCGAAATGGGGTTATACAATGGATTAATCGCCTACGTATGGAAGATGTAGTTTACCTTCTTGGTGATTATAAACTGCTAGTAAGAGTTCATGGTCAATTTGACCCCTCAGCAAAAGTATGAAATATTTTAAAGAAATTCTTATATTCCTCGTTGTTCATTCTACTTCATAATTCTTGATAAGTTGTGAAGGTCAGAGAATTTTTGAAAGATAGGAACTTCTTTGAAGAAAAATTGAGAAGATGGATAGGCTAAAATTTCGAGGACGAAATTTTGTGAAGAAGGGGTGAATGTGATGACCCGGGTATGGGTGTGGTTTTGAGAAATTCCGAGGACGAAATTTTTATAAGAGGGGAAGAATGTAATGACCCAGAAATTGGGATTTTCCAGAATTTAAGTTTAAAGAATTAGTTATTAATAAAAGGAATTTTTATTAATAATATTATGTGTTATGTGTTTATTAATCATTCTAGAACCTAGGATGGTTATAATTCAGGAGGATTCTGGCTACGAGCAAGACTAAGCGATTAAGAATTTTCAAGACGAAAAGGAAAATTTTCCGGGAACAAAAATATTTTTGGGGAAAAAGACGAAATAGGCACTATTCACCCGACAAAACCTAAGGGTTAGGGTTTGAATAACCTAAGCTGTTCTGAGAGTTCGGTATGTCAAAATGACATTCCATCGAAAGATTTGATGATAATATATCTTGAAAAGTTAAGTAAGCCGATAAAAGTTTTTTCACAAAAAACGTGCAGAAATCGAACGAAATAAAAACGACGAAAAGTACTACTGTGTACTTTTCACTCGTTTAACTACGTTAAGGTAAAACGTGAAGAAAAATGCTTAACGGCAAAAAGTATTTTTTTAGTTTTTCAGAAATTCGAAGAATACGTAAAAGTTAATCGGTAAAGGAAAGACGAAATATCCAAAAATATTTGTATTCCGAGAATCGCAGTTTTTAAAACTGTCAGACGAAAAAAACGAAAGAGCGGAACCACATAACTTAAAGGCTAAGTAGACTTAAGGGCTAAGTTAACTTAACACTTAAGTGATGAATAGTAAGGAGGTGTGAATAGTAAGGAGGTTAGGGGTAAAATGACTATTTTGCCCTAGCTTTGGAAAATCTGTAAATAGGAAGCTAGATTTCATTTAAATGAGATTTTGAAAATCCTACACTAGAGAGAGAGAGAGAGAGAGGATTCGGATGGAGAGGGAGAAGGAAGAGCATGAGCATGATTGATTGGATCAAAAATGTTCGTGAAATAGAAAAGCTAGCAAATCGCCGATTTTGTCTAGCGAAAGAAAAATAAAGAGGAAAGGTATTAAAACCTAACTTCTATGTTAGATTTTCTTTAAGTTTTATATGTTTAAAACAAAACTTAATGAGAATAAGAAGTACATGATGTTATGGATGATTTCATATGGTTGAAATCATGAGAAATAAAGAAAATAAGAATTTGAAGTTTAGTAAATAAATTCCTTAAGGAAGTATAAGATTCGTAATGAATTAGAACGATCCAAGTGGATTATATAAATAAGTAGTTGAAATAATTAAGGAATAATGTTCTATAATATCAAATTCCAATAAAAAGTGAAATTGTAATCCAAAATATCGATTAAAATGAAGAACGAACGAAGAACACGAAGAACACGCGAAGAACACGAAGAACGTTGTTGATGGACAAATTTAAAACCATCGTAGGATAATTGTTGTTGATGGACAAGTTTAAAACCATCGTGTATATGTTAGATGCTTATTGCTTGGTTAGGAACGGTAGAAACGTTCATGAAGAATGGATTAAAACTTAGCTATAACGAAGTTATGGCAAAAATTTTGTAAAAGACAAACGAGAATTAGAAAGTTAGTAAATGAACCCGAACGTGTAGGGTTTCATAAGAATATAAGAGAACATAGAAAACGTGAGTCGTAGACTCAAGAACGAACGAATTCTGAGTACGGATGACCGAATTACGGATGAACAAACAAATAGCGTTAAAAACATAAAACGAATGAAGGGTGAAGATCAAGCCAATTGAATGGCACGTTAATGGATTCAGAACAAAGTTCTGTCAAGGGGGTATTGAAGTACGTAAGATATGTAAGAGAATAGCTTTGGAACGACCTCGTTCCGAGTTATAATGAAGGAGTTATGAGATCGGGAAGTAGCATCTCAAAATGAAGTTAACACTTAGAAGAAATTTTCAAGAATTAGGGCTTGGTGCCGCGGCGCCAACCATGCCTTGTAAGGTGGCGCTGCAGCACCAGACCAGGGACCCGAGTACTGCAAACTCGCGCCGCAGCAAGAGAAATAGAAGGGAGGGTGGCACCGCAGCGCCAATGTAGGGAAAAGCCAGAGAAGAGCTTTTAATTGACCAAATCTTGGGAGAAACGTACGGGAAGATAAAGAACATAATATTCAACTAATATAACACTTAAACAAGTGAATTAAACCTTTAGTACAGGTTGAACAAAATGGTCGAAAGAGATTAAAAGATCAAGAAGAGAATAAACATAAACGTAAATGCAACGCAGTTGCAAGCAGTCTTAGCATACAACAAATAGTATGGCTTCGACATTAAGAAAGGGTAATGAACATGGGGTTCAGGTAATGGATAACGAAAGTAATAAGTAAGATATGAATGGTATTAAGAAAGCCATAATGAATAGTATTAAGATTAATGGAAGCTGAATGTAAGTCAGATGAGAACGTTAGAATAAAATGTAAGCGTTGAACACTTTAACCGACGTGAAGGTTGAGGGTACGCAAATATTAAACGGATAGAACCTACACCCCGTGTATGGTTTGACCATAAGATGATGAAGATCAATGATTAAACTGTGAATAGTAAAGAAGTTGAATTAAAGATAATAACGTTTCACATAACGAAGTCGAGTTAAGGATTAAAGGGAATGATCGCTCTGAGTATACAAAAGACTGTATGACATAGACGATAAAGAATGAATCCTGAGGGGTGGCATTTAGTTGCCAGGAAGCCATAAGGAATGAGAAATTAACTTTATGAAGATTATAGTTTAAATAGTTCGGATAAGTTAAGATAAGTTTAAGTTGTAGTACAATCGTAACCTTTGATGGTTGACATATAGGAGCTGGGCTAAATAATTCCTTCAGAGAGCGAAGGTATATACAAAACTGGCAACCGATCTAACTCACTATTGTGGGCAGTGTAGACGAGACGGGAACTTGTTTGTTGGTTGTTTGTGGGAAACCACTCAGACTACCATATGGACTACTAGCAAAGAAGCGATGTGTGATGTGTCTTAGAGAAGTAATAAGAAGAAGATAAGATGTAAAACATCAAAGATGATGAACGTAAAAGTAAGACATCTCCGTATGTCATGAAGTCGTAGAACGGTAATGAAACTGGTCGCGTAAACTTAGGTTACAAGAACGCGAACCCTAAGAAGTAAAGTTAAGTAAACTAATACATAAGTCAAAGATGTATGACTAATTAGTGTATGTGTTGTTTTTCTTATGTGCTACATAGGAACTGGAATAAGCGATTCGGTATAAAGTTGTAGTGTGCGTAAAGCGCAAGTTTCTTAACTTCATTCATATTTGAAATGAATGCTAGTTTCTTAAACTTCTCAGATGTTGAACTTGAGAAGTTCTGTCTATGTGCAAATGTGTGATATTTGTGTAAAGTGGTAGAACATACGAGGCCTTGTGCCACAATGTGAACATTTCAGTGTTTCTCTGAGATGAACTGTTCTATGATTTAACTGTTCAATAAAAGAATGCTCTGTTCATACATGATACATTATTGTTAAGTCTGTGCTAATGATTGTAGCCAGCCAAAATTTGTATGGAAAAGGTAGAAGAATGGAAGTATTTCAAAGTGCATGTGAATAATGTTTTAAAATGATAGGAATCGAGATTACTCCTATTGTTCAAGCTGCTTCATAACCTTTGTTTGGTTATTGAAGTTCTAAAGGAACGTTTAAACTCTTGAAGTTGTTTGTTCAACTGCTATGACTTGCTGGGCAATTGAATGCTCACACTTGCTTTAAATTAAAAACATTTTCAGCGAACGATGTTAGAAGAACTTAAGGATCCCGTAACGATCAAGTTGACGGTATCCAGATGAAGTGCCATTCAGAATGTGAATGAGCGAGAAGATCAAGTGAAGACTTGTAATATAGAAATATGAAATTGAACTATAGAATAGTTTAAGAAATTGTTATGTATCCTTGGTGGCAGATAAAAGTCACTCTTGTAAGATGAAATGAATAATGTATTTATCATTATTTGTAATGAAAAAGGTTATATGGTTTTTAGAACTTGGGATTTGAGAGTGTATGTTGTTATATTTCAGTATATAATGATGTATGTTTGGAAGAAGATGGGATCGTGACGTACGAAATCTGGGTGTGAAGATAGACCGGATTTCGGGGCGTTACATCTCCCACCCATTTTAATACTTCAAAAGGTCCTATAAACCTTGGACTTAACTTTCCTTTCTTTCCAAAGTGTATTTTTTCTTTCAAGGGAGATACCTTTAGAAACACATATGAGCCTACTTTAAACTCTCGATTTATTCTATACGAGTCCGCATATTTCTTCTGTCTGTCTTGAGTTGTCATAAGACGCATCCGTATTAACTTTATTACATTCGCTGTCTGCTGCACCAATTCTGGTCCTAGCATCAGGCGTTCTCCCACTTTATCCCAATACAATGGTGTTTTGCACCTTCTTCCATACAAAGATTCATAAGGCGACATGCCTATGCTTGCATGATAACTGTTGTTATACGCAAACTCTACAAGTGGTAGGTGATCATCCCAACTACCCTTGAAATCTATGACGTAAGACCTCAACATGTCTTCTAACGTTTGAATTGTCCTCTCGCTCTGCCCATCAGTTTGTGGATGATACATTGTACTTAACTTCAACTGTGTTCCCAACTGTTCTTTCAAACTTCTCCAAAAGTTTGATGTGAATCGTGGATCACGATCTGACACAATCGATACTGGTACTCTATGTCTGGAAATAATTTCCTTAACATGAAGTTTAGCTAACTGGTCTAAGTTATACTTGACCCTAATTGGTAAAAAGTGAGCCAATTTCGTTAATCGGTCTACTATTACCCAAATCGAATCGTACCCTTTAGTCATTGTCGGAAGTCCCACCATGAAGTCCATCGTGATATGCTCCCACTTCCATTCTGGAATCTCCAATAACTGTAACAAGCCACTGGGTTATTGATGTTCGGCCTTAACTTTTTGACAAGTCAAGCACCTACTCACATACTCCGCTATTTCTCTCTTCATATTCGGCCACCAAAAACTCTGTCGAAAGTCTTGATACATCTTAGTGCTACCAGGATGTATCGAATACCTTGAACTATGAGCTTCTTATAACACTTGCTCCTTTAATTCCGTCTTATTCGGAACCCAAATTCTTCCTTCAAATCTTAATAATCCCTCATTATCAAGACTATACTTAGTATCTTCTTTATTGGTTAACCGTTTCTTCATTTGGTTACACTCATCAGTCCTGAGTTGTATCTCCTTGACTCTCTCTACGATGGTAGATTGCATCTCCGTCGTAAAAAGTATCTGCCCCGATTCACTTGGCATCTTCAATTCTATCTCCATCCTGACCATCTCTGTTATTAACTCATTTTGAGTCGTTAACATAGACAACTTTTCCCGACCCTTTCTACTTAAGGCGTCGGGAACTACATTGGCTTTTTCAGGGTGATACAGGATTTCACAATCGTAATCCTTTATCAACTCCAACCATCATTTTTGTCTCATATTCAACTCCTTCTGTGTGAAGATATATTTAAGACTCTTATGGTCTGTATATATCTCACATTTCTCCCCATAAAGATAATGTCTCCATATTTTTAAGGCAAACACTACCGCGGCCAATTCTAGATCATGAGTAGGGTAAACTTTCTCATAATCCTTCAACTGTCGTGATGCATACGCAATGACCTTGCCATGCTGCATGAGCACGCAACCAAGTCCTCTATGTGAAGCATTGCTATAAACTACAAAATTTCCTATGTCATCGGGTAATGACAAAACAGGCGCTTCACTTAATTTTTTCTTCAGTTCTTGAAAACTGTCTTCACATTTATCCGTCCACACGTATTTCACCGTCTTCCTTGTCAAGTTTGTCAATGGGGTAGCTATCTTCAAAAAATCTTGGATAAATCTTCGATAGTATCTCGCTAACCCTAGGAAACTCCGCACCTCAGTCGGCGTTTTCTGTTGTTCCCAGCTCATCATCGCTTCTACCTTCTTATTTGGATCCACTTTGAAATCCTTCTTGGTCAATGACATGACCTAAAAATTGTACCTTCTCCAACCAAAATTCACACTTAGTGAATTTCGCATATAACTTCTCCTTTCTTAGTGTCTCCAACACTAATCTTTAGTGTTCAACATGATCTTTTGGCGTCTTAGAATAGACTAGAATATCATCGATAAACACAACAACGAACTAGTCTAAATATTGTTTGAACATTTTGTTCATCATATCCATAAATGCAGCTGGTGCATTCGTCAACCCAAATAACATTACCAGAAACTCGTAATGACCATAACGAGTTCTAAATGTTATCTTTGGTATGTCCTCCTTCCTAACCTTCAATTGGTGATACCCCATCCGCAAATCTATCTTAGAAAAATACTTTGCCCCTTTCAACTGATCAAAAAGATCATCGATCCTGGGCAATGGGTATTTATTCTTTATTATTAACTTGTTCAACTCTCGATAGTCGATACAAAGCCTTAACGATCCGTCTTTCTTTTTGACAAAACAATCTGGTGTTTCCCCCCGGAAAACACTTGGTTGAATGTACTTCCTATCCAATAGTTCCTGTAACTGAACCATTAACTCTTTCATTTCCACATGCTCCATTCGATATGGTGCCCTTGAGACTGGTGCTGCTCCTGGCACAATGTCTATTACAAATTCAATCTCCCTATCCGGTGGTAAACCCAATAATTCACTTGGAAATACATCCATGAATTCGTTTATTATAGGTATTTGTTCCATGGTTGCTCCCACTCGCTGGGTGTCAACAAATGGCACAGATAACCTACACATCCCTTCCTTAAAAGTTTCCTAGTTTGTGTCATCTTAAGACAACACGAGCGTCCCGGTGATTTATTACCGTAGAATATTACAGGAGGTTGTTTCAACTTCCTAATTCTCACACATTTCTTTTGGCAATCTATAATTGCTCCATGGTTAATCATCCAATCTATTCCAAGAATTACATCGAATTCTCCCAACTTTATTGGTATTAAATCTACCGATAACTTACAACCACGTATATCTACGCAACAACTCTTATGAATATCTTCAACAGGAATTATCTCTTCGTTTGCTACCTTAATAATCAAAGGTATAAGAAACTTTTCGGGAAATAATCCTAATCGTCTAGCAAAATCACATGCTATAAACGAACAAGTAGCACCCAAATCAAATAGCACGTAAGCATTTATGTTATTGATTGGGATAATACCTGCAACTACATCCCCTGATGCCACCGCATCTTGGACCGTCATATTAAAAGTGCGGGCCATTGGTCTACTACCGGTTGAAATTTGGACCACTAATAGCCAACTTACCGTTATTAGTGCCCTTATTTCCATCTGTCCCCTTCTTTGGGCAGTTCTTTGCTATGTGGTCAGTTGATCCACATACAAAACATCCATGATTTTTCTTTGGATTTGGATAGTTAGGCGAAATATGCCCTTTCTGTCCACAATTATAACATACTGCCTTTCCCTTGAGACAGACTCCTAAATGAGTCTTCCCACAGGTTTTACAGGCCTCCGTCCTCCTCTTAGAATCCCCTTGCTTTACTCCGGTATTCCCAGAGTTAAATTTCTTCCTCTTTTGACAGTCGCCACTACCGCTGGCTCCCTCGGTCTTCATTCCTCCCTTAACTTTACCCTTATTTTTCTTATCTTTGTGGTACTGGCTGAGAGCCTCATTCCCACCCTCGGCAATTATTGCCTTTTCTAATATGGTTTCAAAGGAAGTAGTTTGAAACACAGAAATTCGACTATAGAGCTAGGTTTTTAAGCCCTGCTCGAATCGTCTAGCCTTTCTTACTTCAGTGTCCACTTAATGTGGAGCAAATCTTGCCAGTTCATTAAACTTGGCAGCATACTGGGGAACCGTCATATCCCCATGTTTCAAATCAAGAAACCTCATTTTCATTCTTCCCTTCATACTCATGGGAAAGTAGTTCTCGAAGAAAATCTCCTTGAACCTCACCCACGTTAGATTTTCTATACCGGCCCTAGCCTGGTTTGCCTCCCACTAGAAATTGGCCTCACCCTTCATCATATAGGTTGCAAAGGCAACCTTCTGACCTTCATCGACATTTGCTATAACAAATGCTTTCTCAATCTCTTTCACCCAAGTTTGGGCTTCTATAGGATTCATAGTTCCTTTGAACTCTGGTGGACCGACACTTTTAAAATCCTTAAAAGTAGTAGCTCGTACTACCCCAGGATTTATGGGTACATTAGCCCCAGTTCTATTAAACGCGGCCGTTAAAAGATTAACGAACTCTTGCATTGGATTAACCGGACCTCCCTCCGGTTGATTAACATTAAAATCTTAATTTCGTTGTCTCCTTCTTGGCGGCATTTTGCTGTTAAGAAAACAACATGTCATTATTACTTTCTTCTTGTTGTTTGGTTATTATTCATAATGAAACAATAACTCATACTCATTACTCAATATGTTCCATAAAAAGACTTATATTGATTCATAACTTGTAGTTTAACACTACATTGTTTACATTACACAGCCTAAGCTGATTACATTACCATCCCGCAATTACTTTCCAAAAATTGGGATTTACAAAAGACTACCCTTGATATACAAAAGAGGGTTTTACGTCACTACTAGATACATAATATTTACATATCTAAACTATTCCATTATTACTAGATTACATCTGTAGAATGGCATTCTCAAAAGTCTTTAAGTGGCAAGACCCAAGCGATGACATCCCGATCGATAAGATGTCGAGTCCGCCTTCTTCTACCGAATACCCAGCTACTTGCTGCTGGAAATCCACAAGAGAACTCCTATATATATAAGACATCCTCTCTACCTTCTGTTTCTTAGTCTTTAGCTCCTGCTTGAGCTCAAAGACTTCGTGTTTCAGCTCATGGACCTTGTCCTTGGCCAAAACTCGATCATCATGCTCCTCTTCCCGCATCCCTTCCATACTAGTCTTGTTCTCCCGGACAGCTTGGAGTTCCTCTTTTAACTCCTTAACCTCTTGACAATACTGGACGTTTCTAACCAATACTGACATGAATAGTGCCTTCATTGACTCCCCCGTAGTCAACTCTTCTGTAGGTGCAACCTGGTCAAAAGGACATCACGTCCACCTCTTCCTCTAGCATGCCATTAAACACAGACATGTAGTCTAGATTGTCCGAGTCTCTAGACTCGATTGCCACCACTTCTAGTTCTACTGCTATGGGATTTGGTAGTATCTCTACTCGATTTACCGAATCCTCGCTTACTACATGTATGTCTCTATACATATCATTTTCTCCTAACATCTACAATAAAACAATATAGTTTGATTAGTACACGTTAGTAGAATAATAAAAACACATAACATAATATAATGCATTTTTATAGGGTTATTTTCCATCTGTTACTTCTTTATTCTTTCTTAAGGTTATGAGTTAATGTTCTAGTTTCCCCCTTAAGTTTTATATCCTAGGCTTTGATACCAACCTATAGCGTCCCCAAATTCGGGTTTCTTCCAACCCGACAGATGGTGTTATACTGTACTAGCATTCATACATTCATCCAATTGAAAAGCCTCAAAAGAATGAATATCTCTTCTATATAATCAAAATAATATTTACATTTCCCCAAGTTCTAAACCCATTACAAAAGTTCTTTGCCATAATATCAACTATATTACAACATTAAACCTATACTTTATTACATGAGGCGACAACGATCTCGCCTTAGCTTTTCCTTTATCCTTATTCGATCCTTCGGGACGTTCAGTCTTAGCTGCATTCATATGGTTCAAGCAAGAGTGAACATAACTAGCTCAGCAAGTATGACAATTTCAATAAACAACTGCTTGACACATAAGAATCATATATCTTCAATAATTAAACAATAGTTATGAAGTACTATTGATGATTCAAAATAGCACTTCATCTTTCTTTCAAAATGTTTTACAATAATAACAATATTCCGTAAAACATTAACTCCGGTTCAAGACCTTGAGCATTTCATTCTTCTTTGAAAAGGACAACCCGGAACTAAGTTTGTAAGCCCAGTATTACTTACGAGCACTTCTAGGTGATTAGCCTATTGTACTCTATGTTGATCAACACTACATTCATTAAGCGTATATACGTTTAATTTCTGGCAACCTCACATGCTTTTCGTATGATGACAAAAACATTTGTTTAACATACTCAGTCTTCTTTTGAAAACCATATCAAGTAGTTGACAAAAGATAACAACATTTAATAACAGATGGATATATTATCAATAATCCAACCAATATATCAAGTCTAGCCTAAAGGATTGGGTTTAACTTCATCATACATCAATTCATGCGTAAGGATACATGAACTTCAAAACTTGTTCAGATTGAACTAAGACAAGAGTTAGAATACTTGCCTTTAGCGTCTGCTACGGTATAATTACTTTATGTTCGAGTCTTTCAAGTCTCTACAATACATGATCACATAACACCATACATTAGGTAATATATAACCAAGTATGTATATGACTATATCTTACCCTTCATCTCAATCTAATCATATATTAGATTTGTTTACTACCATCAATTCTGGCTTATCATTCTACTTTCATTCATATTTGAATAGGTTATCTCAACCTTTATGCATTATCCTTAAGGTTTAACAAAGTTTTAACAACGCTACTTCAAGTTCCTTAAGGTGTGTTTACTTTTAAATCAATTACATTCCTTGCATTGAGTTTGTAAACATTTATCACTATCTTTATTCTAGGGCTGGCGCTGCGGCACCAGTCATATACCTACATCTCGCGCTGCGGTGCGAGTTAACAGTGGGGATGCCCCAGACTTGGTGTTGCGGCGCGAGTCCTTACTTCGATGGGTCGTGCATGCGGCCACTCTCGATAGTGAGTCGTGTCTCTGACATGGCATTGTGCTGCCATCATTTACTCAATGGTTCGCACTGCAGCGTGAGTTTCCAATATGATCAGTTTTAGTCTTGCGCTGTGGCGTGACAAAATGGCCTAGGTCTGGCGCCGCGGCGCCAGCTCTGTGCACCAGATAGTTTGGACAGTTTTTCAACTTTACGAATTTCCCGAGCTCATAACTTCTTCGTTATAAGTCTGAATTTGCTCGTTCAAAAGCCTACGGTTCACAAATTACATACACTACGCGTTCATGCAAGAATTTTATCTATTTGACTTCATTAACTAAAAATTCACCTATTAGTTCATTTTTAACAAAAACGATAAATGTTCATGAACGTTCAATGCTCGTTTCTTCGTTCTAAGTTGGAATTCGGTCATTTTTGAGTTCGCAACTCTTGAATACCAATTATGACTTGTCTCCATTGACAAATAATGTTTTCGAGTTCAAACACAAAATTTGACTTCTAATTTGAGAATTTCACGAATTCAACGTTTATCGTCCAATCGTGCAATTTCCGGCAAATCCTCATTACTTATGATATATTCAATACTTCAAATGAATTCAATTCATCATATGAACATCTCAACATACCTAATACAACAACTTATTTTCATGTTGGATTTTGACTTATTCTTTCATGAGCTTATAACTTATTAAAGTATAAACAACTTATAGCTTCATTGTTCATAACTTATGAAAGTTAAGGTCTTTTAATCACCATACTTATATGTTCTTAACATATAATATCATTCATGTATTCAAGATACAAATTCATATAAACTCTTAGTTTTCATACTAACATTCAAGGTTAACTTATAATAAGTTCATAACTTTTATAAGTTCAAATGACTTATTTCTAACTTATGTGGCTTAAGTTCATTGAATACTCATTCTTCTTACTTCTTAACATTCATGTTCCTTAATACATACTTTTCTTATCAACCTATCATGGTAGAGATATAAGATAAATGGAGAAGAAGTCTTACTCTTTGAAGTCTTTGTAAAGTAGCCTTCTTCTTCTTCTTACAAATGAAAGTAACTTATTGTGGCTTATTCTCCCTAACACTTAAGCACTTTGTAATATATTGGATTGTTTGAACAAGTAATAAATGGCTAGCAAGCTTCCTCTATTTATAGAATTCACAAGGTTAGGGTAATTTAGTCAATAAACCAACCCACCTCCTTACTATTCATTACTTGTTAATCACAAATTTTATCCTTTGCTTCGTCATTACTCCTAACACTTGGTCATTACACATTAAAATTGGCCACCACACATTAACCTTATTAATATGGTTTGCCCCATGGGTCAATCAACCCATTGAATTCTAGCTTGGGCTTAAATTAACTTAACCTTTGGGCTTTGCATTAACAAACACTACTTGTTTATTAATCAATAGTTGGGCCTCACCATTTAATTCACTTGGGCTTGTACAAATTCTAACCAATCTTCCAAGTCCATTATCATTACTCAATACATATACATATTGTCTATGTATCATTTTCGTATTCTAACTCGTATAGAAATTTATTATATACGATATACCATCCTTCATACAAATTCGTATAATACTTCGTATTATACTCGTTTTCATTACCTTGTACAACACCTAGGTATCATACAATTATTACTTACTCATTAATACTTCGCCCTCCTTAATATTCTCAAATTAAGTCCGCAAGCGAAATATTGTGTTTCCCATACTTAGATTATTATTACATAATCCATCTTACTTTGACATTCTATCACTAAATATTTCTCGGAAATATAAAAATAAATCCCGAGTAAATATTGATGAATAGTATTTTTCAGAAAATTTCTCAAAAAACTTTTATTTTCGTCTTGGAAATTCAAACACTTTAATTCCTTCACGTAACTAAAATACTACGACATTCCAACATCATTAGGTTATAGAATGACAACCATCTTGATATCACATAAATATAATTTTATTATTATTTAATTCAATAAAATTATTTTACAATATGATCCAAATTTCTCGGTCGTTACATCGACGATTTGACTTTAAGAGTCGCTAGTTGGTGTTTTTAACTGGTTGCACCAACGCAATCGAAAAGGTTTGCACATTGACCCAGTGATGTGACACTGCTAAATGGGACTGTGAAATTGAAATTCATTTGGGTTCGGGGGCTTGATTATGCGGAGAGAAGGTGTTAGGCACCCCCGACATCCGTGTTGCCATGGTGACCGCCACTTTTTAAGAAACTGTTATATGAATGTGTGTGTATGTGGATCAATGTCCAATTATTTGAAAGTAGTGTGAGGCCTCGTTCGCACCTATATACAAAGGGTTTGAATTTATAGAAAAAATCATTTTAAGCAAGATATAGCAATGAAGTTTTGTAAAAAGAATTTTTTCAAACCCTGTGCTCAATAGGAATTGAGACCTTTTCATACTTCCATTTTATTATTAAAATGTTCGGCTTGTTTGCTTTTATTTTTGAGATGCGAAACATCTTCGAAAAAATAATAGACAGCAGTGCCGAACTCCTTATGGGCATGATAGCCATCCAAGGAAATTCAGACACCGTAAATAATGTACAAGCTACTTACAGCTGAAAATGTCAACCACGGGAATCGAATCTAGATTCAGTAGACTAAATCTGTGATCACATGATTCCTAGGCTCACATGATACCACAGTTTGTATCAAAAGCAGTAAGTAGTTATATATATAAAAGCTGTAAATATATATATATATATATATATATGCGTGTGTGTGTGTGTGCATGATCAACCACCACGAAGTAACTTCATGGGGGGTCAAAAATATAAATATATAAAAGCGGTAAATAAATATATATGGACATGATCAACCACCACGAAGCGACTCCATGGGGGATCAGAAAAGTAAATAAAGCAGTAAATGACGATCAACCGCCACGAAGTAAACTCCAAGCGGGACTAAATGTAAATAAAGCAGTAAAAGGCCTCGAAGTAAACTCCAGGCCTGACAGAAATGTAAATATATATATATATAGTAAACGCACCGGATATAAAATTCAGACTCATCGGATATGTCCGACAATAATTATATATATATATATATATATATAAAAAAAGTAAACGCACCGGATGTAAAATTCAGGTTCATCAGATACGTGTGACAACAATTATATATATAAGTATATATTTATATAAAAGCAAGTAAACGCTCCAGACATAAGTCCAGGCTCATCAGATATGTCTGACAATAATTTTTTTTATTTATATATATATATATATAAAGCAAGTAAACGCTCCTGACATAAGTATAGGCTCAATCGAGGCGTAACTAGATAATGTTAGTCCATATATAAATATATACATATATAAGTATATATATACAGATAGAAATGAAAACCACGGACCGAAGTCCAGGCATACGCACACAACACGACTCTCAATGTGTAGAATAGTGTGTGCAAAGATGAAGAGAAAGGCTTTATAGAGTGTCAGAAGGCTTACAATGGGCTGCCAATGCATAATTCTATGACTCTATATGGATAAACACTCAGCTCCCATCGGTAAAATGTATAGCTATATATGAGCTAACATGTGTTTAAAAAGAGCAAGCACTCAATATGGGTGTGTACAGAGCAAATTGGATAGGGCTTCCTCGCCTTTTCTTTTTCTAAATGGCCACCCCAAGCCCTCTATTTATAGAGGGGAGCCATGCTTGCACTTACTTGCAGTGCCTCGGTGCCCCCGGTTCTCTGGTCTCGTCGCCTTGAAATCGCTTCACTCGTGCCTTCAGTAATGTCTGCTCGAACTTGCAGAACTTCAATCCGAGCATCCGAACGAGGTATATATGACCTTCTTTGGACTGCTTGTGTCGAGAGTTACACAATGACATGGATAAGAGGTTGTACGAAGTCAGGAAGAGGGGACCATGCCCATGGTCTTCAAGCTTCAAATTCTATCTGGTGTGCTGCCATGCGTAATAGTCACTCGGGATTGGAACTCCTTTGTTCTTGTAGGACATTGTTTTATGTATGTATGTATGAAGTGTTGAGACAACGCGCAAGTGTTGAGGTGGCAAGATGATGTTTGACTCCTCACCGGGGTTATCACTGATTTGAGTTGAAAGTAGACGTTGCTCAGGGTTACATCTGAGATTGGACTACTGCAAGTGTTTGAATGCCGCAAGGTCATCTGTGAGAATGCCTGTCTACCCGGTGTTAGCTCCGGGTCTGAGGTATGAGTGCCTCGGTAGGAGGTCTGAGATTGAAGTTGATCGCATGTTTTTGAAACAAGCATTTTCGGAGTTATCGCCGGAACTGCAATAACATTCCTTGGTGTTATCGCCAAGGATGAAACTCGGGGTTATCTCCGAGGTTGGAAATGATCCTTCCGGTGTGTGTTCCAGGGTTGGAAATGATGTTCTCAGTGTGTGTTCTGGGGTTGGAAATGATGTTCCCGGTGTGTGTTACAGGGTTGAAGCTGAACATCCAGTAGTATCCGAAATGGATGTGAGCTATCTTCCAGGGTTATCTCCGAAAGACGAATCTGCCATCCTGCAATGTCAGTAACAGGTGTGCAGAAAATTTCGAGTGTCTGCAATTAGTTTTTATTTACTGAAATTGGTTGTGGGAGGTTGTAATTGAATGAGAATCAAATGGATTCTGAATATATAAGGATGGATTGGTTGAAGAATATGTGATTAAACATGTTCAATTTCATATGAATCTTGAGTTTTTAAACCATGCACACTAGGTGTTTGTAAAAATGAGTCAATGTTGCTATTTTGCTTGAACATGAGAATGTATTGGTGATTTTGGTAAATTAGTCTATAGATGTAATTTTTTTTTCAGATTTCCCTCTTGTTTGGTACCTACTTTTGTGTTGAAATCAAGTTTAACATGTCTTTCTTTAGATCAATTATTGTTCTGGTATACATTTACAGATAATATTTCAGATGTACGAAATTGCATTTGAAGTATCAATCTGAACTATGTTCTCTATATCAATAAAAAATGGGAGTTAGCACACTATTTTATTGGTACCATCCAATTCAATTATTTGAGTGAATTTTCAAGTTCAACTAACCCATTTTTAAAATCTCAAGCATAAGAATTTTGAGATGGGTACTTTACAGGAAAAAAAATTACTTTGACTAAAGAATAGTCCATAACTTCTATTCAAGAAGTTTATTCAAGTCTATGTACTCAAACTGTTAGTTAGGCCTTTTGACCTTGGCAAGTACTATTGGATCTTGTTCTGGTATTATGCTCTTTAATTACCTGCATTCTTTCTGGTGGAATATATGAAGTATATTTAGTAAAAAATAATATATATATATATAGAGTATGGACTTGAACATTTGTTCAACATGCATCTAAACCTTAAGTTTTGTTCGTTCTGCCTCTCTTTATCATATTATTGGTATAAATTTTATGTAACAACACTTCTATAAAAAAATAGGTACTGATATATCAGTTTATCAAATATTGTTTGCATTTCATGATGTTGACTTACAAAATAGATGAGAATTTACGCACTTGTACTTGTCAAGATAATTGTAGAGGAATCATATAATTGTGACGAGCAACAATAATAGGTGTCCAATCTAAATTATCTGTACTCATTCTTTATATCCTGGCCTAGAGGATTGATAGTTTCCCAATCAATGCTTACTTATAGTCCAATTTTCTAGGTGCTTCTTGGAAATCATAACTCAACAATATAGCTTGTCATGAACATGATAGCAGACAACTAAGGAAACAAAAAAATTGATAGCAGACAGTGGTTCTGCTATTTCTGCCACACATTGGCTTTGCATGAAAATGAAGAACCTCTGTTTTTGAGTTTCTTTAAGAGAAAACACTCCAGAAACTTAATTGGGGAAATATTTAGTTTGTTAATTTTTATTCTTGAGTTTCATCCTTCTATAACATGTCAGAGATTTTGGGTTAGTATATATTGTTATGCTTCTTCTACATAATTGTTTGGTTTAAAGACACTGATAACGTCCATTCAGTTGAACGGCTCAGCTAAAGACCCGTGTCCATTTACGTACTTTAGTATGCAGTCACTCATTTAGAGACTAATTACTAATATGGTTCTTGTATTGCACATTTTACCCCTGACTGTCATCACCATCTCCATCTCAGTTTTTAGTATTTTTTGTACGGTGCATATTTATCTTCCTATTTATATTTTCAAATACTGATTTGCATTTTATTGGTTATTTTTCTTATGAGTTTGATATGAACTTGTTTATGACTGATAAGCATGGAGGCAATGGAATGGGTGGTTCTCTGCCACCAATAATGCTGGCTCTAGAGAGGAAAAAAAGTTGAAATATTGGTTCGAAAAGTAAGAGGCTGCTCATTGATAACCAAAATGCTCTAGAGCTAAAGCTCACGTGAGAAGAGATACAAGAAATTTGGAAATTGGAAATTGCTAAACATTACGTTTAGAGCAGTTGCTAGTGATCAATTGGAAATTTGGGTTGAAAGGACAGGGTGTGAGATCTTTATTGCTAAAAAAGAGAGGCTGAAGCATCAGAAGGTAAACTACTAAACTAAAATGCTTCATAAACTCAGTTTGACATCTCTGACACATGTAAATCACTATAACATTTCTAGTGAAAATCAATTGAGGTATTTACTAATAGAAATATTTTTGTCTGTCATTTATTAATCTCTGCCTTAATTTAAATTTACCAGTTTCATTTTTTCTTATTCCTCATCTTATTGAAATTGAATTTTGGTGTTTCTCTTGTTGTATGAAGTTTACAAGCCTAACCTTGATTTCTTTGAAGAAAATGATGATGAAGTGGACCTAACATGACGTACACTTTATTCCTTCTAGTTCATTTTTATTCGTTTAGTTTTCTTATGTTATTTAATAAATATTGTATGTACTATGGTCCTTGGGAGGTCAAAATGTAATAACAAATTATGTAGTTATCGTGACTTGAGAATTAGTGCATCTGATTTTTTTGGGGTTTGTTTTGTCCAATATGTTTATTCTTGATATGCATTATTGCATCTTAACTTTTATGTGCTCTGCACACTTACCCACACATTCCTTCCTATCCTTCACATGAGTTATGTTTGCTTATACTCTTTTCTTCAGTTTAGACACAAAGTAATGTCTTAGATGTGCAGTACAGCCATAGACCTTTCTTCTGATTATGCTTGGGTAGTGTAATGGTTTTCCATATAGTGGCAGCTAAATTTTGGACAACTGTTTGTTTTAAGATCATTTAAGATGTTTGGGCTCTTTGAAAGAACCTGATGTTATCATATGTTATCATGGGTGACAAAAATAATTGTGTTTATATTATGTTGACACTCCTAAAAGATCTTAAATTGTAATATCCTATTGTTTGTTATTTTTATTTTGGGCTTTACACCAAGTTTTGGTTGTAATTTATTGCAACATATCAAAAAATTTAATCCTTACATTTTCTTGCGACTTACGGAATTTTGATGCACTTTTCCAATCAGCAGACAACATCCTCGCTCATGATTCACATGATACATTTTTCTTGAAAGGTTTGTTTTGACACTTTGACTTTATGTTTTCATATGTATCTGCCGAGTCCAATTACCATCTAATGTTGATATGTCTATAACATTTATAGAACCTTCCACCATAAAGACACTACCCAAGGATTATGTTGAGCGGGTGAAGCAAGTTCACGAATCTGGTGGTTTTGGTTCCAGAAGGTATGCGGTTATGTAATATATATATATAAATATATACTACTTCTATCCCAAAAAAAAAAAAAGATTCCAACTTTTTGTCACCTATTTTTTTTTAACGAATAATAAGGTTTGTGTAGGACACATTTAGATATTATCTTTTCAATAATTTTTTACCAAAAGTAAATTCTAGTCTATAAAGTTTAATAAGTTAATGTTAAAAAACAATCATCAATTTTTACTTTTACTTTAGTTTTTTATATATCCAAGTGTGGCATGCAAAACTTAATATTCTTAAAATCAAATGTTTGTGATTATATCTAGCATCTTTGGGGCATATACTATATGGAAATTTATCATCTCAAGAAAAGATTATCCACATTGACTAATAGCCTTAACTTTTTCATAATTGTTGTCCTTTCTATATAGAAATCTAAACATTGTTATTTAAGAGTGTGTGATGGTATTTAAGATTGTGTGATGCTTGTGGTTGTTGAATGTGACTGAATTCTGACTTGTGGTCAACATATAATAATAATCTACAAGTTTTGTAACAGAAAATATGTTTACCACTATGCTTATTGAAATTAATTCATGAAATGGCCGATTAAGATTCCAATTTTTTCTTGTAACAGAGCAATCATATAGCCGCACTGAAGGTTCTTTTTTTATTTCGATTTGTAGCAAATGATATTGTGATTGCCTATTTGTCTTTTTCTTTTTATGATCAATACGGTGTACATTAGTACCACGTAGCAACTTTATTGTCTTTGTGTATTGATTTTGACATTAAGTGCCTCTGGTGACCTATTTGCTTCATTTTCCTAACTTGCTATTATTTTTAAATATGTGCAGGAAGACTGCTTTTATGACTTGCCTTACAATATTGGGTATCAAATTTCCGTATTACGTTTACGGAAGAC
This sequence comes from Panax quinquefolius, assembly GCA_020205615.1. Lineage (NCBI taxonomy): Eukaryota > Viridiplantae > Streptophyta > Magnoliopsida > Apiales > Araliaceae > Panax > Panax quinquefolius. The sequence continues at coordinate 1,365,547 of JAINUW010000529.1, read as the reverse complement.
AAGGGACGAAATTATGAAGTGTACTCTCTATATATATGTAGATATATACTTTGATTGAAGAACTGTGGTAGCTTTAGATGGTTAATTGTAAAGATAATGAATGATTATGTAGTGGATGATTTTATTAAGTTAATAATATTTTAGTTTTTTATATTTTTGCCATTATTTGCTATGGGGACATTGAGCCAGTCAGGTACACAAAAAGAATGTCAAATTTTGATTTGGCAACAATATAATTCGTTACCAAAGCATTGAACAAGTTTTAATATAGCAACAATTTTTTATACAATTAGCAACAAATTTTTGTTGCTAATGGCATTAAAAATATAATATTTGGTAACGAAAAATTAACCTAATAATAATGGAAAGGATATTGTTGCTAATACTAAAATAAAAGGCAACATTTTTTATCATTGTAAATCATATCAACTTTCGTTGCACATATAAAGAAACGACAACATATAATGTCGTTGCTAATCGATGACTTTTGTTGCTATTGAAAAATAACCAGCGACAAACATTTTAGTTGCTGATTCAGCATAATATCGTTGCCAAATAATATAATCAGCAATGAAAATCGTTGCTAAAAAGTTTACATTCCGCAACGAAAGCAAGCTTAGGCAACAATTTTCATAATTTACTGCAACGAAAAATATTGTTGCAAAATGGTAGTAATTGCAACGAAAATGCATGGTTGTTGCAAAAAAAAAAAAAGAGTTCATTTCATTGCCAATTAGCAGGCTTTTGCAACGAAATGGGGTTTTTAGCAACAAAATTTTAATTATTCTGCAACAATACATTTTGTTGCTAAAGGATCGATGTCTCTATACGAAAGCCAAATTTCATTACAAAATGTATTACTTTTGGCAACAAAAAAAATATGTTCATTGCAGAACAATTAGCAACGCTCATTGCGCAACGAAAGACGTAACGACAGTAAAGTCGTTGCTAAAACCTTTTTGCAACAAAATTTGGCATCTTTAGCAACGAAAATCGGTTGTTGCTGAAGTCCCATTTTATTTACTGGTAATAATTATCTGAAAATTATTACGAGCTTATGAAAAATATTTTGACTGATAATATAATTATCTAAGATAATTGTTAAGTGTTACGCAGAGTTTAATTGAACTTAAACTCGATATTTATCTGATTAAGCTGTCGAAATGTCAGATTTGTGTCGGGTTCAACTCAGACTAAAATAGTTTGACTTGATATCGAGTCTTATGTATGTTATAGACTGATAGGGTTATGTGTTACGTGTTTAGGTTATTCTATGTATATATATATATAATAGTATTATATTGTGATGATATTATTCTAATTTGTATATCGATATTATTTAAATATTAGGTCTTAAGACAAAGTTTAATAAATTGTGTAACAGTAATCGACCGAATAGGTAAGCTTTTCTTAACTCTACTTAGAGTTGTTTCATTCAGATATGATTGTGGTTAATCATTGCTGATTGCCATTGTAGAATTATACTTTGTACATATTGCATGTATAAGTCAGGTATAAAAGCCTTATCACCTTCATTACCATTCGGCCCAGATATATTTGTTCATGTTTAATACTTGTTCAGTCAAAAATTTGTTCGTGCTAGTTCTCAACTGTTAGGTTTGTAATATTCAAGAACGCAATCAAATTGCATAAAAAGTGCGGAAACGTGGAAAAATCAGAGTTTAAAATTTTACAAATCATATACCCGGATCACCCTTTATGCACAATTATTAATTAAACAAAGAATAAGAAATTATGAAATCATACCCTTGTAGAAACGAGCTTCCTCAGGTACGAGTTCACCTCCTACTTCTCCGCGATCTCCTTGAATCCACCGAGTTTGTTTCCTTCCTTTGATCAATGTTAGCCACCCATGTGTTTGGCCTCTAGAGGTGATCCACCAAGGAAAAAGAATTTTCAAGAAGATGGGTGTATTGGCTCAACCCTAGTTTTCTATTTCTATAAAAAGGACGTACTCTCCAACAAATTAGAATTATTACGTAGTTGTAAAAGTCAACAACCACACCACCCATAATAAGACTCCTCTTATTTATAGATGTGGGCAACCCACCTTAACAATTAAGGAATTGGGTTTTATTTAATTAATTAAATTCTTTTAATTAATTAAGCTCCCTAATCTTATTAGGGATAATTAATTAAACTCCTTTAACTAATTTTCCCTCCTAATCCTATTAGGAATAAATGAGAGTACTTATATTAAATTAATTTCTAAACTCTTTTAGAAATTAAAATAATAATAATTGTAATAATATTAATAAGACTCTCTTATTAATTTATATTTAACATTTCTAAAATATTAAATAATAAATATTAAGCTATTTAATTTATTCTATCACCATAGATTAAATTAAATATACTTAACATATTATTATGATTATGCCATTAACTTCTTAAATAATTATTCTTCCTTTTATGGTGTGACCCTTTAGGTTCTCCATATTAACCCTATTGTGAATAAATCAATTAGAACAATTCTAATCTTATTTAAATAAATAAATTAAACAATTAATTTATTTAAATAAATAATATTTATTCTACATAGGGATAAGCCTCCTAGCGATCAACGACTTTCCGGATAATATAGATTTCAACATTAATCATTAAAGAACCTTTGAGTAAATAGTTACCGTCTGAATTCAATCCTTCCACCATACAATGTCCCAATTAAATATAAGACATGGAATTCTTTGTCAAGTCTTATTTTATTTAATTATATGTATTTCGACTCTTAAATGCACAACTCCAAATAATGCAAATTAGAAACTCCTTTCTAATTTCATTACGCCTTTACCAAGGACTACTGGGTTGTCATTTATCGAATCACATAGGACATTTCTCTTCTTTTATTAAAGTGGTAGATTCTTTATTGATCATACATTATCTCCATGTATAACTTATTATATACCCAAGCATACCCTTTGATATACCCTAAGGGTCTTAAGGAATAAGTCAAAGTATAACTCATCATACACAAGATACTATGATGATCTCAAGTCCAAGGATCACTTGTACTACTATCACTACTGAGAATTCCTATTGACAGTAAGTAAAACTCCATTAGGTATTCCTTAGCGAGCCAATGCTCGATGAACTTATTCTCTAATAAGCACCTACATACTTGCTTTAGTGTCTCCACACAAAAATGATCATGAGATCAATCATACTCATCCAATGAAACAAGCAACGATGTACCCGATCTATCCGGATTCACTAATCCCTAATTTAGTAATCCAATGATTGGGAACTATTTTAGTTTTAAGCTTTCTAAGAATTTAGATCTCATTAGAATGATCATCATCATTATTCTAAAAGCATTGCTTAAAACTATGGGTTTATCACATATTATAAAACAAAGATCATGTAGATAATTAAAAGCCTTTAATAAATTAATTATTTTATTAATAAATGAATAAGATTATTTACAAAGTATATGCTTTATCATCAAACATGATTGGCTTGTATGCATACTACTTTCAATCTCCCACTTGCACTAAAGCCAATTGTCATGGTATCTTATACTCTTCTTCTCTAAGTGACGATTATCCTGCCATTGGATAAGCTTTAGTTAATGGATATGTAATGTTGTTCTTGAGAGTCCACTATCTCTATAGTGATTTCCCATCTTTCAATGATTCTAATAATCAAATGAAAGTGCCACAACACATGTTTAGATCCAAATGAGACTTAGGAACTATTCCTAGTTTACGTAATGAACTTTTAATCCAAACAATCAACTTGCGACTTCATTTATAGCTATATACTTTGTCTTTATCACTAAACCAAAGAACTCTTTTCTTTGTTTGGAACCTTTCCAATTCAACTTTGCACCAATTGCTCAAGTTAACCCTTTACCTTAAAGTGGATTTTTCGTCGTCTTGATGCATCTGAAAACTTGAGTCTGTTTAAGCCCTCTAGTTTTAATTAAGTCCCACCATGAATATCATCACATCCTTAGTGCCAGCTAAGAACTTTAAGATGTTTTTCACTGACTCATAGTGAACTTCTCCATAATATGACTGATCAACATCAAGTCTCGTACATTTTATTGCATACATGATTGTCACTCATGCGACCTCTCTTTTCGAGAGTCATGGGGACTATTAAGAGAGATACACTCCATAGCTCATCGACATGAGACATCTCTTGGGTTTGCCATGCTAAACGACTTTAGCATCAAATGAATATACGTTCCTTGGGCTAAGTCGAGCATCCTCTTAAATCTATCTATATTGATTTATATCCCCAATTTAGATACTCTTCCAAATCATTCATGGAGGTTATGTTTAGACAACTTTATCTTTCTTGATTGTAGCATAGGTATGTCATTCCTTATCCGTAGTATATCAACATATAATACTAGGAATGTCACGGCGCTCCCAATCGACCCTTTTGTAAACACTAGAAGTCTTACCTCATCATATGTAACTCGGATCATCATCTTCTATGATCGTACCTCATCATCATCATCCATGATGAATCCATACCTCCTAGGTATCTTGATGCACTATTCGGTTTATGATTCGGTTGTGGTACAATAGGTCTATCTACAGGTTCCTCTTATTTGACTTATAGTTTTTTGTGGTTCTTGAACTCTTCAATATCTATTATCCTCCCACTAGCCCCTTTTAATGATAAACACCTTTATCTTAGAAGGCAGCGTGTTTCGTACCAAACACCTTTTGTTAAGTAGAATTATAGAATGTATGCCCTAAACTTACTTTAGGATGTCCCATAAATCTGTACATGTCAAATTTTGTCCCAAGCTTATCCTTTAAAACCTTTTCACATAAGTTGGACAACCTCTTATCTTAACATACTTAAGATTAGGAATCCTCCATGTCCATAACTTTTATAGAGTCTTGGGGCCGGATTTTGAGGTTACCATTTTCGTAGATATGCAGCCATTTCTAGGACATTATCCCAGAAGGATACTGGAATGTCGGTAAAATCATTATGGACCGCACCATGTCCAACAAGGTACGATTTTTCCTTTCAGATACATCAATCAATTATTACGTATCATGAGGTGTCCATTATGAGAAAAACCATTTGAGATGATCTAGAAACTTATTGCACAAGTATTTATTCCTTGATCTAATCAAAGAATCTTAATACTTTGCCAATTTGTTTCACTTCTGAATTCTTTGAACCTTTCAAATAATTCACACTTGTATTTCAACAAATACATACATTCAACTCTTTGAATGATCATCTCCTTTTCTTATACTAGTTTGTTCAATTTACAAAATAATTTTTCACGTAAGTCAGTATACAAAATCCATTAAGTAATCTTTCGGTTCTATACTGAAACATTATTATTATAAATAGAACAACAATTGTTCTTAATTATAATACCAAAATTTTATTGTCCAACAATAAAATGGAAATAATATTTCTAACAAGAATTGGAATACAATAACAACTTATTGACTTAATAGATTTGCGTCGTAGGCATTGCTAAACTATAAGTTTCTATGGCTAATGTTGCAACCTTTGCTTCATTTTCCACACATAGGATTACTTATATTTATTTAGCTTTCTACTTACTTGGTCCTTCATAAATCTATATTTATGATAACCAAAGTCGGTATCCAATACCCAAGTAGGACCTTGACTTAAAGAAAAAATTATTTTAAATCATGAACAAATTTGTATTTGTATGTAGAAACTTCACTAAGCTTCTTTTGGTTAGCCTCGAAGAAGATGCTTCTTGCGGTTTTCTTTCGGTGTCGGGGCTTATAGCGGTGGAAGCAAACTCCTTTGCTATCCGTATTAGTTTTGTTCTTATTATCCTTTGTTTATGCCTTTCTATTTACCTTCTTTGAATTGTTCTTCTTTTCAGAAGATCCTTTGGCCCCTACCAAAGAAGACTTGATCTTTCTTGGTTGGAAAGTGACTCTCAACATTTTTAATATGTTAAGCAAATCGGTGAGGGCGATATCTAGCTTGTTCTATGAAAAATTCACAACAATTGTGAAAAAGGAGTCCGGGAGTGAGTGCAAGATCAAATCTTGGCTCAACTCTCCATCCATGACAAAACTCGTTGTCCTAATTGATCAATCATATTGATAATGTTAAGGACTTTTATCTGTACTGTAGTGTCATCGGTCATTTTAGATCGAAAGAGCTCCTTAGATATCTGATATCTATCAGTCCTACTTTCCTCACCATCAACTATTTGATGTGCAGGAATATAGTAGAAACATCCATAGTTTCATCTTGTGGCTTGAAGCTTGTTACTTTCGTGGATGCGAGCATGATGCATTGAGCAATCATGCATCATCTTGCCACTTTCTAAAAGTAGCAATCTCTTCCTCGGAGGCATTATGCTGCAACCATTGCGAGGATAGGCGTATTAAGGACATAAGATAGCTTTTCACCTATGAGAGAACTATTCTCAAATTCCTTAACCAATCCGCTTTAATTGATGCAGTTAATTTAGCATCTAATATGCTTCGCAAATGATAGTAATTTAGACATTGTAAAATTATGTAAATGAATTTGTAATTTAAAATATTTTAACATACATTCTTTTATTAATTACCAAAATAATTTAGGTCTTGTTTTAAATTGGTATCTCCCACTATTTTCTTCAAACTATATTACCTCACTTATATAGTTCGGCAAAATCTAATTAAAGATTTGCTAGTGAGAATAAGGATCCCATTTCAAATGTATATAGCCTTGTGGTGACACAACAAACTATATATAAATAAATAGGTAGACAACTTTTGTCAATTACATCAACTATGCAACTCCTTTTCTTTTGCCTCTTAGATTATTTTGATCAAGTGGTGGCACATCCGAATCAAAATTATCCAAGTTAAGTCCGACCTAGCACTCCATATATTCAAAAAAGAAAAATATCATCCTTGTGGTGACACAACAAAACAATATTGTTCAATTTTCTTTATAAGCATCAAATGTGATAAATTAACATATTAAATACTTAATACTTGCCTTGTGGTGACACAACAAACTCATATTAAATATTTAATACTCTATTAATTTTATCATGCTAGAAGGCGACGTTCGATATTTCAAATATCTTTGAACGCTTAGGACTTAATATAAAAAAAATTGAGGGGTTTGTTATTAATTTGTATCATCTTGTTTAGCGCGCATGCACATATATATATAAAATACGTCGTATTAATGAACATGCTGACATGTTTGCATAATATATAATATATATAGTATAAGCATGCACATATAGAATACTATATTCTACCCGGATTGATTATGGACTTTTATTCTAGTTTGGTTCAGTAGAGCCACCAAGTGAACCAAAAGGTCAAACCCTAGGGGTGCAAGAAATAATATTTAAATATAACTATTACATTTAAACTCGGGCTCCATTACAAATGGGTCTTCAAGCGCTCCTTGCTCCTTGATCTCTAATTCTTCAAAAATTAATTCTACCTATTCCTATTACATAACTATTTTAAAATAAATAGAAACCTTGATCGTGATCGAGGGAAGTACATAGGAGGGAGATAGAATTTACATTAAGAAAAAAAATTAGAGAAGACGAGGTACGCAGACCCCATTTAATAAAACCCATACATTCATGCATCCAACTAAAATAAAATCCAATCGCATTGGTCAATAGTCCATAATCAATCCCATTTATTATCATACACATCATCATATGCATCAATAAATAACATTCATCTTATGAATAATAAACATTTAATATATATATTGATATCATTTAATGGGCAAATTTAGTTAGTATAAAATCTAATTTTGAATCAAAATAAACTCCTTTATTTTAATCCAAATTTAAATCAAAATAAAACTATTTTATTTTAATTTATCCAATTTTGAATAAAATAAACTATTTTATTTTAATCAAAATCTTTAATCAAAATAAACTCTTTTATTTTAATTAATTATGGAATCTAATTCCATGTAAAAAAAAATCTTTTATTAAAGGAAACACGGATATTCTTTCCTATTCACAAATAAACTCCTTTATTTTGAATAATATGAAATCTTATTCCATATTTAAATAAACTCTTTTATTTAAGGAAATTAGGATTCTCTTTCCTATTCACAAATAAACTCTTTTATTTTGAATAATATGAAATCTTATTTCATATTTAAATAAACTCCTTTATTTAAGGAAACACGGATTTTCTTTTCCTATTCACAAATAAACTCTTTTATTTTGAATAATATGAAATCTTATTTCATATTTAAATAAACTCCTTTATTTAAGGAAACACGTATTTTCTTTCCTATTCACAAATAAACTCCTTTATTTTGAATAATATGAAATCTTATTTCATATCTAAATAAACTCCTTTATTTAAGGAAAGATCAATTTCAACTCCAATTAGTTATCATGGAATCCAATTCCAACTCTAATTAGTTAGCATGAAATCTCAATTTTAAAATTAAAATAAACTCTTTTATTTTAATATTAAAATAAACCTTTTATTTTAAGATTAAAATAAACTTTTTATTTTAATTATAAAATTATTAAGATTAAAATAAAACTTTATATTTTAATATTAAAATAAACCTTTTATTTTAAAATTAAAATAAACTTTTATTTTATTTATATAATAATTAAGAATATATATATATATATATATATATATATATATAAAAAAAAGCGGTTATAATAATATATATATATATATATATTATATCCGTGCATACCAGAAAATAAAAAACGTGTTCAACTTGATTACGGATATACATAATATATATAAGTTAACTATTAACTATATATTATATATATATATATATGATTTACGTTAATATTAATTATATATATAACTTTCAAAATCAAGATCCTGCTCCCCGATTTCCGTGCAGGTGAATCTCAAAAAAAAAAAAAACGGCTCACGGTTTTTTTTTTTTTTTTGAAATGATTAAGGTTGACTTGATTTCCGTGACTAGCAGGAGAAAAAAAAAACGGAAGCAGCTTTCGGTTTTTTTTTTTTATTTATTTAATAAATTTTATACAATAAAATTATGCCCAAATAAATTGTTCTAAACACATATCAATATACATATCAAATTTTGAACAATTAATAATTTGCAAAAAGGTTTGGCTCTGATGCCACTGTTAGGTTTGTAATATTCAAGAACGCAATCAAATTGCATAAAAAGTGCGGAAGCGGGAAAATCGAGTTTAAAATTTTACAAACCATATACGGATCACCCTTTATGCACAATTATTAATTAAGCGAAGAATAAGAAATTATGAAATCATACCCTTGTAAACGAGCTTCCTCGAGTGCGAGTTCACCTCCTACTTCTCCGCGATCTCCTTGAATCCACCGGGTTTGGTTCCTTCCTTTGATCAACGTTAGCCACCCATGTGTTTGGCCTTTAGAGGTGATCCACCAAGGAAAAAGAATTTTCAAGAAGATGGGTGTATTGGCTCAACCCTAGTTTTCTATTTCTATAAAAAGGGCGTACTCTCCAACAAATTAGAATTATTACGTAGTTGTAAAAGTCAACAACCACACCACCCATAATAAGACTCCTCTTATTTATAGATGTGGGCAACCCACCTTAACAATTAAGAAATTGGGTTTTATTTAATTAATTAAATTCTTTTAATTAATTAAGCTCCTAATCTTATTAGGGATAATTAATTAAACTCCTTTAACTAATTTTCCTCCTAATCCTATTAGGAATAAATGAGAGTACTTATATTAAATTAATTTCTAAACTCTTTTAGAAATTAGAATAATAATAATTGTAATAATATTAATAAGACTCCTCTTATTAATTTATATTTAACATTTCTAAAATATTAAATAATAAATATTAAGCTATTTAATTTATTCTATCACCATAGATTAAATTAAATATACTTAACTATATTATTACGATTATGCCATTAACTTCTTAAATAATTATTCTTCCTTTTATGGTGTGACCCTTTAGGTTCTCCATATTAACCCTTGTGAATAACTCAATTAGAACAATTCTAATCTTATTTAAATAAATAAATTAAACAATTAATTTATTTAAATAAATAATATTTATTCTACAATAGGATAAGCCTCCCTAGTGATCAACGACTTTCCGGATAATATAGATTTCAACATTAATCATTAAAGAACCTTTGAGTAAATAGTTCTGCAAATGATTCAATCCTTCCACCATCTGATGTCCCAATTAAATATAAGACATGGATTTCTTTATCGAAGTCTTATTTTATTTAATTATATGTATTTCGACTCTTAAATGCACAACTCAAATAAATGCAAATTAGAAACTCCTTTCTAATTTCATTACGCGCTAACGACCAAGGACTACTTTGGGTTGTCATTTATCGAATCACATAGGACATTTCTCTTCTTTTATTAGAAGTGGTAGATTCTTTATTGATCATACATTATCTCCATGTACAACTTATTATACCCAAGCATACCCTTTGATATACCCTAAGGGTCTTAAGGAATAAGTCAAAGTATAACTCATCATACACAAGATACTATGATGATCTCAAGTCCAAGGATCACTTGTCTACTACTATCACTACTGAAATTCCTATTGACGAGTAAGTAAAACTCCATTAGGTATTCCTTAGCGAGCCACGCTCAAAGTGAACTTATTCTCTAATAAGCACCTACATACTTGCTTTAGTGTCTCCACACAAATGATCATGAGATCAATCATCCTCATCCAATGAGCAAGCAACGTATGTACCAATCTATCCGGATTCACTAATCCCCAATTTAGTAATCCAATGATTGGGAACTATTTTAGTTTTAAGCTTTCTAAGAATTTAGATCTCATTAGAATGATCATCATCATTATTCTAAAAGCATTGCTTAAAACTATGGGTTTATCACATATTATAAAACAGCATCATGTAGATAATTAAAAGCCTTTAATAAATTAATAATTTTATTAATAAATGAATAAGATTGTTTACAAAGTATATGCTTTATCATCAAACATGATTGGCTTGTATGCATACTATTTTCATCAACTATATTGAAGAATTATAGCCAGCTTATTATTCAGACTCTTTCAATCATGATATATCCTTAAATAAATTTAAACTTGCTAGGAAACCTTCATGCTCACCCTTGCTATATCATGATAAACATTGCAGATTAAGGGGAATACATCGGATACAAGGAAAGGTTAAAGATAGTTCCAACGTTAAGTTTATTTGTGCAGATAAAGTTTGTATAAGAATTGTGTATTGTTGATATTGTAAGTCAAATAAGTGATTATTTGTGTATAAGTTAAGGTTACTCGACCTTGGGAAAAAGTGTGTAATGTCTAATGTTTAATCAATTTATGTTTGTATCTTTCGCAATAGTTATAGAATGATTGTACCAGATCTATGGTGTTTTGGGACCAAGATTTAGGGCTGTCACAGCTTACATTTCATTCTAACATTCTCCATCTGACTAACATTCGGCTTTCATTAATCTTATTACCGTTTGCTATGACTTTCTTGATAATTCATATCTTACTTACTACCTTCATCAACGTCTAAGTCATACAACCAATGTGTACTTAGAACATTCGCCCGACGTGAATACGATTCACGAGAATCATTTATGTATTCAACGTTTACATTGCTCATCCCTTAATCTCTCATTCAACCTTTACCTATGGTTTTAATCGCTTTCATTCATTGCTCATCACCTGAACCCCATGTTCAATATTCTTTCTTAATGTCAAAGCCATACAGTTCGTTGTATGCTAAGACCGATGGGTCATCGCAACAACGTTGCATTCACAACGTCTATACGCTTTACATTTATCTCATATTACCATGACATAACATCAAAATGTTATTCATTACTCTCATCAATCAACGTCTAAGGAATCACAATCATAACAATCCCCCACGTTCGTTTATCGTGACAATGGTTCCCGGATATCGGTTCCGTAACCCGCATCTACATTCTTTATCTTTTAATATCATTTAATCTTTTCGTTCAACCTTCATTAAAGGTTTAATACACTTGATTAAGTGTTACATTAGTTGAACTACATGTTCATATTTCTTTCTTGCACATCCCCCAGTAATTAAGCACTTAAAAACTTTTCACTGGCTTTTTCCTACCACACTGGCCATGGCCATGGGCCCTTCTTTACCTCGTATTTGTATATTTCACTCTCTGATGTCAAATCTACTTTGGGTTGGCAAGACTTTTTCACTATCTTCTCTATTTCTCACGTGGCGGCGCCCCACTCGTGATGATGATGGCCCGGCCTCATCTCTAGATGCCACCTCTCAAAGCTTGACTGGCGCTGCGGCGCCAAGCATAAAACCTAGAAAATTTTTCTAAGTCCTAGAATTTGCTTAAAACGCTTACTTCTTGATTCAATAACTTATTCGTTATAACTCAGAACGAGGTCGTTCCAAAGCTATTCTCTTCCTTATCTTACGTACTTCGATTACCCACGAACATAACTTCGTTTTGAAACCGTTGACATGTCATTCAATTGGCTTAATCTTCGCTCTTCGTTTATTTTATATTTTTAACGTTCTTCGTTCTTTCGTCCGTAATTCGGTCATCCGAACTCAGAACTCGTTCGTTCTTGAGTCAACGACTCACGTGTTATACGTTCTCTTACATTCTTATGAAACCCTACATGTTTGGGTTCTTTTACTAACTTTCTAATTTTCATTCTTCTTTTACGAAATTTTTGCCATAACTTAGTTATATATAGCTAAGTTTTAATCTGTTCTTCATAGACGTTTCTAACATTCCTAACCAAGCAATAAGCAACTAACTTATACGCGATGGTTTTAAACTTGTCCATCAACATCAATTATCCTACGGATGTTTTAAATTTGTCCATCAACAACATTCTTCGCGTTCTTCGCGTGTTCTTCGTGTTCTTCATTTTTAATCGATATTTTGATTACGATTTTACTTTATTTTGGAATTTGATGTTATAGAACACCATTCCTTACTTATTACACCTACTCATTCATATAATCCACTCGGATCGTTCTATTTCATTACGAATCGTACACTTCCTTATGAAATTTATAAACTAAATTTCCACTTTCTTATTTCTTCTTTTGTCATGATTTCAACCATATGAAATCATTTTTAACATCTTTTACTTCTTATTCTCATTAAGCTATGTTTTTTAACATATAAAACTTAAAGAAAATCTAACATAGAAGTTAGGTTTTAATACCTTCCTTATTTTTCCTCCTTTAGATAAAACCGGCGATTTGCTATCTTTTCTATTTCACAAACACTTTTGATCCGATCATTCATACTCATGCTCTTCCTTCTCCCTCTTCATCCGAACCCTCTCTCTTTCTCTCTAACGTGTAGGATTTTCAAAAATTTCAAATAAATGAATTAAGCTTACTATTTATAGAATTCCAAGCTAGGGGTATTTTAGTCATTTTGACCCCAACCTCCTTACTATTCAAGGCTTAAGGACTAAGTTAACTTAGCCCTCGAGTTTGCTTAGCCCTTAAGTTTTTTAGTTCCATCTTTTGGGTTTCGTTCAACAGTTTTAAAAACTGCGATTCTCGGAATCCAAATATTTTTGGATATTTCGTCTTTCCTTTACCGATTAACTTTAACGTATTCTTCGGATTTCCAAAAAACTAAAAAACACTTTTTGATGTTAAGCGTTTTCCTTCACTTTTTCCTCTAACGTAGCTAAACGAATGAAAAGTACATAACAGTATTTTTCGTCATTTTATTTTGTCCGATTTCTGCACGTTTTTTGAGAAAAACTTTTATCGGCTTACTTAACTTTTCACAATATATTATCGTCAAATCTTTCGATGGAATGTCATTTTGACATACCGAACTCTCAAAAAGGCTTAGTTTATTCAAACCCTAACCCTTAGGGTTTCGTTGGGTGAATAGTGCCTATTTCGTCTTTTTCCCCGAAATTATTTTGTTCCGGGAAAATTTTTATTTTTGTCTTAAAAATTCTTACTCGTTCAATCTAGCTCGTAGCCAGAATCCTCCCGATTAATAATCATCCTAGGTTCTAGAACGATTAATAAACACATAGCACATAATAGTATTTATAAAAATTCATTTTATTAACAACTAATTTTTTAAATCTTAAATTCTGGACAATCCGATTTTCTGGGTTGTCATATTCTTCCCTCCATATAAAAAATTCGTCCTCTGAATTTCTAAAACCACACCCATACCCGGGTGCCTAAAACCTTTAGCAAAGGTTTAATCTCAATTCATCCTTCTCACAATGATCATCTGTTGACATAATCGTCATTAGTTAAACCTCACGCTTAACTATACTTTCAATCTTTCGGGTCCTCACATTCACCCCTTCTTCACAGAATTTCATCCTCGAAATTTTAGCTTACCCTTCTTCTCAACTTCTCTTCAAAGAAGTTATTGTCTTTCAAACATTCCCTACCCTTCATAACTTATCAAGAATCATGAAGTGAAAAAAATAAATAGGAATATAAGGATTCCTTTAAAACATTTCATACTTTTGTTGAGAGGTCAAATTGACCATGAACTCTTACTAGGTTTAACAACATTTCACCGTTAACCCTTCTTACACGGTCAGTTTACAATCAAAAAGAAAGTAAACTACCTGTTCCATACGTAGGCGATCAACACATCATATAACCCCATTTGAGAGTATGTTCACCTCAGACTTAGTCATTAAATTCTGCACCAAAACAATTTGATTCGGCATAACTCTTCAAAGAAAGCTCGATTTTTTTTTAATCATGACATACCATTCGTCTTAGCCAAATCAAGTAGCTTAGACCATACCAATAAATTGGACATCAATTTGAAACATTCATCTAGTCAAATAAATTGACATCGACTACTTCTTTAAATTCTTTCACTATACATCAAAACGTTTTATGACGTCATGATACCGCACTTTTCATAGTACGTTGAGGACTTCGTCAGTTTATGACTTCATCATTATACATCATACCATAGCTGGTTGTTGATCCTAAGATCAAATCCAACACCAAGTTTAATTGCATTAATAACTCCATCCTTTTACCATCCTTGCATCAAATGCACTGATGATATAAAATTCATTTTGATATTTCAAATCAATTTCTGTCTAGCTAAATCAATTAGCGTAGACATACCAAGAATAGTTCTTTTAAAATCTATTGGTTCCAAAAACTAAACCAATTCTTTCATTTTCAAAACGCGCACATTAGCACGATTTCAAGAAACTTCAAAATCTAGCATAGCTAGATGACTTGGAATATCCTATTCTCCATCTTCCTTCATTGTCTTACTTGCGACAATACTTAATCTTCTCTATCACCTTCAATGCTAAGTTTATTGAAAATAACTCGTTCTCAGTCTACACATTCCTATACCTTAGTATAGTCCATCAACTTACCTCACATTATGTGTTTAGATACTTTCCACAATAATATGAGTTTAAGAACTATCCCAGACAGACCATAGGCGTCCATTCGCTGAGAAGTTCAAAAACATACCATATGATTATGAGTCACGAACTTACCATAAGTATGAGTTTTAAGAACTCGCACCTTATTTTATCGTTCTCTACCTACCAAGTATATACATGAGAAAATATTCACCTTCTCGTCATATACATCTTGATAGCGCGACCAATTTCAATGATTATCATTGTAATAAACTGAGTGGTTGTTACACCAATCACATCCCTCTGCCCATACAAAGGTTCATACAACTCAGCTATCACATGAGTCCTCAATTGAAATCTTACAACTTCTAACTTTCTCTTTACTTAATACAAATTTTCTTTAATTCGTATGCTATCCTTTATAACTCAATCTGAGTTCTTCTTCCCGTACTACTTCGTAGTACCATTCATTCATAGCATTAGCTATGAATCATTCATCGTTTAACAGTTCGTCTGTTACTACGATTTACTATGAGCACGTGGTGATCTTCTTATCCTTCTCTCTACGATTATAGTCTTAGGTACTCATACCTAAGGTTTATAACCTATTAGCTTTGATACCAATTTGTAATGCCCCGAAATCTAGTCTATTTTCTCATCCGAATTTAGTACGTCACAATCCCATCTTCTTCCAAACATACAACATTATATAGCTAAATATAACAACATTCATCCTCAAATCCCAGGTTCTAAAACCTTAACACATCTTTCATTACAAATAATGATAATTACATTATTCTTTCTCTCTTACAAGAGTGACTTTCATCCACCACCAAGGATACATAACCGTTCATTAAACTATTCTATAGTTTAATTCTATCATTCTATATTACAAGTCTTCACATGATCTTCACGCTCATTCATATAATGATTGACACTTCGTTTGGATACCGATCAGCTTGATCTTTATGGAATCCTTAAGTTCTTTCTAACATCGTTCGCTGAAAACGTTTTTATTTTAAGCAAGTGTGAGCATTCAATTGGCCAGCAAGTTATAGCAGTTGAACAAACAACTTCAAGAATTTAAACATTCTTTTAAGACTTTAATAACCGAACAAAGATTATGAAGTAGCTTGAATAATAGGAATAATCTCGATTCCTATCATTTTAAAACATTAGTCACATTCACTTTAAAATACTTTCATTTTCTACTCTCTTTCATACACATTCTGTTTGGCTAGGATCAATAGCATAAACTTAACAATAACGGTTCATGTATAAACAGAACATACTTATATTGAACAGTTCAATCAGAGAACAATTCATCTCATAAAAACACCGAAGTATTCACATTGTGGCACAAGGCCTCATACGTTCTACCACCTTGCACAAATATCACACATTCGCACATAGACAGAACTTCTCAAGTTCAACATCTGAGACGTTTTAGAAATTAGCATTCATTTAAAATATGAATGAAGTTAGAAAACTTGCGTTACGCACAGCTACATCTTATAGTTTACGCTGAACTTCTCATTCCAATTCCTATGTAACACATATGGAAATAACACATACACCAATTAGTCATATACTTGACTTTGCGCATTGGTTTACTTAACTTTACTTCTTAGGGTTCGCGTTCTTATAATCTAAGTTTACACGACCAACTCCCTTTACTAACGGTTTACGGTTTCATGACATACAGAGATGTCTTACTTAAACGTTCATCATCTTTGATGATTTACATTCGTATCTTCTTCTTATAACTTCTCTAGGAATCAGCACCCATCGTTTATCTGCTAGTAATCCATATGGTACTCTGAGTGGTTTCCCACAAATAAGTTTCCGTCTCATCTACACTGCCCACACAGTGAGTTAGATCGATTGCAAGTTTTGTATATACCTTCGCTCTCTGAAGGAATTGTTTAGCCCAGCTCCCATATGTCAACAATCAAATGTTACAATTGTACTACAACCTAAATTCATCTTAACTTATCCAAACCATTAACTATATCATTCGTTAAGTCCATTTCATATTCCTTATGGCTTTCTGGCAACTAAATGTCATACCTGAAGATTCATTCTTTATCATCTAAGTCATACAGTCCTTTGTATACTCAGAACGATCATTCAATATTCATTCTATACATTTATCGCGTTAACCATTTTACATTACCTTATTCTTATCTTACAACGTCCGGTTCATTCGACTCGGAATGTCATCCAAGTTATAAACATTAACTCGGCTTCTTATACGTTATACGTACTTGTCTTTAATTTAGCATCTTCACTGTTCACAGGTTTAATCATTGGTCTTCATTATCCTACGGCCAAACTATACACGGGATGTAGGTTTTACCCGTTTAATATTCGCGTACACTCAACCTTCAAGTCGGTTAAAGTGTTCAATGCTTACATTTCATTCTAACATTCTCCTTCCGACTCATATTCGGCTTTCATTAATCTTATTACCGTTCGCTACGACTTTCTTGATAATTCATATCTTACTTACTACCTTCATCAACGTCTAAGTCATACAACCAATGTATACTTAGAACGTTCGCCCGACGTGAATACGATTCACAAGAATCGTTTGCGTATTCAACGTTTACATTGCTCATCCCTTAATCTCTCATTCAACCTTTACCTATGGTTTTAATCACTTTCATTCATTGCTCATCACCTGAACCCCATGTTAAATATTCTTTCTTAATGTCAAAGCCATACGGTTCGTTGTATGCTAAGACCGGTAGTTCATCGCAACAACATTGCGTTCACAACGTCTATACGCTTTACATTTATCTCGTATTACCATGACATAACATCAAAATTTTATTCATTACTCTCGTCACTCAACGTCTAAGGATTCACAATCATAAAAATCCCCCACATTCTTTTATCGTGACTACGGTCCCTAAATATCGGTTCCGTAACCCGCGTCTACATTCTTTATCTTTTAATATCGTTTAATCTTTTCGCTCAACCTTCATTAAAGGTTTAATACACTTGATTAGGTGTTACATTAGTTGAACTACATGTTCAGATTTCTTTCTTGCACATCCCCCAGTAATTGTGCATTTAAAAACTCATCACTGGCTTTTTCCCCTGCACCAGTGTCGCGGCGTCGAGCCCCTTCTTTTACCTCAGGCTGCAGTGCCACTCTGTAGTGTCAAACTGCCGAGGCTGGCGCTATGGCGCCACTATCTTCTCTATTTATCGGCGCCATATTTCATTCAACAATAGATGATGGCACGGGCCTCACGCTTCTGTTGCACCGCCTCTCGAAGGCTTGATCAAGGCCAGAAGCGTCGAAACCTAAAAACCTAGAAAATTTTTCTAAGTCTTAGAATTTTCTTAAGACGCTTATTTCCCGATTCCATAACTTATTCGTTATAACTCAGAACGAGGTCGTTCCAAAGCCATTCTCTTCCTTATCTTACGTACTTCGATTACCCATGGACAGAACTTCGTTCTTAATCTATTAACATGTCATTCAATTGGCTTAATCTTTGCTCTTCGTTCATTTTACATTTTTAACGTTCTTCGTTCTTTCGTCCGTAATTCAGTCATCCGAACTCAAAACTCGTTAGTTCTTGAGTCCATGACTCACGTGTTATACGTTCACTTATATTCTTATGAAACCCTACACATTCGGGTTCATTTACTAACTTTCTAATTTTCGTTCTTCTTTTTCAAAATTTTCGCCATAACTTCGTTATAGCTAAGTTTTAATCAGTTCTTCATGAACGTTTCTAACGTTCCCAACCAAGCAATAAGCAACTAACTTATACGCGATGGTTTTAAACCTGTCCATCAACAACAATTATCCTACGATGGTTTTAAATTTGTCCATCAACAATGTTCTTCACGTGTTCTTCACGTTATTCATTTTTAATCGATATTTTGATTATGATTTTACTTTTTCTTGGAATTTGATGTTATAGAACACCATTCCTTACTTATTTCACCTACTCATTCATATAATCTACTTCTATCATTCATACTCATGCTCTTCCTTCTCCCTCTTCATCCGAACCCTCTCCCTTTCTCTCTAAGGTGTAGGATTTTCAAAAATCCCAAATAAATGAATTAAGCTTACTATTTATAGAATTTCCAAGCTAGGGGTATTTTAGTTATTTTGCCCCCCTAACCTCCTTACTATTCAAGGCTTAAGGACTAAGTTAACTTAGCCCTCAAGTTTTCTTAGCCCTTAAGTTTCGTAGTTCCATCTTTTGGGTTTCGTCCGACAGTTTTAAAAACTGCGATTCTCGGAATCCAAATATTTTTGGATATTTCGTTTTCCCTTTACCGATTAACTTTTAAGTATTCTTCGGATTTTCGATGATATTCTAGTCTATTCTAAGATGCCAGAAGATCACGTTGAACACCTAAGATTAGTTTTGGATACACTAAGGAAGGAGAAGTTATACGTAAAATTCACTAAGTGTGCATTTTGGCTAGAGAGGGTACAGTTTTTAGGTCATGTTATCGATCGTGATGGAATTTTAGTAGACCCAACGAAGATTGAAACAATTATTAATTGGGAACAACCAAAAACGCCGACTGAGGTACGGAGTTTCTTAGGGTTAGCTGGATATTATCGGAGATTTATCTAAGATTTTTCTAAAATAGCTACTCCGTTGACTAATTTGACAAGGAAGACAGTGAAGTACGTATGGACTGAGAAGTGTGAATACAGTTTCAGGAACTAAAGAAAAGGTTGAGTGAAGCACCTATATTATCTTTACTCGATGATACAGGGAATTTTGTAGTTTATACTAATGTTTTGCATAGAGGACTTAGTTGCGTGCTCATGCAGCATGGCAAGGTCATTGCGTATGCATCACGGCGGTTGAAGGATTATGAGAAAGTTTATCCTACCCATGATCTAGAACTTGCCGCGATAGTGTTTGCCTTAAAGATATGGAGGCATTACTTATATGGAGAGAAATATTAGATATACATGGACCATAAGAGTTTAAAATATATCTTCACACAAAAGGATTTAAATATGAGACAAAGGAGATGGCTGGAGTTGATAAAGGATTACGACTACGATATCCTGTATCACCCAGGAAAAGCCAATGTAGTGGCCGACGCCTTAAGTAGGAAGGGTCGGGAAAAGTTGTCTATGTTAACAGCTCAAACTGAGTTAATAACAGAGATGGCTATGATGGAGTTAGAGGTGAAGTTACCGAATGAATCGGGTCAAAGATTGTTTACAACGGATATTCGATCTACTATTGTAGAGAGAGTAAGAAAACTCAAAAATGATGTGTATCGCCCCGAAATCCAGTCTATCTTCACACCCGGAATTCGTACGTCACGAATACATCATTCATCCAAACATTCATCATTATATGCTGAAATATAACAACATACATTCAAAATTCCTAGGTTCTAAAACCTTATAACTCCTTTCATTACAAATAATGATAGTTACATTATTCTTTACATCTTACACGAGTGACTTTCATCCACCACTAAGGATACATAATAGTTCATTAAACTAATCTAAGGTTCATTTAACTTATTTTATATTACAAGTCTTCGCTCGATCTTCTTGCTCATCCATATTCTGAATGGCACTTCATCTGGATATCGTTAGCTTGATCTTTACGGGATCCTTAAGTTCTTCTAACATCGTTCGCTAAAAATGTTTTTCATTTAAAGTAAGTGTGAGCATTCAATTGCTCAGCAAGTCATAGCAGTTGAACAAATAACTTCAAGTGTTTAATAGGAATAACCGAACAAAGGTTATGAAGCAGCTTGAATAATAGGAATAATCTCGATTCCTATCATTTTAAAACATTATTCACTTTCATTTTAAAATACTTTCATTCTTTTACCTTTTTTATACACATTCTGTCTGGCTAGAATCATTAGCACAGACTTAACAATAATGGATCATGTATAAACAGAGCATTCTCTTATTGAATAGTTAAATCACATAACAGTTCATCTCATAGAAACACCAAAGTGTTCACATTGTGGCTCAAGGCCTCATACGTTCTACCACCTTGTACAAATATCACACATTCGCACATAGACAGAACTTCTCAAGTTCAACATCTGAGAAGCTTAAGAAACTAGCATTCATTTAAAATATGAATGAAGTTAGAAAACTTTCCTTATGCACAGCTATAGCTTACGCTGAACTGCTTATTCCAGTTCCTATGTAGCACATAAGAAAAACAACACATACACCAATTAGTCATGTATATTCGACTTATGCATTAGTTTGCTTAACTTTACTTCTTAGGGTTCGCGTTCTTGCAACCTAAGTTTACACGACCACTTTTATTACCGTTCTATGACTTCATGATATACGGAGATGTCTTACTTATACATTCATCATCTTTGATGTTTTATATTCTTATCTTCTTCTTATAACTTCTCTAGGACTCAGCACATATCGCTTCTCTACTAGTAGTCCATATAGTACTCTGAGTGGTTTCCCACATACAACCAATAAACAAGTTCTCGTCTCGTCTACACTGCCATCACAGTGAGTTAGATCGGTTGCCAGTTTTGTATATACCTTCGCTCTCTGAAAGAATTGTTTAGCCCAGCTCCCATATGTCAACCGTCAAAGGTTACGATTTCACCACAACCTAACATAACTTAACTTATCCGAACTATTAAACTATAATCTTCGTTAAGTCAATTTCTCATTCCTTATGGCTTCCTGGCAACTAAATGCCACACCTCAAGATTCACTCTTTATCGTCTAAGTCATACAGTATTTTGTATACTCAGAGCGATTATTCCAGTTAATCATTAACTCGGCTTTGTTACGTTAAACGTTATTGTCTTTAATTCAACTTCTTTACCATTCATGGTTTAATCATTGGTCTTCATTATCATATGGTCGAACCATACATGGGGTGTAGGTTTAGCCCGTTTAATATTTGCGTACACTCAACCTTCACGTCGGTTAAAGTGTTTAACGCTTACATTTCAATCTAACATTCTCATCCGACTCACATTTAGCTTTCGTTAATCTTCTTACCGTTCGCTACGGCTTTCTTACTACCATTCGTTATTCTTCCTTAATGTCGAAGCCATACGGTTCGTGGTATGCTAAGACCAGTTATTCAACGCAAATGGGTTGCGTTCACAGCGTCTATACGCTTTACACTTATCTCTCACTACCATATCATAACATTGAAATGTTATACATTACTCTCGTCACTCAACGTCTAAGGAATCATAATTATAGCAATCCCTCACGCTCGTTTATTGCGACTATGGTCCCAGGATATCAGTTCCGTAACCCACGTTCATATTCTTTTAATCTCGTTTAATCTTTTTGTTCAACATTTATTAAAGGTTTAAAACACTTGATTAAGTGTTACATTAGTTGAACATTATGTTCTTTATCTTTCCTTACGTTTCCCCCAAGAGTTGAAGGTTAAAAAGCACTTCTTCTACGCTTTTTTCCCTACATTGGCTGGCTGCTGGCTTCCACTCTCCTTCTATCTCTCATGCTGCGGCATAAGTTTGCGATACCCGGCTTCTGAGTGCAGCGCTGCTGACCGCATACCTTAGCACTTTACGTAGCATGGTTGGCGTCAGCCAACTGACCCTAACCTAGTTCTTGAAAATATTTTCTAAGTGTTAACTTGTTCTGAGACGCTTACTTCTCGCTTCCATAACTTATTCGTTATAACTCAGAACAAGGTCGTTCCAAAGCCATTCCCTTCCTTATCTTACGTAATTCAATACCCCTTGGATAGAACTTCATTCTGAATCTGTTAATGTGCCATTCAGTTGGCCTGATCTTCACCCTTCGTTCATTTTATATTTTTAACGCTCTTCATTCGCTCATCCGTAATTCGGACATTCGAACTCAGAACTTGTTCGTTCTTGAGTCCATGACTCACGTTTTCTACATTCTCTTACTTTCTTATGAAACCCTACACATTCGGGTTCATTTACTAATTTTTAATTCTCATTCGCCTTTTACGAAATTTTTGTTATAACTTCGTTATAGCTCTGTTTTAATCCATTCTTCATGAACGTTTCTATCGTTCCTAACCAAGCAACAAGCATCTAACTTATACGCGATGGTTTTAAACTTGTTCATTAACAACAATTATACTATGATGGTTTTAAATTTATCCATCAACAATGTTCTTTGTGTTCTTTGCGTGTTCTTCGTCCGTTCTTCATTTTTAATCGATATTTTGATTTCGATTTAACTTTTTCTTGGAATT
The DNA here is from genome assembly GCA_020205615.1 of Panax quinquefolius. NCBI lineage: Eukaryota > Viridiplantae > Streptophyta > Magnoliopsida > Apiales > Araliaceae > Panax > Panax quinquefolius. The sequence goes on along the minus strand of JAINUW010000529.1, from coordinate 1,341,983 downwards.
TGATGTTATATAATACCATTCCTTACTTATTTCACCTACTCATTCATATAATCCACTCGAATTGTTCTAATTCATTATGAATCGTATACTTCCTTAAGAAATTTATAAACTAAACTTTATATTCTTATTTCTTCATTTTCTCGTGATTTCAACCATATGAAATCATTCTTACATCTTTATCTTCATATTCTCATTAAACTATGTTTTAACATAGAAAAATTCATTAAACGTTTGGTTTTTGGATTACCTCTCTTTTTTAATCTTCCTCCGTCGGACAAAGGTTGCTCACGAGCAAGCTTTTTCGCTTCCTTTTCCTCTTCTTTCTCCCATCCAAACTCTCTCTCTCTCTCTCTCTCAAAGTGTAGCCTTTTCAAAATCCCAAAATAATGAAATAAGCTTCCTATTTATAAAAAACCAAGGCTAGGGGTATTTTAGTCATTTCACCCCCCAAACCTCCTTACTATTCATGACTTAAGCACTAAGTTTACTTACTCCTTAAGTATACTTAGACCTTAAGTTTACTTAGCCCTTAAGTTTACTATTTCCACCTTATTAGTTAATCTCCTTACTATTCACGAAACTTAGCTTGTAAGTTTCGTGGTTCCACCTTTCGGGTTTTGTCCGATAGTTTTAAAAACTGCGATTCTCAGAATCTAAATATTTTTGGATATTTTGTCTTTCCTTTAATGATTAAGTTTTATGTATTCTTCGAATTTCCAAAAAATTGAAAAACACTTTTTGGTGTCAAGCGTTTTCCTTCACGTTTTCCCTTAACGTAGTTAAACGAGTGAAAAATACATAATAGTACTTTTCGTCGTTTTTATTTCGGCCGATTTCTTCACATTTTTTGAGAAAAACTTTTATCAGCTTACTTAACTTTTCACGACATACTATCGTCAAATCTTTGGACGGAATATCATTTCGACATACCGAACTCTCAAAAAGGCTTAGGTTATTCAAACCCTAACCCTTAGGTTTCGTCGAATTGAATAGTGCCTATTTAAGTCTTTTTCCCGAAAATATTTTTTGTTCTAAAAAATTTTATTTTCGTCTTGAAAATTCTTACTCGTTCAGTCTAGCTCGTAGCCAGAATCCTCCCGACTTATAATCATCCTAGGTTTTAGAACGATTAATAAACACATAACACATAATATTATTAATAAAAATTTATTTTATTAATAACTAATTCTTTAAATCTTAAATTCTGGACAATTCGAATTTCCGAGTTGTCACATTATTCCTCCCTTATAAAAATTCCATCCTCAGAATTTCTTAAAACCACACCCATACCCGGGTCATCACATTCACCCCTTCTTCATAGAATTTCTTCCTCAAAATTTTTAGCCTACCCCTCTTCTCAACTTCTCTTCAAAGAAGTTCTTATCTTTCAAACATTCTCTCACCTTCATAACTTATCAAGAACTATGAAGTAAGATGAACAACGAGGAATATAAGAATTCCTTTAAAATATTTCATATTTTTGTTGAGTGGTCAAATTAACCATGAACTCTTACTAGGTTTAACATCATGACGCCGTAACCTTTCTTTCCACGGTCATTTTAGAACCACTAAGAAGGTAAACTACATCTTTCATACGTAGGTGATCAACCCATTGTATAACCCCATTTCGGGGTGTGTTCACCTCAAACTTAATCATTAGATTCTGCACCAAAACAATTTGGATTGGCACAACTTCTTCAAAGAAAGCTCAATTTTCTTTTAAACATGTCATACTATTCGTCTTAGCCAAATCAAGTAGCTTAGACCATATCAATAAATTGGATATCAACTTGAAACATTCGTCTAGTCAACTCAATTGACATCGACTACTTCTTTAAATTCTTTTTCAATTCATCAAAATGTTTTATGACGTCATGATATCGTACTTTTCACGGAACGTTAAGGACTTCGTCAGTTTGTGACTTCATCATTATACATCATACCATAGCGGGTTGTTGATCGTAAGATCACATCCAACACTAGGTTCAATTACATTAATAACTCCATCCTTTTACCATTCTTGCATTGAATGCACGAATGATATAAATTCATTTTGATATTTCAAATAAATTTCTGTCTAGCTGAAACAATTAGCATAGACATACCAAGAATAGTTCTTTAAAAATCCATTGGTTCCAAAAGTTGAACCAATTCTTTCATTTTCAAAATGCGCACACATAAGCACGATTTCAATAAAATTCGAAATCTAGCATAGCTAGATGACTTAGAATATCATATTCTCCATATTCCTTCATTGTCTTACTTGCAAAAATACTTAATCTTCTCTAGAACCTTCAATATTAAGCCTACTGAAAATAACTTGTTTTTAGTCTAAACATCCCTATACCTTAGTACAGTCCATCAACTTACCACACATTATGAGTTCAGGAACTTTACACAATAATATGAGTTTAAGAACTATCCCAGACATACCATAAGCTTTCATTCGCTGAGAAGTTCAAAAACCTACCATATCATTATGAGTCACGAATGTACTATAAGTATGAGTTTCAAGAACTCGCACCTACCTTATCGTTCTCTACCTATCAAGTATATACATGAGAAAAGATTCACTTTCTCGTCATATATATCTTGACAGTGTGACCTATTCTAATGATTATCAGTGTAATAAGCTAAGCAGTTGTTACACCAAGCACAAACCTCTGCCCATAACAAACGTTCATACAACTCATCTATCACATGAGAGTCCTCAATTGAAATTTTACAACTTCTAAATTTCTCTTTACTTAATACATATTTTCTTTAATTTGTATACTATCCTTTACAACTCAATTTGAGTTCTTCTTCCCATACTACTTCGTAGTACTATAAATCATTCATCGTTTAACAGCTCATCTGTTACTACTATTCACTATAATCACGTGGTGATCTTCTTATCCCTCTCTCTACAATTATAGTCTTAGGTACTCTTACCTAAGATTTATAACCTATCAGCTCTGATACCAACTTGTAATGGCCTGAAATCTGGTCACTCTTCACACCCGAATTCCATACGTTATGAGTACATCATTATATATTGAAATATAACAACATACATTCTTTAATTCCCATGTTCTAAAACCTTATAACTCCTTTCATTACAAATAACGATAATTACATTATTCTTTATATCTTACAGGAGTGACTTTCATCCGCCACTAAGGATACATAATAATACATTAAACTAATCTAAGGTTCATTTAACTTATTTTATATTACAAGTCTTCGCTCGATCTTCTCGCTCATCCACATTCTGAATGGCACTTTATCTGGATACTGTTAGCTTGATCTTTATGGGATCCTTAAGTTCTTCTAACATTATTCGATGAAAATATTTTTCATTTAATGCAAGTTTGAGCATTCAATTACTCATCAAGTCATAGCAGTTGAACAAATAACTTCAAGAGTTTAAACATTCCTTTAGAACTTCAATAATCGAATAAAGGTTATGAAGTAGCTTGAATAATAGGAATAATCTCGATTCCTATCATTTTAAAACAATTCTCACTTTCATTTTAAAATACTTTCATTCTTCTACCTTTTTTATACACATTCTGTCTGGCTAGAATCATTAGGACAGACTTAACAATAACGGATCATGTATAAATAGAGCATTCTCTTATTAAACAGTTAAATCACAGAACAGTTCATCTCATAGAAACACCGAAGTGTTCACATTATGGCTCAAGGCCTCATACGTTCTACCACCTTGTACAAATATCGCACATTGACAGAACTTCTCAATTTCAACATCTGAGAAGCTTAAGAAACTAGCATTCATTTAGAATATGAATGAAGTTAGGAAACTTGCCTTACGCACAGCTACAGCTTACGCTGAACTGCTCATTCCAGTTCCTATGTAGCACATAAGAAAAACAACACAAACACCAATTAGTCATGTATATTTGACATGCATTAGATTGCTTAACTTTACTTCTTAGGGTTCGCGTTCTTGCAACCTAAGTTTACGCGACCACTTTCATTACCGTTCTATGACTTCATGACTTACGGAGATGTCTTACTTATACGTTCATCATCTTTGATGTTTTACATTCTTATCTTCTTCTTATAACTTCTCTAGGACTCAACACACATCACTTCTCTGCTAGGAGTCCATATGGTACTCTGAGTGGTTTCCCACAAACAACCAACAAAAAAGTTCTCGTCTCGTCTACACTGCCATCACAGTGAGTAAGATCGGTCGCCAATTTTGTATATACCTTCGCTCTCTGAAGGAATTGTTTAGCCAAGCTCCCATATGTCAACCATCAAAGGTTACGATTGCACCACAACCTAACTTATCTTAACTTATCCGAACTATTAAACCATAATCTTCGTTAAGTCAATTTCTCATTCCTTATGGCTTCCTGGAAACTAAATGACACACCTCAGGATTCATTCTTTATCGTCTAAGTCATACAGTATTTTGTATACTCAGAGCGATCATTCCAGTTAATCATTAACTCGACTTCGTTACGTTAAACGTTATTGTCTTTAATTCAACTTCTTTACCGTTCATGGTTTAATCATTGGTCTTCATTATCATACGGTCAAACCATACACGGGGTGTAGGTTCAGTCCATTTAATATTTGCATACACTCAACCTTCACGTCGGTTAAAGTGTTCAACGCTTACATTTCATTCTAACATTCTCATCCGACTCGCATTCAGCTTTCATTAATCTTCTTACCGTTTGCTACGGCTTTCTTAATAACATTTGTTATTCTTCCTTAATGTCAAAGCCATACGATTCGCGGTATGCTAAGACCGATCATTCAACGCAAATGCATTACGTTTACATCGTCTATACGTTTTACACTTATCTCCCACTACTATATCATAACATTGAAATGTTATATGTTACTCTCATCACTCAACATCTAACGAATCACAATTATAGCAATCCCTCACGCTCGTTTATCGCGACTACGGTCCCCGGATATCAGTTCCATAACCTAAGTTCATATTCTTTTAATCTCGTTTAATCTTTTTGTTCAACCATCATTAAAGGTTTAAAACACTTGATCAAGTGTTACATTAGTTGAACATTATGTTCTTTATCTTTCCTTACGTTTCCCCCAAGAGCTGAGCAGTTAAAAGCTCTTCTCTGGCTTTTTCCCTACACTGGCGCTGCGGTGCCACTCTCCCTTCTATCTCTCGCATTGCGATGCGAGTTTACGATACCGGCTTCCTGATGCAGCACTGCGGCGGTACCGCTTTACAAGGCATGGGCTGGCGCGCCATGGCGCTGAAGCCCTAACCTTTGAAAATATTTTCTAAGTGTTAACTTGTTCTGAGACGCTTACTTGTCGCTTCTATAACTTATTCGTTATAACTCTGAACGAGGTTGTTCCAAAGCCATTCGCTTCCTTATCTTACGTACTTTAATACCCCTCAGATAGAACTTCGTTCTGAATCTGTTAACGTGCCATTCGATTAGTTTGATCTTCACCCTTCATTCGTTTTAAGTTTTTAACGCTCTTCGTTCGATCATCCGTAATTCGGTCATCCAAACTCAGAACACGTTCGTTCTTGTGTCCGCGACTCACATTTTCTACATTCTCTTACTTTCTTATGAAACCCTACATATTCGGGTTCATTTACTAACTTTCTAATTCTCGTTCGTCTTTTACGAAATTTTTGCCATAACTTTGTTATAGCTCCATTTTATTACGTTCTACGTGAATGTTTCTATCGTTCCTAACCAAGCAACAAGCATCTAACTTATACGCGATGGTTTTAAACTTGTCTATTAAGAACAATTATACTACGATGGTTTTAAATTTGTCCATCAACAACGTTCTTCGTGTTCTTCGCGTGTTCTTCATTTGTTCTTCATTTTTAATCGATATTTTGACTACGATTTCAGTTTTTCTTGGAATTTGATGTTATAGAACACCATTCCTTACTTATTTCACATTCTCATTCATATAATCCACTCGGATTGTCCTAATTCATTATGAATCGTATACTTCCTTAAGAAATTTATAAACTAAACTTTAAATTCTTATTTTTTTCATTTTCTCATGATTTTAACCATATGAAATCATTCTTACATCTTTTACTTCATATCCTCATTAAACTATGTTTTAACATAGAAAAATTCATTAAAAGTTTGGTTTTCGGATTACCCCTCTTCTTTAATCTTCCTTCGTCGGACAAAGATTGCTCACAAGAAAGCTTTTCTGCTTCCTTTTCCTCTTCTTTCTCCCATCCGAACTCTCTCTCTCTCTCGCTCTCAAAGTTTGGGATTTTCAAAATCCCAAAATAATGAAATAAGCTTCCTATTTATAGAAAACCAAGGGTGGGGGTATTTTAGTCATTTTTCCCCCCAAACATCCTTACTATTCATGACTTAAGCACTAAGTTTACTTACTCCTTAAGTTTACTTAGCCCTTAAGTTTACTATTTCCAACTCCTCAGTTAACCTCCTTACTATTCACGAAACTTAGCTTTGTAAGTTTATTGGTTCCATCTTTTCGGGTTTAATCAAGCAGTTTTAAAAACTGCGATTCTCGGAATCCAAATATTTTTGGATATTTCGTCTTTCCTTTACCGATTAACTTTTATGTATTCTTCAAATTTCTGAAAAACTGAAAAACACTTTTTGGTGTCAAGCGTTTTCCTTCGTGTTTTCCCCTAACGTAGTTAAACGAGTGAGAAGTACATAACAGTACTTTTCGTTGTTTTTATTTTGTCCGATTTCTGCACATTTTTCAAGAAAAACTTTTATCTGCTTACTTTACTTTTCACGACATATTATCGTCAAATTTTTCGACGAAATGTCATTTCGACATACCGAACTCTCGGAAAGGCTTAGTTTATTCAAACCCTAACCCTTATGTTTCGTTGGGTGAATAGTGCTTATTTCGTCTTTTTCCCCGAAAAAATTTTTGTTCCAGGAAAAATTTTATTCTCGTCTTGAAAATTCTTACTCCTTCAGTGTAGCTCGTAGCCAGAATCCTCCCGACTTATAATCATCCTAGATTCTAGAACGATTAATAAACATATAGCACAGAATATTATTAATAAAAATTTATTTTATTAATAACTAATTCTTTAAATCTTAAATTCTAGACAATTTGAATTTTCGGGTTATCACATGATGAGTGTGACCAGATAAAGAAGCGGCTAATAGATGAAAAAGATATAAAGTATAGTCTTGATAATGAAGGATTATTAAGATTTGAAGGAAGAATTTGGGTTCCGAATGAGATGGAATTAAAGGAGGAAGTGTTATAAGAAGCTCATAGTTCAAGGTACTCGATTCATCTTGGTTGCACTAAGATGTATCAAGACCTTTGACAGAGTTTTTGGTGGCCGAACATGAAGAGAGAGATAGCAAAATATGTGAGTAGGTGCTTAACTTGTTAAAAAATAAAGGCCGAACATCAATGACCAAGTGGCTTGTTATAGTCATTGGAGATTCCAGAATGGAAGTGGGAGGATATCACGATGGACTTTGTGGTGGGACTTCCAATTACACAGAAAGGGTACGACGCTATTTGGGTAATAGTGGACCGGTTGATGAAATCAGCTCACTTTTTGCCAGTAAGGTTTAAGTATAACTTAGATCAGTTAGCTAAACTTTACGTTAAGGAAATTATTTCCAGACATGGTGTACCAGTTTTGATAGTGTCAGATCGTGATCCACGATTCACATCAAACTTTTGGAGAAGTCTGCAAGAACAGATGGGAACACAGTTGAAGTTAAGTACAGCGTATCATCCACAAACTGATGGTCAAAGCGAAAGGGAAATTCAGACGCTAGAAGATATGTTGAGATCTTGCATTATGGATTTTAAAGGTAGTTGGGATGATCATCTACCATTAGTAGAGTTTGCATATAACAATAGTTATCATGCGAGCATAGGCATGCCGCCTTACGAAGCTTTATACGGAAGGAAGTGCAGAACACCATTGTGTTGGGATGAAGTAGGAGAACGCCAAATGCTAGGACCTGAAATGGTGTAGCAAATAGCGGATATAGTTAAGCTGATACGAAAGTGATTGGTAGCAGCTCAAGATAGACATAAGAAGTTTGTGGATTCGCATCTAGTGAACAGAGAGTTTGAAGTAGGCTCATATGTATTTCTAAAGTTATCTCCCTGGAAGGAAAGATACGCTTTGGAAAGAAGGGAAAGTTAAGTCCAAGGTTTATAGAACCTTTCGAGATATTAAAAAGGGTAGGAGAGGTAGCTTACATTATAACGACCCCAAAATTCATACAACTCAATTATCGACTTCGGTTTCGATGTTAAACTTAATAAATTGCAGAATAATTTAAAATTTTCTATCTTATTACTTTAATTCCCTGAATCAAAACCTTTATCATCTATATGTTTTTGATTTAAATTTATTTTATGAATAGCTTCATCAGAGTTATTATAAACTAAAACTTACAACCAGGTTCAATACCGTTTATACATCAGTTAAAATTAAACTTTATAACTCAACATCTGTTAAACATCATACATTATCAAATACATCATCTGGAACCTTATTCATAGTTTAAAAACATTAATAACTTAGCCAAAGTATATAAATCTTCGAGTATCACATCTGATTCATGTCTTTCAAGTAGCACATAACTTTACCTTGAATCTTTAACCTGCAAAAGTGGTTATTTGCAAGGTTGAGCTCGAGCAAAATCTAACAATTTTCATGCAACACATAACACATAAGAACATGCTCAACATACATCTCATAAACATTGGACTAATATAACATACATGTTGCAGTTCATATAACAAGTATAAAGATTAAGTTCCTTACTAAATCAGCATTCATTACTCAATCAACATACTCATAAGTTGACTTTAAAATTTCATACTTTCAACATATATATAACACATCATGCTATTTGCAATAAAGTTTTAAAACAGTTAATCATCAATTTTCACATAGCAAATAGGAACTGAAAGACTTGCCTTGATCGTTGTTTACCAATAACAGTTTAACAGCCTACAATTATCTACACTTCACGTGCCCTACAAAATTATATAATCATACGCATCAAATATTAGTCACATAGCAACACATAGTAGTTGTAATGTAAACTTTACTCTAGATCCCATAACCCTTCTTAATAATCAATACACAATGTTTAATTTGATTGTGTTAACTTTCAACTTATATCTCACTATATTTCTTCTTAGGTCACACTCGAAGTTCATTCAAGTGTTTAATTCTTGATAGGACTACTTATTAGTTTTATATTAACCCCATTTCATAAATTATAATATTCATTTCATTTGACTTAAAACACTTTTTACGTTCATTAACTTTTGTTACGGCGTTTTGACGTTCATTCGTCACACGCCCGATTTGTCTCTCTTGTGTATGCTTAGTATGCTTATACAACTTATCTAATACATCATTTATTAATGTTAAGCATCATTATATTTCCTAACATTCATGTTTTATAACTTAGACAATATATTTTATCATCAAAACCACTACACTTGCATATGTGCATGCCCGACGCCCTGATATTGTCCCCGAAAACGTAACAGTCCTAAAGATGATCATTTTGACTCCTATTCCCGACCTCAAATCGAAACACTTAAAGAATAAAAGGTATATGTCTATTCGTACTCATTCTGGATCATCTTGAATCGCCTCAATCGGAGTTCGTATGAAAACGTTATGTCTATTTTACTAAACCTGGTCAAAACAGTCACACCTGACACACTTTGGGCACAGTTGTGCCCAATTAAGCCTTGGGCACAGTGCAGTTGCACCCTAAAGGGTAGCTGTGCCCCAAATGACTTAGGGCACAGTGCAGCTGCGCCCGTTAGCAGAAACAGGACTCTAAGTTTACTGTTCTTGCGATTTTTTACCCTTTTCTCCTACTAATCTTCATAACTTGAGTTATACACATCCAAATTAGTCCTTTTTCGATTCTATGGATTCGTAATTCATAGAACTACAACATAATAAAATTATAACAATTTATAGAAAAACAAACTAGCCTAAATCTTGACCCAAAACTCATGGTCATACTAAACTTTCATGTTTTAACATGTTTAGTGAATTTATTCACTACAAATTCATTTCTGAACCAAATTGATTCACTCAACTTGTGTTCTTTTCATTTTTCGACGTACTAATCACATCTATTATCAATTTCAGATTATATACATGATCTATCCATCAATTTAAGCCTTAAAATAGACCCAAAATACATATACTAAGCCATAAACTAAATTCCTTCTTCTAACACTTGTTTCCACGTATTTGATTACATAAAAACCTGTTATAGATTACATATAAAAAATTATACACATATATTAAAAAGTATATCATCAATTCTTAGCAAATCCTCCACCAAAATTCATTTACAAATAAGTATATATAAGAACACAAAATAGATTTTACAATCAAGTTATTACCTTTGATTGGTTAGAAAATGATTAGAAAACCTTGATTACACCTCTTCTTCCCTCTTGATTCTCATGATTTCTCTTCTTAATCCACAGAATATTTCTTTATCTCTCAAACCCTCTATAAGGCTCCCCTTTCTCTCTGTTATTCAAACTTAGCAAAATAATGCGTAACATAAAAAGTGACAAATGGTTTACGCTCAAATAAATTAAGGGTCTCAACAATTACAATATTCCAAAGGTCATAAGACCTTTTGGTTGACACACTTTAAAACCCTTTCTATTTTATTTTTATAATTCTCATATCCTATAGTACTCATGTCACACATTACCCAATTAAATTATAATCTTTATTTAGACAACACAATATTTAATTAGCTAATATAGTTATAATTTGTTTAACAAATCATTAATCCTCTAATTTAATTATTTAATTAAATTAGAATATTTCCATTCCATTAGCGTAATAAAATACGCACAAATTATAAAATCATTTAATCAATATTATCGTACTTAAATAAATTATTCTCTAATAATTTTCATCGAATATCCATTTTATTCCATAAATATTTCAACTAAAATATTTATTCCATTTAATAAATATTTTACTATTTACGAAATTCACTATCGTAATACATTAACATAGTACATTTTCATGCAATATATTACCTTCTCATTTTATTAAAACTATCATATTAATTCACTATTTAAGTAAATTACTCACATTATGCATGAATTTAATTCAAAACATTTTCATTGCCAACAAGTGCATAACCATCAAATTTTATTATTTCATAATATAATTTCATCTTAATTAGATTGAGTAATATAATATAGTTAATTTCCTTTTCATAACAATTCCATTTAATTTCTTCAATAGTTAAATTAACTATTAAACCTCATGCATAATAAATTTTTACTTTAATTTCCTTTTCATAACAATTCCGTTTAATTTCTTCAATAGTTAAATTAACTATTAAACCTCGTGCATAATAAATTTCTAATCACCAAACCACATAATCTAAAATAGATACATCTCATAATAAATATTTTATTTATTAACTTCTGAAAATCTGGGTTGTCACATCCATCCCTTCTTATAAGGATTCCATCCTCGGAATCAACGCAACCTCCCTTATTCAATTTTTATCTACTCTCTTTCAAAATTTTGTCCTTGAATAATTTCAACGCATCACTTTAATATAGGTTTAATAATTCATATTCAATTCATTTTCTCAATAAAGTATTGCAAGCTTTATCTCATAACCTTCACTTAAACTCAATTATATTTTGATTATTATATAGTCATTAACCCTTTCATTTTCTTTTCTAAGGATCGTTATCATATACTCAACTCATAAACACTCAAGATATTTCATTCACCCATTTTTCTATGAATTTCGTCCTCGAAATTTTATTTATTAATCTTTATTCATTCAATCTATCAAAATAGATTTTATGGTAATACTTTATTCATTGATTAGGTTCTACAACCAAATTCTTTCTCTAAATATCTTTCTAAGATCATCATATTCCTCATCTCTTCCTCTTCTAAGAGTTTCACATTTCCCTTCTTTTTGGAATTTCACATTTTTCTAGAAATTATTATGTTTTGCTTAATTTTCCCTTCCTTTCCACTTTCACCTTTCAGAATAATAAGAATCTTCCATAATTGCTCAATAATTGGGAAGCGATATGAATAACAGGAATTTAAAAGATTCCAAATCATTCATTAGACTTTGAACTACGTCCATGGTTATAAGTACTCTTTCAACTTAAACCTTAACATTCATTAGACTTTAGTGACTCTCGTACTTAGGGTGTTAAGTCCTTCGTACGATGTATTGTGCACAAACATCTAAACGCGTTGCATAAAAATAATTCCCCCATAATAGGGTTGTTCTTCTCAATTTTTAGAGATGTAACTGAGGGTCACAAGACCACGAACTATGTCCAAGGTTACACATAATCTTTCAACTTTAACCTAAACAGTCATAACTGTAGGGACTCCCCGTACTTAGGGTGATCAGCTCTTCGTACCATGTATTGTGCACAAACATTTAAACGCATTGCGTAAAATAACTCCCCTATACTAGGGTTGTTCACCTCAAATTTTCAACACTTGAATCCGCACCAAAATAATTTTGTTTAGCATAGTTTGACAAAGAACGCTTGAATTTCATGAACATCTTTCAATATTCGTCTAGCTAAATCAAATAGCATAGACTTCTACAACAATTCGGACATCGGTCGAAATATACATATACATATATATTCTCATATCTTAAAGAAATCTCAAAAATCCTTTTATGGCGTTATTATTATGACGTTGTCATACTACATCTCACTATAATGGGCTGACGATCATATGATCACATCGAACACCAGGTTTGTGACGCCCCCAAAATAGGTATACATCACCCATCTTGGGTCGCCAAATACATGGTACTGAATACAAATACAAACTTAATTATACAACATGAGCTGAGAGTTTTTACACGAATATTGTCTTCTAGACAATATCAAAACTCAAATGGAGTCCTCATTACATTTATTGTCACACTATTTTATAGAATAGTGAGGACTACTATAACACCATCTCGGACAATCACTCCGTTCCCCGACTAGTTCCGACTACGTTCTCATTTCCTGAAGAGAACAATAAAAGTAAAAGGGTGAGCTCAACTAGCCCAGTAAGAAATATTATGACTAAGATAATGTAGAATAAGTTATCATTAGCCTTCTACAATGTTAAACTGATAGAATATAATAGACAACAAGTTTAACTGCAGCGGAATAAGCAATCCATTAGAAGAGTCAAGTAGAGCATGATATCTACTATCTTCTATGATTTAAAATTTTATCATTAATTTTATCGATGGGACTCAACTCAATAAATAAATCACATCACCGAATCATCCCTGCACTACGGGCCAAGGATATTCATTATTATCACGTCCACAAATTATTCTTGCACTACGGGCCAAGAATATTCGTGTAATCATCAATGATCATGATCATACCGAATTATCCTTGGTCATAATCATACCAATCAACAGGTCATCTATGCACGTAAGCCAAAGATGACTTTCATCACAATATAAGCATGAGGATGATAACAATGATATAAGAATCCAATTAAAAGAAAGCAAAGGATACATTTTTAAAGATTTATAACTTAATTTATCAAGAAATCAATAATATCCAAATTGTCAACATAATACTACTTTATGGAGTAAAATTCAAGAATAATATCCATGTATCAAAAATAAATTGGACAGAAAAGAAATAAATTTTTTGGTGAATTACCTGTGAATAGTACTTTGAGAATAGTACCCCGTGAATAGTACCCCGACATAAAAAGTGCTCCGAATACCCGAGTGAAGAATATTTGAGTGAATAGTAACCGGGTGAATAGTAACCTATGAATAGTAACTCGTGAATAGTACTCTGGCATGAAAAGTGCCCCGAATACCCGAGTGAATAATATTTTAGTGAATAGTAAACGGGTGAATAGTAACCCGTGAATAGTACCTCGGGTGAAAATATTGATATTTAATAAGAAAGTTCAGATCAATATTCAAATGAAATGATACTGAATGAAGCGCAAAACTCAAGAATATTCCACTAATTTCAAGGATTATAGAAGCAATACTTACCATAGTAAGTTTAGATTTAAGAATATGAAAAGAAATAATATACGAAACTGGAAATGGATTTTCACCTGTCATACGGTACGTAATCCGCGTAGATAAGTTATTCTGACATATTAAAAGATGAATACGAAAAATAATATTCCTTATGAATACGAAAGAAATAATACCCCTTACCTTAGTAGAAGGCTGGATACTGCAATAGTGATGTAGCAGAATACTCTTCTTCTTGCTCTCTATAGTTTCTCTCTCTATAGTGTCTCTTGTG